>CANJKZ010000149.1:2740000-3940000 GCA_947471745.1 Closterium sp. Naga37s-1 | reverse complement strand
GCGGCGGTAGTAGCAGTGGCTGGAAGTCGACGAAGGAAGTCGACAAGAAGAAGTCGGCCAAGGATAGCGGTCGTGGAGGTGGAAGTCGACGTCGGGAGTGCTGGCTGTGCGGCGACCCCGACCACCTCTCCTTTGAATGCCCCGACCGCAGTGACTCCGACGACGACGACGCCAAGGGAGGCCGCGGGAGGTCTGGCAGCCGTCGTCCCCGTCGAGGCAGAAACCAGCCGCGCAAGGAGAAGCAGTCGACCAAGTCGTCGACCTCGGCGAAGGACGCCGACTCCTCTGCTGGCGACAAAGGGCAAGACGACAAGGAGGCGTTGTGCTCGCTGGTCGGCGTCGTGGAGCCGACCGTCTCGTTGGCGCCGGAGGCTGGCGAGGACTTCTAGGCGATGGCGGCAGCCGTGCAGGCAAACCCATAAGTAGTCCTGCTCGATAGTGGTTGCTCCCACCATTTGATGGGGACGAAGGAGGTCTTCGTCGACCTGCAGTCGAGCGGTGCTGTGAAGCACGTGCGTGGCTTCAACGGGGCTCTGCAGGACGTCCAGGGTCGGGGCACGGTCGCCTTGCAAGGGAAGGCCGAGAAGCAGGTGCTGATCCCCGACGTGCTCTACGTCCCGGGCGTGCACGCAAACCTGCTGTCGGCTGGCCAGCTGAAGGAGAACGGTGTGAGGCTGCAGGAGGACGGCGACGAGATGCTTCTCGTCTCGGCGGCAGGGGACGTTCTTGGCAGGGCGTCCTACACTTGCCGGGTCCTCTGCACCGACCTGCGTCCTTGCTCGGCGAAGTCGACATCGCCCATGACGGATGTGGTGCCTCTGAGGGCGATAGTCTCGGCGACGAAGTCGACCCCGGACAGGCTGCATGCGAGGCTTGCACACGTCGCCATGGACACCATCCGGAGCTCGGCGAAGCACGAGGTCGCCATTGGGCTGGACCTCAAGTCGGCGTTTGGCGCTGACTCACCGTGTGTCTCGTGCGTCGGCGGGAAGCTGGCACGACACACCTTCCCCGACCAAGGCTCCGACGCCGACGACGTGCTGGCAGTCGTGCACATCGACCTGTGTGGGCCGTTCCGTGTAGCTGCCAAGGACGGCAGCCTTTACTTCTTGCTGCTAAAGGACCGCAAGACCCGCTACGTGTGGGTGAGGCCGGTCGCCAAGAAGTGCGCTGCAGGAGTTCGTGCAGTGGCTGGCAGTTGCTGAGCAACAGACGAAGAAGTCGGTGTTGATGATGCGCTCTTACCGGGGAGGGGAGTTCCTCGGGAAGCAGTTCACCGACTTCGTGAACGGCAAGGGAATCGTCCACGACCTGACCTGCCCCTACACCCCGCAGCAAAACGGCATGGCAGAGCGGGAGATGAGGACGGTAGTGGAGTCGGTGCGGACGATGCTGCTGCACATGGGCGTGCAGCACCACTGGTGGCACCTTGCTCTGCGGCAGGCCGTCTGGGTCCGCAACTGCCTGGAGAGGTCGACGTTGCCGCCGGGTACGACACCATACCAGCTGCTGACCGGGAAGAAGCCCGACTTGTCGCTGGCACGGGTGTGAGGCTGCATGGCGCAGCTCTTGGTCCCCGAGCAGCAGCGAGGTGGGAAGCTGAAGCCGAAGGCCAGGTGGGGCCTTCACCTCGGTGTGTCGGAGGAGAGCAAGGGCTGGGAGCTCCTCGACATCGCTGACAACCGGGTGGTCACCACGTCGGACGTGGTGTTCTACGAGAACATGTCGGTGGAGGTGTGGAAGTCAGAGCACGGGCCGACGTCAGGACGGACGTCGACCACCCCGCCGACGGACACCTCAACGGCGACGCTGCCTCTGCTCGCCGAGGTCGGAAAGCTTGCTGATGAGGACGCCGATGTCGTCCGTCCTCCTTCCCCTCCCCCTCCACCCCCTGCCCCTCCCCTCGTGGCCGACCTGTGTGGGCTGACTACCATGTCGGCCTCCGGCGATGAGGGGAGCAGTGGGGCGTCGCCTGTGGCGCCGGCCAAGAGCATCGCCTGTGGCGCCGGCCAAGAGCATCGCCGGTGGCCGACGTGACGCCCAGCAAGTCGACATGAGAGTGAGGTCGACGCCGGCAGGAGAAGAGCAGGCCGAGGTAAAGCCGGCGGTGGTGAAGTCGGCGAAGGGGGCAGCGGCAAGGAACCAACCGACAGGGGAGCAGGCAGCAGCCAAGTCGACCAAAGAGCAGTCGGCGACAGGGGAGCCGACCACAGGGGAGAAGTCGGCAGGGACGCCGGCTGTGGTGCAGCAGGATGCTGAGGGCAGTGATGCCAGCGAAGAGGAAACCGAGTAGACGGACGCCGAGGAGTCCACCGACAGCAATGTGGTGGAAGTCGGACCACGGAGGACAAGCCGACTTCGGAGGCCGCCTGACTTCTTCGTCCCGGCTGCCTTCACCACGATGTATGACGAGGTCGACGATGACCTGCTGTACGACGACGCCGAGGAGGACGAAGACTTGCCAGAGCTCGACCCCGACATGCACGCCAACCCCGAGCAACGCTGGGACATCTCGACGATGACGGTGAAGGAGGCCTTAGCAAGTTGGAAGGGCAAGGCAGTGAAGGCCGCCATGGAGGAGGAAATCCGCAGCCTCATCAGCATGGGAACCTGGGAGCTGGTCGAACGCCCACCTGGGGTGAACATCATGAAGAACCGGTGGGTGGTGACGACGAAGTACCGCATCGACGACACCGTCGAGCGCGAGAAGGCGAGGCTGGTCATGAAGGGCTTCACACAGGTGTATGGCGCCGACTACGACGAGACGTACGCGCCGGTGAGCAGCTACGTCACTCTGAGGATCTTCCTCAGCATCGTCGCCATGCTCAACCTCAACCTGATGCAGCTCGACATGAAGAACGCCTTCCTGCAGAGCAAGCTCGACCGGGTGCTCTACATGTACCAGCCGGACCACTTCAGTGACGGGACCGGCCGGGTGTGTAAGCTGCTGAAGAGCATGTACGGGCTGAAGCAGTCGCCGATGATGTGGTACAAGGCGCTCAACGACGTTCTGGTCGGCGCCGGGTCGACGAGGCTCTGTACTTCAAGGTCGACAAGGTGGCCTGCTGGGTGCTGGTCTACGTCGACGACCTTCTCGCCGCCAGCAGCAGTGCCGAGATGCTGAAGGAGCTGAAGGAGCTGCTGGAGGCCGCCTTCGAGCTGCGGGAGATCGTGCGCGACAGGTCGGCGAGGAAGCTGTGGCTCCACCAGCAGGGCTATGCAGACAAGCTTCGTAGGCGTTTTCTCGACGAGGAGCAGACTGGGCGCACCCCGAAGACGCCGGTCTCGGTCGACCCCTATGCCGAGCTCACCTTCGAGGACGAAGAGGCACAGGAGCGCCAGGAGGAGGAGTACCGGCAGAAGGTCGGCTCGCTGCAGTTTGCGGCGACAACAACGAGGCCGGATATCGCCTTTGCCTGCAGCAAGCTGGGGAGCGGCCTTACGGTGAGGAGCGACCAGCACTGGCGTGAGGTCGACCACTGCCTCGCCTACCTCGCCAACACCCGTGACACTGCCCTGGAGTTTGGTGGTGGACTTGAGTCGCTAAAGCTGGTCGGCTACGTGGACGCCGACGACGCCGGCGACAAGCAGAACCGGACGAGCACGGGCGGCTACGTGCTCGTCTACGCAGGGGCCGCAGTCTCCTGGTCGAGCCAGCGCATCAAGTGCGCGACACTGTCGTCGACCGAGTCGAAGTACGTGGCAGCAACAGAAGCCGGCAAGGAGGGACGTCGACTTCGTTTTCTTCTTGCAGAATTCCGGCAGCTGGACGTCGGGACGCCGACTGTCCTTCGGGTGGACAAAAAGTCGCCCATCACAGTCGCCGAGGGCATGGGGTTGACGTGCAACCTCAAGCACATGGAACGGCGACAATCCTGGCTGCAACACATGATGAAGCGTGGGAAGTTCTCACTGAGGTACATCCCGACCGCTGAGCAGCCAGCCGACTTCCTGACGAAGGCGCTGCACTACCCGGCCTTCAACCGGTGCTCCGGTGCAATCGGCCAGGTGCGCCTGGTCGACGTGGGCGACGGTGACAACGACGTGCAGCAGTAGGTGCCATGCCCTCTTGCATGGCTGGTGCGGTGACCGGCGTGCTGTGTGTTGTATGCACGCGGACGGGCTATTCTCCGAGTGGTGATGCCGTGTGGGCTCGGGGCCCAAGCGTGAACGCGGCAGGGGAGTGTCAACGGGAGTTGTGGTTGGCCCCGTCCTCGCTTGGGCGGAGCCGAATTCGTAGTCGGGTGTGCGGGGAGCGCAGCCGATCAGTTGCAGTGAGAGCGCCTAGCTGGAGGGCGCCGAGCAGGAGGACGCCGTCATGGGCGCCTGGACGGCGTCCTGGCCGCCTGGACGCCGACCTGGGCGCCTGGACGGCGTCCTGGGAGGCTGGACGGCGTCCTAGGCGCCTGGACGGCGTCCTGGGAGGCTGGACGCCGACCTGGGCGCCTGGACGCCGACCTGGGCGCCTGGACGGCGTCCGGGGAGGCTGGACGCCGACCTGGGCGCCTGGACGCCGACCTGGGCGTCTGCACGGCGTCTTGGGCACCCAGACGCCGACCTAGGCGTCTGGACGTCGACCTGGGTGCTGGAACACCTCTTTTGGGGACGCCGGTCTGGTGTAGCCAGGCGTGGCTGCCTGGTCGACCAAGTTACCCGGGCGACGAAGTTCTGCGGAGGTGTGCGACAGGCGCCCATGTGGTTTTGGCGAAGCCGACCTCGGTGGTGGTATCCCGAGGTCGACCTGGAGGATCAGGTGCAGACGTGGGCATGTGGTCGACTTGGCGTCTGCGCTGTGCAGGTGACGAGGCACAGCACGCCAATCAACTGCGAGCACCTGCGAAGCGGGTGCGCTGCTGTCCTGTGGGTGCAACGCTGTGCAGCCGCCTTGCTGCAGCGTTGGCACGCCGTCGACTTGCAGCGTTGGCAGATCGCGACTTTGCACTGCTGGAGCGCGGTCGACCATGTCGTGCTAGAACGCGGTCGACCGTGCTGCGCTGGCAGTCGACCTGCTTGCATGCTAGCCCGTGATGTAGACAGTGTTGCTTTGCCATTGTGAACCGTTGTTCTCAACTTTTTCTAGTGAAACTCTTGCAGTTTTGCCCTGTGAACGCACAAGTGCTAGAGAACGACTAAGTGAACGAACGCAGATATCCTTCCTACCCCGTGCCTAGCCCGTAGTCTAGCTCCCGTTGATAGAGTAATCTCCGCACTTGCCACGCGACTCCTTGCGGTACATTCCGAGATCATGCGGGAGTTGAGTGAATCCGAGCTCCGTCAGGATGGTGTGCAGGTACTGCTGCCACAGTCGGGGCGCCTGCTTGATTCCATAGAGGGATTTTTTAAGGAGGCAGACCGCGCCGTCGGCGTCGTCGAAGGCATGCGGCTGCTCGACGAAGATGATGGCATCGACGGGAGCGTACAAAAATGCACTTCCGACGTCGATTTGACGGAGCGGGCGCTGTTTAACGGCTGCGATGCAAATGAGCATGCGCACCGAGGTGTGTCTTCCAACGGGCGCGTAGGTGAGGTCGAAATCCACCATGTGGGTTTGCTCGAAGCCGCGTACCACCCATCTCGCCTTGTACTTGTCGATGGAGCCATCTGCAAGTGTTTTGATTCGGAAGACCCATTTTCCGCTGAGAATTTTTCTCCCCTTCGCTGATGATCGTGGAACCAGCTTCCACGTTCCGCGGCTCTTCAGTGCCGCGACTTCCGCTGCCATGGCTGCCTTCCATTTTTCACTGTCGGGGCCAGACAAGGCTTGACGAACGGTGGTAGGTTCCTTGGGGGAGGCGTGGCGAACAGCGACAGCGAGTCCGAGGATGCGGAGACCGGTTTCGTTGGTCTTTTCGTAGTGGATGCGATCGTAGTCGTGAAAACTGGTTACTTTGACGACGTCCTCGTCACTTTCGTTGCCGAGGCGGAGGGTGTCTTGCGAGGAGTTTGGTGGTGGTAACTCGGCATCCGGTGATCGGCGCGCTGCACTGTTGTAGTTGTGGGCTTCACGAGTTGTATCGTCGGGATCGAATTGGTGTACAGGAACGGGCTTGTAAGGGGGATATTGGGTGCGCTGTCAAATTGGGTGACATCTGCTGCATCAGCATCCTCTGCCAGGTCAGCTTCATCGTGTGGAGTTGCGAAGCTGCGGTGTCCCTCAAAAACCCTTTCCGGTGCCTTGTCAGCTTCGCGGTGTTCTTTGAACAGTGGCAGAGTCAGCTTCTCGTAGAAGATGCAGTCACGTGATTTTGTGACTTCGTGTGTCGCGTAGTCCAGCACGATCCACGCCTTGTATTCTTTCTCGATCCCGAGGTGGATGCCCCAGCGTGCCCGGTCAGCAAATTTTCCGGTCCTTGCTGTATGTGGCCTGTACTGTACCATGCAGCCGAACACTCGAAGCAGACGTGTGTCCGCATTTCTGCCCGTCCAAGCCCTGTAGGGAGAGTTGTTGTTGTCGAGGCTTCGGGAGGACAGCAAGTTGTGCAGCCGGACTGCGTGGTTTATCGCGAACGGCCAATATTTGGTTGGCACGGCTGACTGCTTCATCAGGGCCCTCATCCTTGTGGCGAGGCTCCTGTTTTCCCGTTCTGCTACATCTTGCTGCTCATGAGCGTAGGGCAGGGACACCAGGTGCTCAATCCCCTTCTGCTTGAAGAGTTCCTTGAACTCAGTTGAGAAGAACTCCAAACCCTCGTCTGTCTGGTAGGTTTTCACCTTCAGTCCAGATTGGCGTTCAGCCCGCTTCATCCATGCCACGAAACACTCGAAGGCGAGAGAACGGCAGTCGGTGTTGACGGCCCAGACGTGGCGTGTGCACGCGTCGATGAACGTGAGCGTGTAGTACTCGCCATCAAGCCCTTCTTGACTGAGAACCAGGAAGTCGCTGTATACTTTATCGAGCGGCTTGTAGCGTTCGTAGCCGGGAGGTAAGTCGGGGAAGGGTTTGTGGGCGAGTGACGCGGTCGGGCACACGGTGCATGGCGGGTCAGCTGATTCCGCTGTGAGGGAGCCTCCTCGTGGAAGGAGCAGCGCATTGTCGTCAAAGACATCGGCGTGGAGAGAATTCTTGAGCGTGGTGTGTGACGGGTGTCCAAGTCGCTGGTGCCAAGTTTCCGGTTCCGCACGATATCCGACGGTCTTCTGATAATATTTGTGCCTTTCCGCTTCGTCGTTCTGCTTCTTTTCAGGTCCCTTGTCGGCGGCGGCATCGGCGTCTGCTGCGAAGGCTCGAACGGAGTGTCGTTTGAGGAGGGCGTCGGGAATTCCGATGATTTCATCCGTGTCAGCGGCGTGGACTTGCTCGCCGGTGAGGAGGAAATATGAAGATGATGGTGCTGTGGGCCAATCGGAAGCGGGAAGCCCTGTCATGGGGATGCGGAAATAACTGTACTCGTCGCCGATGACCTCAATTTGTTGTGGTCCTTGCTCTGGCGGCGGCGCTTCCTCAGTAGGTTCTGGTAGGTCCACTGCTCCTTCGAAGAACTCGTAAGTTGCTTCTTCTTCTGACTCGTCTTGCACGTGCTCTGGTGTGTCAGGAGCATACTGGTCCGGGAGAGGAGGTCCGCCCCAGCTGGTGCCGCGTGTTGCCCACTATGGGTCGATTTCGGCGACAGGTTCGGGGGGATGGCCCGGAGCTTCTGGGTAACCCCATTCGTTGGGAGCGTTGGAGGTTCCCCAGCCTCCTTCGCTAGTAGCGCCCATTGGCACTGATCCTCATCCTTCTTCTTCTTCCGCTTCTGTTACGGCGGCTCCTGCGTCCCCTCCGATGGTTGTCAGAATATTGAAGGAACGAATGACTGAACTAGCAAACAGGTGGGTACAAGTAGGAAACCTAAAAGTGTTGTACCCAATATGAACTACCCCACTACAGCCTACATAGACTATAGCATATATGTTTGACACACCCCCATAGGCAAAGTGGGGGAGAACAAGAGGTCACAAGACCGGTCAAGAAAGGCAAAGCAAGCTCAGGGTGAATCACGACGTCACCACGCAGTCTGAGCACAAGCAAATGGCCACAATGCCAGTTCACATGCAGAGTTATATAAAGGAGAACAAGCAATACAGTGATCACAACCTAGCAAGTGCAAGCATGCAGGTATATGTATAGAGATCACAGTACAAGTAGAGTCAAAAAGTAAGCAAGTGAGGCACAGTAGGTACAAGGCCTAGAACCGTACAGAAACGCTGATGATCACAAGGCTGAAGCGCCTTGGTGAAGACATCAGCAGTGTTGGCCCGAGTGGCCACGTAAGCAAGACGAAGCTGTCCACGCTGCTGCAACTCTCGAGAAAGGAAGTAGCGCAGAGCGATGTGCTTCGTTCTGTGCTCCAGTCTGTGCTCCTAACACAAGGCAATCATGGCCTTGTTGTCGACGTACAGCACTGGAGGAGAACGAGGCGGCTCTCCCAGGTCGGTCAGCAGGTAGGTGAGCCAGTATAACTCCTGTGCAGCCATGGCCCCTGCGTAGATCTCAGCCACACAACTGGAGCTGAGAACAGAAGACGAGCGGGTAGACCACCAAGAAACAGAGCCGGAGCCAAGGCTGAAGGTGTAACCCTGTGACAACCGCTGCGTAGCCAAGTCGTCAGCCCAGGAAGCGTCTGCGTGACCAGTGAGGACAACTCGAGCCCGTCCTCCAAGCACGAGCCCCATGCCCGACGTACTGCACAAGTAGTGCAACACCCTCTTAGCGGCATCCATGTGCTCCTTCCTGTGTCGGCCAGGAGCGACATAGCGTGCTAGAATGCTAAGAGGGTAGGCAAGGTCAGGTCGAGTGCAGGTCATCAGGTACATGAGGCAGGCCACAAGCTCTGGATACGGGCCACTCGGCTCTACGGACTCGTCCGAAGGTGGAGCTGAGAGCGAGTGACCGGTAGGCAGAGGAGTGGACAGTGGCGAGGAGTACGTGAAGCCGAAGCGCTGAAGGACCTGCTGCACCATGTGTGACTGAGTCAAGGTAATGGTGCGCTGTGCTCTGTCCCGGGTGATCCGCAAGCCAAGATAGCTTGTCAGCTCACCTAGGTCTGTGCACGTGTGTCTCTTCTGCAGCTCGGACTTCACGTGGGCGAGTCCCTCAGTGTCAGCAATAGCAAAGACCAAGTCGTCTACGTACACGAGAACGTAGAACGGCGGCAGAGTGGTGTCGGTGCGTAGAAACAGCGACGGGTCAGCAGTGGAAGGAGCAAACCCAAGAGCAGCAAGAGTCGTCCTCAGTGTGTCGTGCCACTCACGGGGTGCCTGGCGGAGACCGTAGACTGGCCGCCGGAGGCTCCACTGGGTACCAGGAGGAAACGACCCAGTGAAGCCAGGTGGGCGGCGCAGCCAGATCTCCTCATGCAGGCTGCCCTGTAGGAAAGCAGTGCTGAAGTCAAGAGAGTGAAGCTCGTAGTCACGCTGAGCGGCGACGTGCAGCAGAACCCGAAGAGCGGTCATCTTCGGTGTAGGGGAGAAGGTCTGGAAGAAGTCAACTCCCTCTCGCTGACTGAAGCCTCGTGCAACGTAACGCGCCTTAAAGACAGGCGGAGAACCCGGCGGCCGCTTTACCCTGAAAATCCACATGCCACTGACGATGTTCGCCCCAGGCGGGGGAACCTCGTCAACGTAGGTGCCTGTGGACTTCCAGGAAGCCATCTCTGCGTCCATGGCTGTCTGCCACTGAGAGGAGTAGGGACCCTCTATCGCCTCTGCGTAAGAGCGCGGGGTCGGGATGTCTGGTGCATCCGGGTCTCCCTCAGGGGCAAGCAGCATGGACACGAGATGAGGTAAAGCAGCGGCAAAGCACTCAAACTCCTCCTGTCTGTCCTCAAGGACGTCCGTGCTAAGAGCACACTCACCCCCGACGGACGGAGGACAGACAGACGCAGACTCAGACTCAGACTCAGCAACAAGGCTAGCGACGTAGTCTAGACGACAGGCGGCAGCAAAGTCAACAAGCTCAGCAACTAGAGCAGACGCAGCAGTGGACTCAAACGAAGGGTCAGTGACAACAGTGGCCAGGAAACGCGTGACAGTAGGACTAGCAGCACGAAGGGAGTCAGACTCCGGGTCCGGACCGTCAGGAAGAGAGGACGCAGGAGGAGACGGCAGAGGGACACGCTGTGGAGTAGTGGAAGGACGCAGAGTCATATAGTGAGTGCTAGGGACAGGAGGAGGACGCTGACGCGGAACACGACGCTCCGTAAGACCTCTACTCGGTCCTGAGTAAGGAGAAGGACCAGGCAGTGGAGAGGCTGGCTGTAACTGCGACTGCGACTGGACAGGCGGTGGACTCAGTAAGGGAGGAGTAGGACCAGTAGAAGGCGGGAGGTCAAGAACCTGCTGAAGGAGCGGAACGTAGTACGGCCGCGGCCGCGCAGCGCCTCAAGAAACAGCAGAGACAGCACCAGTACCCTCAGCTCCAGTGTCTCCAGCTACAACTCCCGCAGCACCACCAGCTGTAGCACCTCCAGCAGCTCCAGCTCCAGCAGCACCTCCAGCAGCACCTCCAGCAGCAACAGCTCCAGCACCAGCAGCACCTCCAGCAGCAGCAGCTCCAACTCCCGCAGCACCACCAGCTCCAGCACCAGCAGCACCTCCAGCAGCAGCAGCTCCAACTCCTGTAGCACCACCAGCTCCAGCAGCTCCAGTACCTCCAGTACAAGCACCTCCGGGACCAGCGGCTCTAGCACCTCCAGCAGCTCCAGCACCAGCAGGACCTCCAGCAGCTCCAAATCCAGTAGCTCCAGCACCTCCAGTGCGAGCACCTCCGGGACCAGCGGCTCCAGCGCCCCCAGCAGCTCCAGCACCAGTAGTACCTCCAGCAGCTCCAGCTCTAGCAGCCCCAGCAGCACGGCTACAGCGCCGAGTGTACCACTCGCGCAGCTGCTGTGGAGAGAGGGACTCCCGCCGTGACAAGACACCCGGAGGACCTCCAGACTCAGCACGCTCAGGCTCAGCACCCCCAGACGCAGCACCCCCAGGCTCAGTACCCCCAGGCTCCACACGCTCAGGCTCAGCACCCCCAGGCTCCGCACCCTCAGGCTCAGCACCCCCAAACTCAGCAACCCTAGGCTCAGCACCCCCAGGCCCCGCACCCGCACCCGCAGGCTCAGCTCCCCTAGCAGTACCAGAGTCGACAGCTACCTCGACAGGCTCGACAGGGTCTACCTGGGACACACCTGAGGGGGCAGGACCCTGAGGGGGGAGGGGGTCTACCGGAGGAGCACCTGGTGCTAGGAAGAGCGGCGGAGGGGGGAGAGGGGCAGTGCGGTAGGGAAAGAGACGGTAGTAAGATACCGACTCGTCAAACGTGACGTCCTGAGAGGACAGAATACGACGCGAGGTGGGGTGGTAAAACTGCCACCCAGGCGCGTCAGGGGGGAAGCCAAGGAAGACGCAGGGAACAGCACAGGAGGACAGCTTGTCCGCGGAAGAATCGCGGACAAAAGCTCGAGATCCCCAGACACGGAACACACACGCATCGCCAACCTTCCCCGTCCACCGCAGAGTAGGTGTGGTCTCCGGCAAGGAGACACGAGGCTGAAGGTTGATCTGATGCGCAGCGTACTGAACCGCGAACGGCCACAGAAAATGGGGAGCAGCCGCATGGATCATGGACGTACGAGCGACGTCCATGACCATGCCAATGCGGCGCTCAGCAATCCCATTTTGCTGTGGGGAGGCCGGAAGCGTGAACGTCTGGCGGATGCCCTCCGCACGACAGAAAGCCCTCAGAAGGTCGGAGGAAAACTCACCACCTCTGTCTGAGTGCAGACGCAGAACAGGAAGGTCCGAGCCAAAACTCTCGCTGAGCTGGCGACGAGCACCGCGGATCCAGTCGATCAACACCTCAGTGACCTCACCCTTGCGGCGCAAGGGGAAGACTGTGGTGTAACGCGAGTAGTCGTCAACGACCAGCAGGAAGTAACGCTCGTGACCCTGTCCACGGACGCGGGCTGGGCCCCACACGTCCATGTGGAGAGTCTGCAGGGGAGCCTCTGTCGGAGGAAACTCGGAGGAGTGAGGAGCGGCGCGCTGCCGGCCCTCGACACAAGGAACACAGGTAGGGGCCGGCCCCGGAGGAAGGGGAGGGAGGGACCGGGGGAGACCAGAGACAAGGGTACGGGAGGCCATACCTCGAAGACGAGGCAGGGAGGGGTGACCAAGGCGGTGGTGCCAAAGGAGAGTCTCGTGTGACCGAGGGCGACACGAGCAGGGGGCAGACTCCGGACTAGACCTGGACGCGGCAGCAAACACCTGACCAGACGCGGCTACCTGACCAGACGCAGTAACCGGAGGAGAAGCAGTAGTCAGTGTGTACAGGCTCGACCCAGGCCGACGGGTGAACATGGTCAGGTGGCGGCCCGTCCGAGAGCAAGTGCAGTGTGTCACACGCTGACCTCCAGGGGTGAACTGGTCAACCCACACATCATGGAGGTCAGCTCCACTCACCAAGTTCGTAGAGAACGAGGGCAGGTGGAGTCCCGACAGTAAGCCCGACGGGGCCGCAGGACACGGTAGAACCGTGGAGGAGTGCGCAAGGACTGGGCCCCCAGAGGGGTCAGCCAGGGAGACTGCAACCGGTCGACTGAGCGGCGTGAGTGTGGTGTTGTCGCGAAAGAAGGAGCGCGAAGCACCTGAGTCAAGTGTGAAGGTGTGCAAGGCCTCAGTAGGTGCAGTACCAGAGAGAGCAGACTCACCAGCACCTGGAGCAGCAGACTCACTAGCACGTGGAGCAGCAGACTCACTAGCACCTAGAGCAGCAGCCTCAATGCCCGGGTCGGGCGGAACACACAGGTAACAGTCACCCTCAGCACTATCAGTCACAGCATACATGGCAGCAAGGATAGCATCGAAATCAAGATCAAAGATAGCAACATTCTGCTTAAGCAGATCACCCCAGCGAGGGAGCTCAGCGCCGTCAGGAAACTGGGCGCGCCAGGCGTCAGTCAGGCGACCGAAGCAGCGCTGCGAAGTGTGGGGCAGTCCGCACGTCTCCCCACGGCGCTCGCCTGTGCGAAGAACGTAAGTACAGGGACCAGCACCCACAGACCTCCCACGCCCAGCGTACCACTCACGAAGCTGCTGGGGCGACAGGGTCTCACAGGAACGCGGCTGCTGCTGGCGCTGGCTACCGCCAAAGCCTCCACGCTGCGCGGCTCCACCTCGACCAGCACCACCGCCGCCGCCACCTCCACCGCCGCTGCCGCTGCCTCCACTACCCCCACCGCCGCCACCGAAGCCCCCACTCCCGCCACCACCCCCACCTCCACCGCCACCCCCTCCGCCTCCTCCAGCGCCTCCACCGCCGCCCCCACCGTCCCCTCCACCACCCTTGCCCCCCTTGCCCTTGCTGTTGCGGCGCCTCCCACTAGGAGCAGACGCAGCCCCGACCTCCTCAGTGCCAACGAGGTCGACAGCAACAGCAGAAGCAACAGAGGGGAGAAGGGGGACAGGGGAACACCCCTCAAAGAAAGGGGCGCGAGGGTCGCCGCGAGAAGCACCTACAGCAACGATACTCTTCTCAGCTGCAGTGAGGCGCTCCTCTAGCAGGTCGACGGTGAGCTCGGTGGGGCAAAGGGAGAGAAAGTGGTCTCTGACTGAAGCAAGGGAGTCAGGGAGACGGGTGACTAGGTAGTAGAGGGTGATGTACATGGGGGGGGGGGGGGGGGTTGGCACAGAACTCAGTGGGAAGCGCAGCGCGGTAGCGGGCGTCACTAGTGCGGAGGTGAGTAATGAGGTCAGCGACTGTGGCAAAGGCGGCAAGGTCAGGGAACAGGTACGGCAGCATGAGGCGGCTGAGGGCAGCAGTGGCAGGGGAGGAGTAGCGCGCTACGACAGCGTCATACAAAGACTTAGCAGTCTTATGCTGGCCAAAGTGCGCGCGCTCAGCAGACGGCAGGTGACTACGAACAGCAAGGCGAGTAACAGCGTCACGAGTGGTCCACTGCGAGCGAACCGTACTGTCAGCAGTGGCAGCAGGTGCAGGAGAGACACCCGACGTGTGATCGAAAAGGGATACTCCGTCCTTAGAGTCACACTGAAGAAAGAGCTGCAGGTCGTCAACCCACACGTCAAAGTCAACCGCACGCCCCTCAGCATCAAAGGTAAGAACATTAGGGCTAGCCATAGCGGCAGTAGCAGCAGTAGCAGCAGTAGCAGCAGTGGCAGCAGAAATAGCAGTAGCAGCAGGAGCAGCGCGGGCAGGGCAGTGCGGCTCAGTAGGGCGGCGCGGCTCGGCAGGGCGGCGCGGCTCGGCTGGGCGGCGCGGATCGGCTGGGCGGCACGGCTCGGCAGGGCGGCGCGGCTCGGCTGGGCAGCGCGGCTCGGTCGGGCAGCGCTGGTGCTTACCAGGGGCGGGTGCAGGGCAGGGCCGCAGGTGGCGGTTAGGTCAGGGCCGCGACTGGGGCGGCAGCAGGGCAGGGCCGCGACTTGGCGGCGGTAGAGCAGGGCCGCGACTGGGGCGGCTGAAGGGCAGGGCCGCGACGAGTCGGCGGCAGAGCAGGGCCACGACAGGGCGGCAGGAGGGCAGGGCCGCGGCTGGGCGGCGGTAGAGCAGGGCCGCGACGGGCAGCGGCAGGGCAGAGGCCGCGGCGGGCGGCAAGGTCAGGGCCGCGACGAGGGGCGGCAGGGTAGGGCCGCGACGCGTGGCTAGGGTAGGCCGCGACGGGCGGCAAGGCAGGGCCGCGGGTGGCGACAGGGCAGGGCCGCGACTAGACGGCTAGGTCGGGGCCGCGACGAGGCGGCGACAGGGCAAGGCTGCGACTGGCCGAGAAGGCAGGGGGCCGCGACGGGCCGTTAGGGCAGGGCCGCGACGGGCCGAGAAGGCAGGGCCGCGACGGGCGGCACTAGGGCAGGGCGCGCGACGGCGCAGGTGAGGCATTCACGAGGCGCGCTTCGGGCAGGGCAGGAAAAAAATGTTAATCGTGGTGGGTCCTAAAAAAACGTTCCCACGAGGGAACCTGCTCAGAATACCATGTCAGAATATTGAAGGAACGAATGACTGAACTAGCAAACAGGTGGGTACAAGTAGGAAACCTAAAAGTGTTGTACCCTATATGAACTACCCCACTACAGCCTACACAGACTATAGCATATATGTTTGACAATGGTCCCTTCCGCTACTTCTTCGGTCCCTTCTGCTGCTTCTTCTGGTGCTTGGAAGGCACCCCAGCCGCCTCCGGGGTTGTTTGGGTTGGTTCAATGACTCCCCACTGCCCGGTCGTAGGAGTAGGAGTTCCCCTGCCGGTTCTTGCTGCTGCATCAGCAAATAGTTTAGGTCCCAAAACCATCCCTTCAAAAGTGCCATCCCGGAAGCCTCTATTTCGTCTCCTCTAAGTGTCCCAAATGTGTCTACCATCCAGAAAGGGAGAATCGGGACAGTGTATAGTGATTCTCGAAACTGTCCCATCCTAAATTTGCCCCTTCAGTTTCCGCGATTTTGAGAAATCTGTTCGTAAACCGTCTGACGCGTATGAAATGTCCCAGTGGTTACGGAAGTTGTAGACCGAAAGCGCACCGATTCTTGGCGTTGTCACAATGGATTTGCTGAAGTTTTTTGCTCGCAAATGTGTCGAGTCAAGTCGACCCACTACTACGGATAGTACTAATTGGCTACAACAATGTGTAGTTAGTTGGCGTAACAACATATGCATAATGCGTATTGAAATTATACTTATATGATTTCGTTAGTAATGAAAGTTATGAAAAAAAGAAAATAATAATTAAATATAAAGGGGCATTATCGTAACATTATTGTAAATAGTATCTAAAAAACATTCACATGAACATTAATTTTAATTTAATTATGTTAGGGCAGTATGTTGAATTTGTTTATAGCAAGTACGAATCGAGTTACAGGGAACAATTCTGTCGCCAATTTCGAAACTGTCGTCAGTTTCGAAATTCTCGCCAATTCCCCCCCCCCCTTCTCACCACCACAGAAAATGGATCGAGGGGGGAGGGGACGCGAAATTCTCGCCAATTTCGTAATTCCTTCCCCCCCCCCCCCCCCCCCGCCCCACAAACAATCGACCGAGGGGGGAGGGGACGCGAAATTCTCGCCAATTTCGTTAGTCCCCCCCTCCCCCCCCCCCCTTCCCCCCCTCCTCACAAACAATCGATCGTGGGGGGAGGGAGGTGAATTTTGTGTGCCTCACAGATGACGCCAACTCAGCGTCACCTGGGAGGTAGATACTTTTCGCGCCACCTGTCCTGCACACCGAATTGTCACCTGCCAGCTGACCATAAAAACGCACACGTCATCACATGCTACAGAGAAAGCGTGCACACCGCACAATCAAAACTTGTCAACCACCAGTCATAACGCCTTCATCATTTCTGCCACAACCAGATTACCGATGCGAAACCTCCCTAAACCCAACCTCACCACATCACAACCCATCTTGCTTCAGAGCTGATTGCATTTAACTTGATTCCACTCTTGTTGCCCACTCTCATTCTCTATTCAGTTAGATGTGTTCTATTCTTGTGTCTGCCAAGTTTGTTCCTTAGTCTCCTAGTAACCACTTGCAGTTGTGTTCGCCCTCGATTTTCGCTATCCCGTAGATGTTAAGCATCTGACGAGCCTTCAATGATTTCGATAACGATTCTCCGCTCTTCTGCTATAATTTTTTCCCCCAAAACAGAAACACGTTTATATCTCTTAGTTACCACCGTTGAAACTCCGCTATATTTATGTAGTAGGTTCTGTTGTACGATCCTTGATGTATCTCACTATTTTTGTTGCTCCTATTATGGCTACATGGTGCTATGTGTGTCTCCTCCCATTGGTCATGTTATGATGGTCTAATCATGCGCGGTTCTACCCTACTTTTTTGTGTGTGTACATCTTTGTGGCAGTGGATGTTGATTTCACCGTGGACCAGGCTTTCGTTTTCAGTCTGGCTTAATTGAAGGTACGTCATGCAAATGTTCAGCATATGATGTGTCGTTCCAGTGCTTTTTATGTCGCCTCGATAACGTTTCTACTTGATCTCGCTAACAGTTATTGGATGATGAGATGTGATTGACCTCGCTAATTTCCTTGGTTTTTTTTTTACTCATGCTGAATCCACTGCAGCTTTCGTTTTTTTATGTGGGCGAGCCGTCTAATGCGGTGCCGATTATTTCGTGATGCAGGGTTATAATGTCGTAATCAGCTCGCTGGTTTGTACGTGCACTCTCGTTTTCTCCAATAGAAGTCAATTTTCAAGTTAACTTCCACTTATCTGGCTATTTGTTTATTGTGTCAATTGCAGATACGCTGGATTTAGTACATTTGTAGATGCATTGTGGAAACTTCTACTCAGGCTTTTTATCCCGAATCTTGTATTTTTATTGAACAAACTGTATGCATTATTATTGAATATGATTTGAATCTAAAAAACTGTAGCTACCAAATTGTACATAGGGACTTAAAGCCAACCTGTATGTGCACCAGAACCAGAACCACTAAAAATCTTACCTCGCACGTGTGTGATTGGTCTGTCATTGGTTACAAATGTGTTTTAGAAATGTCCCAAAACTGTCCAAATCGGTCCCCCGAAACACTTTTGCGACCCTGTCAAAGAGTCTTGCGAGACAGATTTGGGACTCTTGAAACTGTCCCTTAGTTGTTCCCGAAAGACACTTCGGGGATGGTGGTGAAATGTGTCCCAAAAGTCTCTCGCGGGATGGTTTTGGGACGGTTTTGGGAGCTGGGATTTTGGAGATGATGTAGGAGAGTTCAATGCAATGAAATCCTGATCTCCGACCGCTTTCATGCCTCTGCTGCTATGTTTTTTTTTTCAGGGAGGGAAACAATGTGTGGTACGTCATTGCTGCAAGTGTCTACAATGTCCGGTCGGGAGGAGTCAAGCCGACATACATCGGCTTCACAAATGCTTGCCCGGCTGTAGAGTCGAACACTTTCCAAATTGGCATTGTCTGGAAAGATAAGACTGGCTCGGCACAGAAACCCCTGAAACGTTACAACTTCAAGGGGACAGCAGAGGTCGGTCCGAACGGTGGTCCGGATACTGAGGTTCAAGCAGTTTTGGATAACCCGAAGTCGTTCCGCGGCGTTATCAAAGTCGGAAACGACATTTTCTGCGGCAAGATCAAGGATGTGATGAAGAAATAGAGGCTGGAGGGCTGGGCTCATGAACCTGTGGATTTCATTACAGGGATGCTGGAGGGAAGGTGGAGAAAGATTGGGATAGCTGATCACACCAGCCTAACCGTATGTGGGTGTTTTGAATATTTTGTGCTGTGGGCTCTTGACGTAGGGAACTCGTTGTCTGGGGATTATATTGTGCAAGGGCTTTCCTTGTCTCTGCTTTAGTGGATCTTTCTTTGAGTGGAAACCAATGCTAATGGAGTGTGGAGAAACACATGTTTTATGAAGCACCATTCCTCCTATCATTGCATTTCACGCTTCACCTCAGACTCTTCAACAAAGCAGCATAGTGCACTACATTACGCACAACTCCTGATTAAACACTTGCATAGCATTTTGCCACTTGATAGAGCAACAATAGGATGTAACCAGTCGATACAGTGCCTGCCCGTGTGCGATGGTACATCGATGCATGCTTTATGAGACTACAATGCTGCCAAGAACGGATTGCTTTAGTGACGAGGGCAGCAGGGCTCCACCAGATGAAGCTTATTCCAAGGGTCCCTCCCTTCCCCAGTTCTGAAGCCTGATGCAGGCTGGTATAGCCAACCACTATATTTGGGCCTTGTGTGCAACGATACATGCTCTGTGATTGCAATGCTGCCAAGAATGGATGGTTGACGAGAGCTCCAGCTGATAGCTTCTGTGAGGCGTCCCCAGCTCTAAGAGACTACGATGCCGTCGAGAATGATTGGCTAAGGAGGGTTTCAGCTGATAGCTTCTTTGAGGGGTCCCCCCCACTGCCCAGCTCTATGAGACTACGATGCTGCAAAAAAAGGATGGCTCATGAGGGCTTGAGCTGTTGGCCTCTTTGAAGGGTCGCGGTTCAAGCAGGACGCACCGAAGTCGGTGAAGTCAGGTGAAGAATCAGGTGGGAGTTCAGGTAGGTCTCGACTGTGAGCAATGAACAGCCTCACCTGACACAACCGGAAAGGGCCAAGGGAAAAAAAAAAGGGATATAAAGGGCAAACAGGGGAGTAACGGTAAAAATGATAAAAATGCACTTGAAATCTGGAGATGGAAGAGCAGGCAAGCCGAAGGGTGATTGAATGCTAATACTACGGGCCCTACCCTGTTCCCAGCCCTTCATGTCACATCTTTAATTTTACCCCCTCTCTGGTGTGCTTTGAGTCAACAAGAAAAATGTGTTTTGAGTCGACTCAAGGACTGCGTTTTGATCCGAGTCAAATCACTCCGAATGATAATCCTACTACTGGTAGTTCGAGCGCTCCCCTCTTCCCTGCCCTCCATATCACATCTTCATACCGTATCAAGCTCTCTCCCTTGTTTTCTGCCCTTGCTATGGAATCCTGCTACGAAACCCCAAGCTCACCTGTTCCATCTTTGACATCACATCTTCAGTTCAAGCTCCCTTGCCAGTTTCCTGTCCTTTGTATCAAATCCTTACACTATCTCGGCTTTTGAGGCGCCTATAAAATCTTTACACTAGCCCAAGCTCACCTGCTCGCCTTTTGAGGCGCCTAGAAAGACATCTTCCGTTCAAGCTCCCTTGCCAGTTTCATGTCCTTCGTATCAAATCTCTACACTAGCCCTAGCTCACCTGCTCGCGGTCTTTGATATCAGCCCACCGCTCTGCCCCAGTGGCCATGGTCACTACCAAGCATCCCAATGCCTGTTGCGATGCGCCTCAAAAATACTTCCAGCTCACGAGTTCCCTGTGCATGACTTTGAACGTTAACATTACTTCCAGCTCGCCTGCTCCCTGCTTTCCAGACCAGCCCATGGCTCTGCTCCAGTGGCCATGGTCAGAGGTGATTTTGAGGAACTTAAAAAATCACCTCAATGCACGCAGACCAGCCCATGGCCAAGGCCAGGCCAGGCACCCCAACGCCTACACATCAGATGGCGGCCCCTCCCTTTCCTGTGGAAGGATAAGGAAAGCGTAACAGATAACAAGGGAAGCGTAACCGAGGTAAGATTTGCGACGTCTCAAAGCAGTAAAATAAGCAACTAGTAGAACGGGCACCAGATCACAGCTCTCTTCCTGCGTTGAAAGGCTTGATGAGGATTGAACAGAGCGACAGGGACAGAGAGATTACTTTTGAGTCGACTCAAAAGTCAACGGGGACCCGATCACAGCACAGCTCTGTTCCTGCGTTGGAAGGCTAGATGAGCATTGAGGTGATTACTTTATTCTGACACGGAGAGACAGGGACAGAGAGACAGGGACAGGGAGACAGGGAAAGAGAGAGGGGTGCGGGAGAGAGGTGCGGGAGAGAGGTGCGGGAGAGAGGTGCGGGAGAGGGGTGCAGGAGAAGGGTGCGCGGGAGAGGGTGGGAGTGAGGATGGGTGAGGGGAACAGTCAAGAGAGTAGCTGGAGGAGAGGGGAGGCACGAGGGAAGGATGACGCTGTGCGTGATGCCGTGGGTGTGCATGGAGAGAGGGGGCTCTACCACCTGAGGAAGCGTGGGGCGAGGATAGGGGTACCCGCGGGCCAAATTGTTCAAAGTTAGGAAGGTTAGTTGGGGCGAGAGACGCGATTGGCCAAGATTTTGGGTGCCAGGGTCACAACACAACCGAAGTTAAGAAGGTTGGATCAATAAGGGGCTTCTTGGCCCGCGGGTTTTAATGGGGGAGAAGGTGGGGATGGCGAGGGTGGGGCGAGGGTGGGTGGGGGGACAGTCAAGAGGTAGATGTGGGAAGGGAGGCAAGAGAGACGGATGTTGCCGTGGGTGATGTGGCAGCAAACCATTGGTCACCATTGCTCAGCCTGGAGCTAACTCATCTGTCAGAGACAAACGCAAGAAATTCAACTGTGCTTCCGCACATCCGCACTCTCATGCGAGTAACTCTGAGAATCCTCATTCAAAGGCTGATAAATTCAACTGTGCACAAAGGCAGCTGACAGCTGCGGAAAGAGCAGTTGCTGCGGAAAGAGCATGAGTGGCGACGGGACGTACTCAAAGGCTGCAAACACAACTACTACAGCACACTGCATTGCATGATATCGAACCCGCTTCGAACCGCATCTAACCGCGTCAAAACAGTACTAAGCCGCATCCAATCGCATCAAACCACACCTAACCGCATTGAATCGCACTGACTCATTGAACCGCACTGAACCGCATTGAGCCGCACTGAACCGCACTGAACCGAATCACTGTCCGGCATGGGCCCGCACTCCTGCATCTGCTGGGAGAGCGGCGGCCATGGGACCTAACACCACTGAAACACACCGCGCTGCACTGCAGTGCTCCCTGTTGAACCCAAAGCTTGACAGCCCAGATGTTCTCACCTGTCGGAGGCAGAATGCGAGCTTATCTTCCGGCATGGGCCCGCACCGTGCAGAGCGGCGGCAAGCAAACCGTCGCGCATGTCGAGGTTCGCCAAAGGAATGCCGGTGTCAAGCTTCGGGCCAGGCCCGCAAAATCTCGCTCTCTGTCTGCGATCGATCGCTAACGTTGACTCGTATACATACTAGCGACTTTGCATGTGTGTACGCAACGCATTGATTGGTCGAGCGCGATTACATCTGCCTGGGATACTGGATCACCGCGCGACTGTGCGACGTCGCAAGGAGTGGACATGTCGTAAACAAATTCGGTTGGCAGCGCAAGATTTATACATTCTTCACGACACTGTGACAGGTTGCATTGATGGTAACGTGGCGAAACTTTCGCCAATGGGCTACTCCGCTTCGCGTCGATTCCGCTAAAACAAAAGCTCGACACCGACTAAAAACGCGCCCTAGATCTTCACCATACTGTACGGATGACATAGGGACAGTCGTACGATGCTGAAATGTGGGATCCGCGCCACGTGGCGCAGCCGCGGCTGTCCAGCTAGCCCGTATTTGTGCGCGGGAAGGGGATTCAAATGCGGGCGGGAAATTTTATTTCGCGTGCAGGGGAAGGCGGCAGGCGGTGCATCCGCTAGGAAACGCTGGAGGAACTCAGTCAGATGCGTTGACATAGGCGGCTAACCAGTTTACTAGTTCTGTCGTTTCAGGCATTGTTCGACTTGCAAAGTTGCTCACAAACACCTTCCATCCAACGACCAACAACCCTTCTGAGGAGTCGAGATGAAGCTTGAAGCCGACCAGGCTCCCTGAGTACTGTACACGAGGGGGTGCTGTGGATGAAGGGGTTGTGTTGTGTGGTGTGGATCAAGGGTTTGTGAGGTGGGTGTAACACGGTATCAAACTGAAAAACGATGGATTGCGTCGGTTCGGCTCGGTCTGGTCCTTCTAAGCGAATCAAGCATCAACCAATTCACATGCTGTACTGACGGTGTTTGTTTGTTTCGTTTTTTTCCCACACATTCCCAACCGCAACGTCCTTTCCCTTCGCTGTCTCTCAACAATGGTTACCGCGATTCACCGTTCAGTAACATTTTGAGTTGTTTGAAACCACTGACACAGGCTCTTCGAACATCTCGTTCAAAATGCCCTCATGAACCCGAATATATGCTTCCTCATTCCCTATCATCAAAGTTCCTGATTTCGACCAAGTTGGCCGCTCCTCCTATCCATGAACGATGATATGCGAACGCGCCCCCCGGGCAGGTGTGATTTATTCTTCATATGTAATGGTCTGCCGATTTTAACAACTGACGCCCCATCAACACGAATACTGATGGTGCTTGATTTCTAATACATTCATATACTTCGTGAATAATACCATCAGTACCACTATTTCGGGGTTTTACTGACGTAGCCTGATCACTCTCTGGTACATCGGTCACTCTTTTGTGCTGCCTGGAAACCCTAAATGGGCCGACTGCCTCCCATCCACCAAAGCTGCCGCTACACCCACTTACCGTTCGAACCGCTGTTACTTCCACCATGAAGTGCTGGGATGGCTCGGACGAGTGTGAGGTGAGGGACCTGCGAGTCGCGTTTTGAGACTGATGGAAGTACAATACTTCAAAAGCCATTGCCTTGATAAGGCGTTGACACTGACAGAAGCATCATCTCCCTTCTCTCAGAGCTCTTATCTTGCTGATCCGTGAAACACTCCCTTTTTTTGTTTATAGAACTTCGTGCTATAACTAATTGCTGTTGCTATGGCCAGGAGCGCGCTTTTCCTGCTACTCTGTGAGTGTTATACGCTCTCATGTTTGATCATCGCTCTCATGCTTGATCATCGTTCTCATGCTTGATCATCGCTCTCATGCTTGATCATCGCTCTCATGCTTGATCATCGCTCTCATGCTTGATCATCGCTCTCATGCTTGATCATCGCTCTCATGCTTCATCATCGCTCTCATGCTTCATCATCGCTCTCATGCTTCATCATCGCTCTCATGCTTCATCATCGCTCTCTGTGAACTCCTTCCCCTTTTGCTGCCATAGTCCTAAACTCGTCTTGTTCACTGGCGCTTAATTTCCCGAAGCTGGCTGCGCTTTCTCGAAGCTGGTCGCTGTTTTCCCGGAGCTGGTGGCTGTTTTCCTGAAGCTGGGGTGGTTGTTTTCCCGAAGCTGGGGTGGTTGTTTTCCCGAAGCTGCGCCTGGCAGAGGCGGCGGCGCTTCTCTGGGGCATCAGGGCGGCGAACGTCACAACGGCTCTTGCAGAGACGAGCCGGCGGAGCCATAACCTTACACTTCCTGTTTCACTTGGTGCTTGTTATTCTTCCGCCGTCCCTGGCAGGCGCGGCGCTTCTCTGGGGCGTCAGGGCGGCAAACGTTACAACGGCTCTTGGGGAGACGAACCGGCAGAGCTTGGCGGGAGTCTCCCGTGAGTTTCTCTGTCTTGCACAACCTTATTGATTGTTTTGAGATGACAAAAAGACTCCGAGTCGGAAATAGCGCGCGTAAAGGCCGATGACAAATGCATCGAGCTTCTGCTATGGAATGCACATGATGGTACCAGTACCAGACATGTTGTTCCCCCAGGATAGGATACACATGAAATACGCTAAACTTTAACACTGCGATGTGACAGTTCTGCTACATCAGCATTCGAGAGGGTCTTGTAAAGAAGCAAGCCATTGAAGGGTGGACATTTCTACTATGCTCGTTTCTTGGTTCTCTCAATCCCATTTCAAATCTCTTAGTAAGCCCAGTGAGTCCAGCCAGGTACTAAGTGTTGCTTTTCATTGGATCCTTTAGCCTTCCCC
Source organism: Closterium sp. Naga37s-1 (assembly GCA_947471745.1). NCBI lineage: Eukaryota > Viridiplantae > Streptophyta > Zygnematophyceae > Desmidiales > Closteriaceae > Closterium > Closterium sp. Naga37s-1. The sequence continues at coordinate 3,915,786 of CANJKZ010000149.1, read as the reverse complement.
TTTATCCCCCTTCCTGCAGATCACATAAGGGTGATTGCTAGTCCTGCCAGATACAAGGGCCGCGTGTGGCCTTTCGAGTGGGCTAGAGGAACGATCAACATAAAGACTTCCCAGTGAGTTTGAGTTTGCCCCAAATGTTCAAAGGATTTTTTGGACACTTGCTGAGTGAACAGCATGAGCAACTTGCTGAGTGACATCGTGCACGGGACACATCCTGACCGCTTTCCTGTCTCTGTTTGCGACGCATTATCCAGGGTCGGAGGAGCCAATATGCGTATTGAGACTGTCACAAACGTGTATAACATGCGGTCTAAAGGTGTCAAGCCAACATTCATCCTTATTGGAATAGGCTGCCCGTCTCCGTCTAATGGCATGTATCCCTTTGGACGCATGACGTGGGAAGGTCGTACGGGCAGGATGGGGAAAATTCTGAACCGCTACAATTTTGAGGGGAAGTTTGTGACTGCTAGCGGCATTTTGGACGATTCGATTAAGGCGATTATAGGCAACCCAAAATTGTTCAGAGGCTTGATTGAAGTTGCTGGGGACTTGTTTTGCGGCAAGGTCAGGAGGTTGAAGTAGAGGCTTAGCTGCACTCAAAGCAGACTGGGAGTGCATGCACGCGGGATAAGGGTTTGAGACTCTTACCTGGCTCATGCGGGAGGGAGGGATGATTGGAGGAAAAGGTAGAGTAGGAGCATGTTACCTGGGTGCAAGAGCAAGAGATGTAACACAGGCTGATGGATCCATTCTGTGCTTATGGGAAGAAAGGCTTGTGTTGTGTGAGTGTTCACTATGGATCCATTCTGTGCTTATGGGAAGAAAGGCTTGTGTTGTGTGAGTGTTCACTATGGATCCATTCTGTGCTTATGGGAAGAAAGGCTTGTGTTGTGTGAGTGTTCACTATGGATCCATTCTGTGCTTATGGGAAGAAAGGCTTGTGTTGTGTGAGTGTTCACTATGGATCCATTCTGTGCTTATGGGAAGAAAGGCTTGTGTTGTGTGAGTGTTCACTATGGATCCATTCTGTGCTTATGGGAAGAAAGGCTTGTGTTGTGTGAGTGTTCACTATGGATCCATTCTGTGCTTATGGGAAGAAAGGTTTGTGTTGTGTGAGTGTTCACTATGGATCCATTCTGTGCTTATGGGAAGAAAGGCTTGTGTTGTGTGAGTGTTCACTATGGATCCATTCTGTGCTTATGGGAAGAAAGGCTTGTGTTGTGTGAGTGTTCACTATGGATCCATTCTGTGCTACGTAGTGAATGAAACACGGAGGCTCAGAGAGTGCAAGCCGAATCAAGTAGGCAGGAGGAAATGGAATAAATGATCCATGGAAGTACTTAGTAACAAACAACTGTACATTGTGTACACGTCATTGAACAAGCCATGCTACCTAGTACCTACAGTATGAGATATTATGTCACTGCAATGAATGGATGGCTTATGAGGGCCCCACCAGCCAGCCGATGGCATTCTGATCGAACCGAGAAGAATTGACAGTGCCGTAGCTAGCTGTAGACAGTGACTCCGATGTATGATGATCCAAGGAATCGAATGTACCTGGGGGCTTCAGCAGATGGGGCCTCTGATGATGAAGGACATCCCGAATCCTGATTTTCTGGTTGAAGAAGGAATGGTGGTGCCGTAGCAAGCCGTAGATTGTGTGACTCTGGTCTGAGCTATGACACTTGTGCAAGGAATGGATGGTTCATGACGGCTTCAGCAGATGGGGCCTCTGATGATGAGGGACATCCCGAATCCTGATATTCCGGTTGAAGCAGGAATGGTGGTGCCGTAGCAAGCCGTAGATTGTGTGACTCTGACCAATGACGTTGCAAGGAAAGGATGGCTCAGGAGGGCTTCAGCTGACGGCCTCTGTGTAGCGGCTTGACCCAAGTCCTTATATTCTGGTTGAAGCAGGACTGATGGTGTTGTGCTGTAGCAAGCCATAGATGGTGTGACTCTGATCTATGACGTTGCAAGGAGAGGATGGCTCATGAATGCTTCAGCTGATGGCTCTTTGAAGAGTCTTGACCCAAATTCTTGTGTTCTGGTCGAAGCAGGACTGATGGCGTCGTGCTGTAACGAGCTGTGGATTGTCTGATTCTGATATGATCTATGGCGTTGCAAGAAAAGGATGGCTCATGAGGGCTTCAGCTGTTGGCCTCTTTAAAGGGTCGCGGTTCAAGCACGATGCCACAAAGTCTGTGAAGTCAGGTGAAGAATCAGGTGGGAGTTCAGGTAGGTCTCGACTGTGAGCAATGAACAGCCTCACCTGACACCACCGAAAAGGGCAAAAGGGCGAGGGATAAAGATGGTAATAAGGTAAAAAAAAAATATTTGATGCGAAAGCAGGTAGATATATATGATAAATAAATGCAGATGGCAGAGCAAGGCACACCAAATGGTAATTGAATCCTACTACGTGTAGCTCTACCCTGTCCCCCTCTCTTCCTGTTCCGTGCCCCTGACATGGAACCTGCTATGGCATCCCAAGCTCACCTGCTCGCTGTCTGTGACACCAGCCCACGGCTCTGCTCCTGTCGCCATCGCCACGGCCAGGCACCCTAACGCCCACACGTCAGATGGAGGGCCCACTTCTTCCTGTGGGGCAAAGATAGAAGAAAGAAGGAAGGAAGTTGAAAAGAGAATGAACATCAGCCCACGGCTCTGCTCCTGTCGCCATCGCCACGGCCAGGCACCCTAACGCCCACACATCAGATGGAGGCCCCACTTCCTCCGGTGGGAAAGGATGCCAAAAAGGATCAAGGAGTAGCAGAGTTGAGTTTTGAGAGGTCCCGAGGCAGTAAGACGAGCACCAAACAGCCAAGTTGTTGCTGGATTTTGTTTTTTTTCCCTCTTGAAACGGACGTCAGAAAGTCGCATAAGGAGTACCGCGGAGTTGCGTTTGAGAGGCCTCGAAAAAAAATGAAACGAGCACCAAACCACGGATTTGTTACTGGGCGGTTATTTCCCTCTTAAAGAACTCCTCTCGTCTCACCTCTCCGATGGCTTCAGGAGACAAGCGGGAGACCCGGCTGTCCCTGAAACTATGACTGAAACCATTGCTGCATCGATGACTGCAATCATTACTTGACGCTGCTGTTTCCCTCGTCTCACCTCTCTGATGGCTTCAGGAGACAGGCGGGAGACCCGGCTGTCCCTGTAACCATGGCTGCTGTTGCTGCTTCTGCCGCCGCTGCTGCAACTGTTTTTGCCTTTCCAGAAGGTCCCGTGACCGTTGGAGTCCAGCCAAGCGATGCCGGCCAGTCGCACGACCCCGTCGTCCGGGACAAACACTGTGGAGGGGCGGACGTTGCCGTGAGTGATCCCCTGGGCGTGCAGGGAGTGAAGGGCCTCTGCTACCTGGTGGGAGAAGGGGAGTGGGTGAGGGATCATAGGGATGAGTCCGGCCAGTCGCACGACCCCATCGTCCGGCACAAAGACCGTGAAGGGAAGGACGTTGCCGTGGGTGATGTCGTGTGAATGCAGGGAGTGAAGGGCTTCGACTACCTGGTAAGACAGGGGGAGTGGGTGAGGGATCATAGGGATGAGTACAGCCAGTCGCACGACCCCATCGTCAGGGACAAAGACGGTGGAGAGGCAGACGTTGCCATGAGTGATGCCGTGGGCGTGCAGGGAGTGAAGAGCGGTGAGGGTTGATGGGAAGAATCACCGGGGCAGATGGGTGAGGGGAGAGGCATCAGAGACGGGTGTTGCCATGGGTGACGCACCACACACAAATTGCACCGCATTGCACCGCACTGAACACCATCCAGTTCTCACCTGTCGGAGGCAGAAGGCAAGGGTGTCTTCTGGAATGGGCGCACACTCCTGCAGCTGCTTGGAGAGCGGCGTTTTTACACCACCATTACCACAGCACACCATGCAGCACCGCATTGCACCGCACTGCACTGCACTGAACTCAGTGTTTCTCACCTGTCCGGGGCAGAAGGCGAGGGTATCTTCCGGCATGGGCCCCGCACTCCTGTAGCTGGTGGGAGAGCAGTGGCCACGTACCACCACTACCACAGCACACCATGCTGCACCGCATTGCACCACACTCCACCTCACTGCACCGCACTGAATACAGTCCAGTTCTCACCTGTCGGAGGCAGAAGGCGAGGGTATCTTGCGGCATGGGCCCGAACATCACCACTACCAGCACACCGCACTGGACCATGCTGCACCGCATTGCAGCTCATTGCATCTGACTGAACAAACTGCTTCTCACCTGTCGCAGGCAGAAGGCGAGCGTATCTTCCGGCATGGGCCCGCACTCCTGTAGCTGGTGGGAGAGCGGCGACGACGGCACAAACTCAAAAGCCGCAAACACCACCACTGACTCTTCTTGAGGAGATGCAGCAGCAGCAGCAGCAGCAGCAGCAGCAGCAGCAGCAGCAGGACCAGCAGCAGCAGGGTTGGCTCGGATGGCACCGATGCAAGGCACCACGTTCTCATGACTGTGTTTCAGCAGCAGTGCCACCTTCCTCTGAAGCTCACGCACCCTCCCACCCTCCACACTCTCTCGTGTCTTTGTCTCACCCCCATTCCCACTCCCACTCCCACTCCCAATACCCACATGACCATTTTTCTTCCCCACTTGCCCCCCCACCTCCTCCCGAGCCTCTTCCCGAACCTCCAGCCGCTGCACGACGAACCTCTGACCCGAGCCTCGGTCCTCGATCAGGCTCAGCCTCATGCCGAGCCTTGACACGAGCCTCCACTTCTCGGGTAGGTTCGGGATAGTACCTGTTTCGGGCAACTCCTCCTCTCCCTCCTCTCCCTCCTCCTTCTCCCCCTCCACCACCTCCTTCTGTCCCACATTTCCCTCCTCACCCTCATCTCCCTCCTCTCCTTCGTCTCTTCTCAAGCACCGAACGCTCATTCTCGCTGCTAGCTTCGAAGCTTCCTTCCCTCCTGATGTGTCCCCTGCAAATTCTGCTGCTCCTGATGCACCTGCTTCCCCTCCTGCTGCTTCCACTCCCGCTGCCTTTGCTGCAGCATTTGCGGCTCGTGCCAATCCACCAGACCGTTCTCTCGACACATAAGGAACCATCGCTCCTGCTCCTGCTGATGCACCCCCCGATGCTGCTTCTGCTCCTGCTCCTGCTGATTTTGCTGCTGCTGTTGCTGCTGCTCCTGCTCCTCCTCCTGCACCTGCTGTGGTTGCTGCTTCTGGTCCCCTCAAACTCCCACCCACCACTGCCACTCGCCCACCAATCGCAGGCTCACATGAGTTTCTTCTACGAGGCTCGGGGTTTCGAGGCTCGGGGTTTCGAGGCTTGGAGAATCTGCGCTCGGGGTTCCTAGGTCCGTCACAGCTAGGTTCGGCGTTGCCAGGATTGGCATTGCTAGGTTCGGCAGAAGTGTCGAGAGACCAAGGCTCGGAGGAACGGAGGCTCGGATGGCTGAGGCTCGGCGGGAGCGTGGACTCGAAGCGAGCAAAGGAATGGAACATGGCCAGGTCTTCAGGAGAAAGCTCAGGTGTGCTTTCCCGTAGATCAGGTGCGTTTCTGCGCAGCTCAGGTGTGTTCTCAGGTGGTATGGGAGGGCGAACTGGTGGGACGGGGTTGACTGGGGAGGGAGGAGGGGCACGGAGGTTAGGGGCGAAAAGAGGAGGGGCAGAGAGAGGAGGGTTGAGAGGGATCACTGGTTGGGCTTGGGGCGAGGTGCGTGGAAAGCGGTGGTGGTGGTGCTGGTGCTGATGGTGGTGGCAGTGCTGATGTAAAGGAGCGATATAACAAATATTACCATGTAAAAGAGGGCAATAACGTAAATTACCATGTAAAAGAGGGCAATGACGTAAATTACCATGTAAGAGAGGGCAAGAACGTAAATTACCCTGTAAAGGAGGTCGTGTCTTGGGTGGATTGTTGAGGTCCATACTAACTGCCCCCCCATGCCCCCCATGCCCCCCATGCCCCCCATGCCCTGATTCTCCCCCATGCCTTGACTCTCCCCCATCCCCTGACTGCCACGTGTCCCCATCCCCGTGCCTACTAATGCGACGCTGTACAGCAAACCGCCTTCCACTCCCTCTTTCACTCCCTTCCTCACTTCCTTCTTGCCTACCCCTCTTCCTCCTCCCTCCCAATTCCCTCCTCACAGCCTCGGCAGCAGCTTTGGCAGCAGCTTCGGCAGCAGCTTCGGCAGCGGCTTCGATGTCAAAGCTCTCCGTAACACTCCAGAATTCCGAACCTCCCGCCAGGCTCCGATTCTGTCCGAGCCTGCCTCCGGGCCTGGAGAAGCTGGTCTGGTGTCGAACCTGGTGGTGCTGGTGCCGTTCTTGCTCCTTAATCCTCCCACCTTCCAACCTCCCCACGCCACCGCCCATCCTCCCCACCATGCTTGCATAAACCGCCTCTGAAGCAGCCGCTGCCGCGGCTGCTGCCGCCGCCGCAGCTGCTGCCACTGCCACGTTTTGAATATTTTGCAGAGACTCATGCTTCTGTTGCTCCTCCTCCTCCTCCTGCTGCTCCCGCTCTTTCTCTTCTATTTCATGAAGGTGTGAGAGAGGAGGGTGTGAGAGAGGAGGGTGTGACAGGGGGCGGTAAGGAATAGTGGACAAAGCGAGAGAGTCTTTGCCTGGCACAAACACAGCAAGTGCCCTTCCTCCTTCAACCCCTACTGCTCCTCCTGCTGCTCCTCCTGCTCCTCCTCCTCCTGCTCCTCCTCCTCCTCCTGCTCCTCCTGCTTCTCCTGCTTCCTGCCCCTCTGATTCTGCCTGTCTGTCTGCTGCTGTCTCTCTGTCTGGTGACGTCACTCCCACACCTTCTTGTCCCACACCAAACGGGCTCATAGCGCGAGCTTGCGCCCCCCGAACCAAAGCCTCCCGAACCTGCGCCTCAGCCTGGGCCCGAGCCTGCACTTGCAATTGCGCCTGAGCCTGAGCCTGTGCCTGTGCTAGGAATGCTGCTTGTGATGCCATGAAAGCCTGGGCCTGGACCTGCATCCGAGCCTGCGCCACAGCTTCGGCCCGAGCCTGCGCCTCCATCCGTGCCCGAGCCTCCAGTTGCGCCCGAGCCTGAGCTTCGAACTGCGTCCGAGCCTGTGCTTGCACCTGCGCCATTTGTTGCAGCACACTCGTCTCTCTCAGCAGCCTCCACACCTCCTGCTCCTTCCTCTGCAAATCCTCCCTCCTTTCCCTCCTCTCCTCTCTCTCCTCATCCTCCCTCTCCCTCTCCTCCTCCTCTTCATCCTCATCCGATTCCTCTCCCCGCCTCCTCACCTCCCCACTGCCGTCCGAGCCTGAGCCGTCCGAATCTGAGCCGTCGGAGCTCAATCGCTCCCGAGCCTCGTCATCCCCTCTCCTCACGCCTCTCCTATCCACCTTCCCTTCCCTGTCCCTATCCGTCTCCTCATATTCCTCCTCCTCCTCTTCCCCTCCCCTATTCCACTCTACCTTCCTTTCCTCATCTTCTCGAAGTGTTTCTAAATTGCTCCGGCCTAGCACCCTCCGCTGCTGCTGGGGTTGCTTAAAAGCGTTCCTATCTCCTCGTTTTCTTCCCCACCCCCCACCAGCCGCACTAACAGCAGCACTGGCAGCACCAGCACCAGCACCAGCACCACCACCACCAACAGCAGCAGCAGCAGAAACAGGGTTACCATTCCCCAATGTCCCTGGAGCAGGTACAGGCAGAGGATTAGGCACAGCTCCAGGCAGAGGTATTGAGTTGCTCTGCTGCGACTCAGCGCACATGCCCATGAGTGCTCGCATGCGCACTGCTGCCGCTGCTGCTGCATGGGGGCTTGTGCCGTGGGGAAGAAAGAGAGGGATGGACAATGCTCCTGCCCCTGCTGCTGCTACTGCTGCCGGGGAGAGCAGCGGCGACGAGGGTGGTGCTGCTCGTGGGGGGGGTGTAAAGGCTCTCATTGCTGCTGCTGCCGCTGCTGCTGCTGCTGCTGCTGCTGCTGCTCCTCGCGGGGGAGTAAAAGCTCTCATTGCTGCTGCTAGTGCTGCTGAGGGGGGGGTAAAACCTCTCATTGCCGCTGCTGCTGCTGCTGCTGCTGCTGCAGGGGGCGTTAGTCCTCTCCTTGTTGCTGCGCCTGCATCTCGCTGCCAGCTCCCCCCTCCAATTCCCTTCTCCACCTCCTCCCCTTCCTCCTCACTCTCCTCCTCACTCTCCCACTCCTCCCCTCCCTCCTCCCCCTCCTCCTCCTCTCCCCGCGTCTCACACCCTCTCTCCCTCTCTCTCCCCGCTCCCCGCTCATCCGCTCCCCCACGCGCCTGGCGATTCAAAGACGGCCGAGAATCGTTCTGAGAGGTCTCGAAAACCAACGTATCGGACATATTAGCTGTATGATTCAAGGAGAAGCATCGCTTTTCAGACTCAGACTTTTGAACCACCGCATGCCTGTCGGAAAGGTGGTTGCTATGGGGATGGGGCGGCGGGGGAGGAGGCGGAAGGGGGGACGATGAGCGGGCCTCGGGGGGAAGCATCAGGGGAGAGCGGGTGGCGGGAAGAGCGCTGGAATAAGGGAGAGGAAGAGGAGGATACGAACGGCGCTCGTCCCTCCCTTTCCCCCTCTCCTCCCATCTCTCACGCTCCTCCTCCTGCCCCCACCTTTCTCTTCCCCGCTCTCCCCGCATCCCCCCCCATGCCTCGCTGCCCCGTTGCCCCACAGCGGGGCCCTGGAAGCCCCCTTCCCCCTGCGCCTCCCGCCGTCCTTCCCCCCACGGATCCCCCTGCCCTTCCCTCCACCCTCCCCTTTGCGCCTCCCGCCATCCTTCCCCCTGCCTTCCCCCCTGCTCTTCCACTCTTTCCCCTGGCCTTCCCCCATCCCCACCTCTCGTCTCTCTCATTAGGTCCCCGCGGAAATCTCTTCCTAAACCCGCTCTCCCCCCTTGCGCCCAACCTTCCGCCCCCTGTTCCCCCCATTCCCCTGGTCTCTTCCCCCGAATCCGCGCCTCGATTTGCTGCCCGAGCCGCTTCTGCAGGCTCTCTGTAGGCACAGTAACCTTTTTTGCCCCAGCTGCCCGTTCCAAATGTTTCGACACTGCCCGCCCATCCCTCCCACCCATCTCAACCGCACAATCCCTTCCCTCAACGCCGTCACGGGCAGCCCACTCCCGACGGAAAACCTGGTCACGATCTTCCACTCTTGCGTATTTTCGCGGGGTAAATTGCCCGAGATTTTCCAGGGCTTCCCAGGGTTGTGCCCGCTTTGCACCAGGGTAATTAGCTTGAGGAGCCACTTCTGCGAAGGCGTGAGCTGACTGAAGAACGTTTCTCGCCGGTAGCTGCGGTAGCAACGGTAACTGCCGCTGCTGCTGCTCCTGCTGCTGTCGCGGCTCCAATCCGCGTCGCCACTCTAACATTCTGACGTCTCCGTCTCCGTTCCCGTTTCCGTCTCCGTCTCCATTTCCGTCTCCGTCTCCGTCTCCGTCTGCGCTTCCGTCTCCCGACCGTTGCACCGCCTGGCCTCCGGCGTCTGGTCGCACGAGCGAACGGTCGTCGCCACGTCGTCGCACGGCCTGTCGCACGCCGGCGACCCTCCCATCGCCGGCCGGAACCGTCCCGGCTGCTGTGACTTCCGCGAAATCGCCGGCGGCACCGGCGGAACGGTCGTTTCCGCCACTAAAGCCGCGGCCTGTTCCGCCACTGTGCCAGTTGCGGTCACCGGGGCTGTCGCTTCGGCCACTCCGCCAATCACTGTTGCGGTTACTGAAGCTGTCGCTTCCACCACTGCGGGAGGAAAGCGGCGGCGCCATTTCCTCCCGTGGATTCCGCGCAGGAGGCGAGGGGGATCCGCGCGGCAGCTGAGGCGGCGGCGGGGCTTTCCGCGGCGCGGCGTTGTCTCGAATCATAGCCGTTTCTGCCGCGAGGATTACGCGGCGCGGCGGCGCTGGCTTCGGGCTTTTTGAAAAGGCGTCCGCGTAAGGGGAGCTCCGCCCGAGCGGGGGTAGCGCGGGGGCGGGGCTGGGGAATGCGAGGTCTGGTATCGACTGGTGCTGCTGTAACGCGAAATTTGCGAAATTTGCAAAATTCGCGCACGCGATAGGACTCGTCGCGAAAGGGCTCGTCCCGAAACCGGCGGCGAAAGGGGATGAAGGCGGAGCGAGGGGAGTGAAGGGGGATGGAGGGGTGGCTATAAAGGGGAGTAAAGGCGGTGTGATTGTAGCTCCTGGCGCAAGAAACGGCGACGTGGACAATGCACGGAGAGACGCTAGTATGGCTTCTCTATCCATCTCCGGCGCAAAAGATGGCGAATTATATTATTATCGGAAGGATGCGTATTAGTGTGATAGTGCTAATTGCACATAAACTCAGCCAGAGTTTCACGAAACTTTGAAGAAATGGAAAGGGCAGCGCTAGAGCAAGAGGATTCTTTTGGCTGAGCCTAAGCCTATCATGCCTGCTAGTAGGAGGTAGTAGAGCTATCGCACCTATCATCATCCAGAGCTGAACGCAGTGCGCTGTGCTAGTGTTTCCTTATTGCCTTGTGGCGAGGCGACCTGTTTCCCAAAATTCTGCCAGAATTTTGTCTTTCGTTCAGTTGGGGTTTGGGCGAAGTGGCTGGTGGGGCGTTGGGTGGTTCGTGTGTTGTTTGCTGCAATCATCATCAATGCGCTTGTGATGTCTCTGTTGCGATGAGATGGGATGGGATGGGAGGAATGAGGAGTTTATCGCGATTGGGAAATGTCTAGTGCTTGTTCCGATGATCGACGGCTCCTATGTGTTCGATCGCTGTTTTTAGCATATGAGGCGGGCGAGATGAGCAAAATGCAAGGCGCACCAGCGGAGAAGTCGTATCCATCCCGTAAGATCCGCTGGTGCAGAAGCACGCGTGGTCGCGCTGGCGACTTGATGAGGATGAACCATGTGGCGGTGGTATGAGGACGTGCGAATGAGAAGCAGCATTTGCGTTTATTGCGACGCACAGGTGCGGTGAACGGAGGGCGGTGTGTGTACACCTAGTCCGCGGTATTTTAACCACGTGAACTTTTTTGTTTAAAACATCCAGTGTGCATTTTTGTCCAATGGGATGGGCACCCAGAGACTTCGGGGCTATTAGAATACAACCGGGACACTTTTGTTTTGGAAAACCCACACTTAGTTCTCCGAGATAGGGGGCGCTTTGGCATCATCAGAGTTGCAACTGACGTGACCTCGCGAAGGGGACGCGTAACTCTACCCTCATAAATTGGTTAAACTACCCTTGTATTCAATCTTGACCACGGAGTAGTACCCCCGCGTGGTTAAGATACCGGCGGTTAAAATACCGCGGACTAGGTGTAACACGCACACATGGAGATGGATGGCATTGCGTGGTGGTGCTGTCTGTAAGGTTGACTCGGGCATTGAGCTCAACCGATGAAATGCCGTCGGTCGGGTGGGTCTGTCAAATCATTTGAGGATGAAGATTCCACTTGCCCGTTTCTTCCGTTGCACATCGCACCACCTTGCTAATGCGCTAAGGTAGAATTGGATTCTCGGATCTATTGAAGGTGTATGTGATTATGATATCAGGTGGCCTGTTAGAAGAAACCTTTCACCCCCTCCTCCCTGAAGCAGCCATTCGCCAGTCACTTGGAAGGCTCTGCAAGGCCGTAATGCTTCGAGGAGCGCCGAATCACCATCGGAACCCAGATGTTCCTCCTAATTTAGCTACTTCAGTTTTTAAGAAGAGAGCGGGTATGCACCGTTCACGCGTGCAATGTGCGGCTGGTTTCCGAAAGTAGGGGGATCAAAGAAAAACAAATTACCATGACCAAGGCTCTCGATTCGTTCTGGCCAACCCTGCCAAATGGTAGGGTGACGATCTAATGGATTCTGTTTTGCCCGTTAAACCCGAACTCTGGCAGGGTGGGATCGAAATACAGTCCACTCGTTGCAGGGTTGCGTCAAATTTCACTCTGAAACTCAGGGTTAGATTTCGAGAATAAGCCGCCCTGCAATTGCGAGGCCTCCATGACACGCACGCCGCCAATAAAGCACAACTCTCACATGCGTCCTCCCGCACATGGGGTGGATGAGCCCTTCAATCCATCCACCACAGCCAACTCACCACCACCACGGTGCCTCTCATTCGACCCGTTCTGCTCTGTTTGTGGGGCCGTGTGCGCAATTCCAGTTCCAGCTGTCCGCCAGCCGCAACCCACCATTCCGCAAAGGGGGAAGTGGGCGGCATGATGTGGGTTCGGATGGTGTGAAACATGTGATTCATTGCGCCCACATGTTCCCCCTGCTCCCCAGACTACCATTGACGAGCTTCCTGCCAGCACGACAATTTTCCACTGCCCTGACACAGGAGCTACATTTTCGAAACCAGTAAACTTGGGTCCTTGAGACCTCCATTGGTAGTGTACAGTTCAGCTTCTCTCAAAATGCAGTTTCTGAAATGCCACGCGTGGCGGCGAGGCACATTCCAGGACTGAAAACAAGCGCTGCTGCACGTGAATAGTTCGAAGACAAGATTTGCCGCAGGTGGGGAACCCAGCACGAGCGATGCACAGTGAAGCATCTCTTTCTCAACCGCGATAGGCCCCTCCCGCATTCGCGATAAGCAGTAGCGAAAAGTGCATGGACCGCAGTTTCGCTCCGACAGCGCTGATCCTCGATACAGCTCAAAGGATATGCAGCTTATACACTACGTCCGATATAGGGTAAATGTCCATACCATAAGATTTAGGGCGAGACCAGGTCGCACGTCCCCTGTACGTTCTCTGCGGTCCAATTTGTTATTTCGCAGTGCAAAGAGGTAAAACTGGATAACCGATTTCCACCGCGTGAAACCGTCTTAAGCCACGAAGCATGAACTGTAAATGAACGACCTGACCACGCTCTGAAAGAAAGGGAATCATGAACGAGTCACAAGATAACGGCCCACTGAATCGTTACTGGCAATAACATTGGTTAAAGAATGGGCAAAAACACTCGCAACTGTCTGCGAGGCTCGACATGTAACAATCAATGAGCGGAAGCACAGTGGGCGGAGGAGGAGGGGAAGGTGCGGGAGGTGGGAAAGGGGGAGGCGATGGGGGCGAGGGAGGGGGGGGAGATGGGGGAGGTGGGGGGTTCGGGGGCGGGTTAGGGGGAGACGGGGGAGGCCTAGGAGGGGGGCTCGGAGGTGACGGGGGGGAGGGAGGGGGAGATTTTGGAGGTGGGGAAGGGGGAGGGGAGGGTGGGAGGGGACCTGGGGGGAATGGCGGTGGTGGTGGTGGGCTGGCTGGAACATACACACACACACATGGCACATACGATTTTGGGGTGGGAGAGACGCAGGTGAAAGAGAGGAAGAACAGCAAAATGAGATGAATGAAAGTGAGACTGAAGCAGAGTGAGTAGTGAGAGGAAGCAGAGTCAGACGGCGCAGCAGAGTGGGATCACAAAGGGAGACGAGACAAAAGCGAGAGTGAGGCCACTCTGAGGTCAAGTGGGATCTCAGAGGGAGAGGAAAGAGAATCGGAAAATGCACAGTGCAAGAGGAGGGTGCATCCGGTCTCTAAAGCTAATGCAGCGGCTTAGAAGGAACTTGAGTTTTGAGACGTCACAAATGAAGCATAGACAGAACAAACAAGCAGAGAGCATTTATGAACACGTAAAGGGGGACAGGGAGGTGGGGGGAGGAACAGACTCGGTATTATCACCAAGAAGTAGGGGGAACGCGGGGGACTTGGGTACCGTCACAAGGGACTTACGAGGCAGGTCACATGATTTGGAGTCTGCAGAACGGACAAACGGCGCCGTGCACTGGCACTGGTAGAACAACACTCCGTTGCCGCTCAGATTCGCCACACACATGCCCTTCTCCATCCCGCACTGCTGGAGTTGAGTCACTCTCAAGGTGACTTTTGAGTCGACTCACAGTGACTATCTAGGAGTTCCGTGTCTCCCCAACAAGGAGGAGAGCGCAGAGCAGTCGGTCAGTAGGAGTAGGCCAATTGGGGGGGCGAGTCAGGGGAGAGGAAGAAAGAAGGAAGGGGAGGCAGGCAGGGGACTTACGTGGAAGATCGCACGATTTGGCGTCAGCGGTACGAACGAATGGCGCCGTGCACTGGCACTGGTAGAACAGCACCCCGTTACCGCTCAGATTCGCCATACACACGCCCTTCTCGTACCCGCACTGCTGGTTCGGAAAAAGCGGCATCGCAAGGCTCGTTTCGCAGAACACAAAACACTCATCCTCCGTTTTTTGCGGCTCCACAAAATTCACTGTCAGTCCTGATATGGCTGTGCAGGTGTTGGCGAGGTTTAAGAGGCAGTTTTGGGCGGCGGTGTAGGACGAAAGCGGAGGGTCCGGGCAGAGGGGCAGCCCGATGCTGTCGGTGCCGTCGTTGGCTGACCCGAAAAAAAAGTTGTTGGAGAGGTCGGTGGATTTTAGCTCGCCTAGAAACCCGATTTTGGGTAAATACCCCGTGAAATAGTTGTAGGAGATGTTGCTGTGGGTGGTGGAACAAAAGGGAGGGCAGTGTGGCAGGGTTGAGAGGAAAGATGGGTGTTTTTTAAGAATTTGAGAAACGCCCTGCAATATCAGGGTGGCATGCAGGGCTAAGGGGAGAGGAAGGCGGGGGGGGAGAGGAAGGCGGGGGAAACGGGCGAGGACGGAGGGATTAAAGAGAGGAAGACAGGGTTTGAAACGAATTGTGTGACAACAACTCGAAATTTCAGAAATCTTACATGGATTGAAGAAAAGTGAGGGAGCTGAAGATAGTTCGCGCGTGTTTTGAGCCGACTTCGTCGATTACAAAAATCACAAACCTTGAGCAGAAATCACAAACCTTGGCCAGAAATCAGAAACGTTGGGCAGAAATCACAAACCTTGGGGAAGAAATATCTGGGAATCTTACATGGATTGCAGTGAAGTGAGGGCGCTGAAGATAGTTTGCACGTGGCCACTGAAATAGTTGCTGCTGAGATCGCTGGTGGTTGGTGAGGTCAGGAGGGGTGAAGAGGGTTGAGGAGGTATGAGGAGGGGCAAGGGAGAGAGAAGGGAGGATCGCAGGGAGAAAGGGGAGGGACCCAGAACAGGGAGAGCGCTGAAGATAGTTCGCACGTTGCCACTGGAGGAGTGGTTGTTGCTGAGGTCGCTGCAAGAGGAGAGGGGGGAGGAGGGGCGAAGGGAGATAGGGGAGAGTCACAGAACCGTGAGAACGCTGAAGAGAGTCCGAACATGGCCTCTTGAGTAGTTGCAGCTGAGGTCGCTGCAAGAGGAGAGGCATACTCAGAAGGGGGCAGTGGGATCCAGAGGACGGCAGACTCACAGAAAGTATAGAGACCTGGAGGGAGCTTTTTAGCTTTTTAGCTTTTTTGCGGCCTCGGAGTTCGGAGTGGGATTGGCCTTTGAGAATCCTCGAAGGTGACTCCGATTAAATCGCGCAGAATTCGGGAAAGGAAAGCAGGCTCACAGCCTCACAGAGAATAGAGGGACTGCAGATTGGAGAGAGACTTGTGCAGGGAACCAGCCATCTTTTTGAGGCGCCTCAAAAACAGACTCCAGTTAAGTAGCGCAGAATTCAGGAAAAGAAAGCAGACTTACAGAGAGTAGAGGGACTGCAGATTGGAGAGGGACTTGGGCAGGGAACCAGACAGAGAGTTGAAGGCCACGTTGCTGGCGTGGGGGAGGTGGGGCGCAGGGGAGGGAAGAGGGGAGAGAGGAGGCAAGAGAGGAATGTGAGGAGAGTGCAGGTGAGAGAGGCTTGGGCAAGGAGGCGGACAGAGAGGTGAAAGAGATGTTGCTGGGAATGGTGGGGAGGAAACAAATGAGTGGGGGAGGTGACACACAAGGGAGTTGGGTTGGGTGGGGCATGGGGGAGGTGGAGGTGGCACATGAGGGAGGTGGGTGGGGCATGGGGGAGGTGACAAATGAGGGAGGTGGGTGGGGCATGGGGGAGGTGACAAATGAGGGAGGTGGGGTTGGGCAATGGGGGAGGTGACATAGAAGGGAGGTGGGTGGGGCATGGGGGAGGTGGGGCATGAGGGAGGCGGGTACAAGGTGGGATGAGAAAGTCAGGCATAGCCAATTGATAGATGGAATTCAAATCACTGTGGGAGTCTTATCTTCCCTCATAATGGAACTAACTCATTATATTATCACATGGATGGATGGAAGTCACTGTGAGAATCTGGATTGCAGCTTTCTACCCGTTTTCTTAGTTTGATTGAGAGCACTGTGAGAATCTGGATTGTGCTAAGCATTTCACTTGCAAGAATCTAAAGTCGGTCATGTTTGTGGTGGGCATCTTTTGAGAAAGCCAGTCAAATTGCACCTTTGAGTCGACGCAAAAGTCACTCACAAGAATCTAAGGTCGGTCATGTTTGTGGTGAACATCTCTTGAAAAGGCGACTCAAAATGCACCTTTTGTGTTTAAACTTACAAGAATCTAAGGTCGGTCATATTTGTGGTGAACATTGAAGGAAGCGTACCCGATAGCAAATTCTCAGACACGTCTCTGAAAGAGGAGAAAAGGAAAGATTAAAAAAAGAGGCCGAGCAACAGGGAACCAGCAAGACTGGTGGGTGCGTTTGCTGTGTGTGGAAGAAGGCTAGAAGAAGGATTGTGGGGAAGCAAGCACATACATTAACCATTAGGAGGCTAATGCAGTCCTTCTTAAACATTGTGGGGCTTAAGAAGAGAAACCTTGAATGCAACAAAGCCTTACCTTACGCTCATCAAAATGAAAGCGGAGGAGACGGGCGGAAAGGGGAGCACGTACGTACTATCATACGAACGTGAAGGAAGACGAGGGAGGAAGCGAGAGCACATACACTTGATAAAGATAGGAGAGTGTAGAGAGGGAGGAGGGGATGGTCCCAATGATGAAGTTGTTGTCTAGTAGCCTGGTTGGGGGCGAGGGGAGAGGGGGGTGAAAGGAGTGGGGGGAGGAAGAAGAGAAAAAGAAAACAGTGAGTGTAGAGAGGGAGGAGGGGATGGTCCCAGTGAGGAAGTTGTTGTCTAGTAGACTGGATGGGGGCGAGGGGAGAGGGGAGAGGGGAGAGGGGAGAGGGGAGAGGGGAGAGGGGGGTTAAGGAGGTAGGTGGACGGAGTGGGGGGGAGAAGAAAAGAAGGAGAAGCGGAAACAATGAGGAATTTGTTGTCCAGTAGACTGGTTGGGGGCGAGGGGAGAGGGGAGAGGGGGTTGGGCGGAGTGGGGGGGTTAAGGAAGAAGGTGGTTCGAAGGAAATGGAGAGGAGGGGATGTTCCCAATGAGGAAGTTGTTGTCTAGTAGCCTGGATGGGGGCGAGGGGAGAGGGGAGTGGGGGGTGGACGGAGTGGGGGGGAGTAGAAAAGAAGGAGTAGCGGAAACAGTGAGAGAGTTGTTGTCTAGTAGACTGGTTGGGGGCGAGGGGAGACGGGGGTGGGCGGAGTGGGGGAGGGGAGAAAGGGAGAAGCGGAAAGGGTGGGTGAGAGAATTGTTGTCTAGTAGACTGGTTGGGGGCGAGGCGAGGGGAGACGGGGGTGGGCGGGGTGGAGGTTGATGGGGAAAGGGGGGAGGGGGGTGGGCGGAGTGGGGGGGAGAAGAAAAGAAGGGGGAGAAGCGGAAACAGTGAGTGAGAGAGTTGCAGACAGGTTGGGGGAGAGGGGGTTTAAGGAGGTAGCTGGGAAGCGGGTGGCGGAAGAGGGCAGAAGAAAAGAAGGAGGAGAAACGGAAAGAGAACTGCTGTCAAGCAAACTGGTTGGGGGAGAGGGGGTTTAAGGACGCAAAGGTGGAATGAGAGGAGGGGGAGGGCACAGGAGCATACAGCACAGCAAGGGACTCAAGAGTGGAGTGAGCGAAGAGAGGGAAGGGGGGAAGTGAAGGCACACAGCACAAGACGGCTCACAGCAGAGGTGACTTTTGAGTCGACTCAAAAGTCACCTCTTTGAAGGCACACAGCACAAGACGGCTCACAGCAGAGCAAGGGGCGCCAGGGCGGAGTGGAGAAGTAGGAGAGGGGGAGGTGTAAGGGGGGAGGGGACAAGAGGGCTCACAACACGGCAAGGGACTCGGCGGAGTAGCCAGAGGGTAAGGAGCCGGATGGGGCATTAGAGGCAGCAGTAGATGCAAGAGATGGGCAAAGGCGGAGAGTGGAGCGAAAGGGGAGGGCACGGGAGCATACAGGACGGCTAGAATCTCAAGGGTAGAGTAGTTAGAGAGGGGGATGGGGACAAGACGGCTCAAAGCACGCCAAGCAACTCAAAAGCGGAATATTCAGAGGGTATAAAGCCAGATAGGGAATTGGGGGCAGCACTTGATGCGCGTTGGAGAGTGGAGTGGAGCAGACGAGGGGGAGGGGGACAAGACGGCTCACAGCACGCCAAGGAACTCCTCCCTTGAGCCAAAGAGATAAGCAAAGTTGGAGAGTGGAGCAGAGGGGGAGGGCACAGGAGCCTACATGACGCCTAGAAACTCAAGGGCGGAGTATTCAGAGGGAATGGAGCCGGATAGCTGGTTGCGGGAGAGAATCCTGTCAATCGCATGGGTATGGGGCGCGGGAGATGGGGGGGGGGGGGGAGATGGGGGTGGCGAGATGGGGGGGGAGATGGGGGGGGAAGATGGGGGGGGGGGGGGGAGATGGGGGGGGGAGATGGGGGGGGAGGATGGGGGAGGGGGGGATGGTGGGGGGGGAGATGGGGCGTGGGGCATGCGATGTGGGGTTGTAGGTTGTGGGGCACTGGACATTGGACATGGGAGGTTGGCATAGGAAGGGGTTGGCATGGGTTTGTGAAGGTACCGAGAAGCAGGGTGATTGTTTTGCATAGTTACAGAACGTGCACACGAGGTATCAAGGGAGGTAAAAGTGCTGATACGAACATTGCAGGGTTCTCTTGAAAGTTCTCAGGAACTGCGTGCTGCTTGAAAAGCACAGGGAATCGAGGGTGGTGGTACCGTGGTGTGGTGGGGGTGCTGGGGTATGCAGGGAAAGGTACGAGCATTGCAGGGTGTTTTTGAAAGTTCTCAAAAGCAGGGCGCCAGAAACTCACAGGGAATCGAGGGTTGAGGTGGTGGGGGTGCTGGGGTATGCAGGGAGATATACGAGTGTTGCAGGGTGGTTTTGAGATTTCTCTAGAGCAGGGCGTCAGAAACGCACAGGGAATCGAGGGTGGTGAGAGTGCTGAGACCCGCAGGGAGCGATCCGGATAGCTTGTTGTTGTTGGCACGACTGTTAGAGAGAGGGGGGAAGGGGCCAAGGGGAGTGGATGGGAAAAAGGGGGGACAGGGGCAGTGAGGGAGTATGGGCATTGGAGAGAAGGGAAGGGGGAGTGGAGAGGGAGGAGGGAGATTGGAGTGGGGAGGGGGGACAAGGGCAGGGGTGGAGGAGAGAAAGAGCAGGGATGGAGGGCAGTTGGAATGACGGGATGGAAGAGGGAGAGACGACGTGGTGAGAAGAAAGTACGTCCCTCCCAAACCACATTCAAGAAATGATTCAAAGTGACGTCAAAAAGGCCAGGGTGGGGGTGAAGCAAGGCAGGAAAGGGATGAAAGTGAAATGCGGGGCACTCACACGTAGACGAGAGACACAAGGGCTGAGAACGACGCTGGTATTGACCCGGAGATGGTGTTGTTGTCAACGAGTCTGCTTATAACGAGACAGCATACGAGAGAAAGTTCAGAGGAAGGAAGGAGATTAGAAGCACGAGGGTGTATTAGGGATGAGCAAAGAACCGAACAGGTTTTGTTTTTCAGCTTAAATTGTTCGCCCGAACGTGTTCGAGGTTCGCCCGAACACGCCTTCATAGGCGAACGCCGAACACCCTTTTTTGGGGAAGTCGTTCGGCGAACCGAACAGTGTTCGGTTCGCCAAAGGGCCATGTTCGTGCAAGGGCGAACGCGAACATGTTCGCGTTCGCCCTTTGCTCAAGTCTAGGGTGTATGGGTGATTGTCAAAGGAGAGGAGAAGTATAGACCCTTGCATGAAGAGAGATCACATTAGAGGAATCACCGAATGCGCATTAGAGGGAGGGGGAAATATGGCATGAAGGAGGGTGTGGTGTGGGGCGGAGATTGCAATTGCAAGGCATTCAGTGATTTTGAGAGGGCATCAAATTGAGATGCCTGGGAAAGGACGAGGCATACAGGTTACGCAGATTGGTGAGCGTGCTGAGAGCAGAAGGCAGCGAGCTGGAGAGAGAGTTGTTGCTGAGGTAACTGGAAGGGGAGGAGGAGGAGGGAGAGGGAATAATGGGAGAAATTGGGGAAATGAGAAACATGGACTAGTTGTGATTCATTCCAAGAAAAAAAGAAAGAAAGAAAGAAAGAAAAAACAGGTTGGGCAGAAAGCAGCAGAGGAGGGACTCCCAGGGGAAAAACACAATGGACGTGGAATAGAGAAGGGAACTGAGTAACTGCACACTCACTCACTTCAACGCTCACTTTCACTCACTCACTCACTCACTCACATGGCCTCCAGTGCAGTGAGGGTGCTGTACTGAGAGGGGATGGAACCTGAGAGCTTGTTTTGACGAACATCGCTGTAAGGAGAAGTACAAGGAAGGGGGATGGAGGGGAGGGAGAATGAGCTTTCGAGGTGTCCCCAAAAATTGCAAGGAGAACAAAGCAGGAGGGAGGGGGGAAGACAGCGGGGAAAGGCTTTTGAGGCGCCCCCAAAGTTGCAACAAGAAGACAGCAAGGGAGGGGGGAAGGGGGGGGGGGGGTGGGTAAGTGGATCTTTAAGGTGCCTTCAAAGAAGTTAGTGAGAGCAAAGCAGGGGGGGGGGGGAGGGAGGAGAGCGAGAAAACCTCTTACAAAGAGTACAGGAAGCAAGCTCACATCGAAACGAGCCGTCGGAGGGCAGAAAGAGAGGCGGGAAGTGACCCTGTTAGAAGGTTGTTGGGGACGGAGCTGGGAGGGGAGGAAGAGGGAACGGATGAGATGAAGACGAGGCAGGAATGAGCGGGAACATGTACGGAGATTGATCTGGGGGGCGGAGGGAAGAAAGAGAGGCAGGAAGTGACCCCGTTATAAGGTTGTTGGGGACGGAGCTGGGAGGGGAGGAAATGGGAACGGATGAGATGAAGACGAGGCAGGAATGAGCGGGAACATGTACGGAGATTGATCTGGGGGGCGGAGGGGGGAAAGAGAGGTGGGAAGTGACCCTGTTAGCAGGTTGTTGGGGACGAGCTGGGAGGGGAGGAAGAGGGATTATGAAAGTAAAGGAACAGAATATAAAGTTCCCACTTGCGCTGCTTATGGATTGCTAGCTGATGCGCATTGAGAAACTAACGTGGGTGAAGTGAACAAGATTAGTGTTGCTGATTTTGAGTAAACTAAAAAAAATAAACTTCCCATTTGCTACCAATGTGCACATTGGTTACTTCCCATTTGCTAGTGAGAATTGAGCAACCAATGTGCTCGGAATGGAATCAACCAGTGCAGAGGTGCTTTGGCGGAGGATTGGCTGTATATGCGTTTTAAGGCGCCTCGGAAATAAATTTGGCACACACAGGGAAGGAACTACTCACAGGATGGTTAGAGCTGTTAGCTTTGACAAGCCAGAGGGAATGGAGCCTGTAAGTTGGTTCGAGTCCAGACGCATTGAAGAAACAGAGTTGGCTGTATGCGTTGGCAGCAGCACAGATAGCTACTCACAGGATGGTTAGCGCTGTTAGCTTTGAAAGGCCGGAGGGGATGGAGCCGGTGAATTGGTTCGAGTCCAGACGCCTGCGAAACGATACGAAACGGTGCAGAAAAATGTGGGCCGATATGGAGAGGTGTGGGGGGGGGAGATACGAAAACACGAAAAGGTGTACGGAGAGGCGTGTGAGAGAAGTACAGGGAGGGGGGGGACTAAGTGAAAAAAAAAAAGGACCGTAGAAGACAGATTTTATTTTGTTTCTTCTTTGGATTTTTTTTCTAAAAAGTATTCTCACTTTCCAAGCCTTCAGAAACAAGAGATGCCTTACAGGGTAGTCAGGGATGTGAGTGTGGAGAGAAAGGGAGGAATGGGGCCGGACAGGGAGTTACTAGGAAGTTTCCTGGCAAGGAGAAATGGGACAAAGACAATGGGAAAGAGAGGATAAAAGGGATGTGGCGGTGAGGTGAGCTGCGAGAGCACTAAGGATGATGTGGGGGAGTGGTGGCAAGTTAGCATGGGGCTAATGAGGGTGGCATGGCAAGTGAGGATGTCTGAGTGAGCATAGAGATGACGACGAATGACCGAGCGCATGCACGCACATACATCCATACAGGTCTTTCAGCTTCTTGAGTGTCTCACAGGAGATGACGGAGGGAAACGTTCCTGTGAGACCACTGAGTGTTGTTTTGGAATTCTCAAAAACACAACTGAGCAAGAGTGAATGAACAAGCACATGCATGCACGCACATACATACAGGTCTTTGAGTTTCTTGAGTGCGGAGATGACGGAGGGAAACGCTCCTGTGAGACCGCTCTTGCTGAACGACCTGCCTCGTGGTGAGTGTGGTGAGGGGGGTGGCAAGGAGAAGGGTGGGTAAGGGAGGGGGGAAGGGCCCAGGGGAGGGGTGGGTAGGGGAGGGGGCAAGGGCCCAGGGGAGGGGTGGGTAGGGGAGGGGTGGGGTTAGGCGACGCAGAGGGGGACGGACGGCACAGAGGCGAATGAAAGGTAAGGAAGAAGCTGGATGGAAGAGGTATTGTAGAGGAATGTTAATGAGGCGAAAGAAAGGTATTGTGATAAGGGAGGGAAGGGATGGGATGGGACTGCAAGGAAGAGATATTGTGGAGTAGTGTTAGCAAGGTGAGGTTAAGGTAGGGTATGCGAAGCGAAGGGAAGGGGGGAGGGGGACTGCATACATGGAAGTTCTATCGTACAGGAGAGTTAGCGAGGTGAGCTGCATTGCGGACGCCTTTTAAAGGAGTAGAAAGGCACAAAACGACCATGGCTTGCAATGGTTCTAGCCCCTTTCAACCCCCTACAAGAGTGTTAGCGAGGTGAGCTGCGTTGTGGACGCTGGGAGGCTGGGAATGTTGCCGTTTGCAGTTCTGGTGGCATGGCAGGTTGGGGAGGGTGGGTGTGAGGGGAGAGGGGGAGGAGAAATGGGGGGGGAGGGAGGGAGTGTGTTGTGGACGCTGGGAGGTTGGGAACGTATTCAACATAATAGCAGTTAATTAACTGGAGACTTATCTGCGCCACCAGAATGTTGCCGTTTGCAGTTCTGGTGGCATGTCAGACGGGGGTGGGTGGTGGTTGGGGGGAGAGGAAGGGGGAGGAATGGAAGGTGGGAAGAGGAGAGATGGCGATGAGAAGATGGCGGGTGGGAAGGGGAAAAAATGTTTAGACTTGACTCAGAACACACCTGGATGTGTGTGTGTGTGTCCGTGCGTGCGTGCATATGTGTTCCGCGTGCAGTGTGCTTTCTCACAGGGATAGCAACGCTGTCAAGCCACCCAGCTCATAAGGTATTGCTTCGAGTCGAATCAGAAGAAACCTGGACAATACGTGCGTGCCTCTGTGCGTGCATGTGTGCGTGTGTGCCGCGTGTGTGCATGCCTGTGTGCGTGCCTGTGTGCGTGTGTGCCTGTGTGTGTGCGTGCCTGTGTGCATGTGCCATGTGTGTGTGTGTGTGTGTGTGTGTGTGTGTGTGTGTGTGTGTGTGTGTTTGCATGTGTGCGTGTGTGCGTGTGCCGCGTGTGTGGTGTGCTCGCTCACAGGGATAGTAACGCTGTCAAGTTTCCGAGCTCAGAAGGCATTGTCCCAATCGCATCGTACAAAGACCTGCTTGGGGGGTGCGTTACATGTGCAGTGTGTGTGGTCACTCACAGGGATAGCAGCGCTGTCAAGTCACCCAGCTCAGAAGGGATTGTCCCGATCGCATCGTACAAAGACCTGCTCGGGTTGGTGCCAGAGCAGAGCAGGCTCAGACTTAGCACGTGTAGGACTCACAGCGACACAGTTGCTGAAATCCTGAACATTCCAACAATATCGTAAGGTGTGTACACTCATGGAGACAACGATCTCCGGGGAATTGTAGTCGGTTCAGACGAGCGGGGAGCAATGCGTTTGTGTCCCTAAAGACGACGGTACACTGAGTAGTACACTCACAGAGACACGACGTTTCCGAGGGAATCGCAGCCGGCCCCAAAGAGCAGGGAGCAATCCGAGCGGCTGGTCCAAAACACCTTAGGGCTGCGGCTAGGGTACAGGAAAGTGAGCCCGTCTCTTATCGAAACGAGAGCCAGCCCTGTAACGAGGATGATGGGCGGATAGGGAAGATGAGGAAGGGGCTCTGGAGAGACGCAGCTGTTAAAGTGCTGTTGTGATATCTTCTCAAGGTATCTAGGTTATTGAAATTAATGAACTTGTGTAGTAATGTCAGAGGTTACTAGACACAATGATGGTCTGATGCACATGAGGGTATGTGTATAAGGAGGACATCACACAACTTAGCGAATGTCACATAACGGAGAGTTGGAATCACGAGTTATAAAAGAATCACATAGCGGATAGGGAGCAGCAGAGCAGCAACATAGAACCACGTACGGCTTCTAGAATCTAGACTCAAGAGCACGACAAGAGACTACGTACGTACATTGCGGGTAGAGGACAACCAGAGGCTATTTGCGTACATTGCGGGTAGAGGACGGCAACAGCAGCAGCGCCGGGCGGTCTGTTGCAAGAGGGAAGGAGAAGCAGTAGTAGCGGCAGCAGTAACAACAGCAGCGAGGGGCTGCCGCGGAGCATGCCACGTGGCACCACGGACGGGGACCGGGTGCTTCTGCAGTGAATCCCGGTATAGCGCGTTTCATTACAACGCATTTCGGTGAAAAAATTCCCGCTACACTTTGTTCCATTGAAGTGCATAGCGCAGCGGGTTGTCCCGCTACAGCATCTCCTGCTACAGCGCATATTGCTTAAAAGCCACTCAGTCGGCTCTCCTCGCTCCTAGTAGCGGCTTCGGCACGCCCTTTTTGTCACATTCATTGTCACAAGGAAAGTTGATTTCATCCTAAACGTCCCCTCGATCTCCTTAACCGTTAGGGACGACATTCCGACACGGCTTGGATAGTGGCATTCAGTGACATCCTTTAGAATTCTCTAAAATCGCTCGTATAGTATGTCCTGAGGAGCGTCCGACAAATGGCGTAATTCTCGCAGCGAATGTATGGAAGGAGTATCGCGTGACTTATCCTCCCTCTCTCGCGAAACGCAACGCAACGCATGAACCGTGTCACAGCAGGCTATGGTGTACGCATGATGCGAACGCTACGGGATGAACAGCGAGGTACGCTCAGGGTGAACGTCGAAAAGTTCCCGACTCCGAAGCACAGTTGCGAACGGACACTAGCGTTTGTACAGCCTGTACGAATACGCGTGAATTAATCGCCTATACAGCGGAACGCGGTGGAAAGTACTGCTTCAGTTTTTTTACCCACTCCTCCTGAGTTCCTCTCAGCTTTGAGTCAGGTGTCCTTTTTGTGCTGGCAGCCAAGCCACTCTTTATGCAATATAAGCAACCTCGTTTCGAATATGAGAGAAATACAGGCAAAGGTAGCTTCCGTATAAGATGTAGGTGAATGTACAGTTGCTGTACGGTAGCAATCCCGAAGCGGGTGGGAGGAGCAGGGAGCCTGCTGGCAGAGTGTGGGCTCAACGGGGTTGCTGATTCGCGCGAATCAGAAAGCTGGTGCTTGGCTTGGAAAGGAGGCGATGGGCAGTGGGCACTGGGCAGCTGTCGAACAAAGTCAGACAGCTCGATACAATGCACTGTACACCAGCCTTGCCTCCCAAACAGAAATTATATATGCGGGAGAGACCGCCACGGTCTCGTGAAAATATGCTGAAAATCATTGAGCAAAACAATTTGGTTTTGCTATGCGATGCAACAAATGAATTTGAAAATGCTTTTCGGAGCTTTGCTGTGAAGAGCAAGCTGGTTGTTGCTCTCTTCATTCAAATGTTTCCTTTCCACCGTTGTCACAAATGCTTGTCAGAAATTCGCCGCCAGGTTGTCCCTCTATAGGGATTGCTGTTTCTGACAGCCATGGGGAATATGATGGCGTTCAAGAAAATGCCTGACGCGTTTCCATCTTGGCAGGATAAGGAAAAGGAGCCTCTGCCTTCCACTCTTCGACTTCGAGGCTTTCTCCTTAGCCATTCCCTCCCTAGCCATTACCTTTCTAGCCAATCCCTCCCTGACAGTTTCATCCGCTCTTCCCTCGCTGGCCATTCCCTCGCTCAACGTCAACGAGAAAGCCTCGCTAGTCACACTTTCGTGATATTCCTTTCCGATCGAGTCGCGCTAGCTCTCATTCTGGCTGGATTCGCCAATTCGGACGCTCCAGTCATTCACGCATTCAGCGTTTCATACTACGACCAGCGCGTCGGTTTTCATACCGTACAATCATTCACTTGCCCTAAAACTCGCAAATACAACGCTTAGTCGGGTCACGAAAATGCGCGGAGTACCAAACGTGTGCCTCCCGCCGACGTCGCGGCTCGATTAGTTGCTAGTTCCACGCGGTACCCTCGGAAATGGAGAGTCCGGACGACAAAATATTGGAAACGAGGAGGGGAGAGAGAACGCGTCGTTCCCACGTTTCGCGATTAAGTCTGTCGCTCGCGGCCGTGTTTCTGCTCTCGCTAGCCCTGCAGCAGCAGGCCGCGTCTGCTCAAGCCGTCAACGGAACCGACTGTACGTTTCATGGTTACCAGTAACAGTTTGTCGCTGGAGTCCGTCGTGCTATGTCCGTCACGGCTCGCCTAGTAGTACTGTCGCTGCTCCTCAGAATCAGTCAATTCATTGACTGAATCCGTTAACGAGCCAGACTGTAACGTTTTCTGGTTACCACTCATGGATTTTCGCTCAAGTCAAGCAATGATGGCGTTGCGCTGTGTCCGTCCCGAGACTTCGTTCTGCTGTCCGGTCTGCATTGAGAGACTTCGTCGCCAACTGTGTCCATCTGTTCCCCCTCCACCCACAAAACCACCCCCTCCCGCTCGCGCTCCCTCCCCCTTTCGCCCCCACTTTCCAGCAGACCTTCCAGACCAATCCCAGTGTCCCTTCCGATCGTCATTCCATGCCATGCAATGCCGTGCAATCCCATGCCATCCCATTTCTTTCCACTCTATGCGACAGCACGCCATGCCATTCCATGCCATGCAATCCCTACCATGCCATGCCATTCCGTTTCACTCCATGCCATGCCACACCATGGCATGCCATGAGCCTCAAAGCATGATGGCCGGATTCGCTCCATGCCACTGCATGCCTCCCCTCTGACTGCCCTTCCAGGGAAGGCGCTGCTGCGCATCCGCAATGAGATTAACTCGACCAACCCTGGTCGCAGCCCCAAGGCGCACTGGAAGAGGAGACCAGGGTTGTGACATGATCATGCCAGTCCATGATCCCTGTGACCCTGTCCCTTGCTACCCAATGCGTCCCCGCGCCCGTTCCTTGCAACCCAATGCAATGCCTACCTGTTGTTCCCCCTCCAGGGAAGACGCTGCTGCGCATCCGCAACGAGCTCAACTTCACCAACCCCGCCTGCAGCCCCAAGGCGCACTGGAAGAGCTTCAAGCGGCAAGATGATGGCAGTCCATAATGTTTGCCTGCATGCCACCGTTGCCGTGTGCCTGCATGCATGTATGATGCCCCTCTGCAGGGAAGACGCTGCTGCGCATCCGCAACGAGCTCAACTTCACCAACCCCGCCTGCAGCCCCAAGGCGCACTGGAAGAGCTTCAAGCGGCAAGATGATGGCAGTCCATAATGTTTGCCTGCATGCCACCGTTGCCGTGTGCCTGCATGCATGTATGATGCCCCTCTGCAGGGAAGACGCTGCTGCGCATCCGCAACGAGCTCAACTTCACCAACCCCGCCTGCAGCCCCAAGGCGCACTGGAAGAGCTTCAAGCGGCAAGATGATGGCAGTCCATAATGTTTGCCTGCATGCCACCGTTGCCGTGTGCCTGCATGCATGTATGATGCCCCTCTGCAGGGAAGACGCTGCTGCGCATCCGCAACGAGCTCAACTTCACCAACCCCGCCTGCAGCCCCAAGGCGCACTGGAAGAGCTTCAAGCGGCAAGATGATGGCAGTCCATAATGTTTGCCTGCATGCCACCGTTGCCGTGTGCCTGCATGCATGTATGATGCCCCTCTGCAGGGAAGACGCTGCTGCGCATCCGCAACGAGCTCAACTTCACCAACCCCGCCTGCAGCCCCAAGGCGCACTGGAAGAGCTTCAAGCGGCAAGATGATGGCAGTCCATAATGTTTGCCTGCATGCCACCGTTGCCGTGTGCCTGCATGCATGTATGATGCCCCTCTGCAGGGAAGACGCTGCTGCGCATCCGCAACGAGCTCAACTTCACCAACCCCGCCTGCAGCCCCAAGGCGCACTGGAAGAGCTTCAAGCGGCAAGATGATGGCAGTCCATAATGTTTGCCTGCATGCCACCGTTGCCGTGTGCCTGCATGCATGTATGATGCCCCTCTGCAGGGAAGACGCTGCTGCGCATCCGCAACGAGCTCAACTTCACCAACCCCGCCTGCAGCCCCAAGGCGCACTGGAAGAGCTTCAAGCGGCAAGATGATGGCAGTCCATAATGTTTGCCTGCATGCCACCGTTGCCGTGTGCCTGCATGCATGTATGATGCCCCTCTGCAGGGAAGACGCTGCTGCGCATCCGCAACGAGCTCAACTTCACCAACCCCGCCTGCAGCCCCAAGGCGCACTGGAAGAGCTTCAAGCGGCAAGATGATGGCAGTCCATAATGTTTGCCTGCATGCCACCGTTGCCGTGTGCCTGCATGCATGTATGATGCCCCTCTGCAGGGAAGACGCTGCTGCGCATCCGCAACGAGCTCAACTTCACCAACCCCGCCTGCAGCCCCAAGGCGCACTGGAAGAGCTTCAAGCGGCAAGATGATGGCAGTCCATAATGTTTGCCTGCATGCCACCGTTGCCGTGTGCCTGCATGCATGTATGATGCCCCTCTGCAGGGAAGACGCTGCTGCGCATCCGCAACGAGCTCAACTTCACCAACCCCGCCTGCAGCCCCAAGGCGCACTGGAAGAGCTTCAAGCGGCAAGATGATGGCAGTCCATAATGTTTGCCTGCATGCCACCGTTGCCGTGTGCCTGCATGCATGTATGATGCCCCTCTGCAGGGAAGACGCTGCTGCGCATCCGCAACGAGCTCAACTTCACCAACCCCGCCTGCAGCCCCAAGGCGCACTGGAAGAGCTTCAAGCGGCAAGATGATGGCAGTCCATAATGTTTGCCTGCATGCCACCGTTGCCGTGTGCCTGCATGCATGTATGATGCCCCTCTGCAGGGAAGACGCTGCTGCGCATCCGCAACGAGCTCAACTTCACCAACCCCGCCTGCAGCCCCAAGGCGCACTGGAAGAGCTTCAAGCGGCAAGATGATGGCAGTCCATAATGTTTGCCTGCATGCCACCGTTGCCGTGTGCCTGCATGCATGTATGATGCCCCTCTGCAGGGAAGACGCTGCTGCGCATCCGCAACGAGCTCAACTTCACCAACCCCGCCTGCAGCCCCAAGGCGCACTGGAAGAGCTTCAAGCGGCAAGATGATGGCAGTCCATAATGTTTGCCTGCATGCCACCGTTGCCGTGTGCCTGCATGCATGTATGATGCCCCTCTGCAGGGAAGACGCTGCTGCGCATCCGCAACGAGCTCAACTTCACCAACCCCGCCTGCAGCCCCAAGGCGCACTGGAAGAGCTTCAAGCGGCAAGATGATGGCAGTCCATAATGTTTGCCTGCATGCCACCGTTGCCGTGTGCCTGCATGCATGTATGATGCCCCTCTGCAGGGAAGACGCTGCTGCGCATCCGCAACGAGCTCAACTTCACCAACCCCGCCTGCAGCCCCAAGGCGCACTGGAAGAGCTTCAAGCGGCAAGATGATGGCAGTCCATAATGTTTGCCTGCATGCCACCGTTGCCGTGTGCCTGCATGCATGTATGATGCCCCTCTGCAGGGAAGACGCTGCTGCGCATCCGCAACGAGCTCAACTTCACCAACCCCGCCTGCAGCCCCAAGGCGCACTGGAAGAGCTTCAAGCGGCAAGATGATGGCAGTCCATAATGTTTGCCTGCATGCCACCGTTGCCGTGTGCCTGCATGCATGTATGATGCCCCTCTGCAGGGAAGACGCTGCTGCGCATCCGCAACGAGCTCAACTTCACCAACCCCGCCTGCAGCCCCAAGGCGCACTGGAAGAGCTTCAAGCGGCAAGATGATGGCAGTCCATAATGTTTGCCTGCATGCCACCGTTGCCGTGTGCCTGCATGCATGTATGATGCCCCTCTGCAGGGAAGACGCTGCTGCGCATCCGCAACGAGCTCAACTTCACCAACCCCGCCTGCAGCCCCAAGGCGCACTGGAAGAGCTTCAAGCGGCAAGATGATGGCAGTCCATAATGTTTGCCTGCATGCCACCGTTGCCGTGTGCCTGCATGCATGTATGATGCCCCTCTGCAGGGAAGACGCTGCTGCGCATCCGCAACGAGCTCAACTTCACCAACCCCGCCTGCAGCCCCAAGGCGCACTGGAAGAGCTTCAAGCGGCAAGATGATGGCAGTCCATAATGTTTGCCTGCATGCCACCGTTGCCGTGTGCCTGCATGCATGTATGATGCCCCTCTGCAGGGAAGACGCTGCTGCGCATCCGCAACGAGCTCAACTTCACCAACCCCGCCTGCAGCCCCAAGGCGCACTGGAAGAGTTTCAAGCGGCAAGATGATGGCAGTCCATAATGTTTGCCTGCATGCCACCGTTGCCGTGTGCCTGCATGCATGTATGATGCCCCTCTGCAGGGAAGACGCTGCTGCGCATCCGCAACGAGCTCAACTTCACCAACCCCGCCTGCAGCCCCAAGGCGCACTGGAAGAGCTTCAAGCGGCAAGATGATGGCAGTCCATAATGTTTGCCTGCATGCCACCGTTGCCGTGTGCCTGCATGCATGTATGATGCCCCTCTGCAGGGAAGACGCTGCTGCGCATCCGCAACGAGCTCAACTTCACCAACCCCGCCTGCAGCCCCAAGGCGCACTGGAAGAGCTTCAAGCGGCAAGATGATGGCAGTCCATAATGTTTGCCTGCATGCCACCGTTGCCGTGTGCCTGCATGCATGTATGATGCCCCTCTGCAGGGAAGACGCTGCTGCGCATCCGCAACGAGCTCAACTTCACCAACCCCGCCTGCAGCCCCAAGGCGCACTGGAAGAGCTTCAAGCGGCAAGATGATGGCAGTCCATAATGTTTGCCTGCATGCCACCGTTGCCGTGTGCCTGCATGCATGTATGATGCCCCTCTGCAGGGAAGACGCTGCTGCGCATCCGCAACGAGCTCAACTTCACCAACCCCGCCTGCAGCCCCAAGGCGCACTGGAAGAGCTTCAAGCGGCAAGATGATGGCAGTCCATAATGTTTGCCTGCATGCCACCGTTGCCGTGTGCCTGCATGCATGTATGATGCCCCTCTGCAGGGAAGACGCTGCTGCGCATCCGCAACGAGCTCAACTTCACCAACCCCGCCTGCAGCCCCAAGGCGCACTGGAAGAGCTTCAAGCGGCAAGATGATGGCAGTCCATAATGTTTGCCTGCATGCCACCGTTGCCGTGTGCCTGCATGCATGTATGATGCCCCTCTGCAGGGAAGACGCTGCTGCGCATCCGCAACGAGCTCAACTTCACCAACCCCGCCTGCAGCCCCAAGGCGCACTGGAAGAGCTTCAAGCGGCAAGATGATGGCAGTCCATAATGTTTGCCTGCATGCCACCGTTGCCGTGTGCCTGCATGCATGTATGATGCCCCTCTGCAGGGAAGACGCTGCTGCGCATCCGCAACGAGCTCAACTTCACCAACCCCGCCTGCAGCCCCAAGGCGCACTGGAAGAGCTTCAAGCGGCAAGATGATGGCAGTCCATAATGTTTGCCTGCATGCCACCGTTGCCGTGTGCCTGCATGCATGTATGATGCCCCTCTGCAGGGAAGACGCTGCTGCGCATCCGCAACGAGCTCAACTTCACCAACCCCGCCTGCAGCCCCAAGGCGCACTGGAAGAGCTTCAAGCGGCAAGATGATGGCAGTCCATAATGTTTGCCTGCATGCCACCGTTGCCGTGTGCCTGCATGCATGTATGATGCCCCTCTGCAGGGAAGACGCTGCTGCGCATCCGCAACGAGCTCAACTTCACCAACCCCGCCTGCAGCCCCAAGGCGCACTGGAAGAGCTTCAAGCGGCAAGATGATGGCAGTCCATAATGTTTGCCTGCATGCCACCGTTGCCGTGTGCCTGCATGCATGTATGATGCCCCTCTGCAGGGAAGACGCTGCTGCGCATCCGCAACGAGCTCAACTTCACCAACCCCGCCTGCAGCCCCAAGGCGCACTGGAAGAGTTTCAAGCGGCAAGATGATGGCAGTCCATAATGTTTGCCTGCATGCCACCGTTGCCGTGTGCCTGCATGCATGTATGATGCCCCTCTGCAGGGAAGACGCTGCTGCGCATCCGCAACGAGCTCAACTTCACCAACCCCGCCTGCAGCCCCAAGGCGCACTGGAAGAGCTTCAAGCGGCAAGATGATGGCAGTCCATAATGTTTGCCTGCATGCCACCGTTGCCGTGTGCCTGCATGCATGTATGATGCCCCTCTGCAGGGAAGACGCTGCTGCGCATCCGCAACGAGCTCAACTTCACCAACCCCGCCTGCAGCCCCAAGGCGCACTGGAAGAGCTTCAAGCGGCAAGATGATGGCAGTCCATAATGTTTGCCTGCATGCCACCGTTGCCGTGTGCCTGCATGCATGTATGATGCCCCTCTGCAGGGAAGACGCTGCTGCGCATCCGCAACGAGCTCAACTTCACCAACCCCGCCTGCAGCCCCAAGGCGCACTGGAAGAGCTTCAAGCGGCAAGATGATGGCAGTCCATAATGTTTGCCTGCATGCCACCGTTGCCGTGTGCCTGCATGCATGTATGATGCCCCTCTGCAGGGAAGACGCTGCTGCGCATCCGCAACGAGCTCAACTTCACCAACCCCGCCTGCAGCCCCAAGGCGCACTGGAAGAGCTTCAAGCGGCAAGATGATGGCAGTCCATAATGTTTGCCTGCATGCCACCGTTGCCGTGTGCCTGCATGCATGTATGATGCCCCTCTGCAGGGAAGACGCTGCTGCGCATCCGCAACGAGCTCAACTTCACCAACCCCGCCTGCAGCCCCAAGGCGCACTGGAAGAGCTTCAAGCGGCAAGATGATGGCAGTCCATAATGTTTGCCTGCATGCCACCGTTGCCGTGTGCCTGCATGCATGTATGATGCCCCTCTGCAGGGAAGACGCTGCTGCGCATCCGCAACGAGCTCAACTTCACCAACCCCGCCTGCAGCCCCAAGGCGCACTGGAAGAGCTTCAAGCGGCAAGATGATGGCAGTCCATAATGTTTGCCTGCATGCCACCGTTGCCGTGTGCCTGCATGCATGTATGATGCCCCTCTGCAGGGAAGACGCTGCTGCGCATCCGCAACGAGCTCAACTTCACCAACCCCGCCTGCAGCCCCAAGGCGCACTGGAAGAGCTTCAAGCGGCAAGATGATGGCAGTCCATAATGTTTGCCTGCATGCCACCGTTGCCGTGTGCCTGCATGCATGTATGATGCCCCTCTGCAGGGAAGACGCTGCTGCGCATCCGCAACGAGCTCAACTTCACCAACCCCGCCTGCAGCCCCAAGGCGCACTGGAAGAGCTTCAAGCGGCAAGATGATGGCAGTCCATAATGTTTGCCTGCATGCCACCGTTGCCGTGTGCCTGCATGCATGTATGATGCCCCTCTGCAGGGAAGACGCTGCTGCGCATCCGCAACGAGCTCAACTTCACCAACCCCGCCTGCAGCCCCAAGGCGCACTGGAAGAGCTTCAAGCGGCAAGATGATGGCAGTCCATAATGTTTGCCTGCATGCCACCGTTGCCGTGTGCCTGCATGCATGTATGATGCCCCTCTGCAGGGAAGACGCTGCTGCGCATCCGCAACGAGCTCAACTTCACCAACCCCGCCTGCAGCCCCAAGGCGCACTGGAAGAGCTTCAAGCGGCAAGATGATGGCAGTCCATAATGTTTGCCTGCATGCCACCGTTGCCGTGTGCCTGCATGCATGTATGATGCCCCTCTGCAGGGAAGACGCTGCTGCGCATCCGCAACGAGCTCAACTTCACCAACCCCGCCTGCAGCCCCAAGGCGCACTGGAAGAGCTTCAAGCGGCAAGATGATGGCAGTCCATAATGTTTGCCTGCATGCCACCGTTGCCGTGTGCCTGCATGCATGTATGATCCCCCTCTGCAGGGAAGACGCTGCTGCGCATCCGCAACGAGCTCAACTTCACCAACCCCGCCTGCAGCCCCAAGGCGCACTGGAAGAGCTTCAAGCGGCAAGATGATGGCAGTCCATAATGTTTGCCTGCATGCCACCGTTGCCGTGTGCCTGCATGCATGTATGATGCCCCTCTGCAGGGAAGACGCTGCTGCGCATCCGCAACGAGCTCAACTTCACCAACCCCGCCTGCAGCCCCAAGGCGCACTGGAAGAGCTTCAAGCGGCAAGATGATGGCAGTCCATAATGTTTGCCTGCATGCCACCGTTGCCGTGTGCCTGCATGCATGTATGATGCCCCTCTGCAGGGAAGACGCTGCTGCGCATCCGCAACGAGCTCAACTTCACCAACCCCGCCTGCAGCCCCAAGGCGCACTGGAAGAGCTTCAAGCGGCAAGATGATGGCAGTCCATAATGTTTGCCTGCATGCCACCGTTGCCGTGTGCCTGCATGCATGTATGATGCCCCTCTGCAGGGAAGACGCTGCTGCGCATCCGCAACGAGCTCAACTTCACCAACCCCGCCTGCAGCCCCAAGGCGCACTGGAAGAGCTTCAAGCGGCAAGATGATGGCAGTCCATAATGTTTGCCTGCATGCCACCGTTGCCGTGTGCCTGCATGCATGTATGATGCCCCTCTGCAGGGAAGACGCTGCTGCGCATCCGCAACGAGCTCAACTTCACCAACCCCGCCTGCAGCCCCAAGGCGCACTGGAAGAGCTTCAAGCGGCAAGATGATGGCAGTCCATAATGTTTGCCTGCATGCCACCGTTGCCGTGTGCCTGCATGCATGTATGATGCCCCTCTGCAGGGAAGACGCTGCTGCGCATCCGCAACGAGCTCAACTTCACCAACCCCGCCTGCAGCCCCAAGGCGCACTGGAAGAGCTTCAAGCGGCAAGATGATGGCAGTCCATAATGTTTGCCTGCATGCCACCGTTGCCGTGTGCCTGCATGCATGTATGATGCCCCTCTGCAGGGAAGACGCTGCTGCGCATCCGCAACGAGCTCAACTTCACCAACCCCGCCTGCAGCCCCAAGGCGCACTGGAAGAGCTTCAAGCGGCAAGATGATGGCAGTCCATAATGTTCGCCTGCATGCCACCGTTGCCGTGTGCCTGCATGCATGTATGATGCCCCTCTGCAGGGAAGACGCTGCTGCGCATCCGCAACGAGCTCAACTTCACCAACCCCGCCTGCAGCCCCAAGGCGCACTGGAAGAGCTTCAAGCGGCAAGATGATGGCAGTCCATAATGTTTGCCTGCATGCCACCGTTGCCGTGTGCCTGCATGCATGTATGATGCCCCTCTGCAGGGAAGACGCTGCTGCGCATCCGCAACGAGCTCAACTTCACCAACCCCGCCTGCAGCCCCAAGGCGCACTGGAAGAGCTTCAAGCGGCAAGATGATGGCAGTCCATAATGTTTGCCTGCATGCCACCGTTGCCGTGTGCCTGCATGCATGTATGATGCCCCTCTGCAGGGAAGACGCTGCTGCGCATCCGCAACGAGCTCAACTTCACCAACCCCGCCTGCAGCCCCAAGGCGCACTGGAAGAGCTTCAAGCGGCAAGATGATGGCAGTCCATAATGTTTGCCTGCATGCCACCGTTGCCGTGTGCCTGCATGCATGTATGATGCCCCTCTGCAGGGAAGACGCTGCTGCGCATCCGCAACGAGCTCAACTTCACCAACCCCGCCTGCAGCCCCAAGGCGCACTGGAAGAGCTTCAAGCGGCAAGATGATGGCAGTCCATAATGTTTGCCTGCATGCCACCGTTGCCGTGTGCCTGCATGCATGTATGATGCCCCTCTGCAGGGAAGACGCTGCTGCGCATCCGCAACGAGCTCAACTTCACCAACCCCGCCTGCAGCCCCAAGGCGCACTGGAAGAGCTTCAAGCGGCAAGATGATGGCAGTCCATAATGTTTGCCTGCATGCCACCGTTGCCGTGTGCCTGCATGCATGTATGATGCCCCTCTGCAGGGAAGACGCTGCTGCGCATCCGCAACGAGCTCAACTTCACCAACCCCGCCTGCAGCCCCAAGGCGCACTGGAAGAGCTTCAAGCGGCAAGATGATGGCAGTCCATAATGTTTGCCTGCATGCCACCGTTGCCGTGTGCCTGCATGCATGTATGATGCCCCTCTGCAGGGAAGACGCTGCTGCGCATCCGCAACGAGCTCAACTTCACCAACCCCGCCTGCAGCCCCAAGGCGCACTGGAAGAGCTTCAAGCGGCAAGATGATGGCAGTCCATAATGTTTGCCTGCATGCCACCGTTGCCGTGTGCCTGCATGCATGTATGATGCCCCTCTGCAGGGAAGACGCTGCTGCGCATCCGCAACGAGCTCAACTTCACCAACCCCGCCTGCAGCCCCAAGGCGCACTGGAAGAGCTTCAAGCGGCAAGATGATGGCAGTCCATAATGTTTGCCTGCATGCCACCGTTGCCGTGTGCCTGCATGCATGTATGATGCCCCTCTGCAGGGAAGACGCTGCTGCGCATCCGCAACGAGCTCAACTTCACCAACCCCGCCTGCAGCCCCAAGGCGCACTGGAAGAGCTTCAAGCGGCAAGATGATGGCAGTCCATAATGTTTGCCTGCATGCCACCGTTGCCGTGTGCCTGCATGCATGTATGATGCCCCTCTGCAGGGAAGACGCTGCTGCGCATCCGCAACGAGCTCAACTTCACCAACCCCGCCTGCAGCCCCAAGGCGCACTGGAAGAGCTTCAAGCGGCAAGATGATGGCAGTCCATAATGTTTGCCTGCATGCCACCGTTGCCGTGTGCCTGCATGCATGTATGATGCCCCTCTGCAGGGAAGACGCTGCTGCGCATCCGCAACGAGCTCAACTTCACCAACCCCGCCTGCAGCCCCAAGGCGCACTGGAAGAGCTTCAAGCGGCAAGATGATGGCAGTCCATAATGTTTGCCTGCATGCCACCGTTGCCGTGTGCCTGCATGCATGTATGATGCCCCTCTGCAGGGAAGACGCTGCTGCGCATCCGCAACGAGCTCAACTTCACCAACCCCGCCTGCAGCCCCAAGGCGCACTGGAAGAGCTTCAAGCGGCAAGATGATGGCAGTCCATAATGTTTGCCTGCATGCCACCGTTGCCGTGTGCCTGCATGCATGTATGATGCCCCTCTGCAGGGAAGACGCTGCTGCGCATCCGCAACGAGCTCAACTTCACCAACCCTGCTCGCACGCAGCCCCAACCCAAGGCGTACTGGAAGAGCTTCATGCTACATATCCATGCCAGTTCATGATTCCTCTCCTTGTGCGATGCGTTCCTGCGCCCGTCCCCTGCCACCAAATGCATGCGACCTTGCCCTCCTCCCCTCCATCCGCCCCTTCAGGGAAGACGCTGCTGCGCATCCGCAATGAGCTCAACTTCACCAACCCCGCTCGCAGCCCCAAGTCGTACTGGAAGAGCGCCAAGAGCTGCGATGAGCTCTTTGGGGTTATCTGCGATGACCTTGGATACGTTGTTGCTCTGTGAGTTACGTTGTTTTGTTTGTGTGTGTTCTAAATGGATGACCTACTAGAATGGGTTACTCAATAGGGGGACGGATTGCGATGAGCCCTTTGGCGTTATCTGTGACGACTACGGATACGTTGTTGCACTGTGAGTTACGTTGTTTTAAGGCTCTTGAGACTCGACTCAAAAAAGGGGGAATAACTGCAATGAGCTCTTTGGGGTTATCTGCGTCGACCATACATCTCGCTCACTCAACCCCCCACCCACTCCGGTCATCTCTCCTGCAGCACTCTCTACGGGGTCAACGGCTCTCTCCCTTTCCCTCTCTTGACTTCCGTTCCATCTCACCCGGGTCGTCCCCGCTGCCACCCCCGGACCCTCTCTGATACTCCCCCCTGCAGCACTCTCTATGGGGTCAACGGCTCTCTCCCCAACTCTATTGGCGAACTGCCTTCCCTAGCCTTCCTGTCAGTGCCCTCTCGCTTCCCCTCTCGCTAACTGTAGTTTCTCCTCTGTCGCCCTCTCCCTGCCCTCCTTCGCCTTCCGCTGCTTACATTCAAGCACATTGGGAAAGGCACTATGTGTGGTTTTCCTCTTCTCGTCTTTCCCCACCCCCCCATTCCCCTTTCACACCAGCCCTGCACTGCATCACAAATTGCATTGGTTCGTGCTTGTGCTGGATGGTTCTTGTGCTGGATGGTTCTTGTGCTGGATGGTTCTTGTGCTGGATGGTTCTTGTGCTGGATGGTTCTTGTGCTGGATGGTTCTTGTGCTGGATGGTTCTTGTGCTGGATGGTTCTTGTGCTGGATGGTTCTTGTGCTGGATGGTTCTTGTGCTGGATGGTTCTTGTGCTGGACAAACATTCTTGTGCTGGACAAACATTTGTCTCTCCCGAAACCATCGTATCCTCGCTTCCCCTTTTCCTTCTCCTCTCTCTCCTCATCCCTTTTCCCGGAAACCCCCTACCTCCCTTCTCCTCCCCTCAACCCCGTTTTCACATTTACTCCTCCTCTCTCCTCCCCTCCTTCCCCTCTTCCCCTCCTCCCCTCTCACACCAGGTCTGCAGGCAACAACGTCACTTCCCTCCCATCCACCCTCTCCCTACTCAACGCTACACTCACCTCCCTGTACTGTCACACTTCCCAAACTCACCTCCCTGTAATTCTGCCGAAACAAAATGGCATTCCTAGAACTCCCCCGATTTCGGGAAACTGCAAAGAAATCGGCAATCGGCAGCACGGCACCGCACGTGTTACAGAAGATGGAACATCCCCTCGAGTCCTTTCATTCACACCGCCACCAGCATCACTGTCGTCTCACCTTCCCCTCTCCTCTCACCTCATCTCATCCACCTAGACATCTCAAAACAGCATCACTGTTCTCTCCTTCACTTCACTTCACAGCGTCGCTGTTCTCTCACCTTCTCAGCATTGCTGTTTTCTCATCTCCCCATCCCACTGCTTCACAGTTGGATGAGGTTAGAAACCAGGTGGATGAACTAACCTCATCTGCCTGTTCTGAGACGTTTCACAACAGCATCGCTGTCTTCTCAC
Source organism: Closterium sp. Naga37s-1 (assembly GCA_947471745.1). NCBI lineage: Eukaryota > Viridiplantae > Streptophyta > Zygnematophyceae > Desmidiales > Closteriaceae > Closterium > Closterium sp. Naga37s-1. Next base: position 3,876,548 of record CANJKZ010000149.1, on the reverse strand, counting down.
CTTCCCCACCAATTTTTCCATCCACCTGGTTTGGTTTGAGGCGCCTTCTTACAGACAGCCTTGCTTCCTTTCTTTCCTGCCTTCGCCTCCCCTCCCACTGCTTCAGCCATCTGAGCAACAACCAGATATCCGGGACATTCCCAAAAGGGATTACGTCGTTAACAGCACTGCAGCAGCTGTAAGGGTCGCATCGCATGGGAGCTTGCGGATGAAAATTTGGTGTCTGTTTGTGGATGAAAATTTGGTGTCTGTTTGTGGATGAAAATTTCCCATATATTCTCTATGGGAACGGCTTTCACACGGCCCTTTTGCCCCTAACCTAATTCAGGACTTTTTTCTCCAGTGATGACGATCACATCCCATCCACTGGATTTGTATTTCCCATACCCCCGTTCTGAATCCCATCCCCCATGCCCGAACCGAACCCACATGTTCGCTCCGTCTTATGTTCCCATTCCCATCATCGTGCTCCCATTCCCCTCCTGCCACAGGAACATGGCGCAAAACAGGCTCACCGGCAGCTTACCTGTCGCCATCTCCCGCCTCTCCTCTCTCACCTTTATGTAAGACTAGCTTGCTTCCTCAGCCATCATAAGAGGTGAATATTGAGTCAATGTGACTTTTGAGTTGACGTGACTTTTGAGTCGACTCAAAAGGCATCTCCTGCCTATCCTATCTCACCTTTATGTTAGACTCGCTAGCTTCCTCAGCCGTCACAAGAGGTGACTTTTGAGTCGACGCGACTTTTGAGTCGACGTGACTTTTGAGTCGACATGACTTTTGAGTCGACTCAAAAGGCATCTCCCGCCTATCCTATCTCACCTTTATGTTAGACTCGCTAGCTTCCTCAGCCGTCACAAGAGGTGACTTTTGAGTCGACGCGACTTTTGAGTCGACGTGACTTTTGAGTCGACGTGACTTTTGAGTCGACTCAAAAGGCATCTCCCTCCTATCCTATCTCACCTTTATGTTAGACTCGCTAGCTTCCTCAGTCGTCACAAGAGCAGCTGCTGTCGGTCGAGTGTGCTGTGCTGTTCTGTCAATTGGTCTATGCACATCTGCACATCTCCTGTCCCGTCCCTCTATGTGCGATGTATACTTGAGTCACTTTCTTTTATTCTCAAAATTCCCCCTATGCTGTGTATCCTTGTGCCCTCTCCTCTCCTCTCCTCTCCTCTCCTCTCCTCTCCTCTCGTCTCCTCTCCTCTCCAGCCGAATGGATGGCAATCGCCTGGAAGGGCCAATCCCATCGCAGATATCGACCATGTCTGCCCTCTCCTACCTGTGAGTCTTGTTACGTATATGAATTGTTGTATATACATATATGTATATAACTATATATGTTGTTTTCCATCTCAGAATCAACCACTTACCCGCTATTAGTGCTTCATTGATTATCTTGCACTAGTAGTGTTTGTAGTCTTGTGTTAGTATATGTTGTGTTCCTCACCATTGCCTCCTTGGTTATTCTCCTTTCGCCTCTCTATCACACGTTTGGTATCTTGACTCTGAGTCGATTACAGTAAACACACACACACACACACACACACACACACACACACGCACACACACACACACTTCTTGTCTCTTTCTTCTCTCCCCCTCGGCCTATTCCCCTCCCTTTCCTCACTTCCACTCTCTCTCTCTCGCTCTCCTCGCTCTCCTCTCTCCCTCGCCTCCTGCCCTCTCCTCTCGTCAGCTCTTTGCGAGGCAACCAGCTCACAGGGTCCATCCCAGCCTCCATCTCTCGCGTGCAAGCTCTGCAGCTAATGTGAGTTGTGTGAGTAAGTCCAGCGGATGAGTCATGCCATGCGTTGCACCTCACTAATGTGCTGCTAGACATGCCGTTTTCTCTTCCTGCTGCTGTGGGATTTGAGTCGAGTCAAAGCTCACAGGGTCCATCCCAGGCTCCCTCTCGCGTGTGAAATCTCTGCAGCTAATGTGAGTCATGCCCTTTTCCGTTACTTCTCATATGCCTTCTTCTGTTGCTTACTTTTCCCATGGCTCCCATCCTCACGGTCTTCTGAACCCCCCCTACCAGCATGACATAACATCCCTCTCCTATCCCTCATCCAACCCCAGTGACCTCCGCAAAAACTCTGTCTGCTCTCACCCCTTCCAGCTCACCGTTTTCTGTACCCCCATTGTCCCTTCCCAACATTCCTCCTCTCTCTATCCCCAACCCCGTGGCCCCAGTGATCTCCGTAACAACTCTCTCACCGGCTCAATCCCATCTGAGATTGGATCTCTCTCAAAACTCATCTGGCTGTGAGTCGTCGTTTGGCTTTTGAAGGAGGGTGGTTTCTTCTGAGCAGCCTAAAAGGTACACTCTGAAATCTCCAACCTCACTGAGTATGGCACCTGAGTATACAGTAAGCTTGCCTCCTCCTCTTGCTTTGACTCACAACACAACAACCCGTGCCTCACCTGACCCATCCATGATGCATCCACTGCGTCCCTCGTGCTTGCCATTCCCTCTCTCGTCCCACCAGGTACCTGAGCAACAATAAGATCTCGGGCTCTCTGCCATCCACCATTGGCAAGCTCTCTCGTCTCCGATACTTGTATGTCTTCACCTCCCTGCCTCGTCCTAGAACATCTCTCCCGTACCTCTCCCACTGCCATTCACCTTCCCCTGACTATCACTCCCACCACCATCTTTCCCTGTCCACCCACTGACACCCTTCCCCCCATCTTTTCCCCTTTTCATTTGCCCCGCTTTCACCCCTCTCTCTCTCCCCTCCTGCAGTTTCGCAAACGCCAACTCTCTCTCAGGGTCCATCCCAGCCACCATATCCAGCCTCCTCTCGCTGAGCTACCTGTGCGTACTGCCCCCAGCTACCTGTATGTGGTGCCCTCACCTGCCTTTGCGTGTACTGGTAACTGCCCTTCGTTCAAGAGGTGCTTTAGAGTCGTCAAACCTCCCTCTCAGGGTCCATCCCACCCACCGTATCCAGCCTCCTCTCGCTGAGCTACCTGTGCGTGCTGCCCTTCATTCACGAAATGACTCTTCGGTCAACGTTGACTTCTCAGTCCTCTCAGTCTCTTTGCCCTCTCAGGGTCCATCCCACCCACCATATCCAGCCTCCTCTCGCTCAGCTATCTGTGCGTGCTGCCCTTGACTCAAGAGATGCTTTAGAGACATCAACACTCTCTCCCTATCTCTCAGGGTCCATCGCAGCCACCGTATCCAGCCTCCTCTCCCTCAACTCAACGATGTGCCTAGAGCCCTCAGCCACCTATGTGTGTGTACTGCCCGTCGTCAAGAGGTGCTTTAGAGTCGTCAAATCTCCCTCTCAGGGTCCATCGCAGCCACCATATCCAGCCTCCTATCACTCGGCTACCTGTGCGTGCCTCTCCCTGATGGCCCCATTCCCCTCTTCTTTGGTACCCAATTTGCCCCCCCTGCCTTGCCAGCGCCAACCAGCTCTCAGCCTCCCTTCCTGCCCGCATCTTTTGAGTCGACTCAAAAGCCTCCCTTCCGGCTAGCCTCACTGCCTTATCCACAGATTTGGCTGTCATTGTGTTGTTCTCACCGCATCCAACCGAGTCCAACCTCTCCCACCCGCATTCCACCAGCTCTGCCAGCGGCAACCAGCTATCAGGCTCCCTCCCTGCTAACATCACTGCCTTATCCAAACTCGGTTTCCTGTGAGTTACCTCTGCACGAGAAGGCCCCTTTAGAATTGTTACTGCTTTGCTGAAGAAGATGTCAGAATAAGAGTTGAGTCGATTGATTAGAGAGTAGGATAGATGGCCTTAAGTAGCACAAACTAGGAAGGGTTGGGTGGATGAGGTGCAATAGGAAGGAAATCCTAGGGAATCCTAGGAGGATCAAACCAATCCAACCAGTCAACCAAATGTGGATAGGATTTTGGATGGAGGGGAGGTTGGATAGGTTGGGGATGAGAAAGTCTACACCCAACCCAACCAAAAACTTAACTTTTTTTTAAAATGTAAACCCTAAAACTTTCAAGGCTAACACACAAAGTGCAGCCTATTTCCAACAAAAGACTGTTTCTTTCCTGCACTCCTGCCCTTCCTGCCGGCATCACTGCCTTCTCCAAAATCGGCTTCCTGTGAGCCATTCAGCATAAGAAAGCCCTATTCTCTTAATCCTTGCTTCCTAAACAAGCGAACAAACAAGAACGCACACATACATACTGAAAGCAAGCAAGGTCACCTCACCACTGGTGTTTTTCCCATTTCCAACCCATCCCATCATCTCTATGCGTGTAATGCATTCCTTACCTTCTTGCAGGCAGCTGGATCATAACGCTCTCTCAGGCTCCCTGCCAGAAAACATGACGTCTCTCACCAACATGGTGTTCCTGTACGTGCAGTCGTGGCTGTAGCAACAGTGTGTACTATTATGTATATGCTCACTCACGCCTATGCTCTCCTCAACTGCACTGCTCCCTCCGGCTCCCTGCCGGAGAACATGACTTCTCTCACCAACATGGTGTCCCTGTACGTGTACTCACGGATGTATGTGCATTCATGGCTGAATTATCATTGTGTTTACATCCCTATGGTTGGTAGCAACGCTCTCTCAGGCTCCCTGCCAGAGAACATGACTTCTCTCACCAACATGGTCTACCTGTATGTCCGTCCTTCTATTTATGTTTGTCTGGTAGTATTTATTCTTTTATGTGTACTTAAGATTGAGCGTTGTGTGCTGCTTTGCTTATCTTTTTTTTTTTCTGACGTTTCCCCCCCTCCTCCTCTCCTCCTCCACCGCTACATCTCTCCTTCTTCTGCCTTCACCTGTCTCTGTTTCGCCCATCCCAAACCCAACTCACCCTCAATTCTCCCCAGGATCTTTCCTACAACCGACCCTCCTCAACAGAGTGCTCTCTCGGCACTCTGCCTTCCGTCTGTCACACCCGACCCTCTCGCCCCAACCACCTCGCTCCTTTTGTCTTGCTCCCCTGATAATCTCAAACCCCACCTACTTCTCTCCCCACAGACACCTCTCCCACCAACGCACTATTGAGCAGGCATTCTCCTTTCCTTCTATGTTGTTCCTACCCCTTGCCCTTATTCACTCTCTTGTTCCCCTCATCATCTCAACCTTCCTCTGCTCTCCCCACAGGGATTTCTCCCACGATGCTCTCTCGGGCACTCTCGCTCCCTTCTCTCTTGATTGTACACCTGGCCCTCGCTCACTGTCTTGTTCCTCTCGCCATCTCAATCCTATCCGCCCACTCCTCGCTCCTCCCAGGGACCTCTCCTACAATGCTCTCTCCGGCACGCTGCGTTCCCTTCTGCGGCAGTGCTATGACCAATCTTCACTTCACTCACTCCCGTCCTCTACGAATAATCTCAACCCCCCCTCTCCTCCCAGGATCCTCTCCTCCAATGCTCTCTCCTGCACTCTGCCTTCCTTCTGCGGCAGTGCTATGACCAATCTTCACTTCACTCACTCCCTTCCTCTACGAATAATCTCAACCCCCCCTCTCCTCCCAGGATCCTCTCCTCCAATGCTCTCTCCTGCACTCTGCCTTCCTTCTGCGGCAGTGCTATGACCAATCTTCACTTCACTCACTCCCTTCCTCTACGAATAATCTCAACCCCCCCTCTCCTCCCAGGATCCTCTCCTCCAATGCTCTCTCCTGCACTCTGCCTTCCTTCTGCGGCAGTGCTATGACCAATCTTCACTTCACTCACTCCCTTCCTCTACGAATAATCTCAACCCCCCCTCTCCTCACAGGATCCTCTCCTCCAATGCTCTCTCCTGCACTCTGCCTTCCTTCTGCGGCAGTGCTATGACTTATCTTCACTTCACTCACTCCCTTCCTCTACGAATAATCTCAACCCCCCCTCTCCTCCCAGGATCCTCTCCTCCAATGCTCTCTCCTGCACTCTGCCTTCCTTCTGCGGCAGTGCTATGACCAATCTTCACTTCACTCACTCCCTTCCTCTACGAATAATCTCAACCCCCCCTCTCCTCCCAGGATCCTCTCCTACAATGCTCTCTCCTGCACTCTGCCTTCCTTCTGCGGCAGTGCTATGACCAATCTTCACTTCACTCACTCCCTTCCTCTTCGAATAATCTCAATCCCTCTGCTCACCTCCCGGGGACCTCTTTTATAATGCTCTCTCGGGCACGCTCCCGTCCTTCTGTGTTGATACTACAGCCAACCGTCACTCACTCTCTTCCTCTCCTCATTCACCCCTCTGCCCGCCTCCCAGGGACCAATCCTACAATGCTCTCTCCGGCACGCTCCCGTCCTTCTGTGGCAGTGCAATGGCCAACCTCCACACGGTGTGAGTATCTTGAGTGAGCATGAAGCATGTTTCAGGATATCCCCTCCCACTTCTGTCAGCTGGGGCATATACCGAGGGTCCCCCTCCCACTTATGTTGCATATGTTTGGGCCCCTCCCACTTCTGACTCACCTCACGCACCACCACCTCTGCTCTGCCTTCTTAATTCCCTCCTCCCCTCTCTGCAGCGATCTATCCGACAATGCATTGGTGGGATCTCTGCCCTCTGGCCATCTGAGTCAACTCGCGTTGCCTCCCCATCTCTCTGCCTCCTCTGTTGCCTCTCTGTTGCTCCTCTTCTCTCTGCAGCGATCTATCCAACAATGCATTGGTGGGATCTCTTCCCTCTTCCCTCTGGCCTTTCTAATTGCTCCACCCTCATCATCACTGCCCTCTGACCATCTGAGTCAACTCATGCACCCCCTCTCCTTCCTCCCCTGCCCTCTCTGCAGCGACCTATCCGACAATGCATTGGTGGGATCTTTTCCCTCTGGCCTTTGCAATTGCTCCACACTCGTCATCACTGCCCTCTGACCATCTGAGTCAACTCACTCACGCACCACCTCTCCCTCCTTCTCCCCTCTTCCCTTCCCCCACCCACGTAGCAATCTATCCGACAATGCATTGGTGGGATCTCTGCCCTCTGGCCTGTCCAACTGCTCCACCCTCGTCAACCTGTGAGCGCCTCTCGTCCTCAGGTGAACAAACCTTCGAGTAGGCAGGATCAAGTCTTGACATCTCACATCGGGCTTTGTGGCCTGTCTACTCTCGAGTTTTGAGACGTCTCAAAACTAGATTACTTTCACGCGGCTCTGTGTCCTGTCTTCTCTCCTCTCCACACACCCCCAAGCACTGCCAACTGCTTCAAGTCGTCTCACTGTCATGTCTCACATCTGATCCTTCCTGTTTCTCGTCTTGTCTGGTCGTGAGATGCCCCAAGCTCTGCACACCTCTGGTCCATTGCGGTCGTGTTTGGTCTTGTCTGGTCGTGAGATGCCCCAGGCAGGCACTGTCAACAGCACAGCCCTCGAGAGCCTCTCCCCTCCCATCTCTCCCCACCCCCCTCTCCACCTTCTCCACCCATCCCCACACTTCTCAACCCGCCCCACCCCCCATCCCTTCCCATTCTCTCCCCTAGCGATTTAAGCAACAACGCCCTGAGTGGCCGCATTGACACCATACCCACCAACCTCTCTTCCTTCTCCTCCCTCTCCTCCATTCTCTGCTCGCCCCACCATCACCTTCCCCCCTCCCCCAGCGATCTAAGCAACAACGCCCTGAGTGGCCGCATCGACACCATACTCTCCAACCTCTCTTCCCTCTCCTCGCTGTATGTACCCGGTTCTGATCGATTGACTCTTGAGTCGAGTCAGAGGGTATGTTGAGTCGAAGAACAAATCCTTCCTTTCCTCGCTGTATGTATCCTGTTCGGATCGATGGACTGTTGAGTCCACTCAGACGTCTGCTCACCATCCTCTCCTTTTGAGACGTCTCAAATTCAGCTCGAAAAAATCTCCTCTCTCTCATCGCTTATTTACCCACCAACTTTTTTTCCATTTCCTTTCCCCCAACCCAACCCCTCTCCCCCACCAGCAACCTATCTCGCAACTACTTCAGTGGTGGGCTGCCCTCGCTCCCCTCCACAGAGCAGATCTCAACCGTCGATCTCACCCACAACTTCTTCTACGGCCCCGGCCACATAACAGACAGCCAAGGCCGCCCGCTCTGCCAGTCCGCCGACCGAACTCTCGCCCTGGGCGGCAACTGTGTCGTTTTCGACGCGAATCTCGCCCCGCTTTGCGCGTCTGAAGTGCAGAAAGAAGCGAGTGCGTGCAAGCTGTTTTGCTCCACCAATATGACCTCTTCCGGAAGGTTCCAGGAGAACGCGCAGTGCGGTGGGCTGGGGACGTGTGAGGCTGTGGTTGTAAGTGCAGGGGCTGGTGGGGTGGTTGGTGGTGCTAGTGGCGCTATTGGTGCTGCTGGTGGTGGTGCTCTTGGGGGGGGGAGCTTGAGCAGCAACAGCAACAGCACCACCAGCAGCACCAGCAGCAGCAGCAAGAAAAGTGGGAAAGCTGGTAGTAGCACGACCGCCAGCAAGAGTGGTAGCAAAAGTGGCAGTAAGAGTGGGAAGCAAAGCAGCACTGCAGCAGCATCAACAGCCGCAGCAGGGGCAGCAGCAGTGGATACAGGGAGAGTGAGATTTGGGTGCAACTGCCCAGCTGATATCGCTGTGCCCACTGCAGATGGCATGTCCTGTGCTCTTATCGGTGAGTGCTCTTATCAGTAAGCACTGTTATTGGTAAACGCTCTTATCAGTGAGCTTTGGCTGCAACTGCCTAGCTGATATCGCCTTGCCCACTGCAGATGGCATGTCCTGTGCTCTAATCGGTGAGTGCGTTTTTGAGTCGACTCAAAAATCTGCAGACGGCATGTCCTGCGCTCTTATGGATGAGCGCTGTTTAGACCACTACCCACCACTCTCAACACCTCGGTGCAAACACTATGCGCGCCCAGTCTCTTTTCACGCGTCACTTCAAGGCTGTGGTTCAGATTCGTCAGTTTGACCTCTTTTCAAGCCCGCGGAAACTGTCATCTGCACGCAACTGCCTAGCTTTCAATCTTGTTAATCTGAAGACTGTGTCCCAGGCGCCTCTGAAGACTGTGTCCCAGGCGCCTCTGAAGACTGTGTTCCTTGGATTCTTATCCTGTTGCATCCGCACTGCATCTCCCACTAACCCCACCTTGACTCTTTCAATCCTCATTTTTATTCTTACTGCATCTCCCACTTAACCCCCTCTTGCTATTCCCCCTTGTTCCCCCCTTGTGTATGTGCTCTTCTCCCCTCTTCTCCCCTCTCCTCCCCTCTTCTCCCCTCTTCTCCCCTCTCCTCCCCTCTTCTCCCCTCTCCTCCCCTCTCCTCCCCTCTTCTCCCCTCTTCTCCCCTCTTCTCCCCTCTCCTCCCCTCTCCTCCCCTCTTCTCCCCTCTTCTCCCCTCTTCTCCCCTCTCCTCCCCTCTTCTCCCCTCTTCTCCCCTCTTCTCCCCTCTTCTCCCCTCTTCTCCCCTCTCCTCCCCTCTTCTCCCCTCTCCTCCCCTCTCCTCCCCTCCCCCCACCCCACTGCAGCCAAGCCTCCCCCACCTCCCCCTCCCCCAAGCCCACCTCCTCGACCGCCCCCTCGCCCCCCTCGCCCTCCCCCTAATCCTCCCCCTCAGCCTCCCCCCAGCCCTCCCCTTAGCCCTCCCCCTCAACCTCCCCCCAGCCCTCCCCCCAGCCCACCTCCCCCTAACCCTCCCCCAAATCCACCCCCTCAACCTCCCCCCAGCCCTCCTCCTAGCCCTCCCCCAAGTCCCCCTCCTAGCCCCCCTCCCCCTAGCCCACCTCCCCCCAACCCTCCCCCGAATCCTCCCCCAAATCCTCCCCCTCAACCTCCCCCCAGCCCTCCCCCAAGCCCCCCTCCTAACCCCCCTCCCCCTAGCCCACCTCCCCCCAACCCTCCCCCGAATCCTCCCCCTCAACCTCCCCCCAGCCCTCCCCCGAATCCTCCCCCCCAACCTCCCCCCAACCCTCCCCCAAGCCCCCCTCCTAACCCCCCTCCCCCTAGCCCACCTCCCCCCAGCCCTCCCCCAAATCCTCCCCCTCAACCTCCCCCCAGCCCTCCCCCAAGCCCCCCTCCCAACCCCCCTCCCCCTAGCCCCCCCCCCCCCAGCCCTCCCCCAAGCCCCCCTCCTAACCCCCCTCCCCCCAGCCCACCTCCCCCCAGCCCTCCTCCAAATCCTCCCCCTCATCCTCCCCCCATTCCTCCCCCAAGCCCTCCCCCAAGTCCCCCACCTAGCCCCCCTCCCCCTAGCCCACCTCCCCCCAGCCCTCCCCCGAATCCTCCCCCCAGCCCTCCCCCAAGCCCCCCACCTAAACCCCCTCCCCCTAGCCCACCTCCCCCCAGCCCTCCCCCGAATCCTCCCCCTCAACCTCCCCCCAGCCCTCCCCCAAGCCCCCCACCTAATCCCCCTCCCCCTAGCCCACCTCCTCCCAGCCCTCCCCCTAGCCCTCCCCCTAGCCCTCCCCCTACACCTCCCCCCAGCCCTCCCCCTAATCCTCCCCCTCAACCTCCCCCCAGCCCACCCCCAAGCCCCCCACCTAACCCCCCTCCCCCTAGCCCACCTCCCCCTAGCCCTCCCCCAAATCCCCCCCCTCAACCTCCTCCCAGCCCTCCCCCTAGTCCCCCCCCTCGACCTCCCCCCAGCCCTCCCCCAAGCCCCCCTCCTCATCCCCCTCCCCCTAGCCCACCTCCCCCCAGCCCTCCCCCGAATCCTCCCCCTCAACCTCCCCCCAGCCCCCCACCTAGTCCTCCCCCTAAACCTCCCAGCCCTCCCCCTAACCCTCCCCCTCAACCTCCTCCCAGCCCACCCCCAAACCCCCCACCCAATCCCCCTCCCCCTAGCCCACCTCCCCCAACCCCACCTCCTAGCCCCCCTCCCACTTCAACCCTGCAGCTTCAATCAACCACCCCTATTACTCCACCCCCCTCACCGCCACCATCAACGCCCTCTCCTCATCCCTACTCCCCGCCTCCCCCCAGCCCGCCTTCCCCCTCGCCTCCCCCTCCTCGTCCCCCTTCACCTCCCCCTCCCCCCAGTCCACCACCGCCTCCACCCCCGCCGAATTTGTGCATGTGGAATGGAAACAAATGGATCTGCTCGCCGGGTCAGGGTGCACCTACTTGGTCGCCTATAGTCTAAACAAAACACATAGATTTATTAATATGAATACCGCATATGGATTAGTTGACGTCCGCACATTTGTTTGTGAGGCGTTTTGCAACTGGCTATCCTACAGTGGAAGGCAAACTTAAGTACCGGTAGAACCGTTAAGGCCGAACATTGGTACCATAAACTTATGGATTTGCATTGCTGTCCATGGACAAAGCTTTCTAATAAGAAAACTTGCCTCTTTATGTGTTTAAAATGATGTACCTCCAAGATTGTATGTGGGTACACTCTGTATGGTACGCCAAATAGCGAACAATGTAGCCGGCCTGGATATTCAGAGGCTTGACAGGTACGGTGAGATTAGGACGCGGCACCTCTAGGGGAATTGCCAGGATCGTGGGGAGATCGGAGGCTCACACCGGTTTAGGCACATCGATCGGCACATCGATGTGTCCACACTGCAGATTTCGCCTGGACACACCGAGCCATAGGTGACAGGATCGAAAATATATGGGGCAAAATTGCCCGATCTCCACAATTACACGATCGATGTGTGGGCGCTGGCACATCGATCGTGCGAGCCAGAGGTGCCACCTTTTTGGGCACCAGTTTACTGTACACTTGCGATGTGGCGCGAAACCGGATACCAGCCTGTTGGCGATGTCGCGATTTCACTCTACAAGCCAGGCTCGATCCCCACTCGGGATCGATCCTGGCTCCCTCCCTAGAGGTGCCGCGTCCTTATTGAAAGGTCCGAACAATTGGCACCAGACTCGACCGTGCTTGATGCCTAATTCATCTCGCTCAAACGCGGTAAAATACCTTCCATGACGCACGCACAAAAAGTTACCTTCCACCTTCCACCTTTCAATTGCGTTCTCCTTCCAGTTCACCTCTGTTCTGTTCGCTATCACATTCACGCATGCTGCTGACTGCAAAGCAAATCAAGCAAGCAGCGCTCTCCAAGCACTGCCGTTCCGCCTCATATCGATCATGATTGACAGCCACGGCCGCTGGAGCTCGAAATTATAGGAAGCGATTTCCTTGCTCCGAGCCTTTTCTTTTCATGCATTAACTCAGCCATCTAGTAAGCCTTAAATGTTTGGATGCCGAGAGTGCCTCTGGTCTAGCTAGTATGATCTCGTTTGCTTGTTTGCAAGATGTGCAAAACTGCGTCATTGAAGTATGTCAAGCGTGCAACCCGGAAGTGCTTCCTCTCTCCGACATTTCATTCTTCTTAACTCGAGGCCCCGTTCTCATCATTTCATTCGTCCTGGAAGAACTTAGCTCAGATGTTAGCTCGTTATTTGCCTCAATACGCCGTCACGCTGACTAAGAAGACCAGTCATTCGTGAATTTCCATGTGCTATTGGTGTTTCCGACAAATCATGGTTACGAAATAACTCTCATTTACGACCATGGTTAACAATAATCTGTATCTCCACTTTCATTCTGCTCACGCAATTCATGAACTTCACAGAGAACTCTCACAGCAACAAACGATTGATAAGAGATTCGCGGGCGCTGTTTTACTGCTCTCTATGAAGCTCTTCCCCTACTTATTTGCGGGAATCAGCAACTATTTTTCTACCAACCTTAGGAGGTTTGCTGTTTCGTGACAACATATGGTAACAAACGCTGGATGTGGCGTTCACGAATCGCCAAACTCGTCGCATGGTGTTTTCATGAGGGATGTTGTTTCCACCCGCAATACCCTGAAAAAAAATAGAAGTGTTTTGAGGTGGGAAGCACCTCATCTTTTTTTTTTTTTTTTTTGTTATATATTGGTCGTAACCAATTGGAATATCCATTTTCCTAGATGAGCACGTGCGAACCCCCTTCTTGGGGGGCTGGCAGAACACGCCTGCACGGGGGTGGGTTCTATCCCAGGACCTCATCCTTCGGAAGTGCCTCTTTCTACTGACTAGGCCACTTCTGGATCTCATCTTCTTTTTGCGCGCATGTATCGGCTGGACCTTTTTCAAAAACAAAGAGGAAAACAATTCGGGGAGAAAAAGAACACTGATTCGGGCAGCCCCGTCAAGGGCAACCTCCCTCAGAATTCGCAATTCAACCTCAACAGCCCCCCCCGATTTTCACGAGCATCGATTCTGACGAGCTTCTCTTTGACCTATTTCCCCATTCGTTTGTCCACATTTTTTCACCTTTTCTTTTTACGTGGTTCCTGGTTCGTTCCCGTAGTGGAAATGGCTAAGCACAGAGATAGGGATACCCCAACGAGACACGTGCATCCGCCACGTGTCCTCGGCTCTGCCAATCACGACACAGACAACGAGTCTGGCGGCGCCGGCGCGGCCGCATCCGGCGGCAGCGGATTCGGCCGGCACCGGCCACCGCGGGATGCGGGGGGTGAAAGAGTACGGTTCAGATCGGTTCAGGGCGAAGGAGAGCGAGACAAAGAGAGGGACAGAGAGAGAGACAGGGAGCGGGAAAAAGCAGGAGAGAGAGAGAAGGATCGGGACAGAGATAGGGATAGGGAGCGAGAGCGCGAGCGGGATAAAGGGCACAAGGGCCGCGCGGAGAAGGTGACAAGCGAGGGAGGAATAAGCGACAGCGAAAGAGGCCGCGACGCGAAATGGGAGGAGCGCGGCGAGGAGTCGCAGAGTCTGCGCATGGCGGATGGCGGCGGCGCGTTTGGCGCCGAGAAGGACGGCCTTGTGGGCGGGTCGAGCGTCCCCAGTGCGGAGCGGTCTCGACGGCAGGTCCGGCCGAGATTGGTCGGGCAGATCGGGCGAGATGGACGGTCAAGATTCAACAAATCGAAGGACGGGTGTGTATTTCCTTCGCTATAGACACGCTTGCTAGTGTATATCTGCCTACAGCTCTCGACTATCTACAAGAAACCTTCGTTTAGTCACACGAATCTTAATCCTCCCCACCCCCCAACTTTCATCTTCTTTCCAGCCTTCCGTCTCCCCCTCCCTCCCACTTCCCACCCCTTCCCCTACTCCCCTCACCCGCCGCCCTCCCCTCTCTAACCCCCTCTCTCGCATCACCTCAACGCCCCCTTCCACCCTCCCCATTTCTCCCGTACCCCTCCTCCCCCTCCTCTCCCCCCCCCCCCCCCCCCCCACCCCCCATTACAGCACAGCACAAGCTACCGAGCCTCCGCCGCTATTCCCGTACCGAGAGGGCGAGGGCATGCCGGACCTCTCCAAGCTGCTTCGGCACTCCGACTGCCTCTCCCACTGCCCCCCTGCCTCCTCTGACCTCCCTGCTTCGGCTGCTGCTTCTGGCAACGCTGGTGGTGATGCTGGTGGTGGGAAACTGGGGGCTGGGATTGACGGGGAAGGAGGAGGCGACAAGGAGGGGGGCGAGGGAGGAGGGAAGGACGATCCTATGGACCATGATGGCCCTGCTGCTGCTGCTGCTGCTGCTGCTGCTGCAACCGATGGTGCTGCCTCTGCAGATGCGGGCGCTGCTGCTGACACCAGTGGTCCTTTGCCTGTAGCTGCAGGAGCAGGAGCAGCAGGGGCGGCAGCAGCAGGGGCGTATCAGCAGCAGGCGGCAGTGGAGATCTCTGTGCCGCCCGAATCCATCACCACTGCCAACCGCCAGGTGCGGTCGCGGCAGCTGTGGGGCACGGACGTGTACACTGACGACTCGGACATTGTCGCAGGTATGCACTTGCATGTTACAATTAACGCATGCATGTTGCACTTAAGATGAGGATTCATTTTACTGATAGGGCAGCTGTGGAACACGGACGTGTTGTACACTGACGACTCGGACATTGTCGCAGGTATGTTACAGTTATGGCTTTTAGAGTGCCTCATAAGAGTATTATGAGGCACTAGCACTAGAATGAGTCTTATGGATGGATAAGGCAGCTGTGGGGCACCGACGTGTATACGGACGACTCGGACATCGGTTCAGGTATGTTACATGTAGCATACTAATGCTCGGCTTACTTCATATTTCTTTGGCAGCTGTGGGGCACCGACATGTACACTGACGACCCGGACATCGATGCAGGTATGTCGCACTTGATACTATTACTGTAGCGATTTTAGAGGAAGGGGTGTGGGGGGGGATGTATATATTCACGACAATGATAAGGCACCCGTGCCGCATGCACATGCGTCACGCAATTGGCTTTTGAGTCGACTCAAAAGTCAATGATAAGGCATCCGTGGCGCATGCACATGCACATGCGCCACACAATTGGCACACACTGCTATCTGCTCCTCTTATTCTCATCTCCTTCCCCCACCCTCCCTTCCCCCTCCGCGTCCCTCCCCTCTGTGGTCTCTTCCCCCGCAGTGCTGATGCATGCGGGATACATCACACCCGTCTCAGTGCCCCCACCTGCATCCATTGCCGAGCTCCGAGCAACCATTCGCGTGCTGCCACCTCAGCCCTGTGAGTCATGCCACCTCAGCCCTGTGAGTCATGCCACCTCAGCCCTGTGAGTCATGCCACCTCAGCCCTGTACGTCCTTCCACCTCAGCGCTTTTACGTTGCGCCACCTCAGACTTATGAATTGCCACGTCAGCATGTTTTTTCCTATCAGCCTCTCCTGTTAGCCTGGCCCTGCTTGCCACGTCAGTCAGTTTGAAATCGACCAAAAAATCAAACATGGGGATCAGTTTGCCACCTCACGCGAGATATGTTTTTCTGCCCTCCCTTCCCGTCCTCCGCTCCTCCCAGCCCACCGCTCCTCCTCGCACAACGGCATGAGGCCCCGGGCATGGGGATCAGTTTTGAGTCGACTCGGGATTGAATCACCTTGTTTGACATATCCCCCTCCCCCCCCTCTCCCAGCCTACCGCTCCTCCTCGCGCAACAGCATGAGGCCCCGGGCATGGGGATCAGTTTTGAGTCAAACCGATGCACCAGAATTGGAATTAAACCTCACCTCGTATGATCTATTTCTCTGTCTCCCCTTCCCCCCTCCCTCTCTCCCCTCCTCCCCCGCACCCAGCCTACCGCTCCTCCTCGCGCAACAGCATGCGGTCCCGGGCATGGGGGTCAGGCAAGGGCACATGCAGCTATGCCGTGGAGAGCTGCCGAATCATCAAGGTAAGAGCATGCGCCTTTCAGCTTCTGAGTCAACTCGATTGTCATTCTGCAAAGGCATCAAGGTTTGCTCATGGGAAGCTACGGGTTATATTGCAGTGTCAATCACAATCAGTACATGTTGTCATGTCACAATGCCATGGCACGATGTTATGTTGCAGCAGACTCGAGCAAAGGATTGAGGCAAGTAAAACTCGCCTTGGTTCTTTGCAAAACTCGCCCGAGCACCAAGGCGAGTCTTCAAACTCGGTCGACCGACTTTTGGGCTCGACTCGATACTCGGCCTTCGAGGCGAGTTTGTTTGTTTGTTTGTTTACTCGGCCGGATTATTGAATAACACATAACTGTGCGAGTAAAACTTATTTCTTCCACCCTTCCCCCCCCACCTTTCCCCTGTTCTCTCCCATCATGCAGCATGACGGCACCAGCATCGACCTGGAAGCTTCCTCTGCACGCACGCCCCCGGTGGGCCCCACTCTTGTGCCCGCAGCTGTGGAGCGCACCATGACCACCCGCGCCTCCGCCTCCGTGCGGGTATGTGTGATGATCACCTCCATCCATACATGTCCTATTTTTAATGCCACGACTCACAGCGCTCGCTCGTGCCCGCAGAGGTCGAGCGCACCATGACCACCCGTGCATCTGCCTCCGTGCGGGTACGTTTGAGGAGATGCCACGACCCGTGACCCATGACTCACACACCACTCAGTCACGTAGACAGGCCGTGCACCCCTGTGGAGCGCACCATGACCACCCGTGCATCTGCCTCCGTGCGGGTACGTGTGATGATCACCCCTACCCGTTCATCTCCTCTCTGGTGCCACGACTCACAGCACTCACCCACGCTCGTGCCCGCTGCTGTGGAGCGCACCATGACCACCCGCGCCTCCGCCTCCGTGCGGGTACGCGTGAAGGGAAGGGAAAGCCATGTCTGTGCATCTTTTTCTTGGTGCCACGACTCACACCACTCGTTCCCACAACGGTCGAGCGCATCATGACCGGTCGCGCCTCCTCCTCCGTGCGGGTACATGTGAGTGAAATCCTTCTCTTGTCGGTGCCACAACTCACACCACTCACTCACTTGGACCGGGCGTGCACGCCCCCAGTGGGCCCCACGCTTGTGCCCGCAGCACCCGCTGCTGTCGAGCGCACCATGACCACGCGGGCCTCCTCCTCCGTGCGGGTACGTGCCCCCACATGTGTCCCTGTGCGGGTGTGTATGAGAGAGAAATTCCGTTTTGAAGTGCCACAACCCACACCACTCGTTCGCGTGGCTGTGGAGCGCACCATGACCACGCGGGCCTCCTCCTCCGTGCGGGTACGTGCAAGGGGGAGTTTTGAAACTCGTGTGGTGGGGTGGCATCTGTATGCATCAGCACCACTTGGATGACATGTCTGACGCCATTCCTGGTCCATGCATCGCCATTCCTGGTCCATGCATCGCCATCATAACGAGGTGGCTTTTGAGTCGACTCAAAAGGCACCACTTGGATGACATGTCTGTCTGACGTCATTCCTTCCTGGTCCATGCATCCCCATTATAGTGCACACACTGTACACGCATACTGCATACTACTAACTTACTGCTCTTCACTCAAACCCGTTATTTGTGCACCCTGCTACTGCTCCTCTCCTCTCCTCTCCTCTCCTCTCCTCTCCTCTCCTCTCCTCTCCTCTCCTCTCCTCTCCCTCCACCAATCAGAACGCGCACAGGCACCAGCGCTTTGTGCAAGAAGTGACTCTACAGTACAACCTCTGCAACGAGCCCTGGTGAGTGCACTGTCAATCCACATGCCCTAGGGACGCATGGCAGGTCGTATGGCAAGAAGTGACTCTACAGTACAACCTCTGCAACGAGCCCTGGTGAGTGCACTGTCAATCCACATGCCCTAGGGACGCATGGCAGGTCGTATGGCAAGAAGTGACTCTACAGTACAACCTCTGCAACGAGCCCTGGTGAGTGCACTGTCAATCCACATGCCCTAGGTCGCACGGTACAGGTCGCACGGTACATATCGCACGGTACAGATCACACGGTACAGATCGCACGGTACAGATCGCACGGTACAGATCGCACGGTACAGATCACACGGTACAGATCGCACGGTAGGTCACCGCAGAGATCCACCCCAACAAACCCCTATTAAGGACTTTTTTCCACTTCACGCAATCTCCCCCCACCCCCCCGCCCTTCCCCCACCATCCGCCCTCTTCCTCTGTTCCTCACTCTCCTGTCTCTCTCGCTCTCTTCGCCAACCCATCCACCAGGCTCAAGTATTCAATGGCGATTATTGCCGACCATGGATTGAAGCGGCCTCAGTTCACATCAGCACGGCTCAAGCGGGCCGAAGTGCTGTATCTGGAAACAGCCACGCACAGGTGAGTGGGATAAGTAGAGATAAGCAGGGATAAGTAGAGATAAGCAGGGATAAGTAGAGATAAGCAGGGATAAGTAGAGATAAGCAGGGATAAGTAGAGATAAGCAGGGATAAGTAGAGATAAGCAGGGATAAGTAGAGATAAGCAGGGATAAGTAGAGATAAGCAGGGATAAGTAGAGATAAGCAGGGATAAGCCGAGCCAGGGTTTCGGGTTAAGAGAGACAGGTTAGTTGACACTGCCCAGGTCTCAACTGTGTGGAAGTGCTGTATTTGGAAACAGTCACGCACAGGTGAGAGTAGGGGCACGTTTAGGCGTCTCATAGGCAGTTCAGATTCGAAGAGACCTTTTCAAATAACGGCCGCAGTTCACGTCAGCGCGGCTCAAGCGGGCGGAAGTGCTGTACCTGGAAACAGCCACGCACAGGTGAGAGTAGGGGCACGCACACGTCAGTTTTGAGGTGCCTCACGAGTTGTAACTTGAAACGGCCACGCACAGGTGTGAGTAGGTCACTTTTATTTTGAATTGACTCAGGAGCAGCCTCGGCTTTTGAGGCCCCTTGTTAGATAGCAGCCTCAGTACACATCAGCAATTCCACTCCATGGTGCTTCCCACATCTCACAATCCATGTAGCATGCACATTGTCTTTCACTCAGTCGCACTCTTTTGGGTTACTTTTTTTTTCTCCGCGCTTGCAAGTTTGAGATGAGCTACAAGCCTGTGTCGGCTCGCAATGCTTTTTTATTTGGTGGCTCTCTTCAAGTCTGTTTCTCACCTGCCCGTTCCTCTCCACACCCGTGCAGGTTTGAGTTGAGCTACGAGCCTGTGTCGGCTCGCACGGTCTTTTACTCTGTAGCGCTTTCCCAGGCCCAGCAGCAGCAGCATTTGCCGCTTGAAGCTGCTGGTGCCAAGGCTGATGCGGCTGCTGCTGCTGCTGCTAGTGACGGTGGTGCTGCTGCTACAGCTGCTGCTGCAGATGCTGGTGCTGCTGGTGTGGTAAGGGGAGGAGGGGTAGATGCTGGAGGTGAGAAGGAGGAGCAAGGTGGGGGAGTGGGGGAGAGGAGCGAGAGAGAGAAGGGGGCAGCAGAGGAGGGCAAGGGAGATGAGGGGTCAGACAAGGGAGCGAAGGAAGGTTCGAGGAAAGAGCAGCAAAGGGAGGGAGGATCAGAGAGCAAAGCAGCAGACGGAGAAGGGAAAACGCTCCCAGAACCACCACCGGCGCACCCCTCCAAGGCACACACAAGCAGCCCTGCAGCAGCAGCCGATGCTGCAGCTGCCAACACAAACAACACCTCTTCAACTCCCTCATCAGCAGCAGCAGCAACACCAGCAGGGGCAGCAGCAGCGGGGGGCAGTCTGAGTGGTTCGAAACGATCCTTCTCTCTCTTCTCCTCTCCTTCCCAGGTCGTAGGCACCACCAGCGCCAATCCTGAAACCCAGTGGGTGCTGCCTCAAAGTGCGTTGGCTCACCTGCATGGGAAGGGCAAGGGGCCGAGGGACACGTACCGGTGGACTCAGTGTGTTCCGCCTCTCCCTCTCGACCAGCTCCGCTCCCACGGCTGCCCTCTCCCCGCTGCCTTCACCAAGGTACGCCCTCAGAGTCCCAGTGGGTTCTGCTTCAGCCTCATAGTGTGTCAGTCGTCCCGCGTGCATGGGAAGGGCAAGGGGCCGAGAGACACGTACCGGTGGACCCAGTGTGTCCCGCCCCTCCCTCTTGACCAACTCTGCTCCCATGGCTGCCCTCTCCCCGCCCGCTGCCTTTACCAAGGTAGTGCGCTAGTTGCGTTCTCCCCAACTCCTTGCATTGAATTCCTGCAACACTCATTCGCATCCACTTTCCGTTTCATCGTCCAGATCAGAGTGGCCTGGCGTGGGACGAGGAGCAGTGGGCACCAGGGGGGGTGTGGGTGTGCCTGGGAACTGCATGATCACTCGTCTGCCCTTGCCCTTCCCATACCCCCTTCTTCTGTTTCAGATCCTCGAGTCTGGCCTGGCATGGGATGAGGTGCAGTGGGCGCCTGGGGGGGTGTGGGTGAGGGGGCTGCATTACCCCGTGGTTAGGGCCCACTTTATGCCTCGCAAATCGTTCTCCTCTCGCTAACTCCCGCTGACGCTGTTACGGTGTTTCGGTGTACTCGTTATGCATGCGTGTTCGGGGCTGCATTACCCCGTGGTTAGAGCGCACGTCATGCCTCGCAGATCCTTCTCCTCTCGTTAGCTCCTGCCGTCGCCATTACAAGTGTTTTGGTGTACACACTATAGGTGCGCCCTGGGGTGCATTACACAGTGGTTAGGGGGCCCACTTCCCGCCGCGTAAATGTATTGTGACGAGTCGAGTGCGCCTGTTCATACCGTATGCTTCATATGATCCAAACATTTGTTCCACATCATGGCATCCATTCTACCATACCGGTATGCCAAAAATCTCCTCGAACCCATGTGCTTAGTTCCGTATGATCATCTTGTGTATTCCAACTTATGGGGTCCGTAAAGAATCCTGAAACTTTTGTTGCGTTTCCCTACCTTCGATCTTTAAAGACACAATTGTTGTGTTTTGCTTGGCACACAATAATGCTACTGGGTGTTGTGCTCATGGGCACTGGTACCTTACACACACAAAGTCTCACCTTCAATACTGCCGCACACCTTTCAAAATCTGTACCCCTATGATTACCGCGTCTGTACTATTTCCAGCGCACCAGCTCGTTGCAATACGGTATTATTCTGAACCCACCTCTCGATATGCTATCCCTTGGAGTCTCGGACTCTTCTATGACTAGCCTGATCACTTCTTCTCATCCAACTCCTCGTTCCATGTGAACTGCCGCCAGCCTAGTCACCCGTGTCTCAAATCTTCTATCCCTCCCTCCTGTACTTAACAATTTGTCAGACCTACCCATGATTATCCCCCCTCCTTAGTTGTAGCATAGCGTCCCTATAAACATCCCGTTTCCTTATAAATACCCCATCTCCTTCTTATACTCCATCTCCTCGCTCCATGTGAGCCTGTCTTGAATCCAGTCACCCGTGTCACCTCGCCGGTCCACACCCCGATTCGTAGTTCCAAATACTGCAGCACAGGGCACGCAGCAGCAGAGCATACACAGCAGCACAGCGCACAGAGCAGCAGAGCAGCAGAGCACACATGGGACCAAACCATGCGAATTGTCCCAGCCCACACGATCCACCATGCCATGGCAAGCCATAAGGTGTCGCAAGGGAAGGAAATGAGCATAATGTCGGGGAACTAGGAATGAAACTTGCAGCATTAAACGCCATCAGGATACAAAGAAAGCCAGTCGATGGAGAGACTGGAGGGAAAGCAGGCAAATGCAGGTGAGGGTGGGAGTGAGGGGAAGCAGGCAAATGCTGGCTCTATTCAAATCAGTTTCATTTTACACCGCACATCCCCCAACCCCATTCATCCGGTTCCCAGCACCTCTCGACTGACCTTCTCTCAAGCTGACAGTCCGGGTGCAGCTGGGGAAGACGGTATCTGGGTCCAACCCATCTCACAAAAGCCATTCCGATTCCCCCACTACTTTTCACCCAAGCACCCGCACCCATTAATCCAGTCCCCAGCACCTCTCAACTGACCTTCTCTCAAGCTGACAGTCCGGGTGCAGCTGGGGAAGACGGTATCTGGGTCCACCCCATGCTGCTTCTGCACCTGCGCATTCACATTGCACGACCTGGTGGAATACCAGGGGAGGAAACAGGTGAGGGCGTAAGTGGGGCTTTGAGACCGGAGGATATATGAAAGGACAAGGCGCGGTTCATCTCATGTCAAGCCTAAACGGGATGGTTCGAGAAGGAGGGAAAGCAAGATACTGGAAAGAAGGGCAGGCAGTGGGAGACTTGGGACATAATCTCATCTCAATGCTCAACCCCATAACACCGTTCTGGAACAAACAGCTCAACTCAAGAACACAATTGAAGGGCTCAACTGAAGTTTCGAACTGAAGGAGTGAGCTCTCACCTTGCCCATGCAGGAATGGGTTTCTTTGCTCGTCGCTCCCTCTCCTCGTCCTCATCCTCTTCATCAGAATCCATCCTATCCGGAGTCATCTCATAAGACCGTATGCCCTCTGCTGCCGCTGCTGCTGCAGTGGTCCCAGCTCCAGGCGCAAGCTTCCTCTTGGTCCTCCTGGGAGTGACTGAAGGAGATAACATAACATGGTCGAGGTTACTCGGTAACCGCATCCCTGATTGGCCGCCTGGGGCTGGTAATACGGGGGCAGATGCACTGGGAGGCGAGCTGTGGCTGTGTGGAGGGGTGACTGTAACGGGAGGTGCTGCAGTGACAGTACAGGAAGCTGGGGTGCTTATTTCGGCAGTGTGAGATGTCCCTGCTGTGCGGAATCTGGTGGAGGAGGAAGGAGGAGGTGACAAGAGCTTGGTCGCAATCTCCTTAGCTGCTTGCTTAACCGAGCCGCGTGTTATGCCCGGTTGAGTTGAAGTAGCCACTCTGCAACCAGCAGCAGCCACCTTGGTACCGGGGTTAAGTTTACTCCCATTGCTAGCGCTAACGGCAGCAGCAGGGCGTGCTTTGGAAGCGCTTCTGAGGATTCTCTGTTTGCTGAAACTCGTCTCCTGACGTTCCCGCTCCTGCTGCTGCTTCTGGTGCTGTTGGCTCTGCTTCGAATCGAATTGCGCCCTTGCTTCGTTGACTCTGCCGGACCCAGGAATCCGGGATTCCAATCCCGCTCCACCAGCTCGACCAGCTGCACTTGCAGTAGCATTTTCCTTTGCAGCTGTCACTGCTCCAGCTCCTCCTGCTCTTGTCCTACTCCCGAGCCCAGCAGATGCGCCACTAGTTGCCGCCTTCCCTCCGTTCCCCTGCGTTCCTGCCTTGGCTGCAGCTCCAGCCTTCTCTGTGGTCCACTCCCTCAGACGAGCAACGCTCTTAGATGCCTGAGGGGTTGCCGAGGGCCTAGGCAGGGAGGAAACTGCTGCAGCTGCAGGGGTGGTAGAACCAACTGCAGATGAGGCAGCAGCAGCAGCAGAGGCAGTAGCACCAGCAGCACCAGAGGCAGCAGCAGCACCAGCAGACGAAGGGGCAGGATTGGCAGGCACAGGAGCGACGAGAGAAGTGGAAGTTGAAGGCTTACCAATGCTGGTAGTACCACTGCTGCTGTTACCAACCCCAGCTCGAATCCAGCCTCCTTGAGCGACAACGACCTTGGGAGCAGCAGCAGCAGCGGCAGTAAAGCTACCAGCAGCAGAGGTACCTGAAGCAGCAGCAGCAGCAGCAGCAGGAGTGCCTGTAAGGAAAGAGGCGCTGCTTGGCTTGAGCATAGGAATGAACGTGCCTCCGGTCAAACTCTTGGCAGCACCACCACTACCACCGGCGAGGCTCTTTGCCCCTCCCCCATCACGGCCTTTACCATCCTCACCCACCCTCCCTGTGAGAGTCTCTGTGAGTCGAGACCGAAACATCATCCCCTCCCCTCCTGCTGTTCCTGCTGCTCCTGCTCCTCCAATACCTCCACACATGGTGAACTTGGAGGGAGGAGGCCCCATGGCAAACCCGCCGCCCGCTCCTGATCCAGCGCCGACCGACATGGCTCCTGTGCCGCCCGATCTCACGTCGCTCCAACGTACGCCGCCCTTTCCATCTTCCCAGCTGGAACTAACCATGCTGGTGCCACTGTTACCCATGGTACTGATCCCTGTGCTAAGCAGCCCTGCAGTCCCGGAAGTGAGACGAGAATTGCCGGCCGTATTGCCACTGTTCACCCCACTGGGCCTGGCACTGTTCCGCCTATCATCCATGCTGCTAGTGCCCTGCAGCTGTGCAGAAGACCCTCTCGATATAAGCCCACCCCCTAAGAGGACACCGGAGAGCTTGGGTGCGCGGGTGCCTGGAACGAGGAAGGAGGTAAAGGAGGGAGCGGCGGATGAAGCGTTGGAGGTGGAGGGGCGATGGGAAGACGCATGGGAGCTTCTAACATGCCCTGCTGCTGCTGCTCCAGCTGGCTGGGCTGCTGTTGCTGCTGCTGCTGATTCCTGTGTCACCTGCCGTAACCAGAAGACAGAGGAACGATTGCATGATTTCTGTCAGGTCTGACAAGAAGTCGGCAAACACAGGGCAAGAGCAACGCTAGAGCATAGTATGACAAAGAGCTCTTCTCTACCGGAGTTGACAAGGGAGCTTACCCCTTTCCTGGCCTCTTGCATCCTCCGCATCTCCATCTCCTCGTGCTCCCTCCTGTGCTGCACAGCCAGTTCCTCTTTCCGTTTTTTCTCTGCCTCTGCTGCCTCCTCCCGCCTCTTCCTCTCCGCTTCTTTCTCAGCCAGCTTCGCGGCTTTCTGCTGCTCCTCCTCCTTCCTCCGCCTCTCTGCCTCCTTCTCCCGCTCTGCCCGCTTCTGCCGCTTTGCATCCTCCTCTGCTGCCTTCTTGGCCCTCTCTTCCTCTTCCTGCCAATCCAGTGTAAGATTAGACATGGGAGCAGGCGAGAAAACGGAACAGGAACATTACATGGTGGAGACACGAGAGAGAGCACAAACTTGAGACGGGAATGGGAACATTTGTTAAAGGACAGGTCATGGTTCGTCTCACCACTTGAAGGATAGATGTTCGAATAATGTGACAATTGAGAAATGCGGGTAGAGCAGGATTAAGGTGAAGCATGAAGAAGGTAAAGTAGATGTACCTTGGCTTTCCTGATTCTCTCCTTCTCCAGGAGATCTTGCCTCGACTTCTCCTCCATCTCCTTTTTCGCCTTTGCCACCTCCTCCACTCGCTTCCTCTTCTCCTCCACCTTCGCCCTCTCCATCTCCTCCCTCTCCCTCTTCCTCACCACCCGCTCCTCGTCCTTCCTCCTCCTCTCCTCCCCCTCCTTCTCCCGCGCCTCCTCCAACCTCCTCGCCTTCTCCTCCTCCATCTCCTTCCTAGACTGCATCGCTTTCTGCATCTTCCCTTGAACGCCCTCCCGTTCAGTCATCCCCACTTCCACCTTCCTGCCAGATCTCGTCTTAACACCCGTTCCACGTGCTTCTGCTGCATCAGTAACCCCCACACGCACTCCACCAGAGCCTTTGGGCGTTGCAGGGGGGACGTCTGCAACTGCTACCCCTCGTTCCAGCCCCTTCCTCCGTGCCACACCCGTTGCTGCCTCTGAAACGCTCTCTTTTCCTTCTGCTTTTGCCTTCCCTCGGTCCTCCCGCCGTTTCTCCAAGGCAAGCCGTCTCTGCCTCCTCTCCTCCGCCTTCTGCTCTGCTTCCAGCCTTGCTGCCTCAGCTGCTGCTAGTGCTTTCACTTGAACGTTCTGCTTCCCCGAGGCAGGAGGGGGTGGGGCCGGCTGGGCTTTCATTATCAGCGACACAAACGAAGTGGTTGACGTTGCAAAACGCGATCCTACCACTGCTCCCGCCGCTGCTACCGTTGACCCCGCTGCTCCTCCCACTGCTCCTGCTCCTCCTGCTACATTGCTCCCTGCACCAGCCACCACACTCCTTCCATCGCTGACCCCCACAGCACTACCAGCTGCACTACCAGCACCAATAGCTCTTGTCACCCCACCAGAAAGCAGCCCCCCTCCCAGAATCCGAGAGGCGCCTACCATCCTCCCCCCTTGCCCCACAATCCTGGATGCTGCTGCAGAAGGGACTGCTGATGCTGACCCTGCTTGTGTTGACCGTGCTGCCGAGCCTGCTTGTGCTGTCCATGCAGCCGAGCTTCCAACCAGCGAGGCGCAACGAACAGCTGGTTCTAAGGCCGGGGTTTCGAGTCCTGAGGTGGAACCTTGTGGAGTGCTGACTGGGGCCCTCAGCACTGCGGACCTGATTGTGCTTGGATTGAACCCCCCTGGGGCTGTGGGGCCTTGATCATCCTTCGCCTCAGCTGCAGTTTGAGGGGTGCTAGCATCAGCAGCAGCATCACTGCAAGCTCTCAACTCACATTGTTTCTCCTCGTCTGCTTCCTCACTACTCTTCCTCTCTGCAATCCCCCCTAGCTCCTGCCCCTTGCCTTCTTCATCTACAGCCTCACCTCCTTGCTCCTTGTCTTGTTCCTCCTCTTCCTCCTCCACTTCCTGATGTTCCTCCGCTTCCGCCTTTTCCTCCTCTTCCTCCTCTTCCGTCTCCCCTTCCTCGGTGTCGCCCATTACAGCACATTCTCGCCCTTGCTGCTGTAACTCCTCACCTGCGGGAAGCAAGGTCTCGCCACTCTCAACTTCACCACACGCACCATCCCGATCACTTTCATCACGGCCCTCGGTCATCTGTCCCTCACCCGCTTCAGCGTCCTCGTCATCAGACATGACATCCATGTCATCAGCTGCAGCATCCACATCATCAGCTGCAGCATCCACATCATCAGCTGCAGCATCCACATCATCAGCTGCAGCATCCACATCATCAGCTGCAGCATCCACATCATCAGCTGCAGCATCCACATCATCAGCTGCAGCAGCAACATAGTCCAAAGACTCGTCAGCATTTGCCGCATCACCTGCACACCTATCTGCTTCTCCTACCACGCACTGACCATCCATCCACTCTATCTCCTCTTCCTCCTCTGCTTCCTCCTCGTCCTCGCCCTCCTCCTCTTCCTCCTCCATTTCCTCCTCACCCCCCTCCTCCTGCTCCTCTTCCCTCTCGTCCCCATCTCCCACGTCGTCACCACAAGCCTGTGCGAGAGCCTCTTCCCCCTGCTCGTCTTCCTTGCCTCCCTCATCCTCATCCTCATCCTCCATTTCCTCCTCATCCACATCAGCATCAAGCTCCGGATCTGCCATCATCTCTTTCTCCTCGTCAAGACTTTGCCCCTCGGGTGCTTGAACCTCTTCCTTCCCAGCCTCACCTATACCCAAACTGAGGCTCCTATCACTCGAAACCGCCCCTCCCACTTCGCTCATCATCACTACATGCCCAGCTTCCCTCTCTTCCTCTACTTTGCTCTCCATTCCCATCCCTTCTCCCTCCCTCCCCCCCACCGCCTCTTCCCTATCCTCCCGCTCCTCACTCACGCCATGCCGTGCCAGAGCGCTTCTCAACTCCGCCAGAAACCCTCCCCCTCCTCCCGCCACACCCCCTGCCCCTCTCAGTCTCTTCATCCTGCCGTTATTTCGCAGCTGCTGCAGAATCTCATCCCCCTCCGCCCTGCTCTTCGCTCCCTCAACCACGCCCCTGCCAAAGGCAGTGCCCCCGAAAGCAGCAGCAGCACCCTGCGCCCTAAGCCGAGCCAGCACACAGTGTCTCCTGTCTGCAGCACCTTCCTTCGCCTCTCCTGCCTGCTCTTCACCATTCACATCGTCACTGTCAGCGGCAGCTTTGCTATCCATTTGAGCTTCAGCCTTCGTCCTTAACGCTGGCTCGTCATTCTCCTCACAGCTTACTGACACAGCCACACTAGTCCCCTTCTCCTCAATCTCATACCTCATTTCTTCCCCCTTCTCTTTACCATTGGACCTCTCTCCGCCCCCCCTTCCACGCAGCTCCCTGTTTCCCACCTTCAGCTTCTTCCCACTACCCTGACTCGCCTCCTCCCTCTCGTCCTTCTTCGCCTCCTGCTCCGCCTCCTGCTCCGCCTCCTGCTCCGCCTCCTGCTCCGCCTCCTGCTCCGCCTCCTTCTTCGCCTCCTGCTCCGCCTCCTGCTCCGCCTCCTGCTCCGCCTCCTGCTCCGCCTCCTGCTCCGCCTCCTGCTCCGCCTCCTGCTCCGCCTCCTGCTCCGCCTCCTGCTCCGCCTCCTGCTCCTCCTCCTGCTCCGCCTCCTGCTCCTCCTCCTGCTCCGCCTCCTGCTCAGCCTCCTTCACCGTCTCTCCCATTCCCACCACCTCCTCAGCATCCTCACATGGTCCTTCTCCCACAGCAGCATCACGCGACTTAAGAATCGTTTCGGAAACCCCCACAGCAGCATCCGGCGACTTTTGAGCCGGCTCAACACCCTCCACAGCAGCGTCAGCTTTGTTCCCACCCGCCTCCTCTATCAGATCTCCTGCTGCAGCGAAGGTAAGAGCCCCAGCCTCTCGCACCATATCAGTCGCAATCTGTCCTCGGCCCCTTCTCCTGCCAGTCCGAGCAGCACTAGCAACCTCCATACTGCCCGCGTTCTTAGCTCGGCCTCCGCCCCTTGTCCGGCTGCGTGTTGCTTTGCTGGCACTAGCAGCAGGGGCCTTCCTTGCACTGGCCGCTACCCTACTGCTGCTGCGGAGCACCCGGAGACCGTGCACGGTTGCCTCCTCCCTGGCTATTGGAAAGCCGTGGAAGGTTTGCTCCTCTGTATCAATGCCAGAACCATGGATGCTTGTTTCATCTCTCTTGAAGCTCGGGGTTGATCCCACCTCGTCCGGTTTCGCACCCTGCGCCCTAGAAGGCAACGCTTCTTCTCCCCCAGTGACGTCCCTGTGCTGCCCCGCTGCTCTTTCCGTACTGTCCTTCATCACGTTATCACTCACTTGCATTCCCTTCTCATCGCTTTCTTCCCGTTCCTCCCTCACTTCCCTCTCCTCTTCCACCCCTGCATCCTTCCTTGCCTCCTCTTCCTTCTCTGTTTGTTCCTCTTCTTGCATCTTCCCCTCCTCTTCCTCCTCTTTCTCCTCCTCCTCCTCCTCCTCCTCCTCCTCCTCCTCCTCCTCCTCCTCCTCCTCCTCCTCCTCCTCCTCCTCCTCCTCAACCACCAATTCGCCTTCACAATGCAGCGCGTCCTTAGCAGCGGTCACGCTAACTGGATCGCCCACCAAGCCCGGACTGCTCTCCATTGCCTCGACTGCCTCCATCCGTTCTGCTGCCTCTGGTCCTTCTGATGCGTCCGACGCCTCTACTGCCCCCGCATGTCTACCTGCCTCTGAGCCTTGTGGAGCTGGCGTCCCGTCAAGGTCCTCTGACTTGGCTGATCCCACGTGCGGAGCACCATCCCCCACCGCGTCTAACTCCTCGGCACACTCAGCCACAGTACCTGCAGCCGCCACCTTTGGTCCCTCCTCCTCCTCCGGCCCATCTTCGTCCTCCGCCCCCACTTCCGCCTTCGCCCCATCTTCCGCCTCCGCCCCATCTTCCGCCTCCGCCCCATCTTCCTCCTCAATCTCCTCTTCCTCCTCCGCCTCCTCTTCCTCAATCTCCATGTCTTCAGCCTCGCTCTCTCCATCACCACCTCCTCCATCTTCCCTCGTCTCCTCATCAATGTCCTCGGCCACCAAGAAGCCCGCCTGTGGAGAAGCAGAGTCTCTCGCAGCTTCCTGGGGCTCAGGAGATTCCAACAGGCTGGCGTCAGCTTCAGGCGTTTCCAGAACAGCAGCATCAGCAGCGGGTTCAGCAATCTCTGTCCTTCCAGGACTGTCCTCCTCGCCTCCAGCTATTCCCAACACCACTTCCTCCTCCATCACACCCTCTGCTGCCGTACTACCGTCAATCCCCATGTCTACCTCCATGCTTACAGCCTCCCTTGCTTCCACTTCCTCCTCTTCCTTCCCCAACGCATCCGCCTCCTCCACTTCCTCACCCTCCTCTATTTCCTCCTCCCCCTCCTCCACTTCCTCACCCTCCTCTATTTCCTCCTCCCCC
The DNA here is from genome assembly GCA_947471745.1 of Closterium sp. Naga37s-1. Taxonomy (NCBI): domain Eukaryota; kingdom Viridiplantae; phylum Streptophyta; class Zygnematophyceae; order Desmidiales; family Closteriaceae; genus Closterium; species Closterium sp. Naga37s-1. Next base: position 3,846,652 of record CANJKZ010000149.1, on the reverse strand, counting down.
TCCTCCACTTCCTCACCCTCCTCTATTTCCTCCTCCCCCTCCTCCACTTCCTCACCCTCCTCTATTTCCTCCTCCCCCTCCTCCACTTCCTCACCCTCCTCTATTTCCTCCTCCCCCTCCTCCACTTCCTCACCCTCCTCTATTTCCTCCTCCCCCTCCTCCACTTCCGCACCCTCCTCTATTTCCTCCTCCCCCTCCTCCACTTCCTCACCCTCCTCTATTTCCTCCTCCCCCTCCTCCACTTCCTCCCCTTCCTCTACTTCATCCTCCCCTTCCTCTATTTCCTCCTTCCGCTCCTCCTTCCCCTCCTCCTCTTCCTCCTTCTCTTCGGTTTCCTCTTCTTCCTTCTCCTCTCCTTCCTCCGCCGCCTTCTCCTCCGTCCTCTCCTCCTCGTCCACTCCTGCTACAGATTCCTTTGTCCCGTCGAAAACCTCCCCTGGCACTGCAGCCTGTTCCAGTGAACCAGCTACAGCACCCTCCCTTGGAACTCCAGCACTCGCGTCCCTCCGTGGCTTAGTTACCACGCCAGAATCTCCCGTCGGCAGCACTCCCAGCTCATCATCACGCGCAGTCCTCTTCCCCTCACAATAAGCAGCACCCGCTTGGCATTTTGCGGCTTCCATGCCTTCCGTGACTTCCGTCCCTTCAGGTGCTTGCACCGGTGCAGAAGCTGCGACTCCTGCATCCTCGTTCGCCTGCACTTCCATTACAGTCTCCACTTCACCCTCCCCAACAACCGCAGCCGCCGCCGCAACTTCCCCGAGCGGCACTGGTAGAGTGGCTGCTGACAACTCCACACCAACATCCGATGCTTGCGGCACAGTCGCGGGTTCATCGTCACCCACTGCTGCTTCCTTTAGGTCCTCAGGCTCCGCATGCAGAATGGCTCCTGTCACCTCGAGGCCATCTTCCTCCGTGTCATCAGCACTGGAGTCCGACATGACAGAGACAAGATCAATTCCATCAGCGGCAACATCAGCATCAGCATCAGCATCAGCATCAGCTTCGACTTCAGCACCAGTATCCCCACCAGCATCAGCGTCAACAGCCATTTGTGCAGCACCATCTACACCAGCAGCTGCAACGGTACCCTTATCTCCAGCATCAGCAGAAACCGTTGCAGCAGCATCGTCGGCATCAGCAACTGTCGAATCAGCAGCGCCAACCTCAGCAACAGCCGTCGCCACAACGAGTCCATCCGCGTCAGAAGCTGCAGAACAAGGCGTGTCTTCTGTCCCCTCCGTCACTTCACCACATGCTGCAGGTTCCACTGGAGTCTCCTTGGCCGCCACTTGCACCACCTCACACACCTCCATACCGTCGTCCGCTCCCTTCCCTTCCTCCAATTCCTCCTCTTCCTCCATTTCCTCCTCCTCCTCCTTCCCTTCTTGCCCCTCCTTCACTCCCTCTTCTTCCTTTACTTCCTCCTCTTCCTTCTCACCCTCTGCGTCAGAGGCCATTTGGCCAGCTGGTTCCAGTGCCAAGTCAGCGGATGAACCAACGGTCTTATCATCACCACCACCCTCAGAAACAGCAGCAGCCGACGCTCCACCCACTCGTTCAGGGGAGGAAGATTCAGAAGCATCACCAGTGCTAACGGCCACAACGACCGCCTTGACTTCCTTCTCGGGAGAAACACCCACGTGATCAGGTGCGTCTGCAGGCACTGTAACTGCGTCCAAACCACTGCTGCTGCTGCTGCCTGCTTCACTCCCAGTTGCTCTCTTTCTGCCTCTCGTCGCCCTCTTCTCTGCTGGAGCTTTCACTGGAGCCGGATTAACGGGCAGGGGAGCTTCAGCGGGTTCTGCGCAGGTGACCAATGAGAGCAAACCACCAGAATTAGTCGAGTTGAAAGTGGGGCGTTAAAACAAAACAAATAGCGTGATACGGACCAGAAGAGTAAGCCATCGGGAAAACGAATCACACTCACCTGGCTCGTCCGTTTGCTTCTGAGCCTTCCTCGGCCGTCCCCGGCGAGGTAGAGGCGGCAGCTGCGCAGCAGCAGGCGCACCACCAGCACCGCCAGCACCGCCAGCAGCAGCAGCAGCTCTGGCCGAGGCTCGAGTGGCTCGCCTCTCCACAACTGGCACAGTCTCTCTAGCCTCGTCAACAGCTTCGGAAACTGCTGCCTTCTTGCCTCGGCGCCCTCTTGCACCTCCGCGCTTGCCTGCTGCTGCAGCCGAAGCTTCCACGTCAGCGGTAGAACCAGTTTCTGCTGCGTCCTCTTTCTGCTTCTCGTCTCCCACATCCTCCTCCACCTCCTGTACGTCTCCCACCCCCTCCACTTCCTCCACTTCCTTCGTGTTAACTCCGCCTGCTGCCTCCTCGGCAAAAGCAGCTTCGTCAGCAGCTTCAGCTGCTACCTCTTCAGGTGCAGCAGTCGATCGAGCCCGTGCAGGAGCAGCCTTCGCCACCTTCCGTGGTCTTCCTCTTCCCTTCGGCTGCTTCGCTTGACAATCTGTTTCCTTAACCTCTTCTCCCGCTCGATCTCCCGTGCCGTCTCCGTCTGCAATTGTCTCTGTGCCTTCCACTGGAATAGCTCCCTGAGAGTTGACATTCACGTCACTGTCTTGATCAGCGGCACGAGTCATTGCTCCTCCATCCGCGTTCTGAGTCGCCTCGTTAGCATCCATAGCCTTGAACGCTAGCTGCACTTGCTCAAGCTTCTCCGCAAGCTCATCAGATGGAGAAGCTGTCCCCCGCCGTTGGATCTTCGTCCCCCGGGATCTAGAGGAAGATGGACGGCTGGGAGGGGGTCCTGACGGAGGCGCATCTGGGGAAGGCTGGGAACGCGGACCAAGGCCTTTAGATCGCGAACGGGTTGACCGTCGGATCTGGCTTCCATTCTCCTTGTTCTCCTTATCCTCTTCTGCTGCTGCGGGTGTGAAGGAGAGAACACTAACCACGTCGCCGTCTTTCCGCTTAACGGGTTCATTGCTCGGAAATGGGTTTGGAAACTGTAACGAAACAACTGGGGTCGCCTGTAACACCGCCTGCGAGCTTGCTGGCTTGGTGTAACGGAATAGCTGTTCAAGATGCGGTGCCAAGGAAATAGTCGTTGAAGATTTGAGACAGAAATCTTGGTTCTCAATGTCGTCGCGAGCGGATGATTTGTTGTTGCGGGTTCGCTTGGGTTGTGGGACATCGGCACTCGATTGATGACGTGTCGGTTGCGTAGTGGACGATCTGAGATGCTTCTCGGCGAGGCTTATCCACTCTTTCCAGTCCTTCTGTTGACTTGAAGAATCATGCTGGCCTTGAATCCAGATCCCTCTCTGAAAGGCACGCGTTGATGCAAGAGATGCGTTCGTGAACGACACACGTTAAAGAAGGACACACGTCAGCGAAACACACAGGCTAATGAAAGACACGCGCGAACGAAAGACACACGGGTCATTGTCAAGCAAACATCTTTAGCAATAGATGTAACTTGTTCATATATTGAATGAAAAGCAGATGAGGACAGTTAGACGTCAAGGAACAGAAACACCTCGATAAACTGACACAAAGCAGCTGATAATAAAAAGGGATTATCTTTGAGATCAGCACTTACCAGTATGTCTGTCACTGGGTCGCTTGTGTCCGTAATCGCAACATTGCTAGCTTCCGCTTTGGGGGCTCTACCCCTCCTCCGGCTCATCTTCTCAAGGTGAGAATATAGAGACGAATCGATAAATAACCCAATTAAAAATCCGCCTCAGTACTCTAGCAATACTATGAGCTTATGACGTGAGAAGGCTTAGATATCTCATCACGAGACTACCGTTGCAGAAATCCTGACAGAGGTCTGCAGATGAGCAGATGAGGGTTCTGCTCTAGTCATGAAACGTCAACCTACTCTGCTTCACAGGATAAGCTAGGAAGTCAATGCCGGCTTCTAGGACATCAAGCCTAGCCGAACTGCAGAAATCAGGAGTATGTCATGTGAGTGAATGAAAGACCATGGAAGAATCAGCGAAAGCTGAAAATCAGAGGCTGAAAATGAGAGACCTTGGGATTGCCGCGAGGACAAGGGTTCTTGTTCGATGGTGAGTTCTTGTTCGAGGCAGTTTAGCGCATGAACCGCTCTAATGTGCATAGAACCGTTCGCAACCGCGTGTTGACGGAGCAGAAACCGAGGTCATGACGACGCGCTCTGGGAATCGGTGGGAAATTCTGTTCGGTCAGCAGAGGGATCAGGCCTGGTTTGGTCTGCTGGCCCAGCAGCAGGCTCCCAGTGTTTCAAATTTCAGCGGGAACTTTGTGGCGCCTTGGTGTCAGAACCTCTGCAGCAGCAGTGAGGCAGTCAACTGTCCTTCGATCGAGGGATGAAGTCCTGATAGATGATTTATACACCACTTGAGTTTATAACTGGAAATCAATAGAATTTGACTTGAGACATGTATACTACGCAATAACGCGGATACACGTGGGACGTTTCCCAGTTGAGCCCTTCTAAAAAATTGCCAGAACGGGACTACGTGACGTATGCCGACCTGTACCACCTGCCTGAAGAACGGGTTGAAGTGCAGATATTTTGGCCACTGCAAGCCTCGAAAATACGACCTTGGGATCTCCCGCACTTCTCGTAACGACCTTCATTTTCGTCCAACCACAGGTCGCGATCCTGAGCCCTCAACGAGCCACCATTGGAGGAGAATGTCCAGCCACCATACTATCCACGTAGGCACGCACCACTCACAGCTCTGCTCCGTTTCGTGAGCACAAGACCGCGCTGCACCGATCTGATCTGTTACGCAGCAACAAACTCTCTATCAAAAGCCATCAATTTTTTCCTCCACTCCACTTCACTCCACTTTCTTCCTTCTTCTCTTTCCCAGCCTGGACCAGGCCAGTTGTACTCTAGAGAACAGGACCAGCCAAGCCGCATTACCACAGCTCTTCATCCTAACCTTTTGTGAAAGAAATAAGCGTGTATTTCTTTTAGGCTCTATTCATGGCGTCGTCGCTGCTGCTCCAGCCCAGAGCCGTGCGACTGGCAGCGAACCCCCTGTCCCCGCACAATGCGGTGAACCCTCGCAATGCCATGCATTCTCGTCTTACGCAGAGGCCAATCGTTCGAGCGGCTTGCGCACGCAGCATTTCGACGTCATACCTCAGCCGTCCGATTGCACCGATCAACGCATCTAAGCCGTCCACTCAGCTCTCCGCTCTCTGTCCCGCAGCGGGCCTCCCTGATCTACGGCTGCGATCTCGAAGCAGCGCGAAGCGCTCTTTCGCGCAGAGCGACAGACCGGCGCAGCGTTTGGCCGTTTCCGCGTCCGCCGCCTCCGCCGCCGCTCCCGCTCCCGCGGAGAGCGAGAAACCTAAATTCACGTGGGCTGGCGCCGCGCCGATTCCGTTCATCATCTCCGTCGGCGTTGGCCTGGCCGTCCGATTCTTAGTCCCGGGTACGTCAGATACAAACTTGTAGACACAGACGGTGCGGATTAATCTGTAGCTGTAGATGCGAACATAAATATTAAAGTTGATATAGCCCTTTATTATTAGCCCAACGACACGAGTCGTGGTCTTCTCGGTTCCGTTCAGTCCAGCCGCGTGGGGTTCGCTGTATCCGCGAGTGTTGGATTTCAGCGGAGTTTCAAAGCACCTTCTTCTCCAGTTTTGATTTCGTTTAAAGCCGTTTGGGTCTTCTGCTGTTAGTGTACATTAGGATATCCAGCTGATTCACCACCTCTGCAACACAACGGCTGTATGATTTGCTCTTTTACACACATGGGAGCTGCAATTTCGCAAGCTGCATTTCCGCGAGCTGCATTTCCGCGAGCTGCATTTTGGCGAGCTGCATTTTGGCGAGCTGCATTTTCGCGAGCTGCATTTGCTGCACTTTCGCAACCTGCTTTGTTTCGCAAGCTACATTTGCAAAAGCTACGCTCCCACGTGCTCCATTGCCCTACATTATCCTCCCGCTTCTCTTTCTTTCACCCCCCAGTCCCTGCCGGAGTGACAACCCAGGCATGGCAGCTTCTCGCCATCTTCCTCTCCACGATCACGGGTCTCGTGCTCGGGTAAGCAGAATGGTCGGTCTTTCATATGCAATGCAATGCAATGCACCTAGTGATTGACACAACGTGCAGGAGATACGTCGAGCCCCCTGCTTGGTCGCCTCGTCCCATGTCTCTATGCTGCTGCGACCATGTAGCATTATCCGCCTCAGCTGCACTTTATGCTTCACCTGTCTTGAAGCCCCTCTTCCCTTGTCTCGCTCACACACACACGTTCCTCTGATTTTCCCCACCCCACTCTCACCCCATCCCTCAGGCCCCTCCCAGTGGGCGCGTGGGCCTCTGTGTGCCTCAACTTCACCGTCCTCTCCAAGACTCTCTGCTTTGCTGCTCCCAATCCCCTGTCACGCACACCCCTTTCATTAAACCCGCCCCACTCTCACCCCACCCACCAGGCCCCTCCCAGTGGGCGCGTGGGCCTTTGTCTGCCTCACCTTCACCGTGCTCTCCAAGACGCTCTCCTTCGCTGCAGCTTTCAGGTCAGTCTTTTTCCTCCCATGCCGCACTTATTTCTGCCAACCAAAGTCGGTTCAGTGTGTGTTGTTGTGGCTCTCGTTGTCTGTGCTTTCATGTGTTTGTATGTGGCATTCCCTCACACATTCCAACCAACCCCCCTTCTCCCTCCCCCCCTCTCCCCGCTTCCTCTCTTCCCTCTTCCCCACGCAGCGCCATGACCAACGAGGTCATCTGGCTGATCGTCATCTCATTCTTCTCCGTCTCTTATGCATTTATCCCTCCTTCCTTCCCCTCCCCTCCCCCCCTTACCACCCCTCTCCCCTCCATTCCACCCCCCCCTATTCCCCCCTTTTTATCAGCGCCATGACGAACGAGGTCATCTGGCTGATCGTCATCTCATTCTTCTTCGCGCGAGGCTTCATCAACACAGGCTGGGGGACCGCGTGGCTGCTCACCCTCACATCCCAAGCCCCACTTTTCCCATCTCCCATCCCCCTCTCCCCCCCCCATGCAGCGCCATGACCAACGAGGTCATCTGGCTGATCGTCATCTCATTCTTCTTCGCCCGAGGCTTTGTCAAGACGGGCCTGGGGGACCGCGTGGCGACGTACTTTGTCAAGTGGTTCGGCAAGAGCACGCTGGGGCTCAGCTATGGACTCGCAGGTGTGTGTGTATGGAGGGAGGGAGGGAGGGAGGGAGGGAGGGAGGGAGGGGGGGATGTGTGTGTGTGTGCATGTGTGCGTGTCAAGACGGGCCTGGGCGACCGCGTGGCCACGTACTTTCTCAAGTGGTTCGGCAAGAGCACGCTGGGACTCAGCTATGGACTCGCAGGTGAGAGCTGTTAGCTGAACAGTGGCTGGCTATGGTTAAGTAACTGGTGTGTGTGTGTGTGTCAAGATGGACCTGGGGGGCTGAGTGGCGACTTACTTTGTCAAGTGGTGTGAAGTGGTTCGGCAAGAGCAAGAGCACGCAGGGGCTCAGGTATGGACTGGCAAATCTGTGGGTGGATGTGCGCGCGCGTGTGTGCGTGTGTGTGTGTGTGTGTGTGTGTGTGTGTGTGTGTGTCTGTGTGTGTGTGTGTGTGTGAGTGCGCGTGCGCGCGTGTGGTTGCGCATAAATTACTTCCCTCCCCCTTCGCCTCTCCCCTCCAGTCTCCGACTCTCCTACCATGCCCAGCACCACGGCACGAGCAGAGCAGGGAGCGTCTTCCTGCTTCTTGGCGCGCAGCTTGCCCAATCACCCTACTTATGTTCCTCTGCTGCTCCCCCCCCCTCTTTGCATTGCAGTATCCGAGGCCCTCATCTCCCCCACCATGCCCAGCACCACCGCCAGGGCGGGAGGCGTGTTCCTGCCCATCATCAGCAGCTTGGCGTGCAGCTTGCCCAATGACCCTACTTCTGTTGCTCTGCTTCTCTCCCCCTCCCCTTGCATTCCAGTCTCCGAGGCGCTCATCTCGCCCACCATGCCCAGCACTACAGCACGAGCGGGAGGCGTGTTCCTGCCCATCATCAGCAGCTTGGCGCGCAGCTTCAACAGCCTGCCCAACGACCCCAGTTCCAAGAAGCTCGGCCGGTTCCTCATCATGTCACAGTTCCAGGTGCAATGTTCTAGCCATAACCAACTATAGCCAACTAGATCCTCAGCCGTCCCTGGTAGGCTGACCTTCAACAGCCTGCCCAACGACCCCAGCTCCAAGACGCTGGGAAGGTTCCTCATCATGTCACAGTTCCAGGTGAGTAAGAGACTGGAAATACCAGCAGCTGAAACCTTCCCCAGTTGACACCTTCCCCAGTAGACCTCTCCCCATAGCTGATTCAAGTCAGGCTGGGATTCAGCTGCCCTGGGGCCCTTCCACAGGCCGCTGCCGAAGCTAGTGCCGTGCCATGTACCTTCCTACTCACATGCCTCTCTTCCCCTCGTCTCGCCCTTCCCCACCAGGCCTCTGCCAACGCCAGTGCCATGTACTTGACGGGAGGCGCACAGAACCTGCTGTGCATCAAACCGTCCATGTCTGTCCCTACTGAAAAGGTTTTTTTCCTCCCCCTTCTCCCACTCCCCCTCCTCTCCCTCCCCAAGCCTCTGCCAACGCCAGTGCCATGTACTTGACGGGAGGCGCACAGAACCTGCTGTGCATCAAATTGCCCTCACCATATTCCACTCTTCCCCTCCCCTTCCCGTCTCTCCCTTCCCCTTACCCATCCCGCCCCCTTCTCCAGGCCTCTGCCAACGCCAGTGCCATGTACTTGACGGGAGGCGCACAGAACCTTCTGTGCATCAAGCTGGCTCAGGAGCTGGGGGTGGTCATTCCCAATGTCTGGGCCACGTGGTTCAAGCTAGCAGCCCTCCCAGGTACGCCTTACTTTCTCAGGTGCGGCCTGCCCCAGTTAGTACCTGCCTTTCCCCATTGGGTCAGAATGAACCTGCTGTGTGTCAAGGTGGCTCAGGAGCTGGGATTGGTGATCCCCAATGTCTGGGCGACGCTCTTTGGCCTCCTAATCACCCTGCTTCTCCTCTTCATCCCCCCCTTCCCTTTCCAGGTCTCATCGGCCTGCTGGTCACCCCGCTCCTCCTCTTCACCCTCTACCCACCTGAGCTCAAGGACACCCCTGAGGCGCCCGGGCTGGCAGAGGTGAAACTCAAGGAAATGGGGCCCGTGACGCCCAACGAGCTCGTTATGGTTGGCACGATGCTGCTCGCCGTGTCCCTCTGGGTGCTCGGGTGCGTTCTGGTGAAGGTGCTATCTGTGGTCTGGGGGAGGGTGAGTGTAATCTGAGACACCTGGAGGTGAAACTGAGAGAGTTGGGGCCCGTGACCCCCAACGAGCTCGTTATGGTCGGCACCATGCTGCTCGCCGTGTCGCTCTGGGTGCTGGGGTACGTTGGTATCACCAGGGCACAGTGTTGCCTGCATAGAGGTGAAATGAGGGTGTCAAAATCACCTGGGCACAGTGTTGCCTTGCCTGCATGTAGGTGCTCCCAATGGGGTGCAGGAAGTGTTATTTGTGGTGGGAGGAGGTGTTTATCTGTGGTCTGGGGGAGGGTGGGTGTTTACCTGTGGTCTGGGGGAGGGTGGGTGTTATCTGAGGCCCCCACGCGTGGGACACGCTAGCGTGGTTCGCCGTGCTCATCGGCACGCATGCTCATACCCCTCTCCCTCCTCCCCCTCTCCTTCTCACTTTCCCGTTTCCCTCTCCTCCCTCCCTTCTCCCTCCCCTCCTCTCCCCCTCTCCCTCCCCCGTGACCAGAGATACCATCGGCATTCCCAGCGTGGTGGCAGCGATGATAGCGCTCTGTGTGCTGCTGCTCTCAGGAGTGCTCTCATGGAACGACTGCCTGGCAGAGAAGTCAGCATGGGACACGCTGGCATGGTTCGCCGTGCTCATCGGCATGTCAGCGCAGCTCAACGCCATGGGCATCGTGCAGTGGATGGCGGATAACGTCGCTTCTGGGTTGACAGGAGCGGGAGGAGCGTGGGTCGGGAATTTCTTCAAGCTGCAGGTGGGTGGTTCTCTATGTCTCTCTCTTTCCTTGTCTCTGTGACTGTCAGCGCAGCTCAACGCCATGGGCATCGTGCAGTGGATGGCCGATAATGTTGCTGCTGGGCTGACGGGGGCCGGAGGAGCGTGGGTCAGGAATTTCTTCAATTTTCAGGTGGGTGTGTGTGTTTATCTCCGTCTCTGTCTCTCTTTTCTGTGTGTCACTCAACGCCATGGGCATAGTGCAGTGGATGGCCGATAACGTCGCTGCTGGGTTGACAGGAGCGGGGGGGGGCGTGGGTCGGCAATTTCTTCAAGCTGCAGGTACGTGTGTCTCTATCTCTCTGTGTCTCTGTGTCCATCACTCCATGCCTCTCTGTCTCCCTGTCTTCAACTTATCATGAAAGGAAGAGGAGGTGGGAAGGGGAGGAGAGGGTCAGCGCAACTCAACGCCATGGGCATAGTGCAGTGGATGGCCGATAACATCGCTGCTCGGCCGACGGGTGCGGGAGGCACGTGGATTGGGAACTTCTTCAAGCTTCAGGTGCGTGGCTGTATACTCTGGCTCGCACTACCTCGTTCGTTGCCACCCATACCGGCCGCGTGGGCATGTTTTTCCCCTCGTGACACCACTGGCTACAACCCATTCCCCCTCACTTCTACGCCACGTGAATTAAGTGTATTTACACTTCATTCACGTGGGCATGTTTTTCGCCTCGTGACACCACTGCCTACAACCCATTCCTCCTCACTTCTACGCTTGTCCCTTCCCCAGGCCATGTATTTCGGCTCGCACTACCTCTTTGCCAGCCAGACGGGCCACGTGGGCGCTCTCTATTCCTCGTGCCTGCAAGCCTCATCTCAACCAAACCCCTGAAACCCCTTCCCCCTGTTTCCCCATTCCCCCAGGCTATGTATTTCGGTTCGCACTACCTCTTTGCCAGCCAAACTGGCCACGTGGGTGCTCTCTATTCGGCCTTCCTGGCGATGCAGCTGGCGGCAGGCGTGCCAGGTGTCCTCGCGGCATTGGCTCTCGCGCTCAACACCAACCTGTTCGGCTCCATCACCCACTACAGTAGCGGGCAGGCTGCGCTGTACTATGGAGGTGAGACTATAACGGGTATGATGTTTTGTACTATAAAGCTGCCTATATTGACGTTATGTTCAGCTCTGGGACGATAAGCGGCTTATCATGGTGCATATCCCTCCTTTTTTCTTATTTTTTAGTGGTAGTACGGTATCTTCCCTCCCTCTGTTCTGCACCTGGCTACACCAACCTGCCTGACGTGTTCAAGCAGTTTGGACCCATCACAGCGGCCGCAACGCGCAGCATATTCCCCCCACTTATATATATATTTTTACGGTAATGCTCTTTTCCCTCCCTATGTGTTCTGCAGCTGGGTACATTGACCTGCCGGACGTGTTCAAGTTTGGGGCCATCACAGCAGCAGTCAACTTTGCCATTTGGATCGCAGTTTGTGCCTTCTGGTGGAAGGTCAACGGCTTGTACTGATTGGGTTATCAACTCTTATTCTGCCTTCTCATTGGCTCCTTAGGCCTGCCAGTCTGTTTAGCTAATAGGATGTTTTCTTCTCCATTTTCTAGCATCCTAACCTGTGGAAAGATTATGCCTAGATTACCACACCTTTTCCATGCACAAGACCAGTACTGCTAACCAAACTAGAGTAGGGTCAGGATGAAAGGTGCAGATGTTATTTCAAAGTTTTAGACTGCAATTTGTGCCATGCAGCACAATCTGTATTTTTTGGGCTAAATCTGCACTTAAACAGTGCAGTCAGCATAGTGGTATCCACCAGGTATCTTGTATAAGCTGATCCTATCCGCGATACAAAACACAGATTGAGGAAACGCAAAAAACTGCTGCTTCGTAAAAATCCTGCCAAAAAGATCCTGAGCGGACTAGCATCCAAAGCAGAGCCACATTTCACGTCAAGAATCACGAGCGGATCGCGACGTTCCCGGCAGGAGTGGGAGGTCGGGGTGTCGGAGGTCGTACTTCGCACGACACCTTTATTTGTCGGTACAGCGGAGAAGCTGGGATCGGGACGTTCCGCTCCGCTCGGCCGCTCTGCTGCCGCTGCTGCGTTGCTTGTACTGGACTCGGTCTTGCTGCTGATTGGTTGGGGCTTTCCACCGCAGAGGCCCTCTGGGTTGGCGCAACGGCGGGCGTGTTGCGCGCGATCGGCGTGTTGGGCGCGGAAACGGCGGGAGATTCCGCAAGCGGGGGCGGGGGGAGCGCAAACGCGGGGGAAGCTGGCCGCCCATTGAGGAGGACCGTCGGGGATATGCGGAAACTTTCCGCAAAAGATGGGCGCTCGGCTTCAAAGCTGCTGCGCGCTCTCCACTGCGACAGGCGCGGTAATACCGAGGGATCGAATGTGCGCGCAGATTGGCGCACGCCCCGCTCCCCCCCGTGAATGGCGTGACCGCCAGAGCCCGCGCCGTCCTCGCCGCTGCCGCTGCCCCGTACGGCGGGAGAGGAGTACGACCGAGTCGCCTGCGGTGCGCAAACGTCCCCGCGCATTGTGTCCGCGGGCGGCGAAGATCCCGCGGAAGCCTGCGCCGATGCGCATTCGAGCGGAGGTAAGGGTAGCGCGGCGGCAGTGGAGCCACGGGGGAAGTCGGCGGCGCGGCGGGAAAGCTCCACGCCTGAATGCGGCAGCGCGGCGGCGCTGGCGCTGCGCGTGAGCGCATTGTGTTGCCCATAGACGGGATCTGTTTGGTCAATCGGACAGGATTGGCTGCGAGGCGCTGGATTTGCCAGCGGAGAAAGCGGGGAGCGTGGGGCATGCGGGAAGTTCGCGGAAGGTGACCTTTGCGGAGGGAGCGGATCACGCGGGGAGAGCGAGAAAGCAGATCCAGCGCATTCCGTGGAGTCTTGCGAACGGCAACGCCGAGGATCATGCGACGCGGTCCGCTGAAAGTCGGACGACGTCATCATTGTAGTGTTACTAATTAGTCGCCGCGGGATTGTTTTTATTAGCAGCTCTGAGAATACTGAGCGCGTGTCGCACCAGAGGGGTTCTCTCAACTGCCAATTGCGTTCTCCCTGGTACTGCGATCACTTACTGCGGCCAGGTGCAGTCAGGAAAGCCAAACGTGCCTTATTGGACCATGCGGGGTTCAGAAGCGCGCAGGCAGTTATTGGAAGTGCTTGACGCAAAGACGCACCCTTTGGAGTATTTGCGAGGGCGGAATGAGGCTGAGATATGACTTGGATGTGTGGGAGCGATCATGAGAAAAATGATGCAGAACAGCCTGATGGGTCTAGAGTATAGACGTGGATGGTGAGATGGCGAGGTTTGATGCGCCTCCAAAAATGCAAGCACAAATGCTGTCATTTGTTGGGTGCCTCTAGAGTCTCACTCGGGCTTGTGGTTGCATTGCGGGAGCTACGTGCACCACCACTCGCTTCTTTTTCAGTGGCTTTGCTTGGAGCAAGATGTAGGCGTGCTTCTTGGACCAAATTTGGACAGGCTTGCGGATTTCAAGCAACAGTTGTACAGAATAATTTGGGCGCGAAAAGAGCTGATTCTTTGAGCGTTGTGGAGGTGTAACTGTACAGTATAACGAGACAGCTGGTGAAAAGAGCATTTTTGGGCAGCTGGGGAAGACTTTTGCGTAGCTCGGACGATTCGGGCGCGTTCAGAAACAATCCTGTATATACAAATAATTATAAAATACCTTGTACCATGGCTCGAGCCAGCAAACGCCACAGAACCTGCGTGCGTCGTCAAAATTTGCGGGGTGGGATGGTTGAGGAAAATTCATTGCTCCAGGAGCATGGAATGAAGCCCGTTTCCAAGTTCGAGCATTGCTCTGTAACCGAGGTATTCACCCGAAAATTCACGAAAACGAACCAAAGCATTTGTACATTCCCACACCAGCTGGGCAAAATGTGTTTTTGCCGTTTTCTGGGACCTTTGAGCTCAAAATACACGCAAGAAAGGGACGAGAGGACGAGCTAGCCCCAAGCAGTTTCGTTCGATAGAGCAAGCTGTCTTGGAGCGTGCGAGGAGAGATTGAGGGGATTGAGGTCTGTCGTGTTGCTGTGGCCTCAGTATCAGGATCTGGTGAGTTGTTTGTTTCTCCACGCGAATTGACGCAACACCGCATTTGATTCGTCACAAATAACCTGGATGCAACATTTGGGAGGGCGTCTAATATTTTTGACAATTTCCCGTCCGGACGGGAGCCGTCCGGACGTTTAAGTGGTTACATTCTCGTTGAGTTTCGTTTGACTCCTCGGTTGAGCACTTACGGACGTAACAGTAACGCGATTTTCGAGTCGCTTGAATGTTACAAGCTCGCTAACAACCTTTCTTTCGTAAGTTTGAAAAAGTTTTATAAACAACGTCCGCACGAGGCTTAGTCCGGACGTTGAACTCGGACCGTCCGAGATTCGTTTCCGAACCGTTTTTGGACGGTTGTCCGGACTTTACCACTTTTAGAAACTGCTACACGCCCTTATATTCCAGGTCGCGCAGGCCTCGTGAAAGCTGAACACCATGATTTGCAAACCCAAATCCCAGACTGTTCTTCGGAAGTTGCCGAAGCTCCTTCGCAAACGAGACAAAACATTGCAGATGCAATTTGTGTCGTGAAGCGTAATCGTTGACTCGACTTTATCATGCTCTGAATCTCACTGCGTTTTCCAAGAATGAAATTGACACCCTGCCAGACGTAAAATGATTTTGACCCCAGCCAGGCGGAATATCGAGGTTTCCGGGCAAAATATGGGTCTTCAGGGTTTCCTCAAAGCTCACCGTGCTATTTGGCGGGGCTGGTCAAAACGAATTGAGAACCCCCGTTAGATGATGAGATCCACAAGATCCACTGACAGAAAGGGAGACCTCGCGGCTCGAAGAGGTACCCTCCACAACATAACTCGTTCAAGGCATTCGGCGACGCTACCACATGTACTCTCGAGAAAGTTAGCTACGATTGTTGTTGAGAAATGCAACATCTACCGTAAGAACAAGCATCTTTAAGATGTGGGTGTGTGATAATAAGGACGACCTTTAAGATTAAGGGCTAATACATCGCTATAGACAAACCAGATCTCCGTATGCTATCCCTTTTTGGTCAAACACATTTGTTACCATTTTACCGTCATCGCCCGGATATAAGACATATATATCTTATCTCGTACACGGGCAAAAAGGCTTGGGTTGTCTTGTATTTGGGACGGTTTAGGGTGTCTTATAAGTCTTATAAATGGACAAAGAACCGTTTAGAAGACACCCCCTGTCTACTATTCAACACTGTCTTATATCCGGGTGATGACGGCCCTAATACGGTACCACATACATGCGGCGCATACGCCGCTACTCTTTCAGCAGTACCATCAGCCACCATTGCTACACCATAAACTTACCATCTTCGTCCCACACCACACCACAACTGCTATACCCACACAAGATCAGCCATCATATTTTTCTGCATCACGTGAAGTGAACGACCTTGTAACAACGTTAAGAAGCACAAGAGGCCTGTACAGGTGGAAACACAAGCAGCTTCTCTCCTCCTGGCAGCTAATTTTCTACGTGGTAGTGACCTCAGTACCTGCATAAAAAACTGCCCGTAGATTCTTTACTTAATACTTTCTCTGCTAGGTAACCAACCTCTCAACCTGACCATCTCCCTCTCAACCTTCCTACACCAACCCAGTCATCTCCCCCCCCCCCCCCCCCCCCCCCCCCCCCCCCCCTACCTCCCTCTCCCACTACTCCATTTTACAACCCCTCTCCATAAATTGAGTAATTCCTATCTGTCGCCATCGCAGCAAGAAGATGCTTGTATGAAAGGGCAGAGCGCTGCTGACATGTGCTAACAGACAAGAGAGCTGAAATGGCGAAGCGCTGACATGGCGAAGCGCTGACAGGACTGATGGGCTGACAGGACCCGCACAGGCTAATTGCGGTGTGTCTCCCCCGCATAGATGGAAACAATGGAGTCGGTGGCACCGGCAGCAAGCAGAGGCCGGTACGGGTGGAAGTGCAGCGCACTGACCCCCACACCTCTGCACCCCTCTGCTAGCTACGGTGTGTCTCCCCGGCATAAATGGAAACAATTGAATCAGTAGCGCCGGCGGCAAGCAGCGGCCGGTAGGGGTGGAAGTGCAGCGCACTGACTGGGCCAATGCGCTGACCCAGGAAGCTGTTGTGGTAGCGGACAACACTGAGGAGGTCCCCAGACATGTTGAACACCTGAGAGGATGGGGGGGAGGATAAGGCAATTTTGAGAGACGTCTTGAAAGTGCAGCGCACTGACAGGGCCGATGAACTGGCCCAGGAAGCTGTTGTGGTAGCGGACAACACTGAGGAGGTCCCCAGACATGTTGAACACCTGCGGGGGGAGGGAGGAAGGAGGGCAAGACACACAGTGTTGGGTTGGCAGAGAGAGCGCAAGCAGACAAGAATCATCAGCCTTTGCTGGCCCAGGAAGCTGTTGTGGCAGCGCACGCCACTCAAGAGGTCCCCAGACATATTGACCACCTGCGGGGGGGCGGAGAGGGGACGGTAAGAGGGAATATGCTCGACGTGTACAAAGCAAGGGCCCATGTGTAAGAAAGACTCTACTGGCCCAGGTAGTTTTGAGACGTCTCAAGACTCTGCGGACCAGGAAGCTGTTGTGGCGTGCACCAGCGGGCACCAGACATGTCAAACACCTGGGTGGGAACGAAAGGATAGGTAAACACAAAAAGCAGACACACAAGGACCAGCCTTTGTGGCCCGATAGAGATGTTGTGGTATATTGGAGAACAATGAATCCGTATGCCAAAGGAATAGTTAAATCTTGAGATTGAAACAAGAACCAACAAATTTCGGGATTTGAGTTGAGTTTGCAGCCAATTCTGCAGCACATCACATGAAACACTACACGCAAATGACGTTACTCACTCTGATTAATTGTTTCGAGCTGCCCGTGGCCATGACAGGCAAGTGCCGGTGAACCGAGAGCGCTGTGAGGTGCCCCTTGTGCGCCTCCACTCTTCTAATTGGCTGCCCCGGATTTCGGGCATCTAAAAATACAATCTCGCCAGAACTTGAAGCAGAGATAATCTGAATGCAAAAAAAAAAAAAAAAAAAAAAAAATGGCAACCATTATTCATGGCTAGAAATATATTAGGAACGCGAAAATAAATAAATTCGATTCGAGAGACTATGTAAGGGGGGTAACGAGAATATGTGGACAGGGAGCGAGTCACTAAATCGCTCAAAGCAAGAATGCTCAAACCACACATGATGCATCAGAGGTGGAAATGACTAAAGATGAATTGCTTCTTAACACGGTTGCTGAGAACGTACTTGAGGTGCGGAAGTGCTCGCGGGGTGGAAGGCAATTCCCGCGACCCGATGCGAGTGATGGTGCGTGCCGCACACGAGCCTGCAAGTGGAGAGGGGTGGGGGGCGGTGGCAGTGTGGGGAGGGTGAGGAGCAACAGCAGCAGTGCTGGCAGGGTGGAAGGCAATTCCCGCGACCCGATGCGAGTGGTGGTGGGTGCCGCACACGAGCCTGCAGGAGGAGAGATGTGGGAAGGCAAGGTGGGAAGGCAAAGTGGGGAGGGAAAATGAGGAGGAAACGTGATGTTGATAAATGACAATGAGCAATCCCCGCGACCCGATGTGAGTGATGGTGCGTGCCGCACACGAGCCTGCAGGTGGAGAGGAGTGGGGGGTGCAGTGTGGGGAGGCAGAGAGGCAAGGTGCAGGAAGGTCAATATTGAAAACGATACACATCAATCTTCACAGGCAGCACTGCCATAGAGCTGCCCTCATTGTGCCCAGAGATGCGAGCGAGTGTCAAAGAGCCAAACAGAGCTGCCTAGAACCGCACAGAACCACATAGAACCGCACAGAAACGCATCACACTGCACTCACTGCGCCCGGGGCTGCGAGCGGATGTCAAAGAGCCGCACAGAGCCATCGTCACACCCTGCTGCCACGTAGCTTGGCTGGACGACGGATGATCCCTGGGAGAGGGAAGGGGGGGAGAGAGGTGGAGAGGCAGGAACGATGGGAGATGGGTGTGGAGGGATGCAGCAAACCAGCCGTCCGTCGTCACACCCCCCTGCCACGTAGGAATGGGTGCCACACGGCTGGAGAGCGGATGTTCCCTGGAATTGGGAAAGGCTGGGTGCATTGTCGCGAGGTGGAGAGGCCGAGAAGATGGGAGATGAGAGTGGAGAGATGCAGGGAGGCAGCAGCGATAGTAGTTGGTTGGGGGGTGCAGCAAGCGAGGCGTCGTCACAGCCCGCCGCAACAAAGCTGGGCTGGACAGCAGATGACGACTGGGTGTGTGGAGTGGGTTGCAGGGAAGGGACAACCGACAGGAGAAAGTAGGGGACGTGGCAAACCAGCCGCACGCATTGTCACAGAAGAGTGGGGTTCACAGCAGCACTCACCAACGCGGTGACAGCGAAATCACACTCAGTGGGCACACTGTGCGCTAGCAGCTCCCTGTGTGGCAGCAGCAGCAGGTGCACGTGCATAGGGTCGGCAGGGCATGTGCTATGACGTGCACTCACTCACCCACAGCAGCACTCACCAACGCGGTGACAGCGAAATCACACTCAGTAGGTACACTGTGCACTAGCAGCTCCCTGTGTGCCTGTGTCTGTGTACACACTCGCGGTACTACATACACACACTGTGTGTGCGCTAACAACCCCAAGCTCACAGCAGCACTCACCAGGGCAGTCACAGCAGAGTCACACTCAGTGGGCACACTGTGCGCGAGCAGCTCCCTGTGTGGCAGCAGCAGCAGGTGCACGTGCTTAGGGTCGGCAGGGCATGCGCTTTGACGTGCACTCACTCACCCACAGCAGCACTCACCAGCGCAGTCACAGCAGAGTCACACTCAGTGGGAACACTGTGCGCGAGCAGCTCCCTGTCAAGATCCCACACGAGAATGGAGGAAATTTCCCCCGACGCGTACTGGTGGGGTGGGTGGGAGGGGTGGGTAGAAGGGGTGGGTGGAAGGGGGTCAGAACCACGCACACACATCCAAACTCAGGACAATCAACAAGATCCGCGCCAGGCAGGTACCCCATAAGCTGCTGCCATTTTGAGGCGCCTCAAAAGTGGGTGGAAGGGGGGCAGAATCACACACACACATCCGAACTCAGGACAATCAACAAGATCCGTGCCACGCAGGTACCCCATACGCTGCTGCCATTTTCTCGCTCGTCCTCTCGCCCCTATAGCCCCATTCCCCAACCCAACCTGTCAGAAGTATGAATATCAAAACCCTCCTCGTTCGTACCAGACACGCAGCAAGATAATCTACATCGTACCAGGTACCCCATGAGCTGCTGCCACTCCACCACTGCTCCCGTTCGCCCTCTCACCCCCATACCCCCGCCTGCTCCACCACCAGAACCCAACCCTCCCATCCCCCCTCCGCTGCTGCTGTTGCTGCTTCCACTGCTGCCGAAGCTGCTGCCGAACCCGCCGGCAAAGCTACTGCCGAAGCTGTTAGGCGAGGCAAGAGGGTCGGAAGACCGTCCCTGCTGGCCCCGAGCCTGCTGCTGCTGTTGGTCTGGTCTCTGGCTAGTATGATGGTGCTGGTGCTGTTGCTGATGGTGCCGGTGCGACGCGTTAGAGTCAGTAACTTGCTGTTGCGACTGTAGATTCGAAAAGGACGAAGATGTGGAAAAATGAGAGGCGGACGGGGAGGGGATGGAGGAGGAAGGACGGGCAGAGGAGGAAAGGGAGGAGGGGGAAGAGGGGGAGGAGAAGAGGTGGTGCGAGTGGGACTGAACTGCCTGCCATGCCGTGGCTAGCCGTTGCTTGCCTCTTCGCGCAAAGTCCCTCCACACACGCACACTGCCATCCCCTGGGAAGAAACACGCATGGATGGAGAATACGAAGTTTCTTTTGAGCCGACTCAAAAGTCACAAAGTCCCTCCACACGCGCACACTGCCATCCCCTGGGAAGAAACACGGATGGATGAAGAATACGCAGTTTTGGATTATTGCAATGCCCTGTGTCTTGGGTTATTGCAGTGCCTGCGTCAAGAAGGAACAAGAGCGAAGACACAATCGACCATCTGAGAGAGACAGAGAGAGAGAAGATACTTACTGGAGGCGACGAGCAGCCGTGTATCGTGTCGTCTAGTTCATTGAGCAGGCACAGCACAGCTGGCCCACACACCCTTGTGGGTAGAGGCAAAGAGGGAGATGGCTCCACCAGAAGCAGAATTCTTGCTCGAGGCAACGAGCAGCAGCGTGTCATCCAGCTCGTTGAGAAGACACAGTTGGCTCACTCCCTTGTGGAGAGCGATAGAGAGACAAAACACACAGCCTACCATACGAAATGAAACTATGTCTTTAGAGAAGATACTTACTGGAGGCAACAAGCAGCAGCGTGTCGTCCAGCTCATTGAGCAGGCACAGCTGGCTCACTCCCTTGTGCCCGTCCGCACCCCCCCCCCCACCCGTCTGGTTGTCAAACGTGCTCACAGTCAGGCCCTCCTCATAGTTCCAGATTCTGAGGTAGAGAGCAGGAAAGGGTGGAGAAGAGATGGACTGGTGAACGAAAACGTTCCGCAACACATGCAACATGATGAGCTAGAAGTACCAAACATGGGCATTGCCCAATCAATGTCCTTGGCAGGCAGTACAGCATGTACGTTGGGTTGGGCGATGCAGTACCAGCACCAACAGTGTCCTGCTTTTGAGCTCAAAGGCAAACATGGCCATTGCCCAACCAATGTCCTTGGCAGAACAGCATGTACATTGGGCTGGGCGATGCATGCAGTACCATACCACCAGCAGCAGTGTCCTTTTCCTCACCTGACAACTTCGTTCTCGTCTGCGATGCACACGAGTGGCAGGAAGGGGTGCAGCAGCACGGCCTCTGTCATCATGTCTGACTCGGTGTCAAAGCTGGCGATCTGATCGCTCACCTTGCTCACCGCTGCAGACACAAGGGAGAAAAGAGGAGGGGCGGATGAGAGAGAGAGCAGGAGGAGAGAGCAGGGAAAGAGAGCAGGAGAGAAGGGAGCGAGAGCAGGGAGGGAGAGTCGGGAGAGAGTCAAAGCAAGGTGCAGGGGCACGGCCTCTGTCATCATGTCTGACTCGGTGTCGAAGCTGGCGATCTGATCGCTCACCTTGCTCACCGCTGCGAGGGGGTGGTGGGGATGGGGGAACGGGGGAGCAAGCAAGGGGGGTCGGCAGCAAGCAAGCAAGCAGGGGAGCAAGCAAGGGGGTCGGCAGCAAGCAAGCAAGCAGGGGAGCAAGCAGAAGTAGAGGGGGGGGGGAGAGAGCAGGGTGGGGAGTGGCAAGGGCGGCAGGAAGGGGTGCAGGAGCACAGCCTCTGTCACGAAACTCAACCCCCCTCTCTAAACCACCCGCCGCCACCCCTCAAACCCCCCCTTCCCCCCGCCCACTCACTTGCTCGCCTGCACTCCCCACGCCCTCCATTCCTCGCCTCTCTCTCGTATGCCCTTGGTAACCCTCACCCCCACCACCTCCCCCCAGCCCCCCGCGCATCAACCGAGCTACCCACACACCGCCTCCAGCAGCGGCCGCGACAAGTGCCCACAGCTCCACACGTACAGACCCGACTTGGGCACCCCCAATGCACCCCCAATGCACCCCCACTGCACCCCCAATGTACCCCCATTGCACCTCATTCCACTCCCCACACATCACACACCCACCCAGAACCCCTCCCCCTCTCCCTCCCCCCACCCACTCACTGGCTCGCCGGCACTCTGCCACGCCCTCCACCGCTCTCTTCTCCCTGGCTGCTCGCCTCGTCTCTGCCTCGGCGTCACACACCGCCTCCAGCAGCGGCCGCGACAAGTGCCCACAGCTCCACGCATACAGGCCCGACTTGGGCACCGGCTTTGCCTGTGCCGCTGCCGCTGCATCCAGCGAGAGAAACGGGTCCAGGAGAGACGCGGAAAAAGACGCGGAGAGAGGGGCGGAGAGGGACGGGGGGATACCCAGCCCACTGGGCCCGCCGGTTGTGCCTGCAGAGCCGCTACCACTGAAACCAGCAGCAGCAGGAGCAGCAGCAGTGCCAGATGCGGGATTCGGGATGCTTGCGTATCCAGCAGCAGGCAATCCACCCGCGGCAGCAGCAGAACTGGCAACCGGAGCAGCAGCAGCGGCAGTGGCAGGTGCAGCAGCAGGGGCAGCAGTACTTGCAGTGGAAGGTTGGGAAGAGGAGGAGGAGGAGGAGGTGGAGTTAGGGTTTTGGGAGCGAGTGGCAGGGGTTGTATGTGCAGGTGGGTTGGATGGGTGAGCAAGGGAGTCTGATGAGACAGCTGCATGCTGCATGGGAGAAGAGAGGAAGCACAGATAGATTGACCAGAATCAAATCAGCATACTTGCAACAAACGGCCTTAAATAACCACCACGATACTTTTAGAGAAGCCTCAGAAGAATCTGTGGACGTGGCGTGGCGGCCTCATCTCAAGAATCAAATCAACAAATGCCTGGTGGCTAGAAACATACCATACCACAAGCACTTCAGCAGGACGCCATGTCAGCAACACAAGTTCGAAAGAAACTGGCTAGCCATGTTCTGCATGTACGAATGTCATGTCAGCACATGCACTGCACACTCACATTTGGTCTCAAGGGCGGGTACCCTCCTCCCGTGACAGATGACAGCACATGCACCCCGCCCAGGATCTCCCCGTTCCCCATCACCCCCATCTGCCTCTGCTGCTGCTGCTGTTGCTGCTGCTGCTGGGACGAAGAGAAATCCACTGCAGTCATTACCCTCCGCATCCCGCTGTCCCGAGCCTGCATCCCCGAACCTGCTGCCAGCATCGGCGGCAGCCCGAGGCTGTCCCGAGCCACCAGGCCGAACGGGTCCCGAGCTTGGAGGAATCCCGAGGCTGCGGCAGCAGAGGGTGACATGGCGAGTTGTGGTGCTGCCAGCTGTCGCCAGCTGCCCATTGGGTGGGGGGCTGGACAGAATATTGGGGGGGAAGAGGAGGGGGAGGGAGGCCAGACATGAGGTGAGCATTCAAATATAGAGGCAAATATTATGAGGCCGCGGCGGTGGCGGCGGCGGCGGCAGCAGCAGCAGCAGCAGCAGCAGCAGCAGCAGCAGCAGCAGCAGCAGCAGCAGCAACAGCAGCAACGCCTAAAAAGGACAGAAAAGAAGAAGAAGAAAAAAAAGCGTAACATCTCACCGTTGAGAGGCGCAACCCACGACGTTGACCGAGTGATTGCAGGGGCCAATCCAGCAGCCAATGGGGAGGGGACACGTGGACTCATGGCAGGACTCATGAGCCCATGATGATGCCCCATCCCTCCACCCACTCCCCCCAGGCCTGGCAGACCCACAGGCCCCGCTGCCCCCACTGCTGCAGCAGCAGCCAGAGAGAGATTCGGAGTGCCTATGGCTCCCCCACCCCCAGCCACACCAGCACCAGCACCAGTGATTATCACCGTCCCAGCATCCCTGCTACTGCTCCGAGTCAAGTTGCTAAAGCTAGCAGACTGCGCAAGCCCCCCCCCTGCTGCCATGTTCCCCCCAACCCCACCCATGCCTGGAACCACCATGGGCATCATAAACGCGTCATACCCCATCCCACCACCGCCCATCCCTCCTCCTCCCCCCCCCGATCCCCCCACCCCTCCTCCTGCCCCCGCCGCCGCTGCCGCTGCCGCTGCCGCTGCAGCGTTGAGACTTGTCGCGGCTGCTGCTACAGAGGAGCCTATTTGGGCAAGCGTTTGCCGGCTGATCTTAAAAACGGACGGTGCAGGATCCCTCGCAAGGGTGTATACAGCAATCATACTCTGCAGGTACGTCGCACTGTCTGAAACATCTAGCCCCCCCCATATAAGCCCCCCGTTTGGACCCATACCCTGGGGTATCCTGCCTGGGGTTTGACCCAGCCACCCAGGCCTTCCGCCCCTTACAGTCACATCCCCTGGAGGCATCCCTAGCACCCTCCCCGGCGAGCCGCTAGCAGCTTCGGCAGTGCCTCGGAGGAAGGAGAGGTCCGGCGCCGAAGCTGAAAGGCTGGTTGGGGAGGAGAGGGAGAAGAGGGGGGTTTGAGGAGCGGGTGGGAGTGTTGTGACTGGTGATCCGGAACTCTTGACTGCGGCAGCAACCGCCACTGCTGCAGCTGCTGCTACTGCCGCAGTTGCTGCGGTAGCTGCAGCTGTGGCAGCAGCTGTAGCAGCAGCTGTAGCGGCAGCTGCAGCAGACTGCTCCTGGGTCTCATGGCCTCTACTTCTATCCTCCCCTGATGAAGCTTCACTCTCACAAGCACCTTCTGCTATAGGAACGATTCCGTTCACCAAGGGAGGTATCGTTATTGTAACACCACTATCTCCTACTTCTCCTCCTCCTCCTGTACCTGCTCCAGTACCACCTCCCCCAGCTGCTTCCGCCCCTGTGCCCTTACTCCCCACACCCCCTTGTCCTTTGCCCCCTCCCGCCCCTCCTGCTGCTGCTCCCCCGCCCCCATCCCTCTCCCCTTCCTCCTCATACACTCTCAAATACGAAGCTGACCCTCCCGAGGCTGCTGTGTTCCCTGAACCTGCCGCCGTACCTCCCGAGCCTACTCCTGAGCCTGCTGCGTCAAAGGATTGCGCGAGCATCCGGCCCACGACCGCCGAGCCTGAGGTGGATTGGAGGACCGGGAGAGGTGCGTTCACTGCCGGACCTGGCCGGGGATACAGCCGGCCGTCAGTGCCGAGCCTAAGTCCTACCATGTTGACTTGCGGGGCGAGAGAGGGAAGATTGAGACCCGAACCTGAAGAATGTATACTTCCACTTGAAAGGCCTGCTGTGCTATTCAGTCCCCCCATCCCTCCTCCTCCTCCATTTGCTCCTGCTTCCCCTCCACCCCCACCCATCCCCAAACCTGCCATCCTTTCTGTGAATCCGTGCACTTCCGAACCTGTTTGCCCCGAGCCTGCACCGAGCCTGTCCAGTTCGGAACCGGACCTGCCGAACCCCATGCCCATGCCGGCCGCGCTGCCGGCCACGAGCGACGGGCGGCACAGATAAGACGCCGCAGCGAGCCGGAACGGGCGGCGATGTCCGTGGGCTATTCTAGCTAGAGCTATAGCAAGCTCTTTCCTCACCATGGGACTTCCATCATTTAATACTTTAAGTAACACCTGCAGCACCCCTCTCTCTGCAGCTAATCTGTGCTCCTCCCTCCACTCCGCCCCAGCTGACCCTACCCCAGATAAACCTGCACTGCTTCCACCCGCACCGGCTGCTCCCTGTGATCCTGCTGCTGCTCCTCCTGCTGCTCCTGCTGCTCCTCCTCCTGCTCCTCCTGCTGCTCCTCCTACTGCTGACCCAGGTTCTGAACCTGGTGCTCTTGTTGCTGCACCCCCCACTGCTCCTCCTGCTGCAGCAGATGATCCCTCCCCTAGAACCCCCCCAACACCTGCTCCTGCACCAGCAGCTGAAGCTCCTCCTGTTGCTGCTGCTGCTGATCCTACTCCTGCTGCTGTCCCTTCCCCCCCTTGTGGCGATTCCGAGGCAATGTGGATCAAAGCGCCCAGGGCATATGTTGCTGCCGCTCGGACCTGGTAGGTGGAATATGGGGACAAGGGGAGAGAGGAGCGGAGGCAGAGAGGGAGTTTGTAAGAACCCTCCACACGAAGCAATGTGAATTAAAGCGCCCAGGGCATATGTTGCTGCCGCTCGGACCTGGTAGGTGGACCGTGGAATATGGAAAGGGGGGAGAGGGCTGGGTTGAGTTGGGGGGGATTTGAGGCTAGTGCGGAGAGCAGGGAGCGAGCGTCATGCTGTGGTGTTGACGGGTTACCTACCTACCTCTTCCCAAGGCTAGCGTTCCAGACTCTCACCTCTGGCTGGGGCTCTGTGAGTAACGAGGAGAGAACCTGAGGGGCAGCGTGTTGACCCAGTGCTGCTGCTGCCCGTGCCTCTGACGTATGGTGCTGTGGTGCTGACGGGTTACCCATCTTAAACTAAGGTTCCAGACTCTCTCACCTGCAGACTCTCTGCTGAGGTTCCGACACAGCAGAGGCGAGAGGACCTAAAAGGGCGTGCTGCTGTGGTGCTGTTGAGGTTCCTATTGTTGAAGGTTTAGGGTTTAGGGTTCAGGGTTCCAGACTCTCACCTTAGGTTGGGGCTCTGAGAGCAAGAGCGAGAGGATCTGAGAGACGCAGTGCTGAGCGGGCGCAGCTGCCTGTGCCTCTAGCGGTTGGTGCTGAGGTGTTGTGGTGTTGGGGTTTACCGCTTCTATAACTAGGGTTTCAAACGGGTTTCAAACTCTCACCTCCAGTTGGGGCTCTCTCTGAGAGCAACAGCGAGAGGATCCGAGGGGCGCAGTGCTGAGCGGGCGCCGCACTGACTGTGCCACTGGTGTAGTTTAATTTGGAGGTTCCTATGGTTACTGCTCTTTTGAAACTACGGCTTCATATTCCCACCTCTGGCTGTGGCTCTGAGAGCAACGGGGAGAGGATCTGAGGCGCCCGGTGCTGAGCAAGCGCTGCTGCCTGTGCCTCTGGCGCATTTGGAAGGTTCACGCGGTTACCGCCTCCCAAATTAGGGTTACAGACTCTCACCTCTGGCTGTGGCTCTGAGAGCAGCGGTGAGAGGATCTGAGGCGCCCGGTGCTGAGCAAGCGCTGCTGCCTGTGCCTCTGGCGCATTTGGAAGGTTCACGCGGTTACTGCCTCCCAAATTAGGGTTACAGACTCTCACCTCTGGCTGTGGCTCTGAGAGCAGCGGTGAGAGGATCTGAGGCGCCCGGTGCTGAGCTAGCGCTGCTGCCTGTGCCTCTGGCACAATTGAAATGTTCATGTGGTTACCGCTTCCCGTATTAGGGTTACACACTCTCACCTCTGGCTGTGGCTCTGAGAGCAACGGGGAGAGGATCTGAGGCGCCCGGTGCTGAACAAGCGCTGCTGCCTGTGCCTCTGGCGCGCCCCCCCACAGCTTGCCCACGCACAGGCACAGCCACTGCAGCAGCAGCGGTTCTGCTGGGGGCGCAGCCTGGATGTGCATCAAGCACAAGGGAATGAGTCCAGCCTGGGAGGAGGGAAGGGCGCACAGGGGAATGGGAAGAGAGAGTTTGACACTGTGACCTGCACCTGTGAGCCGGTCACGCACAGGCACAGCCACTGCAGCAGCAGCGGCTCTGCTGGGGGCGCAGCCTGGATGTGCATCAAGCACAAGGGAATGAGTCCAGCCTGGGAGGAGGGAAGGGCGCACAGGGGAATGGGAAGAGAGAGTTTGACACTGTGACCTGCACCTGTGAGCCGGTCACGCACAGGCACAGCCACTGCAGCAGCAGCGGCTCTGCTGGGGGCGCAGCCTGGATGTGCATCAAGCACAAGGGAATGAGTCCAGCCTGGGAGGAGGGAAGGGCGCACAGGGGAATGGGAAGAGAGAGTTTGACACTGTGACCTGCACCTGTGAGCCGGTCACGCACAGGCACAGCCACTGCAGCAGCAGCGGCTCTGCTGGGGGCGCAGCCTGGATGTGCATCAAGCACAAGGGGATGAGTCCGGCCTGGGAGGAGGGAAGGGAATGGGAATGGGAAGAGAGGGTTTGGAGCTTGCAACAGTCGCACAGTAGCAGCGAATCAAATCAAACCACCTCAAATCAAATTACCTTCAACCCAGTTGAAATCGAACCACTTACCTGCAAGCACGCCTGGTGGCCCTTGGGGTGGCCGTCGCATCTGAGTGCGAGCACAAACGCGGCCATGGCTCGCTGGAAGGCCACAGTGGCACACGGGCATGGTGTTGTGTTGTGTTGTGACACCTCAGTTTCGAGACGTCTCAAAAGGCATTGCGTTGTTGAGCCACCTCAAGCCAATCACCTTCAGGGGTAGCAGCCCACCTGCAAGCAGGCCTGGTGGCCCTTGGGGTGGCCATCGCAGATGAGCGCGAGCACAAACGCGGCCATGGCTCGCTGAAAGGCCACCGTGGCTCGTTCCCTGGGGTCGGAGGAGTATGGCTCGTGCGTCTCAAGGCACTTGATGAAATACATGTGCCCGCCGTCCCTCACCAGATCCACCTGGCATGACTGGAGGGATGTGAGGAGCAGGAAAGGTGGAGATGGGGATAAGATCTTCAGAGGACTGCCACGGAAATTAATGACTTGAAAAAAAAAAAAAAAACGACTGGAAGAGGCGGAGGAGCATGAAGGGTGGACGGACACGGGGTTCAGAGCTTCAGAGGACAAGGAAGGCAGGACAGAGGGATGGCAAGGCAAGAAGACAACTCTGTGGTACAGTACAGACAAGCGAGACAGGAAGCCTGCTTGCATGCTGGACTGCACTGCACTGCCCACCCACATTATGGGGCGACAGGATCGTTGTGACTTTTGAGTCGACTCAAAAGTCACCACATTATGGGGCGACAGGATCGTGTCTTGACAACCATGTGGTGGACGGACCATCTCACGATTCTGTTCCCACGCCATGCAAGTCTTGATAACGTCTCACTATTAGTGGTGGTGCCCACCTTATCAAGCGCGAGAATCTTGGTCCAGATGAACACAAGGATCTGCCTCAGCTCCACTGCACTCGTCTGCAGCAGCTTGAGCACGTACGGGAATATGCCCACTGAGAGCGCCTGGGAGGGAAGAGGGGACGGGAGGGGGAGAGATTGAGGACGTAAGGCATGGGTGGTCAATCATTCCGCTTTACATTGCCCTCGTCTGCAGCAGCTTGAGCACGTACGGGAATATGCCCACTGAGAGCGCCTGGGAGGGAAGAGGGGACGGGAGGGGGAGAGATTGAGGACGTAAGGCATGGGTGGTCAATCATTCCGCTTTACATTGCCCTCGTCTGCAGCAGCTTGAGCACGTACGGGAATATGCCCACTGAGAGCGCCTGCGAGTTTACATAGCTTCCTAGATGAATTGATCGGATGACAGCAGAACAGGCATTTGGTTTGGGGTGAGGGGAGAGGGGGGAGGGGGGAGGAGGGAGACGGGGGGAGGCGGGTGCGAAATGGGGGCAAAGGAAACATTGTGACTCACGAGGTCAACGGCCCATGGCCCCATGTCGACTCCCAGGTGCTCTATGACATTATGACTCAAGACTCACCAAGTCGACAGCCCATGGCCCCATGTCGAGGAAGCGTCCTAGAAGCACGAGAGCTCGCAGCCTGTGCGAGTGACTGAGTAGCACCTGATCGGGGGGAGAACGGGAAGGGGAGCGGGATAGGGCGAGAGAGAGGGACAGCACTCGACTCAAGGTGACTTTTGTGTTCATTCAAAAGTGACCCCGGCTTGATGTCAAAGAATGCGGGAGTGACTGAGCAGCAGCGTGACTAAAGAGGCCTCTTTTTGACCAAATTTACAAGCCAACAGACCTGCAGCACGATGGGGAGTTGCTCTGGTAGTCTTTTCTTGTCACTCCCATGCTATGCTCCAGCCACACTTCAAACGGCGAAGGACACAGAGAGTGTTTGAACGTGTACAGAGCACAAGAAGGAAAGCCAAGGAGGGACGAACCTGCAGCACGATGGGCAGCTGCTCCGGGGGTCTCTTCTTGTCGCTGCCATGCTCCAGGCACACCTCAAACGCCATCAGCTGCTGCGAGAAAAAGCTGCTGGGCTGGCAGGCAGAGAAGAGCGGGAAATGGGATCGGGCAGACAATCAGCTAAGTGAGAAGGCACCTGCTTAAGCCTCTGTGCATGAGATCACTCAAATAAAGAGTGTCCAGGTGACGGGAGCCTCTGCTAAGTTGTCTGGAGACTGAAAGTAGGTAGTGGGAACAATTGCGCTTCGAATCTCTCTTGCTTCTGATCAGACGAGGGCTTGTCTAACAGAAGAGGGACTAGCTTGCCTGGAACTCGGCGTTGGGGTCTGCAAGGAGCGTTGGCAGCTGTGCGAGACACATCTCTGCTGCCATGTCCCATGCATGCCTGGGGGGAGAGAGAGACAGAGGTGCATGGGGAGGACAGAGGTGCCTTGTTCAGTACGCCACTGTTATCCCCAAGCCACATGGCAGCTGTGCAAGTGCGAGACACATCTCGAAAAAGCGCAAGGGGAAACAATGTTGGCCTTGGTCATGAAGCCACGTGCCAGCTGTGCAAGGCATATCTCCAATGCCATGTCCCATGCGTGCCTTGGAAGACATTGGAGGAGAAGGAGCAGGGAAGAGCAAGGAGAGCGAGGTGCACAAGAAGGGAAAGCGGGGTTTACACGA
This sequence comes from Closterium sp. Naga37s-1, assembly GCA_947471745.1. Lineage (NCBI taxonomy): Eukaryota > Viridiplantae > Streptophyta > Zygnematophyceae > Desmidiales > Closteriaceae > Closterium > Closterium sp. Naga37s-1. The sequence goes on along the minus strand of CANJKZ010000149.1, from coordinate 3,816,566 downwards.
GACAAGGTTAGCCTGGTCTACATATGAGTACCAGCTGGGTCAAGAAGCAGTGTGGCTATACAGAAACGCTTCACAATACCATAGGCGGTGCTGGTGCGTGGGCGGAAGCCGCGGATACGACACAGGTGTGCACCCACTCGCCCTCGTCACCCTCTCCGCGAGCAGCAAGTCTCAACGAAAAATACCTTTCACACACACACAAACCCCTCCATTTACCATAAGTGGTGCTGGTGTGTGGGCGGAAGCCGCGGATACGACACGGGCGTGCACCCACTCGCCCTCATCACCCGTTCCGCGAGCAGAAAGTTCCGGAACAGCGAGGCGACAAGCAGGTCCTGTCTGAAGAGGCGTTGGAAGAGGTGCGTGGGGAGGGTGTTCCAGGCGATGGTGTCGGTGACGGCCGTGAAGATCCAGTTGAGCTCGCCCAGCGCCGTCTTGCGCTCACTCTGCCGCCCGGGTATGCGCTCCACCATCTCGGGGTCAAGGGAGTCGCGCAGGAGAGATCGGCTGCAGAACCTGTTTGAGTAGGGATGGGGAAGGAAGTAAGGGTGAGGTTTGCCTTGCGCTCACTCTGCCACCCGGGAATGCGCTCCACCATCTCGGGGTCGAGAGAGTCCCGGAGGAGAGAGCGGGAGCAGAACCTGGTTAGGGTTGGGTAGGGAAGGGGAAGGGAGTATAGGAATGGGTTGTCTTGAGCTCACTCTGCCGCCCGGGAATGCGCTCCACCATCTCGGGGTGGAGCGAGTCCCGCAGGAGAGATCGGCTGCAAAACCTGTTTGAGTAGGAATGGGGAAGGAAGTAAGGGTGAGGTTTGCCTTGCGCTCACTCTGCCGCCCGGGAATGCGCTCCACCATCTCGGGGTCCAGGGAGTCGCGCAGGAGAGAGCGCGAGCAGAACCTGGTACGGGGTAGGGGAGACACAGAGGAGAGGAGCACGCAGAGCATGGGTTCTTGCAGCAATGAGCGCGCACAGCCACTGGTGCATGGCCGGGAATGCGCTTCACCATGTCTCGGAGGAGAGAGCAAGAGCAGAACCTGGTGGGTGGGGGGAGGCAGGACGGGGAAGAGGGGAGGGGGGAGGGTGAGAGAGGGGGGTGAGGGGAGGGGGAAGGGGCCTAGGCCACCAATTGCAAAAGCACTGCCCACCACCCGCTTCAGAGGAATCTTTCAGACGCCTCACAACGCACTTAGCGCCGCCTAAAAAACGCACGCACGCACTCACCACCGCAGGGCGATCTTGATGGGGGTGGTGGGGCACGCAGTGAAATAAACAGGCCAGTGGGAGGGGGGCTAAGCCACCAATAGCACAGCACTCACTCACCACTTTAGGGGAATCTTTTAGACGTATAAAAAACGCACGCACTCAGTGATCTTGATAGCACAGCACTCACCACCGCAGGGCGATCTTGATGGGGGTGGTGGGGCACGCAGTGAAATAAACAGGCCAGTGGGAGGGGGGCTAAGCCACCAATAGCACAGCACTCACCACCGCAGGGCGATCTTGATGGGGGTGGTGGGGCACGCAGTGAAATAAACAGGCCAGTGGGAGGGGCGCTAAGCCACCAATAGCACAGCACTCACCACCGCAGGGCGATCTTGATGGGGGTGGTGGGGCACGCAGTGAAATAAACAGGCCAGTGGGAGGGGCGCTAAGCCACCAATAGCACAGCACTCACCACCTCAGAGCGATCTTGATGGGGGTGGTGAGGCACGCAGTGAAGAGATCAGCTGGCAGATCGGACGGCTGAGGGAGGATCTCCTCTGGTCCGCACGCCGCCAGCAGTATGCGATCGCGCATGCCCGCTGCCGTCGCCGCTGCTGCTGTTGCAGCGGCCGCTGCTTCCCTGCTTGCTGCTGTTGGCGAGGCGAGGGGGCTGGACGGTGCTGCTAGTGCCCAGTCAGGACGCTGTGGGGGGGGGGGAGAGGGAGGGAGGCAGGGAGAGGGGAAGAGAAAGAAAGTGAAGAGAGAGAGGGGGGCTCTTACTGCTGCTGTTGCAGCAGCGGCTGCTTCCCTGCTAGCTGTTGTTGGCGAGGCGAGGGGCCTGGACGGTGCTGCTAGTGCCCAGTCAGGTCGCTGTGTGGGAGAAGGGGAGGCAAGGAGGGAAGAGAGGGGTAGGGGAAGAAGGTGAAGGGAGGAGCAGAAACGGGCAGATCGGACGGCTGAGGGAGGATCTCCTTTGGTCCGCACGCTGCCAGCAGTATGCGATCGCGCATGCCTGCTTCTTCTGCTTCTTCTGCTGCTTCTGCTGCTGCTGCTGCTGTTGCTGCTGCTGCCTCCCTGCCTGCTGCTGTTAGGGAGGCGAGGGGGCTGGACGGTCTTGCTAGCGCCCATTCAGGACACTGTGGGGGGAGAGGAGGCAGGGAGAGGGGAAGGAGGAAGAAGGTGAGGGAATGGGCAAAAAGGGGCTGTCACTGTTCCAGCAGCGGCTGCTTCCCTGTCTGCTGCTGTTGGAGAGGCGAGGGGGCTGGATGCCGCTGCTAGCGCCCAGTCAGGTCGCTGTGGGGAGGAAGAGGGGGAGAAGGGAGGGAGGGGAGGGAGGCAGGCAGGCAGGGAGCACCAGGGGGGAAAGACAAAGAAGGTGACGGGAGGGACTGTCTGCTGCTGTTGGGGAGGCGTGTGGGCTGCTGGACGGGAGGCGTGTGGACTACTGCCAGCGCCAGCGGGGAAAGACAAAGAAGGTGACGGGAGGGACTGTCTGCTGCTGTTGGGGAGGCGTGTGGGCTGCTGGACGGTGCTGCTAGAGCCCAGCCAGTCAGGCCGCTGATAGGTTTTGAAAACGGGCACACACGGATTCTAAAAACGGGCGGAGGGATTTTGAAAGTGGGCACAGGGATTTTGAAAACGGGCAGAGGGGTTAACGGGCCCAGGTGGTTGTGAACGAGCTCTGATAACCCTTAAAATACGCTGAAGGGTTGCTTGGAAGGTGGCGTGTTGTGAAGTGAGTGTGAGGTATTCTCCGGTGCCGGTATGAAAGTGGACAGAATGCTATAGGTGGTATTGCTTTACGCTTCTGCTGCTTTTCAAGCAGCAAGAATGCGCAGCAGGTCCCCCCCTCATGATACTTACTACCACTCACTCATTGCAGCCGAAAAGGCATTACTTCCACAAAAGCAGTGAGACGAATTCAGAGGCGCCTCAAAAGAGCAAATGCTCTCATGGTATATTACTCATTGCAGTGAAAGGTTTCCTTACCTCGACGAACGCGTTGATGATCATGCCGGCAGCGGAGGCATCACACGTGACAGGTACATACATGCATGCACCCTACCTCCACACACGCCCCTACCTCCACATACGCCCTTACCTCCACACACACGCGCCCCTCACCTCGACAAACGCGTTGATGATCATGCCGGCAGCAGAGCAGTCAAAGACATAGATGGAGGGCGTGGCGAGCCATGAATCCAACTCGTAGACGGAGAGCGGGATGTACTGCGTGTACGTCTTGTTGAACACCCAGATCTCCCCGTTGCCTGTGGTGGGTGAAGTGAAGGCGAGAGGCCCCTACCTACCTTGGCAAACGCGGTGACGGGAAAGAGGGCACGTGTACCCTAGCTCACACCACACACGCCCCTACCTCCACACACACACGCGCCCCTCACCTCGACGAACGCGTTGATGATGATGCCGGCAGCGGAGCAGTCAAAGACGTAGATGGATGGCGTGGCGAGCCACGAGTCGAGCTCATACACGGACAGCGGGATGTACTGCGTGTACGTCTGTGTGGGTATGAGTGTGGCCAGAGAGGGACCGGGGGAAGCGTCATGGGGGGTGGGAGATGTGGGGAAGCGCGGAATGAGGTTTGGATGAGAGCGTATTCACATCAACCTCATTACGTCCAAATGAGTGTACAACGTTGCACAACACATATCAAATTGACCAAGGGAAAAGCCACCTTCCCAGAGCCCTCCGTTCCCAGTGAAACGGCAACAGCACTGATCTGTCCGGCTTGTAAGATAAAATGAAACCCCACCTTGTTGAACACCCAGATCTCCCCGTTGCCCGTGGGCTTGGGCACGCCGTGGCCGTTGTAGTGGAACAGCACCCTCTCCGCCTTGGCGTTGCGGCGACACGTGAGGCACAGCTTCTTCACCTCTTCGACCGTCGGGTCTAACTGCACCTTGTAGCGCGCCTGCGAGATACAGGAGAAGGGAGGGAGGGAGGGTGGGCTTGGGCACGCCGTGGCCGTTGTAGTGGAACAGCACCCTCTCCGCCTTGGCGTTGCGGCGACACGTGAGGCACAGCTTCTTCACCTCTTCGACCGTCGGGTCTAGCTGCACCTTGTAGCGCGCCTGCGAGATACAGGAGAAGGGAGGGAGGGAGGGTGGGCTTGGGCACGCCGTGGCCGTTGTAGTGGAACAGCACCCTCTCCGCCTTGGCGTTGCGGCGACACGTGAGGCACAGCTTCTTCACCTCTTCGACCGTCGGGTCTAGCTGCACCTTGTAGCGCGCCTGCGAGATACAGGAGAAGGGAGGGAGGGAGGGTGGGCTTGGGCACGCCGTGGCCGTTGTAGTGGAACAGCACCCTCTCCGCCTTGGCGTTGCGGCGACACGTGAGGCACAGCTTCTTCACCTCTTCGACCGTCGGGTCTAGCTGCACCTTGTAGCGCGCCTGCGAGATACAGGAGAAGGGAGGGAGGGAGGGTGGGCTTGGGCACGCCGTGGCCGTTGTAGTGGAACAGCACCCTCTCCGCCTTGGCGTTGCGCCGGCACGTGAGGCACAGCTTCTTCAACGCTTCGACCGTCGGGTCTAGCTGCACCTTGTAGCGCGCCTGCGAGATACAGGAGAAGGGAGGGAGGGAGGGTGGGCTTGGGCACGCCGTGGCCGTTGTAGTGGAACAGCACCCTCTCCGCCTTGGCGTTGCGGCGACACGTGAGGCACAGCTTCTTCACCTCCTCCACTGTCGGGTCTAGCTGTACCTTGTAGCGTGCCTGCGTGGCATAGAAGAGAGGGGGGGCGGGGGGGGAACAGGTTGTGGGGAAGCATGGAAGGGATATGTGAGGCATGAAATATTACAAGTCATGCACATCTTGGATCACTGTTGATCAATGGCCAACGCACCTTGGATCACGCTGGTTAGTTACCACTTTATATACGGCTGGTTACCACATGTTGATTGTGGCTGGTTACCACACCTTGGATCACGGCTGGTTACCACACTTCAAAACTACGGCTGGTTACCACACCACACGTTGGATCACGGCTGGATACAACACCACACCTTGGGTTGCCAGCGCTCGTACTGCGCCTGAAGGTTCTTCCCAATGCTGTCCAGGGCCTTCTGCGCTTGCATTGAAAAGGGATCTGCCGGGGGGGGGGGGGGGGGGGGGGGGGGGGGTTGGAAGGGCGGAGGGTAAGTCACACACAGAGGGTGATGTGCGACAAGAATGGAGAGATAAAGGTTCTTCCCAATGCTGTCCAAGGCCTTCTGCGCTTGCATTGAAAAGGGATCTGCGGGGGGGGGGAGGGGAGTGGGGGAGAGGCGGAGAAGAGAGAGGGGGATGGAAGGGTGGGCAACGTGGGTTGGTTGGAAGGAACGGGTGGAAGGGCGGACAGACAGCGTGGGGTGGACGGGCAAAGAACAGGGTGATGCGTGACTAGGACGAAGCGATGCAGAGATGCAGAGATGAAGAGATGAAGAGATGAAGAGATGAAGAGATGAAGAGATGAAGAGATGAAGAGATGAAGAGATGAAGAGAAGAAGAGATGAAGAGATGAAGAGATGAAGAGATGAAGATGAAGAGATGAAGAGATGAAGAGATGAAGAGATGCAGAGATGAAGAGATGCAGAGATGAAGAGATGCAGAGATGAAGAGATGAAGAGATGAAGAGATGAAGAGATGAAGAGATGAAGAGATGAAGAGATGAAGAGATGAAGAGATGAAGAGTTGAAGAGATGAAGAGATGAAGAGATGAAGAGATGAAGAGATGAAGAGATGAAGAGATGAAGAGATGAAGAGATGAAGAGATGAAGAGATGAAGAGATGCAGAGATGCAGAGATGAAGAGATGAAGAGATGAAGAGATGAAGAGATGAAGAGATGAAGAGATGAAGAGATGAAGAGATGAAGAGATGAAGAGATGAAGAGCTGAAGAGCTGAAGAGATGAAGAGATGAAGAGATGAAGAGATGAAGAGATGAAGAGATGAAGAGATGAAGAGATGCAGAGATGAAGAGATGCAGAGATGAAGAGATGCAGAGATGAAGAGATGAAGAGATGAAGAGATGAAGAGATGAAGAGATGAAGAGATGAAGAGATGAAGAGATGAAGAGATGAAGAGATGAAGAGATGAAGAGATGAAGAGATGCAGAGATGCAGAGATGAAGAGATGAAGAGATGAAGAGATGAAGAGATGAAGAGATGAAGAGATGAAGAGATGAAGAGATGAAGAGATGAAGAGATGAAGAGATGAAGAGATGAAGAGATGAAGAGATGAAGAGATGAAGAAATGCAGAGATGAAGAGATGCAGAGATGAAGAGATGCAGAGATGAAGAGATGAAGAGATGAAGAGATGAAGAGATGAAGAGATGAAGAGATGAAGAGATGAAGAGATGAAGAGATGAAGAGATGCAGAGATGCAGAGATGAAGAGATGAAGAGATGAAGAGATGAAGAGATGAAGAGATGAAGAGATGAAGAGATGCAGAGATGAAGAGATGCAGAGATGAAGAGATGAAGAGATGAAGAGATGAAGAGATGAAGAGATGAAGAGATGAAGAGATGAAGAGATGAAGAGATGAAGAGATGAAGAGATGAAGAGATGAAGAGATGAAGAGATGAAGAGATGAAGAGATGAAGAGATGAAGAGATGAAGAGATGAAGAGATGCAGAGATGCAGAGATGAAGAGATGAAGAGATGAAGAGATGAAGAGATGAAGAGATGAAGAGATGAAGAGATGAAGAGATGAAGAGATGAAGAGATGAAGAGATGAAGAGATGAAGAGATGAAGAGATGAAGAGATGCAGAGATGAAGAGATGCAGAGATGAAGAGATGCAGAGATGAAGAGATGAAGAGATGCAGAGATGAAGAGATGCAGAGATGAAGAGATGCAGAGATGAAGAGATGAAGAGATGAAGAGATGAAGAGATGAAGAGATGAAGAGATGAAGAGATGAAGAGATGAAGAGATGCAGAGATGAAGAGATGCAGAGATGAAGAGATGCAGAGATGCAGAGATGAAGAGATGAAGAGATGAAGAGATGAAGAGATGAAGAGATGAAGAGATGAAGAGATGAAGAGATGAAGAGATGAAGAGATGAAGAGATGAAGAGATGAAGAGATGAAGAGATGAAGAGATGAAGAGATGCAGAGATGAAGAGATGCAGAGATGAAGAGATGAAGAGATGAAGAGATGAAGAGATGAAGAGATGAAGAGATGAAGAGATGAAGAGATGAAGAGATGAAGAGATGAAGAGATGAAGAGATGAAGAGATGCAGAGATGCAGAGATGCAGAGATGAAGAGATGAAGAGATGAAGAGATGAAGAGATGAAGAGATGAAGAGATGAAGAGATGAAGAGATGAAGAGATGAAGAGCTGAAGAGATGAAGAGATGAAGAGATGAAGAGATGAAGAGATGAAGAGATGAAGAGATGAAGAGATGCAGAGATGCAGAGATGAAGAGATGCAGAGATGAAGAGATGCAGAGATGAAGAGATGAAGAGATGAAGAGATGAAGAGATGAAGAGATGAAGAGATGAAGAGATGAAGAGATGCAGAGATGCAGAGATGAAGAGATGAAGAGATGAAGAGATGAAGAGATGAAGAGATGAAGAGATGAAGAGATGAAGAGATGAAGAGATGAAGAGATGAAGAGATGAAGAGATGAAGAGATGAAGAGATGAAGAGATGAAGAAATGCAGAGATGAAGAGATGCAGAGATGAAGAGATGAAGAGATGAAGAGATGAAGAGATGAAGAGATGAAGAGATGAAGAGATGAAGAGATGAAGAGATGAAGAGATGAAGAGATGAAGAGATGAAGAGATGAAGAGATGAAGAGATGAAGAGATGCAGAGATGAAGAGATGCAGAGATGAAGAGATGAAGAGATGAAGAGATGAAGAGATGAAGAGATGAAGAGATGAAGAGATGAAGAGATGAAGAGATGAAGAGATGAAGAGATGAAGAGATGAAGAGATGAAGAGATGAAGAGATGAAGAGATGAAGAGATGAAGAGATGCAGAGATGCAGAGATGAAGAGATGAAGAGATGAAGAGATGAAGAGATGAAGAGATGAAGAGATGAAGAGATGAAGAGATGAGAGGGTTCTTCCCAATAACGCCCATAGAAGGGGAGGGGAAGCGCAATTGCTGAGAGAGGAAGGTGTTTGGGAAGAAAAGAAGCAGCGAGGCAGGCACTGACCGATCCAGCACTCGACTCGCGCGCAGGGCGATATCTTGATGACGTCAGGGGGGTCAACTCCGATGTTGAGGCACAGCACGATCGCCACGCTGCTCGTCTTCATCTGCGGGGGTAAGGGTGAAGGTGTGGGGGGGGCGGGGGGAATGGGGGGGGCGGGGGGGGTAGGGGGAAGGGGAGGGGGGAGTTAGATCACTCCGATGTTGAGGCACAGCACGATGGCCAAGCTGCTCGTCTTCATCTGCGGGGGGGAAGGGGAGAGGAGGGGGAGGGGGTGGGAGGACGCGGGTCGGGGAGTGGGGAAGGGGAGGGGGGAGGGGGATGGGGGAGGAGATCAACCATCAGGCGGGTCCGCTCCAATGTTGAGACACATCACGATGGCCACGCTGCTCGTATTCATCTGCGGGGGGGAAGACGGGGAGGTGTGGGGAACCCGGAGGTGGGGAGGCGGGAGGGGTGAGAGGCGGGGATGGGGGGCGGTGGGTTGAAGTGGGGGGAAACGAGAAAGGCGAAGCGACAGGACAGGGAAGTGGAGAGGTGGAAGTAAAGGAGAGGTGAAGGGATGCGAGGGAGAGATCCGGGGGGAGGGAATGAAGAAGGGGATGGGAGTAGGGGAGGAGATCAATCATCAAGGGGTTAAATACACGGCAAAGACGGGTAATTATCTGGGGGGGGAGGTGAGAAGGAGAGAGGTAACAAGGAAACGAACAGATGATTAAGACTTAATTATCTTCTGTATTGGAACCTAACCGCAATGACCCAACCTGTGGTTAAAAGCTACACCAATGTTGGTTGACAAGCCGTCGCCTAAACAGCAAGCGAAAGATTGCGTCGAAGGCAAGTTCTGCATAGTCACAGCGCGTAAGGAACAATTGGCTAGCTATGAAGACGTTAATTCGTTGTGGAGAGTGAACACGTTTCAACGTACCATGATTCGCTGGCAAGAGCTACCATGTTTCGCTAGTCAAAGCTATCATGTTTCGCTAGTCAAAGTTACCATGATTCGCCTTTGAGAGTTACCATGTCTCGCCAGTGAAAGATACCATGTGCCGATGTTACCATGTATCGCCATTGTGAGCTATCACCTATCGTCAGCAGCGAAACTCGCTCAAACTCGCAGCACCCCAACGCCGAAGGGATCCGCCAGTAAGTATCCGCGATTAAAGAATAAAAGCGTTGACAGAGCGTTTGAGGCGAAAAACGTTGACCCAAAGGCGAGACAGTAAATCGTACCCGATCCTTCATTCTCCATTTGGAGACTAGTCCCGAATCGCCAGCCGCCGCTGATCCATCCTTGACCTTGTCGGGATCGTGTCTCAGGTCGTTCAGGTACACTATGTGCGGGAACAGATCGTCATAGCTTATCTCGATCCTAAATGGATCGGCAGAAGCTGAGCCGCGATCCATGGCGTCAGAAGTCTCCGATTGCTGCACGGTGCTCACATGGCGAGATGCCAACCTAAACTCACTCCTGATCCAACACTAAGTGTCACTAAGTGATCCTGATCCCACTTGTTAGTGTTGCTGCTTCACTACTTGGAGTGAAAGTCCGAGGAGTAATTTAGGGTTCCCTTCTTCCTCCAAGGTGCATGATGGCACTTGCACGCATCACGATTCACCATTGACTCCCTCTCACCCCTATGGCCATCCGACCACGTGGTTGGGGCTGGTCGCGCGCGCACGAGGGGGGAGGGGAAACCCCGGAAGGGCGGGGGGGGGCAGATGCCCTAACAGCTCCCCCTACGTCTGGGGCCTCCCCCGTTGGCGGGCCCATATGCTCCGATCCCAGACCGCCCCCGAAAATGCCGCGCCATCTTCCCCACCCCACACGCAAATTTCACTTTCCTGGCTGTTGTATACCAAACCAATCATATGACCTCGCTCAGATATTGCCGCGGACAACCAAGGCCTATTGGCCTTCCAATTGTCCTCGCTTGGCCGCTTTCCCTGCCGTCGCGGAGAAAAATGCCGGTGCGCGAGTTCAGCGAGGTTCGCCAGATTTCGTCAGCATCGCAGCCAGGTGTGGTGGAGTCAACTTTTCGGGGCCGCAACCGCCTGTGATTGGTGACTTACATTAGCTCAGCAGCCACGTCATCCAACCTTTCGTCTTGTTCTCGCTATAGCTTGTAGCCACTCCCATTTCACTCCCGATCATTTCATACGTACCTCTGTCATTTTATATCTTCACCGTCTCAAGTTTTGGAGAGACAGTCAAGTGAGACGATAAATATCGAGGGGAGGCGAGATAAAGGGTGTGAGACATTTAGGTTTGGAGGGGGTTGGAAAGAGAAACAGATCAACCTGGGATAGGGGGAAATTGTGGCGAGACGAACATGGAAAAAATGGTGGCGAGATACGGGAGGGTTCGGACATTGTGGGTTGGGGGAAAGAACGTGAGAATCGGATTAGGAGCAATTTGGCAGGGGAGTGGGCTGCGTGGAAGGAACAAACAGCACTCCTGAACCTACGTTGGGAGGGAGTGGCAGGAGAACCGACGGGGGCTTCCTGTGAAATTCCATTACAGCCTGAATCGCCATTGCTCAATCTACCCAAAGAAAATACTGAATAAAGGCCTTCCTTTCTTATGTGCCTACAGAGTCAGCAAAGCTTGTTTAAATAGGAGTGGCAAGAGTGGGTTCTGTTCAGTGTGGGGAGGCTTTCTGTCCAATTCTACCCTTTCCCCTTCCCTTGCACCACGCTCCCTCCTCCTATTCCTCAAGCTCCTGACCAACACATGTCCAGCAGAGGGTCATAGTCTGCAGCTGCTGCCACCCACTTCAGAGCTGCCCTCACACAACCCTTCCTCTCCCTTGCACCACGCCCTCCTCCTCCTCCTCCTCCTCCTCCTCCTCCTCTCCCTCAAGCTCCTGACCAAACGTATCCAGAAAAGAAGTGTCATAGTCAGCAGCTTCAACTACCCACTTCAGATTTGCCCTCACACAACCCTTGCTTTTCCTTGCACCACGCCCCCCACCTCCTCCTCCTCTCCCTCAAGCTCCTGACCAAACGTATCCAGAAAAGAAGGGTCATAGTCAGCAGCTTCAACTACCCACTTCTTTGCCTCGCTGCCAAATTCGTAGTCGAGCCAAACACATTTTCCTTACACCACTCCCCCCCTCCCTTGCACCACGCCCTTCCTCTCCTCCTCCTCTCCCTCAAGCTCCTGGCCGAATGTATCCAGCACAGAAGGGTCATAGTCTGCTGCTGCAACTACCCACTTCTTTGCCTCGCTGCGGTTTCCATCTGCACTCAGGAGGCTGGGAGAGAAGTGAGAAGAGGGGAGGAGATTTCAGAGTCAGCACAAAAGCACTGAAGGGTCATAATTAGCAGCTGCTGCCACCCACTGCCTGGCCCCCCTGCGGTTTCCCTCTGCACTCAAGAGGCTGGGAGAAGGGAGGCGGGGGGAGGACACATTGAGTCGACTCAAACGCACCGAAGGGTCATAGTCTGCAGTTCTGAGGTGTATAAAAAAACGCCTCAAAAGCTGCTGCCAGCACTTTCTGGCCTCCCTGCGGGTTCTCTCTGCACTCAGGAGGCTGGGAGAGAAGGGAAAAGAGGGTGGGAGACTTCTGAGTCAAGAAAGGCATGTAAGAGTTGTACTCTGGAGCTCTGAGGTGCCTCAGAAGCTGCTGCCACCCACCTTGCCACCCTGCCGTTTCCCTCTGCACTAAAGAGGCTGGGAGAGAAGGGAAAAGAGGGTGGGAGAGGGAGCAGTGGAGGGGAGCGGAAACGGGGAGAGAAGGGGTAGGGGAAGGGCGGCACGGCAAGGGTCAGCATGGGCTGTGAACATTGGCAAGAAACTAGTCCATGCTGACCCTTGCCGACAAACATTACCTAGTCTGAAAGTTGTATGCTTAACTTTGGCAAGAAATCGTCTATCGCATTTCACTGCAATGCTCCTGTGAATCAAGCTCTGTTGTCGAGTCGATTAAGAAAAGTTCAACTACCTTGCGAGGGCCAGCATGGCCTGAGCGTGTCGTCGGCGGTTCAGAGGATCCCTCTTCTGCTCCCCTTTCAGCACTGTTTCCGCTGCCACCTGCAGCAGCGCCTTCGCCTCTAAAGGACGGCTCTGGATGAAGAGGGATGAAGCGAAGCAAGGGAGGAGGTGAAGAGGGAGAGAGAAGAGTTGCGTTTAAGAGGGTCTCTCTTGTGCCCCCCCTCCAGCACCATCTCTGCTGCCACCTGCAGCAATGCCTTGGCCTCTAACGGACGGCTCTGGGGTGAGAGAGGGGTGGGGTGAAGGGATGGAGCAGGAGAGAGAGGGTTGGCAGTGTAATGCAGGACTGTTTTTCTCAATGAAAACACTAACTCTTGTGCCTCTCTTGACTTAGCAATGAAGCCAAGTGACTTTTGAATGCCTCATGGGCTTCCCATCAATCTAATTGTGATTCTCATGTGCATGTGCATCTGCATACAGACAGGACTGGATGTAATCAACGTGCATGCACTGGAATCCCCATTCTGTGCCAATGCACCCACATCCCACCCCACCTGCAGCACCACTGCCCCTACTTCACCTCAACCCACCTGCTGTGCCAGTGCCACACCCGCGCCCAGGTGAGCTGCCAGCTGTACTGCCACGTCAGCACGCTCCTGCAGGGGCATGCATGTGGTAGAAGAAAATGGGTTAAGTGCGGTGCAGCGTGGAAGGCCTTAAAAAAAGGAATGGAGCAGGAGGATAGACATCAGCACTGAGCATGGCGAGGGTAGGTAAGCAAGTACCTTTGAATGGTTGATCGCCTGGGAGAAGCACTCAGCTGCCTCCACCCACCGCCCTGCACCGCTGTGCATCTGACCCAATCCCAGCCATGCGGAGGATGCTGATTGGTCGATCTCCAAAACACGCCTGGAGGGAGGAAAGAGGTGGCAGACATAGAATGGCAAACCATGTGACGCTTCAGCACTTTGTTGCTCAAGCACTCAGACAATCAGAACACGTTAATACACCAGCGTTTTGAGTCGCGTCTGACTTTTGAGGCGCCTCAAAAGGCACCAACGTTTTGAGTCGCGTCTGTCAGATGTCTGTCTGAATAGAGTTGAGATTGCACTGAACTCAATAAGATAATACCTGCCACTGGTCTATTTGCTCAATGTACTGGCAAGTAGACTGGGCTAAGCTATAACCTCCACATTCATAGCATGAGCACTTTCACTTCTTTATCATGGTTGAAGTCGTTGCGTAAGGCATCAGAAGCAAATATGGATGAGCAAGGTAGGGAAAACAATTCAAGGGGAGAAACACAGAGCCATAAGAACAGCATGCGCGAGGTGGCCACATGACAGCCACAACAAGTTCACTACCAACATTGTAGTTGAAACATGCTATACAAGCAAATAGAATATATATTAACATAGCACTTACCACAGGCAGTTTAGGAGAAAGAATCTCATAGTTTTTTGCTCAAATTCCCAACTTGCATACCTCAGAGCGCAAGCAGCCAAATCCACACTGCCTGCGGCCTTGAGCTGTGCTGCAGCCTGTTGAAAGGGGAATAAAAAGAGAACTTTGTACGTTTAGTACCTTACAGCCAAGGGTGCGACGTTCAGCTGCAGGGCATGGTTAGACCATTGCAGGCAGCAGCAGCAGCAGTTGCGGTAGTGGTAGCACTTGCACCAGCACTTGCAGCAGCACCTGCACCAGCACCTGCACCAGCACTTGCACCAGCACCATGCAAACGTTTCTTTCTAGACATTAGACAAACCCAGTAGTACTTACAACGAGCAACGCATGGGGGTCTGTCAGCCGTGCAATCTCCTGCTCTGATACCAACTGCCCCACACTCCCCGTGCCGCCAGGACTGGTGCCATCACTGCTACCAGCTCCTTTTGAAGCAGCAGCGGCGGCAGCAGCAGTAATGGTGCGAGCGTGCTGCTGCTGCATGGCCTGCATCTGTGCAATGGTGGGCAGTCCTAAGGCCTGGCGAATGGTGGGAGACCGGAGGGCCAATGCCTGCGGAGAGCGGGGAGAGAAAGGGAGGCGAGTGGGACAGAGTGGGGCAGAGTGGTTTCAAGTGGTGCACCAAGGTGGTTCGAAGCTTAATGCTGCAAGGCCTGTAGCTGTGCGATGGTGGGCAGGCCTAGAGCCTGGTGGATGGTGGGGGACTGGAGGGCCACGGCCTGCGGATAGGGGGAGAAAAAGGGAGAAACACAAGACAGACACAGTGGTTCAGAGCGGTGCATCATGGTGGTGCGATGGTGGGCAGACCTAGAGCCTGGTGGATGGTGGGAGATTGGAGTGCAAGGTCTGGGGGAGAGGGGAGGGAGAGAAGGTGGGGGGATAGGGTATGGACGGGTCTGAAGCAGTGAATTGTGGTGTTATGGCTTAATGCTGCATGGCTTGGCAACAGGTGCATGCACGAGAGATGTGGGGTGTGAAGGTTCATGGGAAGGGACAGAGGAGAATGTTGGGGATGGGAGGGGAAGGGAGGATGGGAAGAGAAGGGAGGGGATGGGAGGGGATGAAAGGGATAAGAAGGGATGAGATGCGATGGGAAGGGATGGGGTGGGAAGGGAAGCGAAGAGATGTGAAGGGAGGGGAAGGGATAAAACGGGATGAGATGCGATGGGAAGGGATGCACAGGGGTAGAATGGGCACCTGAGCGAGAGTGAAGGTGTTGTTGGTGAGCCAGTACACGTGCACTGCCTGAGGTGAAATGGGTTGAAGGGGGGTGAAAAGCGGTGAAAGGGGACTCAATGGGTGTAACGATGGCAAGTAGAGGTGTTGAAAACAACCTCAGGTCAGATGCATTTGGGAGCATCAAAACCACAAGTTTTAAGAGGGATTAGGGTTTGAGACGTCTCAAAACCCCATGCATTTGGTTGGGAGCATCACAATGGCAAGGGCGCATGGCAAGGCCCCAGCCAAACAGAAACCCTTTGAGACCACTCTTGAGCCCCTTTGAACGCATTGGCCCTTGCTCCTTCATATCAATATCCCTAAACCTGTGACCTGCTGCAGTCACCTGCTACAGTCCCCTGCTACAGTCGCATGCTACAGTCGCCTGCTACAGTCGCCTGCCAGAGTCCCCTGCTACAGTCCCCTGTTACAGTCACCTGCTACAGTCCCCTGCTACAGTCCCCTGCTACAGTTGCCTGCTACAGTCGCCTGCTACAGTCCCCCTGCTACAGTCGCCTGCTACAGTCCCCCTGCTACAGTCGCCTGCTACAGTCGCCTGCTACAGTCGCCTGCTACAGTCGCCTGCTACAGTCGCCTGCTACAGCCGCCTGCTACAGCCGCCTGCTACAGGCATTTCGTAGAGTCACCTGGGGAACGTTGAGTGCAGCATAGAGAGTTGGGAGAGTGAGGAATTCGAGGAAGGTTCGGTAGGCCTGGTGTGGGCGGACAAAAGGGGGTGAATGTGGGGAAGGGGGCGTGGAGGAAAGGGGAGAGGAGGGAGGGAATGTGAGGGGAATGAGATGGGGGGAGTGGAAGGGGAGGAGGGGGAAGAATTGCACGAGGCTTCAGAAGGCTTTGTGGGAGTCGGGGAAATGAGGGGGAGAGAATCAGAAGAGTGGGTGGTGGAATGAGAGTAGGGGAGGGAGAAGAAGTGCGAAACTCAGCGCACACGATAGGGATTGACAAGAACTCAGCGCACACGATAGGGATTGACAAGAACTCAGCGCACACGATAGGGATTGACAAGAACTCAGCGCACACGATAGGGATTGACAAGAACTCAGCGCACACGATAGTTATTGACAAGAACTCAGCGCACACGATAGGGATTGACAAGAACTCAGCGCACACGATAGGGATTGACAAGAACTCAGCGCACACGATAGGGATTGACAAGAACTCAGCGCACACGATAGGGATTGACAAGAACTCAGCGCACACGATAGGGATTGACAAGAACTCAGCGCACACGATAGGGATTGACAAGAACTCAGCGCACACGATAGGGATTGACAAGAACTCAGCGCACACGATAGGGATTGACAAGAACTCAGCGCACACGATAGGGATTGACAAGAACTCAGCGCACACGATAGGGATTGACAAGAACTCAGCGCACACAAAAGAATACACACATGCGCAGCGCATTGACAAGCAGCATTCAGTCACCATCACCAGTACCCACCAACCAACAGCCCTAAGCACCCACCGGCACCCCTCAGTACCCCTCAGCACCCACCACCAGCATCCCAGCACCCCTTAGCATTCCGCAGCACCACTGAGCGCCCCTCAGCACCCCTCAGCACCCCTCAACGCCCCTCACCAGCATGGCTTTGTCAGATGCAGTGTGCACACCCATCTTGTGCAGCGGCATCATCACCTACACGCCCTTGCACAGGGGAAGGGAGGGAGACAGAGGGAGTAAAGGGAGACAGATATGTTGGGGAGGAGAGGGTGTGGAGTGGAGCAGGGAATGGGATGGCACGGGCTGTGGGGGCTTGCATCACCCATCTTGTGCAGCGGTATCCCCACCTACGCGCCCTTGCAGAGGGCGAGAAAGAGGGTTGGGGATACAACAGAAGTGAAGAGAATCAGAGGGGAAAGGGTGGGGGGCAAAGTGAAGGCATGGGATGGTGGGAGAGAAGAAGGTGGGAGGGCGTGTGTCAGAAGGAAGGAGGGATGATGGGAGAACGAGGCGTGCGGAGTGGGAGAGAAGCACGAGGGGCGAGAGGTGAAGGAGTGATGTAGGGTGGGGAGTAAGGGTGGTGAAAGGAAAGGCAGCTGCAGGGAGGAGGAGATGGAAGCAGCGATGGTGAGAGGAAGCATCCAGCGAAGAAAGGCGGACATGGGGGACGGGTAGATGGGGTCACGGAGGTGGAAGGAAACGAGAGGGAGGTGAGGAGAGAAAGAGGAGGAGAGGGAGAGGGAGAAGGATGGAAGGGAGGGCACCTGCAGGGAGGAGTAGAAGGATCCAGCGATGGCGAGAGGAAACACCCAGCCAGGAGTGAGTGGTGAGGGAGTGGGGGAGGGAAAGGCGGGGGTAAGGGAGGTGGCAGGAAGGGAGGGCACCTGCAGGGAGGAGTAGAAGGATCCAGCGATGGCGAGAGGAAACACCCAGCCAGGAGTGAGTGGTGAGGGAGTGGGGGAGGGAAAGGGGTAAGGGAGGTTGCAGGAAGGGAGGGCTCCTGCAGGGAGGAGTAGAAGGAACCAGCGATGGCGAAGGGAAACACCCAGCCAGGAGTGAGTGGTGAGGGAGTGGGGGAGGGAAAGAGGTAAGGGAGGTGGCAGGAAGGGAGGGCACCTGCAGGGAGGAGTAGAAAGAACCAGCGATGGAGAGCGGAAGCACCCAGCCCAGCACGCCGTGAGGAAGTGCTGTGAGGTCCTCAAACCACAAACACCCGCCCTGGTGGGGGCATAGGGGGTGCAAGGAGTGGAGGGGGGGTTGGGGGGGTTGCAGAGGGAAAAGACGTGCATTGCAGAGATCACAGGCACCCGCTGTCAGGTTCTCAGAACCCTGGGGGAGCTCTGTGAGGCTCTCAATTTGAGAGTCTCAAACAACAGCCAGCCTTCCTTGTGCGATGATTCTTTCAGGTCTGCTTTTTTCAAACGAATTTCATCATGCGGCGCATGGTGAAGATTCAGCCAGGTGAAGAAGCGGAGCGAATCCGGTGGCTGTGCATGTGTCACGTTTCGGAATTCACAGATCACCCAACGAATGGAAAACACTGCCACTCACCACATCGAATCCGGGGTGCTCTGAGAGTGCCATGTAATGTATGGTGAAGATCCAAACAATAGCACCGGAGTGCAGTATTTCCCGATGGAGAGTGCTCATGGGAAATACTGCACCCACCAGATGAGCTAGTACCGGAACACACACACATGGGAGAAATACTGCCACTCACAACATTGAATCCGGGGTGCGCTAAGAGTGCCATGAGGCCGATGCGATGCATGGTGGTGAAGATACAGGAGGAGGAGAGTGGTACCTGGTTGGTGGCTATGCATTTGTCACTTTGAGAATTAAAAACTCACTGAACACATGACAAAGACTGATACTCACCATATCAAACCCGGGGTGAGCTGATAGGGCCATGTGACGCATGGTGAAGATCCAAGTGAAGAAGAGTGGTATCTGGTGGGAAGGAGTGGAGAGGTTCTTAAGGCGTTTCAAATGGTGAAGAAGGAGTGGAGAGGTTCTTAAGCCATGGCTTGGCAGGAAGGTGACTATGTCCGGCCAGAGATCACAACTGCGCATTTTTATAAGAAACTTGAAAAAAAAAATGACATTGAACGTTCAGAGACGACACTCAATTGAATCTGAAAAGTATGGCTCAAAAGTCTAAAAGGTGGACGTCTAGAGATGACAATCGACAGCGAACGTTTAAAGATGACAATGGAGTCAGTCAGTTCTAGTGCACTACAAAAAGGGTGGGTGCTAAGCAAGAGCACAGCTCTTCCAACCTACCTGCACAGCAGGAGTGGCCAGCAGCCACAGTGCAGAAGGGACTTTGAGCTGCCTCTTCCTCTGCCTCACGGCCCATGCCTGCTCTGACGTATTGATGCAGTCGGGAGGGACAACATACCTCCCATACAGGGAGGCAGGCAGGGTACAAGCATATCCCTCCTTTCCACCCTACCTCAACGTCAGGTTTGGTCATACCTGCATAGCAGGAGCAGCAAGCAGCCTCAGTGCAGAGGGCGCATTGAGCTGCCTTCGTCTCCTCTGCCTCACGGCCCATGCTCTTTACACACACACGCACTGCATGCCGACCACTCTCTCTCTCTCCCCCTTACCCCCCACTTCCTTCCACCATACCTGCACAGCAGGAGCGGCTAGAAGCCACAGTGCAGAGGGCGCATTGAGCTGCCTCCTCCTCCTCTGCCTCAGCGCCCATGCCTGTTGCCATGTCATGCCGCTGCCAGGGAGAGGGAAGGGAGGGGGCACTGGAAGAGACGAGGAGGAGGGAGAGGGGGGCAGGAGGGAGAGTGCGTGAGTAGGAACTTTTCGTACGTGGCTCGGCCTACTCTCCTCCTCCTTTTGAGGCGCCTAAGAAATTGTGGGTAAAGAGATGACTTTTGAGGCGCCTAAAAAATTGTGGGTAAAGAGATGACTTTTGAGGCGCCAAAAAAATTGCGGGTAAAGAGATGACTTTTGAGGCGCCTAAAAAATTGCGGGTAAAGAGATGACTTTTGAGGCGCCTAAAAAATTGCGGGTAAAGCGGCGGCTTTTGAGGCGCCTCAAAAGTCTTTTCGTACGTGGCTCGGCCTACTCTCCTCCTCCTCTGCCTCATGGCCCACGCCTGCTGCCATGTCATGTTACTGCCGGGGAGGGGGAAGGGCGGGGGCACTGGGGCGAGGAAGGGGCGGTGAAGAGTGGTGGGGATGGGGAGAGGGGCAGGAGGATAGGAGCGTGAGTGAGTGAATAGGAGATTTTTGTAGGTGGATCGCCCGTGGCTTTTCGTACATGGCTCGCCCTACTTCTCCTAAGACGATTTTTGAGGCGCCTCAAATTTCGTACGTGGCTCGCCCTACTTCTCCTCCCACGCCACGCCTCTGCCTCAGCGCTCATGCTTGTTGCCATGCCCTGCCTCCTCCTCACTTGCTGACTTTTGAGTCGACTCAAAACGAGGTGACTTTTGAGTCGACTCAAAACGAGGTGACTTTTGAGTCGACTCAAAACGAGGTGACTTTTGAGTCGACTCAAAACGAGGTGACTTTTGAGTCGACTCAAAACGAGGTGACTTTTGAGTCGACTCAAAACGAGGTGACTTTTGAGTCGACTCAAAACGAGGTGACTTTTGAGTCGACTCAAAACGAGGTGACTTTTGAGTCGACTCAAAACGAGGTGACTTTTGAGTCGACTCAAAACGAGGTGACTTTTGAGTCGACTCAAAACGAGGTGACTTTTGAGTCGACTCAAAACGAGGTGACTTTTGAGTCGACTCAAAACGAGGTGACTTTTGAGTCGACTCAAAACGAGGTGACTTTTGAGTCGACTCAAAACGAGGTGACTTTTGAGTCGACTCAAAACGAGGTGACTTTTGAGTCGACTCAAAACGAGGTGACTTTTGAGTCGACTCAAAACGAGGTGACTTTTGAGTCGACTCAAAACGAGGTGACTTTTGAGTCGACTCAAAACGAGGTGACTTTTGAGTCGACTCAAAACGAGGTGACTTTTGAGTCGACTCAAAACGAGGTGACTTTTGAGTCGACTCAAAACGAGGTGACTTTTGAGTCGACTCAAAACGAGGTGACTTTTGAGTCGACTCAAAACGAGGTGACTTTTGAGTCGACTCAAAACGAGGTGACTTTTGAGTCGACTCAAAACGAGGTGACTTTTGAGTCGACTCAAAACGAGGTGACTTTTGAGTCGACTCAAAACGAGGTGACTTTTGAGTCGACTCAAAACGAGGTGACTTTTGAGTCGACTCAAAACGAGGTGACTTTTGAGTCGACTCAAAACGAGGTGACTTTTGAGTCGACTCAAAACGAGGTGACTTTTGAGTCGACTCAAAACGAGGTGACTTTTGAGTCGACTCAAAACGAGGTGACTTTTGAGTCGACTCAAAACGAGGTGACTTTTGAGTCGACTCAAAACGAGGTGACTTTTGAGTCGACTCAAAACGAGGTGACTTTTGAGTCGACTCAAAACGAGGTGACTTTTGAGTCGACTCAAAACGAGGTGACTTTTGAGTCGACTCAAAACGAGGTGACTTTTGAGTCGACTCAAAACGAGGTGACTTTTGAGTCGACTCAAAACGAGGTGACTTTTGAGTCGACTCAAAACGAGGTGACTTTTGAGTCGACTCAAAACGAGGTGACTTTTGAGTCGACTCAAAACGAGGTGACTTTTGAGTCGACTCAAAACGAGGTGACTTTTGAGTCGACTCAAAACGAGGTGACTTTTGAGTCGACTCAAAACGAGGTGACTTTTGAGTCGACTCAAAACGAGGTGACTTTTGAGTCGACTCAAAACGAGGTGACTTTTGAGTCGACTCAAAACGAGGTGACTTTTGAGTCGACTCAAAACGAGGTGACTTTTGAGTCGACTCAAAACGAGGTGACTTTTGAGTCGACTCAAAACGAGGTGACTTTTGAGTCGACTCAAAACGAGGTGACTTTTGAGTCGACTCAAAACGAGGTGACTTTTGAGTCGACTCAAAACGAGGTGACTTTTGAGTCGACTCAAAACGAGGTGACTTTTGAGTCGACTCAAAACGAGGTGACTTTTGAGTCGACTCAAAACGAGGTGACTTTTGAGTCGACTCAAAACGAGGTGACTTTTGAGTCGACTCAAAACGAGGTGACTTTTGAGTCGACTCAAAACGAGGTGACTTTTGAGTCGACTCAAAACGAGGTGACTTTTGAGTCGACTCAAAACGAGGTGACTTTTGAGTCGACTCAAAACGAGGTGACTTTTGAGTCGACTCAAAACGAGGTGACTTTTGAGTCGACTCAAAACGAGGTGACTTTTGAGTCGACTCAAAACGAGGTGACTTTTGAGTCGACTCAAAACGAGGTGACTTTTGAGTCGACTCAAAACGAGGTGACTTTTGAGTCGACTCAAAACGAGGTGACTTTTGAGTCGACTCAAAACGAGGTGACTTTTGAGTCGACTCAAAACGAGGTGACTTTTGAGTCGACTCAAAACGAGGTGACTTTTGAGTCGACTCAAAACGAGGTGACTTTTGAGTCGACTCAAAACGAGGTGACTTTTGAGTCGACTCAAAACGAGGTGACTTTTGAGTCGACTCAAAACGAGGTGACTTTTGAGTCGACTCAAAACGAGGTGACTTTTGAGTCGACTCAAAACGAGGTGACTTTTGAGTCGACTCAAAACGAGGTGACTTTTGAGTCGACTCAAAACGAGGTGACTTTTGAGTCGACTCAAAACGAGGTGACTTTTGAGTCGACTCAAAACGAGGTGACTTTTGAGTCGACTCAAAACGAGGTGACTTTTGAGTCGACTCAAAACGAGGTGACTTTTGAGTCGACTCAAAACGAGGTGACTTTTGAGTCGACTCAAAACGAGGTGACTTTTGAGTCGACTCAAAACGAGGTGACTTTTGAGTCGACTCAAAACGAGGTGACTTTTGAGTCGACTCAAAACGAGGTGACTTTTGAGTCGACTCAAAACGAGGTGACTTTTGAGTCGACTCAAAACGAGGTGACTTTTGAGTCGACTCAAAACGAGGTGACTTTTGAGTCGACTCAAAACGAGGTGACTTTTGAGTCGACTCAAAACGAGGTGACTTTTGAGTCGACTCAAAACGAGGTGACTTTTGAGTCGACTCAAAACGAGGTGACTTTTGAGTCGACTCAAAACGAGGTGACTTTTGAGTCGACTCAAAACGAGGTGACTTTTGAGTCGACTCAAAACGAGGTGACTTTTGAGTCGACTCAAAACGAGGTGACTTTTGAGTCGACTCAAAACGAGGTGACTTTTGAGTCGACTCAAAACGAGGTGACTTTTGAGTCGACTCAAAACGAGGTGACTTTTGAGTCGACTCAAAACGAGGTGACTTTTGAGTCGACTCAAAACGAGGTGACTTTTGAGTCGACTCAAAACGAGGTGACTTTTGAGTCGACTCAAAACGAGGTGACTTTTGAGTCGACTCAAAACGAGGTGACTTTTGAGTCGACTCAAAACGAGGTGACTTTTGAGTCGACTCAAAACGAGGTGACTTTTGAGTCGACTCAAAACGAGGTGACTTTTGAGTCGACTCAAAACGAGGTGACTTTTGAGTCGACTCAAAACGAGGTGACTTTTGAGTCGACTCAAAACGAGGTGACTTTTGAGTCGACTCAAAACGAGGTGACTTTTGAGTCGACTCAAAACGAGGTGACTTTTGAGTCGACTCAAAACGAGGTGACTTTTGAGTCGACTCAAAACGAGGTGACTTTTGAGTCGACTCAAAACGAGGTGACTTTTGAGTCGACTCAAAACGAGGTGACTTTTGAGTCGACTCAAAACGAGGTGACTTTTGAGTCGACTCAAAACGAGGTGACTTTTGAGTCGACTCAAAACGAGGTGACTTTTGAGTCGACTCAAAACGAGGTGACTTTTGAGTCGACTCAAAACGAGGTGACTTTTGAGTCGACTCAAAACGAGGTGACTTTTGAGTCGACTCAAAACGAGGTGACTTTTGAGTCGACTCAAAACGAGGTGACTTTTGAGTCGACTCAAAACGAGGTGACTTTTGAGTCGACTCAAAACGAGGTGACTTTTGAGTCGACTCAAAACGAGGTGACTTTTGAGTCGACTCAAAACGAGGTGACTTTTGAGTCGACTCAAAACGAGGTGACTTTTGAGTCGACTCAAAACGAGGTGACTTTTGAGTCGACTCAAAACGAGGTGACTTTTGAGTCGACTCAAAACGAGGTGACTTTTGAGTCGACTCAAAACGAGGTGACTTTTGAGTCGACTCAAAACGAGGTGACTTTTGAGTCGACTCAAAACGAGGTGACTTTTGAGTCGACTCAAAACGAGGTGACTTTTGAGTCGACTCAAAACGAGGTGACTTTTGAGTCGACTCAAAACGAGGTGACTTTTGAGTCGACTCAAAACGAGGTGACTTTTGAGTCGACTCAAAACGAGGTGACTTTTGAGTCGACTCAAAACGAGGTGACTTTTGAGTCGACTCAAAACGAGGTGACTTTTGAGTCGACTCAAAACGAGGTGACTTTTGAGTCGACTCAAAACGAGGTGACTTTTGAGTCGACTCAAAACGAGGTGACTTTTGAGTCGACTCAAAACGAGGTGACTTTTGAGTCGACTCAAAACGAGGTGACTTTTGAGTCGACTCAAAACGAGGTGACTTTTGAGTCGACTCAAAACGAGGTGACTTTTGAGTCGACTCAAAACGAGGTGACTTTTGAGTCGACTCAAAACGAGGTGACTTTTGAGTCGACTCAAAACGAGGTGACTTTTGAGTCGACTCAAAACGAGGTGACTTTTGAGTCGACTCAAAACGAGGTGACTTTTGAGTCGACTCAAAACGAGGTGACTTTTGAGTCGACTCAAAACGAGGTGACTTTTGAGTCGACTCAAAACGAGGTGACTTTTGAGTCGACTCAAAACGAGGTGACTTTTGAGTCGACTCAAAACGAGGTGACTTTTGAGTCGACTCAAAACGAGGTGACTTTTGAGTCGACTCAAAACGAGGTGACTTTTGAGTCGACTCAAAACGAGGTGACTTTTGAGTCGACTCAAAACGAGGTGACTTTTGAGTCGACTCAAAACGAGGTGACTTTTGAGTCGACTCAAAACGAGGTGACTTTTGAGTCGACTCAAAACGAGGTGACTTTTGAGTCGACTCAAAACGAGGTGACTTTTGAGTCGACTCAAAACGAGGTGACTTTTGAGTCGACTCAAAACGAGGTGACTTTTGAGTCGACTCAAAACGAGGTGACTTTTGAGTCGACTCAAAACGAGGTGACTTTTGAGTCGACTCAAAACGAGGTGACTTTTGAGTCGACTCAAAACGAGGTGACTTTTGAGTCGACTCAAAACGAGGTGACTTTTGAGTCGACTCAAAACGAGGTGACTTTTGAGTCGACTCAAAACGAGGTGACTTTTGAGTCGACTCAAAACGAGGTGACTTTTGAGTCGACTCAAAACGAGGTGACTTTTGAGTCGACTCAAAACGAGGTGACTTTTGAGTCGACTCAAAACGAGGTGACTTTTGAGTCGACTCAAAACGAGGTGACTTTTGAGTCGACTCAAAACGAGGTGACTTTTGAGTCGACTCAAAACGAGGTGACTTTTGAGTCGACTCAAAACGAGGTGACTTTTGAGTCGACTCAAAACGAGGTGACTTTTGAGTCGACTCAAAACGAGGTGACTTTTGAGTCGACTCAAAACGAGGTGACTTTTGAGTCGACTCAAAACGAGGTGACTTTTGAGTCGACTCAAAACGAGGTGACTTTTGAGTCGACTCAAAACGAGGTGACTTTTGAGTCGACTCAAAACGAGGTGACTTTTGAGTCGACTCAAAACGAGGTGACTTTTGAGTCGACTCAAAACGAGGTGACTTTTGAGTCGACTCAAAACGAGGTGACTTTTGAGTCGACTCAAAACGAGGTGACTTTTGAGTCGACTCAAAACGAGGTGACTTTTGAGTCGACTCAAAACGAGGTGACTTTTGAGTCGACTCAAAACGAGGTGACTTTTGAGTCGACTCAAAACGAGGTGCCTTTTGAGTCGACTCAAAAGTCTTCTCCTCCCACGCCTCTGCCTCAGTGCTCATGCTTGTTGCCGTGTCCTGCCTCCTCCTCACTTGAGCATGATTTAGCAAAGCGATGCGGCGTACATTTGGGTCCCAGGGCATCGAGCCACGAGCTGATGCTCATCTGATGCCGCGTGAGGGGGAAGAGCGCGAGGGGGAGAGTGTGAGGGGCGGGGGAGTGCAGAGTTGTTGTGTGTCTATGCAGTTTTAGAAGAGAAAACAAAAGAGGGGGTGGCGTACATGTATGTAGGCCCCAGGGCGGCGAGCTACAAGCGGATGCTCATTTCATGCCACGTGAGGGGGAAGGGAAGAGCGCAAGTCGGGGCGAGTAAAGAGTGTGTGTCAAAGAAACTTCTGGATAGAAGGAGGAATTGACATACATTTGGGTCCCAGGGCGGCGAGTTACAAGCTGATGTAGCTCATTTGATGCCACGTGAGGGGGAAGAGTGAGAGGCGGAGAGAGTGAGGCAGGTGATTATAGAGAGTGTGCCTAAGTCGCACTTGGATAGAAAGAGGAACGTGACATACGTTTGGGTCCCAGGGCAGCGAGCTGGGAGCTGATGCTCATCTGATGCCACGTGAGGGGGAAGAGGGCCAGGCGGAGAGCGAGGGTGGAGCCAATCAGCGTGAGCCACCTGGCATGTCAGAGAGAAATTGTGGCGGGTGTGTGCACGAGCAAAGAAGAAAAGAGAACATACAAGTACATAACGGACAATGTGCAACGTTAAAAAGCCATGGCATTACTGAAGAAAAGACGGTCGATTCATGCGTAGAAAAGAACGAGCATTGTCAGGTAATCAGGTGAGTTTTGAAACTTCCAACTCAGAAGCGAACACTGTCAGGCAATGCGAGTCTCACCAGGGGGCTCCTGTGGTGGCTTGTATCGAGGACACCATTTGAGTCACAGCGTCTACAGGCACACCCAGCCACGCCCAGCCACCCAACCACCCTGCTGCCCCCGCTGCTGCTCCCACTGCTCCTGTTGCGTCTCCCCCCCTCCCTGCGCCTACTGCTGCTGCAGCGTCTAACAAACCATCCGAATCTGAACCTGAGTCCCCTTCGTGTGCTTCGTCTCCCCTCCACTGAACCCATTCTTGAGACCCTTTAAAGCCTGACTCTCGCTCCTGTGGTTCTGTGTCGCGGTCCCAGGTGTTAAGAGCGGTGACACTGTGGTTGCCAGCTGCTTCTGATCCATTATAGGCGGTTTCGTTACGGGACGACGATCTGTTATCAGATGCTTCGATTTGGAGCGGCAGCAATGTGTCACTTGCGAATCCTCGCGCATTTAGAAGGTAGCTGCGTGGGGGATAGTTGCTTACTAATTGGGAGTTGTGTAAGAGGTGACTGCTGAAGCGTAACCGTAGGTGTGCTTGGCTTAACAGGGGTTGGCTCGACGGTGATTGGGTGAAAATGGTTCGGCTGGACAGTGATTGGTTCTCAGCAGATCCAATGAACGGCGGCGATGGCCTGATGACTGATGGGCTTGGCAGGGGAGTATCAATGGCATTTTGACACGTCACTGATCGGGCCGGTAATAATTGGCTGGAGGTTGGGACAGGAGAATCGATGAATGGTGCTGCTGCTGATGTGTCAAATGGCCGGTTGGGTAAGGGAAAGACGGAGGGCCAATGATAGGCAGACACGGGAGAGGAGGATTTGGCCGAGGAGGTCCGAGAAAAGGAAGGTTTGGGAGAGGAGGGTCGAGGAGAGGAGGGAGAGGAGGGAGAGGAGAAGTGAGAAGAACGAGGGGAGGCGGAGGAGGATGAGGCGGAGGAGGGTGAGTGAGAGATTAAAGCTGGCAGGAGGCGGGAGTGGAGAAGGGAACGGCGGCGAAGGGCGGAGAGACGGCGCAGGAGAAGCGGTGACGGCATTGGATTCGGGGTGTTCGAATCTGTAATGACTCGTTTGGGTGAGTCTTCCTGCCACTGAAGCCGCGTCTTTCGGATTCACAGCGCTGGCCGAGTTTAGCACTAGAGCTGTCGAGGCGCGTCAAGTCCGCGAGTTGAAACGTGGAGAGCTGAGGTGAATCGGTGAAAGCGAGCGACACGCGGAAATGAGAATGACGGCTGCGAGGTGAAGCGACGCGAGGTTTGGGAAGTGAAATGTAACGGGGGGTGCTCCCTGGAAATCAGCCTCGGACTGTGATTATTTCGATGGTGATCTTTCCGCGACAGGAACAGGGCTTGGTCCAAGTCGCCGCCTACTAATTCCTGCTCGGAACTGAGTCCCTGTGAAATATCGCTTGCTGGAGCAGCAGCAGCAGCAGCACCCGCGAGTGAACGCGTAGCTCGAGGACGCATTCTCTCCAAGTCTCATGTCCTACCAATTTCGGATCGGTCTGAAACAAAGATGCACGAGATTTCGCGTCAAGGGTAAAACGTCAGTCTCGTACGACACCATTTTCAAATTTGGGCCGACAAGATCTGTTTCGAGAGCACCTTCTCAAAAAGAACATGCTGTCAACTTGATGTTTTCTGTACATCAGGATGTATACGCCATTTCATTGAAGTGTATCAAATTCGGCTCGAGGGCTTATTGCGAAGCTGGTTATTCGAGGCTTCTAGAACCCTATTCCCTGTGTTCTAGATTCTATAGATTCTAGAACCTAGCCTAGAACCTCTCTTCATGAGGCTTCTCGAGGCATTCCGAACCACCGTAACTCTTACGAGAGAGGCCTATAAAGTCAGTTCGATCATCTGTTCCAGGTCTTATTATAGAATCCTTGTCACGTAAATCCTACGTAATTTCGGCAACAATTAGCAGGCCCACTACTACTGCGCAGACTTTTATTTTCGTGCACAATTTACTCCACTACCCCATATTTTCCTTCAAACTTCTATCCTCTTCTAAGCCGCCGCAATGGCCACGTCAGCGCCAGCGATTCCAGACATTGGCCAGGCAGTGGAAGATCTCTCCGCTCGAGTCGCCGCGGAGATTAACGGCGGCGCCGATTCCGCCGATTCCGCCTCCGCGGAAGCCGCCGCCGCCGCTGCGTCCGCTGCGGCGGGGCCTCCCGCGGTGGACGAGATCGAGAGCCTGTGCATGCGGTGCCACGAGCAGGGCACGACGCGGCTCCTGCTGACACGTGTCCCGCACTTTCGGGAGCTCGTCATCATGGCGTTCGAGTGCCCGCATTGCAACGAGTCCAACAACGAGGTACAGTTCGCCGGGTCGTTACAACCCACCGGCGTACGGTACTCCCTTTCCGTACCAGTCTCTGCGGAAGGAGCCGAGGAAACCACCGACTCCCACGAGGCGCTGATGAACCGACAAGTGGTGAAATCCGATTCGGCGACGATCCGCATTCCGGAGATCGACTTCGAGATTCCCCCCGAGTCGCAGCGCGGCACGCTCACCACCGTGGAGGGCGTCTTGACCCGCGCGCACGATGGACTCGGCGCGCTGCAGGCGGAGCGACGCGCGGCGGACGCCGCCGTCGCCGCCGCAATCGACGAATTTCTCGCGAAATTGAAATCCTGCATCGACGGCTCACGCTCGTTCACGCTCGTGCTAGACGATCCGTCGGGTAACAGTTACGTCGAGAACCCGCGCGCTCCGGAACCCGATCCGATCTTGAAGGTTGAGCATTACGAGCGAACGGCGGAGCAAAACGAGAAGCTAGGCTTTCTCTCGGCTCCTGCAGACGGGGGGGAAGGCGGGGAAGCGGGGGGGGCGGGGGACGGCGCAGCGGGGGATCTTACGAAGCTTCCGCACGGGTCGGTGGGTGCCGAGCTGGCGTACCGCGCAATTGCCGGCGGGAATAACGCGGACCTGGCGAGTAACGCGCTGCTGTGCGGATACTCCGCGCCCGAGGAGGTGATGGTGTTCCCCGCCACGTGCAGCGCGTGTGGCGCTAGCGGCACGGCGAGCGGCGCGGAGAGTGGCGCGAGTGGGGACACGGGGAAGGGGGACAGAGGAAAGGGGGACGCGGAGGGAGGAACTGATGGTGGAGCGGAAGGGGGAGCAGCGGACGTGGACGAGGTGTGCGTGACGCGCATGTTCGCGACGCGGATTCCGTATTTCAAGGACGTCATTCTGATGTCCACGTCATGCGACGCGTGCGGGTATAAAAACTCCGAGTTAAAAGCCGCTGGCGGCGTGGCGCCCAAGGGACTCAAAATCACCCTAACGGTCCGCAACCAGAAGGACCTATCCCGCGATATAATCAAAGCCGAATCCGCCGCGGTGTATATCCCTGAGATTGAATTAGAACTAGGCGCGGGGACTCTAGGCGGACGGGTGACTACAGTGGAGGGGCTTGTAACGGAAATCGCGGACAGCTTGAAACGGATCCGGCCGTTTGAGATCGGAGACAGCGCGCCTGAGTGGCAGCGGAGCAAATGGCAGGATTTGGATAGGCAGCTGCGCGCGCTGGCTGCTGGTGAACCTGTGAGCGTGAAACGTAACAGGCCTACCGTCGCTGCTGCTGGTGCTGCTGGTGACGCTGCTGCTGGTGCTGCTGGGGTCGAGAATGGGTCTGGAGCAGAAGGGAAGTTGGAGAACGACAAGGGAGAATCTGGGGAGGAAGGGAGGGTGGAGGAAGGTGATGGGGAGATGGAGGAGTTGTCGGAGTGGCATTTGGTGCTGGACGACGCGTTGGCGAACTCGTTCGTGTCGTTTGTGGGCGAGCGACTGGAGGACGATGGGCAGGTGCGGGTGGAGGAGTATGTGCGGTCGTGGGAGCAGGATGAGGAGCTTGGGCTGCATGACATGCGGACAGGCGAGCAGCAGGGTGAGCTGGCAGCAATCCAGGAGTGACTGGCAGCGGGTTAAGGGATGATGGGCAGGCGCAGGCGGAGGAGTACGTGCGGTCGTGGGAGCAGGACGAGGAGCTGGGGCTGCATGACATGCACACAAGGGAGGAGCAGGGACGCGGTGGGATGTAAAGGAATATGTCGTAAAAGTAAGGCCTGCCTTGATCATGGCAAGCATATGGAAGCGAGGCCATGGGAATGGGAGTGAAGAGGGGAAGGATGGGAAGACTGGGTTGCATTGCAGGAATGCAGGATATGTATTGGTTGATAGGTACTCTTTAAAATGCAGGCGCTCTTGTGGTGCTCTGGCCTGGTGGGGCCCAATCGTTAGTTTTAATTGACTGATGAGTCGGTAGCAGCGCAGGATTGTTAGAACGTGTTCCTACGTCCTCATATCAGGCCAACCTCGTACACATGATGCCCAACCACTGCGCGCGAATTTGCCTTGCACTTTTCAGAAACTCTGCACCCGTGCTTTTTTTCCCGCTCAGTTGCACCCAGGGTATAGGCACGCGGATCAACTTGCATTTGGGCGAGAAAACGCCAAAGTATGAATCTTAGGCGCAAAACAAACCATGCTGACCCGGTTTGTTCTTGTTTCTTGGCCAGAAACGAGCATAAACCCTAAACCCTGAACTAACAACAACACAGGCCCACCAGCACTGTTTTGGAAAAAACAAACGAGTTACAACCTGTGTTTTTTAAAAGCACCTCAACACCCTGGCGAAATGGAACGAACTGGGCGAAACGCCCAAAACGTTTATAAGCCCAGAGCACAAGCAAAGTAGGGGGGACTCAAACGGGCATCAGGTGTATCAGACTCGCACAGCAGGGCCTGTGCTAGGATTTAGGGCACCCTGAGCCCTCAGGGTAACTTTTGAAAAATCTCCAAAATGCCCTGATTTTTCAGGGCAAAATTCCCTGGCCATCCTGAAATTTCAGGGCACCAGCAGAAATTCATCCGGATGATTCAGGGCAAAAGATACAAGGCACTAGAGAGGATGGAGGGGAAGGCACGAAAGGAGCAGGTTGTTCACCGGTTTCACTTCTACCGGACTACTGGCTGAGCAAAAATATTGGTGGGGGAGGGGTGGGGACAAAACTAGCACACACACCCCCCAGCCTCCTTCCTCCCCTCTCCCCCTCTCCCCCCTCCACCCCTTCTCCCCTTCCCACGAGCCAGGGCATCCCTCTACATTCACCCTAACGCTTCAGGGCAAAATTTCACTGCCATTCTGAAATTTCAGGGCAAAACACATGGATCATCCTGACGTCACAGGGTAAATTTCAGCGTCATTCTGAAATTTCAGGGCAAACTTAAAACACCATCCTGAAATCAGGGTAATCAGGATGTTTTGCCCTGATATCGTGGGCCCTGTCGCACAGAACACTTCAATCTCGGTTTAATTTGATTGTTTATTGGCTGTTTCCTGGTTTGGTGTGCGACAGAAAATGAAGGGTGATTCTCGCATGCTTGAACCCGACAAATCAAGACTGTTTCGTAGTCAATCGGGATTGCTGACAAATCACGCGACAAAGATTGCGTGTGGTTTGCTACGTCAGAAGTATATGACTCGGCCCACTGGTATCTATGCCACAAGCATGTTTCCGATGTGGCTCGCTACATCAGAAGTATATGACTCGGCCTTGCCCGAGTAGGGCCTCAGATTCGTTTTTTCCTAGGCTGATACGTCAGCCTTACCAGGCTATGCTAGGCTGATCAATCATTGTTGTTCCAAAAAAAAAAGCTGAAATTTCAGACTATGTGAATCAAGAAAACAGGAATGAAATGACTAAGTGAAAGTTGGGTACAAAAGGCAAACCCTAGGCAACTGTACCCCATATGTGCTACCCCACTATAGCCTACAGTAGCTATGTCATATAACTCTGACACACCCCCATAGGCAAAGTGGGGGAGAACAAGGGGTCACAAGACCAGTCAAGCAAAGCAAAGCAAGCTCAGGGTGGATCACAAAGTCACCACACATTCCGAGCACAAGTTCAAGGCCACAAGGCCAGTTCACATGCAGGATTACATATATATATAAGGCTAGACAAGCAAGAGCAGGAGTATATATATATGCAACAGTACAAACAAGGTCAAGAGGTGAGCAAGTGAGGCAAGGTAGGTACAAGACCCAGCTGAGTACAGAAGCGCTGATGATCACAAGGCGCAAGTGCCTTGGTGAAGATATCAGCAGTGTTGGCCTCAGAGGCCACGTACGCAAGTCGCAGCTGACCACGCTGCTGTAGCTCACGAGCAAGGAAGTAGCGAAGAGCAATGTGCTTCGTTCTGTGCTCCAGTCTCTGCTCTCGACACAAGGCCAGCATGGCCTTGTTGTCTACGTAGAGCACTGGAGGAGAACGAGGCGGCTCTCCGAGGTCAGTCAGCAGGTAGGTGAGCCAGCGAAGCTCCTGTGCAGCCATGGCCCCGGCGTAGATCTCAGCCTCACAACTGGAGCCGAGAACAGAAGACGAGCGAGTAGCCCGCCACGAAACAGAGCCGGAACCAAGGCTGAAGGTGTAACCCTGTGACGACCGCTGCGTAGCCTGGTCGTCAGCCCAAGAAGCGTCTGCGTGTCCAGTGAGGACCACTGGACTCTGCCCTCCAAGCACAAGCCCCATGCCCGACGTACTGCACAAGTAGCGCAACACCCTCTTCGCTGCAGCCATGTGCTCCGGTCTGTGTCTCCCAGGAGCAACATAGCGTGCAAGAATGCTAAGAGAGTATGCAAGGTCAGGTCGTGTGCAGGTCATCAGGTACATGAGGCAGCCAACAAGCTCTGGGTACGGGCCACTCGACTCTACGGACTCATCCGAAGGCAGAGCTGAGAGCGAGTGGCGAGTAGGCAGAGGAGTGGCCTGAGGCGAGGAGTACGTGAAGCCGAAGCGCTGAAGGACCTGCTGCACCATGTGTGACTGAGTCAGGGTAATGGTGCGGCGTGCTCTGTCCCGGGTGATCTGCAAGCCAAGGTAGCTGCACAGTTCACCCAGGTCTGTGCACGTGTGTCTCTTCTGCAGCTCGGACTTCACGTGGGCGAGTCCAGCAGTGTCAGCTGTGGCAAAGACCAAGTCGTCGACGTACACGAGGATGTAGAACGGCTGCAAAGAAGTGTCGGTGCGCAGAAACAGCGACGGGTCGGCAGTAGAGGGAGCAAACCCAAGAGCCGCAAGTGTAGTCCTCAGTGTGTCATGCCACTCACGCGGTGCCTGGCGGAGACCGTAGACTGGCCGCCGGAGGCTCCACTGGGTGCCAGGAGGAAAAGACCCAGTGAAGCCAGGTGGGCGACGCAGCCAGATCTCCTCGTGCAGGCTGCCCTGCAAGAAAGCAGTGCTGAAGTCAAGAGAGTGCAGCTCGTAGTCGCGGTGAGCAGCTATGTGCAGCAGTACCCGAAGAGTGGTCATCTTCGGGGTGGGAGAGAAGGTCTGAAAGTAGTCAACTCCCTGCCGCTGACTGAAGCCACGAGCCACGTAACGCGCCTTGAAGACAGGCGGAGAACCCGGCGGCCGCTTCACCCTGAAAATCCACATGCCACTGACGATGTTCGCCCCAGGCGGGGGAACCTCGTCAACGTTTGTGCCTGTGGACTTCCAGGAAGCCATCTCTGCGTCCATAGCTGCCTGCCACTGAGAGGAGTAGGGACCCTCTATCGCCTCCGCGTAAGAGCGCGGAGTCGGGATGTCAAGTGCATCCGGGTCTCCCTCAGGGGTAAGCAGTACGGACACGAGATGAGGTGAAGCAGCAGCCAAACACTGGAACTCCTCCTGCCTGTCCTCAAGGACGTCCGTGCCAAGGGCACACTCACCCCCGACGGACGGAGGACAGACAGACTCAGACTCAGCAACAAGACTAGCAGCGTAGTCTAGACGACAGCGAGGAGCAAAGTCGACGAGCTCAGTAACTAGGGCAGACGCAGCAGTGGACTCAAAGGAAGGGTCAGTGACAACAGTAGCAAGGAGACGCGTGACAGTAGGACTGGCAGCACGAAGAGAGTCCGACTCCGGGTCAGGAAGAGCAGGAAGAGAGGACTCAGGAGGAGAAGGCAAAGGGGCACGCAGAGGAGCAGTGGACGGACGCAGAGACATCCGGTGCGTGCCAGGGACAGGAGGAGGACGCTGACGCGAACCACGAGCACTAGTGCGAGCAGCACGGACAGGCGACGCAGGGCGAGACGCAGGCTCACGACGCTCAGCAAGACCTCCAGTAGGACCAGTGTAGGGAGAAGGAGCGGGCAGTGGGGAGGCCGGCTGTAACTGTAACTGTGACGGGACAGGCTGTGGACACGCTAAGGGAGGAGGAGGACCAGTAGAAGGCGGGAGACCAAGAACCTGCTGAAGGAGCGGAACGAAGTACGGCCGAGGCCGCGCGGCGACTCCAGACACAGCAGGGACAGCACCAGTACCCCCAGCGGCAGCACCAGCGCCAGCAGCACCTCCAGCTCCAGTACCTCCAGCAGCACCAGTAGCACCCCCAGCAGGACCGCCTCCAGGACCGACAGCAGTAGCCTCAGCGCCAACACCCTCAGCAGCTCCAGCTCCAGTCGTACCCGCAGGCCCAGCAGCTCCAGTACTCCCAGTACGAGCACCTTCGGGACCCGCGGCACCAGCACCCTCAGCAGCCGAAGAACCTCCAGCTCCAGCAGCACGCCTCCAGCGCCGGGCAAACCACTCGCGCAGCTCCTGTGGAGAGAGTGGCTCCCGCCGAGACGAAGCACCCGGAGAACCTCCAGGCTCAGCACCGCCAGACGCCACACGAGCAGGCCCAGCTCCCTCAGGCTCCGCACCCCCAGGCTCAGCACCTCCAGGCGTAGCACCCCCAGGCGTAGCACTCCCAGGCTCAGCACCCCCAGGCTCAGCACCCCCAGTAGTAGCACCCCCAGGCTCAGCACCCTCAGGCTCAGCACCCCCAGTAGTAGCACCCTCAGGCTCAGCACCCCCAGGCGTAGCACCCACACGCTCAGCACCCCCAGAGTCAGCACCCCCAGGCTCAGCACCCTCAGCAGCACCAGAGTCACCAGTAACCTCGACAGGCTCGACTGCGTCTACCTGGGACACACCTGAAGGGGCAGGACCCTGAGGGGGGAGGGGGTCTACCGGGGGGGGACCTGGGACAAGGAAGAGCGGTGGCGGGGGGAGGGACGGAGTGCGGTAGGGGAAGAGGCGGTAGTAGGGGACCGACTCGTCAAACGTGACGTCCTGGGAGGACAGGACACGGCGAGAGGTGGGGTGGTAGAACTGCCACCCTGGCGCGTCAGGGGGGAAGCCAAGGAAGACGCAAGGAGCAGCACGAGGGGACAGCTTGTCCGCAGACAAGTCGCGGACAAACGCCCGAGATCCCCAGACACGGAACGCAGACGCATCGCCAACCTTCCCCGTCCACAGCAAAGCTGGGGAGGTCTCCGGCATGGAGACCCTGGGGTGAAGGTTGATCTGATGCGCCGCGTACCGAACCGCAAACGGCCACAGAAAATGGGGGGCAGCCGCATGCATCATGGACGTACGGGCGACGTCCATGACCATGCCAATGCGGCGCTCAGCAATCCCATTTTGCTGTGGAGAGTCCGGAAGCGTGAAGGTCTGGCGGATGCCTCGTGCACGACAGTAGGCTCGCAGAAGGCCAGAGGAGAACTCTCCACCTCTGTCAGAGTGCAGACGCTGAACAGGAAAGTCCGAGCCGAAGCTCTGCCTGAGCTGGAGACGAGCTGCGCGGATCCAGTCGATCAACACCTCAGTGACATCACCCTTGCTGCGCAAGGGGAAGACGGTGGTGTAACGCGAGTAGTCGTCAACCACCAGCAGGAAGTAGCGCTCGTGACCCTGTCCACGGACGCGGGCCGGGCCCCACACGTCCATGTGAAGCGTCTGCAGCGGGGCCTCTGTCGGAGGAAACTGGGAGGAGTGAGGGGCAGCCCGCTGCCGCCCCTCGACACAGGGGACGCAGGTAGGGCCAGGCCCCGGAGGAAGGGGAGGGAGGGACCGGGGAAGACCAGAGACAAGGACACGGGAGGCCATGCTTCGGAGACGAAGCAGGGAGGGGTGACCAAGGCGGTGGTGCCAGAGGAGAGTCTCGTGAGACAGGAGGCGACACGAACAGGGGGCAGACTCAGGACCAGACCTGGACGCTGCAGCAAATACCTGACCCGACGCAGCTACCTGACCAGACGCAGTGACTGGAGGAGACGCAGTGGTCAGGGTGTACAGGCTCGACCCCGGCCGACGTGTAAACGTGGCCAGGTGTCGGCCTGTCCGAGCGTCCGTGCAGTGGGTCACCCGCCGACTCGCAGGAGTGAACTCGTGAACCCCCGCATCCTGTAGGTCAGCACCACTCACCAAGTTCGTAGAGAACGAGGGAAGGTAAAGACCAGACAGGGTGCCAGAGGGGGCCGCCGGACACGGGAGGACAGTGGAGAAGTGAGCAAGGACAAGACCCCCAGAGGGGTCTGCCAGAGAGACTGCAACTGGCCGGCTAAGCGGCGTGAGTGTGGTGCGGTCTCGAAAGAAGGAGCGAGAAGCCCCCGAGTCAAGGGTGAAGGTGTGGGAGGCCGAAGCCGACGCAGAACCTGAGAGAGCAGACTCACCAGCACCTGAGGGAGCAGACGCACCTAGAGCAGCAGCCTCGCTAGCACCTAGAGCAGCAGCCTCACCAGTACCTAGAGCAGCAGTCTCAATGCCCGGGTCGGGCGGAAAACACCGGTAACAGTCACCCTCATCACTAATAGTCACAGTATACATGGCAGCAAGAATAGCATCAAAGTCAAGGTCAAAGACAGCCACACCCGCCCTAGACAGCTCACCCCAGCGGGGGATCTCAGTGGCCTCAGGGAACTGGTGACGCCAAGCGTCCGTCAGGCGGCCAAAGCAGCGCTGGGTGGAGTGCGCACCCCCGCACTGCTCACCCGCGCGGTCGCCGGTGCGGAGGACGTAGGTGCACGGACCAGTACCCCCACCCCTCTGGCGTGCAGTGTACCACTCACGGAGCTGCTGAGGGGAGGGGATGTCACGAGTGCGCTGCTGGTGCTGCTGCTGCTGCTGGCGCTGACCACCACCGGAGCCGACCCTCTGCGCAGCGCCACCCCGACCAGCTCCACCTCCTCCGCCGCCTCCTCCTCCACCGCCGCCACCTCCGCTCCCTCCGCCACTGCCGCTGCCGCCTCCGCCTCCACTGCCGCCACCGACACCTCCACCCCCGCCACCACCCCCACCGCCACCCCCACCTCCTCCACCGCCTCCACTGCCGCCTCCACCGCCCCCGCTAGCTCCTCCAGCGCCCCTGCCCCCCTTGCCCTTGCCAGGGCGGCGTCTCCCGCTAGGGGTAGACGCCGCACCGACCGACTCAAGCCCAACGAGGTCGGCCGCAGCAGCAGAGGCAACAGAGGGCAAAAGGGGGGAGGGGGAACACCCCTCAAAGATGGGGGTGCGAGGGTCACCACGAGAGGCTCCTACAGCTACTATGCTCTTCTCTGCTGCTAGGAGGGACTTCTCGAGGAGGTCAACGGTGAGAGTGGTGGGGCAAACTGAGAGGAAGTGGTCCCTGACTACGCGAAGGGAGTCAGGGAGCCGGGTGACTATGTAGTAGAGGGTGATGTACATTGGGGGGGGGTTCTTGGCGCAGAACTCAGCAGGAAGTGCAGCGCGGTAGCGAGTGTCACTAGTGCGTAGGTGCGTAATGAGGTCAGCGACTGTGGGAAAGGCAGCAAGGTCAGGGAAGAGGTACGGTAGCATGAGGCGACTCAGTGCAGCAGTGGCAGGGGAGGAGTAGCGTGCAACTACAGCGTCGTACAAGGTCTGAGCACTCTTGTACTGGCTAAAGTGCGCACGCTCAGAGGTAGGCAGGTGGCGACGCACAGCAAGACGTGCAGCAGCATCGCGCGTGGCCCACTGGGAGCGAACAGTTGCGTCAGCATCAGTGGCGGGGGCAGGAGAGGCACCAGAAGTGAGGTCAAAGAGGGAGAGGCCGTCTGCCCTATCGCACTGTAAGAAAAGCTGCAGGTCATCTATCCAGACGTCAAAGTCAATGGCCCGACCCTCAGCGTCAAAAGCGAGAACACTAGGGGTAGCCATGACAGCAGTAGACTAGCAGCGCAAACAGTGGGGTGAGGGCAGTGCTGTGAGAGAGGCGCTGCTCTTACCGGACAGGGCGGCTCGGGCGGCTCGGCTGCAGGGCGGCTCGGCGACTCGGCTACTGGGCGGCTCGGCTGCTGGGCGGCTCGGCGGCTGGGCGGCTCAGCGGCTCGGCTGCTGGGCGGCTCGGCGGCTCTGCTGCTGGGCGGCTCGGCTGCTGGGCGGCTCGGCGGCTCGGCTGCTGCGCGGCTCGGTGGCTCAGCTGCTGGGCGGCTAGGCTGCTGGGCGGCTCGGCGGGGCCGCTGAGAGGGCGGCGTCCGGGGCCGCTGGGAGGAGGCGGCGGGGCCGCTGAGAGGAGGCGGCGTGGCCGGAAAGGTAGGTGGCGGGGCCGCGTCAGGGGCCGCGACAGGGGCCGCGTCAGGGGCCGCGTCAGGGGCCGCGGCAGGGGCCGCGTCAGGGGCCGCGGCAGGGCCGCGTCAGGGCGCCGCGTCAGGGCGCCGCCAGGGGCCGCGGCAGGGGCCGCGTCAGGGCCGCGTCAGGGCCGCGGCAGAGCCGCATCAGGGCCGCGTCAGGGGCCGCTTCAGGGCCGCGGCAGGGGCCGCAGCAGGCCGCGTCAGGGCCGCGTCA
This sequence comes from Closterium sp. Naga37s-1, assembly GCA_947471745.1. NCBI lineage: Eukaryota > Viridiplantae > Streptophyta > Zygnematophyceae > Desmidiales > Closteriaceae > Closterium > Closterium sp. Naga37s-1. The sequence goes on along the minus strand of CANJKZ010000149.1, from coordinate 3,777,638 downwards.
GGGGCCGCGGCAGGGCCGCGTCAGGGCCGCGGCAGGGGCCGTGTCAGGGCGCCGCGTCAGGGGCCGCGTCAGGGCGCCGCCAGGGGCCGCGGCAGGGCCGCGTCAGGGCCGCGTCAGGGCCGCGGCAGAGCCGTGTCAGGGCCGCGTCAGGGGCCGCTTCAGGGCCGCGGCAGGGGCCGCGGCAGGCCGCGTCAGGGCCGCGTCAGGGGCCACGGCAGGGCCGCGTCAGGGCGCCGCCAGGGGCCGCGTCAGGCCGCGTCAGGGCCGCGTCAGGGCGCCACCAGGGGGCGCGTCAGGGGCCGCGATAGGGCGCCGGCAGGGGCCTCGTCAGGGCGCCGCCAGGGGCCGCATAGGGGGCGCGTGGGAGGCGGCGTAGGGGCCGCGTAGGGGCAGCGTAGGGGCCGCTAAAAAAAAAAAAAAAATTTTAGGGCAGGGCGCAATGTGTGCGGGCAGCTAAAAAAAAAAATTTCTTATGGTGGGCCCTTAGGAAGGAACGGTCCCATGTAGGAACCCGCTCTATACCATGTGAATCAAGAAAACAGGAATGAAATGACTAAGTGAAAGTTGGGTACAAAAGGCAAACCCTAGGCAACTGTACCCCATATGTGCTACCCCACTATAGCCTACAGTAGCTATGTCATATAACTCTGACAGACTAGTCCCCAAAAAAAGCGCTGACTAATCAGCCTCACTAAAAACCAAAGGCTGAACTATGCTAAAGCACTATAAGTTCATTAAATTTAGCAGGCTAACAAACAAGGAAACACTACATGATATTAGCTGCTCATTTCATCATCTTCATCACTAGAACTACCTCCAGGATCTCCTACTGGCTCCTCATCATCTACATCTATCTCGTCGTCATGCTTGCCCTTCTTGTTGTTGTCGCATGGGGTTGGGGTGCAGATGGGAGCATTGCTGAAAGGCTTCCGCTTCTTGTAACTCCGCCAGATCTCAACTACCTCATCATAGTTGGGCTCGTACTGCGTGAGGGACATACACATGAGGTCCCCCATGTTAGACTAAGAGGAGGAATGGATGAAACTATCGAGAGAGTTTGGTACAAGGGAAAACCCTAAGGGGTTGTACCCTACATTGGCTACCCCACTACAGCCTACATAATCTAGCATAACATATACAGTTTGACACACCCCCATAGGCAAAGTGGGGAGAACAAGGGGTCACAAGACCAGTCAAGAAAAGCAATGCAAGCTCAGGGTGGATCACAACGTCACCACACACTCCGAGCACAAGCAAAGGGCAACAAGGCCAGTTCACATAAAGAGGTATATATGCAACAACAACAGTATAGTGATCACTACCTAGCAAGAGTAAACATGCAGGTATATATATAGTGTCAAAGTATATGCATGTTACATATGTGTAGGCTGTAGTGGGGTAGCCAATATGGGGTACATCCCCTTTTAGGGTTTCATACTTGTACCCAACTCTCTCATAGTTCATTCATTCCTGCTGCTAGATTCTCACATGGTTTCAGAGCACTAGGTCCGTAGGACCGTTTTTTTTCGGGCCCACCTACCGTTGCGGTTACCGCGCTACCCCACGTGTTGTCCTGCGCCTGCCTGCCTTGCCTTGTGACGTGCTGCGCTGCGCGCGCCGTCCTGCAGCCCTCGTGCTGCCTACTGCTGCCCTAGGCCAGAGCGCCGCCCCTGCAGGCCAGTAAGGCCCACGCGCCGCCCCTGCAGACACGTCAGGCCCGCGAGCCGCCCCTGCAGGCCCGTCAGGCCAGAGCGCCGCCCCGCCAGGTCGCTGACGCGCCAGGCCAGGTCGCTGCCCCCCGCGTCGCGCCCACAGCCCGCGCGTCGCGCTGCAGCCCCGCGCGTCGCGTCCGCTGCCCGCGCGTCGCGCTGCAGCCCCGCGCGTCGCGTTCGCTGCCCGCGCGTCGCGCTGCAGCCCCACGCGCCGCGGCTGCCGTCCTCGCGCAGCCCGCGGCGGCTTCGCGCGCCGCGTCTGCAGCTCGCGTAGCGCGCTGCAGCCCCGCGCGCCGCGGCTGCCCCTGGACGCCTCCGTCGCTCCTGCAGCAGCTGCCGCAGAGCGCCCTGCCACAGTCGCGGCCCCGCCCTGCAGCAGCTGCCGCGGAGCCTTCTGCCGCCGTCGCAGCCCTGCCCTGCAGCAGCTGCCGCGGCTGCCGCGGAGCCTTCTGCCGCGGTCGCGGCCCCGCCCTGCAGCATCTGCCGCGGAGCCTCCTGCCGCCGTCGTGGCCCTGCCCTGCAGCAGCTGCCGCGGAGCCTTCTGCCGCCGTCACGTCCCCGCCCTGCAGCAGCTGTCGTGGACCTGCCCTACCTCCGACGCGGTCCTGCTCTGCCGCAGCTGTCGCGGCCCCGCCGTCGCCGCCGTCGTGCGCCTGCCCTTCCCGCCACTGGTGAGCACCTGCCTACCTGCCTGCCTACCTGCCTGCCACGCCTGCCTGCCTGCCTGCCTGCCGCGCCTGCCCTGCCCGCGCTACTACTACTGCTAGGCTGCTGCTGCTGCTGCTGCTGCTGCTACTACTACTGGTACTGCTGCTACTGGCGGTGGCCAGATGCAGCTCCAGCGACGTTCACGCGAGTCTCTCACGACCCAGCAGCTTAGTGAGTGGTACGCTAGTTGGGGTTGTGGCGGTCGCCATCGTAGCTGTCGCCCTGGAGCTGGTCAGTTGGGAGCGTCTGGCAGTGGCCAGCTGCAGCTGCAGCGGCGTCCACGCGAGACACTTGCGTCCCAGCAGCTTCACGAGTGGTACGCTCAGAGTAGAGGGTCTTTGAGTACCGTTCGCTGCCCGTACGTCATTCGCACAGGTGATCGGGCCGGTCAGGCTTGCGGGACGCTTGGTCACACACAGTCCCGCTGCTTCGCCCGTCTGAGCGACGCCTGGCGTACCGAGTTTGGCGACGAGGCTGAGCTCCCCACCTGGCTGGAGCTGCTTGGACAGAAGGTAGATATCTTTGCTCTTGACTATGAGGCTATTCTCACTGCCATGTATGCATTGCCTACTAATGCTGACCATGCCTGTTCCCTGTGCGTACCACCTGACCCAGGTATAGAGCCTGCTGCTCTAGGTGCTGGTGAGGCTGCTGCTCTAGGTGCTAGTGCGTCTCCTGCTCTAGGTACTGGTGAGGCTGCTGCTCCAGGTGCTGGTGAGTCTGCTCTCTCTGGTACTGCGCCTGCTGAGGCCTTGTACACCTTCACACTTGACTCAGGTGCTTCCCGCTCCTTCTTTCGCGACAGCACCACCCTCACGCCGCTCCGTCGGCCGGTTGCAGTCTCCCTGGCAGACCCCTCTGGGGGTCCAGTCCTTGCGCACTCCTCCACGGTCCTGCCGTGTCCGGCGGTCCCGTCTGGCTCCCTGTCAGGTCTTCACCTCCCCTCGTTCTCTACGAACTTGGTGAGTGGAGCTGACCTACAGGATGTGTGGGTTGACCAGTTCACCCCTGGAGGTCAGCGGGTGACCCACTGTACGTGCTCCCGGACTGGTCGGCACCTGGCCACGTTCACCCGAGCGCCTGGATCGAGTCTGTACACACTGACCACTGTGTCCCCTCAGGTAGCTGCGTCTGCGTCTGCGTTTGCGTCAGGTCAGCTAGCGGCCCCCTGCTCGTGTCGCGCTTTGTTGCACCAGACCCTCCTTTGGCACCACCGCCTTGGTCACCCCTCGGTGCAGCGCCTTCGTAGCATGCACCGCCGTTTCCTTGTCTCTGGACTTCCAGAGACTCTGCCTCCTCTACCACCCTCGCCTGCTCCTCCCTGTCTTCCCTGTGTCGAGGGGCGGCAGCGCGCCGCTCCTCACTCCTCCTCGTTCCCTCCCACAGAGGCTCCCCTGCAGACTCTCCACCTGGACGTGTGGGGCCTAGCCCGCGTCCGTGGACAGGGCCACGAGCGGTACTTCCTGCTGGTCGTCGACAACTACACGCATTACACCACGGTCTTCCCCTTGCGCAGCAAGGGGGAGGTCCTTGATGTTTTGATCCCCTGGATCCGCGCTGTTCGTCTCCAGCTCCGCGAGCGGTTCCAGTCGGACTTTCCTGTCCTGCGTCTGCACTCTGACAGAGGTGGTGAGTTCTCCTCAGACCTCTTGGCAGCCTTCTGTGCGGAGCACGGCATCCGCCAGACGTTCACGCTTCCGGCCTCTCCGCAGCAGAATTGGGTTGCTGAGCGCCGCATTGGCTTAGTCATGGAGGTCGCTCGTACCTCCATGATCCATGCGGCTGCTCCCCATTTTCTGTGGCCGTTTGCGGTCCGGTACGCCGCGCATCAGCTCAACCTCTGGCCCCGTGTCTCCTTGCCGGAGACCTCGCCCACACTGCTGTGGACGGGGAAGGTTGGCGATGCGTCGCGTTTCCGGGTCTGGGGTGCTCGTGCCTTTGTCCGCGATACCACCGCGGACAAGCTCTCCGCCCGCGCTGTTCCCTGTGTCTTCCTTGGCTTTGTCCCTGACGCGCCTGGTTGGCAGTTTTACCACCCCACCTCGCGCCGTGTCTTCCCCTCTCAGGACGTCACGTTCGACGAGTCGGTTCCCTTTTACCGTCTCTTCCCCTACCGCACTGCCCCTCTCCCCCCCCCGCCGCTCTTCCTCGCTCCAGGTGCTCCCCAGGTAGACCCCCTCCCCGCTCCCGGTCCTGCTCCTTCAGGTGTGTCTCAGGTAGACCCTCCTCCCTTGACTGAGCCGGTTGAGGTCACTGGTGACTCAGGTCCTACTGAGGGTGGTCCTGCTTGGGGTGCTTCTACTGGGGGTGCTGAGCCTGGGGGTGCGGAGCCTTGGGGTGCGGAGCCTGGGGGTGCGGAGACTGGAGGTGCTGAGCCTGGGCGTGAGGAGTCTGGGGGTGCTGAGCCTGGGGTTACTGAGTCTGGGGGTGCTGCACCTGGGGGCGCTGAGGCGTCTGGTGAGCAGTCTCCCTGGAGCGGCCGTCTCCGTAGTCGCTCCGCTGGTGCCTCGCCGCTGCACTCTCGTCGTCGACTCCCTCTCTCCCCACAGCAGCTGCTTGAGTGGTACGTTGACCGTCAAGGTCGCGCTGCTGGAGCTAGGGGCCCTGCTGCGGGAGGCGCTGGAGCTGGTGACTCTGCTACTGGAGTTGTTTCTGCTGGAGGTTTTGGACCTGCTGAGGCTGCTGGAGCTGGAGGTTCTGGAGCTGCTGGAGGTGCTGGCGCTGGTGACGCTGGAGCTGGAGGTGCTGGCGCTGGTGGCGCTGGAGCTGGAGGTTCTGGAGCTACTGAGGGTGCTGGAGCTGGAGGTTCTGGAGCTGCTGGAGGTGCTGGCGCTGGTGGCGCTGGAGCTGGAGGTTCTGGAGCTGCTGAGGGTGCTGGCACTGGAGGTTCTGGAGCTGCTGCGGGTGCTGGAGCTGAGGGCTCTGAGTCTGCTGTTACGCGGTCTCCTTGGAGTAGCCGCCTTCGTCCGCGTGTGCCTCTCACCTCACAGCAGCTGCACGACTAGTACGGTCGCCGTCAGGGTCGCGCTTCTGGAGCTCGGGGCTCTGCCGCTGGAGGTACTTCTGCTGACGTCACTGGAGCTGGGAGTGGTGCTGGTCCCGGAGGTGCTCGTACTGGACGTACTGGAGCTGCTGGGGCTGGAGGTGCTGAGCCTGAGGGTGCTACTGCTGGAGACCCTGGGTCTGGGGGTGCTGCTGCTGGAGACACGGAGGCTGTAGACCCTAGGACTGGAGGTGCCGGTTCTGGGGGTGCTGCTGTTGGTGGAGCTGGTCCTAGAGGAGCTGGCGCTGAGGGTTCTGGAGCTGCTGGAGGTGCTGGAGCTGCTGGGGGTACTGGAGCTGCTGGTGCAGGTGTCACTGCACAGCCGCGCCTGTTCTTGCTCCACCGTCTCCGTCGTCTCAGCCACCGCCTGACTCTGTGCTTCACCAGGTTCTTAGTCTCCCTTCGTCTATTGGTCTTCCGTTACAGCCTGGCTCACCGCTGCCTGCTCCTTCTCCTTACACTGAGCAGACAGGGGGTCTTACTGAGCTTCGTGAGCCTGCGTCGCGTCCTGTCTCGCCTGTCCGTTCTGGTTGGTCCGGTCGTCGTGTTCCTCGTCCGCGTCAGCCCGACCTCGTAGTCTGTCGTCCTTCCTCTCCTTCGCAGCGTGTTCCTCTGCCGTCTCCTCCTGCGTCTTCTCTGCCTGTCCTTGCGGACCCTGAGTCTGACCGGTTTCGTGCTGAGCACCCTACTGTCACGCGTCTGCTAGCCACTGTTGTCACTGACCCGTCGTTTGAGTCTGCTGCTGCGTCTGCCTTTGCTGCTGCCTGTCGTCTAGACTACGCCGCTAGTCTTGTTGCTGAGTCTGAGTCTGTCTGTCCTCCGTCCGTCGGGGGTGAGTGTGCTCTTGGCACGGACGTCCTTGAGGACAGGCAGGAGGACCTTGAGTGTCTTGCAGCCGCTGCGCCTCATCTCGTGTCCATGCTGCTTGCCCCTGAGGGAGACCCGGATGCTCCAGACATCCCGACCCCGCGCTCTTACGCTGAGGCGATAGCGGGTGAGTACTCCTCTCAGTGGCAGACAGCCATGGACGCAGAGATGGCATCCTGGAAGTCCACAGGCACTTAAGTCGACGAGGTTCCCCCACCTGGGGCGAACATCGTCAGTGGCATGTGGATTTTCAGGGTGAAGCGGCCGCCGGGTTCTCCGCCTGTCTTCAAGGCGCGTTACGTTGCACGAGGTTTCAGTCAGCGAGAGGGAGTAGACTTCTTCCAGACCTTCTCCCCCACCCCGAAGATGACCACTCTTCGGGTGCTGCTGCATGTTGCCGCTCAGCGTGACTACGAGCTTCACTCTCTTGACTTCAGCACAGCCTTCTTACAGGGCAGCCTGCACGAGGAGATCTGGCTGCGCCGCCCACCTGGCTTCACTGGGTCGTTCCCTCCTGGTACCCAGTGGAGCCTCCGGCGGCCGGTCTACGGTCTCCGCCAGGCGCCACGTGAGTGGCACGACACACTGAGGACGACACTTGCGGCTCTTGGGTTTGCTCCGTCGACTGCTGACCCGTCGCTGTTTCTGCGCACCGACACTTCGCTGCCGCCGTTCTACATCCTCGTGTACGTTGACGACTTGGTCTTTGCCACTGCTGACACTGAGGCTCTCGCCCTGGTGAAGTCGGAGCTGCAGAAGAGACACACGTGCACAGACCTGGGTGAGCTGCGTGTCAGAAATGAGAAGTAGAAGTTTAGAACAAGAAAGAGGAGTTGCACTAGCAAGTAGTTGAGTACATAAAGGAAACCCTAGATTGGGCTGTACTCGCTATAGAGTACCCCATTGCAGGCTAGACAAATACAACATTCTGACACTGCGCAGTTACCTTGGCTTGCAGATCACCCGGGACAGAGCACGCCGCACCATCACACTAACTCAGTCACACATGGTGCAGCAGGTCCTTCAGCGCTTCGGCTTCACCTGGTCCTCGGCACAGGCCACTCCTCTGGCTACAGGTCACTCGCTCTCAGCTCCACCTTCGGACGAGTCCGTAGAGCCGAGTGGTCCTTACCCAGAGCTAGTGGGCTGCCTCATGTACCTGATGACCTGCACTCGTCCTGACCTTGCGTACCCTCTTGGCCTTCTGGCTCGCTACGTGGCTCCTGGTCGGCACCGAAAGGTGCACATGGATGCTGCTAAGTAGCGCAGTACCCTCTTCGCAGCATCCCAATGCACCTTTCGGTGCCTACCGGGAGCCACGTAGCGTGCTAGAAGGCCAAGAGGGTACGCGAGGTCAGGACGAGTGCAGGTCATCAGGTACATGAGGCAGCCCACTAGCTCTGGGTATGGGCCACTCGGCTCTACGGACTCGTCCGAAGGTGGAGCTGAGAGCGAGTGACTGGTAGCCAGAGGAGTGGACTGTGGCGAGGACCACGTGAAGCCGAAGCGCTGAAGGACATGCTGCACCATGTGTGACTGAGTCAGTGTGATGGTGCGCCGTGTTCTGTCACGGGTGATCTGCAGGCCAAGGTAGCTGCGCAGCTCACCCAGGTCTGTGCACGTGTGTCTCTTCTGCAGCTCCGACTTCACAAGGGCGAGAGACTCAGTGTCAACAGTGGCAAAGACCAAGTCGTCGCAAACACGAGGATGTAGAACGGCGGTAACGAAGTGTCGGTGCGCAGAAACAGCGACGGGTCAGCAGTGGAAGGTGCAAACCCAAGAGCCGCAAGTGTCGTCCTCAGTGTGTCGTGCCACTCGCGAGGCGCCTGACGGAGACCGTAGACCGGCCGGCGGAGGCTCCACTGGGTACCAGGAGGGAACGACCCAGTGAAGCCAGGTGGGCGGCGCAGCCAGATCTCCTCGTGCAGGCAGCCCTGTAAGAATGCTGTTCTCAAGTCCAGAGAGTGAAGCTCGTAGTCACGCTGAGCACCGACGTGCAGCAGTACCCGAAGAGTGGTCATCTTCGAGGTGGGGCAGTAAGTCTGGAAGAAGTCAACTCCCTGTCGCTGACTGAAGCCTCGTGCAACGTAACGAGCCTTGAAGACAGGCGGAGAACCCGGCGGCCGCTTCACCCTGAAAATCCACATGCCATCGACTACGTTCGCCCCAAGAGGGGGAAATGCGTCGACGTAAGTGCCTGTGGACTTCCAGGATGCCATCTCTGTGTCCATGGCTGTCTGCCACTGAGAGGAGTACTCACCCGCGATCGCCTCAGCGTAAGAGCGCGGGTCGGGATGTCTGGAGCATATGGGTCCCCCTCAGGGGCAAGCAGCATGGCCACGAGATGAGGCGCATCGGCTGCAAGACACTCAAAGTCCTCATGCCTGTCCTCAAGGACGTCCGTGCCAAGAGCACACTCACCCCCGACGGACGGAGGACAGACAGACTCAGACTCAGCAACAAGACTAGCAGTGAAGTCTAGACGACAAGCAGCAGCAAAGTCAACAAGCTCACAGACTAAGGCAGACGCAGCAGCAGACTCAAACGACGGGTCAGTGACAACAGTGGCTAGCAGACGCGTGACAGTAGGGTGAGCAGCACGAACTAGGTCAGACACAGGGTCCTGAACGTCAGGCAGAGAAGACGCAGGAGGAGACAGCAGAGGGACACGCTGTGGAACAGAGGAAGGACGAAGTGCCATAGTGTGCGTGCCGGGGACAGGAGGAGGACGCTCACGAGGAACACGACGACCAGCGCGACCAGCGCGAAAAGGCGAGGCAGGACGAGATGCAGGCTCATGATGCTCTGTAAGCGAGTCTGTCTGCTCAGTGTAAGGAGAAGGAGCAGGCAGTGGTGCGCCGGGCTGTAACGGGAGGCCAGTAGAAGATGGGAGGCTAAGAACCCGGCGAAGCACGGAGTCAGGCGGTGGCAGAGACGACGGTGACGGCGCAGCGAAAAACATTCGCGGCGGTGCAGTGCCACCAGTACCTGTAGCTCCAGCGCCTCCAGCAGCTCCAGAACCTCCAGCTCCAGCGCCTCCAGCAGCTCCAGAACCTCCAGTAGCAGCACCTCCAGCTCCAGTGCCTCCAGCAGCAGCACCTCCAGCTCCAGCGCCTCCAGCAGCTCCAGAACCTCCAGCTCCAGCGCCTCCAGCAGCAGCACCTCCAGCTCTAGCGCCACCAGTAGCAGCACCCCCAGAACCGGCACCTCGAGCACCAAGGTCCCCAACTCCATGGTCGACAGCACCAGCTCCAGGGCCTCCAGCCCCAGTACCTCCAGCAGCAGTACCCCCAGAGCCGACACCTCCAGCTCCAGGAGCAGCACCAGTCCCGGCAGCTCCAGTACCTCCAGTACGAGCACCTCCAGGACCATAGACACCAGCACTCCCAGCACCTCCACGACAAGCAGCTCCAGCAGCACGACTCCTCAGGCGGGTACGCGACGCAAGCCACTGTCGTGCCTGCTGTGGTGAGAGAGGCCCGCGTCGGGAAACGAGACCCAGAGGAACGCCAACAGACTCAGCACCCCCCGACCCGGCACCCTCCGGCTCAGCACCCCCAGGCTCCGCACTCGTAGGCTCAGCACCCCCAGGCTCCGCAGCCGCAGGCTCAGCACCCCCAGGCTCCGCACTCCCCAGCACCTCACGCGCAGGCTCAGCACCCCCAGACGCAGTACCCCCAGCAGCACCTCCCGCAGCAGCACCTAAGTCGCTAGTGACCTCTACAGGCTCAGCCAAGGGGGGCGGGTCTACCTGAGACACACCTGACGGAGCAGGACCCTGAGGGGGGAGGGGGTGTACCGCAGGGGGACCTGGAGCGAGGAAAAGCGGCGGGGGAGGGAGAGGGGCAGTACGGTAGGGGAAGAGACGGTAGAAAGGAACCGACTCGTCAAAGGTGACGTCCTGAGAGGGCAGGACACGGTGCGAGGTGGGGTGGTAAAACTGCCAGCCAGGCGCGTCAGGGACAAAGCCAAGGAAGACACAGGGAATGGTGCGGGAGGAGAGCTTGTCCGCGGACATATCGCGGACAAGGGCACGAGCACCCCAAACCCGGAAACGCGACGCATCGCCAACCTCCCCCGTCCAACGCAGTGTGGGCGAGGTCTCCGGCAAGGAGACACGGGGCCAGAGGTTGAGCTGCTGCGCGGCGTACCGGACCGCAAACGGCCACAGAAAATGGGGAGCCACCGCATGGATCAAAGAGGTACGAGCGACCTCCATGACCAAGCCAATGCGGCGCTCAGCAACCCCATTTTGCTGCGGTAAGCCCGGAAGCGTGAATGACTGCTCGATGCCCTCCCCCTGACAGAGGGCCCGCAAGAGGTCGGAGGTGAACTCACCACCCCTGTCAGAGTGCAGACGCAGGACAGGGAGGTCCTAGCGGAACCTGCGGCGTAGCTGGAGACGAACTGTTTGGATCCAAGGGATGAGGACAGCAGGGACCTCACCCTTGGTGCGCAAGGGGAAGACCGTGGTGTAACGCGAATAGTCTTCGACAACCAGCAGAATGTACCGCTCACCGCCCTGTCCACGAACGCGGGCTGGGCCCCACACGTCCAGGTGGAGGGTCTGCAGAGGAGCCTCTGTCGGGGGAAACGAGGAGGAGTGAGGAGCGGCGCGCTGCCGCCCCTCGACGCAAGGAAGGAAGGGCAGCGCAGGCGAGGCAGGGAGGGGAGGGAGAGACGTGGGAAGACCAGACACAAGGAGGCGACGGTGCATGCCACGTAGACGTGGCAGGGAGGGGTGACCCAGGCGGTGGTGCCAGAGAAGAGTCTGGTGCGACAGGGAGTGACACGCACAAGGGGAGGCTACCTGACCTGACGCAGACACCTGACCAGTAGCAGCTACCTGAGGAGGCGCAGTCGTCAGTGTGTAAAGACTCGACCCTAGCCGGGAGCACGTACAGATCGCCACACGCTGTCCTCGGGTAAAGGTGTCAACCCACTGGTCCTGGAGAACTGCGTTGCTCACCAAGTTCGTATAGAACGAGGGGAGGTGGAAGCCGGTCAGTGAGCCAGACGGAACCGCTGGGCACGGGAGCACAGTGGTGGACCGTACAAGAACTGGGCCCCCTGAGGGGTCAGCCAGAGAGACTGCAACATGTGCAGTGAGTGGTGTGAGTGCAGTACTGTCACGAAAGAAACAGCGGGAAGCACCTGAGTCAAGCATGAAGGTGTGCAAGGCCTCAGCAGGCGCAGTACCTGAGAGAGCAGACTCGCTAGCACCTAAGGCAGCAGCCTCTATACCAGGGTCAGGCGGCACACACAAGTAACAGTCACCATCAGCACTAACTTCCAATGCATACATGGCAGAAATAATAGCATCATAGTCAAGAGAAAAAATGTCTACACCAGGGTTTAGGGTGCTCAGCGTCCTCGCCCATCTCCTCACGCCAGGCGTCGTCAAGGCGGGAGAAGCAGCAATGCTGGGTGTGGAACTTCCCGCATGTCTGACCCTTGCGGTCACCTGTGCGAATGACATACGGGCAACGACCACCACCCCCAGACCTCCCACGCTAAGCAAGCCACTCACGAAGCTGCTGGGTCGTCTGGGGACTCTGCTGCTGCTGCTGCCTCTGACCAGCGCCCGTGCCTCCACCACGACCGCCACCTCCACCGCCACCACCGCCCCGGCCGCCACCGCTGCTGCCACCGCCGCCGCCACTACCGCTGCCACCCCCTCCGCCACCACCGCCTCCACCGCCGCTACCGATGCTACCACTCCCGCCAGCACTCCCGCCGCCACTCCCTCCGCCACCTCCTCCTCCTCCACCGCCTCCACCACCACCCCCCCCGGTGCCACCTCCGCCACTCTTGTCTCCCTTGCCCTTGCCGCTGCGGCGCCTCCCACTAGGAGCAGAAGCAGCACCAATAGACTCAGCACCAAGGTAGTCAACAGCAGCGCCAGTAGCGTAGGAGGGGGCAAGGGGAGAGGGAGAGCACCCCTCAAAGATGGGGGTGCGAGGAGCGCCACGAGCAGCACATACAGCGACAATGCTCTTCTCTGCTGCAAGGAGGTGCTCCTCTAGGAGGTCAACAGTGAGGTCGGTGGGACAGCGAGCGAGAAAGTGGTCCCTGACCGAGCTAAGAGAGTCAGGGAGATGGGTGACTATGAAGTGGAGGGTCCAGTACATCGGAGGCGGGTGCTTAGCATAGAACTCTTTGGGGAGGACGGCGCGCAGGCGGGTGTCGCTAGTGCGAAGGTGGGTAATGAGATCAGCAACTGTGGCAAAGGTGGACAGCTCAGGAAACAGGTAGGGCAGTATGAGGCGGCTAAGCTCAGCTGTGGCAGGGGAGGAGTACCGAGCGACTACAGCGTCGTACAGGGTCTTAGCGGTCTTGTACTCGCCAAAATGCGTGAGCTCGGCTAACGGAAGGTGATTGCGAACGGCTAGGCGCGCAGCAGCATCACGGGTCTGCCACTGGGAACGGGCGCTAAGCTCAGCGGTGGCAGCAGGAGCGACTGAGGCACCAGACGTGTGGTCATAGAGAGAGACATTGTCCTTGCTATCGCTCATTAGGAACAGCTGCAGGTCATCTAGCCAGGTTTCGAACTGAATCGGGCGGCCCTCGGCATCAAACGACATAACTCGGAAGGTGGCCATAGCTGCTGGCACGGGACTAGCAGGGCAGAGAGATTGCAGGCAAGCAGCAGTAGCACTAGCAGCAGCAACAGTAGAGGCAGCAGTGCAGCAGTAGAAACCGGTCTGCCAGGCAACCAGGCAGCGCGGCTCGAGCGGTGCAGCGCGGCTGCAGCAACGTAGCAGTGGCTGCAGCAGCAGTGCGGGCGGCGGGTGGGCGCAGCAGGCAGCCGCGCCAGCAGGGCAGGCGGCGCACGGGGCTGCAGGGGGCCGGCAGGAGCAGCTGCAGCAAGTAGCAGCAGCAGCAGCAGCAAGGAGGAGCAGCTGCAGCAAGTAGGAGCACCAGCAGCAAGGAGGAGCAGCTGCAGCAAGCAGCAACAGCAGCAGCAAGGAGGAGCAGCTGCAGCAAGTAGCTGCAGCAGCAACAACTCTGGTGCAGCAGCGCGCTAGGAGTTCGCGGGCAGGGTGAGCAGCGCGCGGGCAGCAAATGCAGCGCGCGAGCAGCAGGGGCAGCGCGCAAGCAGCGGGCGCAGCGTGCGGGCTGCAGGGTAGGGCGTCGCGTGGGCTGTACGGGCCGCGCGCTGTCCTAGCGCTGTCCTGTGACTAGGCAGAAAAAAAAAAAAAAAAAAACGTCTCGCCTAGGGGACGGGACGCGCCTAGGGCAGAAAAATCGTCTCGTCTAGGGCGCGTTTCGGGTAGGATAAAAGACGAGACGCGCCTAGGGGCGCGACTCGGGCAGCAGAGTGAAAATTGAACGGTGGCCCCCTTAAAAATCCAGTCTTGAGGGGCGTGACTGTCGTATGAGAGGCACGGTGCGGAAAGGTTGGGGGGGGCGCGTTAAATAAGTGGCAAGAAGTGCAGAGGACGTCCGAGAACGGGAGGGTTGAGAGGTGAGGGGAGGGTTTGCGTGGGTTCATGGGATGAGATGTCAGATAGGGGGAGGGGAGGGTTAGCGTGAGGGATGTGATGAGAGGTGCGAGCGGAAGAGGGAAGGGTTTGCGAGAGGGATGGGATGAGGGGTGCGAGAGGAAGAGGCGAAGGTTTGCGGGAGGGATGGGATGGGATGTCCGAGACGGGCAAGGGTTGGTAGGCATGGGAGGTCTGTGGATGCTGGTCCCTGCGCTTACGTTCTCCGCACCGGCGAGCGCGGTGGGGAGCGTGCGGAGGGCCGCACACCACGCAGTGCTGTTTTGGCCGCCTGACTGACGCCTGGCGTGCACAGTTTCCTGACGCCACGGAGCTCCCTCGCTGGGGTGATCTGCTTAGGTCGGGGGTTTCTATCTTTGATCTTGACTATGATGCTATCCTTGCTGCTATGTATGCTATGACTATTATTGCTGAGGGTGACTGTTACCTGTGTGTTCCGCCCGACCCGGGCATTGAGGCTGCTGCTCTAGGTGCTAGTGAGTCTGCTGCTCCAGGTGCTGGTGAGTCTGCTCTCTCAGGTACCGCGTCTGCTCAGGTCTTGCACACTTTCACCCTTAACTCGGGTGCTTCCCGCTCCTTCTTTCGCGACTGCACCACACTCTCGCCACTCAGTCGGCTAGTGGCAGTCTCTCTGGCTAACCCCTCTGGGGGTCCGGTCCTTGCACACTCCTCCACGGTCCTGCCGTGTCCGGCGGTCCCGTCTGGCTCTCTGTCTGGCCTCCACCTCCCCTCGTTCTCCACGAACTTGGTGAGTGGAGCTGACCTTCAGGACGCGTGGGTTGACCAGTTCACTCCTGGAGGTCAGCGGGTGACCCACTGTTTGTGTACTCGGACGGGCCGGCACCTGGCCACGTTCACCCGTCAGCCTGGGTCGAGCCTGTACACCCTGACTACCGTGTCTCCTCCGGTTGCTGAGTCTGGTCAGGTAGCCGCGTCGGGTCAGGTGTTTGCTGCAGCGTCCCGGTCTGGTCCTGAGTCTGCCCCCTGCTCGTGTCGCCTCCTGTCTCACCAGACTCTCCTCTGGCACCACGGCCTTGGTCACCCCTCCCTGCCTCGTCTCCGAGGCATGGCCTCCCGTGTCCTTGTCACAGGTCTTCCCCGGTCTCTCCCTCCCCTCCCCCCGGGGCCTGCCCCTACCTGCGTTCCTTGCGTTGAGGGGCGGCAGCGCGCCGCTCCTCACTCCTCCGAGTTCCCTCCGACGGAGGCTCCCCTGCAGACTCTTGACATGGACGTGTGGGGCCCAGCCCGCGTCCGTGGACAGGGTCACGAGCGCTACTTTCTGCTGGTCGTTGACGACTACTCGCGTTACACCACAGTCTTCCCCCTGCGCCGCAAGGTTGAGGTCACTGAGGTGCTGATCAACTGGATCCGCGCTGCCCGTCGTCAGCTCAGCGAGAGTTTCGGCTCGGACCTTCCTGTTCTGCGTCTGCACTCCGACAGAGGTGGAGAGTTTTCCTCCGACCTTCTGCGAGCCTTCTATCGTGCGGAGGGCATCCGCCAGACGTTCACGCTTCCGGCCTCTTCGTAGCAAAATGGGATTGCTGAGCGCCGCATTGGCATGGTCATGGACGTCGCTCGTATGTCCATGATCCATGCGGCTGCTCCCCATTTTCTGTGGCCGTTCACGGTTCAGTACGCTGCGCATCAGCTCAACCTCCAGCCCCGGTTCTCCGTGCCGGAGACCACACCTACTCTGCGGTGGACGGGGAAGGTTGGCGATGCGTCTGCGTTCCGTGTCTGGGGATCTCGAGCTTTCGTCCGCGACTTGTCTGCGGACAAGCTGTCCTCCCGTGCTGTTCCCTGCGTCTTCCTTGGCTTCCCCCCTGACGCGCCTGGTTGGCAGTTTTACCACCCCACCTCGCGCCGTGTCTTCCCCTCTCAGGACGTCACGTTTGACGAGTCGGTTCCTTACTACCGTCTCTTCCCCTACCGCACTGCCCCCCTCCCCCCCCCGCCGCTCTTCCTTGCGCCAGGTCCTCCCCCGGTAGACCCCCTTCCCCCTCAGGGTCCTGCCCCCTCAGGTGTGTCCCAGGTAGACGCAGTCGAGCCTGTCGAGGTAGCTGTTGACTCTGGTGCTGCTAGGGGTGCTGAGCCTGCGGGTGCCGGGTTTGGGGGTACTGAGCCTGAGCGTGCGGAGCCTGGGGGTGCTGAGCCTGGGGGTGCTGAGCCTGGGGTTGCTAAGTCTGGGGGTGTGGAGCCTGGGGGTGCTGAGTCTGGGGGTGCTGAGCCTGGGGTTGCTGAGTCTGAGGGTGCTGAGCCTGCGCGTGTGGAGTCAGGAGGTGCTGCGC
Organism: Closterium sp. Naga37s-1; assembly: GCA_947471745.1. Classification (NCBI taxonomy): domain Eukaryota; kingdom Viridiplantae; phylum Streptophyta; class Zygnematophyceae; order Desmidiales; family Closteriaceae; genus Closterium; species Closterium sp. Naga37s-1. Next base: position 3,761,515 of record CANJKZ010000149.1, on the reverse strand, counting down.
CTGGAGCTCCTTCGGGTACTTTGTCCCGGCGGGAGCCACTCTCTCCACAGAGTGGTTTGCTCGGCGCTGGAGCCGTGCTGCTGGAGCCGGTGGTGCTACGGGCGCTGGAGGTCCTGCTGCTATTGGAGCTGCTGGGGGTTCTGGAGCCACTGGTCCCGGAGGTGCTCGTACTGGAGGTACTGGAGCTGCTGGGCCTCGTGGTGCTGCTGGAGCTGGAGCTGCTGGAGGTGCTGAAGCTGGCGGTGCTACTGGAGCGGGTGCTGCTGGAGGTGCTGGCCCTGGCGCTCCTGGAGCTGCTGGGGCTTCTGGTGGTCCTGCTGGAGCTGGAGCTGCTGGAGGTACTGGAGCTGGAGGTGCTGCTGGAGCCGGTGCTCCTTGGGGTGCTGGAGTTGGCGCTACTGGAGCTGCTGGAGGTGCTGCTGGAGCTGGTGGTGCTGCTGGAGTTGGAGCTAACGCTGGGGGTGCTGGTGCTGTCCCTGCTGGTTCTGGAGGCGCTGCGCGGCCGCGGCCGTACTTCGTTCCGCTCCTTGAGCAGGTTCTTGGTCTCCCGCCTTCTACTGGTCCTGCTCCTTCCTTAGAGTGTCCACCGCCTGTCCAGTCCCAGTCACAGTTACAGCCCGCCTCCCCACTGCCTGCTCCTTCTCCTTACACTGGTCCGACAGGAGGTCTTACGGAGCGTCGTGAGCCTGAGCCTCGTCCTGCGTCTCCTGTTCGTGCTGCTTGCACTAGTCGTCGTGGTTCGCGTCAGCGTCCTCCTCCTGTCCCTGGCACGCACCAGATGGCTCTGCGTCCTTCCACTGCTCCGCAGCGCATCCCTCTGCCGTCTCCTCCTGCGTCTTCTCTTCCTGCCCTTGCTGACCCGGAGTCTGACTCCCTTCGTGCTGCTAGTCCTACTGTCACGCGTCTCCTGGCCACTGTTGTCACTGACCCTTCCTTTGAGTCCACTGCTGCGTCTGCCTTCGTTGCTGAGCTTGTCGACTTTGCTGCTCACTGTCGTCTAGACTACGCCGCTAGTCTTGTTGCTGAGTCTGAGTCTGTCTATCCTCCGTCTGTCGGGGGTGAGTGTGCTCTTAGCACGGACGTCCTTGAGGACAGGCAGGAGGAGTTCCAGTGCTTTGCTGCTGCTTTACCTCATCTCGTGTCCATGCTGCTTGCCCCTGAGGGAGACCCGAATGCACCAGACATCCCGACCCCGCGCTCTTACGCAGAGGCGATAGAGGGTCCCTACTCCTCTCAGTGGCAGACAGCCATGGACGCAGAGATGGCTTCCTGGAAGTCCACAGGCACCTACGTCGACGAGGTTCCCCCACCTGGGGCGAACATTGTCGATGGCATGTGGATTTTCAGGGTGAAGCGGCCGCCGGGTTCTCCGCCTGTCTTCAAGGCGCTACGTGGCTCGAGGCTTTAGTCAGCGGCAGGGAGTTGACTACTTTTAGACCTTCTCTCCCACCCCGAAGATGACCACTCTTCGGGTACTGCTGCACGTCGCTGCTCAGCGTGACTACGAGCTTCACTCTCTTGACTTCCGCACAGCCTTCCTACAGGGCAGCCTGCACGAGGAAATCTGGCTGCGCCGCCCACCTGGCTTCACTGGGTCGTTTCCTCCTAGTACCCAGTGCAGTCTCCGGCGGCCAGTCTACGGTCTCCGCCAGGCGCCCCGTGAGTGGCACGACACACTGAGGACTACACTTGCGGCTCTTGGGTTTGCTCCTTCCACTGCTGACCCGTCGCTGTTTCTCCACACTGACACTACTCTGCCGCCGTTCTACATCCTCGTGTACGTCGACGACTTGGTCTTTGCTAATGCTGACACTGGTGGACTGGCCCACGTGAAGTCGGAGCTGCAGAAGAGACACACGTGCACAGACCTGGGTGAGCTGCGCAGCTATCTTGGCTTGCAGATCACCCGGGACAGAGCACGGCGCACCATTACCTTGACTCAGTCACACATGGTGCAGCAGGTCCTTCAGCGCTTCAACTTCACGTACTCCTCGCCTCAGGCCACTCCTCTGTCTACTCGCCACTCGCTCTCAGCTCTGCCTTCGGATGAGTCTGTAGAGCCGAGTGGCCCGTACCCAGAGCTTGTTGGCTGCCTCATGTATCTGATGACCTGCACTCGACCTGACCTGGCATACCCTCTTAGCATCTTGGTGCGCTATGTTGCTCCTGGGAGACACCGACCAGAGCACATGGATGCAGCTAAGAGGGTGTTGCGCTACCTGTGCAGAACGTCGGGCATGGGGCTCGTGCTTGGAGGACGGGCTCGAGTTGTCCTCACTGGTCACGCAGACGCTTCTTGGGTTGACGACTTGGCTACGCAGCGGTCGTCACAGGGTTACACCTTCAGCCTTGGTTCCGGCTCTGTTTCGTGGCGGTCTACCCGCTCGTCTTCTGTTCTCAGCTCCAGTTGTGAGGCTGAGATCTACGCAGGGGCCATTGCTGCACAGGAGCTACGCTGGCTTACCTACCTGCTGACCGACTTGGGAGAGGCGCCTCGTTCTCCAGTTCTGTACGTCGACAACAAGGTCATGCTGGCCTTGTGTCAGGAGCACAGACTGGAGCACAGAACGAAGCACATTGCTCTGCGCTACTTCCTTGCTCGAGAGTTGCAGCAGCGTGGTCAGCTTCGTCTTGCTTACGTGGCCACTCAGGCCAACACTGCTGATATCTTTACCAAGGCACTTCAGCCTTGTGATCATCAGCGTTTTTGTACTATGTTAGGTCTTGTGCCTACCTGGCCTCACTTGCTTACCTCTTGACTTTGCTTGTACTGTGATCTATATATACCTGCACCTGCATGCTTACCCTTGCTAGGTTGAGATCACTGTCTTGCTTGTTCACCTTGATTTATAATCCTGTATGTGAACTGGCCTTGTGGCCTTGAACTTGTGCTCAGAATGTGTGGTGACGTTGTGATCCACCCTGAGCTTGACCTTGCCTTGTTCTCTTGCTTGTCCCCCACTTTGCCTATGGGGGTGTGTCAGAACTATATTGTAGGCTGTAGTGGGGTAGACAATATGGGGTACAACACTTTTAGGTTTGCCTACTTGTACCCACCTGCTTCCTAGTTCATTCATTCCTCGTACTATTCTCACACATAATGCTCAATAATTGGTTATAGACCGGCTATATGGCGATCCGCAATGTGAGTTCTGAGTTTACGGAAACCATAGAGGTCCAGAATAACAAGGTTTCAAAGAGTTTTGTACATTAACACTGCACCATATGTTTTTCCACCATACTGCCGCCCACACCAGGGCATATAAGTGCAAGTTTGAACAACCACCCTAGTGGTCAGAAGAGGAACCGATTCACTAGCAGGATGTTGGAGTGCGTGAAAGAGGGTACGATGTGCGCAAGGGCTAGGATGCAATCCACCTCGATCACCGAACACTCGTCATCCCCCGTCGTAGGCACAAGGCGTAAGCACCCGGTCACGGGACATGGTGGCGAGACCTCATCGTAGTATTTCACAAAAGCCCTCTGCACTCTAGCACCGTTGGGCCCCGTGAACTGGAAGAGAATGAGGAGCTTGCTGTACCACTCAGCCCCGCCCCCTTGGATGCGGATGTGGCTGAACTTGTGCTCATCGGGGGCAGCCTTCACCAGCTGCCCGTGGTCTCGGGTGTCCATCCGCGTGTGCGGTGGTATCGCAACGGCCGTGTGCACCTAGGTGTGGATGAGTAACACAATGGTTAGGGAATCATATAGGCATGGCCAGAGGCACCACTGCATGTCACAACGCCTTGAAAATGTGTCGCCACGTGCTCTAGGGGGGTGGGAGGGGTTTTGAGACAGAGGGATACGTGCTTAGCGAAGTGCTCCAGTGTCGTCTGCACGTCAGCGTCGCAGGACTCGCAAGGTTTAGGGTACCTGCACCATCAGATTGAGGTCGGGTAGCTCAACCCCTGCGTGACCAGATGAGCACTGCCATTGCATACCATCCAGCCCGGCATCTTGTCCAGTGGGTGATGAAAGATGGGCCATATGCAGGGAGGAAGAGGTGCGTTGGGGGGGGGGGGGGGGGGGGGGGGGGGGTGGGGGGGCGGGGTTGGTTGTCACCACGTGAACTCGGCTTACGGGTTATGCGCTGTAAGGGACATGCTTCCATACGGCTCTACGGTCACTCAAAAGCATTGAAATGCGGTGAGCGGAGGTGGCTCGCGTGGTGGCTAGTGGGATGATGAGGGTGGATGCTGAACGGACTTCCTTTTTTTCCTCCTAGTAGCGTATGATGTGTTAATGCGCACCTGCAGGGTCGACACCCCGATCCCCGCCCGAACCAGCTCCCCTGAGAACCTCCGCATCACCTCGTCACCCAGCGCAAGCTTGTAGGAAGACCAAGCGCCGTCGTGTGGTTCACCGACAGTCATGGTTCTGCTCGTCTTGGTGAGCACCCGCTCATGCCGCTCAATGGCCTGTACCAAAAATAAAAATAAAAATGCATGGAGAAACGGAGGATTTAGAGAACTTATCATCATACCAGGAACTGGACGGCAGCACCAACATGCCTATCGCACACACGCGGTGTCCAGTCCCATCCCTCCAGCAAAAACCACCCCTCCCCTTCCCGGGCATCCATCCCATCCCCTCCCTTAAACCAGCCTCTGCCCGCACACAGGCATCCAATCCCATCCCCCCCGGGAACCCTCTCCACCCCTTCCTCAACATCCAATCCCATCTCTACTGTGAACCACACTCTCCCCTCTACTAACAGGCCACCCCATCCCATCCCATCCCTCCCGCTCCCCTTCCCTATCCACACACGGGCATCCACCTTCCAACTTCCCTTCTCAGACATCCAATCACTTCCCTCATTTCGACCCACCCCTCCCCTTCTCAGACATCCAATCCCATCCCTCATTACGACCCACCCCTCGCCTTCTCAGGCATCCCATCCGAACCCACCCCTCCCCATCTCGGACATCGCATCCCATCCCTCCCGCTAACCCACCCCTCCCCATCTCGGACATCGCATCCCATCCCTCCCGCTAACCCACCCCTCCCCATCCCGGACATCCCACTCACGAAGCTGCTGGGGCGATAGGGTCTCACGAGAACGCTGCTGCTGTTGGCGCTGGCCACCACCAAAGCCTCCTCGCTGCACAGCGCCACCCCGACCAGCACCACCGCCGCCGCCACCCCCACTGCCGCTGCCGCCGCCGCCTCCACCTCCACCACCGCCACCGAAGCCCCCACTCCAGCCACCACCCCCACCTCCACCCCCACCCCCTCCGCCGCCTCCACCGCCACCACCGCCACCCCCGCCGTCTCCTCCAGCACCCTTGCCCCCCTTGCTCCTGCCGCTGCGGCGCTTCCCACTAGGAGCAGACGCAGCGCCGACCGACTCGGTGCCAACGAGGTTGAGAGCAGCAGCAGAGGCAACATAGGGCAAAAGGGGGACGAGGGAGCACCCCTCAAAGAAAGGGGCACGAGGGTCACCACGAGAGGCCCCTACAGCGACTATACTCTTCTCAGCTGCAAGGAGGCGCTCCTCGAGGAGGTCAACGGTGAGCGTGGTGGGGCAAAGGGAGAGGAAGTGGTCCCTGACCGAGCGAAGGGAGTCAGGGAGCCGGGTGACGAGGTAGTAGAGAGTGATGTACATAGGGGGGGGGGTCTTGGCGCAGAACTCGGCAGGAAGCGCAGCGCGGTAGCGGGTGTCACTAGTGCGGAGGTGCGTAATGAGGTCAGCAACTGTGGCAAAAGTAGCTAGGTCAGAAAACAGGTACGGCATCATGAGGCGGCTAAGGGCAGCAGTGGCAGGGGAGGAGTAGCGCGCAACAACAGCGTCGTACAGAGTCCTAGCGGTCTTGTACTGGCTAAAGTGCTCGCGCTTAGCAGACGGCAGGTGACTACGAATAGCAAGACGGGCACCAGCATCGCGCGTGGTCCACTGCGAGCGAACAGCACTGTCAGCATCGGCAGCAGGTGCAACAGAGCCGCTCGGCAAGGTTGAGCGGCTCGGCAGGGCGGCGCGGGTGCGGCGGTGCGCTTACCAGGGCGGGATCGGGGTAGGGCCGCAACTGGCAGGGCAGGGCCGTGGCGCGCCGGCAGGTCAGGGGCGCTTCAGGCAGGGCCGCGACGAGGCGGCAGTGCAGGGCGGCGACACGGGCGCAGGGTAGAGCCGCAACGACGGCGTCTGTAGGCAGGGCCGCAACAGCGGCGGTAGGCAGGGCCGTGACCGCGGCCATAGGAAGGGCCGCGACGGCGGCAGGCAGGGCCGCGACGGCGCCAGGCAGGGCCGCGACAGCTCCAGGCAGGGCCGCGACGATAGGGCGGCAGGGCCGCGATGGCAGGGCGGCAGGGCCGCAACGGCAGGGCGGCAGGGCCGCGACAGCAGGGTGGGGCCGCGACGGCTTCAGGGAGGGCCGCGACGGCAGGCAGGGCCGCGACTGCAGGGCGGCAGGGCCGCGACGGCAGGGCGGCAGGGCCTCGAAGGCAGGGCGGCAGGGCCGCGACGGCAGGGCCGCGACGGTAGGGTAGGCGCACTGGGCGCAGGTGAGGTAGGCGCGAGGCGTGCAACAGGGCAGACAGGGGCAGGAGCGCGCTTCGAGCAGGGCAGGAAAAAAAAAAATTAAGAGGTGGGCCCTAAAAAAAACGGTCCCACTAGGGAACCCGCTCTATACCATGTGAGAATAGTACGAGGAATGAATGAAATAGGAAGCAGGTGGGTACAAGTAGGCAAACCTAAAAGTGTTGTACCCCATATTGTCTACCCCACTACAGCCTACAATATAGTTCTGACATTATGAAAATTTTAGATTTTGAATAACTATAGTGCATTATCAAAAGAATTGGCAAGGGGGCAGGTAAATGTACATGGATCTGTTTAGTAGAGGAAAACGCCATCGACAGGATTCGATCCTTCGACCTTTCGAACTACTGGAAATCTGCATGGACTAAGACACGGCGCGAAGAGTGTAGCTTTGAAGCCGAGTGGAACGTTTTCGCCATGGTTTCCCCAAATTGCCTGGGGCTACACGAGCCTACCTTGGACAGATTTGGGAGGGAACAGTTTCAAGAATTACTGTATACTGTCCCGAAAGTATCTTTCGGGAGCCTGGACACATTTAAGACATTTCTATGAGACCTGATTGAGGCTTCCGGGATCGCAGTTTGGCAGGGATGGTTCTAGGACCTCAACTTTTTGGTGATGTACTTGTCCGTGGTGCGCGCATTACTAATGCGCCAACAGAACGCAACCATAGTTCTTGCCGTGGTGGTTGTTGTCAGAAACACTAAGGACAGCTAGGCTTAGGAGCCATAGCTTTAGTAGGGAAGAACTTAGGTTTTAGGGTTGAAGGAGGTGTCGAGAGAGTTGAAGCAAGAAGAAGGTGTTCACTAAGAAACATGAGTACAAGATATAGCAAGGAGAAGCATGGTGCACCACCTACAGCAAATTGGGATATGCTACACTCTACACTGCAGACAATTATAAAGAACATATATAAATATAGTTCAACAGTTGTTTGAGCGAGAACCTCACGAAACACAGCACATAGAGCGTGTTACACCCAAGCAAAGATTGCTGCTTTTTTAGGATCGCCGTAGGCGATCCTTGAGAACAGTGTCCTACCTACCACTGTACAGTGAACACTGTTTCAGATGATGTACCAACAGAGAGAGGATCGGGACCATGTGTATTCAACGCTACACAATCTCTGTGAAATCCTAGGATTGTCGAGAGTCAACATTCTCTTTGCAATCCTTGCAATTCGGTACCATAGAGATAGTGATCTTGGTTGGCGAGAAAACAAACATTCGCACGCTAGTCGCAAGCACAAACTCATCGCAACCAATCACATCATTCATATGTGAAAACTCCAAGGCGCTCTTATGAACAAGCCATGCACACATCTGTGCCCACAAGCATTGGCCAATGTTGTGCTCTTGAGCTGGCGACACATTCGACACGCAGTCAATTCAGATGCAGTGCTGTAGGTGGAATTGCATGAATCACCAAGCACGAGAGTGCGTAGAGTGGCATCGTGCACACCCAATCTCTCAAAAGCATTGCTACTATCTTGCATGCAGTCAAGATACTGGCACGACCATTGCGTTTTCTAAATGTCGTCGGCATTTAGAATAAACAGCCGTGAGCCACGGGACACGTGTAAAAGTGAAGACAAGTTTGCTCTCATTTCCGAGTTCCAAGGCTAGTATGAACACCCCGTTGTGATTAACCGAGAGCGCCGCGCTGCTCCGTTCCCTTACTAATGAATTTAGCAACAACGAATGGCGCCCCGACGGATCTGGCCACGCGAGTCGCAAACCTCGACTCGCGTGGCGCGATCCGTAGTTGCCGACACGAGACAGTCTTCAACGTTCTCTGACGCAGAGAGACTGCCCACCAAATTGAACAACTATATACGTCACGAACACAAATGTACTTCTCACTGCACTCTAATAGTGTAGAGCATCACCATGGCAGATAGTAGCAGCTGGGCCTCTAATGACAACACTGATACGTCAACCGACGGGTATAATGAGATTTTGAGGAGTCTTCCGCCGTACATTGGTGTCACCGGTGTGTTCCCTGGCAGTCAACACTCTGCAGTTGGAATTTTTGACCTGAACGCCCCATTTCTGAACAATGGCGAACCCAACGCGGCGACGGCTGATGCAGCCAACATTTCAGCGAATGCGCATCAGGTATTAGCGAGTACAAGCGTGCAACCTCAGGGAACTCATGTGCAGGTCGTGCCTAACGCCGCGCCTGTTTCTGCACCAACGTCTAGTGGTGTCGCTCGTACCCCACGACGCAGCCTTGGGAACATAGCAAACAACGATGAGATGCTGGCTACGTTAGGGGACCCATCAGCACCCCTTGGAGAGGATGACGACCAGCTTGGGGAGTTAGATGATGTTGCACCGGAGGTGGTGCAATCAGTGACGGACGAGCGTGCTGAGTCCACACCCTCTCGTGGACAGTCCTCTCGAAGAGGCCGAAGTGTTTCGCGAGGTAGGGGTCGCGGACGTGCCTCTCGTACGACTTCTACCAGTATCCGCGGTGACACGGTGTGGACTGATGTGGAAACTATTATTCTTGCTGAGGTACGACGTGACAAGGATGATCTGATTGCCCGCATGAAGAATTGTCAGGGGCAGAATTACAACACCGAGTTGTGGCGGGAGTGTAGGTGCCGCGACCCCGGTTTCCGTCATGGCATAAATGCTGTCAAAGCTAAGCTTCAACGCATGACTGCCAGGTGGAAGCAGATTGATGACGAAAGGCAGACCTCTGGTGGTGAACGCATACCGGATACGGACCTTCCAATATGGTTTCCAATCCTGGACCCCGTTCTGGCCACTCGAGAGACCGTGAGGCCATCGTTCACGAGGTCGAGCTTGACGCCTATCGAGGCAGGGGGGGCACCGCTGACTGCTGCAACGCCAACGGCCTCTGTCAATGGTATGATAATCTTTGCGTATACTGGATGTAGTGTGTGTTATTTCAATTTTGACATGCTCTTACAAATGTTGACCATTACCGGTATTTTTTTTGAATTTTGAACAACACAGGCGGAGGTACCATCCCCACAGCCAATCCTACTAGTGTGCCAGCCCCTGCTCCCCTTGCTGCCCCTCCTACCCCTACTACCCCTGCTACCTCTGCTGCCCTTGCTACCCCTGCTATCCCTGCTGCCCCTGTTACCCCTTCCGCCCCTGCTACCCCTGCTGCCCCTGCTACCCCTGCTATCCCTGCTGCACCTGCTCCCCCTGCTGCCCCTGCTCCCCCTGCTGACCCTGCCCCCCCTGCTGCCCCTGCTCCCCCTGCTGCCCCTGCTCCCCCTGCTGCCCCTGCTACCGCTGTTGCCCCTGCTACCCCTGCTGCCCCCACTTCAACAACCAATGGCCGTCCTTCCACTAGCGATGGTCGTCGTGCTGGACGATCCCGTTCTGCCAGCGCAAGGCAGACTGCAGATGCTTCAACGCCTAGCACGGGTGCGCGGCGCTCCGTCCGTGGGCTCCGGGGCCCTACGTCTATGGCTGCAGGGGAGAATATCGAGTTTGATGCAGAGTTATGGACCGACGCTGGGACGAGAAACATGGCAACTCAGCTTGGGGAATTGGTTGAAAACGCCATGCTTCGAGCAATGGATTACGGTATTGGCAGGTTGGGTGTTCTTACCCGAGATGTGGCTGCATCTCTCCCAGATGTGCCAGCCGCCAGGAGGCGTAGAGTCCGTTTGCCAGGCGGTTCCGGCGACGAACTAGCGTGAACCCCGGCTCGCTCGGTGTGATGTGTTGCAGGAATGTTGCAGGACCACTTTTCCACCACTCGTCCCTTTCGTTTCCGTCAATAGCTACTCTAGGCCTGCTTCCAATAGCTAGCTCGATGTTGTGGATCGCTACCACAACACTAATGGTTGCACTGAATTTAGGTAGTGTGCATTCCATTGTCCTGTCAAGTAGTCGCCATTTATTTTTTATCCGTCCATTCACGCACTCCACTATCATCCGACAACGGGATTGCATCTCATTCCAAACCATCTCCTCCAGTTTCAGGCCTTCCGTAGGGTGCGCGCGGTACGGCGTGAGGGTGTAATTGCGGAGTCCATAGGCACAGTCACCAACTAAGCAGTAGTCGTTCAACCTACCATTTGCCACTCGTGATTTGGCGGGCGAGCGGTGCCACACACGAGCGTCGTTGACACTTCCAGGCCATCCTGTGAAGAAGTCCCATATAAACCCGCTACTATCAACAATCAGCTGCAAAACCATCGAGTAGTATCCGTGCCTATTCCTGAAGTCATCCCTTCGGTGGCCAAAACTGTTAAGGTGAAGCCCTGCACGCGCCTGGTTTTGCGTGTAGCAGCCCTATGCGATGTAGCGAGGTTTCGCATACAGCATACCGGAGCTTCGGTATTCACCGAGTACACTCCAATAGTACACTTTGGTATGCACTGTTCAACACTGAACCGAAACGGAGGGAAGTGACGACATTGCACAAACGAGTATGTGCAGCTGTTTGTTGAGAGCACCTGCGCAACTAGTCCTGGGCAGGTAGAAAATGCACCTGACGGTATCTTCACCTGATGGTATTTTCACCTGGCGGTGCCAACCTGGAACCGCATACTAGAGTAGGTGCTTGCACATTCTTCTTGAACAACGTTCTTTATGGACAACGTTCTCGTAGAACGTTCTCGCACACGTCACTATGTTTCCTATAAGGTTCATGTTGTATCTGTTGTAATCAATCAATTAATCAATTACTTTCCTTTCGTTACTGGATACCAAGCCTATTGCTGCATACCAAGCATACTGTTCTCCAAAATACCAGTATCCGGTTTCCAACAAGTCCGTACACGGAAAACTCTCTGATCGTGCAACTCTGCGCCTAGGCTCTCCCATAATCGCCTATTTTCCACATGGTGCGGTGAGCGTGGACGCATACGCGAACTTCAGATGGCCTCGAATACGATTGACGAAGTTGTCAACCTTGAGCCGGCAGCCACTTCGATTCCGTATGGTTGGCGAGGGCGCCACTACGGAAGTCATGGACCTGGAGACGCAGGTCGTGGCGAAATCAGCGACGCGGATCTGGAGCTGATGATTGAAGGAGCTCGTTCGAAGTGGGCTCGCGATCACCCACCTCCTCGCGCTGAGGCGGAAATTGAGTCCGCTTCTCCCCGTGCTGAAGGCAAAAACGTCAACATCGATGGCAATGAAGGCGCAAGAGTGACGCGCGGTGAACTGCGAGGGGCCGTCAGAGTGCACACCGCGAGCGTCGGTGGAACGCAAGCGCAAGTCCTTCGGTCAGCTGCTGAAGCGAGTGTGCGTAGTGATGCGCACGGTCGTCGCAACCCTGCACGACCAAGTGGTGGCGGACCTTCTTGGACGGCAAATGCGTCAACCGTACGCGATGGTGGAATTGCTCCGGAATACGGATACTTCAAGTTCTCGCCTGACAAGATCGTCGTGCCAAAACTACTTGAAGGGCGTCATGACTTGACAACGTGGGTTGAGTCTATTGAACCGCAGTTGGAGATCGCGCAGCTGAAGAAGTTCGTTGACGGCACGGTGGAGGTGCCGCCTGAAGATGACGCTGAGCGGCGCGCACAGTTTCATTCCACACAGCTGTTGACGTTTATGGTCATCTCAAGGTGTTGCTCGCCGGTCGTCCAAGTTGCATTGAAGCCATGTCGTCTCCCGGTCGACGCTGGTTTTCAAGCTTGGCAATTCATTATGAAGACCTACAAGGCAACGGATGACCTTTACATCGGCCAGCTGGAGCAACGGTTGACAAATCTGGAGATGGGGGAGCACGAAAGCGCAACCGCATACTGCAATCGCGCACAACAGATTCTTGCAGATCTGCGTATGGCTGGCGTGGACTACTCAATGACTTCGTACGTCACGCATGTCATCAAAGGTCTGCCTGCAAGCTACAATCTCCTTCGACGCATGGTGAAACTTCCAGGTGTACGGGAAGAACTCGATGAGGATACGCTTTCGAGCTACATCATTGAAGAGGAGTTCACACTTGAATCCGAGCGGCGCAAGGAGCAGCTTCTCCCTCAAGTCAACTATGTCGCGTCAAAGCAACAGCGGCAGCAGCAAAAGTGGGCGAAATCGCGCGGAGGAGGCGACAATGAGAAACAAGTCAACCGCGCGAAGACGACCAAGAGTGACGAGCGTTCCGGTGGCGGAAAGCGCAACTCTCGACGATACTGCTTTGTCTGTGGAGATCCCGACCATTTCGCAAACCAGTGCCCCGACCGCGTCAACAAGGATGCTGGCGATGGACAGGAAGCTTCGCACGGACGATCACAGAACCGTCAACCTCGTCGCGAAACCGCCTACCGTAAGGATAACCAGCGCTCGGATTCCAAAGACAAGCAGCCGTCGGATGCAGGAACATCCCGCGGAAAGGGTGCGAAGGAGGCCCCAAGTGATGACCACGAAGGGCAAGCGTCGTGTTCGATGGTCGGCGTGGTGACGGACACATCCGCAAAATCGACCATTTCCTTGGCTCCCGAAGCTGGCGAGGACTTCCAAGTGGTTGCGGCAGCGGTGCAAGCAAACCCGACCGTGGTACTCCTCGACAGTGGCTGTTCTCATCACCTCATGGGGACGCGTGAGGCATTCGTGAACATGAATGCGGGAGGCGACGTTCACCATGTGCGTGGATTCAACGGCGCTATTCAGCCCGTGCAGGGGCGCAGCACGATTGCTCTTCAATGCGCAGCGGGCACGAAGGTTCTCATTCCCGATGTGCTGTATGTGCCTGGCGTACAGGCAAATCCGCTGTCAGCTGGACAGTTAAAGGACAGTGGTGTGCAGTTTCAGGACACCGGTGACGAGACACTTCTCGTATCTGCTGAGGGAGCTGTTCTCGGTCGTGCGCGCTACACCGGCCGCGTCCTCTGCACTGGCATGCGCCCGTGTTCATCGCAGCAGCCGACGGCGCCGCCAACGGAGACGGTCGCTTTGCGGACGATTGCGTCATCTACGAGGTCGTCGGCGGACACCTGGCATGCACGCCTTGCGCACGCGGGGATGGATACGATCAAGCGCACAGCTGCACATGGCGCGGCAGCCGGTTTGGAGATCACGTCATCGGCTGGCGCGGATCTGGTGTGCGTTTCTTGCGTTGGCGGAAATCTGGTTCGGCATACCTTCCCCGACCAGGGTTCTGAACCCGACAACGCATTGGATGTTGTGCACATCGACATCTGCGGACCCTTTCGAGTTGCTGCCAAGGACGGGAGTCGCTACTTTCTTCTCCTGAAAGATCGCAAAACGCGCTGGACGTATCCTCTCACGCGGAAGAGTGACGCTTTGGAGAAATTTGAAAAGTGGTTGACGATGGTGGAGCGCCAAACGACGGTGACGGTGAAGATGATCCGATCTGACCGCGGAGGGGAGTTCTTGGGTCACGATTTCACTGCCTTCCTCGACAAGCACGGCATTGTACACGATCTGACATGTCCGTATACCCCGCAGCAGAACGGTATGGCCGAACGCGAAATGCGCACACTTGTCGAGGCGGTGCGGACCATGCTTCTCCACATGAACGTGCCACACCATTGGTGGAACCTCGCGCTTCGCCAAGCTGTGTGGGTGCGCAATAGCATTGAGCGCGCTTCTCTGTCCTCGGGATCAACACCGTATACGCTGATGTACAAAGAGAAGCCAGATCTCACCATGGCCCGGGTGTGGGGTTGCATGGTGCAATACATGGTCCCGCAACATCAGCGCGGTGGGAAGCTTGCGCCGAAAGCGAGCTGGGGACTTCATCTTGGTGTTTCTCCCGCGAGCAAAGGTTGGGAGGTGCTGGATTTCGCTGCAAACCGCATCGTCACCACTGTGGAGGTGATATTTTACGAAACCCAGTCGCTGGATGACTGGAAAGCCGAGCGCGCGCCAGGAAGTGCACCCAAGGTATCCACTTCGGCGGTCTCTGCTCCTTCACCGAGTCTTCTCGCTGAGGAGATTGACGATCCGCTTGACGCTCCGGCTTCGGCACCTGCACCTCCGCACGTCCCCACGTCCATCCCCAGCTCTGCCCTCCCACCAGTATACCCACGTGTGGTGCCGGTCACCAAACCGTCAACCTCCTCCTCGCCTACCGTCATCTCCTCTCCGCTACCGGCTGCGGACACCCTCTCTCGTCCAACCACCGACACCCCGTCCACGTCGGCCGCCGACGATGAGGGGAGACATGACGCGCTACCTTCGGCGCCGCGCATCGGCATCGTCGACGGTCGACCTGCCGCATCTTCTGAAACCGGCGCACCTGGTATGCAGAAACAGGCAGGGGAGCATATGACAGGGGAGCAGTTGACAGGGGAGCAGACCAGCGACAGCACGTCGAGCGACGTTGTGGAGGTCATCGGCGAAGCTGCAGGGGAGTCATCTGGAGACAGCTCTTCGAGCGATGTGGTGGAAGTCAAGCTGCCGACACGGCACTCCACCCGTTCCAACTTCAGTGTACCTCCAAAGAAGTGGGCCAATGTGTGCCCGGTATTCGCTAACACGCTTCTTGATGACGCAAACACGGATACCACGCTGCCAGAACTGGATCCCAATATGCACGCTGACCCTGAACGACGGTGGGACATCTCCACAATGACCGTCAAGGAAGCGCTAGCGAGCTGGAAGGGGAAGGCGGTGAAGGCAGCAATGGAGGAAGAAATGCGCAGCCTTCTTGCCAACGGAACATGGGAGCTGGTGCCTCGACCGCGCGGCGTCAATGTCATGAAGAACCGGTGGGTTCTTACGACAAAGTACAACGCCGACGACACAGTCGCCCGCGAAAAGGCACGTCTCGTTGTGAAGGGATTTACGCAGATTTATGGTGCGGATTACGATGAGACATATTCACCAGTCGGCAGCTACGTTACGCTACGCATTTTCCTCTCCATCGTCGCGGTACTCGATCTGCACGTCATGCAGCTGGACATGAAAAACGCATACCTGCAGAGCAAATTGGACCGAGTTCTGTACATGGAGCAGCCGGCGTACTTCAACGACGGTACATCTCGCGTGTGCAAGCTTCAGAAGAGCTTGTACGGACTCAAACAGAGTCCACTGCTGTGGTATTCGGCGCTCGACAGCGTACTCATTGGCGGCGGGTGGAGCAAGAGTCAGGTTGACGAAGCGCTCTACTTCAAGTTCGGTTCTGATAGAGTCGGTTGCTGGCTGCTGGTGTACGTTGACGATTTGCTCGCCGCAAGTAGCAGCCTCGAGATGCTGAAGGACCTCCGTGAGCTTCTGCAAAACGCATTCGAGTTGCGGGAAATCACTCCCGTGCAGAAGTATTTGGGGCTGGAGATAGTACGGGACAGGTCCGCGTGCAAGCTGTGGCTGCACCAAAGCGCATACGTGGACAAGCTGCGTCACCGCTTTGTGGACGAAGAGCAGACAGGTCGCCGCCCGAAAACACCTATCTCGGTCGATGCGTACACCGAGTTGACGTTTGACGACGAAGAATACCAAGCGCGTGAAGAGGAGGAGTACCGCCAGAAAGTGGGTTCGCTCCAGTTTGCCGCGACCACGACCCGTCCCGACATTGCATACGCATGCAGCAAGTTGGGCTCGGGATTGACGATTCGCAGTGACCAGCACTGGATGGAGCTGGACCGCTGCATTGACTACGTGGTGAACACCTGCGATTTCGCCCTCGAATTTGGTGGTGGACCGGACACTCTGCACCTGGTGGGGTATGCGGATTCCGATGACGCGGGTGACAGGCAGACGCGCAGCAGTACCAGCGGATACGTTTTCGTGCTTGGCGGAGCTGCGGTTTCGTGGGCAAGTCAGAGGATTAAGTGCATGACGCTGTCCTCAACGGAATCCGAATACATTGCTGCAACGGAGGCCAGCAAGGAGGCGCGACATTTGCGCTTTCTACTCGCTGAATTTCGGCTTCTCGATGCCGGGGTGCCAACCGTCATCCACGTGGACAACTCATCTGCGATTGCTGTTGCGGAAGGGCTGGGGCTCAAGGGGAGTCTCAAGCACATGGAGAGGCGTTACATCTGGCTGCAGCAGATGGTGAAGCTCGCGCTTACGTACATTCCGACGAGCGAGCAACCCGCGGACTATCTCACAAAGGCGTTACATTCCCCGGCATTCAAGCGTTGCGCTGTCGCTGTTGGGCAAGTCGATCTTGCAGACGACGAGCATGACAATGAGCAGGAATAGGTGCCATGTCCTTCAACATGGCTGGTGCGGTGAGTATGCGTGTGCGGAAACACGCGGATGGGTTTCAGAATCGTCACCCTGTTGTACTCTATTATTTCCTTTTCGCTTTGTGTGGTGTGCTAACTCCTCAGTTGCCCAGGCACGAGCAGGGCAGGGGAGTGTTAAGGTGAAGCCCTGCACGCGCCTGGTTTTGCGTGTAGCAGCCCTATGCGATGTAGCGAGGTTTCGCATACCGCATATCGGAGCTTCGGTATTCACCGAGTACACTCCAATAGTGCACTTCGGTATGCACTATTCAACACTGAACCGAAATGGAGGGAAGTGACGACATTGCACAAACGAGTATGTGCAGCTGTTTGTTGAGAGCACCTGCGCAACTACTCCTGGGCAGGTAGAAAATGCACCTGACGGTATTTTCACCTGATGGTATTTTCACCTGGCGGTGCCAACCTGGAACCGCATACTAGAGTAGGTGCTTGCACATTCTTCTTGAACAACGTTCTTTATGGACAACGTTCTCGTAGAACGTTCTCGCACACGTCACTATGTTTCCTATAAGGTTCATGTTGTATCTGTTGTAATCAATCAATTAATCAATTACTTTCCTTTCGTTACTGGATGCCAAGCCTATTGCTGCATACCAAGCATACTGTTCTCCAAAATACCAGTATCCGGTTTCCAACAAGTCCGTACACGGGAAACTCTCTGATCGTGCAACTCTGCGCCTAGGCTCTCCCATAATCGCCTATTCTCCGCAAAAACCCCTAACTTTGATATGCGTACCATCTATTGTCCCGACCACTCCCGGGATGCCTGCAAAGTTGAGAAACTCTGACTCCAAGGTGTGCAGCTCAGCATCAGTCGGCCAACGCACCTACAGCGGTGTTAGGTCGCCATCCATGAACGCGATTACATGGTAGAAAAGACGCATGGCAACTACGTGGCTAACGCCAAATAGCAGTCCTATTGACCGGAAGCTCCATCCCTGGCCCAACCTCGTCAAACAGATCACCATTCGCAAGTATGGATTTAAGAAATTGCGCGCCTGATCTCCTAAAACGTTGGAGTAGTCGTGAACTAGCTTACCAAAAGTACGGCGATCTACTCTAAAATGTTCGTAGAAGAAGCATCCTGGAATACGCATTATTATGCGCATCCAACGCGCCTGGACCGCATGGCGGTGGGCCATTGGGCGCCATGGCAGCCAACATCTGTTCAGCACTTGGAGTACTAGTGGCAACGTAGCGGCTAATCCAAGAACAACGGGGGCGAAAATGATTGAGAGGAAGCCCTGGAAAATAAAAGGGATAATGCGTAAAAACTGAGCGCGATCCATGGAGATAAAGTGGATAGAATACTTGGGCTCGGAGGTAATAACGTGTTTGCGTGCTGATTCTAGGAGGTAATAACGTGATGGTGGGCTTGAGCTGCGAGGTCACAAGGTACTTCTGTGATTGGGATGGGAGGTGCTGAGTTTGAGTCAGTGGCGGGAGTGATTGACGCATGAAGATGTTGGGGGCGTCTGTTTGAAATGTACCGTGTGCAATGTTGGATGGTGTGGCGGTGTCGCGCTGGTGGGGTGGTTGTGACTCGGGTTGTTACATGGTCAACATGCAGTTGGCGATTGCACAGTGTGCGCGATTTGATGCGACGTCGTAGTGTCGCAGAGGATCACACCTTGCAAATTTGCAGGTGGTACACCCAGCTAGGATCGTGACGGCCCCAAACTTTGGTTGAATTGCGGGCACTGATCCTACGGTCGTGATGATCGTGATCTGTGCACCGTGATCCTCGAAATTTCATTGGGTGTAACACGCTCTGATTGTCGGTGATTGTGTGGGATTGCGTTTGATTGGGCTGTTTTAGGCGGTTGATCCAGTTGGGGCGATAAACTAATCGCAATCAAGGCTGCGTTCTGCAGGCGCATCAGCCCGCATCAATGTACATTGATGCGTTCTACCATGTTTCCATGATCCTTCCACGATAATCTGCCGACAGGTTATCAAGGCTCGCGATAAGCGCATAGCTGCCGAAGCAGAACACACCCGAATGCGTGCAGAACATCCTTTTTGGCTTTCGAAATTTGTAATATGACCCCGTTCCAAAAAGCTGACTCTCATAGCAATCGGGCGCATCACTGATGCGCGCATCATGCGACTTGGGAAAATCGCATCATGCGCGCATCAGCTGATGCGCTGCAACCTCATTGGCCAATCAGTTTGGCACATCCAAATTTCGGCGACATCTGACTTTCCAGAAACTTCCAAGAAAACTGTAACATTCAGAATGTTGAAATTCGTCAGAAATTTGAATGTCCAATTTCCTGGGCTGCGTTCTGCGGGCGCATCAGCTCTGATGCGCCCTAGGCTCGGCCTGATCCGCACGTTGACAAATTGAGGTTCGGGAATGAGGAATTTGAAATTGAAAAATAGAGGTTCGGAAAATAGAAATAGAGGTTTGGGAAAACCGGAAATTGAGATTTGAAAATTTCGACATTTCAGATCTCGATTTCAAATTTCCTCAAAATTCGGCATTGCAGAGGGATTCGTCGAAGTCAGACAGCACGTACCTGACGCATTCGCCACATGCATGTACATACTGCCCGACGCTGCCCACACACGAGCCGGGTAGCTGCCTAAAAATCTGAAGGGGAAACTCGAACACCCCTTGAGATCGAAAACCCTATGCATCGATTTGGAAACCGTTCTTTGGGTTTATTTTGTTTCATTCGTTGGGCAACAGTGGGCCATCAATGACTCGGCCGTTTTTTTTTAGGGCATTGTTCAGTTGCCCCATTCGAGCTGATGCGCGCATCATGCGTCTTCTCGGCGTTGCATCATGCGCGCATCAAGGGCTCGTCAGATTGCTAGGACGATAAATTTCTCGGAAAGCGGCAACATGTAAATTTGTGGTTGCCAAAAATACCGTTCTGCAGGCATTCGGGCTTGGTCTGCCTCGGCAGCAAAACACTTATCGCGAGCCTTGATAACCTTTCGGCTGGTTATCAAGGAAGGCTCCTGGAAAATCGGAAACAAATTGCAATGTAGATTGATGCGGGCTAATGCGCCCGCAGAACGCAGCCCTGAATCTCGTTAGATTTTGTCAGAACATTATATAGCTTATGCTGTTGTGTAGGCTATAGTGGGGTATCCCATAGGGGGTACAACCCAATTAGGGTTTCCTATATGTACTCACTTCATTCATAGTTCATTCATTCGCGTTCTCCTTCCCACATGGAATCAGAGCAGGTCCCCTCCTAGGGACTGTTTCTAGGGCCCACCGAAGCGCGCCCCGAGGCGCGCTTTCCTTTTTTTTTAGCGACCCTCCGTGTCGCCCCTAGCGGCCCGTTGCGCCGCCCTTACCTACGCGAGCCCGCCGCCCTTACGTCGCGGCCCAGCCGCCCTCACGTCGCGGCCCCGCCGCCCTCACCTACGCGGCCCCGCCGCCCTTGAGTCGCGGCCCCGCCGCCCTCACGTCGCGGCCCCGCCGCCCTCACCTACGCGGCCCCGCCGCCCATAAGTCGCGGCCCCGCCGCCCTCACGTCGCGGCCCCGCCGCCCTCACGTCGCGGCCCCACCGCCCTTGCCTACGCGGCCCCGCCGCCCTCACCTACGCGGCCCCGCCGCCCTCACGTCGCGGCCCCGCCGCCCTCACGTCGCAGCCTCGCCGCCCTTGCCTACGCGGCCCTGCCGCCCTCACCTTCGCGGCCCCGCCGCCCTCACGTCGCGGCCCCGCCGCCCTCACTTTGCGGCCCCGCCGCCCTCACCTACGCGGCCCCGCAGCCCCACTTCGCGGCCCCGCCGCCTACGGTACCGGCCCCGCCGCCTATCCTCACCGGCCCCGCCGCCTACGACCGCCGAGCCGCCCTGCCGCCGAGCCGCCCAGCAGCCGAGCCGCCCGGGAGCCGAGCCGCCCTGCCGCCGAGCCGCCCTGCCGCCGAGCCGCCCGGGAGCCGAGCCGCCGAGCCGCCCTGCCGCCGAGCCGCCCGGGAGCCGAGCCGCCCAGCAGCCGAGCCGCCGAGCCGCCCAGCCGCCGGGCCGCCCTACTGCCGAGCCGCCCGACCTGCCCTGCCTGGTGAGCACAGCACCACTGTTACTGCGTGCCCTTCCCCTACTGCTTGCACTACTACACTGTCGTCGTCATGGCTACCCCTAGTGTCCTCGCTTTTGACGCTGAGGGTCGAGCCATTGACTTTGAGGTCTGGGTCGACGACCTGCAGCTGTTCTTACAGTGCGATAGGGCGGACGGTCTTTCCCTCTTTGACCTCACCTCTGGCGCCTCTCCTGCCCCTGCTGCTGATGCTGACCCCACTGTTCGCTCTCAGTGGGCCACCCGCGATGCTGCTGCACGTCTTGCTGTGCGTCGCCACCTGCCTACCACTGAGCGCGCGCACTTTAGTCAGTACAAGAGTGCTCAGACCTTGTACGACGCTGTAGTTGCGCGCTACTCTTCCCTTGCCACTGCTGCCCTGAGCCGCCTCATGCTACCGTACCTCTTTTCTGACCTTGCTGCCTTTCCCACTGTCGCTGACCTCATTACGCACCTCCGCACTAGTGACACTCGCTACCGCGCCGCCCTTCCTGCTGAGTTCTGCGCCACGAACCCCCCCCCCATGTACATCACTCTCTATTACATAGTCACACACCTCCCTGACTCCCTTCGCGTAGTCAGGGACCACTTCCTCTCAGTCTGTCCCACCACTCTCACTGTCGACCTCCTCGAGAAGTCCCTCCTGGCGGCGGAGAAGAGCATCGTCGCTGTAGGAGCCTCTCGTGGTGACCCTCGCACCCCCATCTTTGAGGGGTGTTCTCCTTCCCCCCTGCTGCCCTCTGTTGCCTCTGCTGCTGCTGCCGACCTGCTTGGTCTTGAGTCGGTCTGCGCGGCGTCTGCCCCTAGCGGGAGACGCCGCCCTGGCAGGGGCAAGGGGGGCAAGGGCGCGGGTGGAACTGGCGGGGGCGGTGGAGGTGGCGGTGGAGGCGGCGGAGGGAGTGGGGGTGGCGGTGGGAGTGGTGGCGGGGGCGGTGGTGGCGGTGGCAGCAGCGGAGGAGGAGGCGGTGGTGGCGGCAGCGGTGGGAGCGGAGGCAGCGGTGGTGGTGGAGGTGGAGGCGGCGGTGGCGGAGGGGGTGGAGCTGGTCGGGGTGGTGCCCCGCAGCGTAGCGGCTCTGGTGGTGGCCAGCGTCAGCAGCAGCAGCAGCAGCAGCGTTCGCGGGACATCCCCCCGCCCCAGCAGCTCCGTGAGTGGTACACGCAGCGTCAGCGGGGTGGGGGTTTTGGTCCGTGCACCTACGTCCTTCGTTCCGGCGACCGCGCGGGTGAGCAGTGTGGGGGTGCCCACCCCACCCAGCGCTGCTTTGGCCGCCTGACGGACGCTTGGCGTCAGCAGTTCCCCGAGGCTAGTGAGATTCCCCGTTGGGGAGAGCTGTCTAGGGCTGGCGTAGCTATCTTTGATCTTGACTTTGATGCTATCCTTGCTGCCATGTATGCTGTGACTATTTGTGAGGAGGGTGACTGTTACCGGTGTTTCCCACCCGACCCGGGCATTGGTACTGCTGCGCTAGGTACTTCTGCGGCTGCTGCTCTAGGTGCCAGTGCGTCTGCACTCTCAGGTACTGGTGAGGCTGCGCTCTCAGGTACTGCGTCGGCTTCGGCCTCCCTCACCTTCACGCTTGACTCAGGGGCTTCTCGCTCCTTCTTTCGAGACCGCACCACACTCACGCCGCTTGGCCGGCCGGTTGCAGTCTCCCTGGCTGACCCCTCTGGGGGTCCTGTCCTCTCTCACTTCTCCACTGTCCTCCCGTGTCCGGCTGCCCCCTCGGGCACCTTGTCTGGTCTGTACCTCCCCTCGTTCTCGACGAACTTGGTGAGTGGTGCTGACCTGCAGGATGCGGGGGTTCACCAGTTTACTCCTGCGAGTCAGCGGGTGACCCACTGCTCGGACGCCCGCACAGGCCGACACCTGGCCACGTTTTCGCGTCGGCCGGGGTCGAGTCTCTACACCCTGACCACTGAGTCTCCTCCTGTCCCTGCGTCTGGCCAGGTAGCTGCGTCGGGTCAGGTGTTTGCTGCTGCGTCCAGGTCTGGTCCTGAGTCTGCCCCCTGCTCGTGTCGCCGCCTGTCTCAGGAGACTCTCCTGTGGCACCACCGTCTTGGCCACCCCTCCTTGCCTCGTCTTCGGGGCATGGCTTCCCGTGTCCTTGTCTCTGGTCTTCCCCGGTCTCTCCCTCCCCTTCCTTCGGGACCCGGACCTTCGTGTGTCCCCTGTGTCGAGGGGCGGCTCCGGGCTGCCCCTCACTCCTCCCAGTTTCCCCCGACAGAGGCTCCTCTGCAGACGCTTCACATGGACGTGTGGGGCCCGGCCCGCGTCCGTGGGCAGGGTCACGAGCGCTACTTCCTGCTGGTGGTTGACGACTACTCGCGTTACACCACAGTCTTCCCCTTGCGCAGCAAGGGTGATGTCACTGAGGTGTTGATCGACTGGATCCGCGCAGCTCGTCTCCAGCTCAGGAGGAGCTTCGGCTCGGACTTTCCTGTTCTGCGTCTGCACTCTGACCGAGGTGGAGAGTTCTCCTCTGGCCTTCTGCGAGCCTACTGTCGTGCACGAGGCATCCGCCAGACCTTTACGCTTCCGGACTCTCCACAGCAAAATGGGATTGCTGAGCGCCGCATTGGCATGGTCATGGACGTCGCTCGTACGTCCATGATGCATGCGGCTGCCCCCCATTTTCTGTGGCCGTTTGCGGTTCGGTACGCGGCGCATCAGATCAACCTTCACCCCAGGGTCTCCCGGCCGGAGACCTCCCCAGCTCTGCTGTGGACGGGGAAGGTCGGCGATGCGTCTGCGTTCCGTGTCTGGGGATCTCGGGCGTTTGTCCGCAACTTGTCTGCGGACAAGCTGTCCCCTCGTGCTGCTCCCTGTGTCTTCCTCGGCTTCCCCCCTGACGCCCCAGGGTGGCAGTTCTACCACCCCTCCTCTCGTCGTGTTCTGTCCTCCCAGGACGTCACGTTCGACGAGTCAGTCCCCTTCTACCGCCTCTTCCCCTACCGCACTCCTTCCCTCCCCCCGCCACCGCACTTCCTTGTGCCAGGTCAACCCCCGGTAGACCCCCTTCCCCCTCAGGGTCCTGCCCCTTCAGGTGTGTCCCAGGTAGACGCAGTCGAGCCGGTCGAGGTTGCTGGTGACTCTGGTCCTGCTGCGGGTGCTGAGCCTGGGGGTGCTGACTCTGGGGGTGCTACGCGCGTGGGTGCTGAGCCTGGGGGTGCTGAGCCTGGGGGTGCTGAGTCTGGGGGTGCTGAGCCTGGGGGTACTGCGACTGGGGGTGCTGAGCCTGGGGGTGCGGAGTCTGGGGGTGCTGAGCCTGGGGGTGCTGCGACTGGGGGTGCTGAGCCAGGGGGTGCTGCGTCTGGAGCTGCTGAGCCTGGAGCTGCGGAGCCTGCGGCCACTGGACCTCCCCTTGTGGCGTATGGCGGTGCGGGACCTGGCGGTTCTCCGGGTGCTTCGCCTCGGCGGGAGCCCCTCTCTCCACAGGAGCTGCGCGAGTGGTTTGCTCGCCGCTGGAGACGTACTGCTGGAGCTGGAGCTCCTTCGGCTGCTGAGGGTACTTGTGCCGCTGGTCCCGGAGCTGCTGGGCCCTCGGGTCCGCCTGGAGCTGGAGCTGCTGCGGGTGTTGGTGCTGAGACTGCTGCTGTCCTTCCTGGCGGTGGTCCTGCTGCGGGTGCTGCTGGTGCTGCTGGAGGTCCTGCCGCTGGAGGTGCTGTTGGCGCTGGTGCTGCTGCTGAGGGTGCTCTCCCTGCTGTGTCTGGAGTCGCCGCGCGGCCTCGGCCGTACTTCGTTCCACTCCTACAGCAGGTTCTTGGTCTTTCTCCTCCTGCAGCGTGTCCACCGCCTATTCAGTCACAGTCCCAGTTAGAGCCCGCCTCCCCACTTCCTGCTCCCTCTCCTTACACTGGTCCCACTGGAGGTCTTGCTGAGCGTCGTGAGCCTGCGTCTCGTCCTGCGTCGCCTGTTCGTGCTGCTCGCGCTAGTGGTCGCGGTTCGCGTCAGCGTCCTCCTCCTGTCCCTGGCACGCACCGGATGTCTTTGCGTCCGTCCACTGCTCCTCTGCGTGCCCCTTTGCCTTCTCCTCCTGAGTCCTCCCTTCCTGCACTTACCGACCCAGAGTCCGACTCTCTTCGTGCTGCTAGTCCTACTGTCACACGTCTCCTTGCTACTGTCGTCACTGACCCCTCTTTTGAGTCCACTGCTGCGTCTGCGCTTGTTGCTGAGCTCGTCGACTTTGCTGCTCGCTGTCGTCTAGACTACGCTGCCGGTCTTGTTGCTGAGTCTGCGTCTGTCTGTCCTCCGTCCGTCGGGGGTGAGTGTGCTCTTGGCACGGACGTCCTTGAGGACAGGCAGGAGGAGTTCCAGTGTCTGGCTGCTGCTTCACCTCATCTCGCGTCCGTACTACTTGCCCCTGAGGGAGACCCGGATGCACTAGACATCCCGACTCCGCGCTCTTACGCGGAGGCCGTAGAGGGTCCCTACTCCTCTCAGTGGCAGGCAGCTATGGATGCAGAGATGGCGTCCTGGAAGTCCACAGGCACCTACGTTGACGCGGTGCCCCCTCCTGGGGCGAACATCGTCAGTGGCATGTGGATCTTCAGGGTGAAGCGGCCGCCGGGCTCTCCACCTGTCTTCAAGGCGCGGTACGTCGCTCGTGGCTTCAGTCAGCGGCAGGGAGTTGACTACTTTCAGACCTTCTCTCCCACCCCGAAGATGACCACTCTTCGGGTGCTGCTGCACATAGCCGCTCAGCGCGACTACGAGCTCCACTCTCTTGACTTCAGCACTACTTTCTTGCAGGGTAGCCTGCACGAGGAGATCTGGCTGCGCCGTCCACCTGGCTTCACTGGTTCTTTCCCTCCTGGCACCCAGTGGAGCCTCCGACGGCCAGTCTACGGTCTCCGCCAGGCACCGCGTGAGTGGCACGACACACTGAGGACTACGCTTGCGGCTCTTGGGTTTGCTCCCTCTACTGCTGAACCGTCGTTGTTTCTGCGCACCGACACTTCTTTGCCGCCGTTCTACATCCTCGTGTACGTCGACGACTTGGTCTTTGCCACAGCTGACACTGCTGGACTAGCCTACGTGAAGTCCGAGCTGCAGAAGAGACACACGTGCACAGACCTGGGTGAACTGCGCAGCTACCTTGGCTTGCAGATCACTCGGGACAGAGCACGCCGCACCATTACCTTGACTCAGTCACACATGGTGCAGCAGGTCCTTCAGCGCTTCGGCTTCACGTACTCCTCGCCTCAGGCCACTCCTCTGTCTACTCGCCACTCGCTCTCAGCTCTGCCTTCGGATGAGTCCGTAGAGTCGAGTGGCCCGTACCCAGAGCTTGTTGGCTGCCTCATGTACCTGATGACCTGCACACGACCTGGCCTTGCATACCCTCTTAGCATTCTTGCACGCTATGTTGCTCCTGGGAGACACCGACCAGAGCACATGGCTGCAGCGAAGAGGGTGTTGCGCTACTTGTGCAGTACGTCGGGCATGGGGCTAGTGCTTGGAGGGCGGAGTCCAGTGGTCCTCACTGGGCACGCGGACGCTTCTTGGGCTGACGACCAGGCTACGCAGCGGTCGTCGCAGGGTTACACCTTCAGTCTTGGTTCCGGCTCTGTCTCGTGGCGGGCTACTCGCTCGTCCTCTGTTCTCGGCTCCAGTTGTGAGGCTGAGATCTACGCCGGGGCCATGGCTGCACAGGAGCTTCGCTGGCTCACCTACCTGCTGACTGACCTTGGAGAGCAGCCTCGTTCTCCTCCAGTGCTGTACGTAGACAACAAGGCCATGCTGGCCTTGTGTCGAGAGCAGCGCTTGGAGCACAGAACGAAGCACATTGCTCTCCGTTACTTTCTTGCTCGTGAGCTGCAGCAGCGTGGTCAGTTGCGACTTGCGTACGTGGCCTCTGAGGCCAACACTGCTGATGTGTTCACCAAGGCACTTGCGCCTTGTGACCATCAGCGCTTCTGCACTCAGTTGGGTCTTGTACCTGTCTTGCCTCACTTGCTCTCCTCTTGACCTTGCTTGTACTGTCACATATATATACCTGCTCTTGCTTGTCTAGCTCTATATATATATGTGTCCTCCTGCATGTGAACTGGCCTTGTGGCCTTGTCGTTGTGCTCGGACTGTGTGGTGACTTTGTGATCCACCCTGAGCTTGCTGTGCTTTGCGTGACTGGTCTTGTGACCCCTTGTTCTCCCCCACTTTGCCTATGGGGGTGTGTCAGAACATTATATAGCTTATGCTGTTGTGTAGGCTATAGTGGGGTATCCCATAGGGGGTACAACCCAATTAGGGTTTCCTATATGTACTCACTTCATTCATAGTTCATTCATTCGCGTTCTCCTTCCCACAGATTTTCCAAACCTCAATTCTAAATGTCCGAACCTCAAATTCCAAATTGCAATTTCCGAACGTCAATTTCTCAATGTGAGGATCAGGCCGAGCCTCAGACGCATCAGAGCTGATGCGCCGTCAAAACGCAGCCCAAGGCTGCGTTCTGCGGGCACATCAGCTATGATGCGCCCTAGGCTCGGCCTGATCCGCACATTGACAAATTGAGGTTCGGGAATGAGGAATTTGAAATTGAAAAATAGAGGTTCGGGAAATAGAAAGAGGTTTGGGAAATCCGGAAATTGAGATTTGAAAACTTCGACATTTCAGATCTCGATTTCAAATTTCCTCAAATTCGGCATTGCAGAGGGATTCGTCGAAGCCAGACAACACGTACCTGACGCATTCGCCACATGCATCTACATACTGCCCGACGCTGCCCACACACGAGCCAGGTAGCTGCCTAAAAATCTAAAGGGGAAACTCGAACACCCCTTGAGATCTAAATCCCTTTGCATCGATTTGGAAACCGTTCTTTGGGTTTGTTTTGCTTCTTTCGTTGGGCAGCAGTGGGCCATCAATGACGCGGCCCTTTTTTTTTTAGGGCGTTGTTCAGTTGCCCCATTCGAGCTCATGCTCACATCATGCGTCTTCTCGGCGTTGCATCATGCGCGCATCAAGGGCTCGTCAGATTGCTAGGACGATAAATTTCTCGGAAAGCGGCAGCATGTAAATTTGTGATTGCCAAAAAGACCGTTCTGCAGGCATTCGGGCTTGGTCTGCCTCGGCAGCAAAGCGCTTATCGCGAGCCTTGATAACCTTTCGGCTGGTTATCAAGGAAGGCTCCTGGAAAATATGAAACAAATTGCAATGTACATTGATGCGGGCTAATGCGCCCGCAGAACGCAGCCCAAGTGATTGCCCCCCATTGCCTGAAATCGCCTCCCTACCTTCCTGGAAGTTATAGATTGCTTCTGATCTGGGCAATCAGAGACGAACCGTAACACGTCCATTGCCCGTTGTGTGCAGCCGAAATTGCTTCTGGGGTGAGCTTCGTTTGGCTGGCGAAACTGGGCGATCCTAGGCGATGTCCGGTCTGGCCGCGAAATGTCGAACACAAATGCAATTCTGTTATGACGAAACGTGTTTGCTAGCGCGAAACGCTTCGCGGGTTGCGTTCGGGTTGGTTAACGACTAGATTTTTCTTATCGCAGCACAGAAAATTCGTCTCGACGCGTACTGCTTCAGCTGACTTCGCGGTTGGGTTGTTCAGTTGGGGCGGGATGTAGCTCGCATGGCGACAAGTTCCAGCTGGCGGGGTGAACTGTTCCGCCGCCCCTTCGCTGAGTGGAACGATGACGGCGTCGTTACAGTACAGTATCACGGACAAAGGGAGCGACGACGGACTCATCTGCTGACGGGGACAGACACAGGCCAGGACTCAACGCGGGACTTGCATCTTCACGTCCCGTGATTGGCGACTCCGGTTATGGCACGAGCTGTGTGAAGTCCCCAGCGCGTGGAACCTGCCACGCTGGTCTTAACAGGCTGAGGTAGACTATTTTCATCACTTGATTATCCGGGTTGAATTATCTTTCAGCATGTGGATTCAGGACTGACACCCTTCTGTACTTGAGCGTAAACACAACGTGAAGTATGCTGATGTTCAGTTTCACCTTAGGGTTGCGGAAACTGCAGATATATATGCCGATCTACAATGGGATGGGGTGGGACGGGTGGGAGGGGTGGGAGGTTCTACGTAAGCAGGGGTAAACAATAAGAAAACGAGGGAATAGGGGGTTAGGCGGGCCTTAGAACGTAAATTTGAAATACGGGTAAAGATCTAAATTAGCCCGTTAGAGAACGGGCTAGCCTCAAAGTCAGTCCCTGAATATCCGGAGATGCCCCGAACCAGCATTGAATTCCCGGGTAAAAAGGGAAATGCTCTTGTGACGACAGACCTAACCCGGAATTGACAAAATTGACTGCACCCTGAACACGCGAAATCAGATTTCATGGTACTCTTCCCGACATGATGCTCTAGCGACGTGTTGCGACCCAAAGAGGTCGGGTCGAGCACCCCTGATCCCTCGTTTCTAGGAAGGCTGCTTTGCGCAAAAATCGACCAGTTCGACCCAACCGAATTTGGTGGGTTCTGCCCGATCGGGTTGACCAGGTTGGGTCAACCAGGTCGATCCGACCAATCCCAACCGGCTTGCGACAAGTTACTAGAGAAAACGAAATGTTTTATCTCGCTTTAATCTCGTTTTACAGTCGCGTACGAATTGCAAAACCAGCGAGCCAAGGTTTCTGCGTAGTTTCTCGCTTTAACCCTAAAACTTCTACGTTCTGTTGATTTCCTGGAGCCTTCCTGAACCCGTGCCCCGAGCCGAGCCGAAGCAGTGCACCGTGAGTTGCAACACGCCGTTATTTTTGTGTTCCAGTAATACAGGGTGGTGTGCGTGAGGTGCCGGTGCCGTTGGCCCAAATTGTTCATGGCACAACGGGTGGTGGGGGGTGTGACCATTGCAAGGCATTTTCCCTGTCTTGACTGAAAATACAGGGTAATTCTTTGAGAATTTCTTACAGGGTGATTTTTGTCCAGGTTTGATGACCCTGATTCTCGCTGATTCAGCGAGCTCGGACCTTTCCGAGATGTTTTCGAATGGACCCAGATTCCCCCCCCCCCCCCACCTTTGCACCCGGTGTTCCAGTAGGACTTGCTACCATTCGCCTCCTTGTGTTTCTGGCCTTTTCTGCTAGGGCCTGGTTTCCTGAAGGCTGTTATTCTGATGGCTCGGAGTAGTAAACATTTGACAGAAGGGGTTCAAAATATTTTGAAATTTGAAACTTTGCCCGTGAGACCGTGAGGCGACTCCCTAAACCCAAAACCTGGATGACATGTGTATACTTCAGCTAAACCCAGGTTTTTTTTTTTTTTTTTTTTTTCACAAGGGCTTGGCGCGTCCGAGCTAGGGGTCCAGATGAAATTGCCACTGGCCATCTCGCAGATGATATTGGTCCAGATGACGGTAGCACTGTAGTGCACACATGATGGGCTTTCGAAGCCCAGAAATCAAAGCCCAACACCCACCACGCGGCATCCACTGATTTATGTTCATCGGCCATTCACAAGCATCTCAGATGTGAAGCACACTTCCCTACTCCGAGCCCTAAGTAATCCAGCTTCCAGCCCCAAACCCTCCTCCAAGATTGGGCTTCCGACACCCGGCCACATCGTCCGACGACTGCTGCTCCCATGGCCAGCAATGCGCTTCTTCTGCTGCTCCGTGAGTTGCATCTCTGGTGTTTCATCGCTCCACTCAGTGGCGGCGGAAGGGAGTGTTCTTGTGGGTTCCAAAAAGAGTGCGCGGCGTGGTATGCAACAACAATCCCCCAGCACTCATCCACTTAATCAAACAAACTATGCTCCGTGTGGCATACTAAACAGTCTATTTGCACAGTTTTTCAGGGCCCAAGATGTTGTGACGTTAGTGACAATACCATGTTCATGTCCCGCTTACTTCAGTTTGAAGGATCGCGTCTGTTTCTTTGATATTCATACGCTTTTCATAAGCGAGCGAACGACGTGAAGCGCTTCAAGATGTCCCGGTGGGGGGGAAGATATTCCAAAGTTTTAACAAGAAAAACTTGATTTCTAGCATTTTGCGTCTCACTGTGTTCAGGTCTGGGCCGAACCCATCATTTTGCTGACATGGTCTCACTTGTTCATGTTCTGACATTGGTGGTTTGTCTTTTTCTGGCTTACCTGGCAGTAGCGGCGTTCTTCTGGGGCGTGACGGCAATGAACGTCACAACGGCTCTTGAAGGAATCCACCGGCGAAGCTTGGTTTCTGGGCCGGTCACCTGTGAGTGTCACACTTGTTGGCCAATTGCTGTATGCTTTGCAATTGAGGTTCCCCAATTGGAGCGACGAGATCTACCTTGTATGGCTTTTGCTGTTATCCTTTGCTCTTTCATTGGATCTCTCTGATCCCCTCTTTATCTCGGTTTGTACTAGCGCTGATGTGATATGCTGTGCCATTTATTCGGTTGCTTTGCCTTGCCAATTGAACACACGCCAGATCACTTGAGGTCGATCGTGAGTCCTGCTAGATACAAGGGGCGTGTAACGCGTTCCGAGATGGCCAGAGGAAAGATTGACTTCAAAATTGTCAAGTAAGACTTTCTCTAGCTAGTACAGATACCAGTCATGCTTTTGAAAAGGTTCTACGGCACCATCCACTGCACCATGCATGCGATGCACTGTTGCACTGCGTCTACTAGGGATGTTCATTGCAACAAATATCATATTTCTTACCGCTTTCATGTGTTTGCTGCTATGCGTTTTTCCAGGGGCGCGGGAACCATTGTCTGGTACGTCATGGCTGGGAATGTCTACAATGTGCGGTCGAAAGGAGTCAAGCCAGGATATGTCGGCTTCACAAATTCTTGCCCGGCTGTAGAGAAAACTGGTTTTGCATTCGAAGAAGTGGTTTGGAAAGGTCGCACGGGTTCTATAGGAAAGGCCCTGAAACGCTACAACTTCAAAATGACAGCAGAGTATGGTCCGAACGATGGTGTTGATGATACGATCCAAGCGATGTTAGATGACCCGAAATCTTACCGGGGTGTCATAAAAGTTGGTAAGGACCTATTCTGTGGGAAGATCAAGGATATGAAGAAATAGAGGGTTAAGGTTTCGGTAGATGTATGGGTATTGGGATACCTGGGGTTGGGGTTTCACAGAGGCGTGTGCTTGTTGGAGGCTTGGTGTAGGCAATCTAGTTATGGGAAATGTTTATGTGCAAGTTTGGTGTCAGGAAAAACACATGCCTTTTGGTGCAGCATTCTTGCATTCATTGTAATTCTCATATCACCTTGTCACTTCATGTCACCGCTTCTCTGCATCCGTTGTACATGTTGTCGAAGTACTGAACGGGAATGGATGAACTAGGAACAACATGGGTACAAGTACTAACCCTAATTGGGTTGTACCCCACTATAGCCTACACAACCTAAACATTATAACAGTTTGACACACCCCCATAGGCAAAGTGGGGGAGAACAAGAGGTCACAAGACCAGTCAAGAAAAGCAAAGCAACCTCATGGTGGATCACGAAGTCACCACACACTCTGAGCACAAGCAAATGGCCACAAGGCAAGTTCACATGCAGAGTTATATAAATGAGAACAAGCAGTACAGTGATCACAACCTAGCAAGTGGAAGCATGCAGGTAAATATATATATATATATATATATATATCACAGTACAAGCAAATTCACGCAGTGAGCAAGTGAGACGAAGCAGGCAGAAGGCCTAAAGCGGTACAGAAACGCTGATGATCACCAAACTGAAGTGCCTTGGTGAATTTAACAGCAGTGTTGGCCCGAGTGGCCACGTTGTTAACGGGAATGGAGTGTTGGCCCCGCCTCGCTTGGGCAACGCCGACGACTTGGTCGGATGTACGGGAGTAGCAGCCGATCGTTCATAGTGCGAGCGTGCGCACTGCTGTCTTCTACGGGGCAACGCTGGACATCCGCTCTGCTGCAATGTTGGCACGCCGTCGACCTGCAATGTTGGCAGTTCGCCTTTCTGCAGTGCTAGCTCGGTTCCTCTACGCAACGCTGGCAGGCGGTCGACCATGTTACGGTATGAAACTCAATGAATTGACAGAAAATGTGAAGTACAACCCTAGATATAACAAACCCTAATCATGCAAAGAAGTAGAAATGTAACACCTAGACTAACCTAAACAACACATGTAAAATATATGTTGACACACCCCCATAGTCTAGGTGACGGTAATCCTGGGGAAAAACAACACATATCTCAGGGTGGGTCTCAAAGACA
This sequence comes from Closterium sp. Naga37s-1, assembly GCA_947471745.1. NCBI lineage: Eukaryota > Viridiplantae > Streptophyta > Zygnematophyceae > Desmidiales > Closteriaceae > Closterium > Closterium sp. Naga37s-1. The sequence continues at coordinate 3,728,632 of CANJKZ010000149.1, read as the reverse complement.
CACAGAGTCTGAGAGCAAGCAAGGGTCACATGACCAGTCAACAAGGACAAGCAAGGGTCACAAGACCAGTCCACAAGAACAAGACAAATCTCAGGGTGGAGCTCAAAGTCACCACACATTCCGAGAGCAAGCAAAAATGGCCACAAGGCCAGTTCACATGCAGGTATATAGCAAATAAAATGAGATGCAAGAGTACAAAACAAGAAGGACAAAGCATCTCTACGTAAGCAAGTGAGGACGGGCTGGCACAAGGCCAAGTTGGGTGCAGAAACGCTACCGAAGAAGAAGAAGATATCTGCCGTGTTGGCCTCAGAGACCACACGTCGTACAAGTGCCTGGCCACGCTACTGCAACTCACGCAGATGAGTGGCGTGCTGTGCCTCGTCACCTACACAGGGCAGACTGTTACGATATGAATGAATTGATAGAAAATGTGAAGTACAACCCTAGATATAGCAAACCCTAATCATGCAAGTAAGTAGAAATGTAACACCTAGACTAACCTAAACAACACATATAAAATATATGTTGACACACCCCCATAGTCTAGGTGACGGAAGTCCTGTAGAAACAACAAGAGCAAGCAACGGTCACAAGACCAGTCCACAAGAACAAGACAAATCTCAGGGTGGAGCTCAAAGTCACCACACACTCCGAGAGCAAGCAAGGGGCCACAAGGCCAGTCCACATGCAGGTATATAGCAAATATAAAGAGATGCAAGAGTACAAGACATGCAGGACAAGGCATCTCTAAGTAAGCTAGTCAGGACGGGCAGGCACAAGGCCAAGCTGGGTGCAGAAACGCTGGTGGTCACAAGGCGGCAACGCCTTGGTGAAGATATCTGCCGTGTTGGCCTCAGAGACCACACGTCGAACGAGTGCCTGTCCACGCTGCTGCAACTCACGCAGAAGGAAGTAACGAAGCTGGATGTGCTTCGCCTTCCCAACCAGTCGGGGCTCCTCACACAGCAGGACAGCAGACCTGTTGTCGGCGAACAAGACTGGGCGAGAGCGAGGCCGCTCACCAAGGTCGGTGAGAAGGAAAGACAGCCAGCGAAGCTCCTGAGCGGCCATGGCCGTAGCGTACACCTCTGCCTCACAGCCAGAACCGGCGACGGACGACGCCCGAGTCGACCGCCACGAAACAGCACCTGCCCCGAGGCTGAAGGAGTACCCCTGTGTAGACCGATGCCTCTCTGCGTCGTCGGCCCACGACGAGTCCGAGTAACCTGTGAGTGTAACTGGCTGCTTCCCTCCAAGTGGCGAGTCCAGGTCATCAGGTACATGAGACAACCCACCAGCTCAGGACATGGACCGCTGGACTCAAATGGCTCGTCCGAAGGTGGAGCCGTGAGCCCATGATCCACACCAAGAGGGGTGAGATATACCTTGGAGAACGGGAAGCGGAACCGCGTGAGGATCTGCTCGACCATATGCGACTGAGTCAGCGTAATGGTGCGAGCTGCCCTGTCCCTGGTGATCTGCAGGCCAAGGTAGTGCTGCAGCTCACCAAGGTCAATGCAAGTGTGTCTCCTCTGCAGTTCCTCCTTCACGGAGGCCAGCACGCGTCGGTCGGGAGTGGCGAACACCAGGTCGTCGACGTAGACCACGACAAAGAACGGGGTCGAGCCACGGCGAACGAACAGTGACGGGTCAGCAGACGACGGAAAGAAGTCAAGCGCTGCAAGGGTCGAGCGAAGTGTGTCGTGCCACTCACGTGGAGCCTGACGCAGGCCGTAGACTGTTCGACGCAGCTGCCACTGGGTCCCAGGTGGGAAAGAGCCAGTGAAGCCAGGCGGGCGACGCAGCCAGATCTGCTCGTGCAGGCTCCCCTGAAAGAATGCGGTGGAGAAGTCCAAGGAGTGCAACTCGTAGTCGTGCTGGTCTGCAATATGCAGCAACACCCAAAGAGTACTCATCTTCGGGGTGGGAGCGAAGGTCTGGAAGAAGTTCACCCCCTCTCGCTGACTAAAGCCTCTCGCCACATAGCGCGCCTTGAACACAAGCGGTGATCCAGGCCGCCGCTTCACCTTGTAGAGCCATCGGCCACTGACAACGTTCGTCCCAGGTGGTGGGACCGCGTCGACGTAGGTGCTTGTGGACCTATAAGATGCCATCTTTGCCTCCTCAGCTGCTATCTAGTACGAAGCCCAGGGTCCCGAGACCGCCTCGGCGTGAGTGGGAGGGACCGGGATGTCAAGGGCGTCTGGATCCCCCTCAGGGGCAAGTAGCATGGCGTAGAGATGAGGAACAGCGGCCGCAAGGAAACCAAGCTCGAACTGCCTGTCCTCGAGGACCTCCAAGGGAAAGACAGGAGCACCCCCAGAGAACGGAGAACGAGCAGGGCCACTCACCACGTGAGCGGCGTAGTCAAGGCGGTGGGAAGAGGCAAAGCCAGCGACAGTGGTAACAAGAGCTGAAATAGTGGTGCAGTCGGGTGGGTGACCAACGCGGACAAAACACGGAAGACGACAAGACGGTAGGCACGGATGTAGTCGGACAAAGGGTCGTGAAGCACAGTGAGGGACCACTCAGGGGGCTGTGGAAGGACAGGAGGAGGTGGAGCACAAGAGCGAAGAAGAAGATGGAACGGACCGTCTGCACGGTAACGGGACCGACGACGTTCAGGAGACACAGCACGACTGAGGGGAGAACGACGAGTCCACTGGGACGAGGAAAGGAACTCAACAGGGGGAACGGGAGGGGGCGGTAGGGGACCACGAACAAAGCGTGCAGGTGCTAGGTCGGGGAGGTCGCGTAGTCGCAGTCGCTGTTGCTCCGCCTCCTCTGGCGTCTGCTGCGACGGTGCCGGCCCTTGCTGCTGCTCCTGTGGCTCCGCCTCTGCCCTCTCCTGCTGCGACTGCAGCTGCACCTGCTGCTGCGACCGGGACTCCTGCGCTACCCTCTCATGCTGCGGCCGTAACTCCTCCTCTACTCTCTCCTGCTCGGTCTGTAACTGCACCTGCTGCTGCGGGTGGGACTCCTGCTCTACCCTCTCCTGGTGCGGCCGTGACTGCTCCTCTACCCTCTCCTGCTGCGGCTGCAGCTGCACCCGCTGCTGCGACCGGGACTCCTGCTCTACCCTCTCGTGCTGCTGCTGTGACTCCTCCTCTACTCTCTCCTGCTGCTGCTGCTGCTGCTGCTGCTGCTGCTGTGCCCTCTCAAACCGCTCACGCTCCTCCCTCTCCAACCGGAGGAGACGCTGCTCACGGGTCAGGAAACGTACAGTGCGCGGTGTAGGCGCCACAGTGCCAGTGCCTCCAGCTCCAGCACCCCCAGAACCAGCACCTCCACCGGCGACACCCCCGGGGCCTCTAGGTCACCCGTCGTTCCCACGTCTCAGTAGGATGGTATGTCACCGTCTAGTCTCAGGTCTCCCAGTGTCGCTTGCCCCGCTTCCTCACTCGCCTGCGCCGCCGTGCACTCCTTGCGTCGAGGGTCGGCAGCACGCCGCCCCTCACTCCTCCTCGTTCCACCCCACCACGGCTCCCTTCCAGACCCTGCAATTGGACAATTGGGGCCCCTCCCCTGTCCTTGGCCCACGTCAGGAGCGCTACTTCCTGATTGTGGTGGACGACTATTCCCGCTACACCACGGTTTTCCCCTTGCGATGGAAGGCCGACGTGCCTACCGTCCTCGAGCCGTGGCTACTAGCGTGGGGTGGCGCCTAGGGCCAGTGTGGGCTTCGCCTACACTCGGACCGTGGTGGTGAGTTTTCTTCCACTCGCCTAGAGACGTGATGTGCTGGCGGTCGACCAGGCTAGCTGCAGCGTTGCTAGGTGCCTGATGTAGTCATTTATGGAATTGGTTGTTGAACCATTCTGCAATTCCAACCTTGCTAGTGAAACTCTTGCCAACTTCTCCCGTGAATGCGCAAGTACTAAAGAACTAAGCAAAGCTACGATCACTCCTAGTAGTTCGTTCCTACCCCGTAGTCTAGCTCACTACCGTTGTAGAGTGTCTCTCCGCATGGTGCGGTGAGCGTGGAACGAACACGCGACCCTCAGATAGGAGCCGACTTTTGCACGTACTAAGTCATTCGTAGGCCGGCAGCAGCGATAGTCACCATGGTCGACCCCGCAGCTGATGCGGGTGTAGCGGACACCTTGGAGGCACGCTTGGCTGATGCGAGGAAACGCCACACGGATGGCGAGTACAGGACAATCCCCTTGCTGATCGTCGAGTTGGGCATGCGGTCGCAGTGGGCGACGAAACACCCTTCCCGTCCTGCAACTCCTCGACCGGTACGAAACGAAGGTGGCGTCGACGACGAGGTCGACGGCGGTGTACGAGTCAGAGGTAGCGATGGCACGAAGCAGAGAGGGGTGATCAAGGTCGACAGTGGTGTCAACGGAATCCAGGTGCGACTGCAGCGGTCGACGGCGGCTGCAGGCAGCTCGCGTGCCGACGTCGATGTTCGACGTCGCTCTCCTCTACGAAGCGGTGGAGGGCTCTCGGCGACGACGCATGTGACGGCGGGCGGGATTGCACTGGCGTATGGCTACTTCAAGTTCTCGCCGGACCGGATCACCGTCGCACCGCTGCAAGGTCGACGGGACCTCATCACCTGGAGGGAGTCGATAGAACCTCAGCTGGAGGTCGCCGGGCTGAAGGGCTTCGCCGACGGCACAGTGCCAATTCCGCCCGTGGACGATGTCGAGCTGCGCGGGGAGTTTCGTGCGGCTCACTTGCTCACCTTCATGGGCATCTCGAGGTGCTGCTCATCGGTGGTGCAGCTGTCGCTCCGGGGTTGTCGAGAGCGACTGGACGCTGATCACCAGGCATGGCACTTCATCCTGTCGACGTACCAGGCCAGGGACGACCTGTACATTGGACAGCTGGAGGAGAAGATGACACACATTCAGATGGGCGAGCAGGAGTCGGCGACGGACTACTGCAACCATGCTCGACGGGTCCTGGCTGAGATGCGGATGGCGGGCGCCGAATACTCGACGGCGTCCTACATCACCCACATCGTCAAGGGCCTGCTGCGCGGCTACAACCTCATGAAGAGGATGATGATGGTGCCCGGCACGTGTGAGTCTCTCGACGAAGACTCCATCACCAGCTACATCCTTCAAGACGAGGCGATGCAGGAGGCCGAACAGCCCACGGAGCTCCTTCCGCAGGCAAAATACGCTGCACCGACGAGGCTGAATCAGCAGCAAGGGCAGCGCGGGAAGCCGGGCGGAGGTGGTAGCGGAGGTGGGCGGTCGACGAAGGACGCCGATGAGAAGAGGTCGACGCGGGACAAGGGCCGTGGAGGTGGTGGTCGACGGCGGGAGTGCTGGATCTGCCACGACCCCGACCACCTTTCCTACGAGTGCCCTGACTGCAACGACAGCGACGAGGACGACACCAAGGGAGGCCGTGGCCGGTCGACCAGCCGTCGCCCCCGTCGAGATGCAAAGACGCGCAAGGAGAAGCAGACGTCGAAGAAGACGTCGTCGACGAACGTCGTCGACAGTGTCAAACTATAATTCTATAGTTTGTGTAGTTCTAGTCTAGGTGTTCTCCCTTATGTTATTTTCTACTTGCACTAGGGCTAGGTTTTGCATATATCTTGTTTGTACTTTCTGTTTTAGTCAATTTTACATTGTGACATGGTATAGAGCTAGGTTAACCCTAGCGAGATTTTCCCCTTAGGAAAAATCACTCGACTATCATGGGCCCACCTAGTCGCGCCCCGTCCTAGACCGCCCGTAGCGCGCTTACCTTAGCCCCGTTGCCTGTAGACCCCCCCCCCCCCCCCCCCCCCCCCCCCGTCGCCAGTCGCCCGTCGCCCGTTTCCCCCCGTCGATCGCGGCCGTTTCCCTTTTTTTTTTTCCCGTCGCCCGTCACCCGTCGCGGCTGTTCGTTAGCGGGCCCCGCGGCCCTTCGTTAGCGGGCCCCGCGGCCCTTCGTTAGCAGGCCCCGTGGCCCTTCGTTCGTGGGCCCCGAGGCTCCTTCGCTAGCGGGCCCCGCGGCCCCGTCGTTAGTCGCACGCACGCACAGCAGCAGCCGCGCGCACGAGCGACCCGTCGCCCCACACGTTCTCCACCGTCATAACCGCCGCCCCACCCGTTAGACGCGGCCCCACCCGCTGCCTTACCCGCCGCCCGGTCTGTTAGCCGTCGCCTCACCCGCGATCTGCCGCCCCACGAGCAGAAATCCGCCGCCACACCAGAAATCGGACTGAACTGCACAGAACCGCACTGAACTGCACAGAACCGCACAGAACCGCACCCGCTGCCCCGCCCGTTCCAGCCAGAGCTGCTGCCCCACCCGTTCTAGTCACCTCACCCGGAATCAGCCGCCCCACCCGGTACTCTTCACCCCGCAGAACCGCACAAAACCGCACAGAACCGCGCAGAACCGCACTGAACTGCACAGAACTGCACAGAACCGCACCCGCTGCCCCACCCGTTCCAGCCAGAGCTGCTGCCCCACCCGTTCTAGTCACCTCACCCGGAATCAGCCTCCCCACCCGGTACTCTCCACCCCGCAGAGCCGCACAGAACCGCACATAACCGCGCAGAACCGCACTGAACTGCACAGAACCGCACAGAACCGCACCCGCTGCCCCACCTGTTCCAGCCAGAGCTGCTGCCCCACCCGTTCCAGTCACCTCACCCAGAATCAGCCGCCTCACCCGGTACTCTCCACCCCGCAGAACCGCACAGAACCGCACTGAATTGCACAGAACCGCACCGAACCGCACCCGCTGTCCCACCTGTACCAGTCAGAGCTGCCCCCCATGACCTGACTCCTCCGCCTCAAGAGCTGAAACCCGCCACCAGCAGCACCAGTAGCAGCAATTTAGGCTGCCCCCAGCAAAACCAGAAGCAGCATAGGCTGCCCCAGCGCTCGAGCAGCAGCTTAGGCTACCGCCAACGCACCATCAGCAGCTTAGGCTGCCCCCAGTGCACCAGCAGCAGCTTAGGCTGCCCCCAGCAGAACCAGCAGCAGCATAGGCTGCCCCCAGCACACCAGTAGCAGCTTAGGCTGCCCCCAGCAGAACCAGCAGCAGCATAGGCTCACATGGCGTGTACTAGAGTTCTACAGCAGCAGGGCCAGCCGCAGCACTCCCGGCAGTGGGGACCTGCGGGTCCAAAGGGTGGAGCCCCCAGCAGTGGCTCAGCTAGCAGTGGGCGAGACGTCGGCCCCTGCGGGTACCGGGCCCTGACAGGCCCTGGTGCTGGCACCACCTGTTGGAGTCCTGACCACTCTGCGTCCAGCTGCTACCGTCGACTCGACGACCTCCACCGTGAGCGTTTTGGTCCTCACGCTATTACACCGCACTGGCCCTCGCGACTTCGCCAGCGCACTGCTGCACCAGTTGAGTCTCACCTACCTGGTCTAGGACCGTTCCCGGCTGCACGAGTAGAGACATGTGTTTCCAGTCTTGGTGCGTGTGTTGTTTCCAGTCCAGGCGCCTCTGAGGGTCTTTGTGTAGGAGCTGCAGCTACCACTAGTCTACCAGCCTTTGCAGCTGGCTCGGGTGCGACCTCACAGACTGCACACCTTTCCTTCACCCTAGACTCTGGAGCGTCCAGCTGTTTCTTTCGCGACTGTACTGACCTCACACCACTGCGTGTCAAAGATAGAATGGAAGAATGAATGACTAGAATGAGCAAGTACAAGGGTAGATATAGCAAACCTAACCCTAGCACTGACCAATATGTACACCACCTAGACTAAACAATACAAACTATAACAATCATAGTTTGACACACCCCCATAGTCTAGGTGACGGTAGTCCTGTGGAGAGCAACACACAACCCAAGAGCAAGGGTCAAAGGACCAGTCAGCAAGAACAAGCAGCGGCCACAAGACCAGTTCACAAGAACAAAGCAACTCTCGGGGTGGAGCTCAAGGTCACCACACAGTCCGAGAACAAGCAAGAGGCCACAAGGCCAGTCCACATGCAAGGAAATAGCAGATATAAAAGATGCAAGAGTACAAAACATGCATAACAAGCATCTCTACAGAAGCAAGGGGCCACAAGGCCTGTCTACAAGCACATATATAGGATATATAATAAGATGCAAGAGTACAAGACAAAGCATCTCTACGCAAGCAAGTGAGGGCCGGTAGCCACAAGGCCGAGCTGGGTGCAGAAACGCTGGTGGTCACAAGGCGGCAACGCCTTGGTGAAGATATCTGCCGTGTTGGCCTCAGAGACCACACGTCGCACGAGTGCCTGGCCACGCTGCTGCAACTCTCGTAGAAGGAAGTAACGAAGCTGGATGTGCTTCGCCTTCCCAACCAGTCGGGGCTCCTCGCACAACAGGATAGCAGACCTGTTGTCGGCGAACAAGACTGGGGGAGAGCGAGGCCGTTCACCAAGGTCGGTGAGGAGGAAAGACAGCCAGCGAAGCTCCTGGGCGGCCATGGCCGCAGCGTACACCTCTGCCTCACAGCTGGAACTAGAGACGGACGACGCTCGAGTCGACCTCCACGAAACAGCTCCGGTCCCAAGGCCGAAGCAGTAACCCTGTGTAGACCGCAGCGACTCTGCGTCGTCGGCCCACGACGAGTCCGAGAAACCTGTAAGTGTAACTGGCTGCTTCCCTCCAAGGACAAGTCCCATGCCTGATGTACTCGCCACATACTTCGCCACCCTCTTAGCAGCGGACCAGTGGGAAGGTCGGTGTCTCCCTGGCGCAACAAAGCGCGCAAGGACGCTAAGAGGGTAAGCTAGGTCTGGGCGAGTGCAGGTCATCAGGTACATGAGACAACCCACCAGCTCAGGATATGGACCACTGGACTCAAATGGCTCGTCCGAAGGTGGAGCCGTGAGCCCATGGTCCACACCAAGAGGGGTGGGCTTTACCTTGGAGAACGGGAAGCGAAACCGCGTGAGGATCTGCTCGACCATATGCGACTGCGTCAGCGTAATGGTGCGAGCTGCCCTGTCTCTGGTGATCTGCAGGCCAAGGTAGCGCTGCAGCTCACCAAGGTCAGTGCAAGTGTGTCTGCTCTGCAGTTCCTCCTTCACGGAGGCCAGTGCGCGTCGGTCGGGAGTGGCGAAAATCAGGTCGTCAACGTAGACCAAAACAAAGAACGGGGTCGAGCCACGGCGGACGAACGGTGACGGGTCGGCAGACGACGGAAAGAAGTCAAGCGCTGCAAGAGTCCGACGGAGCGTGTCGTGCCACTCGCGGGGGGCCTGGCGCAGGCCGTAGACCGGTCGGCGCAGCTGCCACTGGGTCCCAGGAGGGAAAGTGCCAGTGAAGCCAGGCGGACGACGCAGCCAGATCTGCTCGTGCAGGCTCCCCTGAAGGAACGCGGTAGAGAAGTCCAAGGAGTGCAACTCGTAGTCGCGCTGTGCTGCAATATGCAGCAACACCCGAAGAGTGGTCATCTTCGGGGTGGGAGCGAAGGTCTGGAAGAAGTCTACCCCCTCTCGCTGACTGAAGCCTCTCGCCACGTAACGCGCCTTGAACACCGGTGGTGCTCCAGGCGGCCACTTCACCTTGTAGAGCCACATGCCACTGACAACGTTCGCCCCAGGTGGCGGAACGGCGTCGACGTAGGTGCCTGTGGACCTATAAGATGCCATCTCTGCCTCCTCAGCTGCTATCCAGTACGAGGCCCAAGGTCCCGAGACCGCCTCAGCGTGTGTGCGAGGGATCGGGATGTCAAGGGCGTCTGGATCCCCCTCAGGGGCAAGCAGCATGGCGCAGAGATGAGGAACAGCGGCCGCTTGAAAACCAAGCTCGAACTGCCTGTCCTCTAGGACCTCCAGAGGAAAGACAGGAGCACCCCCAGAGGACGGAGAACGAGCAGGGCCACTCACCAGGTGAGCAGCGTAGTCAAGGCGGTGGGAAGAGGCAAAGCCAGCGACAGTGGTAACAAGTGCTGAGACAGACGAGAGGGGTGCAGTCGGGTGAGTGACCAACGCGGACAAAACACGGGAGACGACAGGGCGGGAGGCACGGAGGTAGTCGGACAATGGGTCGTGAAGCACGGTGAGGGACGACTCAGGAGGCTGTGGAAGGACAGGAGGAGGTGGAACACGAGAGCAAAGAACAAGGTGGAACGGACCGTCTGCACGGTAACGGGACCGACGACGCTCTGGGGACACAGCACGACTGAGGGGAGAACGATGAGTCCACTGGGACGAGGAAAGTGACTCAACAGGGGGAACAGGAGGGGACGGTAGGGGACCACGAACAAAGCGTGCAGGTGCTGGGTCGGGGAGGTCGCGTAGTCGCTGCTGCTTCGCCGCCTCTGGCGACAGCTGCTGTGAAACCTGCCCCAGCTGCTGCTCCTGTGGCTCCTGCTCTATCCTCTCCTGCTGCGGCCGCAACTGCACCTGCTGCTGCGGGCGGGACTCCTGCTCTACTCTCTCCTGTCGCTCCGTCTGAGACTGTCGCCGCCGCTACTGCTGCTGCTGCTGCTGCCGTGACTCCTCCTCTACTCTCTCCTGACGCGGCGGTGACTCCTCCTCTACTCTCTCCTGACGCTCCGACTGAGACTGCTGCTGCCGTGACTCCTCTACTCTCTCTTGACGCGGCTGCGACTCCTCCTCTACTCTCTCCTGACGCTCCGACTGAGACTGCTGCTGCTCCTGCTGTCGCTGCTGCTGCTGCTGCTGCCGCTGCTGCTGCTGTGACTCCTCCTCTACTCTCTCCTGACGCTCTGACTGAGACTGCTGCTGCTGCTGTGACTGCAGCTGCTGCCGTGACTCCTCTACTCTCTCGTGACGCTCCAACTGAGACTGCTGCTGCTGCTGCTGCTGCTGCTGCTGAGCCCTCTCAAACCGCTCCCGCTCCTCCCTCTCCAAACGAACAAGACGCTGCTCACGTGTCAGGAAACGGACAGTGCGCGGTGTAGGCGCCGAGGTGGCAGCGCCTCCAGCTCCAGCACCCCCAGAACCAGAACCTCCACCGACAACACCCCCAGGGCCGCCAGTACCTCTAGCAGGAACACCCCCAAACTCCTCAGCGACCGGCTGCGGAGGCAAACGGGGAGGGAACTGCGGGACTAACGGGAAGCCAGGGGGTGATGCGGGGCGAGGCTGCCGACTCGAGGCAGCAGTGTCCTCCACTGGAGGGGCCTCCACACCCACACCCACTGCACCCTCAGAGCCGGAGCCACCAGCCCCAGCAGCCCCAGTACCCACACCCCCTGCAGCTGCACCTCCCGCACCCCCAGACACGACAGAGACTGGACGCTGCGGGGGGGACGACTGCGGAGTGACGTGCGACACACCTGACGGGGCAGGACGCGAATGGGGGGGGGGGCTACCGGGGCGACTGGGGGGGGGTCAGTGGTGAGGAAGAGCGGGGGGGAAAAGGTCTCAGAACCTCGGTGGGGGCGACTCCTGTAGTAAGTGACCGACTCGTCGAAAGTGACGTCCTGGGAACTGAAGAACTGGTACGTAACAGGGTCGTAGAACTGCCAGCCGGTGGTGTCGAGTGGGAAGCCAAGAAAGACGCAGGCACGGGTGCGCGGAGACAACTTGTTCGCGCCAGGGGCGCGAACGTGGGCCAGGGAACCCCAGACGCGGTAGTCAGATGCTACACCCGGAGAACCTGTCCAAAGGGAGACCGGCGTCACCCGTGGCCGTGCGTCACTATGCCACAGGTTCAGCTAGTGCGCGGCGTAGCGGACTGCCTGAGGCCACAGGAACTGGGGGGCACCGGCATGGCACATGGAGGTCCGGGCAACCTCCATGACCAGACCGATGCGTCGCTCGGCTACTCCGTTCTGCTGTGGCGAGTCCGGTAGCGTGTAAGACTGGATGATCCCCCGACCCTGACAGAACGACTCCAGGTGAGTGGAAGAAAACTCACCACCACGGTCCGAGTGCAGGCGGAGCCCACAAAGGGCCTGGGCGTCACCCCTCGCTAGTAGCCACAGCTCAAGGACGGTAGGCACGTCGGCCTTCCGTCGCGAAGGTAGAACCGTGGTGTAGCGGGAGTAGTCGTCCACCACAATCAGGAAGTAGCGCTCCTGACGTGGGCCACGGACCGGGGAGGAGCCCCAGACGTCCAAGTGCAGGGTCTGGAAGGGAGCCGTGGTGGGGGGGAACGACGAGGAGTGAGGGGCAGCGCGCTGCCGACCCTCGACGCAGGGAGTGCACTGCGGCGCAGGCGAGAGAGGAAGCGGGGGAAGCGACTCTGGGAGACCTGAGACCAGACGGTGACGTACCATCCTACTGAGACGTGGGAACGACGGGTGACCGAGACGGTGGTGCCAAAGGACTGACGGGTGGGTGAGTGACCGACAGTCGCACGACACAGCAGCTACCTGACCTGACCTGACCTGTCCTGACTCAGTGTGGTGGGACCCAGTGTGCAGTGAGTACAGACCAGAACCCGGTTCCCTGTGGAAAGTAGCCAGAGGCACTCCAGTGGCACCGACTGTGCAGTAAGCAACAGGCTCATCCAGAGGGAAAGTGGTGACAACTCCTAGGTCGTGGAGGTGACTGACACCCACCAAGTAACCTGTGAGAAGCCCAGAGGGAGCCGCAGAACACGGGAGTATGGTGGTGTAGCGAGCTACGACAGGTCCCACTGTACTGTCAGCCAAGGCGACAGTGACTGGAGTGCGCAGTGGCGTGAGGTCAGTACAGTCGCGAAAGAAACAGCTGGACGCCCCAGAGTCTAGGGTGAAGGAAAGCTGTGCAGTCTGTGAGGTCGCACCCGAGTCAGTAACAAAGGGTGGTACTAGACTAGTGGTAGCTGCAACTCCCACACTAAGAACGTCAGAGGTGCCTGGACTGGAAACTACACGAGCACCAAGACAAGAAGCGGAAGTCCCAACCCAAGCTGCAGCTCCCACGTACCACTGTGTGCACTGGCAGGGTCCGACAGGGCCCCGCGGTGGGGGCTGCAGCTGCACCCGCTGCTGCGACCTAGACTCCGTCCCAACCCTCTCCTGCTGCTGCTGCGGCCACAGGTGCTGCGGCCACGGCTGCTGCCGCGGCCACGGCTGCTGTTGCGGCCACCGGTGCTGCTGCCACTGCCGCTGCTGCGGCCACTGGTGCTGCTGCCACCGCTGATGCTGTGGCAACTGTCGCCACATTGCAATGGCACGCTAGTACGAGGGTAGGAGCCAGTCAAGGCGGCAGTACCAGTGGTAGGTGTTAGCGAGTGCGGTGGGGAGTGGTCTAGTGCGGTGAGAAGCAGTCCAAAATCGGTCTGATGCGTTTGAGAGCGGTTTGGCGTGGTTTAGTGCGGTCGGAAACGGTCATGTGCGGTAGGGTACGGCCAGATGTGGTCTAGTGTGGTGGGGAGCAGTCTAATGCGGTGGGGGAGTGGTCTAGTGTGGTGGAAGGCACGGCCAGAACTTGGCGAAGGCACGGGCGGCTGCTGCTCGCGCTGGCGGCTGCTACAGGCGTTAGCTGCTGTTGCTGGCGCTGGCTGCTGTTGCGGGCACTAGTTGCTGTTGCTGGCGTTAGTGACAGCTGCTAGCGCTAGCGACTGCTGCTGGCGCTAGCTGCTGCTCGCGCTGGCGTGGGGCGACGCGCTGGAGCCGCTGCTGATCGTGCTAGCGCGCGACGGCCGACGCGCGCGACTGGCTTAGGCGAGGGTCGGGCGAGCTCGGGCGAGGGTGAGGCGGTGGGCGACGGGCGCTAAGGCGACGTGCGCTAAGGCGACGGGCGACGGGCGACGGGCGACGGGCGCTAAGGTGATGGGTGAAATTAGGGTTACGGTCAACGGGCGCTAAGGCGACGGGCGCGAAGGCGACGGGCGCTAAGGCGACGGGGGAAATTTAGGGTTACGGATGACGGGGGGTAAGGCGACGGGCGCTAAGGCAACGGGCGCTTCGGACGACGGGCACTACGCGCGACGGGACGAATGAGAGGGCCCGCGGGGGGCCCCGCTACGGGACGAACGAGAGCGCCCGCGGGGGCCGCGCTAAGGACGGACGGAAGCGCCCGCGGGGGCCGTGCTAAGGACGAACGGAAGCACCCGCGGGGGGGGGCGCGCTAAGGGACGAGCTAAGGCCCGTGGGAGGCTGCGGAGGGCGCTACGGGCAACGGGCGGCGAACGGGCGGCGAACGGACGGCGGATGGGCGGCAAACGGGCGGCTACCGAGCGGCTACCGAGCGGCTAGCATGTGAAACCCTAAAACGAGCGAGCCAACGGACGGCGAGCGCGCTACGGGCGGCTATCGAGCAACGAACGAAGCGTGCGGAGGTGGGCCCATGGGAACGAACTAAGCTCTGATACCATGTCAAAGATAGAACGGAAGAATGAATGACTAGAATGAGCAAGTACAAGGGTAGATATAGCAAAACTAACCCTAGCACTGACCAATGTGTACACCACCTAGACTAAACAATACAAACTATAACAATTATAGTTTGACACTGCGCTCTCCAGTCACTGTCGCCTTGGCTGACCCCTCTGTGGGACCTGTAGTTGCCCGCAGCACCACCACTCTCCCGTATCCGGCGGCTTCCTCTGGGTTCCTCACAGGTTACTACACCCCCTCGTTCTCTAGGAACCTGGTGGGTGTCAGTCACCTTCACGACCTAGGTGTTGTCACTATTGTCACGGCCTAGGAGCCTGTTGCCTCCTGCACAGTCGGTACCACTGGGGCCCCTCTGGCCACTTTTCACTGGGAGCCGGGCTCTGGTCTGTACTCACTACACACTAGGTCCCACCACACTTGGTCAGGTCAGGTCAGGTCAGGTCAGGTCAGGTCAGGTCAGGTCAGGTCAGGTCAGGTAGCTGCTGTGTCGTGTGACTGTCGGTCCCTCACCCACGCGTCGATCCTCTGGCACCACCGTCTAGGTCACCCGTCGTTCCCACGTCTCAGTAGGATGGCACGTTACCGTCTGGTCTCAGGTCTCCCAGAGTCGCTTCCACCGCTTCCTCGCTCGCCTGCGCCGCTGTGCACTCCTTGCGTCGAGGGTCGGCAGCGCGCTGCCCCTCACTCCTCCTCGTTCCCCCCCACCACGGCTCCCTTCCAGACCCTGCACTTGGACGTCTAGGGCCCCTCCCCGGTCCTTGGGCCACGTCAGGAGCGCTACTTCCTGATTGTGGTGGACGACTACTCCCGCTACACCACGGTTTTCCCCTTGCGACGGAAGGCCGACGTGCCTACCGTCCTCGAGCCGTGGCTACTAGCGTGGGGTGGCGCCCAGGGCCAGTGTGGGCTTCGCCTACACTCGGACCGTGGTGGTGAGTTTTCTTCCACTCGCCTGGAGACGTTCTGTCAGGGTCGGGGGATCATCCAGTCTTACACGCTACCAGCCTCACCGCAGCAGAACGGGGTAGCCGAGCGACGCATCGGCCTGGTCATGGAGGTTGCCCGGACCTCCATGTGCCATGCCGGTGCCCCCCAGTTCTTGTGGCCTCAGGCAGTCCGCTACGCCGCGCACCAGCTGAACCTGTGGCCCAGTGACGCACGGCCACGGGTGACGCCGGTCTCCCTTTGGACAGGTTCTCCGGGCGTAGCAGCTGACTTCCGCGTCTGGGGTTGTCTGGCTCACGTTCACGCCCCTGGCGCAAACAAGTTGTCTCCGCGCACTCGTGCCTCCGTCTTTCTTGGCTTCCCTTTGGACGCCTCCGGCTGGGTGTTCTACGACCCGGTCACCTACCAGTTCTTCGCTTCTCAGGACGTCACGTTCGACAAGTCTGTCTATTACTACAGGAGTCGCCCCCACCGAGGTATTGAGGCCTTTTCCCCCCCGCTGTTCCTCACCCTTGAGCCCCCACCAGTCGCCCCGGTAGCCCCCCCCCCCTTCGCGTCCTGCCCCGTCAGGTGTGTCGCACGTCACTCCGCAGTCTTCCCCCCCGCAGCGTCCAGTCCCTGTCGTGTCTGGGGGTGCGGGAGGTGCAGTTGCGGAGGGTGAGGGTACTGGGGCTGCAGGAGCTGGTGGTGTCGGCTCTGTGGGTGCAGGGGTTGTGGGCGTGGAGGTCGCTCCTGTGGAGGACACGGCAGCCTCGACTCGGCGGCCTCGCCCCGCCTCACCCCCCGGCTTCCCGTCCGTCCCGCAGTTTCCTCCTCGTTCTTCTCTGCGACCGGTTACTGCGGAGCCTGGGGGTGTTCCTGCGGGAGCTACTGGAGGCCCCGAGGGTGTCGGTGGTGGAGGTGCTGGTTCGGGGGGTGCTCGAGCTGGAGGCAATGGCACTGTGGCGCCTACACCGCGCACTGTACGTTTCCTGACCCGTGAGCAGCGTCTCCTTAGGTTGGAGAGGGAGGAGCGTGAGCGGTTTGAGAGGGCACAGCAGCAGCAGCAGGAGAGAGTAGAGGAGGAGTCACAGCTGCAGCAGGAGAGGGTAGAGGAGGAGTCACGACCGCACCAGGAGAGGGTAGAGCAGGAGTCCCGCCCACAGCAGCAGGTGCAGTTACAGACACAGCAGGAGAGAGTAGAGGAGCAGTCACGGCCGCACCAGGAGAGGGTAGAGCAGCAGTCCCACCCGCAGCAGCAGGTGCAGTTACAGACCCAGCAGGAGAGAGTAGAGGAGGAGTCACGGCCGCAGCAGGAGAGGGTAGCACAGGAGTCCCGGTCGCAACAGCGGGTGCAGCTGCAGTCGCAGCAGGAGAGGGCAGAGGCGGAGCCACAGGAGCAGCAGCAGGGGCCGGTACTGTCGCAGCACACGCCAGAGGAGGCGGAGCAGCAGCGACTGCGACTACGCGACCTCCCCGACCCAGCACCTGCACGCTTTGTTCGTGGTCCCCTACCGTCCCCTCCTGTTCCCCCTGTTGAGTCCCTGTCCTCGTCCCAGTGGACTCGTCGTTCTCCCCTCAGTCGTGCTGTGTCCCCAGAGCGTCGTCGGTCCCGTTACCGTGCAGACGGTCCGTTCCACCTTGTTCTTCGCTCTCGTGTTCCACCTCCCCCTGTCCTTCCACAGCCTCCTGAGTCGTCCCTCACTGTGCTTCACGACCCGTTGTCCGACTACCTTCGTGCCTCCCGTCCTGTCTTCTCCCGTGTTTTGTCCGCGTTGGTCACTCACCCGACTGCACCCCTGTCGTCTGTCTCAGCACTTGTTACAACTGTCGCTGGCTTTTCCTCTTCCCACCGCCTTGACTACGCCGCTCACTTGGTGAGTGGCCCTGCTCGTTCTCCGTCCTCTGGGGGTGCTCCTGTCTTTCCCCTGGAGGTCCTAAAGGACAGGCAGTTTGAGCTTGGTTTCCTTGCGGCCGCTGTTCCTCATCTCTGGGCCATGCTGCTTACCCCTGAGGGGGATCCAGACGCTCTTGACATCCCGATCCCTCACAATCACGCTGAGGCGGTCTCGGGACCTTGGGCCTCGTACTGGATAGCAGCTGAGGAGGCAGAGATGGCATCTTATAGGTCCACAGGCACTTACATCGACGCAGTCCCACCACCTGGGACGAACGTCGTCAGTGGCCGATGGCTCTACAAGGTGAAGCGGCCGCCTGGATCACCACCAGTGTTCAAGGCGCGCTACGTGGCGAGAGGCTTCAGTCAGCGAGAGGGGGTGGACTTCTTCTAGACCTTTGCGCCCACCCCGAAGATGAGTACTCTTCGGGTGCTGCTGCATATTGCAGCTCAGCGCGACTACGAGTTGCACTCCTTGGACTTTTCCACCGCGTTCCTTCAGGGGAGCCTGCACGAGCAGATCTGGCTGCATCGCCCGCCTGGCTTCACTGGCTCTTTCCCACCTGGGACCCAGTGGCAGCCGCGTCGACCAGTCTACGGCCTACGTCAGGCTCCACGTGAGTGGCACGACACACTTCGCTCGACCCTTGCAGCGCTTGACTTCTTTCCGTCGTCTGCCGACCCGTCACCGTTCGTCCGCCGTGGCTCGACCCCGTTCTTTGTCCTGGTCTACGTCGACGACCTGGTGTTCGCCACTCCCGACCGACGCGCGCTGGCCTCCGTGAAGGAGGAACTGCAGAGGAGACACACTTGCACTGACCTTGGTGAGCTGCAGCACTACCTTGGCCTGCAGATCACCAGGGACAGGGCAGCTCGCACCATTACGCTGACGCAGTCGCATATGGTCGAGCAGATCCTCACGCGGTTTCACTTCCCGTTCTCCAAGGTACAGCTCACCCCTTTTGCTGTGGATCATGGGCTCACGGCTCCATCTTCGGACGAGTCATTTGAGTCCAGTGGTCCATATCCTGAGCTGGTGGGTTGTCTCATGTACGTGATGACCTGTACTCGCCCAGACCTAGCTTACCCTCTTAGCGTCCTTGCGCGCTTTGTTGCGCCAGGGAGACACCGACCGTCCCACTGGTCCGCTACTAAGAGGGTGGCGAAGTATGTGGCGAGTACATCAGGCATGGGACTTGTCCTTGGAGGGAAGCAGCCAGTTACACACACAGGTTACTCAGACTCGTCGTGGGCCGACGACGCGGAGACGCGTCGGTCTACACAGGGGTACTCCTTTAGCCTCGGGAAAGGTGCTGTCTTGTGGCGGTCGACTCGGGCGTCGTCCGTCGCCGGTTCCAGCTGTGAGGCAGAGGTGTATGCTGCAGCAGCGTGGCCAGGCGCTCGTTCGACGTGTTGTCTCTGAGGCCAACTCGGCAGATATCTTCACCAAGGCGTTGCCGCCTTGTGACCACCAGCGTTTCTGCACCCAGCTTGGCCTAGTGCCTGCCCGTCCACACTTGCTTACGTAGAGATGCCTTGTCCTGCATGTCTTGTACTCTTGCATCTCTTTATATTTGCTATATAACAGCATGTGTACTGGCCTTGTGGCCCCTTGTTTGCTCTCGGAGTGTGTGGTGACTTTGAGCTCCACCCTGAGATTTGTCTTGTTCTTGTGGACTGGTCTTGTGACCGTTGCTTGCTCTTGTTGTTTCTACAGGACTACCGTGACCTAGACTATGGGGGTGTGTCAAACTATAATTCTATAGTTTGTGTAGTTCTAGTCTAGGTGTTCTCCCTTATGTTATTTTCTACTTGCACTAAGGCTAGGTTTTGCATATATCTTGTTTGTACTTTCTGCTTTAGTCAATTTTACATTGTGACAGACAGCTCCAGCGGCAAGGGCCGAGGCGACGGGGAGGCGTCGTGCTCGATGGTCGGCGTGGTGGAGTCGACTGTCTCGCTGGCACCAGAGGCTGGCGAGGACTTCCAGGCGGTGGCGGCAGCTGTGCAGGCCAACCCGATGGCGGTGCTGCTCGATAGCGGGTGCTCCCACCACCTGATGGGGACGAAGGCTGTCTTCGTCGACATGGCACCGATCGACGGAGTGAAGCACGTGCGTGGATTCAACGGGGCGCTGCAGCCTGTCGAGGGTCGCGGAACCGTCGCTTTGCAAGGGGAGGCCGGGAAGCAGGTCCTCATCCCCGACGTGCTCTACATTCCGGGCGTACAGGCGAATCTGCTGTCAGCTGGCCAACTGAAGGAGAGCGGAGTGCAGCTGCAGGGCGACGGCGACGAGATGCTGCTCGTCGCCGCGACTGGGGAGGTGCTCGAGCACGCTACACTGGACGAGTCAGCTGCACTGACCTTCGCCCCTGCTCGATGCAGTCGCCATCGACCGAGGTGGTAGCTCTGCGGACGATTGTCTCGGCGACGAAGTCGACCCCTGACCGGTTGCATGCGAGGCTCGCGCACGTCGGCGTCAACACGATCAAGAGCTCGGCGAAGCATGAAGTTGCTGTTGGGCTCGACATCACGCCGTCGACCGGAGCAGACCCGCCGTGTGTCTCGTGCGTCGGAGGAAAGCTGGCGCGGCACACCTTCCCCGACAAGGGCTCGGACACCGAGGAGGCACTGGCTGTTGTGCACATTGACTTATGCGGGCCATTTTGGGTGGCTGCCAAGGATGGCAGCTTGTACTTCCTGCTGCTGAAGGATCGCCATACTCGGTTCGTATGGGCAATGCCGGTCGCTAAGAAGAGCGACGTGCTGCGAGAGTTCCAGAAGTGGCTGGTGCTGGTGGAACAGCAGACGAAGAAGTCGGTCCTGTCGCTCCGCTCTGACCGGGGAGGGGAGTTCCTCGGAAATGATTTCACCAACTTCGTCGACGGGACGGGCATCGTCCACGACCTGACGTGCCCCTACACTCCCCAGCAGAACGGCATGGCTGAGCGGGAGATGCGCACGGTCGTCGAGTCCGTGCGGACGATGCTGCTGCACATGGGCGTGCAGCACCACTGGTGGCACCTCGTTCTTCGACAGGCTGTCTGGGTGCGCAACTGCTTGGAGCAGTTGATGACGCCGCCGGGGACGACGCCGTACCAGCTGCAGACCGGGAAGAAGCCCGATCTCACGCTGGCGAGGGTGTGGGGCTGCATGGTGCAGTTCATGATTCCTGAGCAGCAGCGCGGTGGGAAGCTGGCGCCGAAGGCTCGCTGGGGGCTTCACCTGGGTGTGTCGTTGGAGAGCAAGGACTGGGAGGTGCTCGACCTGACCAACAACAAGCTGGTCACGTCAGCCGAGGTGATCTTCTACGAGACACTGTCGCTGGAGGTGTGGAAGACAAAGTATGGGCCGGCGTCGGGGCGGACGCAAGCATACCCGCCGACGGACACCTCGACGCCGACGGTTCCACAGCTCGCCGAAGCCGACGAGCCTGCTGATGAGGATGTTGTGGAGGTTCTTCCACCTCCCCCTGTTCTTGCTCCTCCCTCCCCCGTTGCAGATCGGCCTGCGTCGACGCCTGTGCCGGCCGCCGGCGATGAGGGGAGCCTTGAGGCGTCGCCTGTGGCGCCGGCCATTGGCATCGCCGACGGTCGACGAGGCGCCAAGCTTGTCGACCAGGACAGGAAGCCGTCGACGACAGGGGAGCCTGTCAAACAGGAGGCAGCAGCAGGGGTGCAGTCGACAGGGGAGCAGCAGACAGGGCGGTCGACAGGGGAGCTGTCGAAGTCAGCAGGAGGAGAGCAGCCTGTCGAAGGGTCAAAGTAGCTTGTCGACGACGAGGACGTTGACGAGGAAGGGGAGCGGTCAGCGGGTGAGGAGTCCACCGACAGCGACGTAGTGGAGGTGCCGATCACGAAGCCTGAGCTGCGACGCACAGGTCGAGCTCGACGGCCGCCGGAACGGCTGAGCTTCCACGTCTGCCTACAGCCAGCTGCCTTCACCACGGTGTACGACGAGGTCGACGATGACCTGTTGTACGACGACGCCGAGGAGGATGAAGAACTGCCGGAGCTCGACCCCGACGTGCATGAAGACCCCGAACACCGCTGGGACATCGCCACGATGACAGTGAAGGATGTCAACGGGAATGTTGATAGGCCCCGTCCTCGCTTGGGCGGAGCCGACCTCGTGGTCGGGTGTGCGGGGGATGCAGCCGACCTACAGCAGTGGGCACGGGGGCCACTGCAGGGGAACCGAGCAGGAGGACGCCGTCTTAGGCGTCTGGGTGTCGTCCTGAGCGCCTGGACGGCGTCCTGGACGCATGGGCGGCGTCCTGGGAGGCTGGACGCCGACCTGGGCGTCTGGTCGAGGTCCCAGGCGTCCGGACGCCGACTTGGGCGTCTGCACGGCGTCCTGGGCGCCTGGACGCCGACCTGGGCGTCTGGTCGGCGCCCTGGATGCCTGGACACCGTATTGGGGACGGCGGGCATGTGCAGCCGGCGACAGACATGGCTGGTTGACTTGGCGTGGTTGCCCGGTCGACCGGGATACCCGGGCGACGTGTGCGAAGGTCGCCGGGGTGAGTTCTGCGAGGCCGACCCCGGGGGTGGTATCCTGAGGTCGACGTGGCTGGTGGGCGCAGTCGCTGTCGTGGATTCTGCCAGGCGTCTGCGCTGTGCATGTGACGAGGCGTGGTGCACCAACCAGCTGCACGCACTTGCAAAGCAGGTGCACTGTTGTCCTGCGGGTGCAACGCTGTGCAGCCGACTTGCTGCAGCGTTGGCACACTGTGGACTTGCAACGTTGGCGAACCGCTACTCTGCAACGCTGGAGCGGTGCGAGCTCTGCTGCACTGGAGCGCGGTCAACCATGCTGCGCTGGAGGTCGACCAGCAGCCTAGCTAGCTCTGATGTAGTCTGTGATGCCAATGTTGTTGTAACCATTGTTGTGAACTTTTGCTAGTGAAACTCTTGCCAAATTCCCCCGTGAACCAGCAAGTAGTGCAAGCACGAGTAAACGACTAAGTGAACGAATGCAGAGATCACTCTTGCCCCGAGCCTAGCCCGTAGCCTAGCTCCCGTTGTACTAGTTATCTCCGCATGGTGTGGTGAGCGTGGACGGCACCGCAACGTAGTTTTCAGTCTAGCCGACTTTTGCACTTACCTATTGTGTTCGTAGGCCGGCAGCTGTGCGTTAGTCACCATGGTAGGCGCCGTAGGTGACGCAGGGGTGGTGGACACCTTGGAGGCACGGCTGGAGAATGCGAGGAGACGTCATGAGGCGAACGAGTACGGCGACCTCCCCTGGGCGGTCGTCGAGGCTGGCAGCCGCGCTGTGTGGGCGACGGAGCACCCTTCTCGGCCTGCCTCTCCTCGATCGGTGAACACCGAGGGCGGCGTCGATGTGGGTGTCAACGCTGGTGATCAAGTCGGTAGCAGTGCGGGAGGCACGTCGTCGAGGCAGAGAGGAGTGATACACGCCGGTGAAGTCGGCGGCGGTAAGGCGTGAGTGATGCAGTCATCGGCGGCTGCAGGCTCCTCGCAGGGCGACGTCGGAGGACGTCGAAGCGGATTGTCGAAGATGTCGGCGACCCACGTGACAGCGGGCGGGATTGCACCGAGCTACGGCTACTTCAAGTTTACGCCGGACAGGATCTTGGTCACCCCCTTGCTGGCCGGTCGCCCCGACATACTCACGTGGAAGGAAGCCATTGAGCCCCAGCTGGAGATGGCCGGGCTGATCGGCTTCGCCCGTGGCACCGTGGCGACGCCGGAGGAGCACTACCCTGACTTGCGAGCGGAGTTCCGTGCCGTGCAGCTGCTGACCTTCACGGTCATCTCACGGTGCTGCTCGCCGGGCGTGCAGATCGCCTTGAAGTCGTGCAGGGAGTACATCGACGCCGGCCACCAGGCGTGGCATTTCACCGACGACTTGTTCATCGCCCAGCTTGAGGGGCAGCTGACGCACCTGCGTATGGGCGACCAGGAGACTGCGACCGACTACTGCAACCGAGCTCGTCGAATTCTCCCCACCATAAGGATGGCCGACGCGCAGTACTCGACGGCGTCGTACGTCACGGACGTCATGCAGGGACTCCCGAGCAGCTACAACCTACTGAAGCGGCTGTCAATGGCACCGAGCACGCGGGTGACGCTCAGCAAGGACACCTTGACCTTGTACATCTTGCAGGACGAGACGATGCAGGAGGCTGAGCGGTCCCAGGAGCTCTTGGCGCAGGTGAACTACGTCGCCCCGGAGAAGCAAGGTGTTCGACCGGGGCAACGTGGGCACTCTCGCGGCGGTGGCAGCAGTGGCTGGAAGCCGACCAAGGACGCCGGCAAGAAGAAGTCGGCCAAAGACTGCGGTCGTGGAGGAGGAAGTCGGCGTCGGGAGTGCTGGCTGTGCGGCGACCCCGACCACCTCTCCTTCGAGTGCCCCGACCGTAGTGACTCCGACGACGACGACGCCAAAGGAGGCCGCGGGAGGTTTGGCAGCCGTCGTCCTCGTCGAGGAGGAAACAAGCCACGCTAGGAGAAGCAGTCGACGAAGGACGCTGACTCCTCTGCCGGCGGCACGGGGCGAGACGACAAGGCGGCGTCGTGCTCGCTGGTCGGCGTTGTAGAGCCGACCGTCTCTCTGGCGCCGGAGGCTGGCGAGGACTTCCAAGCGGTGGCGGCAGCTGTGCAGGCAAACCCGGCGGTGGTCCTGCTCGACAGCGGCTGCTTGCACCACCTCATGGGGACAAAGGAGGTCTTCGTCGACCTGCAGCCGAGCGGCGACGTCAAGCACATGCGTGGCTTCAACATGGTGCTGCAGGACGTCCAGGGCCGCGGCATTGTCGCTCTGCAAGGGGAGGCCGGGAAGCAGGTGCTCATCCCCGAAGTGCGAGCGAACCTGCTTTCGGCCTGCTAGCTGAAGGAGACTGGTGTGAAGCTGCAGGAGGACGGCGACGGGATATTGCTCGACTCGGCGGCGGGAGAGGTGCTCGGTCGAGCGATGTACACCGGGCGTGTCCTCTGCACCGACCTGCGCCCATGCTCGGCTAAGCAGACAACGCCCACAACGGAGGTGGTAGCCCTGCGGGCGATTGTTTCAGCGACGAAGTCGACGCCGGACAGGCTGCATGCGAGTCTTGCACACGTCGGCATGGACACCATACGGAGCTCGGCGAAGCACGAGGTCGCCATTGGGCTGGACATCAAGTCGGCATCGGGCGCCGACTCACCGTGTGTCTCGTGCGTCGGCGGGAAGCTGACACGACACACTTTTCCCGACCAAGGCTCCGACGCCGACGATGTGCTGGCCGTTGTGCTCATCGACCTGTGCGGGCCATTCCACGTGGCTGCCAAAGACGGCAGCCTATACTTCTTGCTACTGAAGGACCGCAAGACCCGCTACGTGTGGGTGAGGCCGGTCGCCAAGAAGTCGGATGCGTTGCAAGCGTTCGTGCAGTGGCTGGCTGTGGCTGAGCGGCAGACGAAGAAGTCGGTGTTGATGCTGCGCTCTGACCGGGGAGGGGAGTTCCTCGGGAAGCAGTTCACTGACTTCGTGAACGGCAAGGGGATCGTCCACGACCTTTCCTGCCCGTACACCCCGCAGCAGAACGGCATGGCGGAGCGGGAGATGCGGACGGTGGTGGAGTCGGTGCGGACGATGTTGCTGCACATGGGCGTGCAGCACCACTGGTGGCACCTCGCTCTGCGGCAGGCCGTCTGGGTCCGCAACTGCCTGGAGAGGTCGACTCTGCCATTGGGTCAGACGTGGTGTTCTACGAGAACATGTCGCTGGAGGTGTGGACGTCGGTGCACGGGCCGGCGTCGGGACGGACGCCGACCACTGCGCCGACGGACACCTCGGCGGCGACATTGCCTCTGCTCGCCGAGGTCGGTGAGCTTGCTGATGAAGACGCCGAGGTAGTCCGTCCTCCTTCCCCTCCCCCTGCCCCTCCTGCCCCTCCCCTTGACGCCGACCTACGTGGGCTGATTCCGGTGTCGGCCCTCGGCGATGAGGGAAGCAGTGGGGCGTCGCCTGTGGTGCCGACCAAGAGCATCGCCGGCAGCCGACATGACGCCAAGCAAGTCGGTGTGGGAGTCAAGTCGACGCCGACAAGGGAGCAGCGGGCTGAGGAGGTGCAGCCGACCCTGGTGAAGTCGGCGAAGGAGACACCAGCAGGGCAGCAGCTGACAGGGGAGCAGGCAGCAGCAACGCCGACCAAGGAGCAGTCGGCGACCGGGCAGTCGGCAGGGAAGCCGACCGCAGGGGAAAAGTCGCCTGGGACGTCGACCGAGGTGCAGCAGGACGCTGAGGACAGCGACGCCGGTGACGATGGAGGGGACGCCGAGGAGGTCCAGCATGGACCGCGGCGTACAGGCCGACTTCGGAGGCCACCCGACTTCTAAGTACCGGCTGCCTTCACCACGGCGTACGACGAGGTCGACGACGACTTGCTGTACGACAACGCCGAGGAGGATGAGGAACTACCAAAGCTCGACCCCGACATGCACGCCGACCCCGAGCGTCGCTGGGATATCTCCACGATGACGGTGAAGGAGGCGTTGGCAAGCTGGAAGGGGAAGGCGGTGAAAGCTGCCATGGAGGAGGAAATCCGCAGCCTCATCAGCATGGGAACTTGGGACCTGGTCGAATGCCCACCTGGGGTGAACATCATGAAGAACCGGTGGGTGCTGACGACGAAGTACCGCATCGATGATACCGTCGAGCGCGAGAAGGCAAGGCTGGTCGTGAAGGGCTTCACACAGGTGTATGGCGCCAACTACGACGAGACGTACGCGCCGGTGAGCAGCTACGTCACGCTGAAGTTCTTCCTCAGCATCGTCGTGTCCTCGACCTCAACCTGATGCAGCGCGACATGAAGAACGCCTTCCTGCAAAGCAAGCTCGACCGGTTGCTCTACATGTACCAGCCGGACCACTTCAACGACGGGACCGGCCGGGTGTGCAAGCTGCTGAAGAGCCTGTACGGGCTGAAGCAGTCGCCGCTGCTGTGGTACAAGGCGCTCAAAGACGTGCTGGTCGGCGCCGGGTGGAAGAAGAGCCAGGTCGACGAGGCTCTGTACTTCAAGATCAGCGACGACGGAGCGGCCTGATGGGTGCTGGTCTACGTCGACGACCTGCTTGCCTCCAGCAGTAGCACCGCGATGCTGAAGGAGCTGCTGGAAGCCGCCTGCGAAGCAGGTGCACCGTTGTCCTGTGGGTGCAACACAGTGCAGCCGACTTGCTGCAGCGTTGGCACACCGTGGACTTGCAACGTTGGCGAACTGCTACTCTGCAACGCTGGAGCGGTGCGAGCTCTGCTGCGCTGGAGCGCGGTCGACCATGCTGCGCTGGAGGTCGACCAGCAGCCTAGCTAGCTCTGATGTAGTCTGTGATGCCAATGCTGTTGTAACCATTGTTGTGAACTTTTGCTAGTGAGACTCTTGCCAAATTCCCCCGTGAACTAGCAAGTAGTGCAAGCACGAGTAAACGACTAAGTGAACGAATGCAAAGATCACTCTTGCCCCGGGCCTAGCCCATAGCCTAGCTCCCGTTGTACTAGTTATCTCTGCAAAGGAGGCGCTGGCGAGCTGGAAGGGCGAGGCCGTGAAGGCCGCCATGGAAGAAGAGATCCGCAGTCTCATCGGCATGGGCATTTGGGAGCTGGTCGATAGCCCACGTGGGGTGAACATCATGAAGAACTGGTGGGTGTTGACGCCCAAATACTACATCAACGACACCGTCGAGCACGAGAAGGCGAGGCTGGTCGTGAAGGGCTTCACGCAGGTGTACGGTGCCGACTACGACGAGACGTACTCGCCGGTGAGCAGCTACGTCACGCTGAGGATCTTCCTTAGCATTGTCGCCGTCCTCGACCTCCACCTGATGCAGCTCGACATGAAGAACGCCTTCCTGCAGAGCAAGCTCGACCGGGTGTTGTACATGTACCAGCCGGACTAATTCGACGACGGGACCGGCCGGCTGTGCAAGCTGCTGAAAAGCCTCTACGGGCTGAAGCAGTCGCTGCTGCTGTGGTACATGGCTTTCGACGGTGTGCAGCTGGGCGCTGGCTTGAAGAAGAGCCAGGTCGACACGGTGCTCTACTTCAAGGCCGGCCACGACGGAGTGACCTGCTGGGTGGTGGTCTACGTCGACGACCTGCTCGCCGCCAGCAGCAGCACCGCGATGCTGAAGGAGCTGCTGGAGGCCGCCTTCGAGCTGCGTGAGATCTCGCCGGTGGTGAAGTACCTTGGGCTAGAGATCGTGCGCCCGCCAGGAAGCAGTGGCTACACCAGCAGGGCTACGCCGTCAAGCTGCGCATGCGCTTCATCGACGAGGAGCAAGGCGGTCAAGTCCCGAAGACGCCGGTCTTGGTCGACGTCTACGCTGAGCTGACGTTCGATGACGAGGAGGCCTAGGAGCACGAGGAGGAGGAATACCGGCATAAGGTCGGCTCGCTGCATTTCGCGGCGACGACAACGAGGACGGACATCGTGTTCACCTGCAGCAAGCTGGGGAGCGGCCTCACGGTGAGGAGCGACCAGCATTGGTGCGAGGTCGACCGCTGCCTCGCCTACCTCGCCGACACCCGTGACACCCCCCTGGAGTTCGGCGGTGGACCAGAGTCGCTGGAGCTGATCGGCTACGTGGACGCCGATGATGCGGGCTACAAGCAGAACCAGACGAGCACGGGAGGCTACGTGTTCGTCTTCGTAGGGGCCGCGATCTCCTGGTCGAGCCAGCGCATCATGTGCGCGGCACTCTCCTCGACCGAGTCAGAGTATGTCGCGGCCACGGACGCCGGCAAGGAGGGGCGTCGACTGCGGTTCCTCCAAGCAGAGTTCAAGCTGCTCGACGCAGGGAAGCCGACTGTCCTCCGCTTGGACAACAAGTCAGCGATCACGTTTGCTGAGGGCTTGGGGCTGACGGGCAACCTCAAGCACATGGAGCGACGCTACGCCTGGCTGCAGCACATGGTGAGGCGCGGGAAGTTCGTGCTGAAGTACATCCCGACCACCGAGCAGCCGGCGGACTTCCTGACGAAGGCGTTGCATTTTCCGGCTTTCAACCGGTGCTCTGTCGCCATCGGCCAAGTTCGTCTTGCCGACGTTGGCGACGGCGATGATAAGGTGCAGCAGTAGGTGCCGTGCCCTTCTGCACGGCTGGTGCGGTGACGGCGTGCTGTGTGTGGGGTGCACGCCGAGGACAAGTTTTCTCTGTGGAGTATTGCTGTGTGGGCTGGAGGCCCAAGCGTGAGCGCGGCAGGGGAGTGTTAACGGGAATGGAGTGTTGGCCCCGCCCTCGCTTGGGCAACGCCGAGGACTTGGTCGGATGTACGGGAGTAGCAGCCGACCGTTCACAGTGGGAGAGCTGCTCCACAGGCTTGGTCGAGCTGCAGGGGACCGCTGTGGTGTTGCTCTCGACCAGGGAGCTCGACAGCTGCAACTGACTGGTCTGGGCGACGGGTGGGCCGTCGACCAGGAGGGGAAGTTCCACCGGGAGGTCGACCGAGCAGTCCGTCGACCCGAAGTTCGACCTGGAGGTCGACAGAGAAGTCCGTCGACCTACACTTTGACCGGGAGGTCGACGAAGCAGTCCGTCGACCTGACAAGTGAGCAGCGGTCGACGAGGGGAGCTCGGCGACAATAGCTGACAGTTCTGGTCGACGGAAGGGGTCCGTCGACCAGGGGGTAGCGCGACGGGAGCTCTGGTCGACCAGAGGGACCTGGTGGTCGACCAGAGGGACCCAGTGGTCGACCAGAGGCACTGGTGGTCGACCAGAGCTCTTGGTGGTCGACCAGGTCGACCGAGTAACCTGCTCGACGAGTTCATGCTGAGGCACGCGAACGTCGTCGAGGTTGCGATGGCGAAGGCGACTTCGGGTTGGTATCCCAAAGTCGATGTGGCTCGTTAGGCGCAGACAACAGCTGACGGATGCACAGCAATGCAAGTCGGGCCAATCGTCTGCGTACACCTGCGAGCGTGCGCACTGCTGTCTTCTACGGGGCAACGCTGGACATCCGCTCTGCTGCAGCGTTGGCACGCCGTCGACCTGCAGTGTTGGCAGGTCGCCTTTCTGCAGTGCTGGCGCGGCTCCTCTACACAACGCTGGCAGGCGGTCGACCATGCTGTGCTGGCGGTCGACCAGGCTAGCTGCAAAGTTGCTAGGTGCCTGATGTAGTCATTTCTGGAATTGCTTGTTGAACCATTCTACAATTCCAACTTTGCTAGTGAAACTCTTGCCAACTTCTCCCGTGAATGCGCAAGTACTAAGGAACTAAGCAAAGCTACAATCACTCCTAGTAGTTCGTGCCAACCCCATAGCCTAGCTCACTACCGTTGTAGAGTGTCTCGCCGCACACGTAAGCAAGACGAAGCTGACCACGCTGCTGCAACTCTTGAGCAAGGAAGTAACGCAGAGCGATGTGCTTCGTCCTGTGCTCCAGTCTGTGCTCCTCACACAAGGCAATCATGGCCTTGTTGTCTATGTACAGAACTGGAGGAGAACGAGGCCGCTCTCCCAAGTCGGTCAGCAGGTAGGTGAGCCAGAGCAACTCCTGTACAGCCATGGCCTATGCGTAGATCTCAGCCTCACAACTGGAACTGAGAACAAAAGACGAGCGGGTTGACCGCCAAGAAACAGAGCCAGAGCCAAGGCTGAAAGTGTAACCCTGTGACGACCGCTGCGTAGCCAAGTCGTCAACCCAAGAAGCGTCTACGTGTCCAGTGAGGACAACTGGACCCTGTCCTCCAAGCACGAGCCCCATGCCCGATGTACTGCACAAGTAGCGCAACACCCTCTTAGAGGCCTCCCAGTGCTCTAGTCGCTGTCTCCCAGGCGCAACGTAGCATGCCAGGATGCTAAGAGGGTAGGCAAGGTCAGGTCGAGTGCAGGTCATCAGGTACATGAGGCAGCCCACAACCTCTGGATATGGTCCACTCGGCTCTACGGACTCGTCCGAAGGTGGAGCTGGGAGCGTGTGACCGGTAGGCAGAGGAGTGGACTGTGGCGAGGAGTACCGGAAGCCGAAGCACTGAAGGACCTGGTGCACCATGTGTGACCAAGTCAGGGTAATGGTGCGCCGTGCTCTGTCCCGAGTGATCTGCAAGCCAAGATAGCTGCGCAGCTCACCTAGGTCTGTGCATGTGTGTCTCTTCTGCAGCTCAGACTTTACAAGGGCCAGTGCCTCAGTGTTAGCAGTGGCAAAAACCAAGTCGTCGACGTACATGAGGATGTAGAACGGCGGCAGCGAAGTGTCGGTGCGCTGAAACAGCGACGGATCACCAGTCGAAGGAGCAAACCCAAGAGCCGCAAGTGTCGTCCTCAGTGTGCGCGCCAGGCGTCGTCAAGACAGGAGATGCAGCGGCGCGCGGGCAGGGCAGGGCGGTGTGGCGGGCAGCAAGGCGGCGCGCGGGCAGGGCAGGGCGGTGCGGCGGCCAGCAGGGCGGCGCGCAGGCAGAGCAGGGCGACGCGGCGGCCAGCAGGGCGGTGTGCGGGCAGGGCAGGGCGGCGCGGCGCTAGCAGGGCAGCGCGACGGGCAGGGGAGGGCGGCGCGTGACCAGCAGGGCGGCGCGACGGGGAGGGCAGGGCGGCGCTGCAGGCAGGGCAGGGCGGCGCGCGACTAGCAGGGCAGCGCCACGGGCAGGGCAGGGCGGCGCACGACTAGCAGGGCGGCGCGACGGGCAGGGCAGGGCGGCGCGCGGATAGCAGGGCGGCGCGACGGGCAGGGCAGGGCAGTGCGACTGGTGGGGCAGCGCGACGGGCAGGGTAGGGCGCTACGGGCAGGGTAACGTGCTACGGGCAGCGAACTATACGGTGGGCCCTAAAAAAAAATGGTACTGGAACAGGGCCTGCTCTGAAACCATGTCGAAGTACTGAAAGGGAATGGATGAACTAGGAACAAAGTGGGTACAAGTACTAAACCTAATTGGGTTGTACCCCTTATGGGCTACCCCACAACAGCCTACACAACCTAAATATTATAACAGTTTGACACATGTCTGCGGCGCGGGTCTTGCCTAATTGAGCAACGATAGGATGCCTGCAGCAACACATTTGGTGCAGCAGGGAATGGCAGGAGGAGCTATCAGGGGCGCCCAGGTTCCAAATTATAAAAAGGGAACTAGTTCTGTCCAACATAAACAAGCAAAAATGTATTGTCCCGACGAAGATTAACAACTAGTTCCGACGAAGAGTAACAACTACACACTGTGTGTTATATTTATATCTATATGTAACTGCATGCTACATTAGAAGTGTAGTTTCATGTACGTTTTCTCTTGGTGGTGTACCCCCCCTTCCCACCTTCCAAACTCTATATCTTGTATCTTTCCTTTTATTGAAGCCCTCTTATTTGGCCAACTCCCTCTCGATACTCTCTTTCAGCCCTAAACCAAGGATCTAAGTTACTATGTGATTCTAACACTGTGCTCGTTGTAAGGAAAACCCATTTTCCTTATCAGGGTTTACGGTTTCGCGTACAACCCCTTTGTACTGTAACATGGCTCGGCCATTTTATTTGATTACAGTGTCGCCTTCATTTTTGTCAGAATATATATCTATGATGTCTAGGCTTTAGTGTGGCATGCAATATGGGGTACATAAGTTTAGGGTTTCACATTTGTATCTCACTTCTGCCTAGTCCATTCATTCCTTCTTTTTCGTTGCTGACATGGTTTCAGAGCAGTTAGCTCCTTAAGATTTTTTTTTTCATGAACCCACAGTTAGTCCTGCCTTGCTGCCCCGCCCCGCGCGCCCTGATGCCCTGCGCGCCCCGCGCGCCATGCTGCCCCGTGCGCCCCGCACGCCCTGCTGCCCCGCGCCCCACGCGCCCTGCTGCTCCGCGCGCCCCACGCGCCCTGCTGCCCGTGCGCTACTCCGCGCGCCGCGCCTGCCCGCGCGCGCTGCGGCGCCGCGCCTGCTTGTCCTCTGCCACTGCAACTGCAGTTACAAATTCCGCCGCCATAGTCGTTACTACCGCCCTTGCGCCACTGCTGCTGACTGCCATTGCCTGTCATGGCCACTATCACTGTCCTAGAGTTTGGCGTAGACGGACGCCCTTTTGAGTTAGAGTTGTGGCTCGTGTGCCTGCGCCGGTATCTCCAGCGTTTCATTAGAGATGGTGTCTCCCTATTCGAGCACACGTCGGGGTCTCTTCAGGCCCCCACGACTCTCCCCGTCAGCTCGGCTGACTGCCTGCTTGGACTGGCTTCTCAGTAGCAAAGTCCTATTGGGTTATTAGCTAATGGTGAGAAAACAAACAAGCAAGCAGGCACTCCATGCATGCGTTCTTCCTAAGTAGGGCCACACTTACCGTTGCCCCCTGTCCGTTACTCCGGTCTACAGTATTCCCGCTTGCCTCGGCATCGCTTTTGCGTTGGCGGGTGTCTCGGCTCCTGTCCTCCCTATATATTGTGCTTATCCTTTACTACACTACCCTATTCCTGTCACAAAAGTTCATATGGCTACTTATATAACTTCCTACCGCTATCTATGCCTTATTAATTGTGTGACAACACGTCGGGGTCTCTTCAGGCCCCCACGACTCCCACTCAGCCTGGTGCTGACGCTGGCGACGTGCAGTGGCAGTACCGGGCGGACCGTGTTGCGTGCACACAGTGGACGGAGTGCGACGCTGTCGCCCAGCTTGTTGTTCGCGCTCACCTGCCGGTCGACCAGAGGACCCACTTTCGTTAGGTGGCATCGGCTCGGACTTTGTACGACGCTGTGGTTAGACACTACCCCTCCCTCTTCTCTGCCACCCGGCCACTACGGCAGCGGCGTCCACTGGTAGAGGAGGAGGTTATGAGGTTGGACAACATTGGCAGCAGTGTCAACAGGAGACCCTCTTGCCGCAGCAGCTTCGAGAGTGGGTTTCCCAATGACGCTCATGATGACTGCCCGTTCCCCTTAGATCTATCACCCCCCTTGTTGCTCGTGCTGCTGCCTCCAGAACCCTCTCCACATTTGTCCGCCTCCTTATCCGCCCGCTGCCGCCAGTGCTTAGCGACATGCCCCGGCTGCCCACACACGTAGCACTTCCCCTTGAAGCCCCCTTCCCCCCCCCATCCGTTGGCCACCCTTAGCTCCTTTTCCCTTCTTCCCTCCTTCACCAACACCACCACCATAGTTAGGCTGCTGCTGCTATGCCGTATTGTGAGGGGAAGGGGATGAAGTCCGCTAAAATTGGGGCTTACTTTTCTTTGTAAACAATTGGTTCGCATGGGGAAGAAATTGGTCCTTCCGTCCCTCCGCCGCCAACGTACACTCCTCCTTGATTACATAACTGGCGAGGGTATCCTCGACCAACTCCTTGCGCATCTGTGGCAGCTTCAGCATCCTGCACAAGAGGTTATACTATTGCGGCAACCCCTTCACAACATGAGTGATGTACGATGCCCGCGAATAATATACGCCGGCCATCCTCAAGTTCACTAAGATATGCTGCGCACGGTTGCAATAGGACGTGGCGGACTCATGCTCTCCCATTCCGAGGTTAGTGAGCGCCTGCTTCAACTGACCTATGTACAAGTCGTCCTTCGCCATGTACGTGTGCATGATAAACTGCCACGTCTGAAAGCCAACATCTACCTTAAAGCAACACGCCTTAAAGGCGATCTGTACGTTTGGGGAGCAGCATCGAGAAATGGTGGTGAAAGTTAATAACTTCATTGCGCGAAACTGAGTGAGAAGCGCCACTGCATGCGCTGGAGGAATGGGGGTGGAACCGTCGATGAAACATTTAAGTTGGGCGAACTCAAGCTGAGGCTCGATCGATTCCGTCCATGTCGACAGGTCGCGATGTCCTTCTAACGGCCTAGGCACGGAAATATTGTATGAAGTGAATTTGAAGTAGCCATAGGTGGGTGCTATTCCTTCGTCCCTCGTCATCGATCCAAACGGGGTAACACCTGGCATAGCCTCACTATCGTACCCCTCCTCCAGCATTGCTCCGTTGACCTACGTTCGCACGCTCTTGGGCGTGGCCGCTAAATGAACACACTCCTGTACGCCGCCAACGCTAGTCGTACTAAAACGAGTTGGTCCTCGTAGAACCCCACATGACACCATCCTTTCAAGCTCCTCGTCATCGCTATCTCCATCGTCGCTAGCCATAGCTTCATAAAATAAAACCTTGATTTTTAAAGGCGGTTCGAGGGGGTGTATAGTTCAGGTGTTTTGGTTGGCGAAGCTCCGAAACCAGATCGCGACCAATCGTGGAACGAGATCGGACTGCGTTTGTTTGTTGGAGTTGGAAATCGAATTCGCGATGCCGTACATTGTCATTTATTCGGAGCGTGCCAAATTTGTTGTAATTTATTAATTGATTTGTTTAACTTTGACTTCAGTAAATTTTGACTGAGTATAAATAAGCTGGCCATTTTATTACAAGATAAATGCATCACATCTGATACTTATTAAGGAGATAGTACTATCCAGATGGAATGCCTTCACCACATGGACATGCCGGAGCAGCGCTTCTATCGGAATCACGGAGTACGCATACACTCCTGTCGTCCACTTGAGGCGAAGGCATCCAGTTGCAGCATCCTCTTCGCTTGCATTACAATATCTAATGTAAGCCAGCTCCTCCCTCTCTCCACGTATTTTTGTATGGAACAACAGAAGCAACCTTGCATACCACTCCTCTCTTCGACCATACCTTACACCCTCCACTGCAACATCCGAGTACCATGGCCTCTCAAAATAGTCAGGCGTCGCCCGAACGAAGTAAGAAACTCTTGAGAAGTTGGCGTCGTCTGCCGCAGGGATTGCGAGTGATGCATGGGCCTGCATAACAATGGCTGTTAGTCATCAATGATACGAGCCAGGCAAATGATGGTTGATTGCATAAACATTCAAATACTTACTCGAATCTCGGTACGCATCCGACATAACGTATTAGCGCATCCTTGGGAGCAGATTAGGCACCAAGGTGTTGCTTGGCCCACTTCCTTGCAAACCAGTTGGTGGAGGTGGGTTCTTCTGGTAACTCCAGAGGGAGGAAGTATGAATCTTTGATACGAG
The DNA here is from genome assembly GCA_947471745.1 of Closterium sp. Naga37s-1. NCBI lineage: Eukaryota > Viridiplantae > Streptophyta > Zygnematophyceae > Desmidiales > Closteriaceae > Closterium > Closterium sp. Naga37s-1. The sequence continues at coordinate 3,693,654 of CANJKZ010000149.1, read as the reverse complement.
TATGTGTGTCGGTCTCAATTGCATGCCAACATATAATATTGATGCATTCACATCCATGCAATTCAAGCACCAAACATGTTTACCTACCGCATGGAGGTGTCCCGGCTAGCAGGATTGTCCACCGGCACCACATCCGGAATGCGCCTATCATGGAACTTCATAATCTGCCCATCTACATTGCGCTTGTTGGACCGACGGTAGATCCTCTTTACCAACGGTCTGTGCAAGTGCTCAAACATGCTGGTGCTGAATTCGGTCACATGACCCGCTCGACGAATGGAGTCGATGTAGTGCGACATGAGATGCGTTTTCACAAGGCACCAAGAGGATGGCTGCTTTGGAAAGGCAGCCTACAACTGCTCAACCAGCCTGATGGGAGTGGGAGATGACAGCACGTGCAATCACATTAGAGTCTATAATTCATACGGCTTTCCTATTCCAATTAGTTTCCTATCAAAGTTTAGCAGCAATATTCTCACAATATTGCCTACTACAAGAGCACATATATAGTAGCCAGGCATTTATTCCATGCACAGGGGTTTACATGCATGGTATTAGTATCGGGAGGTCATCTTCTTCAGCTCTCGGAGGGACCGCTTAGTGTGCCCCTCCGGCTGGGAGCACAGGAGGTACCAGCCAAGATAGGCACGAACTACTTCTATCTGGGGCTGGTGAAGCAGGCCGGCAAAAACAAACACCATGACCTGCAAAATTCGTGGATAACAGCAAAGGGGAGGGCGAGCACAGATGGTGTGAGGAGTTGGGACAAGGAGTGGCAGCATGAGCAGAATGGTTCAGGGGCGGTGGTGACGACCACCAGGGAATGGAGGAGGGGGCAGTCGGCAGGGTGTGTGTTGTAACATGGATTCAGCATGCTGTGTGTTTAGGGTGCAGCCTATCGCTCAAGCGCATACGATCGCGAATGAGTGACAGGCGCCTGCCCATACACATCAGTTTAACGGCGGCACAAATCCCGAAACATGTCAGTAAGAGCAAAGTAGTTATGCTTTGAGTATATGTGAACAAGAGCAACGAATCCAATCCCCCAAAACAATGACCTGTCCATCTGCTTCACGCGCCGCTTCTTCATCTTGCGCACGACAGCCTCAATGTGGCTCGTTATGCCCAAGTCCGCCTGGTGCATGATGTCAGGCATGACAACGAGGTAGGGATTGCCCCACGCGGTCCCTGGGACATCCCACTTCCAGAGCACACACTGGAAATGGGGATGCGGTGGGGAATGGAGGAGAAATGTAATTGAGAGACCCGGTTAGCCAATGTAAACAACATTGCAGGTGATTTCAATGGGCCAGAGCACATCTGGCAATTGCTGAGCAACACAGAGTGCGTAGTCTGCACAGTAGCCTGGGAAACAGGTCGCTCACCTCAACCGGGTAGGTCGAGTAGGTCTTGCACGGTTTGTCCTGGCTAGATGTCAACCCAGCCGCCTCATTCATGATCCATTGCTGCTGTTCAGGCGTGCGCGGAGTGTTCCGTGCCTTGACAGCAACTAGATGCTCCTGGTGTGGCACGGGGGTGTGGGATGGGATAAGAAGATAAGGGTGGTGAGTTTATGGGTCCAATCAGGCGACATTCAAACGACAATGGATTTGAAGGCGCGCACATGGCATGTTTGCTCACCTTTGCAGCATAGCAGATGCTGCACGGCATCCGCGATCCATGCAAGATTGTGCAAGTGATCTTGTCACTCTCAGGGTAGTCACACACCCAGGCGTACAGCAGTGGCCACACGGTATGACAATCATCGAAAGGGTCCCTGAGACGGAATAGGGAGAGTGGCAACAAAAATGCGTGACGACGGCTTTGTGCATGTACGAAGAGGGGTAAAGGGGAATGCTATGTCAAGAGACACTTTGCATACTCTGCAGGTGATTGGGTTACGAAATAGCAAAATGCAAACCGAGTACGTACCTTTCCATGCCATCGAGAAGCAGCTGCAACACGGTGACGACGCATCGCTGGAAGAGCACCACCTTCTCCACGACAGACATTGCAGTAGGGGGGATAGGAAGGAGGGCAAGTAGCGTGTTCCCGGCTTCCCCCATCTCTTGGCCCGGGTGATGTTGGCAAGCGTCATCATGAGCGGCCACGCCTTCTTCCGGCCGTTGTTGCTCATGTGGGTCACATCCAAATATATAATGATCCCCCCGACGACTTCGGAACATCCGAAGTGTTCCTGCAATGCATGACAAAATGGCAATGGACACATGGTGAAGCGTCTTATACAAGCATCATAAACAACCACAATACATCAACTATTTCGGGTTGCAAATAGGCAGCACTGTGACAAGGTAAGAGGAGCCAGGCGGTTTAGGCAGTTGAGGAGACATGCTATAGCTGGCTCCTCCCGGAAAATCGCCTGGCTCCTGCCCAAACCGCCTGGCTCCTGGCTCAACTGCCTAAACCGCCTAAACCGCCTGAATTTCAACTGCCTAAACCGCCTGGCTCCTCAACTGCTTAAACCGCCCGGAATAAACACCACCAAGGTAAGAGGAGCCAGGCTGCCTAAACCAGCTATAGCATGTGCAACGAAAATCACACACTTCAGATGCTCCAGACTTTCAAGCACAGTGACGGAGGCATGAGCATGGACTGGGTTATGGGTGGAAACCGGGTATTCGCTTACATGAGCATTATTCCACCACGTTCCTGTTTCCGGCGTGGTATAGCGACGCTCGCCTGAGTCAGGGTCCTCATCGACACGCGCCTTGAGCTTGAAGCCGGGCGCGTTGTTGGGATGCCCAAAAAGTTCTGCGAATGCCTGGTGTATGGTGGTGAAGGCATGCAAGAACATGAGCGTAGTTAGTAGATTTGAATGTGGGTCAGATTTCATACAAACATAATGAACATAACATGATACATTCACCACAGGGGGGTCGCAACATCATTTCATAGCCAACTTTACAGGGTCGGCTTTCCTGAGTTGAGTTCTGGAAGAGCAGGCGCTGTGGCGGATGACCCTCGACCTTGAAGGTCGCCACCGACCATCCGCGATTGAGGCCTGCCAAGCGCTCCATCTCGAACCGCTCCAGATCCTTGCAGTTCCAGAGCTCCGAGGTCATGAGAGGCGCGAGGCCGGGCTCTACCACGAATTGTAGTATGCCATTGATGTCAACCTCCTCCATTCCCATTCCGCCATTCACGCGCCGAACGAAATGCAGCAGCTTCAAAGCGAGCAGATTGAGGGGCGTGGGATCGCTGTCCGGAGATGATTGTCGGCGGCGCGGCATGACTCCCTTGAGGCTGGATCTAGGATGTTCACTCGTGTTGGCTGCAGGTGTTCCTGGTGGCGGTTGATGTTCATCTTCAGGAGCCCCCTCGTTCACAGCCGAGGGTGTTTCATCTTTGTCAGCTTCAGGCACGCGAAGAGGACCGCTCACACTGATGGTGTTAGATGCGTTAGACGCGGTAGGCGAAGCGGGAGCAGCGGGAGCGTTAGAGAGAATGTCGTGGACGAAAAGCAGTGCGCCGGCGGACGGCGCAGATCGTGAGGGCCTTGCCACGGCGGAAAGCCCTTGATAAGGGGTCCGCCGTGACTTGTGGCCGCCATATACTTGCGCGTTGTGGAACCATCTGTTGCAGAACTCACAGACAACGCCTGGCAATGAGCCCATGTACTCACGATCCGTCTAACAGGGGAGAAACGGAGTATGACGAAACAAGCCGGTTGGAAGTTTGTGAATGCATTAAGTACACGGTCAATGAAGCCCAAAGCTCCAGCACGGTCATCGCCAAAGCGCGAACTGTCCATGGCGGCTTGGTGCTTTGCACGCCTGGCACCTGAGCGTGGCGCGTGTCAGAAATAGGAAACAAGGATGACTAGAATGACAGCAGTACAGGGTTTGTATAGCAAAACCTAATTGGGCTGTACCCCATAAGGAGTGCCCCACTACAGCCTAGAGCATATAAAAGCATAGTTCAGACACACCCCCATAGGCAAAGTGGGGGACAAGCAAGAGAACGAAGCAAGGTCAAGCTCAGGGTGGATCACAACGTCACCACGCAGTCTGAGCACAAGCAAATGGCCACAAGGCCAGTTCACATGCAGAGTTATATATAAAGAAGAACAAGCAGTATAGTGATCACAACCTAGCAAGAGTAAGCATGCAGGTATATGTATATAGATCACAGTACAAGCAAAGTCAAGAAGTGAGCAAGTGAGGCCAAGTAGGCACAAGACCTAGAACAGTGCAGAAACGCTGATGATCACAAGGCTGAAGTGCCTTGGTAAAGACCACGTAAACAAGACGAAGCTGACCACGCTGCTGCAACTCTCGAGCAAGAAAGTAGCGCAGAGCGATGTGCTTTGTTCTATGCTCCAGACTGTGCTCGCGACACAAGGCAATCATGGCCTTGTTGTCGACGTACAGAACTGGAGGAGAACGAGGCGGCTCTCCCAGGTCGATCAGCAGGTAGGTGAGCCAGCGTAACTCCTGTGCAGCAATGGCCCCTGCGTAGATCTCAACCTCACAACTAGAGCTGAGAACAGAAGAAGAGCGGGTAGACCACCACGAAACACAGCCGGAGCCAAGGCTGAAGGTGTAACCCTGTGACGACCGCTGCGTAGCCAAGTCGTCAACCCAAGAAGCGTCTGCGTGACCAGTGAGGACAACTACAGCCCGACCTCCAAGCACGAGCCCCATGCCCGACGTACTGCACAAGTAGCGCAACACCCTCTTAGCGGCATCCATGTGCTCCTTCATGTGTCTGCCAGGAGCGACATAGCGTGCTAGAATGCTAAGAGGGTAGGCAAGGTCAGGTCGAGAACAGGTCATCATGTACATGAGGCAGCCCACAAGCTCTGGATATGGGCCACTCGGCTCTACGGACTCGTCCGAAGGTGGAGCTGAGAGCGAGTGACCGATAGGCAGAGGAGTGGACTGTGGCGAGGAGTACGTGAAGCGGAAGCGCTGAAGGACCTGCTGCACCATGTGTGACTGAGTCAAGGTAATGGTGCGCTGTGCTCTGTCCCGGGTGATCCGCAAGCCAAGATAGCTTGTCACCTCACCCAGGTCTGTGCACATGTGTCTCTTCTACAGCTCCGACTTCACGTGGGCCAGTCCAGCAGTGTCAGCAGTGGCAAAGACCAAGTCGTCGACGTACACGAGGATGTAGAACGGCGGCAGGGAAGTTTCGGTGCGTAGAAACAGCGACGGGTCAGCAGTAGAAGGAGCAAACCCAAGAGCCGCAAGAGTCGTCCTCAGTGTGTTGTGTCACTCGCGAGGCAGCAGCACCCGAAGAGTGGTCATCTTCGGGGTAGGGGAGAAGGTCTGGAAGAAGTCAACTCCCTGTCGCTGACTGAAGCTTCGTGCAACGTAACGCGCCTTGAAGACAGGCGGAGAACCCGGTGGCCGCTTCACCCTGAAAATCCACATGCCACTGACGTCGCCCCAGGTAGGGGAACCTCGTCGACGTAGGTGCCTGTGGACCTCCAGGAAGCCATCTCTGCGTCCATGGCTGTCTGCCACTGAGAGGAGTAGGGACCCTCTATTGCCTCTCCGTAAGAGCGCGGGGTCGGGATGTCTGGTGCATCCTGGTCTCCCTCAGGTGCAATTAGCATGGACACGAGATGAGGTAAAGCAGATGCAAAACACTCAAAGTCCACTGCCTGTCCTCAAGGACGTCCGTGCCAAGAGCACACTCACCCCCGACGGACGGAGGACAGACAGACTCAGACGCAGACTCAGACTCAGCAACAAGACTAGCGGCATAGTCTAGACGACAGGCGGCAACAAAGTCAACAAGCTCAGCAACGAGGGCAGACGCAGCAGAGGACTCAAACGAAGGGTCAGTGACAGCAGTAGCTAGGAGACGTGTGACAGTAGGACTGGCAGTACGAGCAAGGTCTGACGGCGGGTCAGGGACGTCAGGAAGAGAGGATGCAGGAGGAGACGGCAGAGGGACACGCAGTGGAACGGAGGAAGGACGAAGTGCCAACTGGTGCGTGCCGGGGACAGGAGGAGGACACTGACGCGGAACACGACGACCAGTGCAAACAACACGAACAGGCGACGCAGGACGAGACTCAGGCTCACGACGCTCCGCAAGACCTCCGGTCGGCCCAGTGTAAGGAGAAAGACCAGGCAGTGGGGAGGCTGGCTGTAACTGCGACTGCGACTGGTCAGGCGGTGGACACAGTAAGGGAGGAGTAGGACCAGTAGAAGGCGGAAGACCAAGAACCTGCTGAAGGAGTGGAACGAAGTACGACCGCGGCTGAGCAGCGCCTCCAGAACCAGCAGAGACAGCACCAGAACCCCCAGCTCCAGGGTCTCCAGCTCCAACTCCTGGAGTACCACCAACTCCAGCACCACCACCAGCTCCAACCCCAGCAGCATGTCCAGCAGTAAAAGCTCCAACGTCTCCAGCTCCAACTCCTGTAGCACCACCAGCTCCAACAGCTCCAGTACCTCCAGTACGAGCTCCTCCGAGACCAGCGGCTCCAGCACCTCCAGCAGCTCCAGCACCAGCAGTACCTCCAACTCCAGCAGCACCTCCAGCTCCAGCAGCTCCAGTACCTCCAGCTCCAGCAGCACCTCCAGCGGTAGACCCCACAGCTCCAGCAGCACGGCTCCAGTGCCGAGCAAACCACTTGCACAGCTGCGGTGGAGAGAGCGGCTCTCGCCAAGACAAGACACCCGTAGGACCTCCAGAGTACAAAGTACCTCCAGGCTCAGCACGCCCAGGCTCAGCACCCCCAAGCTCAGCACCCCCAGACTCAGCACCTCCAGGCTCAGCACCCCCAGGCTCCGCAAGCTCAGGCTCAGCACCCCCAGGCTCCGCACCCTCAGACTGAGCAACCCCAGGCTCAGCACCCCCAGGCTCCACACGCTCACGCTCAGCACCCCCAGGTCCCGCACCCGCAGGCTCAGCACCCCTAGCAGCACCAGAGTCGACAGCTACCTCGACAGGCTCGACAGGGTATACCTGGGACACACCTGAGGGGGCAGGAACCTGAGGGGGGAGGGGGTCTACCGGAGGAGGACCTGGTGCTAGGAAGAGCGGCGGGGGGGGGAGAGGGGCAGTGCGGTAGAGGAAGAGACAGTAGTAAGAAACCGACTCGTCAAACGTGACGTCCAGAGAGGACAGAACACGACGCGAGGTGGGGTGGTAAAACTGCCAACCAGGCGCGTCAGGGGGGAAGCCAAGGAAGACGCAGGGAACAGCACAGGAGGAGAGCTTGTCCGCAGAAGAATCGCGGACAAAAGCTCGAGTTCCCCAGACACGGAACACAGACGCATCGCCAACCTCCCCCGTCCACCGCAGGGTAGGTATGGTCTCCGGTAAGGAGACACGGGGCTGGAGGTTGAGCTGATCCGCAGCGTACTGGACCGCGAACGGCCACAGAAAATGGGGAGCAGCCGCATGGATCATGGACGTACGAGCGACGTCCATGACCATGCCAATGCGGCGCTCAGCAATCCCATTTTGCTGTGGGGAGGCCGGAAGCGTGAACGTCTGGCGGATGCCCTCCGCACGACAGAAGGCTCGCAGAAGGTCGGAGGAAAACTCACCACCTCTGTCGGAGTGCAGACGCAGAACAGGAAGGTCCGAGCCGAAACTCTCGCGGAGCTGGCGACGGGCAGCGCGGATCCAGGTGATCAACACCTCAGTGACCTCACCCTTGCGGCGCAAGGGGAAGATTGTGGTGTAACGCGAGTAGTCGACAACGACCAGCAGAAAGTAACGCTCGTGACCCTGTCCACGGACGCGGGCTGGGCCCCACACATCCATGTGGAGAGTCTGCAGGGGAGCCTCTGTCGGAGGGAACTCGGAGGAGTGAGGAGCGGCGCGCTGCCGTCCCTCGACGCAAGGAACGCAGGTAGGGGCAGGCCCTGGTGGGAGGGGAGGGAGAGACTGGGGGAGACCAGACACAAGGGTACGGGAGGCCATACCTCGGAGACGAGGGAGGGAGGGGTGACCAAGGCCGTGGTGCCAAAGGAGAGTCTGGTGTGACAGGAGACCACACGAGCAGGGGTCAGACTCCGGACCAGACCTGGACGCGGCAGCAAACACCTGACCAGACGCGGCTACCTGACCAGACTTAGCAACCGGAGGAGACTCAGTAGTCAGTGTGTACAGGCTCGACCCAGGTCGACGGGTGAACGTGGCCAGGTGGCGGCCCGTCCGAGTACACGTACAGTGGGTCACCCTCTGACCTCCAGGAGTGAAATGGTCAACCCACACGTCCTGGAGGTCAGCTCCACTCACCAAGTTCGTAGAGAACGAGGGGAGGTGAAGACCCGACAGTAAACCAGACGGGACCGCCGGACACGGCAGAACCGTGGAGGAGTGCGCAAGGACTGGGCCCCGAGAGGGGTCCGCCAGGGAGACTGCAACCGGCCGACTCAGCGGCGTGAGTGTGGTGCTGTCGCGAAAGAAGGAGCGGGAAGCGTGAAGGTGTGCAAGGCCTCAGCAGGCGCACCAGAGAGAGCAGGCTCACTAGCACCTGGAGCAGCAGACTCACTAGCACCTAGAGCAGCAGCCTCTATACCTGGGTCGGGCGGCACACACAAGTAACAGTCACCCTCAGCACTAATAGTCACAGCATACATGGCAGCAAGGATAGCATCATAATCAAGAGCAAATATATCAACACCAGACCTAAGCAGATCAGCCCAGCGAGGGAGCTCAGTCTCGTCAAGAAACTGTGTGCGCCAGGCGTCAGATACGCGACCGAAACAGCGCTGCGTCATGTGTGGCAGCCCGCACGTGTCCCCACGGCGGTCGCCGGTGCGGAGAACGTAAGCGCAGGGACCAGCACCCCCAGACCTCCCACGCCCAGCGTACCACTCACGAAGTTGCTGGGGCGACGGGGCCTCACGGGAACGCGGCTGCTGCTGTCGCTGGCTGCCGCCAAAGCCTCCACGCTGCGCGGCTCCACCCCTACCAGCACCACCGCCGCCGCCACCCCAACCGCCGCTGCCACTGCCTCCACCACCTCCACCGCCGTCACCGACGCCCCCACTCCCGCCACCACCTCCACCTCCATTCCCACCCCCTCCTCCTCCTCCACCGCCACCACCGCCGCCCCCCCCGTCCCCTCCACCACCCTTGCCCCCCTTGCCCTTGCCGCTGCGGCGCCTCCCACTAGGAGCAGACGCAGCCCCGACCTGCTCGGTGCCAACGAGGTCGACAGCAGCAGAAGAAGCAACAAAGGGCAAAAGGGGAACGGGGGAACACCCCTCAAAGAAAGGGGCACGAGGGTCGCCGCGAGAAGCTCCTACAGCGACTATACTAGTCTCAGTTGTAGTGAGGTGCTCCTCGAGTAGGTCAACGGTGAGCTCGGTGGGGCAAAGAGAGAGAAAGTGGTCCCTGACTGAGCAAAGAGAGTCAGGGAGACGGGTGACGAGGTAGAAGAGGGTGATGTACATAGGGGGGGGTTCTTGGCGCGAAACTCGGAGGGAAGCGCAGCGCGGTAGCGAGTGTCACTAGTGCGGAGGTGGGTGATGAGGTCAGAGACTGTGGCAAAGGCGGCTAGGTCAGGGAACAAGTACGGCAGCATGAGGCGGCTGAGGGCAGCAGTGGCAGGGGAGGAGTAGCGCGCGACTACAACGTCATACAGAGTCTTAGCAGTCTTGTACTGGCCAAAGTGCGCGCGCTCAGCAGACGGCAGGTGACTACGAACAGCAAGGCGAGCAACAGTGTCACGAGTAGTCCACTGCGAGCGAACCGTACTGTCAGCAGTGGCAGGAGGTGCAACAGAGGTGCCGGACGTGTGATCGAAAAGCGAGACTCCGTCCTTAGAGTCGCACTGAAGAAAGAGCTGCAGGTCATCTACCCAAACTTCGAAATCTACCGCACGACCCTCAGCATCGAAGGTAAGAACAGTAGGGCTAGCCATGGCGGCAGTAGCATCAGTAGCAGCAGAGGCAGCAGTAGCAGCAGGGCTCAGTAGGGCAGGGCGGCGCCGCTCGGCAGAGCGGTCGCGGCTCGGCAGGGCGGCGCGGCTCGGCTGGGCGGCGCGGCTCGGCTGGGCGGCGCGGCGCGGCTGGGCTGCGCGGCGCGGCAGGCAGGCGGGCGCGGCGGCACGCTTAGCAGGGCGGGCGCTTACCAGGGGCGGGTGCAGGGTTGGGCCGCGATGGGCGGTTAGGTCAGGGCCGCAACGGGGCGGCTGTAGGGCAGGGCCGCGATGAGGCGGCGGCAGGGCAGGGCCGCGACAGGGCGGCTGCAGGGCAGGGCCGCGACGGGGCGGCGGTAGAGCAGGGCCGCGACGAGCGGCTGAGAGCACGGCCACGACGGGTGGCGGCAGGGCAGGGCCGCGACGGGCGGCGAGGTCAGGGCCGCGAGGGGGGGCGGCAGGGCAGGGCCGCGACGGGCGGCTAGGTCAGGCCGCGACGGGCGGCTAGGTCAGGCCGCGACGGGCGGCGACAGGGCAGGGCCGCGACGGGCTGCTAGGTCAGGGCCACGACGGGCCGTTAGGGAAGGGCCGCGATGGGCCGGGAGGGCAGGGCTGCAACGGGCGGCAGTGGGGCAGGGCGCGCGACGGCGTAGGTGAGGCAGGCGCGAGGCGCGCTTCGGGCAGGAAGGAAAAAAAAAATCGTGGTGGGCCCTAAAAACGTTCCCACTAGGGAACCTGCTCTGAAACCATGTCAGAAATAGGAAACAAGGATGACTAGAATGAATGCAGTACAGGGTCTGTATAGCAAAATCTAATTGGGCTGTACCCCATAAGGAGTGCCCCACTACAGCCTAGAGCATATAAAAGCATAGTTCTGACAGCGCTAGCGTTTAAGACTGGCTAACGATGGTCGAGCAGCGTGGCCGAGACAAGGCACGATACAGACCGCCCACAGCACGACATTTCCCTTTCCTACAAGGTGCGTCGCCCCCTTTTAGAGCGACCACGACGTGAGCATGGCCTTATGTACTGGAGTATAGCAAGCTTGGTGAGAGTGCGCGTCGCGAGCATGGTGAGAAGTACGTGGCTTGGGTTTTTGAATCGTGCGTGAGAGTCAAGAGGCAAAGAAAGAGAGGGAAGAGATCTGTTTGGTGTTGTGATTTTTTCAAGAGTTGCTATAGGGGGGAAAACACAACCATGTAGGTGAGCCCAAAGTGGTGCGCACCTCCAGAGCCTTAATCCAAACCAGGTAATGAAAATATTCAGTTACATGTTGCATACAAAATCATTTCTTCCCTATTTTTTTTACCACCATACTTTAGGGCCTGCTCACAACCAATCCCTTATTGACAACGGCAATGTTGGTAATCCCTCCCAGTTCTCTAGTATGGTTAGAAAACATCCGACAAGTACCCAAAAACTCCGTACCCTTATCTAAGAGTGTTGCTTGAAACTAATTATGTTCATCAACACAATAGTATATCGCCACTTCACACGAGAGTTAGGGATCCTTATGCACCGTGATGTATGTCCATGCAAGAATTGAGCCCAATGCAATACCATACCACAACGGTTTCACCATGTGTTACAAGCCATGGGCCTGATCGCTGTAACGTCGCCCTGTCGACACATGGTTGTCAAAAACATATCACCGCTTGTGCGATTTCCCTGTGCTTCATACCACTCCCTTTGTGCAGCTTGTTGAAGGTCCATGCAAGAATTGAGCCCAATCCAATACCATACCATAACGGTTTCACCATGTGATGCAAGCCATGGGCCTGATCGATGCAACGCCACCCTATCGATACATGGTTGTCGGAAACATATCACCGCTTTTGCGATCGCCCTGTGTTTCATACCACTCCCTTTGTGCAGCTTGTTGAAGGTCCATGCAAGAATTGAGTCCAATCCAATACCATACCACAACCGTTTCACCATGTGTTGCAAGCCATGGGCCTGATCGCTGCAACGTCGCCCTGTCGATACATGGTTGTCGGAAACATATCACCACTTTTGCGATTGCCCTGTGTTTCATACCACTCCCTTTGTGCACCTTGTTGAAAGCCCCCTCAAGGTTGGGGCCCAATCCTATTCCATACAACAACGGTTTCACATTACTAATGATTGTCGTGTTTAGATATCATCCAACGGCGCATAACTATTGTGGCATTCAACGTGTGCTTACTACAATTGTCAGAAGTAATAGTTCAGGATGCTCAAAGTGTGTGACACATGATCCCAATCCACTACCATACCACAACCCCATATTATGACATGAGCAACGTATTTATTGAGGATTGTATTTTGTTGTAGTTTTGAATCATATTTTTCTTGTATGTGCAACGTTGGCACCACTGATTGGACGACGCATCTCAAACGACTCCGTTTGCGACAAAAGCACTAGCCAAGCGGTACATCCGCCAGTGAAGCAGGTGTGATCGAGCGGTGAGTGGGTTTAGGATCGGGTGGCAAAAGGTACACCGTTCGATCTAGCCTGATCTGATCATCTCTCTAATCTCGCAAGCCACCCCAACCACCCTCGTGCCCCACCCACCAGCTTCCGTCACCCCCTGGCCCACAACTTTGATGCTGCTCGCCGGTTGTCACAGGCGTTTCCAGATCGCCTGTAACTTACCAATCGACTAAATAGTGGGCCTTAGCTCTGTGACGAGTGACTAATATTTCAGTTAAAGGTGAAGTGGACCTTTTTGATGCGAGATGATTGATTAGACCGTCGATTCTGCCTTAGTTACATTCCAGTGCGGTACACTTAGTAAAATTGCTCAACCGTTCCGCACGTTAAAAGTATGACACGTGTTACTCGCCAAAAGGAAATGAACAGGCCGGACGACGCGCGGCAAGGAGGCAGTCGCTTCAAAACAATCGGGATGATGGTGGTAGCGGATCTAAAGCTACTAAAGTGTCCGCCGCGCGTGGCAGTCAACAGACAAAAGTGGCGGGAAAAAAAGGCCGCGCTTGGACAGGAGAAGTTCGCGAAGAAGGCGGAAGACAAGGGGAAGCGACCAGCGCCACGCAAGCTGGTTTCTACCGTAAAAAAAGCTGTTGATGATGCCTCTGGTGGAAGCGAGCCCGGGCCGAATGACGACGGCACCATCAGCGCCAAGGAAGATCCAGGGTGAGGGAGCAAAAGTCTTGCAGTCCCGTCGGCGGAGAGAGAGGGCTCGGCGACAGGGGAAACCACGACGACGCTCCCCACAACGAGCATGCCGCAACCCAAGAGTCCGAGGCGGAAGCATCGCAAGACCATCTAACACTGATCCAGCCGACCGTGGTCGAAGTTTCTGCTGCGATGGTAGATAAGGAAAACGCTGGGGAGCACGATTCTATAGAGGAGCAACACGGCATCGCCGTCGTCGGTGGCTCTCCTCCTTCAGGTGGACGTGGGAGGCATAGGCAGAGGAAGATTTAGGGGGAGGAAGAGGATGAAACCGCCCCGGCCAGGGACATCACTACGCGGGCGAAGAGGCGGCAGACAGCAGGTAGTGCTGACGATGTCGGAGGCGCGGAAGTGTTGGTGCAACCCTACGGTTTGCACTCGGCTTGTTGTCCATGTGCGTGCATGCGTGTGTGCATGGAATGGTATGAGGGCATGGGACAATATATATTTCATGCTTTTAATAGTGTGTGAATGATGAGTCGTGATGTCGAATGTGTGTGTGTCGAGTCAATAGCGAGTCATCGCTAGTCGCGTGTCTATGTCATTGTTTGTGTGTCTCGCGCGGTTTCTATCTTGTCGTTTGTGTGTGTCGCGCGGTTTCCATTTTGTCGTGTGTGGAACGTTCGGCGTGTCGCAGGTGTGTGAATCAGACCCATTAAGAACTCAAGGATGAGTTTATGGTGAAGAACCAGAGCCTTGGTGTCAAGATTCAAGTGATCGCGAAGCCCGCAAAAAGGGTACACCTCAAGATATTGAGAATAGTTGCAATACTTTGTGTAGTGTAACATTTCACTTGGTGTAGGCCCTTGTGAATGGTAGTTTCGAGACCCTTCGTGGTTGGGGACAGTGTGGCACTGTTCCACATCACTGTACCTCGGCTCTTGGGGTTTGTAGGAGCTGGGAGTCATTCCCAACTCGTAACTCTTCCTATATTGTGTTCTAAGACTATATTGGTTGCCATAGTGCCGTTCGTGCAAACTGACGCTGTGTCGTCAATACTTGGTGAAATCGTGCGATCTAAATTGACTATTGTAGGCGACATTAACACGCTCTAGGTCCAATTTGAATCAGGTCATTTGAAGCTGTGACCAGAACGCTATGGACGTTTAAAGCCGCTGTGCAGAAATCCGACTGCGCACTCTATCTTTCGTTTTAGGCACATCTGAGCCTATTGTGACTCTAACAGGAAGTTGGGACAACGCGAGGCGCCAGGGAAGCAAGTGGCAAGGCGACGAGTCATGCATTGCACCATAAGGGCCGACCCGGAGCGCGGAAAAAATCTGGCGGAAGGAGGGGCAAGCAAGCAGCGAGGGGGAAGAGGCGGAAAAGCCGCGAAGAAGACGCTGACGATGCGGAGGAGGAGGATGAGGGGGATGAGGGGTACGAGGAGGAGGAAGATGATGAGGAGGAAGAGGAGGATGAGGAGGATGCGGAGGAGGAGGACGCAGAGGTGGGAGAGGAGGAAAAAGATGAGGATGATGATAAGGAGGAGGAGGAGGAGGAGGAGGAGGAGGAGGAGGAGGAGGAGGAGGAGGAGGAGGATGAGGAGGAGGAGGAGGAGGAGGAGGAGGATGAGGAGAAGGAGGAGGACGACGAGGATTAGGAGGAGGAGGAGGAGGAGGAGGACGCTGAGGGGGGCGACGAGGATGAAGAAGAGGAGGAGGAGGAGGATGGCGAAGGGGAGGAGGAGGAGGAGTAGGAGGAGGAGGAGGAGGAGGAGGAGGAGGAGGAGGAGGAGGAGGAGGAGGAGGAGGAGGAGGGGGAGGAGGGGGAGGAGGGGGAGGAGGAGGACGAGGAGGAGGAGGAGGAGGAGGAGGAGGAGGAGGAGGAGGAGGAGGAGGATGAGGATGCGGAGGAGGATGCGGAGGAGGAGGAGGAGGAGGATGTGGCGACAGTGAAGGGCCGGGGAGCACGAGGCAGACGGGGGAGTGGTACAGGGAAGGTGGGGGGCCGGACTCGTCCTTCCTGGAAACGCGGGGCAGTTGACGCACTGCGTGGCGAAGCAGCGGACAAATCGAAGGCGCGTTAAGTGAAGGTCGAAGCTGAAGGGGGTGGTAAATGTCAGAATCCCAACCACTAGACCATTGGGATGAAAGGGCTTGTTTGTGTAGCGGGTTAGTGCGCCCATAACCCCCCAGGCCAACGTGCCTGTAACCCTTCCCTAGGATCAATCGGGGATCACCAGTGGACCTCTGACAGTAAAAAGTGGGGGAGCCAAGGCGCAAAAGGGGATGGAGAAGGAAAGGGTGGCCGCGCCAAAGGGGTTCCAGTGGCCTCGGCCAAGAAGGAAGCTGCCGGTAAACGTCGCAGCGGTCGCGAAAGCACCCCGCGGAAAGGTGTCAACAAGCAGGCGCAGGCAGCTAAACCGAAGGGCCAGTAGCGAGGTAAGCGCTGAGGCCCATACACATGGCGTGGCTGTCCCAGTCTGTGCTAGACCGTCCCTATTAACACCACACATCCTTTTTTTCCCCCCTGCAAGGAAAGGCAAGGTAGACGAATCTGCAAAGCAGGGTAAGGCCACTATTTCCAAAACAGAACCCTGTTAAACCCTTTTTAGATTCAAATCGTTGCTCGTTTGCATGCATGTGTGCCCCTGTATTGAACTTAATCAACTCTAACTCGGTGCTCACGCTCCCTATAACTCTCAGCCCCTCGTGTTACTGGGATTGGGCCACCGCTAAGCGTGCAACGGATGCAGCTAACGAAAGGGGCAGGAAGAGCAAGTGTTACCCCGCTATCCACAGGAGCCCCGCGGTTCTTCACGCCTTATAGCGGCCCGTCTAAGGTCGCTGCTACAGCACCCGGCACACTAGGAGGAGAGGATGTCGAACCCCCTCCACAAGGCCACGTCACGCACTCCCCACTCCCCTCACCCTCGTACCCATATCGGCAGCTCCACGCATCTCCTGTCCGGGGCAGGGCGGTCTCCCCCCTGGCCGGTCCTTTGCACGGGCAGCAGCCAAGCACTTGTGCCGATCCCTTCCCTGAGCTGCCCTTTTCTCGCCAGCGTGATAGAGTGAGGGCACACGGGACTGCTGTAGAAGACATTGATCCCCTTGGACTGAGGGGGGATTCAACGCACCCTGACCCCAATCTCATGGGTGTCGTAGGTGAAAGTGCGGAGCAGGAGCAGTTTGTTACACGGGAGGAGTTCCATGTGCTACCGGCTGAGATGTACGCCATGTTTGCTCAGCTCGGCCTGCCTCGTGCCGCACCCGCTAGTTATGCCGGGGGGGGGCGCAGTGGTGCCTATGGCTGGTACACTCTCGCCGATGAGTGCCGTGGCCAAGGCACGAGTGCTATTCTTGCAGGAGACGTGGGCCAAATGGGGCGGGTTGGGGTTGACGTAGCAAAAGGCGGGGTTGGGAATGACGTGGCGGTTTGGAGGGTACACGGGAGCGGCCGCTGACGGGACGAGGCGTGTCGGTTGGGTGGGGGGTGACGTGGCTTGTGGTAGGGGGGTGTGACGTGGCAATTGGCCCGGGTTGTGGATGACGTGGCGGATGCAGGGGGGTGTGACGTGGCGAACGGGCGGGGTTGGGGATGACGTGGCGGTTTGGAGGGTACACGGGCGCTGACGAGCACCAGGGGCAAGGCGTGTCAGGTGTGTGGAGGGTGACGTGGCTCGTGGTAGGGGGGTGTGTCGTGGCAAAAGGGCGGGGTTGGGGATGACATGGCAGTTGCAGAGGGGTGTGACGTGGCGAAAGATGAGGGTTGGGGATGACGTGGCGGTTTGGAGGGTACACGGGTGCTGACGTGCACCAGGGGCGAGGCGTGTCAGGTGTGTGGGGGGTGACGTGGCTCGTGGTAGGGGGGTGTGACGTGGCAAAAGGGGGGGGTTGGGGATGACATGGCAGTTGCAGAGGGGTGTGACGTGGCGAAAGATGAGGGTTGGGGATGACATGGCAGTTTGGAGGGTACACGGGCGCAGGCGCAAGACGGGACGATGCGTGTCGGGTGGGTGGGGGGTGACGTGGCTTGTGGTAGGGGGGTGTGACGTGGCAATTGGATCGGGTCGTGGATGATGTGGCGGATGCAGGGGGTGTGACGTAGCGATAGATGAGGGTTGGGGATGATGTGGTGGTTTGGAGGGTACACGGGTGCTGACGAGCACCAGGGGTGAGGCGTTTCAGGTGTGTGGGGGGTGACGTGGCTTGTGGTAAGGGGGTGTGACGTGGCAAAAGGGCGGGGTTGGGGATGACGTGGCGGTTGCAGAGGGGTGTGACGTGGCGACAGTAGAGGGCTGGGGATGACGGTGTGGTTTGGAGGGTACACGGGCGCTGACGAGAAGACGGGACGAGGCATGTCAGGTGGGTGGGGGGTGACGTGGCTTGTGGTAGGGGGGTGTGATGTGGCAATTGGACCGGGTTGTGGATGACATGGCGGATGCAGGGGGGTGTGACGTGGCGAAAGGTGAGGGTTGGGGATGACGTGGCAGTTTGGAGGGTACACGAGAGCGACGCATGACGGGACGAGGCGTGTTAGGTGTGTGTGGGGTGACGTGGCTTGTGCTAGGGGGCTGTGACGTGGCAATTGGGCTGGGCTGTGGATGACGTGGCGGATGCAGGTGGGTGTGACGTGGCAAATTCACTCAGTGTTGCTAACCACCCGCGGCCACAATCATAACAGCTGATTCTCTCTCCCTTGTCGTGTTGTATAACCTACACCCCTGCGTAGAAAAAAGCCTACTTAGTGACGTCTCAGCTCATGTTTCTTAACCTATACAGTATTACCCTGCATCAGAGGAAGTGTTCGACGCGTTCTCTGTCCACTTGTCTGCATAAGGGCTTGAGTCAATGAAGCTGCTGTGGTTGCACAATGACAAGTCAACCATGGGAGTCTTCAACCACCAGATGTCGTTGACAAGGTCAACAATCAACTCCACCCTCAGGCCAGCAGCATACACCGGCATGGGCCATGCCGATTTCAGCCATCTCGTCGATAGCCTGCCCAGTGAGCTACGCCCAACGAGGTGGTTCAACGACGAGGAACTCCTAGCCGAGTACAAAGATGGTATGTGCAACTCGAAAACACCATATGCCCCACCAAACGCCAGTTAGCAGCTACATATCACCGTGCGATGTGGCACACCCTCACTCTTATTCCCCCACTTGTTTTCTCTGCACCCCCTTTCCAACCCACGCCAGGGGTGTTGACTTCATGGGTGTTGCAGGAGTCTATGTTGCCAGAGTTTCGCTTGCGAACCCCCCCATTGGCTGCAACCCATACCCCTCCTCCCCACCAACCCTCCCCACCCCCCCCACACGCCCAGCCATGCACTCTCCTATACCTCTTACCACCCATCCTAAGCAGGCAGAATCACACCCAGTGACGCTCTCGGTGTGAACTCATTCACCTTCTTGCAAACATAGCCCAACCCTAAACCCTGAAGCGTATCGCGACCCATTCTCCGCCCCCCCTCCCTACCAAAATGCAGAATAGTGGGCCCTCAACTGGCACTTTGAGAAGGCCACCGGGACTCCCTTCAGCAACCCCTTGTTCGCTTATGCGTTCAAGATCTCTTTCAAGAGGGGCGGGGTCGTGTTCACCAAGTTCAAGAGCCGCATGGTGGCATGGGGCATGTTTTCGGTGAGAATGTAGATATCTGTTTGTACACCCATGCCTCATCCCCTTAACCTCTTGCCTGTACTTCAGCCCATCCCTGGTCGATTAAGCCTTTGCGGTTTCGTAGATAGTGACAACTGAATCACCGCTTTCAGTTGGGTCATTTACCCGTAACCCCACCTCCCCATAAACCATCCACCCAGCCCTACACCACACTGCATATCAAGTGGCCCCTTCTGCAGGATAAGCGTTGCAAGCGAATTAGTAGCCACCCGGAAACAAAACAGGCTAGACTACTTGGAGTGGTGCAAAAAGGTCAAACAGATGATCCACTTAGCAGCCGCGGAGCGGAGGATCCAACACGATCCGGTTCCTGGTACGTTCGTCTTCCCGAACAAGTTCCTCATCGACAATGGCGACCTTGGAGAGGTCGTTCTTGCCCAACCTTGTTGCTCCTATCAAATGACTCAAATCGTCGGTCCAAATTGGGTCCGGATTGTTTTACGTGAAGTCAATCGAAATCAAAATTCATCCAAACTTGGCATAGGGTTTTTGTGATGTTACGCACCAGTTCCTCCCACAGCTTGTTCGACGTTCTCTACACGGGGCGAGGGATGATCGCAACGCCTACGAGAGTATAATCACTCTGACATGAGCTTGTAATCCGTATTACTAAGCTCCCCACAAGATTAACAGGCCGGAAGATCCTCCTCTAGTGCGCTCAAACCACCTGTCTCGACGTTCACCTCCTTCATACTCATCCTCTACGACGCATCTATAAGGTGCCACAAATTAAAATAAATTATCCCTTCCTTTAATTCCCTCGTCTCAGGGTCACCTCACAAGGGTCCTCAGACGAGTAGTAATAAATCACCAAACGCCCTATCCTTGGGTCGAGAGCGTCTGGAGGGAAATTGAGAGAGGTTCAAATAAATTAATATGCGCCCTTCACTAACGCCGCAATTTTCAAGGCGAGTATACAAACTCCAATAATATCGACGATGGAAATCTATGCGTGTTCGTTCCACGCTCAACGCACCATCTGTTGGTGCAACCTACAGTTTGCACTCGGCTTATTGTCCGTGTGCGTGCATGCGTGTCTGCATGGAATGGTATGAGGGCATGAAATAATATATATTTCATGCTTATAATAGTGTGAGAATGATGAGTCGTGGTGTCGAATGTATGTGTATCGAGTCAATAGCGAGTCATCGCTAGTCGCGTGTCTACGTCGTCGTTTGTGTGTCCCGCGCGGTTTCTATTTCGTCGTTTGTGTGTCTCGCGCGGTTTCTATTTTGTCGTGTGTGGAACGTTCGGCGTGTCGCAGGTGTGTGCAGCAGACCCATCAAGAACTCAAGGATGAGTTTATGATGAAGAACCAGAGCCTTGGTTTCAAGATTCAAGTGATCGCGAAGCCCGCGAAAAAAAATGGTACACCTCAAGATAATGAGAATAGTTACATTACTTTGTGTAGTGTAACATTTCACTTGGTGTAGGCCCTTGTGAAGGGTAGTTTCGAGACTCTTCGTGGTTGGGGACAGTGTGGCACTATTCCACATCACTGTACCTCGGCTCTTGGGGTTTGTAGGAGCTGGGAGTCATTCCCAACTCGTAACTCTTCCTAATTTGTGTTCTAAGACTATAGTGGCTGCCATGGTGCCGTTCGTTCAAACCAACGCTGTGTCGTCAATACTTGATGAAATCGTGCAATCTAAATTGCCTATTGTAGGTGACGTTAAGGCGCTCCAGATCCATGTTGAATCAGGTCATTTAAATCTGTGACCAGATCGCCATGAACATTTAAAGCCGCTGTGCAGAAATCCGACTGTGCACTCTATCTTTCGTTTTAGGCACATTTGAGCCTATTGTGACTATAACAAGTGGTATCAGAGCGCCTTGGAGCAGCTACGACAATGGCTGGACCTGAAGAAAGGGGTGACAGAGGTGCTGGAGGCAGTGGAGGACCCCAAGTATAAGGCCAACCCCGTGATTCAGCCATGGCGCCCATGCAACCTACTCTTGGCCCTTCTAGGGATGAACCAAGAGTGTTCAGGCTTGACAAGTTCAATGGTGACAACTTTGCCGAATGGTCCTTCAGAATGGAGAACGTGTTTGACCACTATGACCTGCTGGAGGTGATGGAAGGAACGGAGAAGCGTCCTGAGAATGACCCGGTTAAGAGCCCGTGGGTGTGGAAGAGCGCACAAGGCTATCTCCTACTTGGGCAAGCGTTGGGGAGCAGCCAAATCCGTCACATCAAGCCATTCCAGCATGAACAAGAGAAGGGACCAAAGGCATGGGTTGCTCTCAAGAGTGTACATGCTCTTGCAACAGCGGCGGTAGCGGTGGTGTTGAAACAACAAATGACGACACTACGTATTGAAGAAGATGAGCCCGTGGAAGAAGGGGTGCAGAAATTCTTCGACTTGTTGACGCGGCTTGAAGGAGCAGATCTCAACTATAGTGAGCTCCAGAAGAAGACCAAGTTGCTGACCTTACTCCCAGAGTCATGCTCCTCGCTCATCATCAACCTCAACCATGATCTGCCCCGCCTCTCGCTCGAAGACGTGAAGCGAGCTATCCTTCAAGAGGACTTCCGCCGCGGTGATTTAGCGAGTGCGGATGGCGCCGGGGCAGCAAGCATCGGCCAGGGGTACGGCCGTGGAAGGGGCAGAAGACGAGGGGGAGGCAGATTTGGCAGCAACAACTTCAATGGAGGCCGCGGGAGTGGCGGATTCGGCAGCGACGACAAGAGTTACGGATGCGGTCGCGGCTGATTCGACGGCGAGTGCCACTATTGCCACAAGAGCGGACATATGTGGCGCGATTGCTACAAACTCCCAGATGGATGGACCCCTGCTCAAGGCCAAAAGGGTAGAGGAGCAGGAGGAGGGAGAGGAAGAGGCCGTCAAGGCCAAGGCGGTTGCAGAGGTGGTGCTGCAAATATGAAGAACGGTGACAACGAGAGCGAGTCGAAGGACGATCGCTTTCCGGGTCAATTCTTCTACGTCTCGACGCAAGCACCGGCTGATCCAGAGAAGGATGAAGGCTTCGAAGAGCCTGCAGCTGTGGGAAAGGTCACCCTACACCCCTTGGACTATTGGGTGATCGATAGCGGCGCTACCTATACCATGAGACCTCGCGCAGACTTGCTCACCGAACTTGAACCGTCACTGGTGAAGCATGTCACATCGGCTTTGGGGCAGCGAGCAGATGTGAAAGGCATGGGCAAGGCCATGTTCAAGGGTGCTTATGGAAAAATGGTGGGCCTCAAGAACGTGCTTTGGGTGCCCAGCCTTGCTGCGAACCTGATTTCCGTGCGGCGATTGGCAAAGGCCGGCATGGACACGAACTCGAAGGGAGCCAAGACCTACACCGCAAGGATTGGCGAGCGGATTCTATGGGACCTTCACGAAGATAGGGATGTCTACAACGAGATATGGCAGATCCCTGTGGTCCCGATGCCTAAGGAGAGGCAAGTGGCAGCAAGCATCAGCACCAAGGGCGAAGCGGTTGGTACCGGCTATGGCTCAAACGATCGTGCCAAAGAGAACGAGCTCAAGAAGAGCAAACCTGGAGGGACCAGCAAGCTCGGTCATCCTAAGGAGAATGGTGTAGCAGCCAAGGAGCAGCACAAGGGTGAGGAGAACCCCGAGGCAGCAGCGGAGGAGGACTACGGAGAGAGTATGTGGGGCGCTATTGCGAGCGCGGCATTCTCCAATCCAACTTCGGCATGCGCGTGCACTTGGGCATGGCTCAAAACAGCAAGGGGTGGCTTCTTTGGGACCCATTCACCAAGAAGTTCATGGTGAGCAGGGACTGCAAGTTCATGGAGGACCTCATGTACAAGGATTGGAAGGCGGAGAACGAGGCAAAGATATGCATGCGGTTTGGGGAGGTGAAGAGTTCCGACCTGGAGCACGTGGAGCTGCCTTTGGAGCTGAGCAGCGGCAGCACCACCACAAGGCAATCTTCCCTTGTGAATGGGGGAGAGGAGGCCAAGGATGCAGAGGAAGAAGAGGAGGAGGTGCAGCAAGTGAGCGAGCGTGCACCGACACTTCCTTCCCGCACTACAAGTGCTCCACGGATCCAAGCCACACCGCAGCAACGCCAAGGCCTTCAAGTCCCTGCAGCTGAGGCGGAAGGAAGGGGCAAGATGAGAGTTCAACCCTGATGGTCGGAGATGACGAGGAAAGCGATTACGAGGAGTGTGCCTTCGTTTTCTTCTCTCCGGTGGAGATGCCGGGAGAACCAGCAACTCTCAAGGAGGCCTTGGAGAGTATTGATGCTGAGGAGTGGAAGAAGGCCATGGAGAGTGAGCTGAAGAGCATTGAGGAGAACGACACGTGGGAATTGGTGGATTTACCGGAGGGGCATAAGGCGATTACGTCCAAGTGGCTCTTCAAGATCAAGTCGGACGCCGACGGCAAGATCGAGCGCTACAAGTCTAGGCTTGTAGCCAAGGGGTACCAGCAGAAGGAGAAGGTGGACTTCAAGGAGCTGTTTGCTCATGTGGTGAAGCCTACAACGCTGCGAACCCTACTCGCGGGGGCTGCCATCAAAGGATGGGTGGTGAAGCAGATGGTTGTGACAACCGCGTTCCTCAACGGCATCCTCGAAGAAGAGATTTTCTTGGCGCAGCCAGAGGGGTTTGATGATGGTAGTGGCAGAGTTTTGAAGCTGAAGAAGGCCCTCTATAGGCTGAAGCAGGCCCCTAGGCAGGGGTACTTAAAGCTGCGAGAAGTTTTGGAGGAGATCGGCTTCACTCCCTCAACGGCTGATCACTCCTTGTTCATGCTTGGCGAGGGGGAGCAGAGGAGCTTCATGGTGGTGTACGTGGATGACATCCTCATCTTTTCACCCTCCTCTGACCTTGTGAAGGAGGTGATGCTGAAGCTTCAGGACAAGTTCAAGTGCAAGGCACTTGGCGACGTGAACTTCTACCTCGGGCTCCACATCGAACGCGACGTGGAGAAGCGGTGCATGCGGGTGCACCACGAAAGAACCTGGAAGCGTTGGCTGCCATTTTTGGGCAGAGTGAAGGTCATGTGACTACACCCTTTCCCTCTGGGTTCAAGTGTATGAAGGGACCAGAGGAGGAGAGCGTTGGTGAAGAGGAGAGGCGCCGTTTTCACTCGTTGGTGGGCAGCCTCATGTATGCGGCGGTAAACACTCGGCCGGACGTGGCCTTCGCTACCGGGCAGCTGGCTAGGGTTGTGCAATGCCCTAATGAGGAGCAGGTAGCAGCTTGAATGAGGGTGGCCAAGTATCTTGGCCAAACACCGACCGTTGGGCTGCAATACTCGGCGGCGGCGCAAAGACGCCTAAAGGGCACGGATGGTGTAGAACCCGGGATGCAGAGGAGGAGGACACGGAGGTGGGAGAGGAGGAAAAAGATGAGGATGATGATGAGAAGGAGGAGGAGGAGGAGGAGGAGGAGGAGGAGGAGGAGGAGGAGGAGGAGGAGGAGGACGAGGATGCGGAGGAGGATACGGAGGATACGGAGGAGGAGGAGGAGGAGGAGGAGGAGGAGGAGGAGGAGGAGGAGGAGGAGGAGGAGGAGGAGGAGGAGGTGGAGGAGGAGGAGGAGGAGGATGTGGCGACAGTGAAGGGCCGGGGAGCACGAGGCAGACAGGGGAGTGGTACAGGGAAGGTGGGGGGCCAGACTCGTCCTTCCCGGAAACGCGGGGCAGTTGACGCACTGCGTGGCGAAGCAGCGGACAAATCGAAGGCGCGTAAAGTGAAGGTCAAAGCTGAAGTGGGTGGTAGAAAGCGGGGGAGCCAAGGCGCAAAAGGGGATGGCGAAGGAAAGGGTGGCCGCGCCAAAGGGGTTCCAGTGGCCTCGGCCAAGAAAGAAGCTGCCGGTAAACGTCGCAGCGGTCGCGAAAGCACCCCGCGGAAAGGTGTCAACAAGCAGGTGCAGGCAGCTAAACCGAAGGGCCAGCAGCGAGGTAAGCGCTGAGGCCCATACACATGGCGTGGCTGTCCCAGTCTGTGCTAGACCGTCCCTATTAACACCACACATCCCTTTTTTTCCCCCTGCAGGGAAAGGCAAGGTAGACGAATCTGCAAAGCAGGGTAAGGCCACTATTTCCAAAACAGAACCCTGTTAAACCCTTTTTAGATTCAAATCGTTGCTCGTTTGCATGCATGTGTGCCCCTGTATTGAACTTGATCAACTCTAACTCTGTGCTCACGCTCCCTATAACTCTCAGCCCCTCGTGTTACTGGGATTGGGCCACCGCTAAGCGTGCAACCGATACAGCTAACGAGAGGGGCCGGAAGAGCAAGTGTTACCCCGCTATCCACAGGAGCCCAGCGGTTCTTCATGCCTTATAGCGGCCCGTCAAAGGTCGCTGCTACAGCACCCGGCACACTAGCAAGAGAGGATGTCGAATCCCCTCCACAAGGCTACGTCACGCACTCCCCAATCCCCTCACCCTCGTACCCATATCGGCAGCTCCACGCATCTCCTGTCCGGGGCAGGGCGGTCTCCCCCCTGGCCGGTCCTTTGCACGGGCAGCAGCCAAGCACTTGTGCCGATCCCTTCCCTGAGCTGCCCTTTTCTCGCCAGCGTGATAGAGTGAGGGCACACGGGACTGCTGAAGAAGACATTGATCCCCTTGGACTGAGGGGGGATTCAACACACCCTAAGCTCCATAAGAAGACCAAGTTGCTGGCCCTACTCCCTGAGTCATGGTCCTCCCTCATCATCAACCTCAACCGTGATCTGCCCCGCCTCTCGCTTGAAGACGTGAAGCGAGCTATCCTTCAAGAGGATTTCCGCCGCCGTGAGTTGGCGGGTTCGCATGGCGCCGGGGCAGCAAGCATCGGCCGTGGGTACGGCCGTGGAAGGGGCAGAGGACGAGGGGGAGGCAGATTTGGCAGCAACAACTTCAATGGAGGCCGCGGGAGTGGCGAATATGGCAGCGACGACAAGAGTTACGGACGCGGTCGCGGCCGATTCGACGGCGAGTGCCACTATTGCCACAAGAGCGGACATATGTGGCGCAATTGCTACAAACTCCCTGATGGATGGACCACTGCTCAAGGCCAAGAGGGTAGGGGAGCAGGAGGAGGGAGAGGAAGAGGCCGTGGAGGCCGTGGCGGTCGCGGAGGTGGTGCTGCAAATATGAAGAGTGACGACAACGAGAGCGAGTCGAGGGACGATCGCTTTCCGGGCCAATTCTTCTACGTCTTGACGCAAGCACCGGCTGATCCAGAGAAGGATGAAGGCTTTGAGAAGCCAGCTGCTGTGGGGAAGGTGACCCTACTCTCCCTGGACTGTTGGGTTATTGACAGCGGCGCTACCTATAGCATGACACCTCGCGCGGACTTGCTCACCGAACTCGAACAGTCACTGGTGAAGCATGTCACATCTGCTTTGGGGCAGCGAGCAGAGGTGAAAGGCATGGGCAAGGGCAGGTTCAAGGGTGCTGATGGGAAGATGGTGGGCCTCAAGAACGTTCTTTGGGTGCCCAACCTTGCTGCCAATCTGATTTCTGTGCGTGGGTTGCAAAAGGCCGGCATGGACACGAGCTTGAAGGGAGCCAAGACCTACACCGTGAGGCTTGGCGAGCGGATTCTATGGGACCTTCACGAGGATAGGGATGTCTACAATGAGATGTGGCAGATCCCTGTGGTCCCAATGCCTAAGGAGAGGCAAGTGGCAGCAAGCGTCAGCACCAAGGGTGAAGCGGTTGGTAGCGGCGATGGCGCGAACAGTCGCGCTAAGGAGAATGAGTCCAAGAAGTGCAATCTTGGAGGGACCAGCAAGCTCGGTGAACACAAGGAGAGTGGTGCAGTAGCCAAGAAGCAGCACAAGGGTGAGGAGAACCCCAAGGCAGCAGCGGAGGAGGAGTACGGAGAGAGCATGTGGGGCACTATTGCGAGCGGGAAATTCTCCAATCCGACTTCGGCTACGGGGGAGTGTGATTGGTTGACTTTGCATCGGCGAATGGGGCATGTCGCCCTGCCAATCTTGCAGCAGCTAGTGAAGAATGAGATGGTTTCTGGCATACGCGGGAAGGGGGAGCCCGATGAGGTACTTGGCTGCCCGACGTGCATGCAAGCTAAGTTCACCTGTTTCCTGATCTCGACTTCAGAGGCAACGGCTAAGGCACCACTTGATGAGGTGGTGATGGACGTGGTGGGCCCCTTGAAGCTAGGAGCTGCTGGAGCAGAGTACTTCCTCACCATTGTCGACGTCTACACCCGAATGACCTGGGTGTACGTGCTGTCCAAGAAGGGCGACGTGGCTGAAACGGTGAAGACCGATTGGTTGCTGATGGTGGAGCGGCAACAAGACCGGCTAGTCAAGTCAATCCGCACCGATCGAGGGGGAGAGTTCCTGAGCAAGGAGTTCTCATTGTGGCTGAAGAAGAATGGGATAAGGCACTCCCTCACCATGCCATACTCCCCTGCAATGAACGGCATCGCCGAGCGAGCGAACCGCACAATCACGGAGACGGCACGCAGGTTGCTCATTGAAGCCGGGCTACCCGACTACTTCTGGCCTAATGCGGTCCGGAGTGCGTGTGTGGCCAAGAACACAGATTTGACTCATGTGGGAGCAGACAAATGGGTGCCCTATGTGGAGTGGATCGGAAGGAAGCCTAAGGTGGATATGCTTCGGGTATTCAGGTGCATGTGTATGGCGCTCGTACCTAAGCATCTTCGGCACAACAAGTTTGGTGCCAAAGCGATATGGGCTGTGCACTTGGGCATGGCTCAAAAAAGCAAGGGGTGGCTTTTTTGGGACCCATTCACTAAGAAGTTCTTGGTGAGAAGGGATTGCAAGTTCATGGAGAACCTGATGTACAAGGAATGGAAGGCGGAGAATGAGGCGAAGATAGGCGTGCGGTTTGGGGAGGTGAAGAGTTCCGGTTTGGAGCATGTGGAGCTGCCTTCGGAGCTGAGCAGCGGCGGCACCACCACAAGGCAATCTTCCCTTGTGAATGGGGGAGAGGAGGCCAAGGATGCAGAGGAAGAAGAGGAGGAGGTGCAGCAAGTAAGCGAGCGTGCACCGACACTTCCTTCTCGCACTGCGAGCGCTCCACGGATTCGAGTCACCCCGCAGCAACGCCATGCAAGCCTTCAAGCCCCTGCAGCTGAGGAGGAAGGAAGGGGCAAGAGGAGAGTTCAAGGCCCAAATATGCTGATCTATGATGCACCGGGAAAGCAGGGCAAGTCAGCCCTGGCCGGAGCGGCAATGATGGTCGGAGATGATGAGGAAAGCCACTACGAGGAGTGTGCCTTCGTGTTCTTCTCTCCGGTGGAGATGCCGGGGGAACCAGCAACTCTCAAGGAGGCCTTGGAGAGTAGAGATGCTGCGGAGTGGAAGAAGGCAATGGAGAGCAAGTTGAAGAGCATTGAGGAGAACGACACGTGGGAATTGGTGGAGCTACCAGAGGGGCGTAAGGCGATTACGTCCAAGTGGCTCTTCAAGATCAAGTCGGACACCGACGGCAAGATCGAGCGCTACAAGTCTAGGCTTGTGGCCAAGGGGTATCAGCAGAAGGAGAAGGTGGACTTCAAGGAGTTGTTTGCTCTTGTGGTGAAACCGACGACGCTGCGGACCCTACTCGCGGGGGCTGCCATCAAAGGATGGGTCATGAAGTAGATGGACGTGACAACCGCGTTTCTCAACGGCATCCTCGAAGAAGAGAATTTCTTGGCGCAGCCAGAGGGGTTTGATGATGGTAGTGGCAGAGTTTTGAAGCTAAAGAAGGCCCTCTATGGGCTGAAGCAGGCCCCTAGGCAGTGGTACTTGAAGCTGCGAGAAGTTTTGGAGGAGATCGGCTTCACTCCCTCAACGGCCGATCACTCCTTGTTCATGCTTGGCGAGGGGGAGCAGAGGAGCTTCATGGTGGTGTATGTGGATGACATCCTCATATTCTCACCCTCCTCTGACCTTGTGAAGGAGGTGATGCTGAAGCTTCAGGACAAGTTCAAGTGCAAGGCCCTTGGTGACGTGAACTTCTACCTCGGGCTTCACATTGAACGTGATGTGGACAAGCGGAGCATGCGAATGCATCAACGGAAGTACCTGAAGGCCTTGGCTGCCAACTTTGGGCAGAGTGAAGGCCATGTGGCTACACCCTTTCCCTCTGGGTTCAAGTGTGTGAAGGGACCAGAGGAGGAGAGCGTTGACGAAGAAGAGAGGCGCCGTTTTCACTCACTGGTGGGCAGCCTCATGTATGCGGCGGTCAACACTCGGCCGGACGTTGCCTTGGCTACCGAGGAGTTAGCTAGGGTTGTGCAATGCCCTAATGAGGAGCAGGTAGCAGCTGGAATGAGGTTGGCCAAGTACCTTGGCCAAACACCGACCGTTGGGCTGCAATACTCGGCGGCGGCGCAAAGGCGCCAAAAGGGCGCGGATGGTGTAGAACCCGGGCGTTTGTTCCTCACCGCATTCTCCGATGCCTCTTATGCATCGGAACCTGAGAACATGACAAGTGTGGGAGGCTTCAGCTGCTGTGTTGGTGGAGGCCCAACTGCTTGGGAGAGCAAGAAGCATGTTGATCAAGCATTGAGCTCGGTGGAGTCCGAGTACATGGCACTCTTCCGTGTCGTACAGGAGATTGTGTGGCAACGGCGTTTGTTGGCTGAATTGGGGGAGGAGCAGCAAGGACCTACCCCACTCTACTGTGACATCCAGGGTGCCATTGCTCTTGCTAAGAACCCTGTGTTGCATGGCCTCACGAAACACATGAGGGTGAAGTGGCATTGGACGAGGAGCATGGTGGCCGCGGGTGAAGACGACGGGGCAGCCGGCAGACATGATGACCAAGAGGCTGGTGGAGCAACAGTATTGGAAGTGTTGCAAGCTGGCTGGGATGGCTCTGAACTGAGAGCAACAGATCCTAACGCCAACAATCCGAGGGGGAGTTTGTTGGTGCAACCCTACGGTTTGCACTTGGCTTGTTGTCCGTGTGCGTGCATGCGTGTGTGCATGGAATGGTATGAGGGCATGAGATAAAATATATTTCATGCTTATAATAGTGTGTGAATGATGAGTCGTGATGTCGAATGTGTGTGTGTCGAGTCAATAGCGAGTCATCGCTACTCGCGTGTCTATCAGGTCGGTTGTGTGTCCCACGCGGTTTCTATTTTGTCGTGTGTGGAACGTTCGGCGTGTCGCAGGTGTGCGCAGCAGACCCATCAAGAACTCAAGGATGAGTTTATGATGAAGAACTAGAGCCTTGGTGTAAAGATTCAAGTGATCGCGAAGCCCGCGAATAATTGTACACCTCAAGATGTTGAGAATAGTTACATTACTTTGTGTAGTGTAATATTACACGTGGTGTAGGCCCTTGTGAAGGGTAGTTTCGAGACCCTTCGTGGTTTGGGACAGTGTGGCACTGTTCCACATCACTGTACCTCGGCTCTTGGGGTTTGTAGGAGCTGGGAGTCATTCCCAACTCGTAACTCTTCCTAATTTGTGTTCTAAGACTATAGTGGCTGCCATAGTGCCGTTTGTTGAAACCGACGCTCTGTCGTCAATACTTGATGAAATCGTGCGATCTAAATTGCCTACTGTAGGCGACGTTAATGCGCTTTAGATACAAGTTGATTCAGGTCATTTGAATCTGAGACCAGATCGCCATGAACGTTTAAATCCGCTGTGCAGAAATCCGACTGTGCACTCTATCTTTCGTTTTAGGCACATTTGAGCCTACTGTGACTATAACATGAGCATAGGGTGTTTGGGCTTGACAAGTTCAACGGCGACAACTTTGCTGAATGGTCCTTCAGAATGGAGAACGTGTTTGACCACTATGACCTGCTGGAGGTGATGAAAGGAACGGAGAAGCGCCCCGAGAACGACCTGGAGAAGAGCCCGTGGGTGCGGAAGAGCGCACAAGGCTATCTCCTACTTGGGCAAGCGTTGGGGAGCAGCCAAATCCGTCACATCAAGCCATTCCAGCGTGAACCAGAGAAGGGACCAAAGGCATGGGCTGCTCTCAAGGGTGTACACGCTCCTGCAACAGCGGCGGTAGCGGTGGTGTTGGAACGGCAAATGGCGACACTACGTATTGAAGAAGACGAACCCGTGGAAGAAGGGGTGCAGAAATTATTCGACTTATTGACGCGGCTTGAAGGAGCGGATCTGAACTATAGTGAGCTCTAGAAGAAGACCAAGTTGCTGGCCTTACTCCCAGAGTCATGGTCCTCGCTCATCTTTCAACCTCAACCGTGATCTGCCCCGCCTCTCGCTCGAAGACGTGAAGCGAGCTATCCTTCAAGAGGACTTCCGCCGCCGTGAGTTAGCGAGTGCGGATGGCGCCGGGGCAGCAAGCATCGGCCGGGGGTACGGCCGTGGAAGGGGCAGAGGACGAGGGGGAGGCAGATTTGGCAGCAACAACTTCAATGGAGGCCGCGGGAGTGGCGGATACGGCAGCGACGACAAGAGTTACGGACGCGGTCGCGGTCGCGAGTGCCACTATTGCCACAAGAGGGGACATATGTGGCGCAATTGCTACAAACTCCCAGATGGATGGACCCCTGCTCAAGGCCAAAAGGGTAGAGGAGCAGGAGGAGGGAGAGGAAGAGGCCGTGGAGGCTGTGGCGGTCGCGGAGGTGGTGCTGCAAATATGAAGAGTGACGACAACGAGAGCGAGTCGAGGGACGATCGCTTTTCGGGCCAATTCTTCTACGTCTCGACGCAAGCACCGGCTGATCCAGAGAAGCATGAAGGCTTTGAGAAGCCAGCTGCTGTGGGGAAGGTGACCCTACACTCCCTGGACTATTGGGTGATCGACAGCGGCGCTACCTATAGCATGACACCTCGCGCGGACTTGCTCACCGAACTCGAACAGCCACCAGTGAAGCATGTCACATCGGCTTTGGGGCAGCGAGCAGAGGTGAAAGGCATGGGCAAGGTCAGGTTCAAGGGTGCTGATGAGAAGATGGTGGGCCTCAAGAACGTGCTTTGGGTGCCCAACCTTGTTGCCAATCTGATTTCCGTGCGGCGGTTGCAAAAGGCCGGCATGGACACGAGCTCGAAGCGAGCCAAGACCTACACCGCAAGGATTGGCGAGCGGATTCTTTGGGACCTTCATGAGGATAAGGATGTCTACAATGAGATGTGGCATATCCGTGTGGTCCCCATGCCTAAGGAGAGGCAAGTGGCAGAAAGCGTCAGCACCAAGGGTGGAGCGGTTGATAGCAGCGATGGCGCGAACGGTCGCGCTAAGGAGATTGAGTCCAAGAAGTGCAATCTTGGAGGGACCAGCAAGCTTGGTGAATACGAGGAGAGTGGTGCAGCAGCCAAGAAGCAGCACAAGGGTGAGGAGAACCCCAAGGCAGCAGCGGAGGAGGACTACAGAGAGAGCATGTGGGGCGCTATTGCGAGCGCGGCATTCTCCAATCCGACTTCGGCTACGGAGGAGTGTGATTGGCTCACCTTGCATCGGCGCATGGGGCATGTGGCCCTGCCCATCTTGCAGCAGCTAGTGAAGAATGAGATGGTTGCTGGCATACGTGTGAAGGGGGAGCCCGATAAGGTACTTGACTGCCCGACGTGCATGCAAGCCAAGTTCACCCGTTTCCCGTTCTCGAGTTCGGAGGCGACGGTTAAGGCACCACTTGATGAGGTGGTGATGGACGTGGTGGGTCCCCTGAAGCTTGGAGTTGCTGGAGCAGAGTACTTCCTCACAATATTCGACGTCTACTTCCTCTACGTGCTGTCCAAGAAGAGTGACGTGGCTGAAACGGTGAAGACCGATTGGTTGCCGATGGTGGAGCGGCAACAAGACCGGCTAGTCAAGTCAATCCGCACCGATCGAGGGGGAGAGTTCCTGAGCAAGGAGTTCTCATTGTGGCTGAAGAAGAATGGCATAAGGCACTCCCTCACCATGCCATACTCCCCTGCAATGAACGGCATCGCCGAACGAGCGAACCGGACAATCACGGAGACGGCACACGGGTTACTTATTGAAGCCGAGTTACCCGACTATTTCTGGCCTGATGCAGTGCGGAGTGCGTGTGTGGCCAAGAACAGAGCCTTGACTCATGTGGGAGCAGACAAATGGGTGCCATATGTGGAGTGGATTGGAAGGAAGCCTAAGGTGGATATGCTTCGGGTGTTCAGGTGCATGTGCATGGCGCTCGTGCCTAAGCATGTTCGACACAACAAGCTCGGTGCCAAGGCGATATGGGCTGTGCACTTGGGCATGGCTCAAAACAGCAAGGGGTGGCTTCTTTGGGACCCATTCACCAAGAAGTTCATGGTGAGCAGGGACTGCAAGTTCATGGAGAACCTCATGTGCAAGGATTGGAAGGCGGAGAATGAGGCGAAGATAGGCGTGCGGTTTGGGGAGGTGAAGAGATTCGGCTTGGAGCATGTGGAGCTGCCTTTGGAGCTGAGCAGCGGCAGCACCACCACAAGGCAATCTTCCCTTGTGAATGGGGGAGAGGAGGCCAAGGATGCAGAGGAAGAAGAGGAGGAGGTGCAGCAAGTGAGCGAGCGTGCACCAACACTTCCTTCACGCACTACGAGTGCTCCACGGATCCGAGTCACCCCGCAGCAACGTCAAGGCCTTCAAGTCCCTGCAGCTGAGAAGGAAGGAAGGAGCAAGAGGAGAGTTCAACCTCCTAATAGGCTGACATATGATGCGCCGGGAAAGCCGGGCAAGACAGCCTTGGCCGGAGCGGCAATGATGGTTGGAGATGACGAGCAAAGTGAGTACGAGGAGTGTGCGTTCGTGTTATTCTCTCTGGTGGAGATGCACGGGGAACCATCACTCTCAAAGGGGGCATTGGAGAGTGGTGATGCTGAGGAGTGGAAGAAGGCCATGGAGATCGAGCTGAAGAGTATTGAGGAGAATGACACGTGGGAATTGGTGGAGCTACCGGAGGGGGGTAAGGTGATTACGTCCAAGTGGCTCTTCAAGATCAAATCCGACGCCGACGGCAAGGTTGAGCGCTACAAGTCTAGGCTTGTGGCCAAGGGGTACCAGAAAAAGGAGATTGTGGACTTCAAGGAGTTGTTTGCTCCTGTGGTGAAGCCAACGACGCTGCGGACCCTACTGGCGGGGGCTGCCATCAAAGGATGTGTGGTGAAGCAAATGGACGTGACAACCGCGTTCCTCAACGGCATTCTCGAAGAAGAGATATTCTTGGCGCAGCCAGAGGGGTTTGATGATGGTAGTGGCAGAGTTTTGAAGCTGAAGAAGGCCCTCTATGGGCTGAAGCAGGCCCCTAGGCAGTGGTACTTGAAGCTGCGAGAAGTTTTGGAGGAGATCGGCTTCACTCCCTCAACGGCCGATCACTCCTTGTTCATGCTTGGCGAGGGGGAGCAGAGAAGCTTCATGGTGGTCTATGTAGATGACATCCTCATCTTCTCACCCTCCTCTGACCTTGTGAAGGAGGTGATGCTGAAGCTTCAGGACAAGTTCAAGTGCAAAGCCCTTGTTGACGTCAACTTTTACCTCGGGCTTCACATCGAGCGTGATGTGGAGAAGCGGTGCATGCGGGTACATCAACGCAAGTACCTGGAGGCCTTGGCTGCCAACTATGGGCAGGGTGAAGGTCATGTGGCTACTCCATTCCCTTCTGGCTTCAAGTGTGTGAAGGGACCAGAGGAGGAGAGCGTTGACGAAGAAGAGAGGCGCCGTTTTCACTCGTTGGTGGGCAGCCTCATGTATGCGGCGGTAAACACTCGGCCGGATGTTGCCTTGGCTACCGGGCAGTTAGCTAGGGTTGTGCAATGCCCTAATGAGGAGCAGGTAGCAGCTGGAATGAGGTTGGCCAAGTACCTTGGCCAAACACCGACCGTTGGGCTGCAATACTCGGCGGCGGCGCAAAGGCGCCAAAAGGGCGCGGATGGTGTAGAACCCGGGCGTTTGTTCCTCACCGCATTCTCCGATGCCTCTTATGCATCGGAACCTGAGGACATGACAAGTGTGGGAGGCTTCAGCTGCTGTGTTGGTGGAGGCCCAACTGCTTGGGAAAGCAAGAAGCAGGTGGACCAAGCTTTGAGCTTGGTGGAATCCGAGTACATGGCACTCTTCCGTGCCGTACGGGAGATTGTGTGGCAACGGCGTTTGTTGGCTGAATTGGGGGAGGAGCAGCAAGGACCTACCCCACTCTACTGTGACAGCCAAGGTGCCATTGCACTAGCTAAGAACCCTGTGTTGCATGGCCTCACCAAGCACATGAGGGTGAAGTGGCATTGGACGAGGAGCATTGTGGCCGCGGGTGAAGAACAGCTGCGCTACGTGAAGACAACGGGGCAGCCGGCAGACATGATGACCAAGAGGCTGGTGGAGCAGCAGCATTGGAAGTGTTGCAAGCTGGCTGGAATGGCTTTGAACTGAGAGAGCAACAGATCCTAAGGCCAACAATCCGAGGGGGGGTTTGTTGGTGCAACCTACGGTTTGCACTCGGCTTGTTGTCCGTGTGCGTGCATGCGTGTCTACATGGAATGGTACGAGGGCATGAGATAAAATATATTTCATGCTTATAATAGTGTGTGAATGATGAGTCGTGATGTCGAATGTGTATGTGTCGAGTCAATAGCGAGTCATCGCTAGTCGCGTGTCTACGTCGTCGTTTGTGTGTCCCGCGCGGTGTCTATTTCGTCGTTTGTGTGTCTCGCGCGGTTTCTATTTTGTCGTGTGTGGAACGTTTGGCGTGTCGCAGGTGTGTGCAGCAGACCCATCAAGAACTCAAGGATGAATTTATTGAAGATCCAGAGCCTTGGTTTCAAGATTCAAGTGATCGCGAAGCCCGCGAAAAAAAAGGGTACACCTCAAGACATTGAGAATAGTTACATTACTTTGTGTAGTGTAACATTTCACTTGGTGTAGGCCCTTGTGAAGGGTGGTTTCGAGACCCTTCGTGATTGGGGACAGTGTGGCACTGTTCCACATCACTGTACCTCGGCTATAAGGGTTTGTAGGAGCTGGGAGTCATTCCCAACTCGTAACTCTTCCTAATTTGTGTTCTAAGACTATAGTTGCTGTCATAGTGCCGTTCGTTCAAACCGACGCCGTGTTGTCAATACTTGGTGAAATCGTGTGATATAAATTGCTCATTGTAGGCGACATTAAGACGCTCCAGATCAAAGTTAAATCAGGTCATGTGAAGCTGTGACGAGAACGCTATGAACGTTTAAAGCCGCTGTGCAGAAATCCGACAGTGCACTCTATCTTTTGTTTTAGGCACATTTGAGCCTACTGTAATTATAACACCATCAAGGAATATACTGGAGAGCGTTGCGACAATGAGATAGCTTTAGCTATCACGATAGTGTTGCACTAGTAATTCGGTAGCGTTTCGGTGGCATTCGTCTCCAAAGGCTAAGAAGGAACCAAGTAGCAATTGGACTCCTCTAGAAGTATAATATGTGTCAATACAAATGAAAGATACAAGCAAATACAGGCAATCGAGAGTTGCACAAACATTGCATGGCGCTGCGGGTAGCCCAACCACACGAAAGTGTTGTGTGTTGTTGGTGCAACCCTACGGTTTGCACTCGGCTTGTTGTCCGTGTGCGTGAATGTGTGTGTGTATGGAATGGTATGAGGGCATGGGATAATATATATTTCATGCTTATAATTGTGTGTGAATGTTGAGTCATGATGTCGAGTGTCTGTGTCGAGTCAATAGCGAGTTATCGCTAGACGCGTGTTACGCGGTCGTTTGTGTCTCGCGCACGGTTTCTACTTTGTCGTGCGCGGTTTCTATTTTGTCCTGTGTCGAACGTTCGGCGTGTCGCAGGTGTGTGCAGCAGACCCATCAAGAACTCAAGGATGAGTTTGTGATGAAGAGCCCGAGCCTTGGTGTCAAGCCTCAAGTGATTTCGAAGCTTGCCAAAAGGGTACACCTCAAGATATTGAAGATAGTTACATTACTTTGTGTAGTGTAACATTTCACTTGGTGTAGGCCCTAGTGAAGGGTAGTTTCGAGACCCTTCGTGGTTGGGGACAGTGTGGCACTGTTCCACATCACTGTACCTCGGCTCTTGGGGTTTGTAGGAGCTGGGAGTCATTCCCAACTCGTAACTCTTCCTATCTTGTGTTCTAAGACTATAGTGGCTGCCATAGTACCGTTCGTTCAAACCGACGCTGTGTCGTCAATTCTTTATCAAATCGTGCAATCTAAATTGCTAATTGTAGACGACGTGAAGACGCTCCAGATCCAATTTGAATCAAGTCATTTGCCGCTGTGAGCAGAACGCTATCAACGTTTGAAGCCGCTGTGCAGAAATCCGTCTGTGCTCTCTATCTTTCGTTTTAGGCACATTCAAGCCTATTGTGACTATAACAAGTGGTATCAGAGCCCCTTGGAGCAGTTTCGACAATGTCTGGACCTGAGGAAAGGGGTGGCAGAGGTGCTGGTGGCAGTGGAGAAGCTCAAGCTCAAGGCCAACCCCGTGATTCAGCCATGGCGCCCATGCAACCAAGTCTTGGCCCACCTAGGGATGAGCCTAGGGTGTTTGGGCTTGACAAGTTTAACGGTGACAACTTTGCTGAATGGTCCTTCAAGATGGAGAACATCTTTGACCACTATGACCTGCTGGAGGTGATGGAAGGAACGGAGAAGCGCCCCGAGAACGACCCGGAGAAGAGCCCGTGGGTGCGGAAGAGCGCACAAGGCTATCTCTTACTTGGGCAAGCGTTGGGGAGCAGTCAGATCCGTCACATCAAGCCATTCCAGCGTGAACCAGAGAAAGGACCAAAGGCATGGGCTGCTCTCAAGGGTGTACATGCTCCTGCAACAGCGGCGGTAGCGGTGGTGTTGGAACGGCAAATGGCGGCACTTCGAATTGAAGAAGACGAAGCGGTTGAAGAAGGGGTGCAGAAATTCTTCGACTTGTTGACGCGGCTTGAGGGAGCTGATTTGAACTACAGTGAGCTCCAAAAGAAGACCAAGTTGCTGGCCTTACTCCCAGAGTCATGGTCCTCGCTCATCATCAACCTTAATCGCGACTTGCCCCGCCTCTCGCTTGAAGACGTGAAGCGAGCTATCCTTCAAGAGGATTTCCGCCGCCGTGAGTTGGCGAGTGCGGATGGCGCTGGGGCAGCGAGCATCGGCCGTGGATATGGTCGAGGAAGAGGCAGAGGACGAGGGGGAGGAAGGTTTGGTGGCAGCAACTTCGGCGGAGGCCGCAGGAGTGGCGGTTACGGCAGCGACGACAAGAGCTACGGACGCGGTCGCGGCCGATTCGACGGCGAGTGTCACTATTGCCACAAGAGCGGACACATGTGGCGCGACTGCTACAAACTCCCTGATGGTTGGACCCCTGCTCAAGGCCAAGAGGGTAGAGGAGCAGGAGGAGGGAGAGGACGAGGCCGTGGAGGCCGTGGCGGTCGCGGTGGCGGAGCTGCAAACATGAAGAGCGGAGACAACGACAAGGACCCGAGCAACGATCGATACCCGGGTCTATTCTACTTCGTGTCGACGCAAGTACCGGCTGGTCCAGAGAAGGATGAAGGCTTTGAGGAGCCAGCAGCTGTGGGGAAGGTGACCCTACACCCCCTGGACTATTGGGTGATTGATAGTGGCGCTACCTATAGCATGACACCTCGCCCGGACTTGCTCACCGAACTCGAGCCGTCACCGGTGAAGCATGTCACATCGGCCTTGGGGCAGCGAGCAGAGGTGAAAGGCATGGGCAAGGCCATGTTCAAGGGTGCTGATGGGAAGATGGTGGGCCTCAAGAACGTGCTTTGGGTGCCCAGCCTTGCTGCAAACCTGATTTCCGTGCGGCGGTTGGCAAAGGCCGGCATGGACACGAACTCGAAGGGAGCCAAGACCTACACCGCAAGGCTTGGCGATCGAATTCTTTGGGACCTTCATGAGGACAGGGATGACTACAACGAGATGTGGCAGATCCCAGTGGTCCCTATGCCTAAGGAGAGGCAAGTGGCAGCAAGCATCAGCACCAAGGATGGAGCGGTCGGTAGCGACGATGGCGCGAACGGTCGCGCTAAGGAGAATGAGCTCAAGAAGAGCAAACCTGGAGGGACCAGCAAGTTCAGTGAACCTAAGGAGAGTGGTGCAGCAACCAAGGAGCAGCAAAAGGGTGAGGAGAACCCAGAGGCAGCAGCGGAGGAGGACTACGGAGAGAGTATGTGGGGCGCTATTGCGAGCGCGGCATTCTCCAATCCAACTTCGGCTACGGGGGAGTGTGATTGGCTCACCTTGCATCGGCGCATGGGGCATGTGGCCCTGCCCATCTTGCAGCAGCTAGTGAAGAATGAGGGTTGCTGGCATACGTGTGAAGGGGGAGCCCGATGAGGTGCTTGGCTGCCCGACGTGCATTCAAGCCAAGTTCACCCGGTCTCCGTTCCCTAGTTCGGAGGCAACGGCAAAGGCACCGCTTGATGAGGTGGTGATGGACGTGGTGGGCCCCCTGAAGCTTGGAGCTGCTGGAGCTGAGTATTTTCTCACCATTGTCGACGTCTACACCCGCATGACTTGGGTGTACGTGCTGGCCAAGAAGAGCGACGTGGCTGAAACGTTGAAGACGGATTGGTTCCCGATGGTGGAGCGGCAACAAGACCGTCTAGTCAAGTCAATCCGCACCGATCGAGGGGGAGAGTTCCTGAGCAAGGAGTTTGGGTTGTGGCTGAAGAAGAATGGTATTCGGCACTCCCTCACCATGCCATACTCCCCTGCAATGAACGGCATCGCCGAGCGAGCGAACCGCACAATCACGGAGGCGGCACGCGGGTTGCTCATTGAAGCCGGGCTACCCGACTATTTCTGGCCTGATGCGGTGCGGAGCGCGTGTGTGGCCAAGAACAGAGCCTTGACTCATGTGGGAGCAGACAAATGGGTGCCCTATGTGGAGTGGCTAGGAAGGAAGCCAAAGGTGGATATGCTTCGGGTGTTCGGGTGCATGTGCATGGCGCTCGTGCCTAAGCATCTTCGGCACAACAAGCTTGGTGCCAAGGCGGTGTGGGCCGTGCACTTGGGCATGGCTCAAAACAGCAAGGGATGGCTTCTTTGGGACCCATTCACCAAGAAGTTCTTGGTGAGCAGGGACTGCAAGTTCATGGAGAACTTCATGTACAAGGATTGGAAGGCGGAGAATGAGGCGAAGATAGGCGTGCGGTTTGGGGAGGTGAAGAGTTCCGGTTTGGAGCATGTGGAGCTGCCTTTGGAGCTGAGCAGCGGCAGCACAACCACAAGGCAATCCTCCCTTGTGAATGGGGGAGAGGAGGCCAATGATGCAGAGGAAGAAGAGGAGGAGGTGCAGCAAGTGAGCGAGCGTGTACCGTCACTCCCTTCCCGTACTACGAGTGCTCCACGGATTCGAGCCACACCGCAGCAACGCCAAGGCCTTCAAGTCCCTGCAGCTGAGGAGGAAGGAAGGGGGAAGAGGAGAGTTCAACCCCCTAATAGGCTGACCTATGATGCGCCGGGAAAGCAGGGCAAGACAGCCCTGGCCGGAGCGGCAATGATGGTCGGAGACGACGAAGAGAGTGACTACGAGGAGTGTGCCTTCGCGTTCTTCTCTCCGGTGGAGATGCCGGGAGAACCAGCAACTCTCAAGGAGGCTTTGGAGAGTAGTGATGCTGAGGAGTGGAAGAAGGCCATGGAGAGTGAGCTGAAGAGCATCGAGGAGAATGACATGTTTGAATTGGTGGAGCTACCGGAGGGGCGTACGGCGATAACGTCCAAGTGGCTCTTCAAAATCAAGTCGGATGCCGACGGCAAGATCGAGCGCTACAAGTCTAGGCTTGTAGCCAAGGGGTACCAGCAGAAGGAGAAGGTGGACTTCAAGGAGCTGTTTGCCCCTGTGGTGAAGCCGACGACGCTGCGAACCCTATTCGCGGGAGCCGCCATCAAAGGATGGGTAGTAAAGCAAATGGACATCGTAACGGCATTCCTTAACGGCATCCTTGAGGAGGAGATTTTTATGGCGCAGCCAGAGGGGTTTGATGATGGTAGTGGCAGAGTGTGGAAGCTGAAGAAGGCCCTCTATGGGCTGAAGCAGGCCCCTAGGCAATGGTACATGAAGCTGCGCGAAGTGTTGGAGGGGATCGGCTTCACTCCCTCAACGGCCGATCACTCCTTGTTCATGCTTGGCGAGGGGGAGCAGAGGAGTTTCATGGTGGTTTATGTGGATGGCATCCTCATTTTCTCACCCTCTTCTGACCTTGTGAAGGAGGTGATGCTGAAGCTTCAAGACAAGTTCAAGTGCAAGGCCCTTGGTGACGTGAGCTTCTACCTTGGGCTCCACATCGAACGAGATGTGGAGAAGCGGTGCATGCGGGTGCATCAACGAAAGTACCTGGAGGCATTGGCTGCCAACTTTGGGCAGAGTGAAGGCCATGTGGCTACACCCTTTCCCTCTGGGTTCAAGTGTGTGAAGGGACCAGAGGAGGAGAGCGTTGGTGAAGAGGAGAGGCGCCGATTTCACTCGTTGGTGGGCAGCCTCATGTATGCGGCGGTAAACACCCGACCGGACGTCGCGTTTGCTACCGGGCAGCTGGCTAGGGTTGTGCAATGCCCTAATGAGGAGCAGGTAGCAGCTGGAATGAGGGTGGCCAAGTATCTTGGCCAAACACCGACCGTTGGGCTGCAATACTCGGCGGCGGCACAAAGGCGCCAAAAGGGCGCGGATGGTGTTGAACCCGGGCGTTTGTTCCTCACCGCCTACTCGGATGCTTCATATGCATCAGAACCAGAGGACATGACAAGTGTGGGAGGCTTCATATGCTGTGTTGGTGGAGGCCCAATTGCTTGGGAGAGCAAGAAGCAGGTTGACCAAGCTTTGAGCTCGGTGGAGTCCGAGTACATGGCACTCTTCCGTGCCGTACGGGAGATTGTGTGGCAGCGGCGTTTGTTGGCTGAATTGGGGGAGGAGCAGCAAGGACCTACCCCACTGTACTGCGACAGCCAGGGTGCCATTGCTCTTGCTAAGAACCCTGTGTTGCATGGACTCACGAAGCACATGAGGGTGAAGTGGCATTGGACGAGGAGCATGGTAACCGCGGGTGAAGTTGAGTTGCGCTACGTGAAGACCACGGGGCAGCCGGCTGACATGATGACCAAGAGGCTGGTGGAGCAGCAGCATTGGAAGTGTTGCAAGCTGGCTGGGATGGCTCTGAACTGAGAGAGCAACATATCCTAAGGCCAACAATCCGAGGGGGAGTTTGTTGGTGCAACCCTACGGTTTGCACTCGGCTTGTTGTCCGTGTGCGTGAATGTGTGTGTGTATGGAATGGTATGAGGGCATGGGATAATATATATTTCATGCTTATAATTGTGTGTGA
Organism: Closterium sp. Naga37s-1; assembly: GCA_947471745.1. NCBI lineage: Eukaryota > Viridiplantae > Streptophyta > Zygnematophyceae > Desmidiales > Closteriaceae > Closterium > Closterium sp. Naga37s-1. Next base: position 3,651,815 of record CANJKZ010000149.1, on the reverse strand, counting down.
ATGTTGAGTCATGATGTCGAGTGTGTGTGTCGAGTCAATAGCGAGTTATCGCTAGACGCGTGTTACGCGGTCGTTTGTGTCTCGCGCACGGTTTCTACTTTGTCGTGCGCGGTTTCTATTTTGTCCTGTGTCGAACGTTCGGCGTGTCGCAGGTGTGTGCAGCAGACCCATCAAGAACTCAAGGATGAGTTTGTGATGAAGAGCCCGAGCCTTGGTGTCAAGCCTCAAGTGATTTCGAAGCTTGCTAAAAGGGTACACCTCAAGATATTGAAGATAGTTACATTACTTTGTGTAGTGTAACATTTCACTTGGTGTAGGCCCTAGTGAAGGGTAGTTTCGAGTCCCTTCGTGGTTGGGGACAGTGTGGCACTGTTCCACATCACTGTACCTCGGCTCTTGGGGTTTGTAGGAGCTGGGAGTCATTCCCAACTCGTAACTCTTCCTATCTTGTGTTCTAAGACTATAGTGGCTGCCATAGTACCGTTCGTTCAAACCGACGCTGTGTCGTCAATTCTTTATCAAATCGTGCAATCTAAATTGCTAATTGTAGACGACGTGAAGACGCTCCAGATCCAATTTGAATCAAGTCATTTGCCGCTGTGAGCAGAACGCTATCAACGTTTGAAGCCGCTGTGCAGAAATCCGTCTGTGCTCTCTATCTTTCGTTTTAGGCACATTCAAGCCTATTGTGACTATAACAGTGAGTCTGCTGCTCCAGGTGCTGGTGAGTCTGCTCTCTCTGGTACTGCACCTACTGAGGCCTTGCACACTTTCACACTTGACTCAGGTGCTTCGCGCTCCTTCTTTCGCGATAGCACCACACTTACGCCGCTCGGTCGGCCTGTTGCAGTCTCCCTGGAGGACCCCTCTGGGGGCCCAGTCCTTGCGAACCACTCCACGGTTCTACCGTGTCCTGCGGCTCTGTCGGGCGTACTGTCGGGACTCCACCTCCCCTCGTTCTCTACGAACTTGGTGAGTGGAGCTGACCTCCAGGACGCGTGGGTTGACCAGTTCACCCCTGGAGGTCAGCATGTGACCCACTGTATGTGCTCTCGGACGGGCCGCCACCTGGCCACGTTCACCCGTCGGCCTGGGTCGAGCCTGTACACACTGACTACTACGTCTCCTCCGGTTACTGCGTCAGGTCAGGTCGCTGCGTCTGGTCAGGTGTTTGCTGCCGCGTCCAAGTCTAGTCCGGAGTCTGCCCCCTGCTCGTGTCGTCCTCTGTCACACGAGACTCTCCTTTGGCACCACCGCCTTAGTCACCCCTCCCTGCCTCGTCTTCGAGGCATGGCCTCCCGTACCCTAGTCTCTGGTCTCCCCCGGTCCCTCCCTCCCCTTCCTCCGGGGCCTGCCCCTACCTGTGTTCCCTGGGTTGAGGGCCGGCAGCGCGCCGCTCCTCACTCCTCCGAGTTTCCTCCAACAGATGCTCCCCTGCAAACGCTCCACATGGACGTGTGGGGCCCAGCCCGCGTCCGTGGACAGGGTCATGAGCGTTACTTCCTGCTGGTTGTTGAGGACTACTCGCGTTACACCACAGTCTTCCCCTTGCGCCGCGAGGGTGAGGTCACTGAGGTGTTGATCGACTGGATCCGCGCTGCCCGTCGCCAGCTCAGTGAGAGTTTCGGCTGGGATTTTTCTGTTTTGCGCCTGCACTCAGACAGAGGTGGTGGGTTCTCCTCCGACCTTCTGAGGGCCTTCTGTCGTGCGGAGGGCATCCGCCAGACGTTCACGCTTCCGGCCTCCCCGCAGCAAAATGGGATTGTTGAGCGCCGCATTGGCATGGTCATGGACGTCGCTCGTACGTCCATGATCCATGCGGCTGCTCCCCACTTTCTGTGGCCGTTCGCGGTTCAGTACGCTGCGCATCAGCTCAACCTTCAGCCTCGTGTCTCCTTGCCAGAGACCTACTCTGCGGTGGACGGGGAAGGTTGGAGATGCGTCTGTGTTCCGTGTCTGGGGATCTCGAGCTTTTGTCCGCGATTCTTCCGCGGACAAGCTGTCCTCCCGTGCTGTTCCCTGCGTCTTCCTTGGCTTCCCCCCTGACGCGCCTGGCTGGCAGTTTTACCACCCCACCTCGTGTCGTGTTCTGTCCTCTCAGGACGTCACGTTTGACGAGTCGGTATCCTACTACCATCTCTTTCCTTACCGCACTGCCCCTCTCCCCCCCCCGCCGCTCTTCCTCGCACCTAGTCCTCCTCCGGTAGACCCCCTCCCCCCTCAGGTTCCTGCCCCCTCAGGTGTGTCCCAGGTAGACCCTGTCGAGCCTGTTGAGGTGGCTGTCGAGTCTGGTGCTGCTAGGGGTGCTGAGCCTGGGAGTGCAGAGCCTGGGGGTGCTGAGTCTGGGGGTGCTGAGCCTGGGGGTGCGGAGCCTGGGGGTGCTGAGTCTGGGGGTGCTGAGCCTGGAGTTGCAGAGTCTGGGGGTGCTGAGCCTGGGGGTGCTGAGCCTGTGCGTACTGAGCCTGGAGGTACTTTGTCAGCTCAAGGTCCTACTGGTGTCTTCCCCTGGTGGGAGCCACTCTCTCCACCGAAGCTGCGCGAGTGGTTTGCTCGGCGCTGGAGCCGTGCTGCTGGAGCTGGAGGTACTGCTGGTGCTAGAGGTACTGGAGCTGCTGGAGCTGGTGGTGCTACAGGAGTTGGAGCTGGAGGCGCTGGCACAGTTACCGCTGGAGGTGCTGCTGGAGCTGGAGCTGGTGGTGGTGCTGGAGCTGGTGGTGCTGCAGGTGTTGGCGCTGGAGGCGCTGGAGCTGTTACCGCTGGAGGTCTTGCTGGAGCTGGAGCTGCTGACGGTGTTGGAGCTGGAGACCCTGGCGCTGGGGGTACTGGTGCTGTCTCTGCTGGTTCTGAGGCGCTGCGCGGCCGCGGCCGTACTTCGTTCCCCTTCTTCAGCAGGTTCTTGGTCTCCCGCCTCCTCCTGGTCCTACTCCTCCGTTACTATGTCCACAGCCTGTCCAGTCGCAGTCGCAGTTACAGCCACCCTCTCCACTGCCTGGTCCTTCTCCCTACTCTGGGCCGACTGGAGGTCTTACGGAGCGTCGTGACCCTGAGTCTCGTCCTGCATCGCCTGAGTCTCTTCCTGCGTCGCCTGAGTCTCGTCCTGCGTCGCCTGTTCGCGCTGGTCGCACTGGTAGTCGTGTTCCGCATCAGTGTCCTCCTGCTGTCCCAGGCACGCACCGGATGGCGCTTTGTCCTTCCACTGCTCCACTGCGTGTCCCTCTGCCGTCTCCTCCTGCGTCCTCCCTTGCTGACGGTCCTGACCCGGAGTCTGACTCCCTTCGTGCTGCTAGTCCTACTGTCACGCGTCTCCTGGCCACTGTTGTCACTGACCCGTCGTTTGAGTCCACTGCTGTGTCTGCTCTAGTTGCCGAGCTTGTTGACTTTGCTGCCGCCTGCCGTCTAGACTACGCCGCCAGTCTAGTTGCTGAGTCTGAGTCTGTCTGTCCTCCGTCCGTCGGGGGTGAGTGTGCTCTTGGCACGGACGTCCTTGAGGACAGGCAAGAGCAGTTTGAGTGCTTTGCTGCTGCTTTACCTCATCTCGTGTCCATGCTGATTGCCCCTGAGGGAGACCTGGATGCACCAGACATCCCGACCCCGCGCTCTTACGCAGAGGCGATAGAGGGTCCCTACTCCTCTCAGTGGCAGACAGCCATGGACTCCGAGATGGCTTCTTGGAAGTCCACATTCACCTACGTCGACGAGGTTCGCCCGCCTGGGGCGAACATCGTCAGTGGCATGTGGATTTTCAGGGTGAAGCGGCCGCCGGGTTCTCCGCCTGTATTCAAGGCGCGTTACGTTGCACGAGGTTTCAGTCAGCGAGAGGGAGTTGACTTCTTCCAGACCTTCTCCCCTACCCCGAAGATGACCACTCTTCGGGATCTGCTGCACGTCGCCGCTCAGCGTGACTACGAGCTTCACTCTCTTGACTTCAGCACTGCTTTCCTACAGGGCAGCCTGCACGAGGAGATCTGGTTGCCGCCCACTTGGCTTCACTGGGTCGTTTCCTACTGGTACCCAGTGGAGCCTCCACCGGCCAGTCTACGGTCTCCGCCAGGCACCCCGTGAGTGGCACGACACACTGAGGACGACTCTTGCTGCTCTTGGGTTTGCTCCTTCTACTGCTGACCCGTCATTGTTTCTACGCACCGACACCACTCTGCCGCCGTTCTACGTTCTTGTGTACGTAGACGACTTGGTCTTTGCTACTGCTGACACTGAGGGACTCGCCCACGTGAAGTCGGAGCTGCAAAAGAGACACATGTGCACAGACCTGGGTGAGGTGACAAGCTATCTTGGCTTGCGGATCACCCGGGACAGAGCACAGCGCACCATTACCTTGACTCAGTCACACATGGTGCAGCAGGTCCTTCAGCGCTTCCGCTTCACGTACTCCTCGCCACAGTCCACTCCTCTGCCTACCGGTCACTCGCTCTCAGCTCCACCTTCGGACGAGTCCGTAGAGCCGAGTGGCCCGTATCCAGAGCTTGTGGGCTGCCTCATGTACCTGAGGACCTGCACTCGACCTGACCTTGCCTACCCTCTTAGCATTCTAGCACGCTATGTCGCTCCTGGCAGACACATGAAGGAGCACATGGATGCCGCTAAGAGGGTGTTGCGCTACTTGTGCAGTACGTCGGGCATGGGGCTCGTGCTTGGAGGACGGGCTTGAGTTGTCCTCACTGGTCATGCAGACGCTTCCTGGGCTAACGACTTGGCTACGCAGTGGTCGTCACAAGGTTACACCTTCAGCCTTGGCTCCGGCTCTGTTTCTTGGCGGTCTACCCGCTCGCCTTCTGTTCTCAGCTTCAGCTGTGAGGCTGAGATCTACGCAGGGGCCATGGCTGCACAGGAGTTACGCTGGCTCACCTACCTGCTGACCGACCTAGGAGAGCCGCCTCGTTCTCCTCCGGTGCTGTACATCGACAACAAGGCCATGGTTGCCTTGTGTCAGGAGCACAGAGTGGAGCACAGAACGAAGAACATCGCTCTGCGCTACTTCCTTGCTCGACAGTTGCAGCAGCGTGGTCAGCTTCGTCTTGCTTACGTGGCCACTCGGGCCAACACTGCTGATGTCTTCACCAAGGCGCTTCAGCCTTGTGATCATCGGCGTTTCTGTACTGTTCTAGGCCTTGTGCCTACTGTGCCTCACTTGCTTACTTCTTGACTCTGCTTGTACTGTGATCTCTATATATATACCTGCATGCTTCCATCATTGAGACACCATGTCTGGTGCCATCATCTGTATTCCATCCCAAAATCCACCATGCATATTTCATCAGCCTTTACACGTGCCAACTCCATTGGCAAAACTATTATTAAGCATCGCAAAAAAACTCACACGGTTGTGGAAGTCAGACACTCACGGGTGACTTTTTGAGACGCCAAGCTTTGCTGGTTTGCCTCCCCAAGAGCCGCTGTGACGTTCGCCGCCTTGACACCCTAGAGAAGCGTCGTTGCACCTGCCAGGTATAGCTTCGGGAAAACAGCCACCGAGCGAAACTTGACACTTGTAAGAATAACGCAGAAAAAAAGGACATAGTTTCAGTCCGACAGCCATGGGCTATGTTAAGAAGAGCGATCAAGTATGAGAGAGTATACTACTCACTAAGCAGCAGGAATAGTGCGTTCCTGGCCATAGCAGCAACAGCAGTCACGTTGCCAGCATGAAGGTCTGAGTACGAAAAGCAGGGTTGGTTGAAATTCTCTTTGATGAGGTGTTGCTACTCTCACTATCATTGCCTTATCTAGGGATTACGCACTCTTAAAATCAGTCATATGTTGTAAGCATCCATCTAAAAACGCAACTCGCAGGTCCTTTTCACCTCACACTCGTCCGAGCTCGAACTCCGACTCTGAAACATCTCAGCTCTTCGTGGTGGAAGTGACGGGGGCTCGAAGCTCAGTGGTAGTGGCACCTGTGGTGGATGGGAGATAGTCGGCCCATTTAGGGTTTCAGGGCAGCACAAGGTACAAGCGCGAGTGACCGTTGTACCGGAGAGCAATCAAGCTATGTCGCTAGAACCCTGCTAGAGGTAGAAGTACTGATTGTACGAATTAGGACGAAGCTAGGGGTCTGCATATGTGCGCTCATTTGCTGGCTTATGTGATGGTCTTTGAAATAAGTGACTTGATAAAGTATATGTTGACAGGAATGGAGTGTTGGCCCCGCCCTCGCTTGGGCGAAGCCAACGTAGTGGTCGGGTGCGCGGGAGGTGCGGCTGACCATCTGCAGAGTTCGGCGCTTGCAGGTCGACGAAGCTGTCGACCTGAAAGGAACCGCTGTGATGCTGCCGACGAAGGGAAGCTGGCGGCCTAGTTCGACAGATGTGGTCAACGAGGGTGATCGTCAACCTACGCAGGTCTGTCAAGGAGCCTTCGAAGATGGAGCTCAACGGCTGTAGTCCACCATGCTAGACGAAGGAGGGGTCCGTCGACCAGGGCGGTCCTCGACGGGAGTGCTGGTCGACGAGGCGGTCGTCGACCTGGATGCCGGGCGGTCGACCCGGTTGACCAAGTTACCTCGATGAGACTGTGGAGGCATGCGAACATCGTTGAGGCCGCAAACGGTGAAGGCGACTTCTAACTGGTATCTCGAAGTCGCAGACAACAGCCGACAGATGCGTGACGGTGCACGCACCTGCGAATGCGCACACGGCTGTCATCTACGGGTGCAACGCTGGACAGCCGCTTTGCTGCAGCATTGGCATGCCGTCGACCTACTCTGTTGGCAGGCCGCTTCTCTGCAGTGCTGGCGCGGCTCCTCTACGCAACACTAGCCAGCGGTCAACCAGCTGCCTTGCTAGGTTGCTAGGCTCTGATGTAGTCATTTTTGCCATTGTCATTGCAATCATTATGTATTCATAACTTTGCTAGTGAAACTCTTGCAGTTTTGCCTTGTGAATGCACAAGTACAAGAGAACGCAGAGAAGCTACGATCACACTCACACAACTCGTGCCTATCCCTTAGTCTAGCTCCCTATCGTTGTAGAGTTAATCTCCTCAGTATAACACTGAGCTAATCCTATGTACCCCACGTGATAGTGCTTCTCCTATGTGCCACGTTGCTCAACCATAGTGGTAACATAGTAAAAACTGGATACGTAATTGTTACGTTGCCACGCTGAAGCATAACCCACTCCTGCTCGGGGGGCGCCTTAACACATCATCTCATACAACAAAAATGTGGCGGGGCGGCCAACGTGGTCTAAATTGGGAACTTCGATGCTAGGGAATGAGGGCGCGGTAGATTGGGTTAAGAGGTCTGAATCACCAGTGTCAGTTGTTTCACACATCTCAAAACATTACTGAACGGTGAATTGCAATAATGATTCCCTTTTGAGAGAGGGCACTGGAGATATTACATTGTTGGGAGGAAAATGTGCGGCAAGGAAACAAACAACACCGTTGAGTTCTTCGTTGACAAGTGATTTACATAGAAGAACCGAACTGATCCTAACCGGCGTATTTGACCGTCTACATGCAACGCACCAGTTACCTTTCAGGCGGAGATGAACCACATCCTATGACCCCTACTAGATGAGTGCATAGTAGTGTACATGTACAACATCCTAATATACTCCAAAAATATGAAGGAGCACGCAGAGAACTCACGGGAAGTCTTTGAAATACTACGTGCAAATTTGTAGAAGTTGCAGTTCCTTGCTCTTAAGCAACTTTTCAAGCCGAACAATGGCATGAGACGACAGAACTTGTACACTGGTTTGTTAACTGATATAACGCTATTTTGAAAGCGATTAAACTTGAACCACAAACTAAACTTGGCAACACTTAACATCACCTCCTAGTCAAGGGCGTAGAAAAAATAACAAGCGAGTAGTTATGCCTTGCTCAACTTGTAGGACGAGCAATCTGGTCGAGCAGAGTTTCGGCAGCACCAGGGTAACGTTCTACTCTCGTCAATACGAAGTACTAGAATTCAAGCTTGAAAGAACGCAAATGCATTAGGTTAATTTCAGCAGGTACAAGCACACATATATAAAAACTGCGCACAGGCAAGGGCAAGTATAAAACAGTTGCTTAACTAACTCGCAGGATTTTGCCACGCTGTATTTGAAAACGGTTGTTCAACTCCTTGAACATTTTGTGGGAAGGAGAACGCGAATGAATGAACTATGAATGAAGTGAGTACATATAGGAAACCCTAATTGGGTTGTACCCCCTATGGGATACCCCACTATAGCCTACACAACAGCATAAGCTATATAATGTTCTGACACACCCCCATATGCAAAGTGGGGGAGAACAAGGGGTCACAAGACCAGTCACGCAAAGCACAGCAAGCTCAGGGTGGATCACAAAGTCACCACACAGTCCGAGCACAACGACAAGGCCACAAGGCCAGTTCACATGCAGGAGGACACATATATATATATAGCTAGACAAGCAAGAGCAGGTATATATATGTGACAGTACAAGCAAGGTCAAGAGGAGAGCAAGTGAGGCAAGACAGGTACAAGACCCAACTGAGTGCAGAAGCGCTGATGGTCACAAGGCGCAAGTGCCTTGGTGAACACATCAGCAGTGTTGGCCTCAGAGGCCACGTACGCAAGTCGCAACTGACCACGCTGCTGCAGCTCACGAGCAAGAAAGTAACGGAGAGCAATGTGCTTCGTTCTGTGCTCCAAGCGCTGCTCTCGACACAAGGCCAGCATGGCCTTGTTGTCTACGTACAGCACTGGAGGAGAACGAGGCTGCTCTCCAAGGTCAGTCAGCAGGTAGGTGAGCCAGCGAAGCTCCTGTGCAGCCATGGCCCCGGCGTAGATCTCAGCCTCACAACTGGAGCCGAGAACAGAGGACGAGCGAGTAGCCCGCCACGAGACAGAGCCGGAACCAAGACTGAAGGTGTAACCCTGCGACGACCGCTGCGTAGCCTGGTCGTCAGCCCAAGAAGCGTCCGCGTGCCCAGTGAGGACCACTGGACTCCGCCCTCCAAGCACTAGCCCCATGCCCGACGTACTGCACAAGTAGCGCAACACCCTCTTCGCTGCAGCCATGTGCTCTGGTCGGTGTCTCCCAGGAGCAACATAGCGTGCAAGAATGCTAAGAGGGTATGCAAGGTCAGGTCGTGTGCAGGTCATCAGGTACATGAGGCAGCCAACAAGTTCTGGGTACGGGCCACTCGACTCTACGGACTCATCCGAAGGCAGAGCTGAGAGCGAGTGGCGAGTAGACAGAGGAGTGGCCTGAGGCGAGGAGTACGTGAAGCCGAAGCGCTGAAGGACCTGCTGCACCATGTGTGACTGAGTCAAGGTAATGGTGCGGCGTGCTCTGTCCCGAGTGATCTGCAAGCCAAGGTAGCTGCGCAGTTCACCCAGGTCTGTGCACGTGTGTCTCTTCTGCAGCTCGGACTTCACGTAGGCTAGTCCAGCAGTGTCAGCTGTGGCAAAGACCAAGTCGTCGACGTACACGAGGATGTAGAACGGCGGCAAAGAAGTGTCCGTGCGCAGAAACAACGACGGGTCAGCAGTAGAGGGAGCAAACCCAAGAGCCGCAAGCGTAGTCCTCAGTGTGTCGTGCCACTCACGCGGTGCCTGGCGGAGACCGTAGACTGGCCGTCGGAGGCTCCACTGGGTGCCAGGAGGGAAAGTCCCAGTGAAGCCAGGTGGACGGCGCAGCCAGATCTCCTCGTGCAGGCTACCCTGCAAGAAAGCAGTGCTGAAGTCAAGAGAGTGGAGCTCGTAGTCGCGCTGAGCGGCTATGTGCAGCAGCACCCGAAGAGTGGTCATCTTCAGGGTGGGAGAGAAGGTCTGAAAGTAGTCAACTCCCTGCCGCTGACTGAAGCCACGAGCGACGTACCGCGCCTTGAAGACAGGTGGAGAGCCCGGCGGCCGCTTCACCCTGAAGATCCACATGCCACTGACGATGTTCGCCCCAGGAGGGGGCACCGCGTCAACGTAGGTGCCTGTGGACTTCCAGGACGCCATCTCTGCATCCATAGCTACCTGCCACTGAGAGGAGTAGGGACCCTCTACGGCCTACGCGTAAGAGCGCGGAGTCGGGATGTCTAGTGCATCCGGGTCTCCCTCAGGGGCAAGTAGTACGGACGCGAGATGAGGTGAAGCAGCAGCCAGACACTGGAACTCCTCCTGCCTGTCCTCAAGGACGTCCGTGCTAAGAGCACACTCACCCCCGACGGACGGAGGACAGACAGACGCAGACTCAGCAACAAGACCGGCAGCGTAGTCTAGACGACAGCGAGCAGCAAAGTCGACGAGCTCAGCAACAAGCGCAGACGCAGCAGTGGACTCAAAAGAGGGGTCAGTGACGACAGTAGCAAGGAGACGTGTGACAGTAGGACTAGCAGCACGAAGAGAGTCGGACTCTGGGTCGGTAAGTGCAGGAAGGGAGGACTCAGGAGGAGAAGGCAAAGGGGCACGCAGAGGAGCAGTGGACGGACGCAAAGACATCCGGTGCGTGCCAGGGACAGGAGGAGGAGGCTGACGCGAACCGCGACCACTAGCGCGAGCAGCACGAACAGGCGACGCAGGACGAGACGCAGGCTCACGACGCTCAGCAAGACCTCCAGTGGGACCAGTGTAAGGAGAGGGAGCAGGAAGTGGGGAGGCGGGCTCTAACTGGGACTGTGACTGAACAGGCGGTGGACACGCTGCAGGAGGAGAAAGACCAAGAACCTGCTGTAGGAGTGGAACGAAGTACGGCCGAGGCCGCGCGGCGACTCCAGACACAGCAGGGACAGCACCCTCAGCAGCAGCACCAGCGCCAACAGCACCTCCAGCGGCAGGACCTCCAGCAGCACCAGCAGCACCCGCAGCAGGACCACCGCCAGGAAGGACAGCAGCAGTCTCAGCACCAACACCCGCAGCAGCTCCAGCTCCAGGCGGACCCGAGGGCCCAGCAGCTCCGGGACCAGCGGCACAAGTACCCTCAGCAGCCGAAGGAGCTCCAGCTCCAGCAGTACGTCTCCAGCGGCGAGCAAACCACTCGCGCAGCTCCTGTGGAGAGAGGGGCTCCCGCCGAGGCGAAGCACCCGGAGAACCGCCAGGTCCCGCACCGCCAGACGCCACAAGGGGAGGTCCAGTGGCCGCAGGCTCCGCAGCTCCAGGCTCAGCAGCTCCAGACGCAGCACCCCCTGGCTCAGCACCCCCAGTCGCAGCACCCCCAGGCTCAGCACCCCCAGACTCCGCACCCCCAGGCTCAGCACCCCCAGTCGCAGTACCCCCAGGCTCAGCACCCCCAGACTCAGCACCCCCAGGCTCAGCACCCCCAGGCTCAGCACCCACGCGCGTAGCACCCCCAGAGTCAGCACCCCCAGGCTCAGCACCCGCAGCAGGACCAGAGTCACCAGCAACCTCGACCGGCTCGACTGCGTCTACCTGGGACACACCTGAAGGGGCAGGACCCTGAGGGGGAAGGGGGTCTACCGGGGGGGGACCTGGCACAAGGAAGTGCGGTGGCGGGGGGAGGGAAGGAGTGCGGTAGGGGAAGAGGCGGTAGAAGGGGACTGACTCGTCGAACGTGACGTCCTGGGAGGACAGAACACGACGAGAGGAGGGGTGGTAGAACTGCCACCCTGGGGCGTCAGGGGGGAAGCCGAGGAAGACACAGGGAGCAGCACGAGGGGACAGCTTGTCCGCAGACAAGTCGCGGACAAACGCCCGAGATCCCCAGACACGGAACGCAGACGCATCGCCGACCTTCCCCGTCCACAGCAGAGCTGGGGAGGTCTCCGGCCGGGAGACCCTGGGGTGAAGGTTGATCTGATGCGCCGCGTACCGAACCGCAAACGGCCACAGAAAATGGGGGGCAGCCGCATGCATCATGGACGTACGAGCGACGTCCATGACCATGCCAATGCGGCGCTCAGCAATCCCATTTTGCTGTGGAGAGTCCGGAAGCGTAAAGGTCTGGCGGATGCCTCGTGCACGACAGTAGGCTCGCAGAAGGCCAGAGGAGAACTCTCCACCTCGGTCAGAGTGCAGACGCAGAACAGGAAAGTCCGAGCCGAAGCTCCTCCTGAGCTGGAGACGAGCTGCGCGGATCCAGTCGATCAACACCTCAGTGACATCACCCTTGCTGCGCAAGGGGAAGACTGTGGTGTAACGCGAGTAGTCGTCAACCACCAGCAGGAAGTAGCGCTCGTGACCCTGCCCACGGACGCGGGCCGGGCCCCACACGTCCATGTGAAGCGTCTGCAGAGGAGCCTCTGTCGGGGGAAACTGGGAGGAATGAGGGGCAGCCCGGAGCCGCCCCTCGACACAGGGGACACACGAAGGTCCGGGTCCCGAAGGAAGGGGAGGGAGAGACCGGGGAAGACCAGAGACAAGGACACGGGAAGCCATGCCCCGAAGACGAGGCAAGGAGGGGTGGCCAAGACGGTGGTGCCACAGGAGAGTCTCCTGAGACAGGCGGCGACACGAGCAGGGGGCAGACTCAGGACCAGACCTGGACGCAGCAGCAAACACCTGACCCGACGCAGCTACCTGGCCAGACGCAGGGACAGGAGGAGACTCAGTGGTCAGGGTGTAGAGACTCGACCCCGGCCGACGCGAAAACGTGGCCAGGTGTCGGCCTGTGCGGGCGTCCGAGCAGTGGGTCACCCGCTGACTCGCAGGAGTAAACTGGTGAACCCCCGCATCCTGCAGGTCAGCACCACTCACCAAGTTCGTCGAGAACGAGGGGAGGTACAGACCAGACAAGGTGCCCGAGGGGGCAGCCGGACACGGGAGGACAGTGGAGAAGTGAGAGAGGACAGGACCCCCAGAGGGGTCAGCCAGGGAGACTGCAACCGGCCGGCCAAGCGGCGTGAGTGTGGTGCGGTCTCGAAAGAAGGAGCGAGAAGCCCCTGAGTCAAGCGTGAAGGTGAGGGAGGCCGAAGCCGACGCAGTACCTGAGAGCGCAGCCTCACCAGTACCTGAGAGTGCAGACGCACTGGCACCTAGAGCAGCAGCCGCAGAAGTACCTAGCGCAGCAGTACCAATGCCCGGGTCGGGCGGGAAACACCGGTAACAGTCACCCTCCTCACTAATAGTCACAGCATACATGGCAGCAAGGATAGCATCAAAGTCAAGATCAAAGATAGCTACGCCAGCCCTAGACAGCTCTCCCCAACGGGGAATCTCACTAGCCTCGGGGAACTGCTGACGCCAAGCGTCCGTCAGGCGGCCAAAGCAGCGCTGGGTGGGGTGGGCACCCCCACACTGCTCACCCGCGCGGTCGCCGGAACGAAGGACGTAGGTGCACGGACCAAAACCCCCACCCCGCTGACGCTGCGTGTACCACTCACGGAGCTGCTGGGGCGGGGGGATGTCCCGCGAACGCTGCTGCTGCTGCTGCTGCTGACGCTGGCCACCACCAGAGCCGCTACGCTGCGGGGCACCACCCCGACCAGCTCCACCCCCTCCGCCACCGCCGCCTCCACCTCCACCACCACCGCTGCCTCCGCTCCCACCGCTGCCGCCACCACCGCCTCCTCCTCCGCTGCTGCCACCGCCACCACCGCCCCCGCCACCACTCCCACCGCCACCCCCACTCCCTCCGCCGCCTCCACCGCCACCTCCACCGCCCCCGCCAGTTCCACCCGCGCCCTTGCCCCCCTTGCCCCTGCCAGGGCGGCGTCTCCCGCTAGGGGCAGACGCCGCGCAGACCGACTCAAGACCAAGCAGGTCGGCAGCAGCAGCAGAGGCAACAGAGGGCAGCAGGGGGGAAGGAGAACACCCCTCAAAGATGGGGGTGCGAGGGTCACCGCGAGAGGCTCCTACAGCGACGATGCTCTTCTCCGCCGCCAGGAGGGACTTCTCGAGGAGGTCGACAGTGAGAGTGGTGGGACAGACTGAGAGGAAGTGGTCCCTGACTACGCGAAGGGAGTCAGGGAGGCGTGTGACTATGTAATAGAGAGTGATGTACATGGGGGGGGGGTTCTTGGCGCAGAACTCAGCAGGAAGGGCGGCGCGGTAGCGAGTGTCACTAGTGCGGAGGTGCGTAATGAGGTCAGCGACAGTGGGAAAGGCAGCAAGGTCAGGAAAGAGGTACGGTAGCATGAGGCGGCTCAGGGCAGCAGTGGCAGGGGAAGAGTAGCGCGCAACTACAGCGTCGTACAAGGTCTGAGCACTCTTGTACTGACTAAAGTGCGCGCTCTCAGTGGTAGGCAGGTGGCGACGCACAGCAAGACGTGCAGCAGCATCGCGGGTGGCCCACTGAGAGCGAACAGTGGGGTCAGCATCAGCAGCAGGGGCAGGAGAGGCGCCAGAGGTGAGGTCAAAGAGGGAAAGACCGTCCGCCCTATCGCACTGTAAGAACAGCTGCAGGTCGTCGACCCAGACCTCAAAGTCAATGGCTCGACCCTCAGCGTCAAAAACGAGGACACTAGGGGTAGCCATGACGACGACAGTGTAGTAGTGCAAGCAGTAGGGGAAGGGCACGCAGTAACAGTGGTGCTGTGCTCACCAGGCAGGGCAGGTCGGGCGGCTCGGCAGTAGGGCGGCCCGGCGGCTGGGCGGCTCGGCGGCTCGGCTGCTGGGCGGCTCGGCTCCCGGGCGGCTCGGCGGCAGGGCGGCTCGGCGGCAGGGCGGCTCGGCGGCTCGGCGGCTCGGCTCCCGGGCGGCTCGGCTGTTGGGCGGCTCGGCGGCAGGGCGGCTCGGCGGTCGTAGGCGGCGGGGCCGGTGAGGATAGGCGGCGGGGCCGGTACCGTAGGCGGCGGGGCCGCGAAGTGGGGCGGCGGGGCCGCGTAGGTGAGGGCGGCGGGGCCGCAAAGTGAGGGCGGCGGGGCCGCGACGTGAGGGCGGCGGGGCCGCGAAGGTGAGGGCGGCAGCGTAGGCAAGGGCGGCGAGGCCGCGACGTGAGGGCGGCGGGGCCGCGACGTGAGGGCGGCGGGGCCGCGTAGGTGAGGGCGGCGGGGCCGCGTAGGCAAGGGCGGTGGGGCCGCGACGTGAGGGCGGCGGGGCCGCGACGTGAGGGCGGCGGGGCCGCGACTTATGGGCGGCGGGGCCGCGTAGGTGAGGGCGGCGGGGCCGCGACGTGAGGGCGGCGGGGCCGCGACTTAAGGGCGGCGGGGCCGCGTAGGTGAGGGCGGCGGGGCCGCGACGTGAGGGCGGCTGGGCCGCGACGTAAGGGCGGCGGGCTCGCGTAGGTAAGGGCGGCGCAACGGGCCGCTAGGGGCGACACGGAGGGTCGCTAAAAAAAAAGGAAAGCGCGCCTCGGGGCGCGCTTCGGTGGGCCCTAGAAACAGTCCCTAGGAGGGGACCTGCTCTGATTCCATGTGGGAAGGAGAACGCGAATGAATGAACTATGAATGAAGTGAGTACATATAGGAAACCCTAATTGGGTTGTACCCCCTATGGGATACCCCACTATAGCCTACACAACAGCATAAGCTATATAATGTTCTGACACATTTGGGTTTATCCTCCTGTTGTTAACAACTGTCTTCAAATTGCACTTGTAACAATTGCCCCTGCTAACTCAAACGTGTACACTCGTGAGACTCGCATGTGACTCAAATGTAGCTCTCATGAGTTCATGCGAGCTCACAGTTGTAAAACGACTTTTACCGTTTGAAAACCGGAAAAACCGATTTTTACCTGTGGCGAAATGATCACCCAAAGTGACGTGACATTTGCGAGAAAATTCTCGTCCCGTGAGTCAGCCCGGGATACAGTTTTTCAACTGTAATCCCGAGCACCCCCCCCCCCCCCCCCAACCCACCCCCCCCCCCCCCCCCTGCCACACGCACGACTGAGATTTTTCTCTGTCGTGCTGTACAGCGCGCCATGATCGAAATCATGCGCGTGTACAGTGCAAGACAGGGCCAAAATGGGGCCACACGCGCGTGCCAGGACCCCTCACGTGGGTCCTGACTTTCGTGCCATTGACTCGCGCGAAAATGGTCAAGGCACCCCCTTTGACCAGTCAAAGGTTCGAGCCCCCCCCAGCACAAAAGCCTCGTATGAAATATTCGAGGCTTATGGGACTGCAATGAGCCTCGCATTAAACATTCGAAACTCATTTGAATTTCATGGGTCGCTCATATGAGCTTCGCATGAAATATTTAAGTCTCATGTGACTTTCATGGGGGCTTATTTGAGCTTCATGAGAGCCCCATTTGAGAGCTTCGCGGGAGCATCCTTTTGAGCACTTCACGGGAGCCTCATTTGAGCGCTTCAATTGAGCTTCATGAGAACAGTGAAAACGCAACTGAAAATACACTAACACAAAATGCAATTACGAATGAAAAATGCAAGGACAAATGCGCACTGAACATCACGAAATGAAAAATGAAAATGTGCACACACATAAAATACAAAAAGTGACGCAGGCGTCTGGTTGACGTGCATTTTTTTTTTTGAAATATAAAGTATTTGAAATACTACGTGAAAAGTTGTAGAAGGTGCAGTTCCTTGCTCTTTAGCAATTTTTCAAGCCGAACAATGGCCTGAAACGACAGAACTTATACACAGGTTTGCCGCCTATGTCGACGCATCTAAGTTCCCCATGCGTCGCCAAGCAGATGCACCCCCTGTCGCCTTACCCTGCACGCGAAACCTCTTTTCCCGCCCTCGTCTAATCACCTTCCCTCGCAACAACAACGGGCTAGCTAGACAGTCGCGGCTGCGCCACGTGGCGCGGATCCCACATTTAAGCACCGTACAACTGCCCCTATGTCATTCGTACAGTATGGTGAAGTTTTTAGTCGGTGTCCAGCTTTTATTTTATCGGAATTGACTTGATGCAGAGTATACCATTGGCGTATGTTTCGCCATGTTACCATCAATGCAACATGTCGCAGTGTCGTGAAGTATGTCACACTAATTTAATCATGCTGCCAACTGAATTTGTTTATGACATGTCCACACCTTGTGGCACAATCGCGCAGTGATCTAGTATCCCAGGCAGATGCAATCGCGCTCGACCAGTCAATGCGTTGCATGAGACTCAACGTTAGCGATCGATCGCACCCACGGAGCGAGATTTTGCGGTCCTGGCCCGAGCTTGACCCTGGCCTTCCTTCGGAGAACCTCAACATGCGCGACGGTTTACTTGTCGCCGCTCTCGCAGCAGCTGCAGGGGTGCGGGCCCATGTTGGAAAATAAGCTCCCATTCTGCCTCCAACAGGTGAGAACATCTTGGCTGTCAAGCTTTGTCTTCAGCAGGGTGCAGTGCGGTGCCACGCGATGTATTTCAATGGTGTTCGGTCCCATGGCGCCGCTCTCCCAGCATATGTAAGAGTGCGGGCCCATGCTGGACTGTGTTGCGGTTCAGTGCGGTTTAGGGACGCGATTGGATGAGCGCCGGCGGGACTTTACACTAGCGGTTCGAGTACGTCTTGCCAGCACTCATGTTATTTCCACAGCCACTGCTCTTGCACAGCTGTCAGCTTCCTTTGTATATGTTGATTACAGAAATACCTTTTCTGTAATTCAATCTGCCGATTTAAGGTTATGATTCGTTTTCTAACTGCAGCTGAATGGAGCGGCGAGTCTGGTACAACCGAGGTGAAGTATAGGCTGGTCTTGACTAATGGGAGCGGTTGGTGGTGTTCAAGGAGCGAGTCTGGCTTGTTGGTTTTGAGCGAGCTGTTTTGGAGGTTCTGGTTGGCTGCCCTTTGAAATGGCAGTTGCTCATGAGTTCGAGCGAGCAGCTGCTCGCGCTGCCACCGTTCAAGGAGCGAGATTGGTCCTTGCTCGTCAGCGTGTTCGTTAGTGTGTTCGTGAGCGTGTTCATTAGCGTGTTCGTTAGCGTGTTCGTGAGCGTGTTCATTAGCGTGTTCGTTAGTGTGTTCATTAGCGTGTTAATTAGCGTGTTTGTTAGCGTGTTCATTAGCATGTTCCTTAGCGTGCTCAGTAACGCGAGCGTCATATGCTCGCGAATCGTTTTTCAGTGCATGTGTCGAAATCAGCGAGATGTTCGAGTGAGTTTTGTTACTCACGTTTTCTAACAGGTCTGGCAGTTCGGATCAACGGTGCGTTCGGAACGAGACGCACGTGGCGAGCAGCAGTTGGGTGATCGAAAGTTTTGCTGATCGCCACCAACATTTCCCTTCGTGCGAAATTCGAACGGTCTTCATCGCAACCGTACGCAGATGGCGCGAAGAGTAAATTTCGAATCGGCACCGTTGGAATTCTTAGCGCTCGACTTTCGGATTGTTTCAGCGACGAATCGCGAGCCCTCCGAGTTACAAAACAGAAAAAGGGAGGGAAACGCGAGAGTGCTCGCACTACGAGAAACGAGACTGCAAACTTAGGAGAATGGAATTAGGTAGAATAGAAAGCAATAGAGCTAATATAGAAGTGTGTGTTCTTGCTGTTCTTAGACATAACTTGAGTGAAGATTTTTTCCTACGCCTGCTGCAAGTAAGCTGCCACAAGCTACCGCATTGACAACGCCAAGGAACGACGACTGCTACCGCACATCAGCCGTCACAGCAACTCTCTCTCTACACGCTCGGACCCTTGGATAGGGGCTGACCTCGGTCAGGCACCCAAGAACCCTCGGAGGTGACCCAAAGGAGAGAGTTTTAGTGACTACTAAGGCTGTTAGTAGCCAGTTCAGTGCGTATAAGTATTAACAGTATACAGTTGAATTTATCAGGCTTTAATAAGGATCACCAAATTTACTCTCATCATGAGAGTGCGGACGTCCAAATGTACTAAAGGAAGCTCCAGGCTGAAAAATGGTGACCAATGGTGTGCTGCCACATCACACACGCCGCCTCTCATGCATCCTTCTCACATCTACCCTCTTGACGATTCCCCCACCCACCCTCGCCCCACCCTCGCCACCCCCACCCTCTCCCCCATCCTTGCCCCATGCTTCCTCGGGTAAAAGAGGACCCTCTCTCCCTGTACACCCACGGCATCACCCATAGCGTAACCATTCCCTCGTGTCTCCCCTCTCCTCCAGCTACTCTTTTGACTGTTCTCCCCACCCATCCTCACTCCCATCTCTCTCGTGCACCCCCACTCCCGCACCTCTCTCCCGCACCCCTCTCTCCCGCACCCCTCCCTCCTGCACGTGACTATATTGTCCCTGACTGTCTATTCCTGTCTCTCTTTTCCTGTCTCTCTGTTTGTCCCTGTCTCTCTATCCCTCTCTCTCTCTCTCCTTCTCTCTCCATCCATGTCTCTCTGTCCCTGTCTCCCGGTCCCTGTCTCTCCGTGTCATAATAAAGTAATCACCTCAATCCTTATCTAGCCTTCAAATGCAAGAACAGAGTTGTGATCGGGTGCCCATTTACTTTTGAGTCGACTCAAAAGTCATCTCTATATCCCAGTAGCTCTGTTCAATCGTCACCAAGCCTTCCAACTCAGGAAGGGAGCTGTAATCTGGTGCCCGTTCTACTAGTTGCTTACTTTACTGCTTTGAGATGTCGCAAAGCTTACCTGAATTACGCTTCCCTTCTTATCTGTTGCACTTTCCTTATCCTTCCACAAGAAGGGTTGTGGTCGCCATCTGATGTGTGGGCGTTGGGGTGCCTGGCTGTGGCCATGGCCACAGGAGCAGAGCCATGGGATGATCTGGTATGGAAGACGGGGAGCAGGTGAGCTGGAAGTAATGTAAAGGTTCCAAGTCATGCACAGGGAACTCGTGAGCTGGAAGTATTTTTTAGGCGCATCTTAACGGGCATTGGGAGGCTTGGTAGTGACCATGGCCACTAGGCCAGAGCGTGGGATGATATCAAAGACAGCGAGCAGGTGAGCTTGAGCTAGTGTAAATAATTGATACGAAGGACATGAAACTAGCAAGACAGCTTGAATTGTAGATGTGATGTCAAAGATGGAGCAGGTGAGCTTTAGCAGGATTCCATAGCAAGGGCAGAAAAACATTGAGAGAGCTTGAAATGAAGATGTGATATGGAGGGCAGGGAACAGGGGAGCGCTCGAACCAGTAGGGTTCTATAACTGTACCCTTCGGATTTTTTTTACTCGGATCAAAACACAATTTTCTAGTTGACTTAAAACACACCAGAGAGCTTGTTGTGACATGAAGGGCTGGAAACAAGGTAGAGCCCATTTTAGTAGCATTCAATCACCCTTTGGCTTGCTCGAGAGCAGAGGGTTACGATGAGCAGATCGAGAGAAGACTATGATGAGTCTGATGGCAAGACTATGATGCTGTTGAAGTTAGGAGCCATAGTAACCTGAGTAGAAGATTGAAGGGGTAAGGAACAGAAGGGGTAAGACACAGAAGGGGTAACGCACAGAAGGGGTGAGGAACAGAAGGGGTAAGACAGCGCAACAGTCACACCCATTGTATCTGGTGGGACTCACGATCAACTCCTAGTGATCTAGAGTGCGATGCAAAGCAACCAATAAAATATCACACTTGGTATCGGACACAAAATCACTCCCTTCTCACACTCTCCGAACTAATACAACAAACTGGGGCGAAATGGGATCAGGAGAGAAAAAAAGAAAGGACCTGGCATAACAGTCAGATAGGGCCAGGCAGCAAGGTAGAAGTTTGGCCAATGTTGAAATCACTTTTAAGAATGCGATGTCAGACGGGGCCGGGCAGCAAGGTAGAATTTCACACCAATTTTCTCATTTGGCTGGACTCAGTCGCAACGTATACAGATCACAGCATGTGAGGCACTCACAGGTGGTTTGCCTAGACACTAAACTACGTCGGTTCATCTTATGAGCCGTCTGAAAAATACAACCAACAACATGTGATGTGAGGCACTCACAAGTGGTTGTCCCAGACACCATGCTGTGCCGCCGGTTCGCCTCCCTAAGAGTGGTTGTGGCGTTTGTTGCCTCACGCCTTAGATGAACGCCGCAACTGCCAGGGGTGGCGGAACAGCAGGAAACCCATGAACAGCACGAGAAACAGCAAGTGCAAGGCCATGAACAGCATGAGAAACAGCACGTGTAAGACCATGAACACCGACAGAAACAACACGTGTAAGACCATGAACAGTGAGAGAAACAGCACGTGTAAGACCCTGAAGAGCAAGAAGTGATACCATGGCAACAATATGGGAGCGGTCCGGACTACGCGGTTATTAATATGCGAGTAAAGTGGTCATGACTCTGGGCGATGCAATGCAGCATGATCAGAGAGGCAACTAGCGGAGAGAGGCAACTCATGGAGTGAGGCAACTCACGGAGAGAGGCAACTCACAGAAAGAGGCAACTCACGGAGACAGACAACTTCACGGAGAGAGGCAACTCACGGAGAGAGGCAACTCACGGAGACAGACAACTTCACGTAGAGAGGCAACTCACTGAGAGAGGCAACTCACGGAGAGAGGCAACTCACTGAGTTGGCACGGAGCAGCAGAAGAAGCGCATTTCTGGCCATGGGAGAAGCAGTAGACTGAAGACGTAACTCTGAAGTCGGTGGACGAAGCCTTTAAACAGGTGAGTCAGAGAAAGCTTCTGTGCCATGGAGGGTTTATACTCACACGCTCACTTGCTTCTTTGTTTCTTTAGGTGCTTCGAAACTCGTGAAGTATGTCCCTCCCTCGGCTGAGCCATCACGGCTCGCCTTCTTTAGGCGCATCAAAATCCCCTCTTCTTAGCTTTCATGGCTCTTCGTGCGATGTTTTTTTTAGGCGTTGCAAAACGCTTTCTAAAAACAGGCCAGAATACCAAGACAAATGTAGCCATGCGCAGCGCACCAAGGGGGGGAAAATGCGGTGCACCCGCTTTGGCCACAAACAACCCTAACGACTCTACAAGTAATGCGACAATGGAGTGCCTTTCAAATCAAGCTTCGCGTCGGCAGGAAGGGCGGGAGGGTGGTGTCAGTGGTGTGGTAAAAATGTTCTCGTTTATAGTCCGACGAAAAAACACGCCACGCGCGGACTATGTGTCAAACTTTCAGAAACCCCAGGCAAACGGGACTATAACCCGAAAAAAAAAACAGAGAGATTGCATAAAAAGCGGTAGAAATGTAACTGTTTGTTTTACATTTGCTATCGATTTTACAATGAGACCGCGCTTGTTTCAGATTCTTATCGCGTTGTTCTTGGCGCTGGTCATTGTCACGTGACCAGCAGGCAGGGAAATATTAAAACATTTTTATCAGATGCCTTTATTAATGAAATTTCTGGTTTTTTTCTGCCTGTCAGCAAGCTTCATAAGATGGCATCGTCAAGCACAGTGGGAACCGCGCGATGGGATGTAGAAGCTAACGCGGTCAATATGAGCACGAAATGATAGTGTACTTTATTTTTTATATGTACAAATCCTCCAATCTTGGTAAATTCCAAGTGAGCTGGTTTGGTTCGATTCGAGTCTTTCGATTGGCTGCGGCAAAAGTTCCCAAAAAAAATGGGACTATAGAGGAGGGGGTACACCTATGAATTATCTGAAAAAATATACTCGACGGAAAATTGGGACTTTGAAAACGAGGTCACTAAACAAGAACATCTGTTGTGGCGGTGGGAGTGAGAGGTCAACAGGAACCCACTACAAAATAGTGGGCTGCGGAACACAAACTTGGCGAAACGACAGGAGTCGATGTATTTCTCTGGTTATGAGGGGATCTTCGCGAAGCGACAGATGTTTCGCCGCCATTGTAGCAACCTTCATACCTATAAGTTATCTCAAACAAGGCATGAGGACGCGTCACAATTCAAACACCGATCCTCCAAGGGATCGATGTGTGAGTGTACAGTAGGTGTGCGAATTTGCCAATTCTATGGTATCCTGGCTTCGTTAGATTTCGCGTACGCTCATGTCACAATAAGATTGTCCGTTATCGAACCGCCACTGCACTGAAATCCCACTTCAAGCATTCACAACGCTCAGAAACAATAAGAATTCCGCCAAACATGGATCCTCCATGGCGATCGTGTCCCACGCAGGTAAAAAAACCTGGCTGTGGCGATCGACTCATAATTTCGGTGTGTGGGCCCGATCCTCATCCAGTGTTTCAATTGTGACGCGTCCTGAGATGGCGGGGGACACGGCCTGGGTGGGCCACGAAACCTCGCAATATGAAGCTCCGTCATTACACCCAGCAACCAGAAAACAAACAAAAAAACATATAAATAGTGTAACTCATCTAACAACATTTCTTGTCATTCACAGAGAAATTGTGAGTTGGAAGTGCTTTTGAGCCGCTTCTTAAAGCTCGCGGCCCAAATTGTACAACCTTACTAGGGTTGGCATTGGGTGGCGGGCGAGCGAACAAAGAAGTCAAGGAGGTGTGTAGCTGGGCAACTTGATTTCATGCAGTTTCTCGCGACACCCTCTAGGTTTTTGCCGACTCATCAAAACCCATGGGCAACCTCGAGTTTAGGTTGGAAAGTCCCATGTTGCACAACGATCTGAATCTTGTGTTTTCCACACAAGAAACATAGGACAAGAGAGGTTGAACCACAATGACCAATCACCTCGCCAACAACCGCCTTCGCAATGCCAACTGCCGCTTGCGCACTGCCCTAAGTGCTCTCTCCCTCTAGTATCACTTCGCCGCAAGTGTACTTAGGCCTTCTGCTCAGCCGCTACTGCTAGTGTCCCTACTCACAGCGGCTAGAAGCCACGTCTATCCTAACCTCGCCAGTAGGGTTTCCTGCACTGACCTGCCTTCTTCGACCGCGCTGCTGATCTTATCGCTCACCTGCGCTCGCTAGAGACTAGAATTCGTGCTGCTTGTACTGAGGCTCAGCTTGCGCTGCTTCCCCCTCCTATGCCGATCACTATCTAATTTATTGCCACTAGCCTCCCTGACCGCCTAGCCTCTGTTCGCGACGCGCTTCTTCTGATGCACCTTAGCGTTCTCACCATCGACGTCCTTGATTCGGCACTCAAGGACGTCGAGAGCAACCTCCGCTCTGCTGCTTCAGCTTCTGGGACTGTAATTCCTCCTCTTTTTCAAGGGTGCACTGTCCCAAAGCTCTCTACCTTTACTGCTTCTCTTGCATCTACTGCGCCTCCTGCTTCTGACGAGACTGCAGCAGCGGCCACCACTTGTTGGCGGTCCAGGGGCAGGGGAGGTAAGAAGGGGGGAAAAGGAGCTGGTAGCGACAGAGGTGGAGGGGGCAGCGGAGTCGGCGACGAGCTTAGCGCGTCCAGTGGTGGTCCCACTGGTGTGTCAGGTGGAGGCGGCACTGGGGGTGGTCTGGGGCCTGTAGGGCCGCCAGCTGGAGGTCCTGGTGTGGCGGCTTGGTACACAGCCCAGCGACAGCAGCAGCAGCCGCAGCACCAGCAGCAGCCCCAGACGCGGCAACAGCGACCGAGCCAACGACAGGTGCAGCAGCCTGCTCACCAGTGGAGACCTAGCGGGCCGAGTAGTGATGGCCGTGGTAGTAGCCTGCCCAGCTTCGCGTGGCGTGGTGTTACCCCCCCCCCCCGCCCTGTCTGTACATGGTTCAGATGGGTACTCGTCAGGGCTTCCCTTGCGACCGCCTCCACCCTTCGGGTCAGTGCTTTGCTCAGCTCACTAACTGCGTTCGTGCGCAGTGCGGACCAGGCCCTGCCCCTGACTGGCTACCCCTCGTTCAGACTTACGGTCCCGCTTTGTGGAACATGACTGTGCCAAAGTTACTTGATGCTTTAGGGTCTGTTCATGCCATGTATGCTGATGTTGACTATAGTGCTATTGGATCTGTTTGCTCGAGTGTTCGTAGCTTAGGATATTTGCCTACTGCTAGTGTAGGTGCTTGTATAGCCCCTAGCCCAGGTACCCCTACGGCGGACGCGTCGCTCTCCTTCACGCCGGACTCTGGCGCGTCGCAGTGCTTCTTCCGTGACCACTCAACTCTTACACCGCTTCCTGCACCAGTTTCCGTTGCGCTGGCTGAACCTACTTCAGGACTAGCAGTTGCTCACAGCACTACTACCCTCCCGTGCCCAACTGTCCCATTGGGTGTCCTCACTGGTCTCCACATCCCCTTGCTCTCTAGGAACTTCGTGGGTGTTCGATACCTTCAGGCCCGTCACGTCGGTGTTTGGTTTCCTCCGTCTGAGCATTTTGGGACCTGCGTGGACGGTGACACGTACGTTACCTTAGCCACTTTTTCCCAGGAGCCTGGTTCTGGCCTTTTCACACTGCACACCGACCCTCCCCAGGCAGCTGCGTCTGGCTAAACAGCTGCGGCTCATCAGGTTGCTGCGTCGTGCTTGTGTCGATCGCTAGCCTACCCCACTGTCCTGTGGCACCACCGTCTTGGTCACCCATCCCTCCCACGTTTCCGCAGCATGGCTAGCCAGCGACTTTTCTCGGGTCTCCCGCGCGTCTTTCCGTCGCTCCCTTCCTCGTCTGCGCCGTCGAGCACTCCTTGCGTCGAGGGTCGGCTGCGCGCCACTCCTCACTCCTCCTCCTTTGAGACTTTCCACTTGGACGTCTAGGGCCCCGCCCCTCGCCTTGGGCCCAAGAGAGAGAGAGAGAGAGAGAGAGAGAGAGAGAGAGAGAGAGAGAGAGAGAGAGAGAGAGAGAGAGAGAGAGAGGATCCTAGCCTCTGCCCTCTCCCCTTTAGTCCTCTGCCCTCTCCTTTGTGAGCTATATAAGAGGCCCCTCTGGGCCTCTTCATCTCATTGTTGAGTTGGTGCAGAAACATTTCGCTCGTTCGAGAGAGCGAGAGAGAGAGAGAGAGAGAGAGAGAGAGAGAATCCTAGCCTCTGTCCTCTCCCCTTTAGTCCTCTGCCCTCTCCTTTGTGAGCTATATAAGAGGCCCCTCTGGGCCTCTTCATCTCATTGTTGAGTTGGTGCAGAAAAATTTCGCTCGTTCGAGAGAGCGAGAGAGAGAGAGAGAGAGAGAGAGAGAGAGAGAGAGAGAGAGAGGATCCTAGCCTCTGCCCTCTCCCCTTTAGTCCTCTGCCCTCTCCTTTTGTGAGCTATATAAGAGGCCCCTCTGGGCCTCTTCATCTCATTGTTGAGTTGGTGCAGAAAAATTTCGCTCGTTCGAGAGAGCGAGAGAGAGAGAGAGAGAGAGAGAGGATCCTAGCCTCTGCCCTCTCCCCTTTAGTCCTGTGCCCTCTCCTTTGTGAGCTATATAAGAGGCCCCTTTGGGCCTCTTCATCTCATTGTTGAGTTGGTGCAGAAAAATTTCGCTCGTTCGAGAGAGCGAGAGAGAGAGAGAGAGAGGATCCTAGCCTCTGCCCTCTCCCCTTTAGTCCTGTGCCCTCTCCTTTGTGAGCTATATAAGAGGCCCCTCTGGGCCTCTTCATCTCATTGTTGAGTTGGTGCAGAAAAATTTCGCTCGTTCGAGAGAGCGAGAGAGAGAGAGAGAGAGGATCCTAGCCTCTGCCCTCTCCCCTTTAGTCCTGTGCCCTCTCCTTTGTGAACTATATAAGAGGCCCCTCTGGGCCTCTTCATCTCATTGTTGAGTTGGTGCAGAAAAATTTCGCTCGTTCAAGAGAGCGAGAGAGAGACAGAGAGAGAGAGGATCCTAGCCTCTGCCCTCTCCCCTTTAGTCCTGTGCCCTCTCCTTTGTGAGCTATATAAGAGCCCCCTCTGGGCCTCTTCATCTCATTGTTGAGTTGGTGCAGAAACAATTCGCTCGTTCGAGAGAGCGAGAGAGAGAGAGAGAGAGAGGATCCTAGCCTCTGCCCTCTCCCCTTTAGTCCTCTGCCCTCTCCTTTGTGAGCTATATAAGAGGCCCCTCTGGGCCTCTTCATCTCATTGTTGAGTTGGTGCAGAAAAATTTCGCTCGTTCGAGAGAGCGAGAGAGAGAGAGAGAGAGAGAGAGAGAGAGAGAGAGGATCCTAGCCTCTGCCCTCTCCCCTTTAGTCCTGTGCCCTCTCCTTTGTGAGCTATATAAGAGGCCCCTCTGGGCCTCTTCATCTCATTGTTGAGTTGGTGCAGAAAAATTTCGCTCGTTCGAGAGAGCGAGAGAGAGAGAGAGAGAGGATCCTAGCCTCTGCCCTCTCCCCTTTAGTCCTGTGCCCTCTCCTTTGTGAGCTATATAAGAGGCCCCTCTGGGCCTCTTCATCTCATTGTTGAGTTGGTGCAGAAAAATTTCGCTCGTTCGAGAGAGCGAGAGAGAGAGAGAGAGGATCCTAGCCTCTGCCCTCTCCCCTTTAGTCCTGTGCCCTCTACTTTGTGAGCTATATAAGAGGCCCCTCTGGGCCTCTTCATCTCATTGTTGAGTTGGTGCAGAAAAATTTCGCTCGTTCGAGAGAGCGAGAGAGAGAGAGAGAGAGGATCCTAGCCTCTGCCCTCTCCCCTTTAGTCCTGTGCCCTCTCCTTTGTGAGCTATATAAGAGGCCCCTCTGGGCCTCTTCATCTCATTGTTGAGTTGGTGCAGAAAAATTTCGCTCGTTCGAGAGAGCGAGAGAGAGAGAGAGAGAGGATCCTAACCTCTGCCCTCTCCCCTTTAGTCCTCTGCCCTCTCCTTTGTGAGCTATATAAGAGGCCCCTCTGGGCCTCTTCATCTCATTGTTGAGTTGGTGCAGAAAAATTTCGCTCGTTCGAGAGAGCGAGAGAGAGAGAGAGAGGATCCTAGCCTCTGCCCTCTCCCCTTTAGTCCTCTGCCCTCTCCTTTGTGAGCTATATAAGAGGCCCCTCTGGGCCTCTTCACCTCATTGTTGAGTTGGTGCAGAAAAATTTCGCTCGTTCGAGAGAGCGAGAGAGAGAGAGAGAGAGAGAGGATCCTAGCCTCTGCCCTCTCCCCTTTAGTCCTGTGCCCTCTCCTTTGTGAGCTATATAAGAGGCCCCTCTGGGCCTCTTCATCTCATTGTTGAGTTGGTGCAGAAAAATTTCGCTCGTTCGAGAGAGCGAGAGAGAGAGAGAGAGGATCCTAGCCTCTGCCCTCTCCCCTTTAGTCCTGTGCCCTCTACTTTGTGAGCTATATAAGAGGCCCCTCTGGGCCTCTTCATCTCATTGTTGAGTTGGTGCAGAAAAATTTCGCTCGTTCGAGAGAGCGAGAGAGAGAGAGAGAGAGAGGATCCTAGCCTCTGCCCTCTCCCCTTTAGTCCTGTGCCCTCTCCTTTGTGAGCTATATAAGAGGCCCCTCTGGGCCTCTTCATCTCATTGTTGAGTTGGTGCAGAAAAATTTCGCTCGTTCGAGAGAGCGAGAGAGAGAGATAGAGGATCCTAGCCTCTGCCCTCTCCCCTTTAGTCCTGTGCCCTCTACTTTGTGAGCTATATAAGAGGCCCCTCTGGGCCTCTTCATCTCATTGTTGAGTTGGTGCAGAAAAATTTCGCTCGTTCGAGAGAGCGAGAGAGAGAGAGAGAGGATCCTAGCCTCTGCCCTCTCCCCTTTAGTCCTCTGCCCTCTCCTTTGTGAGCTATATAAGAGGCCCCTCTGGGCCTCTTCACCTCATTGTTGAGTTGGTGCAGAAAAATTTCGCTCGTTCGAGAGAGCGAGAGAGAGAGAGAGAGAGGATCCTAGCCTCTGCCCTCTCCCCTTTAGTCCTCTGCCCTCTCCTTTGTGAGCTATATAAGAGGCCCCTCTGGGCCTCTTCATCTCATTGTTGAGTTGGTGCAGAAAAATTTCGCTCGTTCGAGAGAGCGAGAGAGAGAGAGAGAGGATCCTAGCCTCTGCCCTCTCCCCTTTAGTCCTGTGCCCTCTCCTTTGTGAGCTATATAAGAGGCCCCTCTGGGCCTCTTCATCTCATTGTTGAGTTGGTGCAGAAAAATTTCGCTCGTTCGAGAGAGCGAGAGAGAGAGAGAGAGAGGATCCTAACCTCTGCCCTCTCCCCTTTAGTCCTCTGCCCTCTCCTTTGTGAGCTATATAAGAGGCCCCTCTGGGCCTCTTCATCTCATTGTTGAGTTGGTGCAGAAAAATTTCGCTCGTTCGAGAGAGCGAGAGAGAGAGAGAGAGGATCCTAGCCTCTGCCCTCTCCCCTTTAGTCCTCTGCCCTCTCCTTTGTGAGCTATATAAGAGGCCCCTCTGGGCCTCTTCACCTCATTGTTGAGTTGGTGCAGAAAAATTTCGCTCGTTCGAGAGAGCGAGAGAGAGAGAGAGAGAGAGGATCCTAGCCTCTGCCCTCTCCCCTTTAGTCCTCTGCCCTCTCCTTTGTGAGCTATATAAGAGGCCCCTCTGGGCCTCTTCATCTCATTGTTGAGTTGGTGCAGAAAAATTTCGCTCGTTCGAGAGAGCGAGAGAGAGAGAGAGAGAGAGAGAGAGAGAGAGAGAGAGAGAGAGAGAGAGAGAGAGAGGATCCTAGCCTCTGCCCTCTCCCCTTTAGTCCTGTGCCCTCTCCTTTGTGAGCTATATAAGAGGCCCCTCTGGGCCTCTTCATCTCATTGTTGAGTTGGTGCAGAAAAATTTCGCTCGTTCGAGAGAGCGAGAGAGAGAGAGAGAGGATCCTAGCCTCTGCCCTCTCCCCTTTAGTCCTCTGCCCTCTCCTTTGTGAGCTATATAAGAGGCCCCTCTGGGCCTCTTCATCTCATTGTTGAGTTGGTGCAGAAACATTTCGCTCGTTCGAGAGAGCGAGAGAGAGAGAGAGAGAGAGAGAGAGAGAGAATCCTAGCCTCTGTCCTCTCCCCTTTAGTCCTCTGCCCTCTCCTTTGTGAGCTATATAAGAGGCCCCTCTGGGCCTCTTCATCTCATTGTTGAGTTGGTGCAGAAAAATTTCGCTCGTTCGAGAGAGCGAGAGAGAGAGAGAGAGAGAGGATCCTAGCCTCTGCCCTCTCCCCTTTAGTCCTCTGCCCTCTCCTTTGTGAGCTATATAAGAGGCCCCTCTGGGCCTCTTCATCTCATTGTTGAGTTGGTGCAGAAACATTTCGCTCGTTCGAGAGAGCGAGAGAGAGAGAGAGAGGATCCTAGCCACTGCCCTCTCCCCTTTAGTCCTGTGCCCTCTCCTTTGTGAGCTATATAAGAGGCCCCTCTGGGCCTCTTCATCTCATTGTTGAGTTGGTGCAGAAAAATTTCGCTCGTTCGAGAGAGCGAGAGAGAGAGAGAGAGGATCCTAGCCTCTGCCCTCTCCCCTTTAGTCCTCTGCCCTCTCCTTTGTGAGCTATATAAGAGGCCCCGGCGCAACCAACGGGGCCGGGCCGCCAGTGGTGGCGGACGCCGCCTGCGGGGACGAGGCAGAGGCAGGAGTCAGCAACTCAGGCGCGGCAACAAGTCCCGCAGGCAAGGGAGCCGAGGGGTCGGCGACAGACTCCGGCGTTGCAGCAGGGGACGCCTGGGGTTCAGCCGGCACAGCCGGGGCGGATGGCACAGCAGCAGCAGTTGCAGGAGCCGGAGCGACAATAGTCGCAGTTGAACCAGGCGCATCCGCGACAAGGAGAGCCGCGGGTCCGGGGTGAGGAATCTTTTCAGAGGATGTTGTCGAGGGCTTCGGAGCCGGAGGCAGAGGGGGTTTCGTCGCCGTGGTCGCCCTTTCGGGCTCAGACTGAGGCCTGGCGACCATTGCCGACCAGGAGGCAGCGAGCTCTGGCGTCGGCCCAGGCGCACCGGCAATCACCATCGCGTGGACGAGGGGCTCAGGGAGAGAGGAGCCAGGCGGCTAGCGGAGCAGGCGGAGGACCGGAGAACGGGTATCAGGCGGCAGGGCGTCGGGCTTTAATAGCTCTGGTAGCAGCTAATGAAGTCGAGGAGAGAAATGACCCCTCTTATATCGTGGAAGTGCAGCCAGAGAGTGAAAACGAAGAGGGGGATGGAGGTGAGATAACAAGGGTAGGAACGGGGAGGAGAGGACCAGGTGCAGCCAATTTACCTACGGCAGAAACGGAGGGGCAAGTAGGGCCGTCGGCTGCTGATCGAACGGGTGGGAATCCAACTCGGCAGCAATCAGCGAGATCGAGCCGCGCTCGAAGAAATCGGACCGCATTATTCCACCATGCGTTAGTCGCGACCCCGCAGCTGCCCCCCTATTTTTCGCCAGAGGAGTTGGCAGAGAGGAGCGACATGTTCGCTGACATCGCGAACTGGGATGTTTCCGCCCTATGCGATAGTCGACAACCGCCACTATCGAGACGATTACCGCCAAATTTGTGCCAGTTATTTTCGCTGGCACTCCCGACTCCCCTACACCACCTCTCGCGAAACCCTGATTCCGAGGCCGGTTGGCGACTACTCCTTTTCCTCCCGCGATTGACCCTTCGCCAAGCTTCGCCAAAGCACCCAAACTGGCCGCAAATCAAGGCCCGGCTTCGGGCTTTCCAGCGTGGCGAGTGGACGCAGCTCTACCAGGACGCAGTAAACGCGGTCAACACCCCTCCACCCCCGCGTCACCAACCCGACGTGACAGGTGTACTGAGTCGAGCGGAGGGGTTGGCAAAACGTGGCAGTCTGCGCCGAGCCGTGCTGGCGCTCGAGTCAACACCCGTCTGCACACCAAGTTCAGAAATCCTGGACGAACTTCGCCAGAAACACCCGCCAGCAGGGGCAGAGTCGCTGACTTGGCAAGCAACCGACACCCGTCCCCTGGGCATTTCCCACGCTGAATTTGCGAAGCTCCTTGGGCGATGCGATAATGGCGTGGGGGCCGGACCATCAGGCACAACATTTGAGCATCTTCGCGACACGGCAGTAACCAATGCATCCGTCAGCACCCATCTGCACGCCCTGGTAAACACAATTCTGGGGGGAAACCTCCCAGCCTCGGTGGCAGACCTGCTCACAGCATCTCGACTCATAGCCCTAGCCAAGCCTGGAGGAGGTGCCCGACCAATCGCGATCGGCGAATGCCTGACGCGTCTGGCTGCCAAGGCTGCGCTCTCTGTCATGGGCGAAGCTGCACGTGAACACTTCCTACCCCTACAGTACGGCGTGGCGATGCCAGGAGGGGCGGAAGCGATAATTCATGCCGCCTGAACGTACGTGGACGGCCACCCCAACAGCCTGGTACTGCAGACCGACATCGCGAATGCTTTCAACAGCATTTCGCGACAGTCCATCGCAGCCGCGTTACAAGAACCCACCCTGTCGCCGCTACTACCACTGGTTCGCCTGACCTACGGTAACCCATCGCGGCTGCACCTGGATTCGAACTTTGCGAGCGAACCCCTGCGTAGTGAACGAGGCGTTCGCCAGGGCGATCCACTGGGCCCACTCCTTTTTGCGGCGGGAATTCACCCCACACTTCGCGACACTGCAGCAGCACACCCTGGTGCTTTGTTTGGCTTATGCGGACGACGTGACATTCGTGGGTGAACCACGTGCAACTGTAGCAGCCTTCAACCACTTCACCACGAGGTTGGAATTGCTGGGCTTGAAACACAACCCGCAAAAGTGTACCGCATGGAGCGCTGCCACGTGCGATTCAACTGAGCTGCCTCTAGGGGTGCCGTTCTGCAAGGACGGCGTCCGTCTGTTGGGTAGTTTTATAGGGGCGGCCAACGGGGCGGCCACGTTCTTGGCGGGGCAGCTGAGGGACTTGGCGAAACCATTGCCACTCATCGAGCAGGCAGACCCACAGGTCGCCTCGCTGCTGATCACGCGCTGCATTTCTCGACGCGTGGCGTATCTCACCCGAACAACCCCCCTCAATCTCGTCTCCCGGGATACATGGACCGAGTGGGGCCGTGACCTCCTCATGGCACTACTTACCTCGTGCAACATTCGCGCTCCGGCGGGCAGAGCAGAACAGTCGCGCGTATGGGCTCAGGCGTCCCTGCCCCCCTCTCTTGGTGGAGTAGGCATTACAGACCCTCTCGTCGAGGGAGTTTACGGTTTTGTTGCAAGCTTCATGCAGGCGGCGCTGCTCTTCTCCGCACTCGCGCTAGCCCCGGACTCCGCACTGTCTCACGCGCGCGGCCATATGCTTCTGCCTAGAGACAAGAGCACGCCGCTACACTCCTGGCTCGCCGAATGCAAAACCGCCCTGCCTTCTGACGCGCGTGCGCTGCTGGAACGGGAACGTATTAAACGGACGGACGTCAAGCTGCAGCACGCCCTCGACCTACAGGTCCACGGTAGCCGCTACGCTATGCAATTACAGGCGACGAGGGACATGGAGCTGAATCCGCTTGCGGGCCATACGCAGCGGATGTTTTCTCTAACGGGCTATGGCACGGGGGACTGGCTGACGGCGATACCTATAGAAGCAACACGGCGCATTGGACCGGCACACTTTGCCAATGCCGTCAGATTCAGGCTTGGGTTGCCCTTCTCCACCCCCAAAAACTGTGACTGCTCAGACCACACCGCAATCACGGACCCCCGCCTCCCAAACCACCTCCTTCGCTGCGGCACCGGCAAGCATCGCATCAACACCCATAACGAGCTCCGGGATGCTTGCATTAGTATGGCGCAGGACGCGGGTTTCATAGTGCACAGTGAGTCGGCCGCCCATTGTCCCATCGAGGAGCAGACGGCCGATTTCACCATGACCGACAGGAGCAGCGGGGCGGTTTGGGTGTGTGATGTAACTGTGACAGACCCCATCAGCACTCGGGACCCAGAGGCGCAGAAAGGCAGATGATGGGCGGCCAGAGAGCAGGCAGACAAAACGATTCAACACTATGCGAACAGACCTGAGACAGTCGGCTTCTTTCCACTGGCGGTGGAGACCTATGGTTGCCCGTGTGTAGAGGTCCCCGTCTTCCTGAAACTCCTGGCAGACACGGCGGCTCGGCGCCACTTCAACGCCGATTCTAACTCCTATCATGCCGCTAAGTTTCTGCATCAGTTCAGGCAGCGGTGGTCGGTTGCTCTTCAGAGAGCACAGTCGGTGGGCCTACTCATGAAATTGGGTGAGGCGGCAGCAGCTGAGAACCCCCCGGTGGGGGGTATTGGCCATGAACTACACCTAGGGGATTGCTTTGCTGTTTTAGAGCCACTGGTGGAACTCTAGAGGGAATAGGCTGGAACGTGCATGCTTATGAACCTGTATGTGTGTACCTTTCTGCCATATCAATGTACGGACCATTAGAGAGAGAGAGAGAGAGAGAGAGAGAGAGAGAGAGAGAGAGAGAGAGAGAGAGAGAGAGAGAGAGAGAGAGAGAGAGAGAGAGATCTTCAATCTGGTGGCCGTTGACGACTACTCCCGCTACACCACTGTGTTCCCCCTGGCAAAGAAGTCCGACGTGACTTCTACATGGATCCGGTGGTTGCTAGTTACTGAGACCACTCATGGCCGCCGTGCCAGTCGTTTTCACTCCAACCATGGGAGTGAGTTTCGCTCCGGCATTCTTACCGGATTTTGTCGCGAGCAGAGCATCGCCCAGTCCTGGACGCTTCCAGAGTCCCCACAAGAGAATGTGGTTGCTGAGCGCTGCATAGGCTTGGTCATGGAGATCGCACGTACCTCCATGATCCATGCCCGTGCACACCATTTTTTGTGGCCTTACGCGGTTCGGTATGCCGCCCACCAGCTGAACCTTTTGCCTCGCGTCTCTCGGCCACAGGCTTCACCGACCAGTCTTTGGACCGGGTCCCCTGATGTTGCATCGCGATTTCGTATCTAGGGCTGCCTTGCGCTTGTTTGCGACACCTCCGCGGACAAGTTCTCACCTCGCGCGCTCCCTTGTATCTTCCTTGGTTTTTCAGCTTTCCAGAGCTCTGACGCTTTTAGAACCCTGCATCCAAGGAAGGAGGAGTTCACTTTCTACTCGAGAGCAAAGGAAGCTAGCTCTAGAATAGATCGTATCCTTGTCTCACACTCACTCTTACCTCATCTTGACTCCGCGGTTCACATCATGCCGGAAGAGACCATCTCCGACCATGACTTTACTACCAAGGCTGGTTTTCGGCTGTTCCTGAAGGCCAAGTCTGGGCCTGGTCTCTGGAAGATGCCGCCTGACATGATTGACAAACCAGGTGTCAAACGGATCATTGACGCCACTGTGAAGCGAACGCGGGTAACTGACGGCAGCAGTTTCGAGCTTCTCAACTCGCGGTTAAATGCCGGTCTTCGGGCCTACGCCAAGGAGGAAGGCAAGTGGGTCCGTGCCACCACTTCGCACCTTGCCACCACTACCGCCAGGCTGAAGCAGGAAGCAATGGCTGATCCTCAGAGCTTTGCCCACGGGGAGCTCCTGGAGTCCAAAGTGAAGCAGTTGAAGGAGTATCATGCGTCACGGAGGGAACGTATGCATCTTTGCGCAGGGACAAGGGAGGAGATGGTTGGTGAAATGGCTTCTAAGCACCTAACGGGAAAGATTCAGTCGCGGAAGGCTAAGACTCGGATAGCGGAGCTGAAAGTGAACGAAGCGGTAATCGCGGACACCAAAGGGATTCTGGGAGCGGCTGCGGATTTCTTCTCTGGTATATTCGGGAAGGATCGTCGGCAGTTTTTAAAGAAGTGGGTCCCAGCACCGGGCAGGACACTCTCAAGGGTTGCTGCCAGGGAGGTGGAGGCGGACTGGACGGAGGAGGAATTCAAGGAGGCCTTCAAGGCGATGGCAGCGAGGAAGTCCCCGGGCAATGATGGACTCCCGAAGAAACTATTCGAGGCCAACTGGGACACCCTCGGTAGCAGCTTCATGGCGCTGGCTCATGACTTCGCCTCGACCGCCTCCTTTGTCTCTGGAGAGGCGGTTACGATTTTACTTTGAGAAAAAAGGGGGACAGGGACTCCCTAAACAACTATCGGCCAATCACTCTGCTAAAATCCTCTTACAAGATATTAGCAAGGGTGGTGGCAAACCGGATTAAAAAGGTGCTTCACCAAGTCATATCCCCGGAGCAGTACGGATTCATACCTGGTCGGAGGCTATCGGATGCGGTGGCTTTAGTCGCGGACGTCATTGATGCGGCGAAACACGGGAGCGAGGACTGGTATCTTCTGCTTGTCGATTTTCAGAAAGCCTTTCATTCTATCTCGCGCGTCTTCATCTTCATGGTGATGCGAAACATGGGGTTCCTGGAGCGGTTTGTTGCTTGGGTGGAAGGCCTGCATGAGGGGACCACGACGAAGCTATTGATCAAACGGCTGGTTGAGCGAGGGAATACAAGTGCGGTTGGGAGTTAGGCAGGGGTGTCCTCTTGCTCCTTACCACTTCCTCTGTGACGTGGAGCCGTTGGCGCAGCTGGTGGAAAAAAGGAAGCTGGGGCTAGCTTGGAGGGCAGAGACTAGCATACCTGGGGTATGCTGACGACACAACTCTTGTCCTGCAAGGAAAGTGTCAAATTAAGAAAGCGGTGAGGGCGCTCGCTAAGTTTGAGAAGGAGTCCGGCCTGGCGACAAACAAGGGGAAATCGGTCGTAATGCCGCTGGGAGTGAACCTCACCTCTAACCCGATTGCATCAGACGGTTTCAAGTGGGCAGCGGCGGATGAAGCAGAGCGTCTTCTGGGGGTCTGGATCACGCCAAACGGTATCTGCAGACCGACATGGGAGAAGGCGTTAGAGGACATCACGGGGAAGCTGCAGAAATGGCACGAGAAGTACCTTACGGAAACGGCTAGAGGGGCGGTGGTGAACAGCTACACCTCTCCAAATATCTCGTTCCAAGCTCAGGTTTACCCCCCGCCGGATGACATTTGGCTGGAGATCGACAGATCTTTGCACAAATTTGTCTTGGCCAATCGTCCAACCTCGGCGAAAGGCTTCATCCTCTGGCGCCGGGAGCTGGTGTACCTGCCAAGGGAGTTGGGAGGGCTTGGAGTGAGGGATCCGGGCATCCTATTAGCATGCCTCTCTGCAAGACGGGCGGCGTTGCTCGCCACGGAGACGAACCTGCTGAAAAGAGACATAATCAAAGAGGCGGCGGAACTACCGATGGGGTTAGACTCGTTTACGGCCCACAAAAACCTCATCCGCTACTGGAAGGGCCGGGGAACAAGGTGGAAAATGATATGTGAGGCCATCTTGAAGTTGCCGCTGGGGGAACGGCCCTTGGCGAAGGACCCAGCGGATGTGGCGCGGGAACCGTTATTATTCAACCGCCGCATCCTGTCCAACGGAAAGATACCACTGGGAGGGCAGAAAGCGGCGGCCCAGCTCAAGGATTGGAACATGGGGAAGCTGATATGCACGGGGGCGGATGGGGCTCCAGCTTTCAAGTCGCTGGAGCAGCTAAAAATGGAGTTGGGTGAGATAGCACCGGCTAGACTGGCGCTTAAGGCGCTTGAAGCTGCACCGGAGGATTGGAAGAAAGTATTGGTGGCAGCTGGAGGCATTAGCTCGGCTGCCTCACAGCAGCAACAGTTACTGTACGTCTCAAGCGAGGGGATTTTCTCACTGAAGCAGATGAGGGGGTTTTGGGGGCCAGGCCAGGCCTCTAACAAGCAGGAGAAGTGGGGGAGCAGATGGGGCAGGAAAATCGACTGGAGGAAAGTCATTGCCATCAGGGACTCTCGGGTGATTCCCAACCGCCCACGCAGTGTTCTGATGAGGATCCACGACCTCAATATTCAGGTGGGAGAGAGGGTGGCTTTCCTCCGCTGCAAGCCGGTCTGCCCATACTGTAGCGAGGAGGAAACCCTTGAGCATTGTCTCTCCACCTGCCCGGCCATCCAAGTGGTCACCACTTCGATACTGCGGGCTCTGCGCATGATAAATCCAGCTCACCGCATCTCCTCGCTGGGGGACATGCTCTTCAAGCGTACTGGCTTTGACTCGGCTTTTCCGGAGGCAAATCTAACGGTGATTGGTCTACATCAGATCTGGGTGGAGCGATGCGAAGCAGTGTTTCGTGGAGGGAAATTTAGAGCGCGCCGAGTTCTGCGACGAATTGAGCGGGCTTTCTACCTTCATGCGAGAATATATCTGAGAGAACAACGGACGAAACTGCGAAAAGGGGCGGGCGGCATTCGGAAGAGCAAGTTGGCGAGACTGTTGGCGGACGAACAGCGTCTATTTGGACACATCACGACCGTCGATGGGATGAAATGGAAGTGGACGAATGGCTTCGCAGCCATCTGGTCCAAGCAGCGTAGGGCACGTGGCCCTGTCTAAGTACCCTCTGGTGTTCGGCTTATGCCGTTCCCCTCAAGCACAGTTACGACTGTAGTTGATTTTATACACTTGCTCATCTCCGGTGTATTCCATCAATAAAATAAATAAATAAATTAAAAAAAAAAAAAAAAAAAAACAAAGGATTCCTCTGACTTTGCCTTCTACCACCCGCCCCTTCACCAGTTCCTTGACTCCCGTGACGTCCGCTTTGACGAGTCTGTGTCCTACTACACCAAGTACTCTGTCAATGTCTCCCGGTTCCCCCCCCTCCACTTTTTCTCGCCCCCGTTCCTCCTTCTGATCCCGCTCCTCCGGTACACTCACCCCCCCCCCCTGGTCCTGCCCAGTCAGGTGTATCCCACTCTACCCCTCTCCTCTCGGTCGCACGACAGGAGGCACGGCCACTGGAGGTCCTGGAGCTGAGGGTGCTGGAGCTGGTGGTGCTAGCTCTGAGGGTGCTGGAGTTGAGGGTACTGGCACTGGAGGTGCCAGCTCTGGGGGTGCTAGAGTTGGAGGAGCTAGCACTAGAGGTGCTAGTACTGGGGATGCTGGACTTGGAGGAGTTGGCACTGGAGGTGCTAGTTCTGCGGGTGCTCGTTCTGGGGGTGCTAGAGCTGGAGGTGCTAGTTCTGAGGAGACTGGCGCTAGAGACACTGCTACTGCGGCACCTACTCCACCTCCCCACCGCTACCCGACGCGGCACCAAGCTCTTCTTCGGCTTGAGTTTAAGGAGCAGGAGAGGTTGGCGCAGGAGAGGCTGGAGCTGGAGCAACAGCGGCAGGAGCTGCAGCAGCATGAGTTACAGCAGCAGCGGCAGCAGCAGCAGCAGCAGCAACCGGCTTTACCACAGTTGTCTCCACCTGTGAGTGGCCTTTGGGCCCTTGGTCTTCCTTCCTCTCCTCCAGTCCATTCACTGTCTCCTCCTGCTTACTGTCCTACGTTCCCCCCCCTGGACTCGTCTCCGACTGTTTTGTCTCCTCCTCAGTCACAGTTGTCTCCTCCTGTTGTCCCGCACGACTGGACAGTTCGTCGTCCTGCTTGTGCATGCCCCTCGTCTCCTTCTGACAACCTCCGCATAGTTTTACTTCGTTCGAGTCCGCGTCCTTCTCCGCCTCAGTCTGTTCTCCCGTCACATCCTGAGTCGTCCCTTACAGCCTCCACCTCTACCCCTATCACTGACTACTACCGCGCATCTCGTCCTGTTCTCTCACATGTTCTCTCCTCGCTTGTTACGGACCCTCGTGCATCTCTGTCGTCTGTCTCAGTCCTTACTGCCGCTGCCACTCACTTCATTACTACTCGCCGCCTTGACTACGCCACCCAGGTGGTGGCTGCTCCTCCTACCCGTCCTCTGTCCGTCGGAGGTGAGTCTGCCCTTGGCTATGACGTCCTAGAGGACAGGCAGTTTGAGTTGGAGTTCCTGTCGGCCGCTTCTCCTCATCTCTGTGCCATGCTCCTAGCCCCTGAGGGAGACCCTGACCCCCTTGACAGACCGACCCCTCGCACGTACTGTGAGGCAGTGTTAGGGCCGTAGGCCTCTTAGTGGAGAGCTGCTATGGACGCAGAGATGGCTTCATACAGTTCCACATGCACCTACGTCAGTGCAGTTTCCCCTCCTGGGCGAACATAGTCGATGGCATGTGAATCTTCAAGGAAAAGCGGCCACCTGGATATCCGCCTGTCTTCAAGGGGTGCTACGTGGCTAGAGGTTTCAGACAATGTGAGGGAGTTGACTTCTTTCACACCTTTGCACACACACTGAAGATGACCACTCTTCTGGTCTTACTTCATGTTGTGGCTCAAAGAGACTACGAGCTTCACTCCCTCGACTTCTCCGCTGCCTTCCTTCAGGGCCGCCTGCACAAGGAAATATGGTTGTGCCGCCTTCCTGGCTTCACTGGCAACTTCCCGCCTGGGACCCAGTGGAGCCTGGGACGAACACTCTACGACGCCAGGTACCCCATGAGTGGCACGACACTCTTCGTTCGACACTCTCCGACCTTGGCTTGGCACCGTTCACTGCTGACCCATTGTTGTTTATTCGTCGTGAGCCCATCCCTTTCTTTGTTCTCGTGTACGTCGATGACTTGGTCTTCGCCACTGCACACACAGTTGCTCTGGGTGAGGTGAAGTCCGAACTGCAGAAGAGACACACATGCACTGACCTTGGTGAACTGTGCCGCTATCTTGGCTCGCAGATCACCAGGGATAGAGCCGCTCGCACCTTCACTCTGACTCACTCACATATGGTGCAGCAGGTCCTTTAGCGGTTCTAGCTTCAGTTCTCCACTGCACATTCCACTCCTCTTGCCGTTGACCACCGACTCACTGCTCCTGATCCTGATGAGCCTTTTGAGTCCAGTGGTCCTTACGCAGAGTTGGTGGGCTGCCTCATCTACCTGATGACTTGTACCCGCCTAGACCTTGCCTCCTCTCAGCATCCTAGCTCACTTTGTTGCGACTAGGAGGCACCGCCCTATTCAGTGGAGAGCTGCTGTGAGGGTGGCGGAGTATCTGCGACTACATCAGGCATGGGGCTTGTGCTTGGAGGGATACAGCCAATTGTGCTCACCGGTCACTTCGAATCTGCTTACGCCGACGACGTCGAGACCCAGAGGTCTACTCAAGGGTACTGCTTCAGCTTGGGCTCTGGCACTGTGTCATAGAGGTCTACTTGGTCCTCGTTTGTGGCGCAGTCTAGCTCCAAGGCAGGGATCTACGCCAGAGCCATGGCTGTGCAGGAGCTTCGCTGGTTGACCTTCTTGCTTACTGACCTTGGTGAGCGGTCGAGCTCTGCGCCGACCTTGTTCGCTGGCAACAAGGCCATGAATCTCTTGTGTCAAGAGCCTTGACTGGAGAGCAGAGTGAAGCACATTGACGTCAGGTACTTTCACTTTCGAGAGTTGCAGCAACGTCGACAGGCACGTTTGAAGTTCGTGGCCTCGGGGGCCAACACTGCAGACGTATTCACCAAGGCTCTTCCACCTGGTGACCACCACAGGTTCTGTGTGCAGTTAGGCCTTGTTGAGATGAGTTCTTGGTTACTGTAGTCTTGGCTCTTGTCTCATGTTTTACTTGTCTTTGTATCATATATATTTGTAAACTCTTGAACTGGCCTTGTGACTACTTGCTTGTGCTTAGACTGTGTGGTGACTTTGTGATCCAACCTGAGCTTTGTGTAGTGGTGTTTCTTGGACTGGTCTTGTGACCTTGTGTGGTTACTGGCTCTTGGCACCCCTCACTTAGTCTACGGGGGTGTGTCAAAATATGGTAGTCAGTAGTGAGTTGTGCCATGTGGGGTACAGTTGTTAGGGTTAGGCATTTTGTACCCCAACACATACGATTCACACATCATTCCGCACGGGTAACTTTGAGAGACCTTGGGGCGGTGCAGTCATGGGTGGAGGAGAAGGCAGATTGGACCCCCAGCCGGATTCCCGATAAATGCGCGGTAGGCAAGATGTGTGAGCACTACACGCAGGTGTTTTGGCGGGACACCACTCATGTCGGCTGCTCCTCTGCACAATGCCCTGATGGCTCATGCATTTGGGTGTGCAACTACTCGCCCCCGGGCAACTTCATTGGCGAAACTCCCTACTAGGGTGTGTGATAGTGATATGGTGCAAGAGAAAGGTTGTACTATTTGGCACGTTTCAAAGTGAAGGGACGGTTTTGGAATGGAAGTATACTGTAGTAAATATGGAAGATTTTTTTAGACGTACACTGCAACATTTGAGATTCATAACGTGCAATTTGTTATAGGTGTGAAAATGGCCAGTCGGGTACACCCGTTTTTCTCCCCAACGACCTCGAGTTGACTGGCGATTTTTTGTTTCTCGGTTTCATCCCCAACTAGAACCCTCTCAGAACCAAAACCAACCGATGTAAAACGTTATCATGCCGCTCTGTCAGGCACTCAACCGCATCCATCACACGTTTCAAGTCGAACTGTAGATGGTGGTTGGATTTGGAATTTGTTCCTCCTGGTCACTGGAAGGATACTGGCCTTGGGCT
Source organism: Closterium sp. Naga37s-1 (assembly GCA_947471745.1). NCBI lineage: Eukaryota > Viridiplantae > Streptophyta > Zygnematophyceae > Desmidiales > Closteriaceae > Closterium > Closterium sp. Naga37s-1. The sequence goes on along the minus strand of CANJKZ010000149.1, from coordinate 3,610,141 downwards.
CATCCCCCCTTCTAACCACACACATTCCCACTCCAAGTCCCCGCTCCTCTATTCCTCCATGCCTCCATGCCTCCATTCTTCCCCCACCCACGGTCCCACCTAGGCAGGTTCCTCCTACACGACTCAGCCTCGTTTCCAGGTAAGTTTCCACTATCGTCTCTCTTTTTTAGTTTTTTCGTTTCTACATTGCTACACCCCACTTCGTCCATACAACAGCAGGGAAGCCTCCCACTCCCCGGCCCTCGCTACCATTTGTCACCTGCGGTTCACTCCTTCATCCAACGGACCACTAGCGGGCCCCATCTCTCCCCCAGCGCTCCACGTCAACTTCCCCCCCGGGTAAGTACCGCATTCCCCATTCCAACCTTTCCCGTGGCTCATCGCGCTCACTCTATCTTTCAACTCCATCCCCTGTGCCAGCCAACCCCCACTTCTCACCCTCCTCTTTCATGCGCCCATCCAATCTCCCTCCCTCCCCCCCTCAGGAAGTTCGCTCGTTTTTCTTCCCAACCCTTGCCAACAGATCGGCCCCCACCCAAGATGTCCCGTTTTTCAGTGAACACGAAAGACTCCCACGACAAACCCAAGTCACGGAACACAGCTAACCCTCAATCTGCTCCCGTTTTTCTGCTCGCCTTCACTCCTGCTTTCGTCCCGCCAACTTCCCGTGCACCCCACCTCCTCCTCTCTCCGTATTTTCATGCCTTGCCTAGTGCCAGCACTCCCGGACTTCCTGTCCCCCTTGGCAACCTTGCTGCATATTCTCCGTATTTCACTCACTTGCCACCTCCGGCAGAGCCCTTCACATGGCTCGAAAACTCGGCGCGCCGCCTAGGCCGCCATTTTATTTTGCGCGCGAGCGCTCGGACCCTCGAACGGTCCCGGGTTTCGGGTTGCCAATTAGGCGCCAACCCCACAGCTGGCCCTCAATACCCTCGCCACGTCGCCCCATTTCCCGCAGCAGCCACGCTGCCCCAGCCTCTCTCGGTACCTCCCCCTCCGACCGCCCTCTCCCAACCCCCCCCCATCGTGCCCCCATCAGAGCCGTGCCTCCACCGCCTCACGTCCGCTCGTTTTCGCTGCGTCTCTGCCCCCCCTACGCCCACGTGACCCCTCACGGGCCTTCTCTCGCTCGTGACCTACGTAACTCACCCAACTCCTCGCCGTTCACTCATTACTTGTCTCCCAACCCCAAACAATCCTCCTTCCCACTTTGCATTATTTCTAAGCAGGCCTTCAACACCGATCTCACCATGACCGCCGCCGAAGAGGAAGCCTTCGCCGAGTCCGGTGAGGATCTCTTGGTGGAGGACCTCCCCGAAGGGCTAATCGACGAAATCACGTGCTCTCCCGACCATCCTGCGGCGAAAAAAACTTGCACGGATGCTGGCGCAGGCCATACCAGCATTAACTCCCCCGCCACCTCCTCTGACTCGGCCCTACCGCAGCCCCCGCGGTCTCCCATGCCCCGTGCTGCCGCTGCTCCCGCGTCACCCTCGCGCGGCCCCACGCCCACTCTGGCAGCAACTGCTGCCGCCCCCAACGCCCCAGCCCTCCACGCCGCTGCCTACGCATCAGTCGCCGCTGGCGTCAACCCGGCCCCCGCGCTGCCCGCCTCTCTTTTTGCCTCACCTACGCCTGGCGGATCCCCTCGCAACCTCCGCCGCGCGCGCACTGCTACGGCGACCCCGATGCTCCTCCCCCTTCGCCGCCGCGTGGTAGCCACGCTCCTCCTCCCGGAAGCCGGTCTGGAATCGCACCGCACGGAAATCCTTGCCGGGATCAACGCGCAGCTGTGCGGCTTCATGTTCGATTCGGGCACCATCCCCCCCTTTGAGCACACCGTCGGCGAACCCCTCCGTGTGGGTCGTCGCGTGTACGGTCGCCTGCTTTTCTCTTGGCCGTCGCAGGAAGATGCCGCGGTCTTTCGCAAGCTTTTTCCCCTCATGCTGAAAGTCTCCAACTCCCGCCCCGTCATGCTGAAAGTTTTTGCTGATAAGTTTGAAGCTTTCACCGCAGCAAAGGCAGCCGGCGCCCCCACCCTGTCTATCCGAAACGTCCCATTGGAGATCGATCCGGAGGAGATCCGCGCCTTTCTCCTCGGGACCACCGAGGAAGACGGTGCGCATTGGCTTGCGGACCTGACTGACTTTCACCGTGCTTCCGACCCCTATGAGAACACCTTTTTCACCCACCTCGCAGGGCTCCCGGTCGCCACCCCCGATGACCCGAACTTCGAAATAATCCCATCCGAAATTCTGCTGGAGGAGAACAAGCCAGCCATGCTGCTCAATTTCTCCTGCCACGTGTGCGCTCTGTGCGGTAACAACCACCGCGCACCGGACCACGAGGCCTTTGCTGCCCGCCGGCGGGGGCGCCTCACGAACAAGAACACGATCTCAATCGCTCAGCTGCAGCAGGCAAATGGTACGAAACCTGCTCCTCTTGTTTTTGCCGCAAACACCCTCCCTCCCTGTTGCCATTGCACGGCCTTCACCTGCCTTCTTTATCCTCTCGTTTGCTCTCCCGCTGCCCCCCATCCACTCACCGCTTCCCGCTCGGTCTACCCTCTCCCCTCCCCGCAACCTCCCTGTTCCCCTCCAACCCCCGCGCCCTCCCCCCGATGTCCCTCCCTCCCTAAGAGTCCCCCCCCCCCCCCCCACTGCCTTGCTGCATCCCCCCCCGCACGGCCGCCTGGAACCCTGCCATCCCCACATTTAATCTGCCCATACCCACTCCCCTCGCTCCCTCCCTTCTCATCCCTCCCCCTGCGCCAGCTCCCCCCCCCTCACCCTGTCTTCACGTCTGTCACCCACCCCTCCCTTCCAGCGCCCCCTCCCCCGGTCTCCCATGTCGTGGGGCTCCCACTCAACCCCTTGCCCTCCCCACGCCGCCCCCCCCTCCCTGCCCCCTCCAACTCATGCAGGCAAGCCCCCCCCCCAGGACGCTCAGTCCTTGCCACCATTGTACCCTCCTCTGCTCCCCCTACAGTCGGGCCTCCGTCCACCCTCACGAATCCCCCTCTCTCCCCCACTCCCCACGCAATCTCCGCATCGTGGAACCTCTGCTTCCTCCATGCCCCCCCACCCCCTGCCCCTACCCACTTCAACCCCTCCCCCCACAACACTCCCGCCCTCCCCCCTCTGAGGACTGTACCCCGCCCTCCCACGAGCTCGCCCCCCACCCGCACCCTCCCCCCACTCCCCCCTCCCCTAGCAGACTGCACCCTCTTCCGGAACCCCCCTCTCTGCCCCCTCCCGTCACTCCTCCCACGGTCTCTCCAGAAGACGGCCCCCCTGCCCACTCCTATGCTAGCATGTAGATGCTCCCCTCCCCCTGTCTCAGCCCCCCTTTTCAATCAACTCCCTCCCCTGCTCCCCCCACACCCCGAGCCCCCCCCCCCCCCCCCCTCTTCCTCTCCCCCGATTCGCCTCCTCTCCTGCTCCCCTAACCTCAACCTCGCCTTTCCCCCCCCCCCCTCACTTTTTTCACCCCTCCCTTCACTCTTTTCACCCCCCACCCGCTCAGGGACCCATCTGCAACCGCCCCCTGTGCTCTGACTGGGCTGTCCGACCCCCACCGTGGCTCCCCCCCCTCTACCAACAGCCCCCCCCCCCCCCCCGATCCCTCCCACACTGCTCTCAAGCAGGCCGTTCCACCCCCCTCTGGTTTCTTTCCCCCCCCCCCCCCCCCCCGCCTGGGCCTCCGAATACCCCCGCCCCTCCCCCGCGCCTCCCCCCCCTCCCTGCACCTCCCTCCCCCCGCAGTCAACCAGCCCACACGGTCCCCCCTCTCTTGGTCTTCACCCCCACGTCCCCCACCTGCCCGACCTCCCCAACCCTCCCTTCGTCCTTCCCCTCGCCCCCCCTGCCCCCCCCTTCTCCCCCCAACCGCTCCCTCTCTTGCAGGCAACACCCTGGGGAATCATGCCGCGCCGACCGCATTCCGCAGCGACCCTGGCCTCCTCTACATTGGGCTGGGCGATTGGGTCGAATACTGGACCTGCGCTCTCTGCGACTTCACCTGCAGCGCTGCCCTCGACAGCGCTATGGAGCACATCCAATCCGACCTGCACGCCACCCGCGTGAAGGCCTCCGCTCACCGCCCGGCTGCCAAGGAAGAATTTTGCCCTTGGAGCGCACTCACCCTGCTGCAGCAGAAGGCCCCGGTGGCTGCCTTCCTCCGCGGTCGTCCTTAGCACCACGACCTGCGCACCTTGGCCATGTGGCGACGCTAGACGTTTCCTTGATATGTCCTTTAGCAGGCACCCAGTTAGAACTTGGATATGCAACTCATGTGCGCACAATCGTGTTTGTTAGACTTCACATAATACCAAGTTCACTGCCAGTCTTCAACCCAACTCGCACATCTATGCAAACTACCAAGTACGCCACTTCCATACCCTCACCCCAACAAACAAGTAACCCCACACCTGCCTCACCCACCTTACAAATCTACCAACCTATCCCCCATGCGCACCGGCCAAGCCAGCCACCTCAGGCCCTGGCCAACCCGGTAGAGATGCGCGACCCCGCACGCGTGTGCTTCAAGCCAGCCATCATGATCACACACCTTCAAATTTGCTGCCTTATCGTGAACGATCCAAACCAAGCCCCAACAATGAACGACCTTCGCAGTCGGCTATATCCCCAAAATTCTAGCACCAATATCCACACCTTGTGTGACACCCGCCTTAGGTGCAGTTGTGTCAAGCTCACTCTCAACATGATTCACCAGATCGAGCAACCACGCCTGTTTGTTGCACATGCTCCCACCTGCGTGCCCGACCGCCGTCAACGATCCCAACACATCCTTACACCCGCCTTAGAACCTCCCTCTGCAAGCGTGGCCACCCTCCTCGTCAGAGACTCCAACTCGGTCAACGCACCCGCCGACCGAATCCGACCTTCGCACGGACACGGAAGAGGGGAGATGGCCCCGTCGGGGAGCCCCCCTTCTCCGCCTGCCCCCACGTTTGTTTTTGCTGCCCCTCGTCCGCGTACCCCGCGATACTTCGCTTACTGTTTTCACACGCTGCCATGGTTGACATGCTCCACTAATGAATACGCTAGCAACCCCGACCCCCGGTGTACTCTCTATCTCGTCACTACCCAGAAACATCACCACCACTGCTCTCATAGAGGCGGACTCCTCCCACGTCTCACTTTGCCGAATTCAAGCAATATTGATAACACGCTGCCTATTGTCTTCGTTATTACTCAGAACTGGAGCCCTTCAGCTCTCAACCTCCAGCATCGCACACAACTGCTCCAGTTTCACTTGTATGTTGCACCTCTATACCCTGTTCCTGCCACCCAGCATCTGTCAACCTTCTGGTGTGTCTCTGGTGCTGTCCGAATAAAATCAGCACGCAAGCATAGCCACCACCAACTTCAGGTCGGACTTGCTGCCAGCTTGATTGGTACCCAAAACCTCCACCAACCTCCCACCCCCTTGTACAACCACCCACGCCCGTGGATCCGCGCACCCTCCTGCGCGGTGGGCTTCCACTCGGTAGAATGTTAACGCCCCTACGAGTCCGCTGCCTCAACATCAACGATATCAATACGCCTGTTAAACGAAATGCTCTAAAGCGCTGGCTCTCCACCTCCTCACCGCACATAGACATTCTCATTTTAGTGGACACACGTCTCTAAAAAAACCTACCTAAACTGTCACTCCAACTCCGCCCACACTCGTCGGTACACGCACCCACCCTTTACGCACTGAATTCAAACGGCCATTCATGCCTGCAACCCGGCGGCATCTCGGTCTTATCTTTCAACAGAGCAATATCTCTCACCTCTCCGTCCCCCTCCGTCGATGGCCGCCTCCTATCCGTACATATTAACTTTCTGCGTGAGCAACTTCGCCTCGTCGCTATCTATGCGCCGAGACCTGCCACTGACCGTCGGATCTGGTGGAGATCCATCCAAACCCCCGCACTGGAGCGACCCACTGCAGCTGCTGCCACGATCCTCGCCGGCGACTTTAACTCGGTGATCTCCCCCTTAGACCGTAACCGCTCTCTACTTGGTCATGAACTTAGCGAGGCCACCATGGTGTCTAATCTCCTGCTATCGCACGCACTGTCCGACGTGTACCGCTCACTCCACCCTGCCGCCCCCGTATTCTCCTACTTCGGCCGCCGGGCCAGTCCTGGCACTGCTCTCCCGCCCGCCTCCAGACTGGACCGAATCTACCTCTCCAGTTCATTCATCCCACGGACCTCTGAAACCTCCTACCTCTGGACCCCAACTGACGTTTCCGACCACTCCTTTGCACCCCTCTGCACCCTCACTTTCGATAACCCCACCATGGCTCCGCGACCTTAGCGTTTCAGCTCCTCTCTCCTTCACCGGCCCCAAGTCGCTACCATTATTGAATCTCACCTCCCCTCCCTGCCATCGCGCCCCTCCTCCGAAGCATGGGACTCCTGGAAACTGGCCCTCACCCTTAGCCTCAAAAGGTTCTCTAACGAAGAGCGCAAACGGGTTACACACACTACAGACCACCTCGTACAACTCATCAGCCACCTCCAGCTCCAATCTGCCCTCGCCCCTGTGGACGATGATGCGACCACACAGCTCCTCAAAGCCCGCACTCAACTAACGAAATATGAGACATCCGAAACTGCCGAGCTCGCTCTCAAAGCAAAGCTCAAAGACGAGGGCCACAGGGAGATGGGAACCTCCTCCTTGCTGGCAGGTCTCAACTCCCGCATCAAAGACTCATTAATCTCATTGCTTACACTACCAGATGGACAAACCATCTCAGATCTACGAGCCATGACCGCTGAATGCACCAGATTTTTCCAGTCCCTCTACAGTGGGGCAACCCCGGGCGTGCCAAATCCTGCCTTCTGGGCACACATCCCTCCCTCTTCACTCCCCCCCAGACTCCTCAACCATCTGCACGCTCCCTTTTCCCTTCTGGAAATTAGCAAGGCCTTAAGCTAGCTCTCCCGTGGCAAAACCCCCGGCCCGGACGGCATCCCGGGCGAGCTCTTCCGACAATACAAGACCCGCTTCGCCCCTGCATTTCTCTCACTCTTCTCCTCACCGCAAATCTCCACTACCCTCCCTCCGTCAATGCTGTCAGGCCGCACCGTCCTTATTCCCAAGAGGGGTAGCTCCTCCATGGTTGACAACCTCCGCCCTATCACCCTCATGAACTCGGACTACAAGGTGCTAGCCTTATGTCTTGCCAACCGGCTTCAACTCGCTCTCCCTCTGGTTATCCACCCCTCCCAAACCGCTTTCATTAAAAGCAGGAAATCTGGCGATACGATCAACGATACACTTGACATATTCGACTGGAGCACAATCACGAAAACCCCCCTGCTCGCCTTAACTGTTGACTTCCGCAAGGCCTATGACCTGGTCGACCGGGCCTTCCTCTTCCAAGCGCTTGCCATGGTGGGGCTTCCCGAGCAGTTCATTGCCTGGGTCCGCCTCATGCATACTAGCACCTCCACCTGCATCTCCGTTAACAACCTTGCTGGACCCACCTTCCCTGTCCGAACCGGGGTCCGACAAGGGTGCCCTCTCGCCCCCCTCCTTTTTATATATCTCATTGAAATCCTACAGCGCTACCTATCGCTTTTTCTCTCGGGCTTCCCCCTCTCTACGACGCAGCGTCGTCTCATGGCCTGCTATGCTGACGATGTCACCATCTTCTTCTCCTCCGTTAGAGAGCTTGGGACCACACTTTTACACCTCGGGACTTTCGCCGCAGTCTCTGGAGAACACCCCGACTGGAACAAATGCTCAGTAATCCCTTTTCACATTGCCCCGGAACAAATCCTTCTGGCTGGCCCCATTCCTATCCGCACTCCTCAAGAGGCAGACCGCATCCTTGGCATCTACGTTGAACGTGCACAACCAAGCGCCACTACCTGGTCCACGACTCTCTCTCGCGTCCAGTGCATGGCTAAGTTCCTTGCCGCCCTTCGCGCCACAGCTACCTGCCGCAAGTCACTTGCGTCGGTCTTCCTAAAATTGATTATCTCCTTCCCCGGCCGCTTTCAACCCCCCTCCCCCGACGTTATCAAACGTCTAGACGTCTTGGTCGGGAACTTTCTATCTTCTTCCCGTTTCAAGGAACACGGCCTCGCGGTCCGTCTCATCCCTAATCAACTCCTGTATAATTCCACTCGCCATGGAGGGCTTGGAGCGATCGCCCCCTCCACCCAAATCCGTGCTCTAGCCGCTCACCGCGCGCTCCGTCGCCTCGGCGCCTCACCATCAGAAGAGATAGCGAGAGCCGCCGTCTGCCTCCCTTTCGGCACACACTGCCTTTTAGCACACCCTGCCATTCTTCAAGCAGGCATTCTGCCAACGATAATCCCGAGTCGAGCCCTCGCTGAACTACACGCATTGATAGAGATCACTCCGACCATTGCCCCACCTCGCCTCGTCCCTATGTGTCTAATGGGTGAGCCCACCGCCTTCAATCGTTTTATTCTCAAACCAAACGGGAAGCCCTTCAAGATCCTCGCGCGTGAACACTTCCTCCTATCTATGCAGGTCCGTGTCGGCCATTTGATCTCTCTCATCTTTCACTCACTTGGCGTGGTCTCCTTTACACATTTCTCCTCATTATTTCCCATAGCCAACTCCTCCTCTGGACGAAGAGTCTGGCGTGAACTCGTCCATGCCATCCCCAAACCCTGGTGGTCAGCCCTCCGCTCACCCCCTCCACCCTCGGCAGGCCCTGGAGAGTGGTTCGTCCCTAAAGTTGACTCCGAGACCTCCCCCTCTTTGGCTCTCCAGGTCACGGCCTTCTCCCCTCCGTCGTCGCTCTCAGCCTCTCTTTACTGTGTCCTGCCCAACCGGTTCATCGTCCGTCCGTCGATCGGAGATGGCACCTTCCACATAGGTGCCCTCTCTGCGGTACACGTTGTTGGGTCCTGGCTTGCAGGCCCCTTCCATACAGGTGCAGGGCTCGGCGCGCGGCTCGACATCCTTCGGGACGGCTGCCCCAGCGTAGCTGACATCCGTCGCCGGCTCTATACTCAACTTCCCCTCGACCACGCCGCCCGCTGGATCCACGTCCTCCCCGCTCCTCCTCCCCTCCTCCCCGACCTCTCCCACGATTTTTTACGGGAGCAACCCAGCCTCCAGCGCGACGTCTTGTACCGGTTCTACACTCGCGCTCTTCCTTCGGGTTCGCGCTTCAACTTCGCCGCAGACCGTGGGATTTGTTCACTCTGCCTTGCCGCACCCACAGAGACTATCCCCCACATTTTCTACGAGTGTGGGGTGGCTCCCGCAGTGATTTCCGTGTTAGAATCTAGCAGCAGGAATGAATCAACTATGAAAGAGTTGGGTACAAATATGAAACCCTAAAAGGGGCTGTACCCTATATTGGCTACCCCACTACAGCCTAAACATATATAGCAGATATATCATTTGACACACTCCCATAGGCAAAGTGGGGGAGAGCAAGGGGTCACAAGACCAGTCAAGAGGAGCAAAGCAAGCTCAGGGTGGATCACAACGTCACCACACACACTGAGCACAAGCTAAGGGCCACAAGGCCAGTTCACATGCAGATGTACATATGCAACAACAACAGCACAGTGATCTCTACCTAGCAGAGCAAACATGCAGGTATATATATAGATCACAGTACAGGCAAAGTCTACAGCAAGTGAGGAAAAGTGGGCACAAGGCCTAACAGAGTGCAGAAACGCTGATGATCACCAGACGGAAGTGTCTTGGTGAATATATCAGCAGTGTTGGCCCGAGTGGCCACGTGAGCAAGACGAAGCTGACCACGCTGCTGCAACTCTCGAGCCAGGAAGTAACGCAGAGCGATGTGCTTCGTTCTGTGCTCCAGTCTGTGCTCCTCACACTAGGCAATGGCGGCCTTGTTGTCGACGTACAGCACTGGAGGAGAACGAGGCCGCTCTCCCAGGTCGGTCAGCAGGTAGGTGAGCCAGCGTAACTCCTGTGCAGCCATGGCTGTGGCGTAGATCTCAGCCTCACAACTGGAGCTGAGAACTGAAGACGAGCGTGTAGAACGCCAAGAAACAGAGCCAGAGCCAAGGCTGAAGGTGTAACCCTGTGACGACCGCTGCGTAGCCTGGTCGTCAACCCAAGAAGCGTCTGAGTGCCCAGTGAGGACAACTAGGCTCCGCCCTCCAAGCACGAGCCCCATGCCCGATGTACTGCACAAGTAGCGTAGTACCCTCTTAGCAGCATCAATGTGCACCTTTCGGTGCCAACCAGGAGCCACGTAGTGAGCCAGAAGGCCAAGAGGGTACGCAAGGTCAGGACGAGTGCAGGTCATCAGGTACATGAGGCAGCCCACTAGCTCTGGGTAAGGACCACTCGGCTCTACGGACTCGTCCGAAGGTGGAGCTGAGAGCGAGTGACCTGTAGCCAGAGGAGTGTGCTGTGGCGAGGACCAGGTGAAGCCGAAGCGCTGAAGGACCTGCTGCACCATGTGTGACTGAGTCAGTGTGATGGTGCGGCGTGCTCTGTCCCGGGTGATCTGCAAGCCAAGGTAACTGCGCAGCTCACCCAGGTCTGTGCACGTGTGTCTCTTCTGCAGCTCCGACTTCACCAGAGCGAGAGCCTCAGTGTCAGCAGTGGCAAAGACCAAGTCGTCGACGTACACGAGGATGTAGAACGGCGGCAGCAAAGTGTCGGTGCGCAGAAACAGCGACGGGTCAGCAGTCGACGGAGCAAACCCAAGAGCAGCAAGTGTCGTCCTCAGTGTGTCGTGCCACTCACGTGGCGCCTGGTGGAGACCGTAGACCGGCCGCCGGAGGCTCCACTGTCAGAATGTTATTCTTCTCTAGCCTGCAGTGGGGTACTCTATAGCGAGTACAACCCCCTAGGGTTTCCTATATGTATCCTGCTGCTTTCTAGTGAACATCCTCCTTTGCTTATTCTCTCTTGCCTAGCTAGGGCTTACCTAGCTATGGCTCCTACTCATGCCTACGATTTTCACATGGTATCAGAGCACTCACGCTCCTGGCCTGTGGGCCCTACTGCTGCTTCCGCTGCTACTCTGTGTGTTGCACGCCCCGTGGCGTGCGACGGATTTCTCTTCCCGCCGCGCGCTCGGAGCGTGCGGCGGTTTTCTGCCCGCCGTGCGCCCCGAGGCGCGCGGCGGTTTTCTGCCCGCCGTGCGCCCCGGGGCGTGCGGCGGTTCTCTGCCCGCCGTGCGCCCCGAGGCGCGCGGCGGCCTTCTGCCCCGTCGGTCCGCGCGTCACCCCCGGGGGGCGCTTCGACGGGCGACGGGGACCAGCCCGTCGTCCCCCGTCGCCCGTCCTGGCCTGCGCGGGCTGCGCCAGCCCCGAGCGCGGCCCGTACGGGCTGCACCCGGCCCGCGCGCGGCCCGTACGGGCTGCGCCAGGCCCGCGCGCGGCCCGTACGGGCTGCGCCAGGCCCACGCGCGGCCCGTACGGGCTGCGCCAGGCCCGCGCGCGGCTCGGGCCGCCTGCGCGCGGTTCGTCGGGCTGTGCCAGGCCCGTGGGCGGCCCGTTCCTCTCTGTCCCTGAGCTGCTCGCTGTCCCCCGTGCTTCTGACGGTGCCCCACCCCTACTGCTGCCCGTTCTCCTGAATTAGGGTTTGGGGGTGAGGAGTGTGGGGGTGGCGGTTGTGTGTTACTCCCCTTGCTCCTCCTCCTCCCTGGTCTCCCACTGCTGCAGCTGCCGCTGAGGGGGGTGGGTGTGTGGGAGCCTAGGGTTTAGGGTTTAAGGGGGGTGCTGTAGGAGTGGAGTTAGGGGTTCAGCAGGGGGTGTGTGTCGAGGGTGTGGGGCAGTTGGAGGAGGTTGTGTGGAGGTAGCGGTCGTGTCGCCTGCAGCGCCTGTAGTCCGTCGCCCTTGCTTCGGTAGCCAGTGAGCCTGTTGCACCAGTCGCCAGTGGGTCCGTTGTTCCTGCCGCTCGTCTATAGCCGCGGAGCCAGTTACTCTAGTAGTCCGTCGCCCTTGCTTCGCTAGCCACTGAGTCAGCCGCTCCTGTGCCCGTGCCTCTGCAGCTTCAGTCGTTGCCTCCCATCTTCTCTCCTTCCACAGTTCCTCCTCCTCCTCACTTGCCCTCTGCGACTGCCCCTAGCTTTACTTGTGCATGTGAACCTGCTCTAGGACTACTTGCTCTGCTGATTATACCCCACTTTGACTATGGGGGTGTGTCAGAATGTTATTGTTCTCTAGCCTGCGGTGGGGTACTCTATAGCGAGTACAACCCCCTAGGGTTTCCTATATGTATCCTGCTGCTTTCTAGTGAACATCCTCCTTTGCTTATTCTCTCTTGCCTAGCTAGGGCTTACCTAGCTATGGCTCCTACTCATGCCTACGATTTTCACATCCACTGGGTACCAGGAGGGAACGACCCAGTGAAGCCAGGAGGGCGGCGCAGCCAGATCTTCTCGTGCAGGCTGCCCTGTAAGAACGATGTGCTGACGTCAAGAGAGTGAAGCTCGTAGTCACGCTGAGCGGCAACATGCAGCAGTACCCGAAGAGTGGTCATCTTCGGGGTGGGGGAGAAGGTCTGGAAGAAGTCAACTCCCTCCCGCTGACTGAAGCCTCGAGCAACGTAACGAGCCTTGAAGACAGGCGGAGAACCTGGCGGTCGCTTCACCCTGAAAATCCACATGCCACTGACGATTTTCGCCCCAGGCGGGGGAACCTCGTCGACGTAAGTGCCTGTGGACTTCCACGATGCCATCTCTGCGTCCATGGCTGTCTGCCACTGAGAGGAGTACTCACCCGCGATCGCCTCAGCGTAAGAGCGCGGGGTCGGGATGTCTGGAGCATCCGGGTCTCCCTCAGGGGCAAGCAGCACGGACACGAGATGAGGCGCAGCGGCTGCAAGACACTCAAGGTCCTCCTGTCTGTCCTCAAGGACGTCCGTGCCAAGAGCACACTCACCCCCGACGAACGGAGGACAGATAGACTCAGACTCAGCAACAAGACTAGCAGCGTAGTCTAGACGACAGGCAGCAGCAAAGTCAACAAGCTCAGCGACTAAGGCAGACGCAGCAGCAGACTCAAACGACGGGTCAGTGACAACTGTGGCTAGCAGACGCGTGACAATAGGGTGCTCAGCACGAAACCGGTCAGACTCAGGGTCCGCAACGACAGGCAGAGAAGACGCAGGAGGAGACGGCAGAGGAACACGCTGCGGAGGAGAGGAAGGACGACGGACTACGAGGTGGGTGTCGGGGACAGCCGGCTGACGCGGACGAGGAACACGACGACCGGAACTACCAGAACGGAGAGGCGAGACAGGACCCGACGCAGGCTCACGACGCTCAGTAAGACCCCCTGTCTGCTCAGTGTAAGGAGAAGGAGCAGGCAGCGGTGAGCCAGGCTGTAACAGAAGACCAGTAGACGAAGGGAGACTAAGAACCTGGCGAAGCACAGAGTCAGGCGGTGGCTGAGACGACGGAGACGGCGGAGCGAAGAACAGGCGCGGCTGTGCAGTGACACCAGCACCAGCAGCTCCAGTACCCCCAGCAGCTCCAGCACCTCCAGCAGCTCCAGAACCCTCAGCGCCAGCTCCTCCAGGACCAGCTCCACCAACAGCAGCACCCCCAGAACCGGCACCTCCAGTCCCAGGGTCTCCAGCCTCCGTGTGTCCAGCAGTAGCACCCTCAGGCTCAGCACCTCCAGCCCCAGCAGCTCCAGTACCCCCAGTACGAGCACCTTCGGGACCAGCACCACTCCCAGCTCCAGTGACGTCAGCAGAAGTACCTCCAGCGGCAGAGCCCCGAGCTCCAGAAGCGCGACCCTGACGGCGACCGTACCAGTCGTGCAGCTGCTGTGAGGTGAGAGGCACACGCGGACGAAGGCGGCCACTCCAAGGAGACCGCGTAACAGCAGACTCAGAACCCTCAGCGCCAGCACCCGCAGCAGCTCCAGAACCTCCAGCGCCAGCACCCTCAGCAGTTCCAGAACCTCCAGCTCCAGCGCCACCAGCGCCAGCACCTCCAGCTCCAGCGCCACCAGCGCCAGCACCTCCAGCAGCTCCAGAACCTCCAGCTCCAGCACCCTCAGCAGCTCCAGAACCTCCAGCAGAAACAACTCCAGTAGCAGAGTCACCAGCTCCAGCGCCTCCCGCAGCAGGGCCCCTAGCTCCAGCAGCGCGACCCTGACGGCCAACGTACCACTCAAGCAGCTGCTGTGGGGAGAGAGGGAGTCGACGACGAGAGTGCAGCGGCGAGGCACCAGCGGAGCGACTACGGAGACGGCCGCTCCAGGGAGACTGCTCACCAGACGCCTCAGCGCCCCCAGGTGCAGCACCCCCAGACTCAATACCCCCAGGCTCAGCACCTCCAGTCTCCGCACCCCCAGGCTCAGCACCCCCAGGCTCCGCACCCCCAGGCTCAGCACCCCAAGAAGCAGCACCCCGAGCAGGACCACCCTCAGCAGGACCTCAGTCACCAGTGACCTCAACCAGCACAGTCAAGGGAGGAGGGTCTACCTGAGACACACCTGAAGGAGCAGGACCGGGAGCGGGGAGGGGGTCTACCTGGGGAGCACCTGGAGCGAGGAAGAGCGGCGGGGGAGGGGGAGGGGCAGTGCGGTAGGGGAAGAGACGGTAAAAGGGAACCGACTCGTCGAACGTGACGTCTTGAGAGGGGAAGACACGGCGCGAGGTGGGGTGGTAAAACTGCCAACCAGGCGCGTCAGGGACAAAGCCAAGGAAGACACAGGGAACAGCGCGGGCGGAGAGCTTGTCCGCGGTGGTGTCGCGGACAAAGGCACGAGCACCCCAGACCCGGAAACGCGACGCATCGCCAACCTTCCCCGTCCACAGCAGTGTGGGCGAGGTCTCCGGCAAGGAGACACGGGGCCAGAGGTTGAGCTGATGCGCGGCGTACCGGACCGCAAACGGTCACAGGAAATGGGGGGCAGCCGCATGGATCATGGAGGTACGAGCGACCTCCATGACCAAGCCAATGCGGCGCTCAGCAACCCCATTCTGCTGCGGAGAGGCCGGAAGCGTGAACGTCTGGCGGATGCCGTGCTCCACACAGAAGGCTGCCAAGAGGTCTGAGGAGAACTCACCACCTCTGTCAGAGTGCAGACGCAGGACAGGAAAGTCCGACTGGAACCGCTCGCGGAGCTGGAGACGAACAGCGCGGATCCAGGGGATCAAAACATCAGGGACCTCCCCCTTGCGCTGCAAGGGGAAGACCGTGGTGTAACGCGTGTAGTCGTCAACGACCAGCAGGAAGTACCGCTCGTGGCCCTGTCCACGGACGCGGGCTGGGCCCCACACGTCCAGGTGGAGAGTCTGCAGGGGAGCCTCTGTGGGAGGGAATGAGGAGGAGTGAGGAGCGGCACGCTGCCGCCCCTCGACACAGGGAAGACAGGGAGGAGCAGGCGAGGGTGGGAGGGGAGGGAGAACCCTGGGAAGACCAAAGACAAGGACACGGCGGTGCATGCTACGAAGGCGCTGCACCGAGGGGTGACCAAGGCGGTGGTGCCAAAGGAGGGTCTGGTGCGACAAGGCGCGACACGAGCAGGGGGCCGCTAGCTGACCTGACGCAGACGCAGACGCAGCTACCTGAGGGGACTCAGTGGTCAGTGTGTACAGGCCCGACCTCGGCTGCTGAGTGAAGGTAGCTAGGTGACGACCCGTCTTAGCACACGTGCAGTGTGTCACACGCTCGTAGGCAGGGGTGAACTGGTGAACACCCGCGTCCTGGAGCGCGGAACCCGCCACCAAGTTCGTAGAGAACGAGGGGAGGTAAAGACCCGACAGTGTGCCGGACGGGACAGCAGGACAAGGGAAGACAGTGGTGGAGGTCGCACGGACTGGACCCCCAGAGGGGTCTGCCAGGGAGACTGCAACCGGCCGACTGAGCGGCGTGAGGGTGGTGCTGTCGCGAAAGAAGGAGCGAGAAGCATCGGAGTCAAGTGTGAAGGTGTACAAGGCCTCAGAAGGCGTAGTACCAGAGAGAGCAGACTCACCAGCACCTGGAGCAGCAGCCTCACCAACACCTAGAGCAGGAGACGCACTAGCACCTAGAGCAGCGGCCTCACCAGCACCTAGAGCAGCAGGCTCTATACATGGGTCAGGCGGTACGCACAGGTAACAGGCACAGTCAGCACTAGTAGGAAATGCATACATGGCAGTGAGAATAGCATCCAAGCAGCTCCAGCCAGGTGGGGAGCTCAGCCTCGTCGCCAAACTCGGTACGCCAGGCGTCGCTCAGACGGGCGAAGCAGCGGGACTGTGTGTGACCAGGCGTCCCGCAAGCCTGACCAGCCCGATCACCTGTGCGAATGACGTACGGGCTTCGAACGGTACTCAAAGACCCTCTACTCTGAGCGTACCACTCACGAAGCTGCTGGGGTGTAAGTGTCTCGCGCGGACGCCGCTGCAGCTGCAGCTGGCCACTGCCAGACGCTCCCGACTGACCAGCTACAGGGCGACAGCCACGACGGCTACCGCGACAACCCCAACTAGCATACCACTCACGAAGCTGCTGGGGCGTGAGAGACTCACGCGGACGTCGTTGGAGCTGCATCTGGCCCCCGCCAGTAGCAGCAGTAGCAGTAGTAGCAGTAGCAGCAGCAGTAAGAGCCTAGCATTAGTAACAGAAGGAGCAGCAGTAGCAGCAGTGGCAGCGCAGGCAGGGCAGGCGCGGCAAGCAGGCAGGTAGGCAGGCAGGCAGGCGGCGCGGCAGTGCGCGAACAAGGCAGATGCTCACCAGTGGCGGGAAGGGCAGGCGCACGACGGCGGCGACGGCGGGGCCGCGACAGCTGCTGCAGGGCGGGGCCGTGACAGCTGCAGGGCGGGGCCGCAACGGCGGCAGAAGGCTCCGCGGCAGCTGCTGCAGGGCGGGGCCGCGACCGCGGCAGGAGGCTCCGCAGCAGCTGCTGCAGGGCAGGGCCGCGATCGCGGCAGGAGGCTCCGCGACAGCTGCTGCAGGGCAGGGCCGCGACGGCGGCAGAAGGCTCCGCGGCAGCTGCTGCAGGGCAGGGCCGCGACAGTGGCAGGGCGCTCCGTGGCAGCTGCTGCAGGAGCGACGTTGGCAGTCAGGCAGGGGCGGCGTCCAGGGGCAGCCGCGACGAACAGGGGCAACCGCGGCGCGCGAGGCTGCAGCGCGCTGCGCGAGCTGCGGGCGCGGCGCGCGGGGCTGCAGCGCGACGCGCGGGCAGCGAACGCGACGCGCGGGGCTGCAGCGCGACGCGCGGGCAGTGGGCGCGACGCGCAGGGCTGCAGCGCGATGCGCGGGCCGCGGACGCGACGCGCGGGGCTGCAGCGCGACGCGCGGGCAGTGGGCGCGACGCGCGGGGCGGCGACCTGGCCTAACGGGCCTGCAGGGGCGGCTCGCGGGCCTGACGGGCCTGCAGGGGCAGCTCGCGGGCCTGACGGACCTGCAGGGGCGGCTCGTGGGCTTGATGGGCCTGCAGGGGCGGCGCGCGGGCCTTACAGGCCTGCAGGGGCGGCGCGCTGGCCTAGGGCAGCAGTAGGCAGCGCGAGGGCTGCAGGACGGCGCGCGCAGCGCAGCACGTCACAAGGCAAGGCAGGCAGGACAACACGTGGGGTAGCGCGGTAACTGCAACGGTAGGTGGGCCCGAAAAAAAAAACGGTCCTACGGACCTAGTGCTCTGAAACCATGTTAGAATCTAGCAGCAGGAATGAATCAACTATGAAAGAGTTGGGTACAAATATGAAACCCTAAAAGGGGTTGTACCCCATATTGGCTACCCCACTACAGCCTAAACATATATAGCAGATATATCATTTGACATTCCGCCCTCTCCTCCGTCGCTCGTCGCCATCTCCACTGCTCTCCTCCTCCTGAGCTCCTGCTCTTCCCGCTCGCCTCCAGAGCCGGCCAGGTGGCCCCCTGGAGCCTTCTGGTTGGGGCATCTAACAAAGCTATTTGGAACGCACGCTGTGAGATGCGCCCTCACCAAATATGTTCACGCTGTAGACCATATTTGGTAGACCATATTTCTAGCTGCTCTATGTTTTTTGCTGTACACGGTTACGACCTTATATAACCTTAACCTGATTACTGGAAGGCCAGGCAGAGGGAAGGGAGTGGAGGGAGGGTGTGTGACTAGTGGCATGACGAGGGCAACTATCAACCATAAGCAGGTAGCATACCCAAACAGGCAATACTAGTTGTGGCTGACTTGACAGCGGTTACAGGTAGTCTTGCCATGCCACATCATTGCGCAGTGGCTACCGTACACCGTCATTTTGCATCATCCGCAGCAGGCGTTTACCCTTGTTGCACTAGAAATGAACCCTGCACCATTCGTGCTTTGACTCTTCTCTTCACCAATTCGTAGTCTTGACAGTCCGTGGTCAGGCCCTTTTCTGTAGCATTGTCCGCCCGTACTCAGCCTTACTCTGTAGACAGTTCCTGCGATTTCAGATGCCCGTCGCAACGGCCTGATGGATTCTCGAGGACTCAGTGGGCGACGCGGCGTGGGTGGGTCGCCACATGCCGCCAACGCGTCGCAGTCGACGGCTCTGCGACCCAGCAGCGGGTCTCCTGCGAGGTCCGCTTCGCCCTCCAGAAGCGGCGTCAGCAGCGCAATTCCCGGAGCCAGCTTAGTCACGTCGTCCACGTCAGCGTCCGGCGATCCGCGGAGGGGCGGAGGCGGCGGAGGCGGAAGCGGAAGCTCCTCCCCCGTCCTCCGCCACGCGGCGCGCGGGCCTTCGTTTAAGTCACAGCAGCCGCGCCGCGATTCGCGCCGCAATCCTCTCCTGCAATTCGGCCTCCAGTGCCTGACAACTTCCGCCGCCATTCTCCTCTTCGCGTTACTGTTCACAGCCGACGCGATCATATCTACGATTTTATCCTCCCCCAGATCTACCTCCCCCGGCTCGTCCTCCCTCTCCGTCGTCTCCGATCCCTTCGGCTCTGTCCACGTGGCAGTAGGCGACGGGTCAGGCACGAGGCGACGAGCCGCGGAGTACGAAAAAGAGGCCTATCAGAACCTCCCCGCCTCTGGCGGCGGAAAAGGCGGGAACGGGGAAGGCGGCTCTGTGCGGGGAGGCGCGGAGAAGCAGGCGGGGAGCGCAAGGGGCGGAGTGGCGGAGGCGGGCGGCCGCGCGGAGGTGCGGTGGCGCGCGGAGAGGCTGCGCGTGCAGTGGTCGGGTCCGCCCATGGGGGAGGAGGTGCAGCAGCGCGTGGCTGCCGCGACGGCCGTGGTGGCGGATGAGCGCAAGAGGCTCAACGCACAGCCGTTCCAGCTGCACATTCTGGTGAGTGGTTGAGGGGGGGGTTGAACTGAGTGTTTTTGTGAGTGGTTGAAAGAGGTTCAGGTGCACGTTGTGGTGAGATGAGGCCGGTTCAATCAGCCTTACGTTGTGGTGGTGGCAGATGAGCGCACGAGACTCAACGCTCAGCCGTTGCAGCTGCACATTCTGGTGAGTGCTCGTGTTTGAGCGAAATGTGGCACTCGTGTGCTGGTGGAGTTTCCGTTGCAATCCCTTCCCCTGCCAAAACCCCTCCCCCCTTCTTTTCCCCTCCTCCATCCCCATTTCTCCTCCCCCCTCCCTCTTCCTCGCATTACCCGTTCCCATTCCCCCTTCGCCTCGTCCCCCATTGACAGGTGAGGGCGGAGTGTGGCAAGGGGCTGAAGGCGCTGCTACAGTCACTGCAGGACGTGAAATACGGAGAGGACGAGGTGCAGCTGACCGTTGCTACCACATGCAGCGCTGCTGCTAGAAGCGCTCAGGTGAGGGATTTTCTGAAGGAGTCACATGTGAGAATCACCTTGCAGTCACATCACTGCAGGACGTGTGAAGTATGGCGAGAACGAGGTGCAGCTGACCGTAACCACCACGTGCAGTGCTGCTGCACGGAGTGCCCAGGTGATGAAGAGAGGGTTACAGATGTCACATGATACACTCACCTGCTGCAGTCATTGCACGATGTGAAGTATGGCGAGGAGGACGAGGTGCAGCTGAGCGTTTCCACAACCTGCAGTGTTGCTGCCAGGAGTGCACAGGTGAGGAAGAGGGATAGAGGTGATAACTTGGAAGTGGTTTTGTGGGACGTAGGGCGAGGACGAGGACGAGGTGGAGTGGAGCTCACCGTTATCAGGATCACCATCACCTGTAGTGTTTCTGCGAGAACTGCTCAGCTGATGGCTATCCTGATGTAGTCACATGATAAAACAAAGAGACATGCGCCAGGCAGGCACTGGAGGACATGAATGAAAGTATGGCACACAAGGACGCGAGGAGAGGACGAGGTGCAGCTCACCGTGGCGAGGCGACCACCTGCAGTGCCTTTTGAGTCGACTCAAAAGTCACCTCGCCAGGCACTGGAGCCTGGAGGACATGAATGAAAGTATGGCACACAAGGACGCGAGGACGAGGTGCAGTGCAGCTCACGGTGGCGAGGTGACCACCTGCAGTGCTGCTGCCCAGAGTGCTCAGGCGAGGAAGAGCGATGGAGGTGCGAACGTAGAAACAGGGGGGAGGTTTCGTGGGAAGTATGGCGAGGAGGACCCCCGTTCCCACCTCCTCCCTTTTCCCCTCCTCCCCCTCTCCCCTCCGCCTCTTCCCCCTTTAACCCCCCAGGAGTTCCCCTGGTGCCACGTGCCGAGGGGCATAATCGAGCTATCAGGCAACAGCGCCAAGCCCACCAACCCCCTCCCCCTCCGGTTCCCCGCCTCCCCTCGCAAGTTCCTCCTCCTCCTCGACCCCTCCTCCCGCGTCTCCCCGTGCTTAAAGCCCTGGCCCTCGCCCCTGCTGCTGCCGTCAACCCTCAGCCATATATTGAAACCTTCCCGTCCCTGTCTTTTCCCCATACGCCTCCCACCTCCCCCCTCCCCCTCCCTCGCCCTTCCAGGAGTTCCCCTGGTTCCACGGCCCAAGGCGCGTAATCGAGCTATCAGGCAACAGCGCCAAGCCCACCGACCCGCTGCCCCTCTGGTTCCCCGCCTCCCCTCGCGAGTTCCTCCTCCTCCTCGACCCCTCCTCCCGCGTCTCCCCCGGCCTCTACCCCGTGCTTAAAGCCCTGGCGCTCGCCCCTGCTGCTGCTGGTAACCCTGCCGCTTTCACTGTCGAGGCGAGCGTTGGGGGGTTTTATGGGGGCTATGGGGGCGAGGGTGTGGGGGATGGAGCAGGGGAGAAGGGAGGAGGGGAGAGAAGCAGCAGCAGCAGCAGCGGTGGTGGTGGGGACAGTAGCGGAGGGGATAGTAACGGAAGTGATAGTAACGGAAGTGACAGTAGCGAGGAGGAGAGCACGGGTGCGCATGTGTCAGGGCTGTTTGGGATCGCTCTAGACCCGGACTCACCCTTCCTGGCAGAAGACTCGCCAATCATGACGGGCTTTAAGCGCCCAGAAGAAACCCTAATAGGGGGAGCAGCATCAGGAGCAGGCGCAGCAGCAGGAGGAGCAGGACGGGCAGCAGGAAGGGCAGCAGCAGGAGGGGCAGGGGGAGAAGCACCGGGAGTGGGGGTGTTGTCGTTGGCCATGGCTCGCTCGTGCCAGGTGGTGTTTCCGCAGCCGTGGCGGCAGTTCTGGGCGTGGCATGCGCTGTCGCAGGCCCAGCAGGTCAACTCTGCCCACCTCAAGTTCGACTGGGATGCCTACGACTTCAGCGCCCCCTGCCGGGAAGGTGAGATGGGGGAAGGTGTCTGCTTGGGCAGTTCTGGGCGTGGCACGCGCTGTCGCAGCCCCAGCAGGTCAACAGCGCTCATCTCAAGTTCGACTGGGACGCCTACGACTTCAGCGCTCCGTGCAGGGATGGTGAGCCCATTCTCCGCGCTCCCCCTCGGGTATCATTGCTCTTAAGTCAACTGGGGGGACATCTCACCACCTCAGCCCCAGCAGGTCAACTCTGCTCATCTCAAGTTCGACTGGGACGCCTACGACTTCAGCGCTCCGTGCAGGGATGGTGAGCCTATTCTCCCCGCTCCCCCTCGGGTATCATTGCTCTTAAGTCAACTGGGGGGACATCTCACCACCTCAGCCCCAGCAGGTCAACTCTGCTCATCTCAAGTTCGACTGGGACGCCTATGACTTGAGCGCGCCCTGCCGGGATGGTGACATGGGGGGAGTCTGGGGAGGGGTCTGGTCTAGGAAGGGTAAGAGCGCTGTTGACGTGACGCTGTCTCAGGCCCAGCAGGTCAACTCCGCCCATCTCAAGTTCGACTGGGACGCCTATGACTTGAGCGCGCCCTGCCGGGATGGTGACATGGGGGGAGTCTGGGGAGGGGCCTGGTCTAGGAAGGGTAAGAGCGCTGTTGACGTGACGCTGTCTCAGGCCCAGCAGGTCAACTCCGCCCATCTCAAGTTCGACTGGGACGCCTATGACTTGAGCGCGCCCTGCCGGGATGGTGACATGGGGGGAGTCTGGGGAGGGGCCTGGTCTAGGAAGGGTAAGAGCGCTGTTGACGTGACGCTGTCTCAGGCCCAGCAGGTCAACTCCGCCCATCTCAAGTTCGACTGGGACGCCTACGACTTCAGTGCCCCGTGTCGGGAAGGTGAGAGTGGGGGAGGGGCCTGGGCAGGGTAAACGACCTATGGACCTTGCTGCACAGGTCAACTCCGCCCATCTCAAGTTCGACTGGGATGCCTACGACTTCAGCACTCCGTGCAGGGAAGGTGAGACGGGTAGGAGCAGCAGGAGTGGGGGCAGCAAGAGGGGCAGTAGGAGGGGCAGCAGGGGCGGGGGAAATGGGGGGGGAAGCAGGGGTGGGGGTGCTGTCGCTGGCGATGGCTCGTTCGTGCTTGGTGGTGTTTCCACAGCCGTGGCGGCAGTTCTGGGCGTGGCACGCGCTGTCGCAGTCCCAGCAGGTCAACTCCGCCCACCTCAAGTTCGACTGGGAGGCAAGGCAGGGAAGGTGAGACGGTGGGAGGGGTCCAAATCGGTGAGCGAGCTTCCTGACATACGTACGTGGATGAGAGATGCAGGGGTGTGGACGTGCAAGGCAGGGAAGGTGAGAGATGCAGGGGTGTGGACGTGCAAGGCAGGGAAGGTGAGAGATGCAGGGGTGTGGACGTGCAAGGCAGGGAAGGTGAGAGATGCAGGGGTGTGGACGTGCAAGGCAGGGAAGGTGAGAGATGCAGGGGTGTGGACGTGCAAGGCAGGGAAGGTGAGAGATGCAGGGGTGTGGACGTGCAAGGCAGGGAAGGTGAGAGATGCAGGGGTGTGGACGTGCAAGGCAGGGAAGGTGAGAGATGCAGGGGTGTGGACGTGCAAGGCAGGGAAGGTGAGAGATGCAGGGGTGTGGACGTGCAAGGCAGGGAAGGTGAGACGGTGGGAAGGGTCCAAATCGGCGAGTGAGCTTCCTGACATACGTACGTGGATGAGAACGACCTTTGTTTGTAACCTTCTGCTACTCCTGCCGTGCACACTCCCACTTCGTTTCTCGCGTACCAACCAAACACACACACACACTCTCCCTCTCTCCCTGTGTCAACCACCAGATGGGCAAGTCCGCGTGTGATGAGGCGATTTTTGAGTCGACTAAAAAATTCTCCCTCTCTCCCTGTGTCAACCGCCAGATGGGCAAGTCTGCTTCCTGACATACGTGGAAGAGAACGACCTTTGTAACCTTATGCTGCGCACACTCCCTAATTGCCGCACCCCTCCCTTTCCCCACTACCACTCCATCTATCAGATTGGCAAGTCTGCTTCCTGACATACGTGGAAGAGAACGACCTTTACAATCTCATGTGGCTCTCTTTCCCACCTGCCTTCCTCTTCCCCTGCCACTCCCCCCTTCAGACTGGCGAGTGAGCTTCCTAACATACGTGGAGGAAAACGACCTTTACAACCTTATGCTACGCACACTCGATCCTCAAGAGGTGTGTGTATAAGTGTGTGTGTGTGTGTGTGTGTGTGTGTGTGTGTGTGTGTGTGTGTGTGTGTGTGTGTGTGTGTGTGTGTGTGTGTGTGTGTGTGTGTGTGTGTGTGTGTGTGTGTGTGTGTGTGTGTGTGTGTGTGTGTGTGTGTGTGTGTGTGTGTGTGTGTGTGTGTGTGTGTGTGTGTGTGTGTGTGTGTGTGTGTGTGTGTGTGTGTGTGTGTGTGTGTGTGTGTGTGTGTGTGTGTGTGTGTGTGTGTGTGTGTGTGTGTGTGTGTGTGTGTGTGTGTGTGTGTGTGTGTGTGTGTGTGTGTGTGTGTGTGTGTGTGCGCGTGCGCGGGGGGGAGAGGTGAGAATCCTCCCTCCTCAACGCGCGCCCATTTTTTTTCAGGTCGGTTTTGAGAATTCTCACCTCTCCCCCTCAAAAACCCAAGCAACGCATCCTTTCCACCCACCTCTCCCCCACATATTTTCCTTCTCCCATCATCATCCCACCTTCCCCTCAATAATCCCACCCATCTTCCCATCATCCCACCCTTGTTTCCATCCTCCCCTCCCTCCCACCCTACTCCCCTACAAGCCTTTCCATGCGTCTCTTCTCTGCTTCTTCCCACCTCCCACCCATTTCCATCCTTTTCCATGCATCTCTGCTTCTCGACCGATTCCCAACCCCCTCTCGCCTACC
Organism: Closterium sp. Naga37s-1; assembly: GCA_947471745.1. Taxonomy (NCBI): domain Eukaryota; kingdom Viridiplantae; phylum Streptophyta; class Zygnematophyceae; order Desmidiales; family Closteriaceae; genus Closterium; species Closterium sp. Naga37s-1. The sequence goes on along the minus strand of CANJKZ010000149.1, from coordinate 3,585,697 downwards.
CAACCACTTCCCCATCCCTCACATGCTCATCATCACATCCTCCTCCCCTCTCATCTCCACCCATAACCTATCCTCCTTCCATGCTTCCCATGTTTCAACCCCTACAGGACCTGAACAGCCCCACACAGCTCTGCTGCTCCATCGACTCCCAATCCCCCTCTCGCCTACCCACCCCCGCCCCGTCCCTCCTCCCGTTCCTCATCACCCATCCTTCCCCCATTTGAACCCTTTGCAACCGTCCTCCCTACAGGACCCGAGCAGCCCCACACGTCTCTGCTACTCCATCGACTCCCAACCGTCTTTTGAGGTGCCTCTAAAGTCGCCTTATATGCATCCCCCGTTTCCACCCTTACAGGACCTGAACAGCCCCACACGTCTCTGCTACTCCATCGACTCCCAACCGTCTTTTGAGGCGCCTCTAAAGTCGCCTTATATGCGTCCCACGTTTCCACCCTTACAGGACCTGAACAGCCCCACACGTCTCTGCTACTCCATCGACTCCCAACCGTCTTTTGAGGCGCCTCTAAAGTCGCCTTATATGCGTCCCACGTTTCCACCCTTACAGGACCTGAACAGCCCCACACGTCTCTGCTACTCCATCGACTCCCAACCGTCTTTTGAGGCGCCTCTAAAGTCGCCTTATATGCGTCCCACGTTTCCACCCTTACAGGACCTGAACAGCCCCACACGTCTCTGCTACTCCATCGACTCCCAACCGTCTTTTGAGGCGCCTCTAAAGTCGCCTTATATGCGTCCCACGTTTCCACCCTTACAGGACCTGAACAGCCCCACACGTCTCTGCTACTCCATCGACTCCCAACCGTCTTTTGAGGCGCCTCTAAAGTCGCCTTATATGCGTCCCACGTTTCCACCCTTACAGGACCTGAACAGCCCCACACGTCTCTGCTACTCCATCGACTCCCAACCGTCTTTTGAGGCGCCTCTAAAGTCGCCTTATATGCGTCCCACGTTTCCACCCTTACAGGACCTGAACAGCCCCACACGTCTCTGCTACTCCATCGACTCCCAACCCCCTCTCGCCTACCCGACAGCCACCCCCACCCTCCTCCCGCTCCCCTCCGCGCTCCGCCTCTCCTCCTCCCTCTCCCTCCACCTCACCACCTCCCCGCGCTCCCTTGCCCCACTGCCCCGAGTGGACCATTGTGGGAGGGAGGTGCCGCGGGGGGAGGTGGCGTGGAGTGCGGGTGAGCTGAGAGGGCTGCTGCAGCGCATAGCGCGGCACTCTGCTGTGGCGGGAGTCATGGTGTCGCCGGGCTATGATGACATGCTCAACAACTGGGTGTGCTACGTCAAGGTGGGTTGGAATGTTAGGCCAAGGTGGGACTGTTAGGCCAAGGTGGGTTTGGGTTTGGCACCGAAGCAAGCCTGGGTTCCAAAAAACGGAGGCGGCGGCCCCGCAAAAGGGCCGCCAAAGAAGAAGTAACGGCGCGGGATCTCGCGTTTCGTTGGTTCGGCCGCTTGACTTCACGCCAAGCCATGTCGCGGGTCCGAAACAACGGGGTGCATAACCTGAGTGCTAAGGTTTTAACGACCGATGAGCGACGAGCACTCGGGATGGGACTGAAATTCGTGCCAACGCCTACCAGGAGCCCTTCCATCGAAGCAGATCTCGATCAACTGCATCGACGGATTTCTCTGCATTTTTTCTTCAAGGATAAAGGGGATTCATCTGAGATGTCACGCTTTCGTGTGCGCAACCCAGATTGGAAACCCGATCGGGAAGTTGTCCTGGAGTCGGTGTTCAGGGAGGCCCACAACGACCTCTCTTACCTTCTGAAAGCGACGACGCCACGGCGGGGTTTCAACATCTCGTCAGGAATTCGTAAGGCGTTGCGCTCCCTCGCCGCCGACCGCAGCATCGTCATCAAACCTGCAGACAAAAACGTTGGCGTTACTATCCTCGATCGGCAGGACTACATCGACTTGTGTATGGAACATCTCGGGGATGCGGAAGTGTACCGGCCGATTGAACGCGATCCGACGCCACGGGTTCTGCAGCAGCTGCGGGAGTTGAAGGTGACGTGGGGACCGGCTTTTCCAGACAGTCTCTAGAAATATTTCTTCAAGGAACCACCCGGGGGATGGCGGCCAGCTGCGTTCTACGCCTTGCCTAAGCTTCACAAGAAAGTACCTGTGGGGCGACCGATCGCTGCCTCACACTCATGGGTCACGACTAACGTGAGCAAGTGGCTTGACGCTGAACTTCGCCCGCTGGTTTTGAATCGTCCTACGTACCTCCGGGATTCTCTCTCTTTGCTGACTACGCTCGAACGCACCACGTTTCCGACGACGGTACTTCTAGCGACGTATGACGTAGCCGCTCTCTACCCCAGCATTTCGATCGAGCGCGGCCTTGATGCGGTCAGCTGTTTTCTGATGAGGGAGAAACCGTTACTCACCCCACCTCTCATGGCCCTTCTGGGTTGGGTCATGAGGAACTCTTTTGTCGAGTTCGGCGGCCGGATCTTTCACCAACTACGAGGCACCGCCATGGGTACACCTGTAGCAGTCTGCTTCGCGATCCTTTTCATGAGCCGCCTGGATGAGTTACTTAAGGGGAAGTGGACCGGAACGTTACCTCTTTACCATGTACGCTACATCGACGACGGTCTAATCGTGTGGCCGGGGACGCGGGCAGATTTGGAAGCCTACCTGCGCACCTTCAACGAGCTTGATCCGAACATTCGGATCACATGGTCTGTTTCGGATTGCTCCATCGATTTTCTGGACGTGGTTCTCTTCAAGGGACCACGGTTTAAGGAGCAGGGTACTCTGGATTTCGGCACGTTTCAGAAGCCGATGAACAAGTATCTCTATCTTCCCTTTGCTTCCTTCCACCCACAGCATTGCAAGGAATCTTTCATTCGCGCAGAATTGAAGCGGTACCTGCTCCGCTCTACATCAGCTGCGACTTTCCTTGCAACGAAGAAGGCTTTCTTCGGCCGGCTTCGTGACCGTGGTTACCCACCTGCCTTTCTGCACCCAATCTTCCAAGGCGTCACTTTCGCTCACCGTTCGTCACTCCTCGCCACTACCATCACTAACCAGGCGCTCCGGCAACAACCCTCTCTCCCATCCCGTGGACCCCTAGTTTTGAAGACACAGTACACTTCGGTGTCTGCTCGTCTCGGGCTAGGGGTCCTTTTGAGTCGACTCAAAAATCGACTCACTACACGCGGATTATATGTGGAGAGGTCGTTTGTTGCATGGCAAATTGGTTGTAACCTTAACAGGTTACTGGTACGCGCGCGACTTCCACAGTCGCTGCCTGGCGAAGAAGCGAATTCGAACTTCAACGAAGACGCCCCAAGGATTGAAGACGTGGCCTTCTGAGAAGTTTTCGAGGGTGACATGTATTGGTCCCCGTATTTCGGGCTGACCTGGTGTAGACAGTTTTTCTGAGGCTTCGTTTCTTCTTCAAGCGTAGCTTAGCTCTGCTTTTTTCATTAGCACTGATGAAGGCCTGCTAGGGTTGCCCCTTAACGGCCGAAACATGTTTGTTTTACTCTACTGCTGAAGTTCTTGAGCTCGGATTGTTGAGATCTAAGTAATACAGGAGGATTTTTAACTGTCTATCCTTTGCTTTAAGCCCGACTGAGTTTGCTGCTCGCTGAGAATTATGTCTGAAGACCAGTTGCCACCCTGTGCTGGCTGGCTGGTGTGATGGTGTCGCCGGGATATGGCGACATGCTTAACAACAACTGAGTCTGCTACGTCAAGGTGGGTGGGTGGGTCCGTTCGCCGCTGCTGCCACACCAACATGAAGGTGGGTCCAAAACGAGTCCCGTGTGGATGCCTCCCATGTGCACGGGACTCATCGTGCACGGGACTCATCTTGCACGGGACTCATCTAGCGGTGTGCAAGATGAGTCCCGTGTTCCGCTAGAACAGATAGAGCACAGCGCATAGCGTGCAGCACTGCGCTGTGGCTGTCGTCGTGGTGATGGCGTGATGTGACAGTACTCTGTTTCTCCTCCTCCTTAACCCTCTCGCTCTCTGCTTATCAGTGCGTACCTCCCTCTCATCCAGTTTTGGGACGTCTCAAAACGCTCTCTGCTTATCAGTGCGTACTTCCCTCTCATCCCAGTTCTCCCACCTCCCTACAGGAGCTTCAAATCGCAACTTCTTCATAATCACACAGGACGCACCACACACTGCCGCTCTCTCACTGTGTCTTCACCTACCCTCCCTTCCTCACCTCCCTTCCCGCCTACAGGAGCTTCAAATTCGCAACTTCGTTATAGTCACGCAGGACCCAGCACACGCACTCTCTCTCATTATCAGCACTTTCTCCCCTCTCGTCCCAATTATCCCAACCCCCTACAGGAGCTTCAAATCCGCAATTTCTTTATAATCACGCAGGACCCGGCACACGCCTTCTCTCTGAAGCGGAGGGGCTTTGCAGTGTACTGCGCGGGGTGCAGCAAGCCAGGGGCAGGCGGGGGTGTGGGTGGGACAGCAATGGGAGGGACAGGACAGGACGGAACAGGCGTCACTGCTGGTACTGATGCTGCTGCTGCTGCTGCTGCTGCTGCTGGTGCAAACACAGCAGGTGCGGGAGGTGCTGTTGGTGCCGATTCAACAGCAACTGCAGCAGCAGCAGCCGATGGAATTGCTCTAGGAAATACGACTGCTGTTGGGAATGATTCGGCAGCAGCAGCAGGAGGAGAAGGGGCAGCAGCGGCAGCAGCAGAAGCAGCAGCATTGAGCACCAGGCGAGCAGCTTTAGACTACGGCAGTGTACCCTATAAAGAGTTCATTCTCGCGCGCACTAAAGCTGTAGGGGAGATCCTTAAAGCGGGTTACAACGTCCTTCTAGCCGATGCCGACGCTATATGGTTATCAGACCCTTTCACCTCCCTTAAAGCCCAGGGAATCGACGTGCTAGCCCAGCTAGAAGAGAAAGGGAATCCCTGCGGTGGGTTCTTACTCCTGGTTCACACCCGGAAGCTTATCGTGCTCTGGGATTTACTCACCGCTATGTTTGAGCAGCATATCGACTGGCTTAAAACGCATCCCTCTAAACGGGATCCCGACGAGTATAAGCGGTTCCTTCGCTCCCAGCAGCACAACCACGAGCAGAAATTCTTAAACGATTTACTTAGGCAAAAGAGATACGCGGTGCAGCTGCAGGGGCTGGATCCGCTGCTGTTTATCAACGGGCGGGACTACTGGGATCGGAGGAAGGCGCAGAAGGAAGGGGTGACGCCGGTGATGATTCACAACAACTACATCATTTCGAAATGGAACAAGACGAGACGGTTTCTGATCAAGGGCATGTGGCGGGTGGACCATAGAGGTGAGAGGAGTGTGCCAAGTGCCTGCCTGCCTGGCTCTCTTTTGCATGCGACCCCGAGGTTTTGGTACCGCACCAGCAACCCCACACTCCCTGCATCCCTCGCTAATGAAGCCAATCTTTCTCCTCCCATTTTCCCACCACCCACTTCCCAATCCCCACCCTCCAATTCCCACCCCAGGCCAAGCGTGCACGTGTCTAGCTCTCTCCTGCACGCGACCCAAGGACCCCTGGTCACTCACCAACAACCCCACCCTCCCTGCTGCTCTGACCATCCTCAGAGTAATGAGACAACTGACCTCTCTCCCCCCCATCCACCCCCCACCCTCCCCCCTTCCAGGTCAAGCGTGCAAGTGCCTGGCTCTCTCCTGCACGCGACCCAAGGACCCCTGGTCGCTCACCAACAACCCCACCCTCCCTGCTGCTCTGACCATACTCAGAGTGATGAAACAACTGACCTCTCTCCCCCCCATCCACCCCCCACCTCCCCCCTTCCAGGTCGAGCGTGCAAGTGCCTGGCTCTCTCCTGCACGCGTCTCAAAGTCCCCAGGTCCCTCAACAGCATCCCCACCTTCCCTTTTGTGTTGAACCATCTTCTAAGTATTAGAATTGAGCTCACTCTTCCCCATCCATCCCCCCCCGTTCTCCCTCCCAGGCCAAGCGTGCAAGTGCCTGGCTCTATCCTGCACGCGTCCCAAGGACCCTTGGTCGCTCACTAACAACCCCACCCTCCCTGCTGCTCTGAGGGCCACGGCTGGGATCAAGCCGCAATCGCTGCCAAAGCGGAGGCGAGGAGGAGGCAGTAAGCAGAAGAACCAAGCAGGGCCTGTTCCTGTCACAAACTCTTCTTTCACCACTGCTGGTGCTGGTGCTGCTGGTGCTGGTGGTGGTAAGGCTGGTGGTGCAGCTGGTGCTGCTGGGAGGGCAGCAAAGCTAGTGGGGAGCTTGCTGCGAAGCGTGGTTGGGAGTGGGAGGAAGGATGGCGAGACGAAAGGTGATGATCAGAAGAGAGGGGCAGCAAAGGGAGCGGGGTTGAAGGAGGGTGACGCAGCACAGGGAGCAGCAAAACCAGTGGGAAAAGAAGAGCAAGTGGGGAAGAAGATGGAGCTCCAGCAGCAGCAGAAATTGACAGGGAGAGGGACAGGGACAGGGACAGGGAGAGGCGGTACCACGGCTAGAGGCTCTAAGGGCAGTGATTCGGCTGCAGCCGCTGCTGCTGATGCTGCCGCTGATGCCGCAGCTGCTGCTGCTCTCTCTGCTGCTGGCAAGGCGGCACAGGGAAGGGAACCGCTCAAGACAGCACAGGGAAAGGAATCAATGGCAAAGGCTACAATCGGAAAAGGGATGGAGTCGGGGCCGAACAGGGGTAAGGGGGGGACGAGGGCAGCAGCAGCAGAGGCAGCAGCAGCAGAGGCAGCAGCAGCAGGGAAAGTTGGGACAGAAACTGCAGCGGTTGGTGGGAGGGGAGCAGCTAAGGGTGCCAGGGGGAAGGGTGGTGTTGTGAGGCCTGGCCAGGTGAAGGGGAGTGAGAGTAAGGTGATTCAGAAGGGAAGACAACGGCTGCAACAAGTAGCAAAGAGAGGAGGGAAGGGTGTGCAACGGGTGAAGCATTAGCAAATACAGGTGTCGTGTGTGTGTTGCTGTCCTTCTTATGGGATTGTGAAACTGATGGTTCTTTGAAGTAATGCAATTCAGGCTTGGCACGAAATCAACTCTTAGCCCATGTTGCATTGCATGTTGCTCGCTTGCCCCGCCACTTGAACAATAAGGTAAAACGAGAGTCACTCATGGGCACACATGATTCATGAATTGTCAGGGAAGTTGGCAGATTCAAGCAGTCGGACTGGATACTATGGTCGTTTTATTGACTTTATACTTGTTTTTTTTCTCCCACAAAAAAGAAATCGGCAATTAAGTATATCCTCCTAGGGCCTTGACTTGGTGAATCAGAGCTACAAGATAATGACAGCAGACTTGTTTCATATGCGCGTTTTTCAGTATGCATGATAGGGTCTAATTTGGCGAACGAGCAGTTACATAAACGCGGTTGTTCACAACGAACGCTAGATTCCCGCTCGTTTTGATATAAGCACAATCCTCGCAGAAGATCACAAACCTGTCCCCAGAAACTGCCGCCGAGATCCTGGGAGGGACCAGTCTCCACAACTATCTGCTGAGAAACGGCCTCCATATTCTCTTTAGGAGGTATTCAGTACGTTCAGGGCCGTCCGATCTGTCGCCCCGAATGTGCTTCCGTTCCGCTGCTTGCTAGCTACACTCCAACAGATCGGAAGGCCCTGGCTCTGATCTCGAGCTTGTGCAAGAGCAATCTTTTCTATACAGCATGAATGAGAGATGATTTTCTGACGTACTGGCGTAGCGAGCTTTCAGTAGTCAGCAGCACAGCGACATATTTCTAAGAAGCCAGCAAAATATTGCTCCTAAGCCAGCTAGCTACTTCTAAGCCTGAACTTACGCTCTGTCGACGTTCTGCCGGACTGTCTCGCAGATGAGGTAGGAATAAATATGAGAGGCTCTGAGAGTACAACTGAACACCAGTTCGGTTTGAACTCCTGAAGTTCACTTTTAGATAAGATTGCACTTGAGACGTAATAAGGATTGAGAGTCTTGCTAATGTGGTACGATTGAACTTGAGAGGCTCTGAGAGCGTAGATTCTGCCTGACGAGGATTTACGCATGCATTGCTTGGAAGTTTCACTTTGAAAGCTTAGATTCGATGAGAATCTAGCAGCAACGGCAGCAGATGTTGATTAGGCGATGATTTCACGGGTCGACCTAGAAGCCGATTCTTTACAATCGCTGTCAGGCACCTTGCAGCTCCAACTAGCGCCAAGTCGTTGGAGCTTCATTACTAGCACATGCTTCACTTACACAGAAGACAATGTTGCCTCGTCAATGCACATTTTTACTTCTATACGACGCGTTACTTGTCGCCGAATTCGTGCTGCTCTTATTCTCCTTGTGTCTCTCATTCTTCGCACACCCTTCTTCTCATCCTTGTTTCAGGTTCGCGTAGTGCCGTGTCACCGGCTCGTGATCCCCTTTTCCTGCAACGATCGATCGCCGTGGCAACGATCCGCTAGCCTCCTCCATCTCAGACTCGTCCAGTCGTTTCTAAACCGTCTCAAGGCCGGTTTCAACTTGACGTCACTAGACAGATTCCGTCAGGCAGCCAGCCATGCGGCACGGCGCGCGGTCGTCGGGCACGTTCTCGGCGTCATGGAACGTGTGGATCATGGTCACCATCGCCGTCGTCCTCGTCTTCTTCGGCGCGTGGGCCATCTTCTCCCCCACCAACAACGCAGTGAGTTCCTCTCGACATCTAAGAACGGCTTGTTTGATAGTTCTTGGCGTCATGGAACGTGTGGATCATGGTCACCATCGCTGTCATCTTCGCCCTCCTGGGCGCGTGGGCAATCTTCTCCCCCACTAATAACGCAGTGAGTTCCTCTAGACTCCTGAAACCAAGTGACCTAATTTTTCTGTTCTCCTCGCCACCAGGTCGTGGAGGTAATGCTAACGGATAGGCGACATCACCGTCTCCGCTGGCGGCGGAGGAGATGGAGGACGAGATAGGCGAATCGGTCCCCACCGTTGACAAAAGTCTCAACCCTGTATTCTGCTCTCCTCGTTTTCCCCCCTTCTCCCTCCCCTCCCCCCCAGGCTGTGGAGGCATTGGCGGAGGAGGGGGTGGATGACGTGGTGGGCATAAGCAGTCGGTCCCCACGGTTGACAACAGCACACACTGTGTCTCGTCTCACCCTGTATTTTGCTCTCCTCGTTCCCCCCTTCTCCCTCCCCTCCCCCACCTAGGCCGTGGAGGCATTGGCGGAGGAGGAGGTGGAGGACGTGGTTGGCGAGTAAGAACCGTCAGTAACTCTTTTCGGACGTCCCTTTGTTCTCTTTTCCTCACCCTCCCCCCGCTTTCCCTCTCCCCCGCCTAGGCCGTGGAGGCATTGGCGGAGGAGGAGGTGGAGGACGTGGTGGGCGAGTCAGAGCAGCGGCTGGAAGCTGATGTGAAAGTGGCGGAGGCGATTCAGAGGGCCAAGAACCGAGCCAAGCCCAAGGTGAGAGGGGGGGGGAGGGCAGAAAAGGCATTGGGTAATGGGGCATTTTGGGACGATGAAGGAGCGGGGACAGGGAAGGTGAAGTGGCTAGTCGGAGCAGCGGCTGGAAGCTGACGTGAAAGTAGCGGAGGCGATTCAGAGGGCGAAGAACCGAGCCAAGGCCAAGGTGAGTGTTTTGAGATGTCTCATGTGAGCCTGGCTGGAAACCTCTGGAAACGAAATTCGCCCCTTCTTTCTACCCGCTTCTTCCTCCTCCCCTCCTCTACATTCTCCATGCCTTCTTATCCCTCTCAGGACGTGGCAATAGAGGCAGAGGCGAGCAATGGGCTGGCAGAGTGAACCCTTAGAACCGAAACCCACCTCATTCTTTGCCTCTCTTACTCTCCCTCCCTCGTCAGGACGTGGCAGTAGAGGCAGAGGCGAGCCGTGGGCTGGCAGAAGAGATCCACTAAACCGAGACCCACCTCTTCCCACCCCTCACTTCAATATCCCTCCCTTGTCAGGACGTGGCAGTGGAGGCAGAGTCGAGCAGCGGGCTGGCAGAAGAGACGGGCGCTGAAGGTGCAGGGGAGGAGGACGAACAGGGGGTTGAAGTGGCGGGAGGCGAGGAGGGGGGGAGTGAGGAAGGGGGAGGTGAAGAGGGGGGAGGGAAGGAAGCGGGGAAGGGAGGGGAGGAGGAGGAGGGAGGGGGGGAAGAGGAGGAGGGCGCTGTTGCTGGAAGGGGAGGGAAGGGGGGAAGGGGAGGAGGTGGAGGGAAGGAGAGCGCTGAAGAGGGGAGTGAGGAGGAAGGGGAGGAGGAGGGAGGTGGAGGAGGAGTAAAGAAGGGAGGTGCGAGTGAGGAGGAAGGGGAGTCAGAAGGCGAACTGGAAGGAGAGAGAGGGGGGAAGGGTGTGCAGGGAAAGAAGGGCGGAGAGAAAGAGGAGGCTGATGCAGCAGGCGAGGAGGGAGGAGACGGAGAAGGTGGTGCAGAGGAAGCGGGAAGCGGCGAGGGGAAGAAGGCTGGAAACTCCAAGGTAATGCCTGAGTTTGAGGGTTTTATAGTCACCGCATTAATCATCCTTTAAGCTGCTTTTAGGCTCACCTTTAGAGCTGCCATGGTAGTCGAATCAAGCTGCGCAGGAGATAAGCGAGAACAAACGTCTGCAGATAAGCTGTGCAGTGGGGTGCAGTGCAATGATGAGGCGGGCAGGAGGAGGCAACAGCCTAAGCCAAGTCGCCTCCCTCATCCTTCGTTACCCCAAGTTCGATCTCCCTTCCCTTTGCTCCCTCCCCTCCTGCCCTGTGCCGACCCAGCATCTGAAGAAGCAGCGCTCAGAGGAGTGGTAAATTCAGAGGAAGAGCCAGCAGCAGTGGACCCAACCCAACCTACCTAAGCAGACTTGTGGACTGAAAGCAGCAGCTCAGAGTCTCGCCTCTCTGCCTCTCTCTCTCTCTGTATTCCATTCTCTCCTTCTATCTGGTCCCTTCTTCTCCCACTTTCTGATCCTCTCTGCTTCCATCCCCCCTGCCCAGTTCTTCTCTGCTGACCTGGCAGCGGTGGAAGCAGCGTGGGACTCGGAGGACACAGCGCAGCAGCAGACCCCAACGTACTGGCAGCAGACCTGCGCACAGAGAGCAGCAGCTCGAAGTTTCCCCTTTTGTTCTTTCTTTCTATCCCTCTCCCTTATCCCAACCTCTCCTTCTCTGCCCCTGCTCAGTTTTTCTCTGCTGACCTGGCAGCGGTGGAAGCAGCGTGGGACTCGGAGGATGCAGCAGCAGCGGACCCCAACGTGCCAGCAGCAGACCTGCGCACAGAGAGCACGAGCTCTGAGGCAGGCAGTGGGCTCGAGACGCAGGCACGGGAGTCGGAGGAGGAAGCGAGGCTGGACATTCGTGAAGCTGCCACCAAGAAGCAGGACAGCAAGCAGACGGAGGTAGGGGCTGAAAGCGGTTTTTTAGCGTGCTGTTTAGTGCTTTAAGGTGCCGAATAAGGGAGGCCGGCAGTGGGCTGAAGTCCCTGCCCAGACACGCGAGTCGGAGAAAGAAGTGAGGTTGGACATTCGGGAGGCTGCCATGAAGAAGCAGGAGATGGATGGAGAGCGGTTGAGATGGGCAGGAAGAGGTAGAGGCACACGCAGGAGGGCTGGCAGACGGAGGAGAGGGGGAGAGCAAGCCAACGGTGGAGGGGGGAGGGACGATCATTCAGAGCAACGACACGAAATGAAGTGAGTTCCTCCCTGTAATTGTTTTCTCAGTTTCTTTGTTCCCTCCGCCCACCCTGTCAGGACTAATTTGGCGAGATGGAAGAGGGGGCGGCGATTATCCAACCGCATAGATTGAATAAAATGCCACCCTTCATTTGTCCCCTCCCTCCCCCTCCCCCTTCACTTCACCCTGCAAACCGTGCCCATCCTGTCAGGACGACTTTGGGGAGGTGGAGGGGGGAGCGTCGATCATCCAGAACAGTCCCGAGAGCAAAGACCCACCGCTCATGGCAGGGCCGGTGGGGCAGGGCACAGGGGAGGAAGGGGGCGGCGCTCTGCCCTCCCTTGACCTCGAAAACGCCAAGTTCCGGTGGCCGTCGTGCGGTGGTAACCGCACGGACTGGGTGCCATGTCTGGACAATGAGAAGGCGATCAAGGCGCTGAGGACGAACAAGCACTATGAGCACCGCGAGAGGCACTGCCCCGTGCCTGGGGAGGTGGAGAAGTGTTTGGTGCCGCTGCCTGAAGGGTACAAGGCGCATGTGCCGTGGCCCGAGAGGACCAGGTGAGACGCGGTGGAGTGCGGTGAGATGCGGTGAAATGGGCAGTAGGTTGGGGTGAAATGATGTGAATTGGGACGAACAAGCACTATGAGCACCGCGAGAGGCACTGCCCTGTTCCTGGGGAGGTGGAGAAGTGCCTGGTGCCGCTGCCTGAAGGGTACAAGGCTCATGTGCCGTGGCCCGAGAGCAGAGACCAGGTGAGACGCGGTGGAGTGCGGTGAGATGCGGTGAAATGGGCAGTAGGTTGGGGTGAAATGATGTGAATTGGGGCGAACAAGCACTATGAGCACCGGGAGAGGCACTCCCCCGTGCCTGGGGAGATGGGGAAATGCCTGGTGCCGCTGCCTGAGGGGTACAAGGCGCATGTGCCGTGGCCTGAGAGCAGAGACCAGGTGAGACGCGGTGGAGAAGAGTGAGAAGTGGTGGAATTGTTCACTCTGCTCCTGCACAAGCTACATGAACGTTCACTCTGCTCCCACTCTGCTTCCATCTTCTGTCGCGCCGTCTCCCCACTGCTTCTCAACTCCCTCTTGTCCTCCTTCCGCAACTCTCCCTTCTCCTACCCCCCCGCTCCTCCCCCCCTTCCCCCCCACACCACAGGTCTGGTACAACAACGTGCCTCACCCGGGCCTGGCGAGCTACAAGAAGGATCAGAACTGGGTGGCTATGGAAGGCGACAAGCTTGTGTTCCCGGGGGGCGGCACGCAGTTTACTCATGGAGCCACGGGGTACATCAACTTCGTTCAAAAGGTGAGAGTTGGTGCAATGCGGTGCAGTGCGGTATGGTGTGATGCGGTGCAGTGTGGCGAGCTACAAGAAGGATCAGAACTGGGTGGCTATGGAGGGTGACAAGATTGTGTTTCCGGGGGGAGGCACACAGTTTACTCATGGAGCCACGGGGTACATCAACTTCGTCCAGAAGGTGAAAGGTGGTGCAGTGCGGTGTGATGCGATGGAGTGGGTTACTCCGTAGCGTGTGACCTATTCTCGTCAGGGTTACTCTGTGGAGCTATGGGGCGCATTAGCAGTCAATTTCATTCAGAAGGTACAGTGCGATGCGGTGCAATGCGGTACAGTGTGATGCTGCATGGCATGAAGCCACAGGATGCATCAACTTGGTTCAGAAGGAACGGTGTGATGCGCAACAGTGCGGTATGGTGCGTGAGACTGCGGTGCCCTTGAGACGTGGCATGAGTAATGTGTGTCAATAGGGGCACATCGATGCATCACCAAGCGGGCGGTCACATGGCCTGTGGTAACCACCCTATGGCTGTTTATGTATATTCCGCTCCTGCCCCTGGCCACACTCCCCACTGGGCAAACTTCTGACGTGGCGTGGGGCAAGCGCGTGCGGGTCTTGCTGGATATGGGCTATGGGGTAAGCGCATACGGTGATGCTGGATGTGGGCTGTGGCGTGGCTTGGACTAACTTACTCCGTGATGCCCCAACACATAACCACACTTCCTCCATCCCCACCAGGCCTTCGTCAATGTGTCATGGGGAAAGCGTGTGCACGCGTGATGCTGGATGTGGGCTGTGGCGTGGCCTGGACTAGCCAACTCCGTGATGCCCCAACACATAACCACACTTCCTCCATCCCCACCAGGCCTTCTCCAATGTGGCGTGGGGCAAGCGCGTGCGGGTGATGCTGGACATGGGCTGTGGCTTGGCCTGTGATAACCAACTCCGCTTTGCCGATGTGGCGTGGGGCAGGCGAGTGCGCGTGATGCTGGACATGGGCTGTGGCGTGGCTAGAATTAACCATCTCTCCACATCCCCCCACACTCCCCCACACCCCCTACAACCACTTTAGGCCTTTGCTGACGTGGCGTGGGGCAGGCGAGTGCGCGTGATGCTGGACATGGGCTGTGGCGTGGCGAGCCTGTCAGCGTACCTGGACCCGTTTGACGTGAGGGTCATCTCCATGGCGCCTAAAGACGAGCACGAGGCGCAGGTGAGAAGGAGAGAAGCCAAGTGAGGGCATCACGGTGGTGAAGGTTCAAAGCCCCAAGCGTGGCGAGCCTATCAGCATATCTGGACCCGTTTGACGTGAGGGTCATCTCCATGGCGCCTAAAGACGAGCACGAGGCGCAGGTGAGGAGAGGGAGAGGGAGAGGGAGAGGGCACGTTATGAGGTTGATGATGGCACAGGCGCTGAGGTTAAGGCCATCGTGGTGGTGAAGATTGAAACTTGAAAACTTCAAGCGTGGCGAGCCTGTCAGCGTATCTGGACCCGTTTGACGTGCGAGTCATCTCCATGGCGCCAAAAGATGAGCACGAGGCGGAGGTGAGGATTGTACACGTGGGATTGGCATATGTGGGACGAGATGAGCTCACGGGTTAGCTGAACTTCTGGGTTCTGAGCCTGGGGTGGGAAGATGTCTTACGGGTGGCGAGGCAAGCCTAGCAGTGTCATGTCTATCAGGTACCTGGAGGCCTTTGACGTGAGGGTCACGTCTATGGCGCCCCAGGACGAGCACGAGGCGCAGGTTGGTGGGCACAGGCACTGGGTTCAAGGTACACCCAACGAGAATTCTCAAAAATACCCTGCAAGGTCATGGTGATCTGGTTAAGAGTTGAGGTCAAGGTTTGAAGCCTGTCAGCATACCTGGACGCGTTTGACATGCGGGTCATGTCCATGGCACCCCAAGGATGAGCACGAGGCGATGGTGCCATACGGCTGTGATGAGCTGTATGGGTTGTGATGGGTGCGATTGATGGTTCTGTGTGGTTGGGTTTCTCAGGACTCCCGTTTTCTCCAGCTAATCCCATCCTAGATCTGTTTCTTTTCTCCTTTTCCTCTGATCCCTTCAGATTCATGCGGCTCTGGAGCACTGAGTGCAGGCGGTGGTGGTGGGTATCCAGCAGGCTGCCTTATGCTTAGCAAAAAGTCTGTTATTTCAACCACTATCACCACCCCGAACATTACCACCTTCCTTCACCCCTTTTCCCCCATTCTTTCTTCCTTCCTCAGATTCAACTGGCTTTGGAGAGAGGGGTGCTGGCGGTGGTGGGGGTGATGGGTACGCAACGCCTGCCCTTCTCCTCCAACTCCTTTGATGCCGTGCACTGCGCTCGCTGCCACGTGCCGTGGCACATCGATGGTGAGTGAGGGAGTGCGTACATGCATACATCTTCTGGTGCACTGCGCTCGCTGCCGCGTGCCGTGGCACATTGATGGTGGGTGCTCTGATGCATGCATGATGCATCCCTTCAATACACACGCACATACACACATCCCCATGCATGCACACAGCTTTCTCGCAGCACCTGCCTCATCCACGCATATGGGAACACACATATTCATGCGCACATATGCATGCGCACACGCTGATATGTTGAGTGTAACTCACTACAAGTTCTTGTCACTGGGAATACCTCGACTTTCATATTTTACTTGCTCCCAATTTCCTCATGTATGCCGCCAGGTGGCATGCTGCTATTGGAGCTGAACCGAGTGCTGCGACCAGGGGGCTTCTTCATCTGGTCTGCCACGCCTGTGTACCGCCACAAGGGGGATGACGAGGAGATCTGGAATGGTGAGTGTGGGCAGTGGTGAGTGCATGGAGTGGTGAGTGTGGGTGCATGGCGTGGTGAATGGGTGTGGAGTGGAGGTACGATTGCTCGCATGCCCGTTACCGTGTGCTGCGATCAGGGGGTTACTTCATTCATCGGGTCGGCGCCTGTGTACCGCCACAAGGGGGATGATGAGGAGATCTGGAGCGGTGAGAACGGGTGTATGGCGTGGTGAGTGCATGGCAGGATGGCTGCATGCAAGCTTGTTGGCTTTTGAGGCGCCTAGAAAATGCATGCAAGCCGCATGGTGAGTTCGAGGAGGTACGATTGCGAGCCTGTGAACGTGTGCAAGAGGCTCGTGCTTCATCTGGTCGGCTTTTGAGGTATTTTGAGGCACCTTGAAAACTGAGGTACGAATGTAAGCTTGTCAATATTGTGTCGTGGTTCAGTTGGTCAGCTTTTGAGGCCTCAATGGCTGACCTGGCAGGGCTGCTGTGCTGGACTTTTAAAGTGCGAGAGAAGGAGGACAGGTTGGACAATCCGGGCGTTTCCGTGTGGCAGAAGCCCAATTCATCCCTCCCCCCACGCCCACCACCACCACCACCACCACCACCACCACCACCACCACCACCACCACCACCACCACCACCACCACCACCACCACCACCACCACCACCACCACCACCACCACCACCACCACCACCACCACCACCACCAACCCTCCCAACCCGTACGCAGCAATGACTGATTTAGCTGAGCGCATGTGCTGGACGCTGAAGGTGCGGGAGAAGGAGGATGGGCTGGACAACGTGGGCGTGGCCGTGTGGCAGAAGCCTTCTGACAACCGCTGCTACAGCGAACGTGGGGCGGGGACCCCGCCTCCCATGTGTGAATCGGAGGACAATCCTGATGCTGCTTGGTGAGTGGAGAGGGGGGCAGGGAGGAGGGCAGTGAGTGGGGCAGGGGAGGAGTGGGTCAGTAGGAGGGGGTGATGGAGTAACCGGATGAGTGGGTCGGGGACAAGCAGAGGTGTGAGCAGCCATGGGGAGAGCGAGGGCTGAACGCTGTGCCCTAGGTATCAGCATTGTCTGACCGCCTTTCTTTCTATTCCCGCACCCCCATTCTCCCTGCCCTAGGTATGTGCCCATGAAGGCGTGCCTGAATCCTGTCCCGGCGTTCAAGGGCATGCGAGCGGCGCAGTGGCCAGCCATGGGCAGGGCGAGGCTGAGAGCCGTGCCTGCTGTCTGACCGCCTCTCTCTTTCTATTCCCCCACCACTCCCACCCACTCCTCCCTGCCGTAGGTATGTGCCCATGAAGGCGTGTCTGAATCCTGTCCCGGCGTTCAAAGGCATGCGGGCGGCGCAGTGGCCGGCCATGGGCAGGGCGAGGCTGAGAGCCGTGCCTGTGTGGCTGCAGATGCTCAAACGAGGGGTGTTTGGCGGCCCTGCTGTGGCTGAGATGAAACGCGACCAGGTGAGATGAGATGAAACGAGAGCAAGTGGGATGAGGTGAAACGAGATAAGGTGTGAGATGAGGTGAAACAAGCCGTAAATCGAACGAGTGTAGATGCGATGCGATGTTGGAATTGGGTAGGATGAAATGGGACTAGTGAAATTGAATGGGTTTTGGTGGGTTACGGTAAATGGGAGCAGTGAAGTACGCCTTGGTCATAACCTTTGTGCCTACTCTTCGTTCCCTCGTCGTCCCCCTCCACCCTCACCCCTCCCCCTCTCCCCCACACCCCTCCCAGATCCACTGGAAGAAGGTGGTTGCGTTCTATGATGCGTCGTTTGGCATCGACGTGATTTACACCTTCATTGTTACCTTTGTGCTTACCCTCCCCCCTCTCCCCTCCCCCTTCCCCCCTCCCCCCTCTCCCCCACACCCCTCCCAGATCCACTGGAAGAAGGTGGTTGCGTTCTACGATGCGTCGTTTGGCATCGACTGGAGCACCGTGCGGAACGTGATGGACATGAACGCACACTATGGCGGGTGAGAGTGACAGAAGGGGCAGGGCGGGTGAGTGTGACAGAGGGGGCAGGGCGGGTGAGTGTGACAGAAGCGGCAGGGCGGCTGAGTGTGATTGTGTGGAGCAGGAGGTTTGTAGTGATTGCGTGAGGAGACATAATGACTGTTGGCTGGAGCACAGTGCAGAACACGATGGACATGAACGCACACTATGGACACTATGGCGGGTGAGTGTGACTGAATGAATGAAGGGTGATTATGTGAATTGTAGTCATAGGGAGGGTGAGCCTGTTTCTATGAATGGTGAGTGATTGTATGGAGGGGTGAGAATGATTGTTTGGAGTGGGAGCTCTATAGTGGTCCCAAATGGAGACTCATTAGACTTCGGTTGGAAAAGGCACAATGAGGAGTAGAATGGCCCCCGACTTTTGAGACGTCTCAAAAGTCGTCTACTTACACGCGGAAAAGGCACAATGAGGAGTAGAATGGCCCAATGAGGAGACTCTATAAGGCACAATGAGGAGTAGAATGGCCCAATGAGGAGACTCTATAAGGCACAATGAGGAGTAGAATGGCCCAATGAGGAGACTCTATAAGGCACAATGAGGAGTAGAATGGCCCAATGAGGAGACTCTATAAGGCACAATGAGGAGTAGAATGGCCCCCAAAATTCTCTCCCATCCTTCGCCCCCTTCCCACCCCTCCACACCTTTTCAGCCTTACTCACTCCACTACTTCCAAATTGTGCCACTCAACCCCCACCCCTCCCCGCTCCTTTACATCACCTGCTCACCCCTCTCCACCCGTCTCCCAGGTTTGCAGCGGAGCTGGCAGTGTCAGAGAAGCCTCTGTGGGTGCTGAACGTGGTGCCCACTAGCGGGCCCGACTTGCTGCCCACCTTCCATCCCTCCCTACCTGTCCCCACCACTCTCCACCCCTCCCAGCTTTGCAGCAGGGCTGGCAGTGTCAGAGAAGCCGCTGTGGGTGCGGAACGTGGTGCCCACGAGCGGGCCGGACTCGAGTGAGGCGTTAACCCCTTCCTGTGCAGCGAGCCATTCTTACTCACTCCACTACGTCCAAACTCTGCCACCAACCCTCCCCACCCCTTCCCACCCCTCCACACAAAGAAGCCCCTGTGGGTGGGTGCTGAACGTGGTGCCCACGAGTGGGCCCGACTGGTGCGAGGCGTGATTCTCACTCCACTACGTCCAAACCCTGCCGCCCACCCTCCCCACCCCTCCCAGGTTTGCAGCAGAGCTAGCAATTTCAAAGAAGCCCCTGTGGGTGCTGAACGTGGTGCCCACTAGTAGCACCGACTCGCTACCCACCCTCCATCCCTCTCCACCCGTCCCGACCCCTATCCACCCCTTACCACTCCCCAGATTTGCAGCAGAGCTAGCAATTTCAAAGAAGCCCCTGTGGGTGCTCAACGTGGTGCCTACGAGTGGGCCCGACTCGCTGCCGATCGTGTTTGAGCGAGGGCTGGTGGGGATCTACCACGACTGGTGTGAGGCCTTCAACTCGTACCCGCGCTCCTACGGCCTGCTTCACGCTGATCACACGGTCTCACAGGAGGTTGGCAGGTGAGCAACGCCCTCGCTCATTCACATGCTCATTTACGCTTGTGCGACCTGCCCTGCCCATGTTGTTTGAACGTGGTGCCCACGAGCGGGCCCGACTCGCTGTCGATTGTGTTTGAGCGCGGGCTGGTAGGGATCTACCACGACCGATCACACGGTGTCACAGGAGGTTGGCAGTTGAGCAATGCCCACGCTCATTCACGTGCTCATTCACGCTTGTGCGACCATACAGTGTCCCAGGAGGGTGGCAGGTGAGAAATATTAGGAGGTGAGAGGGGCGCTGTCGGACAAGGTGAGAGGGACATGGGACACAGGTGTCATTCAACTCGTACCCGCGCTCCTACGACCTGCTTCGCGCTGATCACACGGTCTCACAGGAGGTAGGCAGGTGGGGGAGGCATGTTGAGATGCTGATAGAATGTCATGTGATGGGACACGGTCACACGAACGGCAACTTGTACTCGCGATTGTATGACCCGCTGCCGAACATCTGATTGTGTGTATGAGACACAGGTATGGTTTTTTAGTCGACTCAAAACTCGTCTCATCACACACATCTGATTGTGTGTATGGGACACAGGTATGGGAACTCTGTGCTGCTTGAGAACGCTGGATTGATTGACCCGCTGCCGAACATCTGATTGTGTGGATGGGACACAGGTATGGTCAACCTGAGGGGCGTGTTGGGAACTCTGTGCTGCTCGAGATTGGCCGCCTACCCCGCCTTGAGGGGTGGGCGTGCTGAGACGTCTCATTATGCAAATTTGAACATTTTCATTGCACCTTTGCCCGATCTGTCCCAACCCCACCGCCCCCACCAGGTGCGACATCACCTCTGTGCTGGTGGAGTTGGACCGTCTGCGTCTCCGCTAGGGGTGGCAGTGTTGAGACATGTCAGGATGCATGTTTGATGCTGTCCATCGCCCTTTACCCATATCTCTCAACCCAAACACCTCCACCGCCACCACCAGGTGCGACATCACCTCTGTGCTGCTCGAGATGGACCGTCTGCTCCGTCCCGAGGGCTGGTCAGTATTGAGACATGTCAGGATGCATAAAATGTCCATCTGTCCCCCACCACCGCCCCCACCAGGTGTGACATCACCTCTGTGCTGCTCGAGATGGACCGTCTGCTGCGCCCTGAGGGCTGGGCAGTGTTCCGCGACCATTCGCGCATGGAAGGGGTGTATGCTTGCCTTTCCCCTCAACCGCCAACCCACCTCCCCCACCACTCTCACCACCACCAGGTGTGACATCACCGCTGTCCTACTCGAGATGGACCGTCTGCTCCGCCCTGAGGGCTGGGCAGTGTTCCGCGACCATGCGCGCATGGGGGGGTCTATTCTCAACATCGCAGCCTCCTTCCACTGGCGCCTCAAGTTCAACCAGACCGAGGGCGGAGAGGTGCTGCTGGCGTTTCGGAAGGGCTTTTGGCGACCCAAGGAAGAGGCTTGATGCTTGTGCCAGGGAATTGTACCTGCACGAGAGGGTTGACTGTCTAGAGGGTTGACTTATGCATGAAGATATGGCTTGAGCTTCTGGGAATAAACACTAGCCACTTTTGCAGGAAATTAAGAGGGCATTTTCGTAGAGTAAATCAGGATTTTTGTCTCAAGATTAAACATGGAATTTGGAAGAGGGTGCCTTTTATTGGGGTTCACTCTTAAGAAAGTGCCATCCATGCCTAAGTGTTAATGGCATCAGCTCCAAGTCCTGATGTGCTTGCCAAACGTACCCTAGTGTGAATGGACGTTCATGAAGATGGATGTGTAACAGTCCGTTCACTCTAACTCCTAACGACATGCAGGTAACCCTCCTCGCACGTTGTCGCGAAAGAATCCTGCTTTCTCTGAGCGTGTAAGCCGGAATTGCAGTTTGGTGAGATCTACTGCATGTTGCAACGGTTGAATAAGGTTCAGCGAAACCAAACCCCTGTGATAATATTGCGTTGCGGTGACCCATAGATGATCAACAACAAAGCAGAGCCCACAGTTCCGATCAGCTACCATCACTTGGTCCATGGCGGTATGTAGGTTCCTCCAGCCGTTTTCCAGCCATTTTCCTGCCCAATTGCAGTGTCCCGTAGCTATCTTCCCTGCTACCCGCACCGGCCGCTGTCGCGTTCCGTCTCCCGGTTGGTTCTCTCGCGCTTCGGTCATTGCAATCTCAACCACAGACGGTGTCAATACTCGTGACAATTCTCAGGCTCGCAGCGCCACGAGACGAATTCGTGTTAGGGCCGCGGGTATTGATATCGAGCCGCGTGCGTTCAAGTGGGAGGAAACCATGAAGAACTGTCAGGTAGAACTGCCAGGTAGAACGCGCTTTGAGTAGGAGTTGTTGGGAAGGAAACAATTTTTCGTTGGTACTTGCTTGTGTCACTCTTGATATTTGACGAATTGGCTTTTGAGTCGACTCAAACGCGACACAAGAAACTTTTTGGTAGCTGATGAATTCCGTTGATAGTAACTGTTGATGTCGTTTTCTTTCGTGAAGCGTTCCTCTCATGCTTTGACGCCTCGATTCTTTGTAGGTTCTGTCGATATTACATGCAAATTTTCAGAGCAATGCAGGCCAACGTTTCGAACTCCATCACCCTCCACGCTCCGCCATCCGTCTGGTTTCAGATCATTCTAGGATTGTCGTCACAGAGCCGCCAGCAGGTGCTACGGGAAGGTTCGGAAAAGCTCTCACTCGCTCTCCACCTCCCCCCCACCACGCCTCCATATCCATGCGTGCGTCCACGTGTTGTGTTGGCAGATCATCCTGGGATTGTCGTCGCAGAGCCGACAGCAGGTGCTGCAGGAAAGCTGGGAGTCAACCGAATGTTCTTCTGGTCCTCTCTCGCTCTCCACCTCCCCTAAGCCGTCCCTCCTCGCCCCGTGTTTCCACATGTTGACAGATCATTCTGGGATCGTCGTCACAGAGCCGGTAGCAGATCCTGCAGGAAGGTTCTGAGCAACCTGAAAGGCTCTCCCTCGCTCCATCCACCACCCCTCCATGCCCCGCCATCTGTCTGGTGACAGATCATCCTGGGATCGTCGTCACACACCCAGCAGCAGGTGCTGCGGGAATGCTGGGAATCAATCAGATGTATTTCTGGTCCTCTATTACCCCTCCACGCTCCGTGCTTCCATCCATGTCGTGGCAGATCATTCTGGGATCGTCATCACACAGCCGGTAGCAGGTGCTGGGGGAATGCTGGGAATCAATTAAATGTATTTCTGGTCCTCTATTACCCCTCCACGCTCCGTGCTTCCATCCATGTCGTGGCAGATTATTCTGGGATCGTCATCACAAAGCCAGCAGCAGGTGCTGCGGGAAATAGGCGTGCCATTTGAGATCATGGTGGTTGCTTTCATCACACTAACGGTTGCAAACGGGGATGCTTGAAACGCGTATAGTAGGAGGACCAGACCCAGGAGCAGGTGCTCCGGGAGATAGGCGTGCCGTTTGAGATCATGGTGGGTGCTTTCATCACAGTGAAGGTCGGAAACGAGGATGCCTGAAACGTGTATAGAAGTGGGAGCGGAGCCTACTTTTGAGAATTATAAAAAGTTTCGCACGAAGACGGGAACACTGGTGGCTTGCACAGTGCTTTATGAGATGGTTGGTGGTATTAGGGGTTGCGTGCCTATCGTTGATCGTCAGAAGGCGGGGTGAACAGGTTGAGAGATCACTGCTGTTTGATTTTATTTTTTTTAGATTTCTTGAATGTGATACCAGCAGATTGTTATTTTAAACCATTTTGAGAACAGAAAAATCAGCATTTCATGTAATTGAAGGAGATGAATGGGAAAGAGGAGAGGCTGGGAAAGAAGGAAGGGATGGAATGGAAGGGGTGAGATGGTGTGGAAAAGAGGAAGGGGAGGGTTCTCGTGTGGTCTTTCCTCTCATCCCATGTTACTCTCTCCTCATTCACACTGCTACGTGCTTTCTGCGCCGCACATCCTACTCTGCCCATGGTGATCACGCCACTGCATGCAGAAGCCAGGGATAGACGAGGAGGCTATTCGGAGTGCAGACCCCAACGAGCTCGTTTCTCTCCTTTCTCGCGCCAAGGTGACATCCACGTGTCTACATTGCTGCTCGTATTTTAAGTATGAATACAATTATGCTGTAAAACGCAGGGTTGAAGTTTCTGTATTGCACGACCCTTCAACAGCCCTCCCTCCCCTCGCCAAGCTTCTCCCCGTTTCTTGCACCTGAAGGGTCCACGCTTCTTATCCTCTTCTGTCCAGCGTTTTTTCTTAAATACATTTTATTGTTCAAGAATGTTACCCGGTGTGTGCCATTCAATAATCTTGTGCCGCGTGTTGTTATAGTTGTGGGAAGGAGAACGCGAATGAATGAACTATGAATGAAGTGAGTACATATAGGAAACCCTAATTGGGTTGTACCCCCTATGGGATACCCCACTATAGCCTACACAACAGCATAAGCTATATAATGTTCTGACACACCCCCATAGGCAAAGTGGGGGAGAACAAGGGGTCACAAGACCAGTCACGCAAAGCACAGCAAGCTCAGGGTGGATCACAAAGTCACCACACAGTCCGAGCACAACGACAAGGCCACAAGGCCAGTTCACATGCAGGAGGACACATATATATATAGAGCTAGACAAGCAAGAGCAGGTATATATATGTGACAGTACAAGCAAGGTCAAGAGGAGAGCAAGTGAGGCAAGACAGGTACAAGACCCAACTGAGTGCAGAAGCGCTGATGGTCACAAGGCGCAAGTGCCTTGGTGAACACATCAGCAGTGTTGGCCTCAGAGGCCACGTACGCAAGTCGCAACTGACCACGCTGCTGCAGCTCACGAGCAAGAAAGTAACGGAGAGCAATGTGCTTCGTTCTGTGCTCCAGCATGGCCTTGTTGTCTACGTACAGCACTGGAGGAGAACGAGGCTGCTCTCCAAGGTCAGTCAGCAGGTAGGTGAGCCAGCGAAGCTCCTGTGCAGCCATGGCCCCGGCGTAGATCTCAGCCTCACAACTGGAGCCGAGAACAGAGGACGAGCGAGTAGCCCGCCACGAGACAGAGCCGGAACCAAGACTGAAGGTGTAACCCTGCGACGACCGCTGCGTAGCCTGGTCGTCAGCCCAAGAAGCGTCCGCGTGCCCAGTGAGGACCACTGGACTCCGCCCTCCAAGCACTAGCCCCATGCCCGACGTACTGCACAAGTAGCGCAACACCCTCTTCGCTGCAGCCATGTGCTCTGGTCGGTGTCTCCCAGGAGCAACATAGCGTGCAAGAATGCTAAGAGGGTATGCAAGGCCAGGTCGTGTGCAGGTCATCAGGTACATGAGGCAGCCAACAAGCTCTGGGTACGGGCCACTCGACTCTACGGACTCATCCGAAGGCAGAGCTGAGAGCGAGTGGCGAGTAGACAGAGGAGTGGCCTGAGGCGAGGAGTACGTGAAGCCGAAGCGCTGAAGGACCTGCTGCACCATGTGTGACTGAGTCAAGGTAATGGTGCGGCGTGCTCTGTCCCGAGTGATCTGCAAGCCAAGGTAGCTGCGCAGTTCACCCAGGTCTGTGCACGTGTGTCTCTTCTGCAGCTCGGACTTCACGTAGGCTAGTCCAGCAGTGTCAGCTGTGGCAAAGACCAAGTCGTCGACGTACACGAGGATGTAGAACGGCGGCAAAGAAGTGTCCGTGCGCAGAAACAACGACGGGTCAGCAGTAGAGGGAGCAAACCCAAGAGCCGCAAGCGTAGTCCTCAGTGTGTCGTGCCACTCACGCGGTGCCTGGCGGAGACCGTAGACTGGCCGTCGGAGGCTCCACTGGGTGCCAGGAGGGAAAGTCCCAGTGAAGCCAGGTGGACGGCGCAGCCAGATCTCCTCGTGCAGGCTACCCTGCAAGAAAGCAGTGCTGAAGTCAAGAGAGTGGAGCTCGTAGTCGCGCTGAGCGGCTATGTGCAGCAGCACCCGAAGAGTGGTCATCTTCGGGGTGGGAGAGAAGGTCTGAAAGTAGTCAACTCCCTGCCGCTGACTGAAGCCACGAGCGACGTACCGCGCCTTGAAGACAGGTGGAGAGCCCGGCGGCCGCTTCACCCTGAAGATCCACATGCCACTGACGATGTTCGCCCCAGGAGGGGGCACCGCGTCAACGTAGGTGCCTGTGGACTTCCAGGACGCCATCTCTGCATCCATAGCTACCTGCCACTGAGAGGAGTAGGGACCCTCTACGGCCTCCGCGTAAGAGCGCGGAGTCGGGATGTCTAGTGCATCCGGGTCTCCCTCAGGGGCAAGTAGTACGGACGCGAGATGAGGTGAAGCAGCAGCCAGACACTGGAACTCCTCCTGCCTGTCCTCAAGGACGTCCGTGCTAAGAGCACACTCACCCCCGACGGACGGAGGACAGACAGACGCAGACTCAGCAACAAGACCGGCAGCGTAGTCTAGACGACAGCGAGCAGCAAAGTCGACGAGCTCAGCAACAAGCGCAGACGCAGCAGTGGACTCAAAAGAGGGGTCAGTGACGACAGTAGCAAGGAGACGTGTGACAGTAGGACTAGCAGCACGAAGAGAGTCGGACTCTGGGTCGGTAAGTGCAGGAAGGGAGGACTCAGGAGGAGAAGGCAAAGGGGCACGCAGAGGAGCAGTGGACGGACGCAAAGACATCCGGTGCGTGCCAGGGACAGGAGGAGGACGCTGACGCGAACCGCGACCACTAGCGCGAGCAGCACGAACAGGCGACGCAGGACGAGACGCAGGCTCACGACGCTCAGCAAGACCTCCAGTGGGACCAGTGTAAGGAGAGGGAGCAGGAAGTGGGGAGGCGGGCTCTAACTGGGACTGTGACTGAACAGGCGGTGGACACGCTGCAGGAGGAGAAAGACCAAGAACCTGCTGTAGGAGTGGAACGAAGTACGGCCGAGGCCGCGCGGCGACTCCAGACACAGCAGGGACAGCACCCTCAGCAGCAGCACCAGCGCCAACAGCACCTCCAGCGGCAGGACCTCCAGCAGCACCAGCAGCACCCGCAGCAGGACCACCGCCAGGAAGGACAGCAGCAGTCTCAGCACCAACACCCGCAGCAGCTCCAGCTCCAGGCGGACCCGAGGGCCCAGCAGCTCCGGGACCAGCGGCACAAGTACCCTCAGCAGCCGAAGGAGCTCCAGCTCCAGCAGTACGTCTCCAGCGGCGAGCAAACCACTCGCGCAGCTCCTGTGGAGAGAGGGGCTCCCGCCGAGGCGAAGCACCCGGAGAACCGCCAGGTCCCGCACCGCCAGACGCCACAAGGGGAGGTCCAGTGGCCGCAGGCTCCGCAGCTCCAGGCTCAGCAGCTCCAGACGCAGCACCCCCTGGCTCAGCACCCCCAGTCGCAGCACCCCCAGGCTCAGCACCCCCAGACTCCGCACCCCCAGGCTCAGCACCCCTAGTCGCAGTACCCCCAGGCTCAGCACCCCCAGACTCAGCACCCCCAGGCTCAGCACCCCCAGGCTCAGCACCCACGCGCGTAGCACCCCCAGAGTCAGCACCCCCAGGCTCAGCACCCGCAGCAGGACCAGAGTCACCAGCAACCTCGACCGGCTCGACTGCGTCTACCTGGGACACACCTGAAGGGGCAGGACCCTGAGGGGGAAGGGGGTCTACCGGGGGGGGACCTGGCACAAGGAAGTGCGGTGGCGGGGGGAGGGAAGGAGTGCGGTAGGGGAAGAGGCGGTAGAAGGGGACTGACTCGTCGAACGTGACGTCCTGGGAGGACAGAACACGACGAGAGGAGGGGTGGTAGAACTGCCACCCTGGGGCGTCAGGGGGGAAGCCGAGGAAGACACAGGGAGCAGCACGAGGGGACAGCTTGTCCGCAGACAAGTCGCGGACAAACGCCCGAGATCCCCAGACACGGAACGCAGACGCATCGCCGACCTTCCCCGTCCACAGCAGAGCTGGGGAGGTCTCCGGCCGGGAGACCCTGGGGTGAAGGTTGATCTGATGCGCCGCGTACCGAACCGCAAACGGCCACAGAAAATGGGGGGCAGCCGCATGCATCATGGACGTACGAGCGACGTCCATGACCATGCCAATGCGGCGCTCAGCAATCCCATTTTGCTGTGGAGAGTCCGGAAGCGTAAAGGTCTGGCGGATGCCTCGTGCACGACAGTAGGCTCGCAGAAGGCCAGAGGAGAACTCTCCACCTCGGTCAGAGTGCAGACGCAGAACAGGAAAGTCCGAGCCGAAGCTCCTCCTGAGCTGGAGACGAGCTGCGCGGATCCAGTCGATCAACACCTCAGTGACATCACCCTTGCTGCGCAAGGGGAAGACTGTGGTGTAACGCGAGTAGTCGTCAACCACCAGCAGGAAGTAGCGCTCGTGACCCTGCCCACGGACGCGGGCCGGGCCCCACACGTCCATGTGAAGCGTCTGCAGAGGAGCCTCTGTCGGGGGAAACTGGGAGGAGTGAGGGGCAGCCCGGAGCCGCCCCTCGACACAGGGGACACAGGAAGGTCCGGGTCCCGAAGGAAGGGGAGGGAGAGACCGGGGAAGACCAGAGACAAGGACTCGGGAAGCCATGCCCCGAAGACGAGGCAAGGAGGGGTGGCCAAGACGGTGGTGCCACAGGAGAGTCTCCTGAGACAGGCGGCGACACGAGCAGGGGGCAGACTCAGGACCAGACCTGGACGCAGCAGCAAACACCTGACCCGACGCAGCTACCTGGCCAGACGCAGGGACAGGAGGAGACTCAGTGGTCAGGGTGTAGAGACTCGACCCCGGCCGACGCGAAAACGTGGCCAGGTGTCGGCCTGTGCGGGCGTCCGAGCAGTGGGTCACCCGCTTACTCGCAGGAGTAAACTGGTGAACCCCCGCATCCTGCAGGTCAGCACCACTCACCAAGTTCGTCGAGAACGAGGGGAGGTACAGACCAGACAAGGTGCCCGAGGGGGCAGCCGGACACGGGAGGACAGTGGAGAAGTGAGAGAGGACAGGACCCCCAGAGGGGTCAGCCAGGGAGACTGCAACCGGCCGGCCAAGCGGCGTGAGTGTGGTGCGGTCTCGAAAGAAGGAGCGAGAAGCCCCTGAGTCAAGCGTGAAGGTGAGGGAGGCCGAAGCCGACGCAGTACCTGAGAGCGCAGCCTCACCAGTACCTGAGAGTGCAGACGCACTGGCACCTAGAGCAGCAGCCGCAGAAGTACCTAGCGCAGCAGTACCAATGCCCGGGTCGGGCGGGAAACACCGGTAACAGTCACCCTCCTCACTAATAGTCACAGCATACATGGCAGCAAGGATAGCATCAAAGTCAAGATCAAAGATAGCTACGCCAGCCCTAGACAGCTCTCCCCAACGGGGAATCTCACTAGCCTCGGGGAACTGCTGACGCCAAGCGTCCGTCAGGCGGCCGAAGCAGCGCTGGGTGGGGTGGGCACCCCCACACTGCTCACCCGCGCGGTCGCCGGAACGAAGGACGTAGGTGCACGGACCAAAACCCCCACCCCGCTGACGCTGCGTGTACCACTCACGGAGCTGCTGGGGCGGGGGGATGTCCCGCGAACGCTGCTGCTGCTGCTGCTGCTGACGCTGGCCACCACCAGAGCCGCTACGCTGCGGGGCACCACCCCGACCAGCTCCACCCCCTCCGCCACCGCCGCCTCCACCTCCACCACCACCGCTGCCTCCGCTCCCACCGCTGCCGCCACCACCGCCTCCTCCTCCGCTGCTGCCACCGCCACCACCGCCCCCGCCACCACTCCCACCGCCACCCCCACTCCCTCCGCCGCCTCCACCGCCACCTCCACCGCCCCCGCCAGTTCCACCCGCGCCCTTGCCCCCCTTGCCCCTGCCAGGGCGGCGTCTCCCGCTAGGGGCAGACGCCGCGCAGACCGACTCAAGACCAAGCAGGTCGGCAGCAGCAGCAGAGGCAACAGAGGGCAGCAGGGGGGAAGGAGAACACCCCTCAAAGATGGGGGTGCGAGGGTCACCACGAGAGGCTCCTACAGCGACGATGCTCTTCTCCGCCGCCAGGAGGGACTTCTCGAGGAGGTCGACAGTGAGAGTGGTGGGACAGACTGAGAGGAAGTGGTCCCTGACTACGCGAAGGGAGTCAGGGAGGCGTGTGACTATGTAATAGAGAGTGATGTACATGGGGGGGGGGTTCTTGGCGCAGAACTCAGCAGGAAGGGCGGCGCGGTAGCGAGTGTCACTAGTGCGGAGGTGCGTAATGAGGTCAGCGACAGTGGGAAAGGCAGCAAGGTCAGGAAAGAGGTACGGTAGCATGAGGCGGCTCAGGGCAGCAGTGGCAGGGGAAGAGTAGCGCGCAACTACAGCGTCGTACAAGGTCTGAGCACTCTTGTACTAACTAAAGTGCGCGCGCTCAGTGGTAGGCAGGTGGCGACGCACAGCAAGACGTGCAGCAGCATCGCGGGTGGCCCACTGAGAGCGAACAGTGGGGTCAGCATCAGCAGCAGGGGCAGGAGAGGCGCCAGAGGTGAGGTCAAAGAGGGAAAGACCCGCCCTATCGCACTGTAAGAACAGCTGCAGGTCGTCGACCCAGACCTCAAAGTCAATGGCTCGACCCTCAGCGTCAAAAGCGAGGACACTAGGGGTAGCCATGACGACGACAGTGTAGTAGTGCAAGCAGTAGGGGAAGGGCACGCAGTAACAGTGGTGCTGTGCTCACCAGGCAGGGCAGGTCGGGCGGCTCGGCAGTAGGGCGGCCCGGCGGCTGGGCGGCTCGGCGGCTCGGCTGCTGGGCGGCTCGGCTCCCGGGCGGCTCGGCGGCAGGGCGGCTCGGCGGCAGGGCGGCTCGGCGGCTCGGCTCCCGGGCGGCTCGGCGGCAGGGCGGCTCGGCGGCAGGGCGGCTCGGCTCCCGGGCGGCTCGGCTGCTGGGCGGCTCGGCGGCAGGGCGGCTCGGCGGTCGTAGGCGGCGGGGCCGGTGAGGATAGGCGGCGGGGCCGGTACCGTAGGCGGCGGGGCCGCGAAGTGGGGCGGCGGGGCCGCGTAGGTGAGGGCGGCGGGGCCGCAAAGTGAGGGCGGCGGGGCCGCGACGTGAGGGCGGCGGGGCCGCGAAGGTGAGGGCGGCAGGGCCGCGTATGCAAGGGCGGCGAGGCCGCGACGTGAGGGCGGCGGGGCCGCGACGTGAGGGCGGCGGGGCCGCGTAGGTGAGGGCGGCGGGGCCGCGTAGGCAAGGGCGGTGGGGCCGCGACGTGAGGGCGGCGGGGCCGCGACGTGAGGGCGGCGGGGCCGCGACTTATGGGCGGCGGGGCCGCGTAGGTGAGGGCGGCGGGGACGCGACGTGAGGGCGGCGGGGCCGCGACTTAAGGGCGGCGGGGCCGCGTAGGTGAGGGCGGCGGGGCCGCGACGTGAGGGCGGCTGGGCCGCGACGTAAGGGCGGCGGGCTCGCGTAGGTAAGGGCGGCGCAACGGGCCGCTAGGGGCGACACGGAGGGTCGCTAAAAAAAAAGGAAAGCGCGCCTCGGGGCGCGCTTCGGTGGGCACTAGAAACAGTCCCTAGGAGGGGACCTGCTCTGATTCCATGTGGGAAGGAGAACGCGAATGAATGAACTATGAATGAAGTGAGTACATATAGGAAACCCTAATTGGGTTGTACCCCCTATGGGATACCCCACTATAGCCTACACAACAGCATAAGCTATATAATGTTCTGACAATAGTCACAATAGGCTTGAATGTGCCTAAAACGAAAGATAGAGAGCACAGACGGATTTCTGCACAGCGGCTTCAAACGTTGATAGCGTTCTTCTCACAGCTGCAAATGACTTGATTCAAATTGGATCTGGAGCGTCTTCACGTCGTCTACAATTATCAATTTAGATTGCACGATTTGATAAAGAATTGACGACACAGCGTCGGTTTGAACGAACGGTACTATGGCAGCCACTATAGTCTTAGAACACAAGATAGGAAGAGTTACGAGTTGGGAATGACTCCCAGCTCCTACAAACCCCAAGAGCCGAGGTACAGTGATGTGGAACAGTGCCACACTGTCCCCAACCACGAAGGGTCTCGAAACTACCCTTCACTAGGGCCTACACCAAGTGAAATGTTACACTACACAAAGTAATGTAACTATCTTCAATATCTTGAGGTGTACCCTTTTGGCAAGCTTCGAAATCACTTGAGGCTTGACACCAAGGCTCGGGCTCTTCATCACAAACTCATCCTTGAGTTCTTCATGGGTCTGCTGCACACACCTGCGACACGCCGAACGTTCGACACAGGACAAAATAGAAACCGCGCACGACAAAATAGAAACCGCGCGCGAGACGTAAACGACCGCGTAACACACATCTAGCGATAACTCGCTATTGACTCGACACACACACTCGACATCATGACTCAACATTCACACACAATTATAAGCATGAAATATATATTATCCCATGCCCTCATACCATTCCATACACACACACATTCACGCACACGGACAACAAGCCGAGTGCAAACCGTAGGGTTGCACCAACAAACTCCCCCTCGGATTGTTGGCCTTAGGATATGTTGCTCTCTCAGTTCAGAGCCATCCCAGCCAGCTTGCAACACTTCCAATGCTGCTGCTCCACCAGCCTCTTGGTCATCATGTCAGCCGGCTGCCCGTGGTCTTCACGTAGCGCAACTCAACTTCACCCGCGGTTACCATGCTCCTCGTCCAATGCCACTTCACCCTCATGTGCTTCGTGAGGCCATGCAACACAGGGTTCTTAGCAAGAGCAATGGCACCCTGGCTGTCACAGTACAGTGGGGTAGGTCCTTGCTGCTCCTCCCCCAATTCAGCCAACAAACGCCGCTGCCACACAATCTCCCGTACGGCACGGAAGAGTGCCATGTACTCGGACTCCACCGAGCTCAAAGCTTGGTCAACCTGCTTCTTGCTCTCCCAAGCAGTTGGGCCTCCACCAACACAGCATATGAAGCCTCCCACACTTGTCATGTCCTCTGGTTCTGATGCATATGAAGCATCCGAGTAGGCGGTGAGGAACAAACGCCCGGGTTCAACACCATCCGCGCCCTTTTGGCGCCTTTGTGCCGCCGCCGAGTATTGCAGCCCAACGGTCGGTGTTTGGCCAAGATACTTGGCCACCCTCATTCCAGCTGCTACCTGCTCCTCATTAGGGCATTGCACAACCCTAGCCAGCTGCCCGGTAGCAAACGCGACGTCCGGTCGGGTGTTTACCGCCGCATACATGAGGCTGCCCACCAACGAGTGAAATCGGCGCCTCTCATCTTCACCAACGCTCTCCTCCTCTGGTCCCTTCACACACTTGAACCCAGAGGGAAAGGGTGTAGCCACATGGCCTTCACTCTGCCCAAAGTTGGCAGCCAATGCCTCCAGGTACTTTCGTTGATGCACCCGCATGCACCGCTTCTCCACATCTCGTTCGATGTGGAGCCCAAGGTAGAAGCTCACGTCACCAAGGGCCTTGCACTTGAACTTGTCTTGAAGCTTCAGCATCACCTCCTTCACAAGGTCAGAAGAGGGTGAGAAAATGAGGATGTCATCCACATAAACCACCATGAAACTCCTCTGCTCCCCCTCGCCAAGCATGAACAAGGAGTGATCGGCCGTTGAGGGAGTGAAGCCGATCCCCTCCAACACTTCGCGCAGCTTCATGTACCATTGCCTAGGGGCCTGCTTCAGCCCATAGAGGGCCTTCTTCAGCTTCCACACTCTGCCACTACCATCATCAAACCCCTCTGGCTGCGCCATAAAAATCTCCTCCTCAAGGATGCCGTTAAGGAATGCCGTTACGATGTCCATTTGCTTTACTACCCATCCTTTGATGGCGGCTCCCGCGAATAGGGTTCGCAGCGTCGTCGGCTTCACCACAGGGGCAAACAGCTCCTTGAAGTCCACCTTCTCCTTCTGCTGGTACCCCTTGGCTACAAGCCTAGACTTGTAGCGCTCGATCTTGCCGTCGGCATCCGACTTGATTTTGAAGAGCCACTTGGACGTTATCGCCGTACGCCCCTCCGGTAGCTCCACCAATTCAAACGTGTCATTCTCCTCGATGCTCTTCAGCTCACTCTCCATGGCCTTCTTCCACTCCTCAGCATCACTACTCTCCAAAGCCTCCTTGAGAGTTGCTGGTTCTCCCGGCATCTCCACCGGAGAGAAGAACGCGAAGGCACACTCCTCGTAGTCACTCTCCTCGTCGTCTCCGACCATCATTGCCGCTCCGGCCAGGGCTGTCTTGCCCTGCTTTCCCAGCGCATCATAGGTCAGCCTATTAGGGGGTTGAACTCTCCTCTTCCCCCTTCCTTCCTCCTCAGCTGCAGGGACTTGAAGGCCTTGGCGTTGCTGCGGTGTGGCTCGAATCCGTGGAGCACTCGTAGTACGGGAAGGGAGTGACGGTGCACGCTCGCTCACTTGCTGCACCTCCTCCTCTTCTTCCTCTGCATCATTGGCCTCCTCTCCCCCATTCACAAGGGAGGATTGCCTTGTGGTTGTGCTGCCGCTGCTCAGCTCCAAAGGCAGCTCCACATGCTCCAAACCGGAACTCTTCACCTCCCCAAACCGCACGCCTATCTTCGCCTCATTCTCCGCCTTCCAATCCTTGTACATGAAGTTCTCCATGAACTTGCAGTCCCTGCTCACCAAGAACTTCTTGGTGAATGGGTCCCAAAGAAGCCATCCCTTGCTGTTTTGAGCCATGCCCAAGTGCACGGCCCACACCGCCTTGGCACCAAGCTTGTTGTGCCGAAGATGCTTAGGCACGAGCGCCATGCACATGCACCCGAACACCCGAAGCATATCCACCTTTGGCTTCCTTCCTAGCCACTCCACATAGGGCACCCATTTGTCTGCTCCCACATGAGTCAAGGCTCTGTTCTTGGCTACACACGCGCTCCGCACCGCATCAGGCCAGAAATAGTCGGGTAGCCCGGCTTCAATGAGCAACCCGCGTGCCGCCTCCGTGATTGTGCGGTTCGCTCGCTCGGCGATGCCGTTCATTGCAGGGGAGTATGGCATGGTGAGGGAGTGCCGAATACCATTCTTCTTCAGCCACAACCCAAACTCCTTGCTCAGGAACTCTCCCCCTCGATCGGTGCGGATTGACTTGACTAGACGGTCTTGTTGCCGCTCCACCATCGGGAACCAATCCGTCTTCAACGTTTCAGCCACGTCGCTCTTCTTGGCCAGCACGTACACCCAAGTCATGCGGGTGTAGATGTCGACAATGGTGAGAAAATACTCAGCTCCAGCAGCTCCAAGCTTCAGGGGACCCACCACGTCCATCACCACCTCATCAAGCGGTGCCTTTGCCGTTGCCTCCGAACTAGGGAACGGAAACCGGGTGAACTTGGCTTGAATGCACGTCGGGCAGCCAAGCACCTCATCGGGCTCCCCCTTCACACGTATGCCAGCAACCATCTCATTCTTCACTAGCTGCTGGAAGATGGGCAGGGCCACATGCCCCATGTGCCGATGCAAGGTGAGCCAATCACACTCCCCCGTAGCCGAAGTTGGATTGGAGAATGCCGCGCTCGCAATAGCGCCCCACATACTCTCTCCGTACTCCTCCTCCGCTGCTGCCTCTGGGTTCTCCTCACCCTTTTGCTGCTCCTTGGTTGCTGCACCACTCTCCTTAGGTTCACTGAACTTGCTGGTCCCTCCAGGTTTGCTCTTCTTGAGCTCATTCTCCTTAGCGCGACCGTTCGCGCCATCGTCGCTACCGACCGCTCCATCCTTGGTGCTGATGCTTGCTGCCACTTGCCTCTCCTTAGGCATAGGGACCACTGGGATCTGCCACATCTCGTTGTAGACATCCCTGTCCTCATGAAGGTCCCAAAGAATTCGATCGCCAAGCCTTGCGGTGTAGGTCTTGGCTCCCTTCGAGTTCGTGTTCATGCCGGCCTTTGCCAACCGCCGCATGGAAATCAGGTTTGCAGCAAGGCTGGGCACCCAAAGCACGTTCTTGAGGCCCACCATCTTCCCATCAGCACCCTTGAACATGGCCTTGCCCATGCCTTTCACCTCTGCTCGCTGCCCCAAAGCCGATGTGACATGCTTCACCGGTGACGGCTCGAGTTCGGTGAGCAAGTCCGGGCGAGGTGTCATGCTATAGGTAGCGCCACTATCAATCACCCAATAGTCCAGGGGGTGTAGGGTCACCTTCCCCACAGCTGCTGGCTCCTCAAAGCCTTCATCCTTCTCTGGACCAGCCGGTACTTGCGTCGACACGAAGTAGAATAGACCCTGGTATCGATCGTCGCTCGGGTCCTTGTCGTTGTCTCCGCTCTTCATGTTTGCAGCTCCGCCACCGCGACCGCCACGGCCTCCACGGCCTCGTCCTCTCCCTCCTCCTGCTCCTCTACCCTCTTGGCCTTGAGCAGGGGTCCAACCATCAGGGAGTTTGTAGCAGTCGCGCCACATGTGTCCGCTCTTGTGGCAATAGTGACACTCGCCGTCGAATCGGCCGCGACCGCGTCCGTAGCTCTTGTCGTCGCTGCCGTAACCGCCACTCCTCCGGCCTCTGCCGAAGTTGCTGCCTCCAAACCTTCCTCCCCCTCGTCTTCTGCCTCTTCCTCGACCATATCCACGGCCGATGCTCGCTGCCCCAGCGCCATCCGCACTCGCCAACTTACGGCGGCGGAAGTCCTCTTGAAGGATAGCTCGCTTCACGTCTTCAAGCGAGAGGCGGGGCAAGTCGCGATTAAGGTTGATGATGAGCGAGGACCATGACTCTGGGAGTAAGGCCAGCAACTTGGTCTTCTTTTGGAGCTCACTGTAGTTCAAATCAGCTCCCTCAAGCCGCGTCAACAAGTCGAAGAATTTCTGCACCCCTTCTTCAACCGCTTCGTTTTCTTCAATTCGTAGTGCCGCCATTTGCCGTTCCAACACCACCGCTACCGCCGCTGTTGCAGGAGCATGTACACCCTTGAGAGCAGCCCATGCCTTTGGTCCTTTCTCTGGTTCACGCTGGAATGGCTTGATGTGACGGATCTGACTGCTCCCCAACGCTTGCCCAAGTAAGAGATAGCCTTGTGCGCTCTTCCGCACCCACGGGCTCTTCTCCGGGTCGTTCTCGGGGCGCTTCTCCGTTCCTTCCATCACCTCCAACAGGTCATAGTGGTCAAAGATGTTCTCCATCTTGAAGGACCATTCAGCAAAGTTGTCACCGTTGAACTTGTCAAGCCCAAACACCCTAGGCTCATCCCTAGGTGGGCCAAGACTTGGTTGCATGGGCGCCATGGCTGAATCACGGGGTTGGCCTTGAGCTTGAGCTTCTCCACTGCCACCAGCACCTCTGCCACCCCTTTCCTCAGGTCCAGACATTGTCGAAACTGCTCCAAGGGGCTCTGATACCACTTGTTATAGTCACAATAGGCTTGAATGTGCCTAAAACGAAAGATAGAGAGCACAGACGGATTTCTGCACAGCGGCTTCAAACGCTGATAGCGTTCTTCTCACAGCTGCAAATGACTTGATTCAAATTGGATCTGGAGCGTCTTCACGTCGTCTACAATTATCAATTTAGATTGCACGATTTGATAAAGAATTGACGACACAGCGTCGGTTTGAACGAACGGTACTATGGCAGCCACTATAGTCTTAGAACACAAGATAGGAAGAGTTACGAGTTGGGAATGACTCCCAGCTCCTACAAACCCCAAGAGCCGAGGTACAGTGATGTGGAACAGTGCCACACTGTCCCCAACCACGAAGGGTCTCGAAACTACCCTTCACTAGGGCCTACACCAAGTGAAATGTTACACTACACAAAGTAATGTAACTATCTTCAATATCTTGAGGTGTACCCTTTTGGCAAGCTTCGAAATCACTTGAGGCTTGACACCAAGGCTCGGGCTCTTCATCACAAACTCATCCTTGAGTTCTTCATGGGTCTGCTGCACACACCTGCGACACGCCGAACGTTCGACACAGGACAAAATAGAAACCGCGCACGACAAAATAGAAACCGCGCGCGAGACGCAAACGACCGCGTAACACACATCTAGCGATAACTCGCTATTGACTCGACACACACACTCGACATCATGACTCAACATTCACACACAATTATAAGCATGAAATATATATTATCCCATGCCCTCATACCATTCCATACACACACACATTCACGCATACGGACAACAAGCCGAGTGCAAACCGTAGGGTTGCACCAACACGTGTCTCTCCCCATCAGGCAGACGCCCTCCTAGCCAAACTTTAGGCCGATGGGCGAACCTTTCCTGAAACTGTAGATGTGCCAACTCTGTTAATAACTGCCGACCAGGTATGGTGGAGTGAAGTGACAATAGAGTGAGTTGCGAGAGAGTAAGTGAGAGAGTTTGTGCGAGCGTGTGTGCGAGAGAGTGAAAGGGTGAGTGCGAGCGAGTGACTCTGTGTTCGCGTGCGCGCGTGTGTGTGCGATTGAGTAGTATTCAACACGTTTCTCGTTCTCTTCTTCCCCAAATCCTCACTCGAAACCTTCGTGCAAAGGCTGTAAAGTCAGCCAACCCTTCAGCAAAGCTGGGGTGGGCGGCATAAGGGTCAAACTGGACAGTGGCGCAGTGTGGGCTTGGGGCGCAGTCAGCTCATGCCTTGGCATGTGATGATGTATGCCCTTCATTCGTTCCATAGGCGGTGGTGCACGAATATTGGAAAAAAACAAAAAAAAAAAAATCTGCAAGCTTCCGGCCCCAAAATGACTGAAGGTGGTGTTGATGGTTGATGGTGATGGTGCCTGTGCCTGTGATGTTGTATGTACGTCCTTGTTCGTTGCACAGGTGGTGGTGGTGCACGAGGGTCGGATTCTCGAGGAGCCCGTTGACGGTTGATGGTTCCTGGTGGGGATGCTTAAGTCTGTGATGATGCATGTATGTATGTACTTTCTTGTTCGTTTCAGAGGTGGTGGTGCATGAGGGTCGGATTCTGGAGAAGCCCCTGTCCGAAGCTGAGGCTCGGGAGTTCATCCGAGGCTATTCGCGCGCGCCTGCCCGCACTGTAGGGGCAGTTCTCGTAACGAATCTGAACTCGGGCAAGCAGGCAGCAGCAGTGGATGTTGCAGAGGTTTACTTTCGGGCCATTCCTGACTCAGTGATCGACCAGCTGGTGAGTGCCACTCATTGAGTGGGAGTGTGTGTCACATGCGAGAGGGGTCCGGGTTGATTGTGTGAGGAAAGGGATGAGTTTGGTGAGGTGTTGGGTGGCAGGCAGACGGCAGCACTGGAGTAGACGTTGCAGAGGTGGTGCCAGATGTTCACATCCGGCCCATTCCTGATTCTGTGCTTGACCAGGTGGTGAGTGGACATGTCATTGCTGCGGTCTATTAGAAAGATGCAACAGTTCCCCACTGATTTCCCAAACTCACCAAACTGCTCAGTGCCTCTGCAACACTTCCCTTTTGCAGTGCACCCTTTTGGACCGCTCTGCAATGCACCCTTTTGCACCGCTCTGGATCTATCATCCCGCATGTCAAAGGGAGGCGTTTCTGAGTGCGCCGGGTGGCGCTGCTGATGAAGAGAAGAGAAAAAATAATTCCTGCTCGACATGCCATGCCATGTCGCCCCCCTCCACCGCACTGTACGCCGCTGCACCACTTCACTGCACCTCGCACCTCACTGTACCACCCTGCATCCTTCTGCACCGTGCCACATGCCCACCAGGTGGCAGAGGGCGACATTTTCTACTGCGCTGGAGGGCTCATGGTAGAGCATCCCCTGGTGGCGCCGCTGGTGGAGAAGATGGTGAGGGGGATTGGGGGAAGGGAAGAGGGGAAAGGGGAGAGGGGAGAGGGAGAAGTGGAGTGGGGAAATGAGTGATGCCTCATGCCGGAGGGCTCATGGTGGAGCATTCCCTGGTGGCGCCGCTGGTGGAGAAGATGGTGAGGGGGATTGGGGGAAGGGAGAGAGAGAGGACTATGATGCAAATGATGGGTCATTGCATTGAAACTTCTATGTGATGGCTCATGGTGGAGCATCCCTTGGTGGCGCCGTTGGTGGAGAAGATGGTGAGATGGGTGAGGGGGGAGCGGATAGAGGAGAGAGGCTCAAGGGATGACGGGGGAGGGTCGGGAGAGTAGAGGTGTGATGGAGCATTTTTCAGTGACTCTTACCTCATCCCGGAGGGCACGTGGTGGAGCATTTTCAGGTGGCACCGCTGGTGGAGAAGATGGTGAGGGGGGTGATGGGGAAGAGGTTAGGGGAGTGGGAAGAGGTGGGAGGAGGAGATGGGAGAGGTGCAATGGTGAGTTTGGCGAGCACTTGAGAGTGACGGCTCATGCCAGAGGGGTGGTGGTGGAGCGTCCCCTGCTGGCGCCGCTGGTGGAGAAGATGGTGAGGGGGGTGAGGGGGAGGGAGAGAGAAGGGAGGGGAGAGGGGGTGCGATGATGGGCCATGGGAGCATTCTAGTGCTGCTGATGACAGGAAGAGGGGGCAGAAGGCAGTGGGGAACAGGGAGGGGGGAGGGGGGAAGGAGGGGGTAGGAGAGGGGGGAGAGGTGAACGGGTGAGGAATGGAGAACCATTCTAAGACGAGTTACACGAAGAAGGAATGGGCGCATGAATGAAGAAGGTGATGAGAGGAGATGCAGGGATGTGGAATGCATTTAAAAATGGCCCTAGTTTTTATGCTTTGAAGTTGGGTGTGTGTCCCAACCCCACTTTCCCGTTTCTTCCTCTTTTTTGGTACGGCTTCAATGTTCTTCCCTGTATTTTCCTCTTTCTGGCAATCATTCCCTGTGCTGTTTCTCCAGGTGGGGGGTATCGATGCAGTCATGGGGCTGTCCAAAGAGACAACCGTGGCACTCATTGCCCAAGTCACGTCATGACAACGACAATAAGCTCCTCCTAAACCCATCGATGTAATCATGGGGCTCTTGAAAGAAACAACTGTATCACTGAGTGAAGTAGTTGTTCACTCATTCAGCAGGTCACTGAGTGACACTGGTGTTGCCATGCCTCTCAACAACCATCGTGTTGCGATAGAGGGCGGGGGCATTGTGAATGGGGAGGCGCTGAAGGTGTACCCGAGGGAGGAGTTTCCTGCGGAGTTTGAGTTTCCGGGAAGCGACAGAATACCGGTGAGTTTGGTGTGACGTCTCAAGAGGTGGATGCGGCGGCCGTTGTGGGGGCGACGAGGAGGGCAATTGGTGATACCATTCAATTTCATGATGGGATGTGATGAATCATTTGGAGCAGTGCATGGCTTTTCTTAA
This sequence comes from Closterium sp. Naga37s-1, assembly GCA_947471745.1. Taxonomy (NCBI): domain Eukaryota; kingdom Viridiplantae; phylum Streptophyta; class Zygnematophyceae; order Desmidiales; family Closteriaceae; genus Closterium; species Closterium sp. Naga37s-1. The sequence continues at coordinate 3,545,363 of CANJKZ010000149.1, read as the reverse complement.
TAACCAACTATGAATCCCACATACGGTACCTTATTTCCCCGAATGAAAGTGTTCGAATTAAGTGACAGAGTTTATCTCGATTATAAACGGCGCATGTAATAGGAAGGGCAATGTCTTCAGCCTCGTTGGGTTGGGACCAAACCAAATCAACATTAGCCATTGGTAGCCCCTGATTTCCCAGCCAGATGAGGGTGTACATTGCCCAACCTTATTGGGATGGGACCACGTCAACCTCCGCCATTGGTGGAATTTGATTATCCAGATGCGCGATCAGGCGACAGGATGAGCCTGGCGCGTCGTGCACGCATAGCGCTCGTGATTCGGATCGAAGCCATCCAACCCTGAAGCAACCAGCGGTTCCCTATGGCGATTTTCGGCCAATCAGGATTCGGGACTACACGCAGTCCCCAACCTTTCAGCGCCCAGCCAAGCACCAACCTCATCCACCTGCTTTCCTCCTCCCATTGAACACCCCACCTCACCGCATCCAACCGCACATCTCAGTCGGTCACCCCCCTGGTCAGTTCCAAATTCGCAAATCTTCAAATGTTGATGGTCTTCTCACGATTACCAAGTCAGCGACAGAAACATCCCAGGTTCCTACACAACTTTTAGTTGTACACTTTTACGCAGTCGACAATGGCCGCTCTCGCCAACGCCGCTGTGCTCCCGTCCACCTTCGTCGGTCAGAGCGCTGAGCTCGCCGCCAAGGTGAACAATGTCGAGGCCCGTGTGACGATGAGGAAGACCGCCAAGGCGGCTTCCAGCAGCGCCTTCTACGGCCCCGACCGCAACCTGTTCCTGGGCCCGTTCTCCTCCCCCCCGTCGTACCTGACCGGCGAGTACGCCGGTGACTACGGCTGGGACACCGCGGGTCTGTCCGCTGACCCCGAGACCTTCGCCAAGAACCGCGAGCTCGAGGTGCGTTGCTTTGTTGCGATTTAAACGTATGCAATAATTGTGTCTTCGTTCTATGCATGTATCACCATTTCGAAATATGTTCCTGACCTGATTAGAACTCCTTTTGTTGCTTTGTTTGTCATCAGGTGATCCACGCTCGCTGGGCTCTTCTCGGTGCCCTCGGCTGCCTGACCCCCGAGCTCCTCGCCAACAACGGCGTCGAGTTCGGCGAGGCTGTGTGGTTCAAGGCCGGTGCCCAGATCTTCTCCGAGGGTGGCCTTGACTACCTCGGCAACCCCAGCCTGATCCACGCGCAGTCCATCCTGGCCATCTGGGCCACCCAGGTCATCCTCATGGGTGCCGTCGAGAGCTACCGCGTGGGTGGCCTTGAGGGCTTCCAAGAGGTTGAGGACCCCCTGTACCCCGGCGGTGCCTTCGACCCCCTGGGTCTGGCTGACGACCCCGAGGCCCTCGCTGAACTCAAGGTGAAGGAGCTCAAGAACGGCCGCCTCGCCATGGTGTCAATGTTCGGCTTCTTCGTGCAGGCCATCGTCACCGGCAAGGGCCCCCTGGAGAACCTGTCCGACCACCTGGCTGACCCCACCGTCAACAACGCCTGGGCCTATGCCACCAACTTCACCCCCGGCGCTTAAGCGTGTTTCTAGCTTTGGTGTATAGGTGCCATACATTTGTAAGCATCTGTTACTGAAACTAGTAGCCAGGTTCTCGCTCATACCCCTCGCCAAGAAGCAATGGCTATGGCTCGCGCATAAGCATGCACTTACCAATGCGTATGGCTCAAATGAACCATTAATGCGAAGACCATGACGTATCCTCGTCCGTATCCTTCCAGCACCCAGCATCATATTTCTATATTTGCTACTGACAGGACTCGAAATATCTGGCACCAGTGTCTATTTGATGCTCTTCACCTTTTGTCACCTCATAGAGACATAGCAGAGTACCTTTCGTCCACCCAATTCTTGTCCCTATTCGAAGCTTTTCTCTATGTCCGTGCTTTGTGAACAGCAACCCAGGTCAGTCCAAACTCAATGTATTTGGACTACCCTTGTTGCAACTCAACTTCCAAATTCGTTGTGTTGTGTGTGCATGGTGGTGAGTCCAAATTCTTTGAACACTAATACTGGACAATACTACCATACGACCCCTGGATTTTGTTCTGATTCTTTTGCTATTGCCCCTAGCCATCTTGATTTACTAAATGATGCTGTTCTCCATCATGAAAACATCACACTTCTATCATGTTTTTCAATAGCATATTCCTTAGTTTAGCCTGTAGTGAGTTGCCCCTTAGGAGGTGCCGGTAACTATCCCTTGTTGCTATCGCGCCGATGCATTTTATGTACAGCAGAATCTAGTGCAAGCTGCATTCGAACATCCATCCACCACCCCATTACAACCCATTCACCATTACAACCCATTCACTATTACAACCCATTCACCATTACACCCCATTCACCCACTACCCATGCACCATCATCCCAGCTGCATCTCTCAGTCAGCACAACTCCTTACTCCACTCCAAGCCTTAGAACTCTTTCAACCCAACCTGCTGCCTGTCTAATCAACATGGCCGATTGCCATGATGATTCGTCAGCTGATACCGTATGGTGAGCAGAGCAGCTTCTGATGCGTCTCAAAGTCACCTCTGGTGGACTATTCTTGAGAATACCAAAGAACTACTACCATACGTCATTTGGTCTGGTGGTCACGATTCACGAATCTTCAACTGAAATGTTGAGAAGCTCTCGAACGCCTTCAACCACCTGCCCACAGCCATGAGCGGAAAAAAAGACGAAACATCAGAAAGGCTTGAAATCAAATGCCACAAGAGACGAAACGCCAAGAGACGAATCACAAGAAAAGGCGAGGACCGAAGGGGCCTCAACACGCACATCAAGACTTGAACGAAGCAAGGACCGCCCAGGGCCTCACCCAAGGGAGGACACCCCGGGACCTCACGTCTGTTCATCAGCAGCCACCCTGTGATCACCAGCTTAATGTGGGCTTTAATGGATGATATTCTTTCTGTGCCACGCACCCCGCCTTTTTTAGTCGACCCAACAGTCACACCACCCAACCACCCTAGTTTGAGTACCATAAACCAGCCCCGCCAAGCCCAGTCATTCCTCACCAGCTTGATGTGGGCTTTAATGGATGATATTCTTTCCGTGTACCATGCACCCTGTTTTTTTTTAACGACCCAACATTCACATCACCCAAACACCCCAGTTTGAGTACCATAAAGCAGCCCAGCCCAGCCTAATGCTCACCAGCTTGATGTGGGCTTTAATGGATGATACCATGCACCCTGCTTTTTTTAATCGACCCAACAGTCACCACACCACCCAACCCAGTTTGAGTACCGTAAGCAGCCCCGCCCAACGCAATGCTCACCAGCTTAATGTGGGCTTTAATGGATGATATTCTCTCTGTGTGCCGTGCAACTTGCCTGCATGCACATAGTCACCATGCACATAGTCACCATGCAAAATTGGGGATCTTTGACTAGTCAAGGGAGGAACGGGTATGGGGAGGGGAACTGAGTAAGTGGGGAGGGGGATGGCAGGGGGTTACTAGTTCTTTCCACTATGGGCAATGGGGTTTGGGGGCTCAAGCATGAAGTGGGAGCAGGATGGGGGGTGGGGAGTGGGGGCGGGGAGGTATGGAGAAGAATAGAGGAGAGAATAAAATTTACTATACATGAAAAGAGGGATGTTAAGAAGGGTAAAAAAAACTGGGCAGAATTCAACAATAAAATCACACGCTTGTCATGATACATACATCACGTCCCGTTGCTGCGTGAAGCACCATCACCGCCACTCACTTTCTCAAGTGCTCGATCTTGGAGGCGGCAAACTCCTTGGCTTCAAGGCGGGTGAACTCCACGTGGAAGCCCAGCCCCACCGACACGAATATGTGTGACGTGTCTGGTCTGGAGTCAATAGGATTTAGGAAAATGACATCTTCCGAGTGAAACTGATTGAATTCCACGTGGAAGCCCAGCCCTACTGCCACGAATATGTGTGATGTGTCAGGCCTGTGGTCAACGGGAGTCAACAGGGTCAACATGATAACAGAGCCCTCAGAGTCAAGGCGGGTGAACTCCACGTGGAAGCCCAGCCCCACTGCCACGAATATGTGTGACATGTCCGGGCTGTGGTCAATGGGAGTCAACGGGAGTCACCAAGGTGAACAGCGTCAACAGCATCTTCAGAGTCAAGAGTCAAGGCGGGTGAATTCCACGTGGAAGCCCAGCCCCAGTGAGACTAATATGTGTGACGTGTCTGGCCTGTGGTCAATGGGAGTCAATAAAGTCAAGGATAAACCGGGTGTAATCTACTTGGGAAGCCCAGCGCCACTGAGGTGAACATGTGCGACGTGTCTGGCCTGTGGTGGATGCGAGTCAACGAGAGTCAAGAGGTCAACAGGGTCAACAGAGTCACAGCATCTCTGGAGTTAAGCCAGTAAAACACCACGTGGAAGCCCAGGCCCACTGAGACAAATCTGTGATCGTATCTGGGAGTCGTCAACAGGGTCAACAGGGTCAACAGGGTCAACAGGGTCAACAGCATCTTCAGAGTCAAGCCAGTGAACTCTACATGAAACCCCAGCCTCACTGACACAAATGCATGTCCCCCAGCACAGTAATGAATTTCTCTCCCCCTCCTCAACCATCACCACACGTCCCCCCCATTCCCCTCCCTCACACAGCCACACACCCACCCACTCACACGTCAGCATGCTTGCACAAACACCTCTCCCCTCCAGTTGACCATCTCCCTCATCTCCTCCACTCCTGGAACTAGCGCTACACCTCTCCCAACCCATCTGCGCACCTCTCATCCCCACACCCATCCACTCACACGTCTGCCTGCTTGAACACCTCTCCTCCCAGGTTGACCATCGCCCTCATCTCCTCCACTCCTGGGAATAGCACTACACCTCTCCCAACCCATCTGTACACCTCTCATCCCCACGCCCACCACTCACACGTCCGCTTGCACAAAGACCTCTCCTCCCAGGTTGACCATCGCCCTCATCTCCTCGACTCCATTCGCCTCCAGCGCCTCGATATTGCGCACCAGCTCCTCACTGTAACGAGGATAAAATATCATGTATGATAACTCAGGCTGAATGGATCATGTGTTCTGTATGACATGGATAGCACACATCTTGGACAAATGAAGGAAACACTGAGGACGAATTGATTATGATGGGAATAGATGGGAATGCAACACGTGCGAAAAATGCAAAACAGGCTTGAGGCAGAATAAAATGGCAATACGTCATGGTATGGTGCATCTATAAACGGAAAGAATATGCGGGGCAGGGAAGAGTGGACAGAAGGAGGGGCGGGAGAGAGGAAGGGGAGGGAGAGGAGGAGGGGGGGGGGGGGATGGGGGGAAAGGTGGGGGATGGGAGGGGAAGGGAGTAGCGAGCGCACAAGACTTGGATTTCTTCTTGAACCTTGTGCCTGCAGATACCGCCATGCATTTTCACACACACACAAGCACCCACACGCGCACACACATTCTCACACGCGCACACAAGCACTCAAACACGCACACACATTCTCACACGCGCACACAAGCACTCACACATGCACAATAGCACTCACACGCGCACACACATACGTGCACAGCAATCATGCATTCACAACCCCACACGCATTGTCACACCACACATAGGCACCAAAACCGGCAGAGAATGAGACCTGGATGGCCCATCAGGTGGTCTCGTTCTGTGACATCAAATTTGACTTGTCATGGGACATCCAAGGAAGCGGGGTGACGTCCGAACACAAAAAGGGCCAGCAAATCAGACAAAGATGCTCTTCGTGACTCGAATCTTACTAGCGTATCCCCCCTTGTTCCCTCGCTCTGATTTTGTATGCGCCTCAAAAAGCAAGGGCCGTGTTTTGAGTCGACTCAAAACACGACTGGTATCTTACCAGCGTGACCCCCCCCTTTCCCTCGCTCCGATTTTTGAGGCGCCTCAAAACGCAAGGGCCAGCAAATCAAACGAAAATGATCGTCATGGCTTGTACCAGTTTGTCTCCCCCCTTTCCTTCGCTCCCTCCTTCCGTCCCTCCCTACCTTCGCAGCCGAATCGCTCGTACTCCCTCACCTTCGCCCCCATATCCCCGTTATAAGCTGTCTCAGTATAACACACGCATCCGTCTTCCATCGCTGCCTGTAAATCCACTTTCAACCGTTCCTCCACGAACCGCTCGTACTCCGCCACCTTCGCCACCGTATCCCCTTTACAAGCTGCCTCTACCCACACACTCACGCACCTGTCTTCCATCGCTGCCTGTAAATCCACTTTCAATCGTTCCTCCACAAATCGCTCGTACTCCGCCACTTTCGCCGCGGTGCCATCGCTGTCCCTCGCTCTCGCACCCGTGCTGACGTCAGCACTCCTGCTCTTGCTGCTCTCGTCGGCGATCGGTCGCGCGCTGACGTCAGACGCCTGCTGGCCGAGTCGCGATCGCCGATAGGTAGTGCTCTTAGCAGCCGGCATCATCTGCCAATTACTCGCTGGATTGATTATTCGCGATAGTGAGTGCGTCGGTATGAAAGCAGTGATGCCAGGACACGTATCTGATGTGGAGCAAATACATATGTGAATTGTTGAAGTACTGTACCACCAGGGAACAGTGGTGCAGTCGTTCTTGGGGGGAGAAGGGAGACAAGCGGTGTCCGAAGAGGAAAAGAATGTTTGTTACATCAGGGGGTTATGGCGAAGACGATTGGTCAACGAGTGCGTTAACTGGGTACTTTGTTTTCGCGAAACGATCGGAAAGCTTTCCGCCGAAACAACCTGGTCCGCCTTCAGGTGACATTGGTGGCTCTGCTAGCCCTGCGAGTGAATGCCGAGCGTTACTTTGCTTTGCACGCAGTCGTTGGACGTCGCATTTCTAAAACGATTCGTCCGTGCTCGCCTCGCCTTTCGTGACAGACGGCAGGAGTTCGTCATGGAAAATTCGAATGTTTCGTTGAGTTCGTCTATGGTGTTCGCCACTGTTGGAGATCCCAAGGTCGCAAACCAGGGTAACACCGTCCCCTCGATGCAAGTTTGGATTCTCTTTGACCTGATTGGCTACGACAACTCGGCTAACTTGGCTCCTCGTTTCTTTGCCTCTGTTTCCCCTCCGCTGTGGTCCGTGCTGGGTCCATGCCAAAGCTGAATTGTGTCTGGTGGTGTGGCAAGTCTCGGAAGTGCTATCTTGTCCCACTTCCGTAAATCTGCAGATCATTGCGGGTTCCGGGACGTGTCAAAGACCTCACCAAGCATTGTCTCTCTGTCTCTTGTGTAGTTATAAAAGATAACGTCAATGAGACTGTAGCTGTAATATATTACGTTGAAGCGACAAAACTCACCAACTCCTAATTGTGTATGTTATAGGTCCTGTAGCATCTGTATCATAAATATCTGTTGTATGATATTTAAGAATCATGTCCAAACCGAGAAGTTCCGAGCAGCTAGCTATGCTAGGCACAGCGCAAATCCCGGCGGGATTAGCGGGATCCAGCCCGTCTCCTAGTCCGGTGGAGCACAGCCTAATTCCAAACGAGGAGAAGCGGGAGGGCGACTGCACTGGCAGCGACGATGACGTGGAAAGCGAGGAGGATGACGTGTATGTCGGTCACCGCCATAAACAGCCGCCACGTCGCTCGATCCTATCGGGACGGCTAGGGACGTTCGCGGCGATGGTCATGGCCGTCGCGTTCTTCTCAGGTCAGCTTCTTGCCAGCCAGCCTTCCTACTCAGCCTACCCCCGAACAACCCGAACACTAACCATGGTGCAAGTATGATGCCTGTGACGGCATCATATCTGCCTACTCCAATTTATGATGCCTGCGAGCCAGATATGATGCCGTCGCGTTCGTCTCTGGTCAGCTTCTTTCCAGCCAGCCTGATCAGCCTGCTCAAGATACTCAGGCTATTTCCTAAGGACCACTACCCGGGTCGGCTCGCCATCTCAGATGATCCAGCAATTTCCTCCATCCCAACTCGCATCCCCCTCCCCTTATCCTCATCTCCCCCATTGTTCCACTCGGTCCTCTGCCCTCCACTCCACCCGTCCCCGTGCCTCTCACCTCCTTCCCCTCTTCTTCCATCCCATCCCCTATGCCATCCCATCCTTTATCTGGATCCCCTATCTGATCCCATCCGTCCCATCCCATCCCATCCCATCCCATCCCATCCCGTCCCATTCCATCCCATCCCATCCCATCCCATCCCATCCCGTCCCATTCCATCCCATCCCATCACATCCCATCCCGTCCCGTCCCGTCCCGTCCCGTCCCGTCCCGTCCCGTCCCGTCCCGTCCCGTCCCGTCCCATCTTATCCTGGTCCCGGCCCATCCCATCCCATCCCGTCCCGTCCCGTCCCGTCCCATCCCTTCCCATCCCATCCCATCCCATCCCATCCCATCCCATCCCATCCCATCCCATCCCATCCCATCCCATCCCATCCCATCCCATCCCATCCCATGCCATGCCATCCCATCCCTCCCACCCCATTCTCCTCTGCCCCTCCCGCCAGTGCTCTTGGGGTTCCCCCGCGCCATCTTCCTCACATCTTACACCCCGCATTGGACGTAGCATGAAGCCACCCCCCCATGCCTTACCGATTCTCCCTTCCCACCCCGCCCTCCTGTCGTCGCCATCTTCCTCACATCCCACACCAAACGTTGGACGTACAAGGAAGCCACTCCCCCATTCCTTACCTCTCACACAGTTCCCCTCTTCTCCCATCCCATCCCATCCCATCCCATCCCTCTCCACCCCTCCCTCCAGTCGTCCTGGGGTTCGCCCTCGCCATCTTCCTCACGTCCCACTCGCACGCCTCCTGCTCCGCGTTTGACGGAGGGGGAGGCCCTCCGCCGTCCCCCACAGGCGCGCTGGACGGGCAGCCCACAGTGATCCTCGTGTCGTTTGACGGGTTCAGGCACGGGTACCACCTGAAAGCCGACACACTGAATTTAAACAGGTAGGCAAGGGTGTACGGAAGGGCAGGGCAGGTATGGGATGGCAGCCCACGGTGATCCTCGTGTCGTTTGACGGGTTCAGGCACGGGTACCACCTGAAAGCCGACACACCGAATTTGAACAGGTAGGCAAGGGTGTACGGAAGGGCAGGGCAGGTATGGGATGGCAGCCCACGGTGATCCTCGTGTCGTTTGACGGGTTCAGGCACGGGTACCACCTGAAAGCCGACACACCGAATTTGAACAGGTAGGCAAGGGTGTACGGAAGGGCAGGGCAGGTATGGGATGGCAGCCCACGGTGATCCTCGTGTCGTTTGACGGGTTCAGACACGGGTACCACCCGCAGGCTGACACACCACATCTGAAAAGGTCGGTAGGCATGGGGCGGCAGGCATGGGAGGGCATGAGAGATATGCTCCAGTTTGCAGAGCACAGTACAGTGCCAGCCTTCCCTTCGCTCACCTTCCCTTCGCTCACCTTCCCTTCGCTCACCTTCCCTTCGCTCACCTTCCCTTCGCTCACCTTCCCTTCGCTCACCTTCCCTTCGCTCACCTTCCCTTCGCTCACCTTCCCTTCGCTCACCTTCCCTTCGCTCACCTTCCCTTCGCTCACCTTCCCTTCGCTCACCTTCCCTTCGCTCACCTTCCCTTCGCACCACTCCATGACCACACGTCCTTTTCCTCTACCAACCCTTTCTCTACCACCCACCAGAATGCTGGCAGAGGGAACGTTCACAGAGCACGGCATGCTACCCGTCTTCCCCTCCCTCGCCTTCCCCTCGCACCACTCCATGGCCACGGGCCTCCTCCTCAACCAACCCCTTTCTCCACCCTCCACCATTTGCACTGTCCCTCAGGATGCTGGCAGAAGGTACATTCGCAGAGCACGGAATGCTGCCTGTCTTCCCCTCGCTCACCTTCCCCTCGCACCACTCCATAACCGGCCTCCTCCCCGCCTGTACCTCCCTACCTGTACCCTCCCTTCTGTTAACCACCCATTAGGATGCTGGCAGAGGGAACATTCGCAGAGCATGGCATGCTGCCGGTCTTCCCCTTGCTCACCTTCCCCTCACACCACTCCATGGCCACGGGCCTCCTCTCCGTCTCTACCCTCCCCTGTTTGAGTTATTGCTCAGGATGCTGGCAGAAGGGACATTCGCAGAGCACGGCATGCTACCCGTCTTCCCCTCGCTCACCTTCCCCTCGCACCACTCCATGGCAACCGGCCTCCTCCCCGCCTCGCACGGCATCATCGCCAACAAGTTCCGCCTCCCCTCCAACCCCAGCGACGTGTTCGCGCCTGGGAATGTCGACCCCAGATGGTGGCTGGGCGAACCCATCTGGACCACTGTGAATCGGCAGGTGAGGGGAGGTGGGGGGGGTGGTGTGGCTGGGCCAGACGATTTGGGCTTGTGTGAACAGACAGATTAGGGGCAATAGAAGAGAGGTCACGCCCGAATGGTCCTATAGTAAGTAAGACAGGCAGGTTCACAGCACTACATGAGATCACAATACAGAGCACGGTTGCAAAACCTAGGCTACCTAGGCACGACAACAGTACAAAACACGATTTAAGTACCTAGGCATGATCGTGGGTCCTCTAGGGTGTGGTGAGGAGCAGGTCCCCTATGCCACGGTGCACTGTGTTACCTGTGACACACAGCGCTGTGAAACTCCTGTGAGCCCTCCTCTCCTGCTCCTCGTTTTCCCCGTCCCCGTTCCCTCCCTTCCCCACTTCCCCCACTCCCCCCTTCCCCCTGTCCCCCCTTCCCCCTTTCCCCATCCCTCTTCCCCCCTCTTCCCCTCTCCCTCTTCGGCCTTTGGCAATCTGCTTTTCTGGTTGCAACTTCTGCAGGGCTTGCAGGCGGCGACAGTGTTTTGGCCGGGCTCTGACGTGTCGCGACCTAATTGGCCGTGCCCGTCGGACTACTGCCTGCAATACAACGAGTCGATGCCGTTTGAAGAGGTGGGTGGGAGTGAAAGGCGCAATAGGGGGGAAAGGGGGGGAAAGGGTGGTGGGGAATGGGGGGTAAAGGGAGAGAGGGGGGAAAGGGAAGGGGACTTGTTTGGCCGTGCCGGTTATCTACTGCCTGCTATACAACAAGTCGATGCCATCTGAACTGGTGAGACTGGTAGTGGTAGAGAATGGACCAGGCCTAGCAAACGGGCCAGAATGGATGGGGTAGAATGGACGGGGCAGATTGGACGGGGCAGATGCGGGGCCAGCCTGGATGCAGTTACTTTTGAGAAATCTCAATTTTCTCAAAAGCAACTTCAGCATGGATGCAATTCCGGCCTGGATGGACCTGCAGCTTCCGCTCCGCCCCGAATTTCCAAGTGTGTCTTAAATTTCCCAACTTTCCCTCTCGCACTTTCCTCCTCTTCCCCACTCACAGAGAGTGGACCAAGTATTGGCGTGGCTGGACATGCCTGCGCCCCTCCGCCCCTCCTTCGCGCTCTACTTGGAGGAGCCGGACGAGAGTGGGCACCTGGGAGGGCCCTCCTTCCTCTCACGTCTCCTCCGCGCCCCGTCTTCCCCCCACCCCCCACACACAGAGAGTGGATCGAGTGCTAGCGTGGCTGGACCTGCCATCTCCCCTCCGCCCCTCCTTCCTCTCACTCTACTTGGAGGAGCCAGACGAGAGTGGGCACAAGGGAGGCCCGGACACGCCTCTGGTCGCTGCTGCAGTAAAGCGGGTTGATGACATGCTGGGGCGACTCTTGAATGGGCTGGATCAAAGGTGAGCGAGTGAGCAGGTGAGACGGCCGATGAGAGTGGGCACAAGGGAGGGCCAGACACGCCGCTGGTTGTTGCTGCTGTGAAGTGGGTCGATGACATGTTGGGGCGACTCTTGAATGGGCTGGATCAAAGGTGAGCGAGCGAGCAGGTGAGACGGCCGATGAGAGTGGGCACAAGGGAGGGCCAGACACGCCGCTGGTTGTTGCTGCTGTGAAGCGTGTCGATGGCATGTTGGGGCGCCGCTTGACTGGGCTGGACCAAAGGTGAGCGCTTGAGAAGGTGAGCTGGTGGGAGAGTGAGGAGGTGGCGATTGTGGAGGCGAGATTGGAGGGGCGCCGTGGGAGGGACCGACGCGCCCCTGGTCGCTGCTGCTGTGAAGCAGTCGATGGCATGTTGGGGCGCCGCTTGACTGGGCTGGATTAAAGGTGAGCGCCCCATCCCTGCCAATGCACTCCCCCATCCATCCATTCCCCCCCACCCGTCCACTCATCCGCCCCTTAGGAACATGACTGACAATGTGATTGTGCTGCTAGTGAGCGACCATGGCATGTTGGCCACATGCGAGTCATCTCCCTCATCTCCTCATGCATCCCTCCTACAGGAACATGACTGATGACGTGAATCTGCTGCTAGTAAGCGACCATGGCATGCTGGCCACATGCAAGTCGCGCGTCATCTCTCTGGAGCACTTCGAGCGGCACACGCCCGGCCTCCACCTTCTCACAGTCCCCTTGACAAGCACGTGCCAGTGGCCTCCATTCCTTCCACCTGTGTCTCAACTCCCCCTTCGCCCATCCTTCCCCCACCCACCCAATCCATCCCCTCCCCCCCAACCTCTCTATCCCCTCCCCAGGAACATGACCAACGATGTGAATATCATGCTAGTGAGCGACCATGGCATGCTGGCCACATGCAAGTCGCGAGTCATCTCCATTGAGCAATTCGAGCCGTTCGTACCGGGCCTATCCCCCGCCTGGATCGACTTCAGCTACCCGCTTCTCGGCATCTTCCTCCCGCAAACAGACTCGCAAAGCCGCCCAGGGTCTGCCGCCCAGGAGGTTCAGATGGAAGCGGCAGAGGTGGTGGGGGCTATGAGGAGGGCGATTAAGGGCGGGGGCATTGTGAATGGAGAGGCGTTGAAGGTGTATTTGAGGGAGGAATTTCCTGCGGAGTTTGACTTTTCGGGAAGCGACAGAATACCTGTGAGTAATGAGACGTCTCAAAAGACAGTTGTGGTGGTTGGGGCTATGAGGAGGGCGATGGAGGGGGGGAGCATTGTCCTGTGTTGATCTCGACGATTCTTCACAGCTCATTGTCTGGTTACAGTGAAAATCTGCGTAACTTATCGGGCTCTCTTCTCATTGTGTGTGATAAGGAACATATTTTTCTCAGGGCTGTATGTTGTGTTTACCGAAGCTCCTTGTAATGTCTCTAAACGCCTCTCACCCTTAACCATTTCCGCTTTTGCCAGGCCATCTTGGCGCTAGCAGACGAGGGCTTTTCGGTGGTATACCACCACTCGTCAGCATGGGATGGCGGAATGCACGGCTACGACAACCGCCTTCCCTCCATGCGCTCCATCTTCATGGCCCGAGGGCCGCGCTTCTCCTCCCACCGCAGAATACCAACGTTCCAAAACACGGAGGTGAGTCTTCATGGAATCATTCTAACACGGCTAGGCACGGCACCTTTATATATATTTAGTTTAGGGTTTATCATTAGTGTGACTTTAGATATATTCTCAATGGCGACATCGAGAATATGGTTTTTTTTTTTTTTTTTTTTTTTTTTCTACTGGCAAAAAGTATATGCAGGTGTCCATTGCGAAGTCGCAGCAGTAAATCCTGGCGCTGGTGAAAAATGAAAACGAACGCTGAAACCCTAGGCCGATCGATACATGAAATCGTAATTCTAATTGGAGAACGGTGTCCCACCAGCCCCTGAGAATGTTGGGCTGTTGCAAAAAAACTAACCTAGGTTACGGCCACCGATTCGGCAACATTCACGATGGACACTAGTTGATCTTGTTTGCCAGTAAACATGAAGAAAGAAAGAAAGAAAAAACCGTCTATACTCACATGGCTGGGGTACAAGCATGTTTGTCAGCTGTACAATGTGATAACAAGCATCTTGAAGATTCAGCCTGCACCCAGCAGTGGATCCTCCATTTCTTTCTTTCCTTCATCCTTTTTTACCATCTTACCGGTCCCTACAGCTGTATAATGTGATAACAAGCATCTTTAAGATCGAGGCTGCACCCAACGATCCCTCATTTCTTTCATTCCTTCATTTTTCTCTTTCCTTCATCTCTCTCTCCACCCATCTTATCGCCCTCTCTGCAGCTGTACAATGTGATAACAAGCATCTTGAAGATTGAGCCTGCACCCAACAATGGATCATCGTCTTTCCCAGACACAATACTAATATAACACTGAGCTACACTCTCGGGGCTATACACTGTCAAGGCTACACTCTAGGAGCTGCACTCTCGGTGGGGTTACACCCTTAACGCTACACTCTCAAAGGGGCTATGTTCTGAGAGATACACTCTCGAGGTTACACTCTCAATGCTACACTATCACGGTTGCACCAAGCCTTAGTCATGTGTGTTGTTTTCAAAAGTCCTAGTAGCGGACTACACAACTGAACTGATATTTCATTGCGAATCGACAAGGGGCACACGAGTCAGGAGTCCTTGTGAGCCAGCTGGCTTGAACATGGCATGGATTTCAACAAGCCTCTAAAACCAATTGATTCTACCCTACATTTGAAGTCAAAAATTAGCAACTCATTCAACACTCCAGGCAAGCATCAAATCCAGTCCACCTGACCGAACCCTCCTCTAAACAACTCCAAAATCTCAATGCAACAGAACTGCATGGAGCATCAGGGCAGCAAGCACTGTGGGCCACCATCCCCACCACGCTCCACCCCTAAGCACCCCTGCGCTCTTTCCCCCAGAGCCAGTACTGTTCGATGTCGAATTGGTGGGGTTGGGCGCACTGGGTGACGCCGAAGCTGAGGCTGTTGGCTCGGCAGTCGCAGCACACGTTGCAGGCACGGGCCGATCCACCACAAACGGAAGCACTTCCGACACGTTGGAAAAATTCGGGTCTTTCGGGCACTCCATGGGGAAACCCGTTAGTTTATCGCAGCAGAGGGGAGTTTGCGCGAATTTATCCCCTGGCGTCGTCAGGAAGCAATTGTCTGTTCCGTTTTCGGCGGGAACTAGCTCGGTGTTGAGGAATTTGAGGGGAGTTGCCGTGCCAGCAAGTGGAGTCACGACAAGTGACAGGAATTTCTGGGAGAAAAGACAAGAGAATGATCATAAAAACATGAAAGAGAAGGAGGGGGAGGGTTGGTGGGGGGGGGAAAGGGGTGGGTGGGGAGGGTAGGGGATGGGGAAAGGAAATGGTAAGAATTTCATGATTGGGAGGTGTTGTGGAATGCGAGGGGGGATGCATTGCCGGCAGGCGGAGGCACAACCAGTGACATGAATTCTGAGAGGGCAAGATGTGTTGACTGATGGGGTGTGGGGGGGGAAAAGGGGAGAGGGAAATTTAGGATTTGGGGAAGAAAATAGGGGACGGGAGGGGGAGAGGGAGGGGGAAAGGGAATGGTAAGAAAATCCTTATTAGGAGGTGTCGGGAATGCGAGGGGGGATGCAGTGCCAGGCTGTCAAAAGGCAGAGGCTAAACGATGGCGGAATTTTTAGAAGAACAGAGTGTAAGATTGAAGGGGGGGAATTTGGTCAGAAAAGCAGCATTTGGGAAGGGGGGAGGGGGGGGGGGGGGGGGGGGGGGGGGGGTGTTAGGGAATGCGAGGGGGGATGCCGAGCCAGGGAGGAAAAAGGGTCAGGGAATGAGAATCCGAGGGAAACATGATAGAATCATTTATGGATGACAAAAGAGTTCAAACGAGCAGCTGCAAAGGAGCAAAGCGGAAAGTTGGCCGAGGTTGGCTATCGGAAACACAGTTTGCGGTGGTCACGGGTTGGACGGGCTTTCCATCGGCAGCAGCTGTAGCACGTACCGAGGGGTTCATAATTGGCAGCTGTAGCACGTACCGAGGGGTTCATAATTGGCAGCTGTAGCACGTACCGAGGGGTTCATAATTGGCAGCTGTAGCACGTACCGAGGGGTTCATAATTGGCAGCTGTAGCACGTACCGAGGGGTTCATAATTGGCAGCTGTAGCACGTACCGAGGGGTTCATAATTGGCAGCTGTAGCACGTACCGAGGGGTTCATAATTGGCAGCTGTAGCACGTACCGAGGGGTTCATAATTGGCAGCTGTAGCACATACCGAGGGGTTCATGATTGGCAGCTGTAGCACATACCGAGGGGTTCATGATTGGCAGCTGTAGCACATACCGAGGGGTTCATAATTGGCAGCTGTAGCACATACCGAGGGGTTCATAATTGGCAGCTGTAGCACATACCGAGGTTTTTTTATCAGGCTCGCGATGGTGAGCGGCTGGTAGAGAGACGAGTTTTGAGACGGCTCAAAAGCACATTGCAAGGGGTTCTTAGTCAGCAGTAGCTGTAGCACATACTAAGGGGTTCTTAATCAGCAGTAGCGGTAGCTCATACCGAGGGGTTCTTAATCAGCAGTAGCTGTAGCACATACCGCGGGGTTCTGTATGAGGCTTGCAATGGTGAGCGCGACGCCGGGGAAGCTGATCAGCTTGGTGAGAGCGACTGGCAAGATTGGCTAACGGACGGAACACAGATTGCTGTGCAAACAGCTGCAGCACATACCGCAGGGTTCTTAATCAGGCTCGCGATGGTGAGCGCGACGCCAGGAAAGCTGAGCGACTGGAAAGGTTGGCTAACGGACCACAGCTTCCTGTGGGAAATGGCTGGGTTTGGGTGAGTTTTTAATCGGCAGTAGCTGCGGCACATACCGCGGGGTTCTTAATGAGGCTCGCAATGGTGAGCGCGACGCCAGGAAAGCTGAGCGACTGGCACGCGTCGTAAATGCGGTTGGAGAAGTCGTTGCAGATGCGGATCGTGCCGTTGCTGTCCCCGAGCTTCCCCGACGGCGCGAGCTCGACGGAAAGGTACTTGCTCGCGCCCGCGTCGCACATGATGGCGCAGTATAGCCCCTCAATCAGCTGCAGACACGTGTCGCTCCCGCCTGCGAGGAACCCGCAAAACTGGAAGAGTCGAAGAACGAGGTGAGGGTAGGGAGGAGAGAGAGGGGGGTGATTTTGAGAAGTTGGTGCCGTCAAACATTATCGCGCAGTAAAGCCCTTCGAACTCGGGTAGAGAGGGGGGAGGGGGAGGAGGAGGAGGGAAGGGAGGAGGGTTGGGGAGGGGAAGGGTGGGCTATTGCCGACTTTGAGAGGGGAGGGGAGGGGGGGAAGAGGGGGGGGAAGGGGGGGGGGGGGGGAGGGGGGGGGGGGGGATGGGAGGAGGGGGGAGTGGGGGAGGGGGAGGAGGTATGATCCATGCGATGAATCAGGTATAGGATGAAACGCGTTTAGGCGGATTTTGAAATTTCTAATAAAACCGGCTACAGAACGGATATTTATTTAACAGTAAAAAAGGGAGAGGCAATGTAACGCTGGTACCATGAATCCAAAGGCGCGTTTGAAAAAGAACAAGGTACGCCGAGGGCTTTCGATGGTTCAAGCTTACTGGCGTGGCCTTAAATTTGTCCAGAGCTTCAAATGCTTTCGATATATTAATTTTAAAATATATAATAATTAATCAAATTAATTAAAATAGGAAACAGGCGTACGCTGGTTCAAGCTTACCGGCGTGGCTTTGAACTTGTCCAGCGCTTCAAATGTGGTGCCTGGAGAGAAGAGCGTCGACAGAATTCTCGTTCCGTTCTGTCCGAGCACCGTCGCCGCGGTGACCCAGTCGTCGCACGCGGAGCAGCACGCGAGCTCACTCTCCGCCACGCATCGGTACAGCGGCTTCGCGGGCTTCGTTGGGGGCTTGCCTGTGAACGGGCAGATCTGCTGCGCAGACGCAACGGCTGCGAGTAAGAGTAACGATATGGCTGCGGACAGAATGCCGCGAGGCACGGCGCCAGTCATGGTTCCGCAGGTGCAGGGAGAAACAAGCAATACAAAGTGTTCAGAACTGGTACAGCTCAATTTCTAATCTGAGAGCTACGAAGACGCGAACCTGAACCAGCTGAACATAAGGATTTTGAGCTGAAATTATGGGGGCAATGGCTACGGAGGGGATTATAAGAGGCACGCAGGAGAACCTCGAGTATCCTTGTCTGAAGGATCAGGCAAACCTTCCCTTCCCACAGGCCTGCTGCTTTCGTTCATGCGCCTGCTTCGTTCGTTCACAGGCGTACCCATTTTGGTCTTGATCTTCCGAATCCTGGTCCCCCGATTTCTAGAGATTGACGTGTCGCTGATGAGATGAAACCAGCCACGTCCGAACCGACTTGACTAGCTTTGGCGCCTGGGCTCCACACACCGAACGTCACACTCGAGCCTCTCCCCTCACAAGCCGAGATTCTTTGGCGGCTGGACGATGAGGTTCGGGATGTTGTGGATGAGATATGTAGCCTTGGTGAGGTGAGTGCGCAGAGCGGCTGGCTCGGAATAAGCAACCAGAGACGGAGCTCCGGCTAGGCAGACGTGGCTCGTAGCCACCTTCCTCACCTTGGTAGCGGCTTGCGGCGGGGCGCGCTGGAGAAATCGGTGGGCGGTGCTTGCGGCAATGTGAGGCAAAAACAAAGCTCTCCGATTGTGTTATGAGTTGTAAAAAAGAGTGCGCAGGTAAACGAATAACGAGACTTTGATTCACTAATCCGAGAATACAATGAAGGCAGAGACTAATGTAGGGGCTAGCCTAGCTAGGAGGAAACCTCGGACGAGTGAGGTTGGGGTGCAGGTTTGGCGATGGGAAATGCCGAAGGCGACGCGAGGAGCCTCGGCAGCGTTGAAATCGGCCGAACGTGCAAAGTCCGAAAATCGGGCTGTACGCGTAACAGTTCTCAAGAGTAGAATGCAACGGAATGATTGGAATAGAAACGAATGGGGTACAAATAAGCAACCCTAGAAGCTGTACCCCCTAGAGTGCAACTCACTACAGCCTATCATATCAATGTTCAACATTTGACACACCCCCATAGGCTAAGTGAGGGGCATCAAAGCAAGCAAGGTGAACAAACAGTCACAAGACCAGTCAAAGCAAGAACCAAGGCAAGCTCAGGGTGGATCTCAAGGACACCACACAAATTCCGAGCGCAAGCAAGCGGCCACAAGGCCAGTTCAAGAGTTCACTAGGATATAAATACAAACCACAACAAGCAGAGCAAGCAACAGGACTACAGCAACCGAGGGCCTACCTCAACAAGCCCCAACTGCACACAGAACCTGTGGTGGTCACCAAGCGCCAAGGCCTTGGTGAAGACGTCTGCAGTGTTGGCCTCTGAGGCCACAAAGTCCAGACGTGCCTGACCGCGTCGCTGCAGCTCTCGCAGGAGGAAGTACCTCACGTCAATATGCTTCACTCTGCTCTCCAGTCGAGGCTCTCGACACAGGAGGATCATGGCCTTGTTGTCAGCGTACAAGGTCGGTGCAGAGCGAGGCCGCTCACCAAGGTCGGCGAGCAAGAAGGTCAACCAGCGAAGCTCCTGTGCCGCCATGGCACCTGCGTAGATCTCTGCCTCTGCACTGGAAGTAGCCACAGACGACGACCGTGTAGACCTCCACGACACAGCACCAACTCCCAGACTGAAGCAGTAACCCTGAGTCGAGCGCTGAGTCTCCACGTCGTCAGCGTAGGAAGAGTCACAGTGACCAGTCAACGCCACTGGCTGAGTCCCTCCAAGCACAAGCCCCATGCCTGATGTAGTCGCCAGGTACTTCGCCACCCTCACAGCAGCTGTCCAGTGGACAGGACGGTGTCTCCCAGTCGCAACAAAGCGAGAAAGGATGCTGAGGGGAAAGGCGAGGTCCGGCCGAGTACAAGTCATCAGGTACATGAGGCAGCCCACCAGCTCTGCGTAGGGTCCACTGGACTCAAAGGGCTCGTCAGGAAAGGGGCCCGTGAGTCTGTGGTCAACAGCAAGAGGAGTGGGCTGAGTGGTGGAGAACTGGAAGTCGAACCGCCGAAGGACCTGCTGCACCATGTGTGACTGCGTCAGTGTGATGGTGCGAGCGGCTCTGTCCCGGGTGATCTGCAAGCCAAGGTAACGCTGCAGCTCACCCAGGTCAGTGCACTTGTGTCTCTTCTGCAGTTCGGACTTCACCTGAGCCAGGGCTGCCTTGTCAGCTGTAGCAAACACCAAGTCGTCGACGTAGACAAGGATAAATAACGGAGTAGAACCCGCTCGAACAAACAGCGACGGGTCGGCGGAGGACGGGCTGAACCCAAGGTCACGAAGCGTGGAGCGAAGAGTGTCGTGCCACTCACGGGGCGACTGGCGGAGACCGTAGACTGGTCGCCTCAGACTCCACTGAGTCCCAGGTGGGAAGGTGTCAGTGAAGCCAGGAGGACGGCGCAGCCAGATCTCCTCGTGCAGTCGGCCCTGGAGGAACGCAGTGGAGAAGTCGAGGGAGTGCAGCTCGTAGTCTCGCTGCGCTGCTATGTGGAGTAACACCCGAAGAGTAGTCATCTTCGGGGTCGGGGCGAAGGTCTGGAAGAAGTCAACTCCCTCACGCTGACTGAAGCCCCTAGCCACGTAGCACGCCTTGAACACCGGCGGTGCTCCAGGCGGCCGCTTCACCTTGAAGAGCCACATGCCATCGACTACGTTCGCCCTGGGAGGGGGAACTGCGTCGACGTAGGTGCCTGTGGATCTCCAAGACGCCAACTCTGAGTCCATAGCCGCTTTCCACTGAGAGGCCCACGCCCCTGACACTGCCTCGCGGTAAGTGCGAGGAGTCGGTATGTCAAGGGCGTCGGGGTCTCCCTCAGGGGAGAGCAGCATGGCACACACAGAGGGAGAAGCGGCTGCCCAGTACTCCAGCTCAGACTCTCTGTCCTCTAGGACGTCACAGCCAAGGGCAAACTCACCCCCGACGGACAGAGGACGGTAGGGAGGAGCTGGCACCACACGGGTGGCGTAGTCAAGGCGGCTGGCGGCAGCAAACTCAGCGACAGCGGCAGTAAGAGCAGAGACCGACGACGGAGGGAAACGAGAGTCGGTGATAAGAGTGGCGAGGACACGTGCGGCAACAGGACGAACAGTGCGGTAGTAGTCAGTGATAGGAGTGGGGAGGGCTGGGAGAGAGGACGGAGGAGGAGACGGGAGAACGGACACAGGAGAAGGAGAACGACGACGAGACGTACAAAGGAGGGCAGTGTGGAGGTCAGTAACAGGGGACGAGTGACGAGCACGCGGAGGACAACGAGTGATCAAGTCGTGACGGACCGAAGGAGGAGGAGACTGAGGAGGAGGAGAAGACCAGACCGCCGGACGGTCGTCAGGAGGAGGCAACGGAGGAACAAACACAGGAGGAGACTGGGAGCGGACAGGAGGAGAGGAGGAAAAGCCAAGGGCCCGCAGGCCACTCACAGGTGGGAACAACTGCCGCTCCAGGGGAAACTGCGGTGGCGGCTGCGGCTGCTGCAGCTGCGACTGCGGCGGCGGCTGCGGCTGCTGCTGCTGCGGCTGCGGCGGCGGCTGCGGCTGCTGCTGCTGCGGCTGCTGCTGCTGCTGCTGCTGCTGCTGCTGCTGGTGCTGCTGCTGCTGCTGCTGCTGCTGCTGCTGCCGCTGCTGCTCCAGAAGGTCCAGCACCCGCAGCTCCTGCCGCTCCCTCTCCAACCGCTCCTGCTCCTCACGCTCACGCCGACGGGCAGCCTGGAGACGCGTGTCGTGGCGGTGGGGAGGCGGAGTGGACTCCGTAGAACCAGGGTCTCCAGTGTCAGTCTCCTCAGACTCAGCACCCCCAGAACCAGCACCTCCAGTGCCAGGACCTCCAACTCCAGCACCCCCAGAACTGGCACCTCCAGTGCCAGCACCTCCAGCTCCAGCACCCCCAGAGCTAGCGCCACCTGCGCCAGCACCTCCAGCTCCAGCACCCCCAGAGCTAGCGCCACCTGCGCCAGCACCTCCAGCTCCAGCACCCCGCGACCGAGCACCCCCAGACCGAGCACCACCAGCGGCTGCACCTCCAGCTCCAACACCAACCGAGTCCACAACAACCTGTCGCGGAAGTGCCGAAGGCTGCTGAGGGGACTGTGAGGAGGACTGCGGGGAGGGAGACGCTACCTGACGCGCGACCGAGGGTAGAGGGGTAGCGTGGGACACACCAGACGGGGCAGGACCAGGGGGGGGCGGGGGTACCGGAGGAGCGGGAGCAGGAGGAGGAGAGGGTGCGAGGAAAAGAGGGGGAGGCGGTACCGGGAGACCTCGACAGGGGTACCGGGTGTAGTAGGACACGGACTCGTCAAACCGGACGTCACGGGAATCTAGGAACTGGTGGAGGGGAGGGTGGTAAAAGGACCAGTCGGCAGAGTCCACTGGGAAACCAAGGAAGACACAGGGGACGGCGCGTGCCGAGAGCTTGTCCGCGGAGGTGTCGCGAACAAGCGCAAGGCAGCCCCAGACTCGAAAGGCCGACCCGACACCAGGGGAACCAGCCCAAAGACTGGTCGGTGAAGCCTCGGGCCGCGAGACACGAGGCTGGAGGTTCAGCTGGTGTGCGGCGTAGCGAACCGCGTGGGGCCACAGAAAATGGGGCGCACGGGCATGGATCATGGACGTGCGGGCGATGTCCATGACCAAGCCTATGCGGCGCTCAGCAACCCCATTCTGCTGTGGGGACTCTGGCAGCGTCCAGGACTGGGTGATGCCCTGTTCGCCGCAGAATCCGCCGAGAATGCCGGAGCGAAACTCGCCCCCACGGTCGGAGTGGAGACAACTGACTCGACGACCACGAGTGCCCTCAGTGGCTAGAAGCCACCTGATCAGCGTAGCAGTCACCTCGGACTTCTTCGCAAGAGGGAACACTGTGGTGTACCTGGAGAAGTCGTCGACGACCACCAGAAAGTAACGCTCCCTCCCAGTCCCCTGCGTCGGGGCAGGGCCCCAGACGTCCAAGTGGAGAGTCTCGAAGGGAGCGGTGGCCGGACGAAGGGAGGAGGAGTGGGGAGTGGCGCGTAAGCGACCGGCGACGCACGGAGAGCAAGGAGGGGCAAGCGAGAGAGGGAGCGACGGGAAGGTGCGTGGGAGACCTGTGACTAGTCCCTGACTGAGCATGCCACGAAGGCGAGGGATCGACGGGTGGCCAAGACGGTGGTGCCACAGGACGGTGCGGTGGGCGAGAGAGCGACAGGAGCAGGACGCAGCGACTGGACTGGACACAGCGACCGGACTGGACACGACTACCTGGCTGGACACGGCAACTGGACTGGGGACCTGGGCAGGAGGGGACGCAACGACCTGAGGGGAGGACGCGACCGGGGAGCGCTCGGTGTAGAGAACGTAGAGACCGGAGCGGGGCTCCCTGGTGAACGTGGCCAGAACAGCACCTGTGGTAGCGTCAGTACAGACTGCAGTCCGCCCACCCCCCACGAAGGTAACCGTGATCCCCCTGTCCTGGAGGTATCCAACACCCACCAAGTTCCGAGTGAACGAGGGGATGTGGAGGCCACGCAGGACTCCAGAGGGGACCACAGGGCACGGGAGGGTGGTGGAGCTACGCGCAACGGCTGGTCCAGAGGTAGGATCAGCCAGAGCTACCGACACAGGTGTGAGGAGTGGCGTAAGGGTCGTGTGGTCGCGGAAGAAGCACTGAGACGCGCCCGAGTCCAGCGTGAACGACAGAGAGGCCTCAGCCGGAGGGTCACCTGACCCAGTCGCTACACAAGCACCTAGAGCAGCAACACAAGCACCTAAGCTAGACAGGCACAAGGCTACACTAGCAGGAGGCAAGCAGGCTAACCTACGAACACGCGAGCACACAGATCCATCAGCACTAAAGTCAGGATCAACATACAAAGCATGCTGACGCGCATTGTCCATGGACAAATCAAAGACATCAATCTTACGGGCTAACAGACGAGACCAGTGAGGCGTGACCGCCAGAGGGCCCCAACGAGCCCGGTAGAGGTCGTCGAGGCGGCGGAAGCACCGCGCGGCAGAGTGGTCGTCGCGACCACAGAGACATGGGCTACCCGGTCCGGTGACGCACCAGTGGGTGCACGGGCCAGCGTCACGGCGAGGGGGGCGAGGGGCCCAGCTGGAAGTACTGCTGCTGCGGCTGGTGCTCCCAGGGCCTCCCGGACCCCACTGCGGCGGGGGACCCCAGTGCTGCTGCGGACCCCACTGCAGCGGGGGCCCCCACTGCTGGAACTGCTGCGGCGCCTGCTGGTGCTGCTGTCCCTGCTGCTGCTTCGGGAAACACAAACGGCATGAGGAGGCGACTGAGGGAGGCAGAGGAGGGGGTGGAGTAGCGGGCAACAATAGCATCCCACACCCCCTGGGCTGTCTCCACCTGGTCAAAGTGGGCGGCCTCAGTCGGGGGGAGAAGCTCCGACAGTGTGAGAGCGGCGGCAGCGTCACGCGAGAGCCACACGTCCCTGGCCAGGACCCGACGGTCGTACTCCGCCTGGGCCGTAGGGGTCGGCTCCGGGGTGGTCGGCAAGGCGGCGTGGGATGGGGGGGCCTGCAGGGCACCAGACGCGTGAGCCCACAGAGTGGCGCCGTCCTGTCGCTAGCTGGTGAGGAAGCGTATGGTCTGGCGCTGCCAGGTACCGAACTCGATTGGGCGTCCCTCCGCATCGAAACGGAGGCGACGGGCCTCCATAGCGGAGCCCATGCTAGAGGCGGCTGGAGCACGGCGGAGGCGGAGCTAAGAACGAGGAGGAAAACTACGGAGCACCAGGAGAGAAAGCGGCGGAGCGAGAGACTAGGAGTACCGAGCGACCTAGACTAGGCGTGAAATCGTGGATCGCCAGCTACAGGTGCGAGGAGCGAGGTATGAGCGGCTAAAACGGCTCTAACCTAGGTGACCGGCGAGAGAGAGCGGCTGCCAGCCGCTGAGGGATAGACCAGTGTCAGCAGAGCTGGGGAGGGCCCCGCGCACAAGGCGGTGGTGGGGCTAAGGTGATGAACAGTGAGAGAGGGGCGGGGAGGCCGAATGCGACGGTGAAAATGGGCGGGAGGAGGATCTGACGGTGGGAAATGGGCGGGGAGGGGAGGTTGACGCGACGGGCAAGGGAGGGCGACGGGATTGGGAGGGGAGGGCGACGCGACGGGCAGGGGGAAGGGCGCGACAGTGGGAGGGGCCGGGCTAGGCGCTCGGTGAGGGCGTGGAGGGCGCGGAGGGTACTAACGTGCGGAGGGCGCGGAGGGCACTAACGTGCGGAGGGCGCGAAGGGGACGAACGTGCGGAGGGCGCGGAGGGCACGGAGGGCGCGGAGGGCGCTAAGGCGCGGAGGGCGCTAAGACTAGGCTAGGGCTAAGGAACTCGAACCTACAATGATACCATCTCAAGAGTAGAATGCAACGGAATGATTGGAATAGAAACGAATGGGGTACCCTAGAGTGCAACTCACTACAGCCTATCATATCAATGTTCAACATTTGACAACAGTCAACCCCGATAAGGAATTCGGGAAAATTTCTTACACTACCCCCCCCTTAAGAAAGGCGGTCAATATCCGAAACACGCCTGCGCGCCAAATAATCACGAACAAGTGACGAGGCGTCGAGCGAGTCAGAATGCACCCACGTGTCATCTTCACTGGTGCGTGTCATAATGAGTGAGGAATGTGTGAACTAACAGCATTGGGAGTACAAGTAGGAAAACCTAGAATGTTGTACCCCCTAAGGATAAACCCACTATAGCCTACAGAATAGAAACATATACAATGTTTGACACACCCCCATAGGCTAAGTGGGAGACAACCAGATGGTCACAAGACCAGTCAAAGCAAAGCAAAGCAAAACACAGCTCAGGGTGGATCTCAAGGATACCACACAAATTCCGAGCACAAGCAAGCGGTCACAAGACCAGTTCACATGCAGTTTGATAATACAACAAGAAATACAGTGATCACAACCTAGCAAGTGTAAACATGCAGGTAGACATATATAAGGATCACAGTACAAGCAGAGTCAGGAAGTAAGCAAGTGAGGCACAGTAGGCACAAGGCCTAGAACAGTACAGAAACGCTGATGATCACAAGGCTGAAGCGCCTTGGTGAACACATCAGCAGTGTTGGCCCGAGTGGCCACGTAAGCAAGACGAAGCTGACCACGCTGCTGCAACTCTCGAGCAAGGAAATAGCGCAGAGCGATGTGCTTCGTTCTGTACTCCAGTCTGTGCTCCTGACACAAGGCAATCATGGCCTTGTTGTCGACGTACAGAACTGGAGGAGAACGAGGCGGCTCTCCAAGGTCAGTCAGCACGTAGGTGAGCCAGCGTAACTCCTGTGCAGCCATGGCCCCTGCGTAGATCTCAGCCTCACAACTGGAGCTGAGAACAGAAGACGAGCGGGTAGACCGCCAAGAAACAGAGCCGGAGCCAAGGCTGAAGGTGTAACCCTGTGACGACCACTGCGTAGTCAAGTCGTCAGCCCAAGAAGCGTCAGCGTGACCAGTGAGGGCAACTCGAGCCCGTCCTCCAAGTACGAGCCCCATGCCCGACGTACTGCACAAGTAGCGCAACACCCTCTTAGCGGCATCCATGTGCTCCTTCCGGTGACGGCCAGGAGCGACATAGCGTGCTAGGATGCTAAGAGGGTATGCAAGGTCAGGTCGAGTGCAGGTCATCAGGTACATGAGGCAGCCCACAAGCTCTGGGTACGGGCCACTCGGCTCTACGGACTCGTCCGAAGGTGGAGCTGAGAGCGAGTGACCGGTAGGCAGAGGAGTGGACTGAGGCGAGGAGTACGTGAAGCGGAAGCGCTGAAGGACCTGCTGCACCATGTGTGACTGAGTCAGGGTAATGGTGCGCTGTGCTCTGTCCCCGGTGATCCGCAAGCCAAGATAGCTTGTCAGCTCACCCAGGTCTGTGCACGTGTGTCTCTTCTGCAGCTCCGACTTCACGTGGGTGAGTGCCTTAGTGTCAGAAGTAGCAAAGACCAAGTCGTCTACGTACACGAGAACGTAGAACGGCGGCAGAGTGGTGTCGGTGCGTAGAAACAGCGACGGGTCAGCAGTAGAAGGAGCAAACCCAAGAGCAGCAAGAGTAGTCCTCAGTGTGTCGTGCCACTCACGGGGTGCCTGGCGGAGACCGTAGACTGGCCGCCGGAGGCTCCACTGGGTACCAGGAGGAAACGACCCAGTGAAGCCAGGTGGGCGGCGCAGCCAGATCTCCTCGTGCAGGCTGCCCTGTAGGAAAGCAGTGCTGAAGTTAAGAGAGTGGAGCTCGTAGTCACGCTGAGCGGCGACGTGCAGCAGAACCCGAAGAGTGGTCATCTTCGGAGTAGGGGAGAAGGTCTGGAAGAAGTCAACTCCCTCACGCTGACTGAAGCCTCGTGCAACGTAACGCGCCTTGAAGACAGGCGGAGAACCCGGCGGCCGCTTCACCCTGAAAATCCACATGCCACTGACGATGTTCGCCCCAGGCGGGGGAACCTCGTCGACGTAGGTGCCTGTGGACTTCCAGGAAGCCATCTCTGCGTCCATGGATGTCTGCCACTGAGAGGAGTAGGGACCCTCTATCGCCTCTGCGTAAGAGCGCGGGGTCGGGATGTCTGGTGCATCCGGGTCTCCCTAAGGGGCAAGCAGCATGGACACGAGATGAGGTAAAGCAGCGGCAAAGCACTCAAACTCCTCCTGTCTGTCCTCAAGGACGTCCGTGCCAAGAGCACACTCACCCCCGACGGACGGAGGACAGACAGACTCAGACTCAGCAACAAGGCTAGCGGCGTAGTCTAGACGACAGGCGGCAGCAAAGTCAACAAGCTCAGCGACGAGAGCAGACGCAGCAGTGGACTCAAAGGTAGGGTCAGTGACAACAGTGGCAAGGAAACGCATGACAGTAGGACTGGCAGCACGAAGGGAGTCAGACTCCGGGTCCGGACCGTCAGGAAGAGAGGACGCAGGAGGAGACGGCAGAGGGACACGCTGTGGAGCAGTGGAAGGACGCAGAGTCATATAGTGAGTGCCAAGGACAGGAGGAGAACGCTGACGCGGAACACGACGACCAGCGCGGACAGCGCGGACAGACGACTCTGGACGAGACTCAGGTGACGCAGGACGAGACTCAGGCTCGCGACGCTCCGTAAGACCTCTAGTCGGCCCAGCGTAAGGAGAAGGACCAGGCATAGGAGAGGCAAGCTGTAACCGTGACTGCGACTCGACAGGTGGTGGACTCAGTAGGGGAGGAGGAGGACCAGTAGAGGGCGGGAGGCCAAGAACCTGCTGAAGGAGCAGAATGTAGTACGGCCGCGGCCGCGCAGCACCTCCTGAACCAGCAGAGACAGCACCAGCACCCTCAGCCCCAGGGTCTCCAGCTACAACTCCCGCAGCACCACCAGCAGCTCCAGCAGCTCCAGCACCTCCAGCTCCAACCCCCGCAGCAGCTCCAGTCCCAGCAGCTCCAGTACCTCCAGTACGAGCACCTCCAGGACCAGCGGCTCCAGCAGCTCCAGCACCAGCAGCACCTCCAGCAGCTCCAGCACCAGCAGCACCTCCAGCAGCACCACCAGCATCTCCTGCACCAGCAGCACCAGCTCCAGCTCCAGCAGAACCCCCAGTCCCAGCAGCTCCAGTACCGCCTGTACGAGCACCTCCAAGACCAGAGGGGCCAACACCTCTTGCAGCACCAGGGCCTCCAGCGGGCGGCACCTCAGCGCTAGGAGCGCCGCTCCGGAGGCTGCAGCGCCGAGCGTACCACTCACGCAGCCGCTGTGGGGAGGGAGGCTCCGGCCGAGACACGGCACCCGCAGCACCACCAGCTCCAACTCCGGCAGAACCCCCAGCCCCAGCAGCCCCACGCCGGAGGCTGCAACGCTGAGAGTACCACTCACGCAGCTGCTGTGAAGAGGGAGCGCCACCAGGCGCAGCACGGTCAGTCGCAGAACCCCCAAGCTCAACACCCCCAGTCTCAGCACCCCCAGGCTCAGCACCCCCAGTCCCAGCACCCCCTGTCTCAGCACCCCCAGGCTCAGTACCCCCAGTCTCAGCACCCCCTGGCTCAGGATCCCCAGTCTCAGCACCCCTAGGCTCAGCACCCCCAGTCTCTGTTGGTGCAACCCTACGGTTTGCACTCGGCTTGTTGTCCGTGTGCGTGAATGTGTGTGTGTATGGAATGGTATGAGGGCATGGGATAATATATATTTCATGCTTATAATTGTGTGTGAATGTTGAGTCATGATGTCGAGTGTGTGTGTCGAGTCAATAGCGAGTTATCGCTAGACGCGTGTTACGCGGTCGTTTGTGTCTCGCGCGCGGTTTCTACTTTGTCGTGCGCGGTTTCTATTTTGTCCTGTGTCGAACGTTCGGCGTGTCGCAGGTGTGTGCAGCAGACCCATCAAGAACTCAAGGATGAGTTTGTGATGAAGAGCCCGAGCCTTGGTGTCAAGCCTGAAGTGATTTCGAAGCTTGCCAAAAGGGTACACCTCAAGATATTGAAGATAGTTACATTACTTTGTGTAGTGTAACATTTCACTTGGTGTAGGCCCTAGTGAAGGGTAGTTTCGAGACCCTTCGTGGTTGGGGACAGTGTGGCACTGTTCCACATCACTGTACCTCGGCTCTTGGGGTTTGTAGGAGCTGGGAGTCATTCCCAACTCGTAACTCTTCCTATCTTGTGTTCTAAGACTATAGTGGCTGCCATAGTACCGTTCGTTCAAACCGACGCTGTGTCGTCAATTCTTTATCAAATCGTGCAATCTAAATTGCTAATTGTAGACGACGTGAAGACGCTCCAGATCCAATTTGAATCAAGTCATTTGCCACTGTGAGCAGAACGCTATCAACGTTTGAAGCCACTGTGCAGAAATCCGTCTGTGCTCTCTATCTTTCGTTTTAGGCACATTCAAGCCTATTGTGTCTATAACAGTCTCAGCGCCCCCAGGCTCAGCACCCCCAGTCCCAGCACCCCCAGTCTCAGCACCCTTAGGCGCAGTACCCCTCGCAGGACCAGAGTCGACAGCTACCTCGACAGGCTCGACCGGGTCTACCTGGGAAACACCTGAGGGAGCAGGACCCTGGGGAGGGAGGGGGTCTACCAAAGGGACACCTGGGGTGAGGAAGAGCGGCGGGGGGGGAAGCGGGGCAGTGTGGTAGGGGAAAAGACGGTAAAAGGGTACCGACTCGTCAAAAGTGACGTCCTGAGAGGCGAAGACACGGCGCGAGGTGGGGTGGTAAAACTGCCAGCCAGGCGCGTCAGTGGGGAAGCCAAGGAAGACACAGGGAACAGTGCGGGCGGAGAGCTTGTCCGCGGACGTATCGCGGACAAAAGCACGAGATCCCCAGACCCGGAACACCGACGCATCGCCAACCTCTCCCGTCCAACGCAGTGTCGGCGAGGTCTCCGGAACGGAGACACGGGGCCAGAGGTTGAGCTGACGCGCAGCGTATCGAACCGCAAACGGCCACAGAAAATGGGGGGCAGCCGCATGGATCAGGGAGGTACGAGCGACCTCCATGACTAAGCCAATGCGGCGCTCAGCAACCCCATTCTGCTGAGGAGAGGCCGGAAGCGTGAACGACTGCTCAATGCCCTCCCCCTGACAGAAGGCCCTCAAGAGGTCGGAGGAAAACTCACCACCTCTGTCAGAGTGCAGACGCAGGACTGGAAAGTCCGCGTGGAAGCGCTTGTGCAGCTGGAGACGACTGTTGCGGATCCAAGGGATCAAAACATCAGGGACTTCACCCTTGGTGCGCAAGGGGAAGACCGTGGTGTAACGCGTGTAGTCGTCAACCACCAGCAGGAAGTAGCGCTCGCCGCCCTGTCCACGGACGCGGGCTGGGCCCCACACGTCCAGGTGGAGAGTCTGCAGGGGAGCCTCTGTCGGGGGGAACGAGGAGGAGTGAGGAGCGGCGCGCTGCCGCCCCTCGACACAGGGAAGGCAGGGAGGGGCAGGCGAGGGTGGCAGAGGAGGCAGAGTCGCTGGAAGTCCAGAGACAAGGAAACGTCGGTGCATGCCACGAAGGCGCTGCACTGACGGGTGACCAAGGCGGTGGTGCCAGAGGACGGTCTGGTGTGACAGGGTGCGACACGAGCAGGGGGCTGACAACTTACCTGACGCAGACGCAGACGCAGCTACCTGAGGGGACTCAGTGGTGAGTGTGTACAGGTCCGACCCCGGCTGCCGAGTGAAGGTAGCCAGGTGGCGACCCGTCCGAGCATACGTGCAGTGGGTCACACACTCATAGGCAGGGGTGAACTGGTGAACACCCCCGTCCTGGAGAGCAGAGCCCGCCACCAAGTTCGTAGAGAACGAGGGGAGGTAAAGACCCGACAGGGTGCCAGATGGGACCGCAGGACAAGGGAGGACAGTGGAGGAGGTCGCAAGGACCGGGCCCCTAGAGGGGTCAGCCAGGGAGACAACAACAGGCCGAGCTAGCTGCTCAAGGACAGTGCGGTCACGAAAGAAGCAGCGGGAAGCACCCGAGTCCAGTGTGAAGGTGTGCAGTGCCTCAGTAGACGCAGTACCAGCAGGCGCAGACGCACGAGCACCTGGAGCAGCAGACTCACTAGCACCTAGAGCAGCAGCCGCACCAGGACCTAGGGCAGCAGACGCACTAGCACCTAGAGCGGCAGCCTCACCAGTACCTAGAGCAGCAGACTGGATACCGGGGTCAGGCGGCACACACAGGTGACAGGCACCCTCATCACTAGTAGACAATGCATACATGGCAGTGAGGAGAGCATCATAGTCAAGAGCAAAGATATCGACCCTCTGCCTAAGCAGCTCCAGCCAGAAGGGGAGCTCAGCGTCGTCGCCAAACTCTGTACGCCAAGCGTCGCTCAGACGGGCGAAGCAGCGGGACTCAGTGTGACTAGGTGTCCCGCAAGGCTGACCAGTCCGGGCACCTGTGCGAATGACGTACGGGCAGCGAGCAGGACTCAGTGACCCGCTACTCTGAGCGTACCACTCACGAAGCTGCTGGGGCGAAAGAGCCTCGCGGGGACGACGCTGCAGCTGCACCTGGCCACTACCAGAAGATCCCGAACTACCCACTCCAGAGCGACTCCCACGACGGCCACCCCGACAACCCCAACTAGCGTACCACTCACGAAGCTGCTGGGGCGTGAGGGACTCACGCGGCCGGCCCTGGAGCTGCATCTGGCCACGCCAGGAGCAGCAGTAGCAGCAGTAGCAGCAGTAACAGCAGTAGCAGCAGTAGCAGTAGCAGTAGGAGCAGTAAAAGCAGTAGCAGCAGTAGCAGCGGTAGCAGCGCTTGCAGGGCAGTGCTCACCAGTGGTGGGAAGGGCAGGCGCAAGACGGCGGCGACAGCGGGGCCGCTACAGCTGCAGGGAGCTCCGCGGCAGCTGCTGCAGGGCGGGGCCACGACTGCGGCTAGGGGCTCCGCGGCAGTTGGTGCAGGGCGGGGCCGGGCCGCGACGGCAGCTGCTGCAGGGGGGGGGGGGGGGAGACAGGGCTGCAACGGCCGCTGCTGCAGGGCGGGGCAGGGCCGCGACGGCAGCTGCTGCAGGGTGGGGCAGTCCGAGACGGCAGCTGCTGCAGGGCGGGGCAGGGCCGCAACGGCAGCTGCTGCAGGGCGGGGCAGGGCCGCGACGGCAGCTGCTGCAGGGCGGGGCAGGGGTGGCCGTCCCAAGGGCGGGCGCGTAGTAGGGCAGGGCGCCGCGGCGGGCAGGGGCGACTCCGCGCGGGTCCCGCAGGGGCGTCGCGATGAGGCGGGGGCGACGCGCAGGTCCCGCAGGGGCGTCGCGACGAGGCGGGGGCGGCGCGGCGGAGCTGGGCGTCGCGACTCGGGTCGTGCGGGGCCGTGCGGGGCAGTGGGCTGCACGGGCAGGCCGCGCGAGCGGCTCGCGGGCCGCGCTAGAGCTGCGCGAGCAGCTGACGGGCCACGCGCGGGCTGCGCGAGCGGCTGACAGGCCGCGCGCGGGCTGCGCGAGCGGTTGACGGGCCGCGCGCGAGCTGCGCAAGCGGCTCGCGGGCTGCGCGCGGGCGACGCGTGCCTCTAGCGGGCTGCGCGGCCTGCTCGAGAGGTGCGCGCGGGCAGAGTGGGCGGCTGGCGGGCGGCGCTCGGGGCTGCACGGGGCCGCGAGGGGCTGCGTGCGGGGCTAGTGGGCATCGCGCAACTAGCAAAAGACAAAGGGGGCGCACGAGGGCGCAGGCAGGAAGCGCACGAGGGCGCACATGCAGTAGGCAGTAGTAGCAGTGGTGGGCCCTAACAGTAGTCGGTCCTAGGCGACTAACCTAGGCTCGTGATACCATGTCATAATGAGTGAGGAATGTGTGAACTAACAGCATTGGGAGTACAAGTAGGAAAACTTAGAATGCTGTACCCCCTAAGGCTAAACCCACTATAGCCTACAGAATAGAAACATATACAATGTTTGACAGTGCGTTCTGTCCAACGGATGAGAAAATCCACGTGGCGACCAGCTGCGTCAAGGCGAACCCGATGTGCCAGAATCTTCGAAGGATCGAGAGTCGGCTCTGGGACAGGTCGTGCAGTTGGGGCAGCTTGTTGCCGCGCGATGTCGGTCGTGGCTGGCACGAATTTGCGAAGCAGGCTGACGTGGAAGGCGTCATGAATGCGCCAGTCGTCGGGTAGCAGCAGCTTCGCGGTGACAGGTGTCACCATCTTGATAATCTTGAATGGCCCACAAAATCGTGGCCGTAGTTTTTACGGGCCGGGCAGGTGCAGGTTCTTCGTGTCAAGTAGCACTAATTGCCCAGTGGTCAAGACGAGTTCTCGGCGTAGCAGGTCGGTGTATTTGCGGGAAGTTATATTCGCCTTGCGAATTGCGTCTGCGGCTTTTTCGCGGGCTTCCTGTAGTTCCGTCACAAAGGTTTGTGACCTCGGTACTGGGTTGTCGAGGGAAGTCGCTGTAGGAACCGTTGGGTCCATCCCGTAATTCAGGAAAAACGGGGAGTGATTAGTCGTACTGGACGGTGCGTTGTTGAAGGCGAACTCCAACATGGCGAGGGATTCTTCCCAGCGGGCAGGGTCGGGGCAGTTTGTCCTGATCAGCTGCTCCATGGTCTGACTGGTCCGCTCGGTCTGGCCGTCCGTCTGTGGGTGATATGCCGATGAGAACTGTAGTTTCGTGCCGTACTGCGCCCACGTCTCCTTCCAGAATTTCGATGTAAACTTCGGGTCTCGGTTGCTGATGATCGCCGATGGGATGCCGTGTAGTCGCACGACCGTTGAGATGAATAGGCGCGCAGTTTCTTTGGCTGTGATTGTCGTTCGGCATGGGGCAAAATGCGCCATTTTCGTGAAGCGGTCGACGACGACGAGCACAGCGTCGTTGCCGGACGGCCTAGCTGGCATCCCCGTGACAAAATCCATTGTCACTTGCTGCCACGGTCGTTCGGGTGTCTCGAGGGGTTGCAGTAGCCCAGCTGGTCGTTGACGTGTCGATTTCATGGCTTGGCACACCCTGCATGAGGACACATATCGCTGCACGTCGTTAGAGGAGTGAGGCCAGTAATATTGACGGTGCAGTAATTTCTGGGTTTTATCAACCCCGAAGTGTCCGGAGAAGTTCGAATCGTGGACCTCTTGGATAAGGAGTTCACGCAGCAGCCTGTAAGCGGGAACCCAAATCCGGTCGGTTCCGGATTTTAGGTAATAATCCCCTTTCTGCGTCGTGGCCTGCTGATGATTCCCAGTCGTGAAGAACGGGTCCTAGTGTAGCCGTGGGTGAATAGTCCTGTAATTAGCGGGTTCGAATGGGTTATGAGTACTGCAGCGGATTGTACTGTCGGTCGGGTCAGGGCGTCGGCGATGTTATTCGCCCCTTTCTTGTACGTGATGCGGTAGGTGAAGAGGCTCTCCATGTAGTCCAGCCACCGGATTTGTCGCGGGTTGAGGTTGGGCTGGGCTCGCAGGTACTGTAGGGACTTGTGGTCCGTGCGAACAGTGACGTCGGCGCCCACCAAGTAGCAGCGCCACAGTTTGAACGCGTGTATTATAGCGAGCATCTCCTTGTCGTGTATCGGGTAGTTGCGTTCGGCTGCTTGCAGCTTGCGTGATTCGTAGGCGATCGGCTGCAACCCGTTCCCGAAATCTTGGAGTAGCACTGCTCCGATGGCGAAATCTGAGGCGTCGATGACGACTTCGAACGGCTTCGATGGATCGGCGATGCGCAGCACAGGAGGGGAAACGAGAAAGTGCTTGAGTTCCTGGAAAGCCGTTTCTGCCTCCTCCCCCCACACAAAATTTCTGTCCTTGTGCAGTAAGTCGGTCAGCGGGCCGGTTATCCCCGCCATATTCGGGATAAACCGCCTGACGTAATTTACGAACCCCAGAAAACTCTGCAGTTCCGTGACATTCGTCGGGGACTTCCACTACTGTATGGTCTTGATCTTCGCCGGGTCGATTTTAATGCCGTCGCGCGAGATGACGTGCCCCAAAAACTCCAACTCATGCTTAAAAAGCTCGCACTTAGAGCCCTTGGTGATGAGTCGATTCTCCTGCAGCCGCTTAAACACTGCATCCAGGTCGCGGAGGTGTTGCTCCCTTGTCTTGCTAAAAATCAGGATATTGTCCAAGTAGACGATGACACATCGGTCTAGAAGATCCCGAAAACCCCTGTTCATGGTGAGTTGAAATGTCGAAGGCGCGTTCGTGAGGCCGAAAGACATCACTGTAAATTCGTAACTCCCGTAGCGTGTGCGAAACGCAGTCTTGTGACAATCGTCGGCGAAGACTCGAATCTGGTGGTAACCGCCACGTAAGTCAATCTTCGAGAAATAGCGAGCGCTGCGAAGTTGGTCGAGGAGGTCGTCGGTGCGTGGGATTGGGTAGCGAGACTTGATGGTGACCCGGTTCAGCGCGTGATAGTCGATGCACATGCGAAGCCCGCCGTCTTTCTTCGGAGTGAACAGTATGTCAGAATGAACGAAACAGGAATGATTGACTAGCAACAGAATGAGAGTACAAGTATGACAAACCTAAAGTTCTGTACCCCCTAGAGGCTAACCCACAATAGCCTACACAAGTATAACACATACAATCTTTGACACACCCCCATAGGCTAAGTGGGGGAGAGCAAGGGGTCACAGGACCAGTCAAAGCAAAGCAAAACAAGCTCAGGGTGGATCTCAAGGATACCACACAAATTCCGAGCACAAGCAAGTGGTCACAAGACCAGTACACATGCAGTTTGATAATAGAACAAGAGGTACAGTGATCACAACCTAGCAAGTGCAAGCATGCAGGTATATATATAGAGATCACAGTACAAGCAGAGTCAAGAAGTGAGCAAGTGAGGGAGAGTAGGCACAAGGCCTAGAACAGTACAGAAACGCTGATGATCACAAGGCTGAAGCGCCTTGGTGAACACATCAGCAGTCTTGGCCCGAGTGGCCACGTACAAAAGACGAAGCTGACCACGCTGCTGCAACTCTCGAGCAAGGAAGTAGCGCAGAGCTATGTGCTTCGTTCTGTGCTCCAGTCTGTGCTCCTAACACAAGGCAAGGGCGGCCTTGTTGTCGACGTACAGCACTGGAGGAGAACGAGGCCGCTCTCCCAGGTCGGTCAGCAGGTAGGTGAGCCAGCGAAGCTCCTGGGCAGCCATGGCTGTGGCGTAGATCTCAGCCTCACAACTGGAGCTGAGAACAGAGGAAGAGCGTGTAGAACGCCAAGAAACTGAGCCAGAGCCAAGGCTGAAGGAGTAACCCTGAGACGACCGCTGAGTAGCCTGGTCGTCAGCCCAAGAAGCGTCTGAGTGTCCAGTGAGGACAACGTCGCGCC
This sequence comes from Closterium sp. Naga37s-1, assembly GCA_947471745.1. NCBI lineage: Eukaryota > Viridiplantae > Streptophyta > Zygnematophyceae > Desmidiales > Closteriaceae > Closterium > Closterium sp. Naga37s-1. Next base: position 3,508,922 of record CANJKZ010000149.1, on the reverse strand, counting down.
GTCCTCCAAGCACAAGCCCCATGCCCGACGTACTGCACAAGTAGCGCAACACCCTCTTAGCTGCATCCATGTGCTCCTTCCGGTGACGGCCAGGAGCGACATAGCGTGCTAGGATGCTAAGAGGGTAGGCTAGGTCAGGTCGAGTGCAGGTCATCAGGTACATGAGGCAGCCCACAAGCTCTGGATACGGGCCACCCGGCTCTACGGACTCATCCGAAGGCAGAGCTGAGAGCGAGTGACCGGTAGGCAGAGGAGTGGGCTCAGGCGAGGAGTACGTGAAGCGGAAGCGCTGAAGGACCTGCTGCACCATGTGTGACTGAGTCAAGGTGATGGTGCGCTGTGCTCTGTCCCGGGTGATCCGCAAGCCAAGATAGCTTGTCAGCTCACCCAGGTCTGTGCACGTGTGTCTCTTCTGCAGCTCCGACTTCACGTGGGCGAGTGCCTCAGTGTCAGCAGTAGCAAAGACCAAGTCGTCTACGTACACGAGAACGTAGAACGGCGGCAGAGTGGTGTCGGTGCGTAGAAACAGCGACGGGTCAGCAGTAGAAGGAGCAAACCCAAGAGCAGCAAGAGTAGTCCTCAGTGTGTCGTGCCACTCACAGGGCGCCTGGTGGAGACCGTAGACTGGCCGCCGGAGGCTCCACTGGGTACCAGCTGGGAACAACCCAGTGAAGCCAGGTGGGCGGCGCAGCCAGATCTCCTCGTGCAGGGTGCCCTGTAGGAACGCAGTGCTGAAGTCAAGGCAGTGGAGCTCGTAGTCACGCTGAGCAGCGACGTGCAGCAGAACCCGAAGAGTGGTCATCTTCGGGGTCGGGGAGAAGGTCTGAAAGAAGTCAACTCCCTCTCGCTGACTGAAACCTCGTGCAACGTAACGCGCCTTGAAGACAGGCGGAGAACCCGGCGGCCGCTTCACCCTGAAAATCCACATGCCACTGACGATGTTCGCCCCAGGTGGGGGAACCTCGTCAACGTAGGTGCCTGTGGACTTCCAGGAAGCCATCTCTGCGTCCATGGCTGTCTGCCACTGAGAGGAGTAGAGACCCTCCATCGCCTCTGCGTAGGAGCGTGGGGTCGGGATGTCTGGTGCATCCGGGTCTCCCTCAGGGGCAATCAGCATGGACACAAGATGAGGTAAAGCAGCAGCAAAGCACTCAAACTCCTCCTGTCTGTCCTCAAGGACGTCCGTGCCAAGAGCACACTCACCCCCAACGGACGGAGGACAGACAGACTCAGACTCAGCAACAAGGCTAGCGGCGTAGTCTAGACGACAGGCGGCAGCAAAGTCAACAAGCTCAGCGACTAGAGCAGACGCAGTAGAGGACTCAAAGGTAGGGTCAGTGACAACAGTGGCAAGGAGACGCGCGACAGTAGGACTGGCAGCACGAGTAAGGTCTGACGGCGGGTCAGCAACGTCAGGAAGAGAGGACGCAGGAGGAGACGGCAGAGGGATGCGCTGTGGAGCAGTGGAAGGACGCAGGGTCATATAGTGAGTGCCAAGGACAGGAGGAGGACGCTCACGCGGAGCACGACGACCAGCGCGGACAGCCCGGACAGGCGACTCTGGACTAGACTCAGGCGACGGAGGACGAGACTCAGGCTCACGACGCTCAGTAAGACTACCCGTCGGCGCAGTGTAAGGAGAAGGACCAGGCAGCGGAGAGGCAGGCTGTAACTGTGACTGTGACTGGACAGGCGGTGGACTCAGTAGGGGAGGAGTAGGACCAGTAGAGGGCGGGAGACCAAGAACCTGCTGAAGGAGCGGAACGTAGTACGGCCGCGGCCGCTCAGCAACTCCAGCTCCAACCCCCTCAGCAGCTCCAGTCCCAGCAGCTCCAGTACCTCCAGTACGAGCACCTCCAGGACCAGCGGCTCCAGCAGCTCCAGCACCAGCAGCACCTCCAGCAGCACCGCCAGTAGCAGCAGTGCCTCCAGCAGCTCCAACACCGGCAGCACCTCCAGTAGCTCCAGCAGTACCAGCACCAGCAGCACCAGTACCAGCAGCACCTCCAGCAGCTCCAGCAGCACCTCCAGCAGCTCCAGCAGCACCAGCAGCACTGCTAGCAGCAGCAGCACCTCCAGCAGCTCCAACAGCACCAGCACCAGCAGCACCTCTAGCAGCGCCAGCAGGACCAGCACCTCCAGCAGCTCCAGCAGCACTAGCACCAGCAGCACCTCCAGCAGCAGCAGCACCTCTAGCAGCTCCAGCACCAGCAGCAGCTCCAGCAGCACCAGCACCAGCAGCACCTCCAGCAGCAGCAGCACCTCCAGCAGCTCCAGCACCAGCAGCACCTCCAGCTCCAGGGTCCTCGACACTAGGAGCGCCACTCCGGAGACTGCAGCGACGAGCGTACCACTCTCGAAGCCGCTGGGGAGAGGGCAGCTCCCGCCTAGGAGGGGAAGCACGAGCACGAGCTCCAGCAGTACCTCTCCTGAGGCTGCAGTACTGTAAGTACCACTCACGCAGCTGTTGTGAGGAAAGAGCGCCTCCAGTTGAAGCACTCTCAGTCGCAGCACCCTCAGGCTCAGCACCCCCAGACTCAGCACCCCCAGACTCAGCACCCGCAGGCTCCGCACCCCCAGACTCCGCAACTCCAGGCTCCGCACCCCCAGGCTCCGCACGCTCAGGCTCAGCACCCCGAGCAGGACGAGAGTCGACAGCTACCTCGACAGGCTCAACCGGGTCTACCTGGGACACACCTGAGGGAGCGGCACCCTGAGGGGGGAGGGGGTCTACCACAGCAGCACCTGGCGCGAGAAAGAGAGGTGGGGGGGGGAGCGGGGCAGTGCGGTAGGGGAAGAGGCGGTAGTAGGGCACCGACTCGTCAAAAGTGACGTCCTGAGAGGGCAGGACACGGCGCGAGGTGGCGTGGTAAAACTGCCAACCAGACGCGTCCGAGACAAAGCCAAGGAAGACACAAGGAACAGCGCGGGAGGAGAGCTTGTCCGCGGACGTATCGCGGACAAAAGCTCGAGATCCCCAGACCCGGAAACGCGACGCATCGCCAACCTCCCCCGTCCACAGCAGTGTGGGCGAGGTCTCCGGCAAGGAGACACGGGGCCAGAGGTTGAGCTGATGCGCAGCGTACCGGACCGCAAACGGCCACAGAAAGTGGGGGGCAGGTGCATGGATCAAGGAGGTACGAGCGACCTCCATGACCAAGCCAATGCGGCGCTCAGCAACCCCATTCTGCTGTGGAGAGGCCGGAAGCGTGAACGATTGGCGGATACCGTGCTCCGCACAGTAGGCCGCCAAGAGGTCGGAGGAGAACTCGCCACCTCTGTCTGAGTGCAGACGCAGGACAGGAAAGTCCGAGTGGAACCGCTCGCTGAGCTGGAGACGAGAAGCGCGGATCCAAGGGATCAAAACATCAGGGACCTCACCCTTGGTGCGCAAGGGGAAGACCGTGGTGTAGCGCGAGTAGTCGTCAACAACGATCAGGAAGTACCTCTCCTGACCCTGTCCACGGACGCGGGCTGGGCCCCACACGTCCCTGTGGAGCGTCTGCAAGGGAGCAGTCGTCGGGGGAAACGAGGAGGAGTGGGGAGCGGCGCGCTGCCGCCCCTCGACACAAGGAAGATAGGGAGGAGCAGGCGAGGGTGGGAGGGGAGGGAGTACCCGGGGAAGACCAGAGACAAGGTACCGTTTGTGCATGGCACGAAGGCGCTGCACTGACGGGTGACCAAGGCGGTGGTGCCAGAGGACAGTCTCGTGCGCCAGAGAGCGACACGAGCAGGGGGCAGACAGCTGACCTGACCCAGACGCAGACGCAGCTACCTGAGGGGACTCAGTGGTCAGTGTGTACAGGTCCGACCCCGGCTGCCTAGTGAAGGTAGCCAGGTGACGGCCCGTCCGAGCACACGTGCAGTGTGTCACGCGCTCGTAGGCAGGGGTGAACTGGTGGACACCCCCGTCCTGGAGCGCACAACCCGCCACCAAGTTCGTAGAGAACGAGGGGAGGTGGAGACCGGACAGTGTGCCCGACGGAACCGCAGGACAAGGAAGGACAGTGGAGGAGGTCGCAATGACCGGACTCCCAGAGGGGTCAGCAAGGGAGACAGCAACTGGTCGGGCAAGCTACTCAAGGGCAGTGCGGTCACGAAAGAAACAGCGAGAAGCTCCTGAGTCTAGAGTGAAGGTGTGCAGTGCCTCAGTGGACTCAGTACCAGGGGGCGCAGACTCACTAGCACCTAGAGCAGCAGCCTCACCAGCACCTGGGGCAGCAGACACGCGAGCACCTAGAGCAGTAGCCTCACCAGCACCTGGGGCAGCAGACAAGCAAGCACCTAGAGCGGCAGCCTCACTGGTCCGAATGCCCGGGTCGGGCGGAACACGCAGGTACTGATCACCCTCTCCACTAGTAGACAACACATACATGGCAGTGAGAATAGCATCAAAGTCAAGAGCATAGATATCAATGTTCTTCTTCATCAGGTCAGCCCAGCGGGGCAGCTCAGTGGCAGCAGGGAACGGAGTGCGCCAAGCGTCGTCAAGGCGGGAGAAGCAGCGCTGCGTGGTGTGCGCCCTCCCACACGTCTGGCCAGTGCGGTCACCAGTGCGGATGACGTACGTACAGCTAAGGCCACCCCCCCCCCCCCCCCCCGTGCTGAGAGTACCACTCACGAAGCTCCTGGGACGACGGAGTGTGCTGCTGGCTCTGGCCACCGCCAGCGCCTCCACGACCACCACCGCCGCCGCCACCACCTCGACCACCACCGCCTCTGCCGCCTCCGCGTCCACCGCCTCCCCAACCACCGCCTCCACCCCGGCCACCTCCTCCGCTGCTGCCGCCTCCACCCCCACCGCTGCCACTAGCCCCTCCAGTCCCGCCACCACCCCCACCACCGCCACCGCCCCCACCACTACCTCCCCCGCCGTCACCTCCACCTCCCTTGCCCCCTTTGCCCTTGCCGCTGCGGCGCCAGCTCGGAGCGGACGCAGTCCCGACCTGCTCAGTACCAACTAGGTCGACAGCAGCAGCAGAGGCGACAGAGGGGAGAAGGGGGGAAGGGGAACACCCCTCGAAGAAAGGGGTGCGGGGGTCGCCACGAGAGGCAGCTACAGCGACTATGCTAGTCTCGGCTGCAAGCAGTTCCTTCTCGAGCAGGTCTATGGTGAGCTCAGTGGGGGAGCGAGCGAGGAAGTGGTCCCTGACCGCACGAAGAGAGTCAGGGAGACGGGTGACAAGGTGGTAGAGAGTGAGCCAGAGCGGGGGGGGGTGGGTGGCAAGAAACTCAGCGGGCATAGCGGCACGGAAGCGAGCCTCACTAGTGCGGAGGTGCGTGGTGAGGTCAGCGACTGGTCTGGGAACAGGTAGGGAAGCGAGAGACGGCCTAGCGCAGCAGAGGCAGGTGAGGAGTAGCGTGCAACTACAGCAGTGTACAGTGCCTGCGCAGTTTTGTGCTGGCCAAAGTGCTCGCGCTCATCTACCGGCAGGGAGTTGCGAATAGCAAAGCGAGCGTGGGCGTCACGAGTCTGCCACTGTGAACGGGCAGTACTGTCAGCAGTAGCAGCAGGGGCAGCAGCATTGCCTAGCGCGTGATCGTACAGCGAGATATCCTCCTTGGCAGTGAGCTGGAGGAACAGGTGCAAGTCATCGAGCCAGGTCTCAAACTTCAGTGGGCGGCCCTCAGCATCGAAAGCTAGTACAGCAGGGCTAGCCATAGTTGCAGTAAGAGCAGTAGTAACAGCAGTAGTGTCGTAGCAGCAGCAGGAACAGTAGCAGTAGTAGCAGCAGGCGAAACCCTAAAAGCAGCAGGCAGCGCGACTCAGGTAGGGCGGCTCGGTCCAGAGAGGGCTGCTCAGTATGGGGAGGGCGGCGCGGCTCGGTTCGGGCGGCGCGGCTCGGCTCGGGCTGGGCGGCTCGGTTCTGGCGGGGCCGTGGCTGTCGCGTGCGGGGCTGCTGGGGCTGCTGTGCGTGGCGCTAAGGGGCGGCGCGTGGGGTCGACGGGGCCGCTAAGGGGGGGGCGCGCACGGGGTCGACGGGGCCGACGGGGCCGCTAGGTGGAGCGCGCGCGCGGGGTCGACGGGGCCGACGGGGCCTCTAAGGGGCTGCGCGCGGGATCTACGGGGCCGTGAGGTGGGCCGCTAAGGGGCGGCTCGTGGGGTCGACGGGGCCGACGGGGCCGCTAAGGGCGGGGGCGCACGGTGTCGACGGGGCCGACGGGGCCTCTAAGGGGCTGCGCGCGGGGTCGACGGGGCCGACGGGGCCTCTAAGGGGTTGCGCGCGGGGTCGACGCGGCCGTGAGGGAGGCCTCTAAGGGGCGGCGCGCGGGTCGCTAAGGGGCGGGTCGCTGGTCGCGGGGCCTTACGGGGCCGTTAAAGAGGGGCGCACGAGGGCGCTGGGGGAGGCGCTCGAGGGCGCTCCGACAGTCGGGCGCACGAGGGCGCTAGTAGTCAGTCAGCAGTGGTGGGCCCTAAGAAAAATCGGTCCTAGCGGAGGACCTGCTCTGAAACCATGTCAGAATGAACGAAACAGGAATGATTGACTAGCAACAGAATGAGAGTACAAGTATGACAAACCTAAAGTTCTGTACCCCCTAGAGGCTAACCCACAATAGCCTACACAAGTATAACACATACAATGTTTGACACAGTATTGGTGCTGCGAAGGGAGACGTGCTGGCTCGAATGAACCCTTTCTCCAACAGCGCGTCAATTTGACTTCGCAGCTCCTCGAGTTCCGACTGGGTCAACCGCCATCGTGTCCGAACATTCAGCTGCGCGCCAGGTTCCAGCTGGATTTTGTGGTCCTCAGGTCTCTCGGGTGGCAGTCCAGGTGGCAGATCGTCGGGGAAAATGTCGGGGTACCTCCGAATCAGCTCCGCTAAATCCGGTGGTACAGCTGCACACAGCTTCTCGATGTCCTTTCCGTCGGTGTCAACCGCCAACTCGCGTAAGCAGACAGCGAACAGCTGCGCGCCCCTGTTGAAGTGGCGAGCTATAGTGACAGCTTTGACGCACGGGGCTTGGATGTAGTCAGGTGTCCATGCAGGCAGCTTAATTAGCCTTTCGTGCTTGTTGATGCTGCACGATCCCGTTGTCCAGTCGATGACGGGGTTGTGCCGTCGCAGCCGATCACGTCCCAGCAGCACGTCGCAGCCGTCCAGTGTTGTCGCGAGAAACTTCATGCTGAAGCCGAAATCGTCGCCGCATTCGATCCTGACCGTCCGTGTTTCTTCCGTTATCGCTAGAGGCGTCCCATCCACGAGGCGGGCGTCAATTTCGGGCAGGCACCTGTCAAGTTGCAGCTTGCATTTTTTTGCGCTCGCCAAGTTGAAGAGGCTATGGCTGGCCCCTCCATCGACGAACATTTTCGAGTTATTTTTTAACACTTGCCAGCGACCAGCACAGGGTGATCCACATGTGTATCCCCGTTATTCGGCCGAGTGCGATCGATTGCATGAATCGGAACCACGACTCGGTGGGGATGGTGGGGTTCGGGCGACGGAGCGCAGTCAGTAAAGGGCCCGCTAATTACTGACTCTTCCCATTTCCCTGCTCCTTCCTGTCGTTCCCCGTCAGCGGCGTTTTCTCGTGGCAGTCTTTCATGTAGTGACCCGTCTTCCCACACCGGTAACACGGTCCCTTAGGAGGGCGGTCGGGTGTATGGACGGCATTGATCGTGGCCCGATGGGTCTGGCCACGAAAGCGGTTTCCATCCCTGGAAGCTGCTCTCGCGTACTGCATCAGCACATCTGTTGACTCCGCCAGCCGTACTGCTTCAAGGAATGATGTCGGGCGGCCCCTGCGAACCTCGTACTGTATCTCGAATTTGAGGCTGCTGATATACTTATCCAACCGCTCTGCTTCCGACATGTCATCAACTTGGTCGGCGAGGCCCATAAATGATGCCGTGTAGTCTTGGACAGAAGCCATCTGCGACCATGCACGCAGCTTTATGCGAGCTTGCTCCGAGGCGGATACGTGCTCGACGCGATCTCGTAAGGCTGCGCCCCACTCCTTCCACGTGCATATCGTGGTCACTCCGAAGATTGATTGTGCCACTTGATTAGTCACTGTTGAGGTCCCGTCTGCCGCATGCGTCACACCTGTCGGTGTCCCCGTTTCCAAGGTTCGGCGCCACCACTCAAGCGCTGCTCCTCGAAGAAGCGAAACCGAGTAATTAATACGCGTGGCGTCGTCATTAACTCCTGCGGCAGTGAAGAAGACCTCGACCCCGAACAGCCACCCTTTTACTGTAACCGTCTTGTCCGTAGGATTAAACGGGGGCGGGTTGACGGGCTTTATCTTGATCGTCGTTACTGCAACTGGCGATGATGCCGCTCGCTGCCTATCCTCCTCTTCGAAGTCACGTGTGAGCGCGTCCAAGGGATTGCTCACCGCTTGACTGTTGCCATCGCCTTCGTCCTCGGGCGACACCTGACGCGCTTCACCTCGCGTCTGGCGCAGCTCGGCGTTTTCTTCACGTAGTGTTGTCACTTCCGCCATTAACGACTTCATGCGGCATCATCCTGCCACTTGCGCCATCATCCTGTTAACCGCCTCCTGATCCATGTGCCTAGCGCTACGTATGAAGGGCAATCGGGTATCCGTGGCCTTCAGGCAAGTGAAAACACGAACTATCGGAGTCGGGCAGGATTGAATTAACAATCCCTGCAGCCAACCGTCGTGTAGTCACTAAACCAGCCACACCCTATGCCACCAAACTACCCTCGGAAAAGCGGGGTGAACTAGGAAAGTAGCTCTGATACCAGGTGTTATGAGTTGTAAAAAAGAGTGCGCAGGTAAACGAATAACGAGACTGTGATTCACGGATCTGCGAATACAATGAAGGCACAGACTAATGTAGGGGCTAGCCTAGCTAGGAGGAAACCTCGGACGAGCGAGGTTGGGGTGCAGGTTGGCGATGGGAAATGCCAAAGGCGACGCGAGGAGCCTCGGCAGCGTTGAAATCGGCCGAACGTGCAAAGTCCGAAAATCGGGCTGTACGCGTAGCAGTCAACCCCGATAAGGAATTCGGGAAAATTCCTTACAGATTGGATGGCTTGTGAAAGGGAAGTTTGCAGCTCATGTAAATCTTGAAATAAATGTGTACTCATTTTGAGGCTACAAACAATACCAATGCTACAAAATATTTATTTACATCGACACTTCCTACTTGCTACTACCGGCACTATCCGGCAAAAGCTTTCTTAATCTGTCTAGCAATTGCTTTGTGGTGGGCCGGCTTCCCCAGTCAGGCTGAATCGCATCGCATATCGCAGACAGCACCACACGCACCTCCTCCTCACTCCACTACCCCTCCAGGTTCCTATCCACCACTTGGGAATAATCGGAGAGATTCGGGTCCGTAGCTAGAGTTTGCAGTTGTGAGAATGGCCGGTCGTTCACGCAGCAGCCAGAGAGGAGCTCGAGCAGGAAGATGCCCCACGCGAAGGTGTCACAGTGCTCTGTCAGAAGGCCTGATGGATGGGTTGGAATTAGAAGGGACAGTTGGAAGAAGAGGATTAGAAGGGAAGGTTCACAATACTCTGCCTGAAAGAGGAGCTCGAACAGGAAGATGCCCCACGCAAAGGTGTCACGGTGCTCTGTCAGTAAGCCTGAGGAGTGGAGAAAGGGGAAGATGGAATGAGGGGAGGGGATGGGATGGGAGAGGAGAGGAGGGTCACGCAGCAGCCAGAGAGGAGCTTGAGCAGGAAGATGCCCCACGCAACAGTGTCACAGTGCTCTGTCAGTAGGCCTGATGGGTGGTGAGGGGAGTGGAGGGTTGGGGAGGGAGGTTGGAAGGTTATGGTTGAAAGGAGGGCTTGGAAGGGAGCTATAACAGGAAGATGCCCCATGCAAAGGTGTCACAGTGCTCTGTCAGTAGGCCTGATGGGTGGTGAGGGGAGTGGAGGGTTGGAGGAGGGAGGTTGGAAGATGATGGTTGAAAGGAGGGCTTGGAAGGGAGCTATAACAGGAAGATGCCCCATGCAAAGGTGTCACAGTGCTCTGTCAGTAGGCCTGATGGGTGGTGAGGGGAGTGGAGGGTTGGAGGAGGGAGGTTGGAAGATGATGGTTGAAAGGAGGGCTTGGTAGGGAGCTATAACAGGAAGATGCCCCATGCAAAGGTGTCACAGTGCTCTGTCAGTAGGCCTGATGGGTGGTGAGGGGAGTGGAGGGTTGGAGGAGGGAGGTTGGAAGGTTATGGTTGAAAGGAGGGCTTGGAAGGGAGCTATAACAGGAAGATGCCCCATGCAAAGGTGTCACAGTGCTCTGTCAGTAGGCCTGATGGGTGGTGAGGGGAGTGGAGGGTTGGAGGAGGGAGGTTGGAAGATGATGGTTGAAAGGAGGGCTTGGAAGGGAGCTATAACAGGAAGATGCCCCATGCAGAGGTGTCACAGTGCTCTGTCAGTAGGCCTGATGGGTGGTGAGGGGAGTGGAGGGTTGGAGGAGGGAGGTTGGAAGATGATGGTTGAAAGGAGGGCTTGGAAGGGAGCTATAACAGGAAGATGCCCCATGCAGAGGTGTCACAGTGCTCTGTCAGTAGGCCTGATGGGTGGTGAGGGGAGTGGAGGGTTGGAGGAGGGAGGTTGGAAGATGATGGTTGAAAGGAGGGCTTGGAAGGGAGCTATAACAGGAAGATGCCCCATGCAGAGGTGTCACAGTGCTCTGTCAGTAGGCCTGATGGGTGGTGAGGGGAGTGGAGGGTTGGAGGAGGGAGGTTGGAAGATGATGGTTGAAAGGAGGGCTTGGAAGGGAGCTATAACAGGAAGATGCCCCATGCAGAGGTGTCACAGTGCTCTGTCAGTAGGCCTGATGGGTGGTGAGGGGAGTGGAGGGTTGGAGGAGGGAGGTTGGAAGATGATGGTTGAAAGGAGGGCTTGGAAGGGAGCTATAACAGGAAGATGCCCCATGCAAAGGTGTCACAGTGCTCTGTCAGTAGGCCTGATGGGTGGTGAGGGGAGTGGAGGGTTGGAGGAGGGAGGTTGGAAGATGATGGTTGAAAGGAGGGCTTGGAAGGGAGCTATAACAGGAAGATGCCCCATGCAAAGGTGTCACAGTGCTCTGTCAGTAGGCCTGATGGGTGGTGAGGGGAGTGGAGGGTTGGAGGAGGGAGGTTGGAAGATGATGGTTGAAAGGAGGGCTTGGAAGGGAGCTATAACAGGAAGATGCCCCATGCAAAGGTGTCACAGTGCTCTGTCAGTAGGCCTGATGGGTGGTGAGGGGAGTGGAGGGTTGGAGGAGGGAGGTTGGAAGGTGATGGTTGAAAGGAGGGCTTGGAAGGGAGCTATAACAGGAAGATGCCCCATGCAGAGGTGTCACAGTGCTCTGTCAGTAGGCCTGATGGGTGGTGAGGGGAGTGGAGGGTTGGAGGAGGGAGGTTGGAAGGTGATGGTTGAAAGGAGGGCTTGGAAGGGAGCTATAACAGGAAGATGCCCCATGCAAAGGTGTCACAGTGCTCTGTCAGTAGGCCTGATGGGTGGTGAGGGGAGTGGAGGGTTGGAGGAGGGAGGTTGGAAGATGATGGTTGAAAGGAGGGCTTGGAAGGGAGCTATAACAGGAAGATGCCCCATGCAAAGGTGTCACAGTGCTCTGTCAGTAGGCCTGATGGGTGGTGAGGGGAGTGGAGGGTTGGAGGAGGGAGGTTGGAAGATGATGGTTGAAAGGAGGGCTTGGAAGGGAGCTATAACAGGAAGATGCCCCATGCAAAGGTGTCACAGTGCTCTGTCAGTAGGCCTGATGGGTGGTGAGGGGAGTGGAGGGTTGGAGGAGGGAGGTTGGAAGATGATGGTTGAAAGGAGGGCTTGGAAGGGAGCTATAACAGGAAGATGCCCCATGCAAAGGTGTCACAGTGCTCTGTCAGTAGGCCTGATGGGTGGTGAGGGGAGTGGAGGGTTGGAGGAGCGAGGTTGGAAGGTTATGGTTGAAAGGAGGGCTTGGAAGGGAGCTATAACAGGAAGATGCCCCATGCAAAGGTGTCACAGTGCTCTGCCAGTAGGCCTGATGGGTGGTGAGGGGAGTGGAGGGTTGGAGGAGGGAGGTTGGAAGGTTATGGTTGAAAGGAGGGCTTGGAAGGGAGCTATAACAGGAAGATGCCCCATGCAAAGGTGTCACAGTGCTCTGTCAGTAGGCCTGATGGGTGGTGAGGGGAGTGGAGGGTTGGAGGAGGGAGGTTGGAAGATGATGGTTGAAAGGAGGGCTTGGAAGGGAGCTATAACAGGAAGATGCCCCATGCAGAGGTGTCACAGTGCTCTGTCAGTAGGCCTGATGGGTGGTGAGGGGAGTGGAGGGTTGGAGGAGGGAGGTTGGAAGATGATGGTTGAAAGGAGGGCTTGGAAGGGAGCTATAACAGGAAGATGCCCCATGCAAAGGTGTCACAGTGCTCTGTCAGTAGGCCTGATGGGTGGTGAGGGGAGTGGAGGGTTGGAGGAGGGAGGTTGGAAGATGATGGTTGAAAGGAGGGCTTGGAAGGGAGCTATAACAGGAAGATGCCCCATGCAAAGGTGTCACAGTGCTCTGTCAGTAGGCCTGATGGGTGGTGAGGGGAGTGGAGGGTTGGAGGAGGGAGGTTGGAAGATGATGGTTGAAAGGAGGGCTTGGAAGGGAGCTATAACAGGAAGATGCCCCATGCAAAGGTGTCACAGTGCTCTGTCAGTAGGCCTGATGGGTGGTGAGGGGAGTGGAGGGAGGTTGGAAGGTGATGGTTGAAAGGAGGGCTTGGAAGGGAGCTATAACAGGAAGATGCCCCATGCAGAGGTGTCACAGTGCTCTGTCAGTAGGCCTGATGGGTGGTGAGGGGAGTGGAGGGTTGGAGGAGGGAGGTTGGAAGATGATGGTTGAAAGGAGGGCTTGGAAGGGAGCTATAACAGGAAGATGCCCCATGCAAAGGTGTCACAGTGCTCTGTCAGTAGGCCTGATGGGTGGTGAGGGGAGTGGAGGGTTGGAGGAGGGAGGTTGGAAGATGATGGTTGAAAGGAGGGCTTGGAAGGGAGCTATAACAGGAAGATGCCCCATGCAGAGGTGTCACAGTGCTCTGTCAGTAGGCCTGATGGGTGGTGAGGGGAGTGGAGGGTTGGAGGAGGGAGGTTGGAAGATGATGGTTGAAGTGCCCTTACTCCACCCAGCGTGGGGTGGAGGAGGAGAGTGCCCTTACTCCACCCAGCGTGGGGTGGAGGAGGAGAGTGCCCTTACTCCACCCAGCGTGGGGTGGAGGAGGAGAGTGGGAAAAGGGACAACAAGGAACGGCGCCTTTTGAGTCGACTCAAAAGTGCGCATCAGTGCCCCAGCGTGGGGCGTGCGTAGGAGGAGAGGGGGAAAAGGGACAACGGGGAACGGCGCCAGGGGACATGGAAAGGTGTGCCCGTGGCAGAACCAGTGCCAGCACAAATGACAACACCCGTGACAGCACCAGTGCCAGCACAAATGGCAACACCCGTGGCAGCACCAGTGCCAGCACCAGCGGCAGCAGCAGTGAAGGCACCAGAAGAAGAAACAGAGATAAACTGGTGCCTGCCAGGAACCTCACCTGTTTTGAGGCGCCTCAAAAGTCGCCTCAAAAGCCCTCAGAAATTAGAAGGCGACTCAAAAGAAACACAGATAAACTGGTGCCAGGAACCCCACCTGGGTGCATGGGTAAACCAAAAAGGAACCCCACCTGTTTCGAAATACGAGGGGTCGATATAGCCCTGGGAGCCGGCCAGGCATGCCTTGGCTAGCCCGAAATCTGCCACCTTGGGTACGAGATCCTGAAAAGTTCCAAAAGAAAGAAAGAAAAAAAAGATGGGCACGGGCAATAGAATCACAAAAAAAAAAAACAAAACAAAACAAAAAACAAAACAGTTGCCACATTGGGGGGAGTCACCTTGTTGAGAGGCACGTTGGCACGACTCATCTTGGTTAGGTGCACATTACCATGACTCCGTTCGTTAGAATCAGAAGGACATTACAACGGGACTCGCCTTGGTGAGGAGCACGTTGAGGGGGTCACCTTGCATTACCCACCTTGGAGAGGAGCACGTTGAGTGGCTCACCTTGCATTACCCACCTTGGAGAGGAGCACGTTGAGTGGCTCACCTTGCATTACCCACCTTGGAGAGGAGCACGTTTGCGGCCTTGAAGTCGCGGTGAATGAATCCCTCCTTGTGTATGGCTGCCAGCCACGCCACACACTGCCATTGCAGGGACCCACCTGGGATACAAGCACGTTGAATGAACCCACCTTGGTGAGGAGCACGTTGGCGGCCTTGAAGTCGCGGTGAATGAATCCCTCCTTGTGGATCGCTGCCAGCCCCGCCACACTCCCCACCGCTATGCTCAGTCGGTCCTTCCAGGGGAAAGGCTCCACGCCCCTGGCTGCTGCTTGCACACGCAACAAACAAGAAGGAAGGGAGGGGGGGGGGGGGGGGGTGAGGGCAGTGAAACAAGGCTACGGCGCAGCTGCAATGCCGGGTGCAACTGCCACGCTTGGCGCAACTGCAATGCTGGGCGCAACTGCCACGCTGGGCGCAACTGCCACGCTGGGCGCAACTGCCACGCTGGGCGCAACTGCCACGCTCGGCGCGGCTGCCATGCTGGGCGCGGCTGGAGGGGCCCGCCTTCACATATGTCTGTCTCCAGCCGTGGTAGCGCCGTAGCGAAGAGATAGAGACAGCACAAGGAAATGTGTCGTGTGCCATTGTAACGAGGTGACTTTTAAGTCGACTCAAAAGCCTGCTGCCAAACTCGGCGCGGTTGGAGGGGCCCACGTCTCAACAACTCTGTTTTATCACGAGGCGTCTCAACAACTCTGTTTTATCACGAGGCGTCTCAACAACTCTGTTTTATCACAAGGCGTCTCAACAACTCTGTTTAATCACGAGGCGTCTCAACAACTCTGTTTTATCACGAGGCGTCTCAACAACTCTGTTTTATCACGAGGCGTCTCAACAACTCTGTTTTATCACGAGGCGTCTCAACAACTCTGTTTTATCACGAGGCGTCTCAACAACTCTGTTTTATCACGAGGCGTCTCAAAACTAGGGGGCCCGCTACTCATTTCACGTCGCTCGGCGCGGCTGGAGGGGCCCGCCATCACACTAGGAAGGCCTTTGCAGCCAACCTGTCTATTTTTGACAAGCCATCACACTAGGGGGCTGCGGCGCTAGTACCTGCGCCGTCGTTGCTATGGCTAGTACCTGCGCCATCGTTGCTATGGCTAGTACCTGCGCCATCGTTGCTATGGCTAGTACCTGCGCCATCGTTGCTATGGCTAGTACCTGCGCCATCGTTGCTATGGCTAGTACCTGCGCCATCGCTGCTATGGCTAGTACCTGCGCCATCGTTGCTATGGCTAGTACCTGCGCCATCGCTGCTATGGCTAGTACCTGCGCCATCGTTGCTATGGCTAGTACCTGCGCCATCGCTGCTATGGCTAGTACCTGCGCCATCGCTGCTATGGCTAGTACCTGCGCCATCGTTGCTATGGCTAGTACCTGCGCCATCGCTGCTATGGCTAGTACCTGCGCCATCGCTGCTATGGCTAGTACCTGCGCCATCGCTGCTATGGCTAGTACCTGCGCCATCGCTGCTATGGCTAGTACCTGCGCCATCGTTGCTATGGCTAGTACCTGCGCCATCGTTGCTATGGCTAGTACCTGCGCCATCGTTGCTATGGCGCAGGTACTAGCGCCGTAGCGAAGAGATAGAGACAGCAGAAGGGGGGGAAGAGAGTATGCGTACCACACCACACTGCATCACACCACACCACACTGCATCACACCACACCACACTGCATCACACCACACCACACTGCATCACACGACATCACACTGCATCACACCTGGCGCTGCTTCTCAATCTTCCACCACACAGCCGAGAGGGGCAGTGTAAAACCTCCATCGAGTTGAAGGAAGAAAAAAATGTTAGGAAGAAAAAAATGTTTTGAGACAAGTAGGAGCAGCATCGCATGATGCGTGCAATACATGGGACGAGACGACACCTCACAACATCGCATTACCTTTCACGAGGCGCTTTTTGAGACGTCCCAAAAGAAACATCCCCGCCCGGGACGAACTCAGAGACCATTGAGATGGTTTGCCCCAGCATGGATTGATGTGTGCACATGCTCACCCCATTCCACCGCATTGCACTCCATTCCACCACACCCCTCCGTGCCTTTCTCTAACCACTGCGGAACACCTCCGCCCGGGACTTTCAGAGACCATTCAGGTGGTTTGCCCCATCATATGTGCACTTGCTCACCCCATTCCACCACATTACACCCCGTTCCACCGCACCCCTCCATACCTTTTCCTAACCGCTGCGAAACATCCCCACTCGGGACGAACTCAGAGACCATGGAGATGGTTTGCCCCATCATGGATTCATGTGTGCACATGCTCACCCCATTCCACCGCATTACACCCCGTTCCACCGCACCACACCCCTCCATACCTTTGCCTAACCGCTGAGAAACATCCCCGCCCGGGACGAACTCAGAGACCATTGCAATGGTCTGCCCCCACATGGCAATTCCCAGCAGGCGCAGCACGTTGGGATGGCGGAGAGCCGTCATCACCATGATCTCCGTCTGATGGGGAAAAGGGGAGGGGGGATGGGGAGGAGAAGAGAGAAGGGGAGGGGGAAGGGTGGAGGGACAATGGTGGAGAGGCGTCATCAGTATGATCTCCGTCTGACACGGTAGGGGGACGGGGGTTGGGCGGGTAAGCAAGGGAATGGAAGGGACAATGGATGGTTGAAAAAACAAGTCTAGGGTTTAGGATCTGTGTGAAACACTCACTCCGAAGCACGAAACCCACCTCCACCAACAGCTGCTCTCTTCCCGCGTGCACAGCACCTTTTGAGGCGTCTAAAAGCCACCAGCTGACCTCGCTGCAAGCATCCTTCAAAGTCAATCCCTTATTGACAATCGCTCAGCAGCAGTAGCTGCGCTCACCAGCAGCAGCTGCGCTCACCAGCAGCTACTCTCCTCCCCATGCACATCGCCTTTTGAGGCGCCTAAAGAGCCACCAGCTGACCTTGCTGCAAGCATCCTTCAAAGTCAATCCCTTATTGACAATCGCTCAGCAGCAGTAGCTGCGCTCACCAGCAGCAGCTGCGCTCACCAGCAGCTACTCTCCTCCCCATGCACATCGCCTTTTGAGGCGCCTAAAGAGCCACCAGCAAACCTCGCTGCAAGCACTCTTCGAAAGCAATCCCTTAATGAAAATCGCTCACGAGGAGCTGCGCTCACCAACAGCTGCTCTCTTCCACCGTGCACATCGCCCTCTGTCAAGCACATCTTCACCGCCACCGGAAGAAACCGCTTTCCATCCACCTCCACCACTTCCGACTCATCCAATGCCTCCTCAACCCCCTCCTTTTCCTCCTCATCCTCCTCCTCCCCGTCCTCCCCGTCGTCTTCATCCCCTTCCCCGCGCGCTCCCCCTTGTGGCAGCAGCAGCATGCCCTTGTAGACGGCGCCGAAGCCGCCTTCCCCCAGCTTGGTGGGCCAGTCGCCCGTCGCCCGCCGCAGCTCCTCCTGCGAGTACCGCGGCAGCGCGCCCTCCGCCTCCACCGCCCTCATTACCACCGGCTCCAATTCGTGGTCTGCTCAGGGGGGTGGGGGGGAAGGGGGGAAGAAAGGGATGGGGGTGGGGAGGGGACGGGGATGGGGGATCACGGGAAGCAGGAAGAGAGGAGGAAGGGGGATTGTGCGGGGAAGTGGGGTGTGTGGGGGATTGCCTTCCCCCAGCTTGGTGCGCCAGTCGCACGTCGCAGCTCCTCCTGCGAGTACCGCGGCAGCGCACCCTCCGCCCCCACCGCGCCCTCCGCCCCCCGCCCCCACCGCCGCATCTCTTGAGGGTGACCCACCCGCGGCTCCACCGAGAGATGACGCCATGTCCCCGAACCAGGAGGAAATGGACGGTACAAGAAGGGGGAAGGGGAGAAAGGGGAAGGTGGAAGGGGGGAAGGGGGAAGGGGGAAGGTATGGGAGGCGGGGAGTAAGCGGAGCGTGGACGCACGTCAAAGAGCACACATCCCCTGAGGGTGACTCACCTGCGGCTCCACAGAAAGATGACGCCATGCCCCCGAACCAGGAGGAAATGGACGACCTTTTTGCCGTCTCGTGGACCGGCCGTTGTGCCGTCTCGTGGGTCGGGGTTCCTCCGAAGCAGGAACAGAAGTTCGGCATACTGAGGCTCAAGTTCGGAAGTGAAAGATCGTGGTGATAAGCGATGTGGATGCGGTATGCTACGCTGGGTGTTGTTGCTCGTTCAATTGCCGAGCCTAGCTCAAGTTAAAACGACATGACGTTCTGAAACCCGTTTTCTTTAATGCCGAGACGATCTAACCAACCCTACTATACGTGTGCTTCTCAGCCGGATTCGAGAGGATAATTATCGTAGCTGTTCTGGTAACCTAGAATGCATTTGTCCGATGTGTGCCTTCGACGTTGCGGGCGGGTCTGGAAAAATCGTTCACAGTTCCTAGATCAAAGTGGTGAAGTGTTCAACCTATTTCTCAACCGCTTGAGGTCAACGGAAAGTGGTGGTGAACTTTGGAAGACCCCGCTTGAGAATATCCGTTGGTGTAGTGTACTGCTTGTCTCAAATTTACACATCGAAGTTTTCCCGCGCGATCATGCTTTTTCACGCGGCTTGATGGCTACAAATGAAACCAGCTACAGTGCTGTCTAGCCAGACATCCAATCACTTATGTGTCTGCGACCTTCGCTAAAGAGTTGCTCGGTTTGGGAGGCACGCCACTTATAGGGAAAATATGCGAATGGTAACATTTATGGGGCTCAATAACGCGTACAGTAACCGTTACATTGTATGTTCACGTGTTTGGTCACTCGATTCACGCGTGTGGTAACTATACACTGGCAAGCAATCATGCGAATGGTGACTAGAAGAAACCCTCGCCCGAAATGACCCTGATTATAAGTTTTCCAGCTCGCGCCATAGTTTATTAACGAATCCTGACGCCGCACACTTTCCGAAATTCGGGTAATTTATGCACAATTTATTTTGTTGAAAACATTTGTAAATCATTTGTGAATATTTCAGCGCTTGTTTGAAACATTGTTTTTACCTTATTACATCGTACAACCGAGGCAAAAAATCTAAACCCATTCGGATGGCAAACGATCCAGAGAGCATCAAACATAAACACATTGCGACCAGTGCCATAGATATCAGCATTTTTACGCTGATTCGGCGTAAAATCAGGCTTTTTTATGTACCTTGGCTGATTCGCCAGCCTTTTTTAATTATGGTACATTCGGGACGTGACATGTCCCAAAAGAAAGTGTCAAAAACATATTTGTGATGAATTGTGATACTCCGAAACAAGAATCGTTACTAATTGTGATGCTCCGAAATGAATGAACAGTATGTAAAGAACCACTCTTAGTAAGACATCTGGCTAGATTGTTACTGTTCATGGTTTGAAGTGTCACAATTAGTCACGAATAGCAATTTCGGAGCATCACGATTAGTCACGATTACGATTACTGGTTTCGGAGATTCACAATTAGTCACAAATACGTTTGTGACACTTTCTTTTGGGACATGTCACATCCCGAATGTACCCTTAGTGATGGCTGATTTTTCAGCCTTTTAGTTTGTACCCTCACTGATCTTTCAGACTTTTTGTGTGAGTGTACTCTGATCCGGTATAACGGGATGGGACCCTACGCTGTTCTCGAATTGTGCTCGTAGGCCCCCCATGTCAACGGGAGTTGGGTGTTGGCCCCGTCCTCGCTTGGGCGGAGCCGACTTCGTGGTTGGGTGTACGGGGAGTGCAGCCGACCGACTGCAGTGGGCGACGCCGACTTGGGCGAGCTGGTCGACGGGTTTGGTCGACCTGCACGGGGCCACTGCAAAGCCGCCGACTTTGGGAAGCCCGTGGCCGACATCTACTGGTGGTCGGCGACGGGGCTCGTCGACCTGGGAAGGGCGCCGACTTGGATGGCGCCAAATTTGGGAGGACGTCGACTTCGTGGTGTCGACCTGAGGGGCGTCGGCTTGGTGACGCCGACCTGGGGACGCCGGTTGGGTGCAGTCGGCGACCATCAGACCTAGTCGACCAGAAGTGGTCGACCTGGGGGAGTAGCCGACTTCGTAAAGTCGGCAGAAGGTGGTCTTCGACCTGGGCAGTCGACGGGCACGAAGAGCAGTACTTGGTCGGCGTGGTTGCCTGGTCGACCAAGTAACCAAGGCGACGAGGTTCGGCGAGGTGCGCGACCGTCGCCCAGGAGATTTTAGCGAAGTCGACCGGCGGGCTGGTATCTCGAGGTCGATATGGCACATCAGGCGCAACCGTCGGCACGTGGCCGACTTAGCACCTGCGCAATGTGCATGGCGGTGCACGTCATGCTCAACCGTCACCTGGCACCTTCGAAGTAGGTGCGCGCACACCGTGGAAGGAATCCATCGAGCCCCAGCTGGAGATGGCCGGGCTGATGTGCTTCGCCGACGGCACCGTGGAGACGCCGCCTGCGAGCAACGCCGAGCTGCGTGCGGAGTTCCGCGCCGTGCAGCTGCTGACCTTCACGATCATCTCGCGGTGTTGCTTTCCGGTGGTGCAGATCGCCCTGAAGTCGTGCCGGAGTCACCTGGACGCCGGCCACCGGGCGTGGCAGTTCATCGTGTCGACGTACCAGGTCACCGACGACCTGTACATCGGCCAGCTGGAGGAGCAGATGACGCACCTGCGGATGGGCGAGCAGGAGACGGCGACCGACTACTGCAACCGAGCTCGGCATCTTCTTGCCTGCATGCGGATGGCCGGCGTCGAGTACTCGACGTCGTCGTACATCACGCACGTCATCAAAGGGCTCCCGAGCAGCTACAACCTGATGAAACGACTGACGGTGGTGCCGGGCACGAGGGAATCGCTCAACGAGTACTCGCTGACCTCGTACATCCTTCGAGACGAGGCGATGCAGGAGGCCGAGGAGCTCCTGCCGCAGGCAAACTATGTCGCCCCGACGAAGCAAGGAAGTCGACCGGGGCAGCGCGGCAAGCCTGGCGGCGGTGGAAGCGGAGGTGGGAGGCCGTCCAAGGACGCCGACAAGAGGAAGTCGGCCAAGGACAACGGTCGTGGAGGAGGAAGTCGACGTTGGGAGTGCTGGCTGTGCGGCGACCCCGACCACCTCTCCTTCGAGTGCCCCGACCGCAGCGAGTCCGACGACAACGACACCAAGGGAGGCCGAGGGAGGTCGGCCGGTCGTCGCCCACGTCGGGAGAACAAGCCGCGCAAGGAGAAGCAGTCGACCAAGTCGACCTCGGGGAAGGACGCTGACTCCTCCTCTGGCGGCAAGGGGCGAGGCGATGGGGAGGCGCCGTGCTCGCTGGTCGGCGTCGTGGAGCCGACCGTCTCGCTGGCGCCGGAGGCCGGCGAGGACTTCCAGGCGGTGGCGGCAGCCATGAAGGCGAACCCGACGGTGGTCCTGCTCGACAGCGGCTGCTGGCACCACCTGCTGGGGACGAAGGAGGTCTTCGCCGACTTGGGGCCAAGCGGCGACGCCAAGCACGTGCGCGGCTTCAATGGGGCGATGCAGACCGTCCAGGGCCGCCGGACCGTCGCCCTACAAGGAGAGGCCGGGAATCAGGTGCTCATCCCCGACGTGCTCTACGTCCCGGGTGTGCATGCCAACCTGCAATCGGTCGGTCAGCTGAAGGAGAGCGGCGTGAAGCTGCAGGGCGACGGTGACGGGATGCTGCTCGTCTCGGCAGCGGGGGACATCCTAGGTCGGGCAACATACACCGGCCGGGTCCTCTGCACCGACCTTCGTCCGTGCACTGCGACGTCGACGTTGACCACGTTGGAGACGGTGGCTCTGCGGACCATCGCCTCGGCGACGAAGTCGACGCCGGCCAGGTGGCATGTAAGGCTTGCTCACGTCGGCGTCGACACCATCACGAGCTCGGCGAAGCACGAGGTCGCCACCGGCCTGGACGTCAAGCCGTCGGCTGGCACCGACTCTCCATGTGTCTCGTGCGTCGGCGGGAAGCTGGCGCAGCACACCTTCCCCGACAAGGGCTCGGGCGCTGACGAGGCTCTGGCCGTCGTGCACCTCGACCTGTGCGGGCCGTTCCGGGTGGCCGCCAAGGATGGCAGCCTCTACTTCTTGCTGCTGAAGGACCGCAAGACCCGCTACGTGTGGGTAAGGCCGGTCGCCAAGAAGTCCGACGTTCTGCGGTAGTTCGAGAAGTGCCTGCTGGTGGCTGAGCGGCAGACGAAAAAGTCGGTGCTGATGATGCGCTCTGACCGAGAAGGGGAGTTCCTCGGGAGGCAATTCACGGACTTCGTGGACAGCAAGGGCATCCTCCACAATCTCACCTGCCCGTACACCCCGCAGCAGAACGGCATGGCGGAGAGGGAGATGAGGACGGTGGTCGAGTCGGTGCGAACGATGCTGCTGCACATGGGCATGCAGCACCACTGGTGGCACCTCGCCCTGCGGCAGGCCGTCTGGGTGCGCAACTGCTTGGAGAGGTCGACGCTGCCGCCGGGGATGACGCCGTGCTAGCTGCTGACCGGCAAGAAGCCCGACTTGACGCTGGCCCGAGTGTGGGGCTGCATGGCGCAGTTCCTGGTCCCCGAGCAGCAGCGCGGCGGAAAGCTGGCGCCGAAGGCCAGGTGGGGCCTTCACCTCGGTGTGTCGGAGGAGAGCAAGGGCTGGGAGCTCCTCGACCTCACCGACAACAGGGTGGTCACCACATCGGACGTGGTGTTCTACGAGACAATGTCGCTGGAGGTGTGGAAGTCGGAGCATGGGCCGACGTCGGGGCGGACGCAGGTCGACCAGCCGACGGACACCTTGACGGCGACAATCCCCTTGCTCGCCGAGGTCGGTGAGATTGCTGATGAGGACGCCGAGGACGTCCGCCCTCTTTGCCCTTCCCCTGCCCCTCCTGCCCCACCCCTAGTAGCCGACCTGCATGAGCTGACATCGACGTCGGCCAGCGGCGATGAGGGGAGCAGTGGGGCGTCGCCTGTGGCGCAGGCCAAGAGCATCCCCGGTGGCCGACGTGACGTCAAGCAAGTCGGCGTGGGAGAGAAGTCAACGCCGACAGGGGAGCAGCAGGTAGAGGAGGTGCAGCCGACTTGGGTGAAGTCGACGAAGGAGGCATCGGCAGGGAAGCCACCGACCGGGGAGCAGCCAGCAGAGAAGCTGACAGGGGAGCAGTCGACGACTGGGCAGTCGGCAGGGGAGCCGACCACAGGGGAGAAGTCGGCAGGGGCGCCGACCTTGGTGCAGCAGGCCGGTGAGGGCAGTGATTCGGGCGACGACGAAGGGGAGCAGTCGGCGGGCGAGGAGTCCACCGACAGCGATGTGGTGGAGGTCAAGATCGACCAGCCTGGACCACGGCGTTCAGGCCGGCTTCGGGGGCCGCCTGAGCGGCTGACCTACCACGTCTGCCTCCCGCCAGCTGCCTTCACCACCGTGTACGATGACGCCAATGATGATCTGCTAGACGACGACGCCGAGGATGACGTCGACCTGCCGGAGCTCGACCCCGACATGCATGCCGACCCCGAACACCGCTGGGACATTGCAACGATGACGGTGAAGGAGGCGTTGGCGAGCTGGAAGGGCAAGGCGGTGAAGGCCGCCGTGGACGAGGAGATCCGCAGTTTCATCGGATGAACAAGGATGAATGAACTAGCAGAAAGTTGGGTACAAGTAGGAAACCCTAAGTTTGATGTACCCCCTATGGCTAAACCCACTATAGCCTAGACAATATAAACATATAATGTTTGACACACCCCCATAGGCTAAGTGGGAGACAACCAGACGGTCACAAGACCAGTCAAGAAAGCAAAGCAAAACAAGCTCAGGGTGGATCTCAAGGATACCACACAAATTTCGAGCACAAGCAAGTGGTCACAAGACCAGTTCACATGCAGTTTGATAATAGAACAAGAGGTACAGTGATCACAACCTAGCAAGTGTAAGCATGCAGATATATATATAGAGATCACAGTACAAGCAGAGTCAAGAAGTGAGCAAGTGAGGGAGAGTAGGCACAAGGCCTAGAACAGTATAGAAACGCTGATGATCACAAGGCTGAAGCGCCTTGGTGAACACATCAGCAGTGTTGGCCCGAGTGGCCACGTACGAGAGACGAAGCTGACCACGCTGCTGCAGCTCTCGAGCAAGGAAGTAGCGCAGAGCGATGTGCTTCGTTCTGTGCTCCAGTTTGTGCTCCTGACACAAGGCAATGGCTGCCTTGTTGTCGACGTACAGCACTGGAGGAGAACGAGGCCGCTCTCCGAGGTCGGTCAGCAGGTAGGTGAGCCAGCGTAGCTCCTGGGCAGCCATGGCTGTGGCGTAGATCTCAGCCTCACAACTGGAGCTGAGAACAGAGGAAGAGCGTGTAGAACGCCAAGAAACTGAGCCAGAGCCAAGGCTGAAGGTGTAACCCTGAGACGACCGCTGCGTAGCCTGGTCGTCAGCCCAAGAAGCGTCTGAGTGTCCAGTGAGGACAACGTCGCGCCGTCCTCCAAGCACAAGCCCCATGCCCGACGTACTGCACAAGTAGCGCAACACCCTCTTAGCGACATCCATGTTCTCCTTCCGGTGACGGCCAGGAGCGACATAGCGTGCTAGGATGCTAAGAGGGTATGCAAGGTCAGGTCGAGTGCAGGTCATCAGGTACATGAGGCAGCCCACAAGCTCTGGATACGGGCCACTCGGCTCTACGGACTCATCCGAAGGCAGAGCTGAGAACGAGTGGCACGTAGGCAGAGGAGTGGACTGTGGCGAGGAGTACGTGAAGCGGAAGCGCTGAAGGACCTGCTGCACCATGTGTGACTGAGTCAAGGTGATGGTGCGCTGTGCTCTGTCCCGGGTGATCCGCAAGCCAAGATAGCTTGTCAGCTCACCCAAGTCTGTGCACGTGTGTCTCTTCTGCAGCTCCGACTTCACGTGGGCGAGTGCCTCAGTGTCAGCAGTAGCAAAGACCAAGTCGTCGACGTACACGAGAACGTAGAACGGCGGCAGAGTGGTGTCGGTGCGTAGAAACAGCGACGGGTCAGCAGTAGAAGGAGCAAACCCAAGAGCCGCAAGCGTAGTCCTCAGTGTGTCGTGCCACTCACGGGGTGCCTGGCGGAGACTGTAGACTGGCCGCCGGAGGCTCCACTGGGTACCAGGAGGGAACGACCCAGTGAAGCCAGGTGGGCGGCGCAGCCAGATCTCCTCGTGCAGGCTGCCCTGTAGGAACGCAGTGCTGAAGTCAAGAGAGTGGAGCTCGTAGTCACGCTGAGCAGCGACGTGCAGCAGAACCCGAAGAGTGGTCATCTTCGGGGTCGGGGAGAAGGTCTGGAAGAAGTCAACTCCCTCTCGCTGACTGAAGCCTCGAGCAACGTAACGCGCCTTGAAGACAGGCGGAGAACCCGGCGGCCGCTTCACCCTGAAAATCCACATGCCACTGACGATGTTCGCCCCAGGTGGGGGAACCTCGTCGACGTAGGTGCCTGTGGACTTCCAGGAAGCCATCTCTGCGTCCATGGCTTTCTGCCACTGAGAGGAGTAGAGACCCTCCATCGCCTCTGCGTAGGAGCGTGGGGTCGGGATGTCTGGTGCATCCGGGTCTCCCTCAGGGGCAATCAGCATGGACACGAGATGAGGTAAAGCAGCAGCAAAGCACTCAAACTCCTCCTGTCTGTCCTCAAGGACGTCCGTGCCAAGAGCACACTCACCCCCGACGGACGGAGGACAGACAGACTCAGACTCAGCAACAAGGCTAGCGGCGTAGTCTAGACGACAGGCGGCAGCAAAGTCAACAAGCTCAGCGACTAGAGCAGACGCAGCAGAGGACTCAAAGGAAGGGTCAGTGACAACAGTGGCAAGGAGACGCGCGACAGTAGGACTGGCAGCACGAACAAGGTCTGACGGCGGGTGAGCAACGTCAGGAAGAGAGGACGCAGGAGGAGACGGCACAGGGACACGCTGTGGAGCAGTGGAAGGACGCAGGGTCATATAGTGAGTGCCAAGGACAGGAGGAGGACGCTCACGCGGAACACGACGACCAGTGCGGGCAGTGCGGACCGGCGACTCTGGACGAGACTCAGGAGACGCAGGACTAGACTCAGGCGACGGAGGACGAGACTCAGGCTCACGACGCTCCGTAAGACTACCCGTCGGCGCAGTGTAAGGAGAAGGAGCAGGCAGCGGAGAGGCAGGCTGTAACTGTGACTGCGACTGGACAGACGGTGGACTCAGTAGGGGAGGAGTAGGACCAGTAGAGGGCGGGAGACCAAGAACCTGCTGAAGGAGCGGAACGTAGTACGGCCGCTGCCGCTCAGCACCTCCAGCTCCAACCCCCTCAGCAGCTCCAGTCCCAGCAGCTCCAGTACCTCCAGTACGAGCACCTCCAGGACCAGCGGCTCCAGCAGCTCCAGCACCAGCACCTCCAGCAGCTCCAGCAGCACCGCCAGCAGCAGCAGTGTCTCCAGCAGCTCCAGCAGCACCAGCACCAGCAGCACCTCCAGTAGCTCCAGCAGCACCAGCACCAGCAGCACCTCCAGCAGCTCCAGCAGCACCAGTACCAGCAGCACCTCCAGCAGCGCCAGCAGCACCGCCAGCAGCAGCAGCACCTCCAGCAGCTCCAGCAGCACCAGCACCAGCTGCACCTCCAGCAGTGCCAGCAGCACCTCCAGCAGCTCCAGCAGCACCAGCACCAGCAGCACCTGCAGCAGCGCCAGTAGCACCGCCAGCAGCAGCAGCACCTCCAGCAGCTCCAGCAGCACCAGCACCAGCAGCACCTCCAGCAGCGCCAGCAGCACCGTTAGCAGCTCCAGCACCAGGGTCCGCGACACTAGGAGCGCAACTCCGGAGACTGCAGCGCCGAGCGTACCACTCTCGGAGCCGCTGGGGAGAGGGCGGCTCCCGCCTAGGAGGGGAAGCACGAGCACCAGCTCCAGCAGCACTCCTAGCTCCAGAAGCACCCCTCCTAAGGCTGCAGTACTGTAAGTACCACTCACGCAGCTGCTGTGAGGAGAGAGCGCCTCCAGGTGTAGCACTCTCAGTCGCAGCACCCTCTGGCTCAGTACCCTCAGACGTAGCACTCCCAGGCTCAGCACCCCCAGGCTCAGCACCCGCAGGCTCCGCACCCCCAGGCTCAGCACCCCCAGACTCCGCAACCCCAGGCTCCGCACCCCCAGGCTCCGCACCCCCAGGCTCCGCACGCTCAGGCTCAGCACCCCTTGCAGGACGAGAGTCGACAGCTACCTCGACAGGCTCAACCGGGTCTACCTGGGACACACCTGAGGGAGCGGCACCCTGAGGGGGGAGGGGGTCTACCACAGCAGCACCTGGCGCGAGAAAGAGAGGCGGGGGGGGGAGCGGGGCAGTGCGGTAGGGGAAGAGGCGGTAGTAGGGCACCGACTCGTCAAAAGTGACGTCCTGAAAGGGCAGGACACGGCGCGAGGTGGCGTGGTAAAACTGCCAACCAGACGCGTCCGGGACAAAGCCAAGGAAGACACAAGGAACAGCGCGGGAGGAGAGCTTGTCCGCGGACGTATCGCGAACAAAAGCTCGAGATCCCCAGACCCGAAAACGCGACGCATCGCCAACCTCTCCCGTCCAACGCAGTGTCGGCGAAGTCTCCGAAACGGAGACACGGGGCCAGAGGTTGAGCTGATGCGCAGCGTATCGGACCGCAAACGGCCACAGAAAGTGGGGGGCAGCCGCATGGATCAAGGAGGTACGAGCGACCTCCATGACCAAGCCAATGCGGCGCTCAGCAATCCCATTCTGCTGTGGAGAGGCCGGAAGCGTGAACGACTGGCGGATGCCGTGCTCCGCACAGTTGGCTGCCAAGAGGTCGGAGGAGAACTCACCACCTCTGTTAGAGTGCAGACGCAGGACAGGAAAGTCCGAGCGGAACCGCTCGCTGAGCTGGAGACGAGAAGCGCGGATCCACGGGATCAAAACATCAGGGACCTCACCCTTGGTGCGCAAGGGGAAGACCGTGGTGTAGCGCGAGTAGTCGTCAACAACGATCAGGAAGTACCTCTCCTGACCCTGTCCACGGACGCGGGCTGGGCCCCACACGTCCATGTGGAGCGTCTGCAAGGGAGCAGACGTCAGGGGAAACGAGGAGGAGTGAGGAGCGGCGCGCTGCCGCCCCTCGACACAGGGAAGACAGGGAGGAGCAGGCGAGGGTGGGAGGGGAGGGAGGACCCTGGGAAGACCAGAGACAAGGTACCGTTTGTGCATGCCACGAAGGCGCTGCACTGACGGGTGACCAAGGCGGTGGTGCCAGAGGACGGTCTCGTGTGCTAGAGAGCGACACGAGCAGGGGGCAGACAGCTGACCTGAAGCAGACGCAGACGCAGCTACCTGAGGGGACTCAGTGGTCAGTGTGTACAGGTCCGACCCCGGCTGCCTAGTGAAGGTAGCCAGGTGACGGCCCGTCCGAGCACACGTGCAGTGTGTCACGCGCTCGTAGGCAGGGGTGAACTGGTGGACACCCCCGTCCTGGAGCGCACAACCCGCCACCAAGTTCGTAGAGAACGAGGGGAGGTGGAGACCTGACAGTGTGCCCGACGGAACCGCAGGACAAGGAAGGACAGTGGAGGAGGTCGCAATGACCGGACCCCCAGAGGGGTCAGCAAGGGAGACAGCAACTGGTCGGGCAAGCTGCTCAAGGGCAGTGCGGTCACGAAAGAAACAGCGAGAAGCTCCTGAGTCTAGAGTGAAGGTGTGCAGTGCCTCAGTGGACTCAGTACCAGGGGGCGCAGACTCACTAGCACCTAGAGCAGCAGCCTCACCAGCACCTGGGGCAGCAGACACGCGAGCACCTAGAGCAGTAGCCTCACCAGCACGTGGGGCAGCAGACAAGCAAGCACCTAGAGCGGCAGCCTCACTGGTCCGAATGCCCGGGTCGGGCGGAACACGCAGGTACTGATCACCCTCTCCACTAGTAGACAACACATACATGGCAGTGAGAATAGCATCAAAGTCAAGAGCATAGATATCAATGTTCTTCTTCATCAGGTCAGCCCAGCGGGGCAGCTCAGTGGCAGCAGGGAACTGAGTGCGCCAAGCGTCGTCAAGGCGGGAGAAGCAGCGCTGCGTGGTGTGCGCCCTCCCACACGTCTGGCCAGTGCGGTCACCAGTGCGGATGACGTACGTACAGCTAAGGCCACCCCCCCCCCCCCGTGCTGAGAGTACCACTCACGAAGCTCCTGGGACGACGGAGTGTGCTGCTGGCTCTGGCCACCGCCAGCGCCTCCACGACCACCACCGCCGCCGCCACCACCTCGACCACCACCGCCCCTGCCGCCTCCGCGTCCACCGCCGCCCCAACCACCGCCTCCACCCCGGCCACCTCCTCCGCTGCTGCCGCCACCACCCCCACCGCTGCAAGCAGTTCCTTCTCGAGCAGGTCAACGGTGAGCTCAGTGGGGCAGCGAGCGAGGAAGTGGTCCCTGACCGCACGAAGAGAGTCAGAGAGACGGGTGACCAGGTGGTAGAGAGTGAGCCAGAGCGGGGGGGGGTGGGTGGCAAGAAACTCAGCGGGCATAGCGGCACGGAAGCGGGCCTCACTAGTGCGGAGGTGCGTGATGAGGTCAGCGACTGTGGAGAAAGCGGACAGGTCGGGGAACAGGTAGGGGAGCGAGAGACGGCCTAGCGCAGCAGAGGCAGGTGAGGAGTAGCGTGCCACTACAGCAGTGTACAGTGCCTGCGCTGTTTTGTGCTGGCCAAAGTGCTCACGCTCATCGATCGGCAGGGAGTTGCGAATAGTGAAGCGTGTGTGGGCGTCACGAGTCTGCCACTGTGAACAGGCAGTACTGTCAGGAGTAGCAGCAGGGGCAGCAGCATGGCCTAGCGCGTGATCGTACAGCGAGATATCCTCCTTGGCAGTGAGTTGGAGGAATAGGTGCAGGTCATCGAGCCAGGTCTCAAACTTCAGTGGGTGGCCCTCAGCATCGAAAGCTAGTACAGAGGGACTAGCCATAGTTGTAGTAGCAGCAGTAGTAGAAGCAGCAGTAGCAGTAGTAGCAGTAGTAGTAGTTGGTGGGGCACAGTAGGGCGGCGCGGCGCGGTTCGGGCGGCGCGGCTCGGTTCGGGCGGCGCGGCTCGGTTCGGGCGGCGCGGCTCGGTTCGGGCGGCGCGGCTCGGCTCGGATTGGGCTACGCGGCGGTGAGCGACGGGGGGGCGTGCGCGTGGGCGGCTGTAGCGGGCGGGCCGTGGCTGTGCGTGGGCCTGACTAGCGCGCGGACGGCGGTCTAGAGGGGCGACGCGGCGGCCTAAGGGCGGGGTTGCGGCGCTCTGGACGGCTGGCGACGGGCGGCTAGCGGGCTGCTCGTGGGCGGCGCTCGTCGCGCGGGCGGCTAGGGGTCGGCGCGCGCTCAGGAAAGGCCGCGCGTGGGCCGCTAGCGGGCTACGCGCACGAAGAAGAAAAGGGCCGCGCGCGGCACTAGCGAGCTGCGCACGGGCAGCACGAGAAGGAGAGGCGCACGAGGGCGCACTAGGAGAGAGGCGCTCGAGGGCGCTAATGCATTAAGGCGCTCGAGGGCGCTTCTAGCGGAACGGTAAGCCCTATCGTTCGGTCCTAGGTTACGACCTAGGCTCGTAATACCATGTTAGAATCTTAGAGAGAACAAGGATGAATGAACTTGCAGAAAGTTGGGTACAAGTAGGAAACCCTAAGTTTGATGTACCCCCTATGGCTAAACCCACTATAGCCTAGACAATATAAACATATAATGTTTGACATGCCGACCCCGAACACCGCTGGGACATTGCAACGATGACGGTGAAGGAGGCGTTGGCGAGCTGGAAGGGCAAGGCGGTGAAGGCCGCCGTGGACGAGGAGATCCGCAGTTTCATCGGCATGGGCACCTGGGAGCTGGTCGAACGCCCACGCGGGGTGAACATCATGAAGAACCGGTGGGTCCTGATGACCAAGTACCATGTTGACGATACGGTCGCCCGGGAGAAGGCGAGGCTAGTCGTAAAGGGCTTCACGCAGGTGTATGGCGCCGACTACGACGAGACGTACACGCCGGTGAGCAGCTACGTCACGCTGAGGATCTTCCTCAGCATCGTCGCCGTCCTCGACCTCAACCTGATGCAGCCCGACATGAAGAACGCCTTCCTGCAGAGCAAGCTCGACAGGGTGTTGTATATGTACCAGCCAGACTACTACGACGACGGGACCGGCCGGGTGTGCAAGCTGTTGACGAGTCTGTACGGGCTGAAGCAGTCGCCGCTGCTGTGGTACAAGGCGCTTGACGACGTGCTGGTCGGCGCCGACTGGAAGAAGAGCCAGGTCGACCAGGCGCTCTACTTCAAGGACGGCGAGGATGGGGTGACCTGCTGGGTGCTGGTCTACGTCGACGACCTGCTCGCCGCCAGCAGTAGCACCGCGATGCTGAGGGAGCTGAAGGAGTTGCTGGAGGCCGCCTTCGAGCTGCGTGAGATCTCGCCGGTGGTGAAGTACCTCGGGCTGGAGATCGTGCGTGACAGGCCGGCGAGGAAGTTGTGGTTGCACTAGCAGAACTACGCCGACAAGCTGCGCAGGTGTTTCATCGACGAGGAGCAGGGCGGTCGAGTCCCGAAGACGCCGGTCTCTGTCAACGCCTACGCCGAGCTTACGTTCGACGACGAGGAGGCTCAGGAGCACGAGGAGGAGGAGTACCGGCAGAAGGTCGGCTCGTTGCAGTTCGCGGCGACGACGACGAGGCCGAACATTGCCTTCGCCTGCAGCAAGCTGGGGAGCGGCCTCACGGTGAGGAGCGACCAGCACTGGCGCGAGGTCGACCGCTGTCTCGCCTACCTCGCCTACACCCGTGACACCGCCCTGGAGTTCGGCGGTGGACCAGATTCGCTGAAGCTGGTCGGCTACGTGGACGCCGACGACGCCGGCGACAAGCAGAACCGGACGAGCACGGACGGCTACGTGTTCGTCTACGGAGGGGCCGCCGTCTCCTGGTCGAGCCAGGGCATCAAGTGCGCGATGTTATGTTGTCGACCGAGTCGGAGTACGTGGCGGCAACCGAGGCCGGCAAGGAGGGACGCCGACTTCGCTTCCTTCTTGCAGAGTTCCAGCTTCTTGACGCTGGGACGCCGACCGTCCTTCGGGTGGACAACAAGTCGGCCATCACGGTCGCCGAAGGCTTGGGGCTGTAGGGCAACCTCAAGCACATGGAGCGGCGATATGCCTGGCTGCAGCACATGGTGAAGCGCGGGAAGTTCACGCTGAAGTACATCCCAACCACTGAGCAGCCGGCCGACTTCCTGACGAAGGTGCTACACTATCCGGCCTTCAACCGGTGCTCCGTCGCAATCGGCCAAGTGCGTTTGGTCGACGTCGGCGACGGTGACAACGACGTGCAGCAGTAGGTGCCATGCCCTCTTGCATGGCTGGTGCGGTGATCGGCGTGCTGCGTGTTGTGTGCACGTTGACGACGATGATCTGTTCTTCGTGGAGTTCTACCGTGTGGGTGGGAGCCCAAGCGTGAACGCGGCAGGGGAGTGTCAACGAGAGTTGGGTGTTGGCCCCGTCCTTGCTTGGGCAGAGCCGACTTCGTGGTTGGGTGTACGGGGAGTGCAGCCGACCGACTGCAGTCGGCAACGCCGACTTGGGCGAGCTGGTCGACGGGTTTGGTCGACCTGCACGGGGCCACTGCAAAGCCGCCAACTTTGGGAAGCCGGTGGCCGACATCTACTGGTGGTCGGCGACGGGGCTCGTCGACCTGGGAAGGGCGTCGACTTGGATGGCGCCAAATTTGGGAGGACGTCGACTTCGTGGCGTCGACCTGAGGGGCGTCGACTTGGTGACGCCGACCTGGGGATGCCGGTTGGGTGCAGTCGGCGACCATAAGACCTAGTCGACCAAAAGTGGTCGACCTAGGGGAGTAGCCGACTTCGTAAAGTCGGCAGAAGGTCTTCGTCGACCTGGGCAGTCTACGTGAACGAGGAGCAGTACTTGGTCAGCGTGGTTGCCTGGTCGACCAAGTAACCAAGGCGACGAGGTTCTGCGAGGTGCGCGACCGTCGCCCAGGAGGTTTTGGCGAAGTCGACCGGCGGGCTGGTATCCCGAGGTCGATATGGCACATCAGGCGCAACCGTCGGCACGTGGCCGACATGGCACCTGCGCAATGTGCGTGGCGGTGCACTTCGTGCTCAACCGTCACCTGGCACCTTCGAAGTAGGTGCGCGCACATGCATGCAAGGACACCTGCCATTGCAACGCTGGCAAGCCGCCTCGCTGCTGTTAACGAGGTAACGGAATAATGAATGACTAGAAATGACAAGGACAAGGAAGATATAGCAAACCCTTGTCAACCCTAGCCAACCATATACATAAGTGTACACCACCTAGACTAGCAAATACAAACCATAAAAATTATAGTTTGACACACCCCCATAGTCTAGGTGACGGTAGTCCTGTGGAAAGCAACACACAGTCTAAGAGCAACACATACAATGACAAAGCAAATATAGAAGATGCAAGAGTACAAGACATGCATGACAAGCATCTCTACAAAAGCAAGGGGCCACAAGGCCTGTCCACAAGCACAGATATATGATGTATAGTGAGATGCAATAGTACAAGACAAAGCATCTCTACGCAAACAAGTGAGGGCCTGTAGACACAAGGCCAAGCTGGGTGCAGAAACGCTGGTGGTCACAAGGCGGCAACGCCTTGGTGAAGATATCTGCAGTGTTGGCCTCAGAGACCACACGTCGCACGAGTGCCTGGCCACGCTGCTGCAAATCTCGCAGAAGGAAGTAACGAAGCTGGATGTGCTTCGCCTTCCCAACCAGTCGAGGCTCCTCGCACAACAGGATAGCAGATCTGTTGTCGGCGAACAAGACTGGGGGAGAGCGAGGCCGCTCACCGAGGTCGGTGAGAAGGAAAGACAGCCAGCGAAGCTCCTGGGCGGCCATGGCCGCAGCGTACACCTCTGCCTCACAGCTAGAACTAGAGACGGACGACGCCCAAGTCGACCTCCACGAAACAGCTCCGGTGCCAAGGCTGAAGCAGTAACCCTGTGTAGACCGCAGCGACTCTGCGTCGTCGGCCCAAGACGAGTCCGAGAAACCTGTAAGTGTAACTGGCTGCTTCCCTCCAAGGACAAGTCCCATGTCTGATGTACTCGCCACATACTTCGCCACCCTCTTAGCAGCGTACCAGTGGGAAGGTCGGTGTCTCCCAGGCGCAACAAAGCGCGCAAGGACGCTAAGAGGGTAAGCTAGGTCTGGGCGAGTACAGGTCATCAGGTACATGAGACAACCCACCAGCTCAGGATATGGACCACTGGACTCAAATGGCTCGTCCGAAGGTGGAGCCGTGAGCCCATGATCCACAGCAAGAGGGGTGGGCTGTACCTTGGAGAAAGGGAAGCGGAACCGCGTGAGGATCTGCTCGACCATATGCGACTGAGTCAGCGTAATGGTGCGAGCTGCCCTGTCCCTGGTGATCTGCAGGCCAAGGTAGCGCTGCAGCTCACCAAGGTCAGTGCAAGTGTGTCTCCTCTGCAGTTCCTCCTTCACGGAGGCCAGTGCGCGTCGGTCGGGAGTGGCGAAGACCAGGTCGTCAACGTAGACCAGAACAAAGAACGGGGTCGAGCCACGGCGGACAAACAACGATGGGTCGGCAGACGACGGAAAGAAGTCAAGCGCTGCAAGAGTCGTACGTAGCGTGTCGTGCCACTCGCGGGGAGCCTGGCGCAGGCCGTACACCGGTCGACGCAGCTGCCACTGGGTCCCAGGAGGGAAAGAGCCAGTGAAGCCAGGCGGACGACGCAGCCAGATCTGCTCGTGCAGGCTCCCCTGTAGGAACGTTGTGGAGAAGTCCAAGGAGTGCAACTCGTAGTCGCGCTGAGCTGCTATATGCAGCAACACCCGAAGAGTGGTCATCTGCGGGGTGGGAGCGAAGGTCTGGAAGAAGTCTACCCCCTCTCGCTGACTGAAGCCTCTCGCCACGTAACGCGCCTTGAACACCGGTGGTGCTCCAGGCGGCCACTTCACCTTGTAGAGCCACATGCCACTGACAACGTTCGCCCCAGGTGGCGGAACGGCGTCGACGTAGGTGCCTGTGGACCTATAAGATGCCATCTCTGCCTCCTCAGCTGCTATCCAGTACGAGGCCCAAGGTCCCGACACCGCCTCAGCGTGTGTGCGAGGGATCGGGATGTCAAGAGCGTCTGGATCCCCCTCAGGGGCAAGCAACATGGCGCAGAGATGGGGAATAGCGGCCGCAAGGAAACCAAGCTCAAACGGCCTGTCCTTGAGGACCTCCAGGGAAAAAACGGGAGCACCCCCAGAGGACGGAGAACGAGCAGGGCCACTAACCAGGTGAGCGGCATAGTCAAGGCGGTGGGAAGAGGCAAAGCCAGCGACAGTGGTAACAAGTGCTGAGACAGACGACAGAGGTGCAGTCGGGTGAGTGACCAACGCGGACAAAACACGGGAGACGACAGGACGGGAGGCACGGAGGTAGTCGGACAACGGGTCGTGAAGCACAGTGAGGGTCGACTCAGGGGGCTGTGGAAGGACAGGAGGAGGTGGAACACGAGAGCGAAGAACAAGGTGGAACGGACCGTCTGCACGGTAACGGGACCGACGACGCTCTGGGGACACAGCACGACTGAGGGGAGGACGACGAGTCCACTGAGACGAGGAAAGGGACTCAACAGGGGGAACAGGAGGGGACGGTAGGGGACCACGAACAAAGCGTGCAGGTGCTGGGTC
The DNA here is from genome assembly GCA_947471745.1 of Closterium sp. Naga37s-1. Taxonomy (NCBI): domain Eukaryota; kingdom Viridiplantae; phylum Streptophyta; class Zygnematophyceae; order Desmidiales; family Closteriaceae; genus Closterium; species Closterium sp. Naga37s-1. The sequence continues at coordinate 3,473,271 of CANJKZ010000149.1, read as the reverse complement.
GGGGAGGTCGCGGAGTCGCAGTCGCTGCTGCTCTGCCTCCTCTGGCCTCTGCTGCGACGGTACCGGCCCCTGCTGCTGCTCCTGGGGCTTCGCCTCTGCCCTCTCCTGCGGCGACTGTAGCTGCACCCGCTGCTGCGACCGGGACTCCTGCGCTACCCTCTCCTGCTGCGGCCGTGACTCCTCCTTTACTCTCTCCTGCTGGGTCTGTAACTGCACCTGCTGCTGCGGGTGGGACTCCTGCTCTACCCTCTCCTGGTGCGGCCGTGACTCCTCCTCTACTCTCTCCTGCTGTGTCTGTAACTGCACCTGCTGCTGCGGGCGGGACTCCTGCTCGACCCTCTCCTGGTGCGGCCGTGACTCTTCCTGTACTCTCTCCTCCTGCGACAGCAACTGCACCCGCTGCTGCACTCGTGACTCCTCCTCTACTCTCCCCTGCTGCGGCTGCAACTGCACCTGCTGCTGCTGTGACTCCTCCTCTACTCTCTCCTGCTGCTGCGACTGAGACTGCTCCTGCTGCTGCTGCTGCTGCTGCTGCTGCTGCTGCTGTGCCCTCTCAAACTGCTCACGCTCCTCCCTCTCCAACCAGAGGAGACGCTGCTCACGGGTCAGGAAACGTACAGAGCGCGGTGTAGGCGCCAGAGTGCCAGTGCCTCCAGCTCCAGCACCCTCAGAACCAGCACCTCCACCACCGACACCCCCAGGGCCTCCAGTACCTCCCGCAGGAACACCCCCTGGCTCCTCAGCAACCGGCCGCAGAGAATAACGAGGAGGGGACTGCGGGACGGACGGGAAGCCAGGGGGTGACGCGGGGCGAGGCCGCCTAGTCGAGGCTGCCGTGTCCTCCACGGGAGTGACCTCCACGCCAACACCCCCTGCACCCCCAAAACTGACACCACCAGCTCCAGCAGCCCCAGCACCCTCACCCTCCGCAACTGCACCTCCCGCACCCCCAGACACGACAGGGACTGGAAGCTGCGGGGGGGACGACTGCGGAGTGACGTGCGACACACCTGACGGGGCAGGACGCGAAGGGGGGGGGGCTACCGGGGCTACTGAGGGGGGCTCCAAGGTGAGGAACAGCGGGGGGGGAAAGACCTCAGTACCTCGGTGGGGGCGACTCCTGTAGTAACAGACAGACTCGTCGAACGTGACGTCCTAGGAACTGAAGAACTCGTAGGTGAGTGGGTCGTAAAACACCCAGCCGGCGGTGTCCAAAGGGAAGCCAAGAAAGACGCAGGCACGAGTGCGCGGAGATAACTTGTTCGCGCCAGTGGCGCGAACGTGAGCCAGAGAACCCCAGACGCGGAAGTCAGCTGCTACGCCTGGAGAACCTGTCCAAAGGGAGACCGGCGTCACCCATGGCCGTGCGTCACTGGGCCACAGGTTCAGCTGGTGCGCGGCGTAGCGGACTGCCTGAGGCCACAGGAACTGGGGGGCACCAGCATGGGACATGGAGGTCCGGGCAACCTCCATGACCAGGCCGATGCGTCGCTCGGCTACCCCGTTCTGCTGCGGCGAGGCTGGTAGCGTGTAAGACTGGAGGATCCCCCGACCCTGACAGAACGTCTCTAGGCGAGTGGAAGAAAACTCACCACCACGGTACGAGTGCAAGCGGAGCCCACAAAGGGCCTGGGCGTCACCCCACGCTAGTAGCCACGGCTCGAGGATGGTAGGCACGACGGCCTTTCGCCACTACGGGTAACGCGTTACTAACGGACGAGCGCGGGGCGGTGGGCCCATGGGAATCGAACTGCTCTGATACCATGTCAACGAGGTAACGGAATAATGAATGACTAGAAATGACAAGGACAAGGAAGATATAGCAAACCCTAGTCAGCCCTAGCCAACCCGAAACATAAGTGTACACCACCTAGACTAGCAAATACAAACCATAACAATTATAGTTTGACAGCTGCAGCGTTGGCAAGCCGCCCTGATACAGCGCTGGCAGGCCGTCGACTTGCTACGTTGGCAAGCCGCCACTCTGCAGCGCTGGCGCGGTACGGACTTGCAGTGCTGGCAGGTCCACGACTTTGCAGTGCTGGCGGTCGACCCACCTGTTTGCTTGGTAGTCTTGCATCAGATGTAGTCATTCTTGCATATTGTTCTGTACCATTGTTGTGAACTTTTGCTAGTGGAACTCTTGCCAATTTCCCCCGTGAATGCTCAAGTAGAGAATGTCAGAATCATGAACGAGAATGTGTGAACTAGCAACATGCAGGAGTACAAGTAGCAAACCCTAATTGGGTTGTACCCCATATGGGCTACCCCACTACATCCTACACAACATGCAGCATATGAGTTTGACACACCCCCATAGGCAAAGTGGGGGAGAACAAGAGGTCACAAGACCAGTCAAGAAAAGCAAAGCAAGCTCAGGGTGGATCACGATGTCACCACGCATTCTGAGCACAAGCAAATGGCCACAAGGCCAGTTCACATGCAGAGTTATATAAAAGAGAACAAGCAGTACAGTGATCACAACCTAGCAAGTGTAAGCATGCAGGTATAAATATATAGATCACAGTACAAGCAAACAATGCACAAGTAGCGCATCACCCTCTTAGCGGCCTCTCAGTGCTCTGGTCGGTGTCTCCCGGGCGCAAGGTAGCGTGCCAGGATGCTAAGAGGGTAAGCAAGGTCAGGTCGAGTGCAGGTCATCAGGTACATGAGGCAGCCCACAAGCTCTGGATACGGGCCACTCGGCTCTACGGACTCATCCGAAGGCAGAGCTGAGAGCGAGTGACCGGTAGGAGGAGGAGTGGACTGTGGCGAGGAGTACGTGAAGCCGAAGCGCTGAAGGACCTGCTGCACCATGTGTGACTGAGTCAAGGTAATGGTGCGCTGTGCTCTGTCCCGGGTGATCTGCAAGCCAAGATAGCTGCGCAGCTCACCCAGGTCAGTGCACGTGTGTCTCTTCTGCATCTCCGACTTCACAAAGGCCAGTCCAGCAGTGTCAGCAGTGGCAAAGACAAAGTCGTCGACGTACACGAGGATGTAGAACGGCGGCAGAGAAGTGTTGGTGCGTAGAAGCAGCGACGGGTCAGCAGTCGAAGGAGCAAACCCAAGAGCCGCAAGCGTCGTCCTCTGTGTGTCGCGCCACTCGCGAGGCGCCTGGTGAAGACCGTAGACTGGCCGCCGGAGGCTCCACTGGGTACCAGCAGGAAACGACCCAAAGAAGCCAGGTGGGCGGCGCAGCCAGATCTCCTCGTGCAGGCTGCCCTGTAGGAAGGCTGTGCTGAAGTCAAGAGAGTGAAGCTCGTAGTCACGCTGAGCGGCGACGTGCAACAGCACCCGAAGAGTGGTCATCTTTGGGGTAGGGGAGAAGGTATGGAAGAAGTCAACTCCCTGTCGCTGACTGAAGCCCCGAGCAACGTAACGCGCCTTGAAGACAGACGGAGAACCCGGCGGTCGCTTCACCCTGAAAATCCACATGCCACTGACGATGTTCGCCCCAGGTGGGGGAACCTCGTCGACGTAGGTGCGTGTGGACTTTCAGAAAGCCATCTCTGCGTCCATGGATGTCTGCTACTGAGAGGAGTAGGGACCCTCAATCGCCTCTGCGTAAGAGCGCGGGGTCGGGATGTCTGGTGCATCCGGGTCTCCCTCAGGTGCAATTAGCATGGACGCGAGATGAGGTAAAGCAGCTGCAAAACACTCAAAGTCCTCCTGCCTGTCCTCAAGGCCGTCCGTGCCAAGAGCACACTCACCCCCGACGGACGGAGGACAGACAGACTCAGACTCAGCAACAAGGCTAGCGGCGTAGTCGAGGCGACAGGCGGCAGCAAAGTCAACAAGCTCAGCAACTAGGGCAGACGAAGCAGAGGACTCAAACGAAGGGTCAGTGACAACAGTGGCTAGAAGACGTGTGACAGTAGGACTGGCAGCACGAGAAAGGTCTGACGGCGGGTCAGCAACGTCAGGAAGAGAGGACGCAGGAGGAGACGGCAGAGGGACACGCTGTGGAACAGAGGAAGGACGGAGTGCCATCTGGTGCGTGCCGGGGACAGGAGGAGGACGCGGACGCGGAACACGACGACCAGTGCGAACAGCACGAACAGGCAACGCAGGACGAGACTCAGGCTCATGACGCTCCGCAAGACCTCCTGTCGGCCCAGTGTAAGGGGAAGGAGCAGGCAGTGGAGAGGTTGGCTGTAACTGCGACTGCGACTGGTTAGGCGGTGGACACAGTAAGGGAGGAGGAAGGCCAGTAGAAGGCGGGAGACCAAGAACCTGCTGAAGCAGTGGAACGAAGTACGGTCGCGGCCGCACACTGCCTCCTGAACCAGCACCGACAGCACCAGTACCCCCAGCTCCAGGGTCTCCAGCTCCAACGCCAACAGTACCACCAGCTCCAGCACCTCCAGCTCCAGCAGCTCCAGCGCCAACAGCGGCTCCAGCTCCAATGCCTCCAGCTCCAGTAGCTCCAATACCTCCATTACGAGCACCTCCGGGACCAGCGGCTCCAGCACCACCAGCAGCGCCAGCTCCAACGCCGGCAGCTGTCAAGCTATAGTTTTTATAGCTTATTTGTGTTAGTCTAGGTGTACATTATGTTTTCCTAGGGTTAGGGTTATACTTTTGTAACTTGACATGGTATAGAGCGATAAAAAGATCCCATGGGCCCACCGCCCCGTAACGTGCCCTAGCCCGAAGCGCCCTAGCCCAAAGCGCCCTAGCCCGAAGCGCCTTAGCCCGTAGCGCCCCGTCAATCCGTGTCTCGTAGTGCCCCGTACCCCGCGTTTTCCCGTCGCCTCACCCGTCAGATCCGTCGCGTCGTTACTCTCCCCCCCCCCCCCCCCCCCCCCCCGTCGCGGCCTGCCCGTTTTCCCCCGTCGCGCCCTACCTTTTCCCCCCGTCGCGCTGCCCGTACATCCGCTCGCGTAGTCGCACGCACCCGTACGAACGGTCGCGCGCGCAGCCGCGTGCGACGGCACACACAGCCGCACGCGCAACTGCTCGCCCGTCCGCTCGCACAGCAGCCCGTGCGGCCTGCGCGCCGTGCCACATGCAACCCGTCCCACAGCCTTCCCCGTAGCTCGACGCCCCACCCGTCCCCACTGCCTTAGCAAGCCGCCCCAGCCAGAATAGCCGCCCCTTCCCAGTTCTGCCGCCCTCACCCGTTCCCGCTGCCTCACCTGTAGCCCGCCGCCCCAGCCATATCTGCAACCCCACCCGTTCCAGTCACCTCACCCAGTACCCTCCCCTGCACAGAACCACACACAACCGTGCAGAACCGCACAGAACTGCACGAAACCATGCAGAATCGCGCAGAACCGCACAGAACCGTACAGAACCGCACAGAACCGCCGCCTTACCTTCCCCACCCGTCGCCAGCAGCCTAGTCTACCGTCAGGAGCACCACCAGCAACTTAGACTGCCGCCAGTCAGCGCACCAGCAGCAACTTGAACTACCCCCTAGCAAAGCCAGCAACTTACACCGCCCCACCCGGTACTCCCCACTGCACCGAACCGCATAGAACCGCACCCGCTGCCCCACCCGTTCCAGCCAGAGCTGCTGCCCCACCCGTTCCAGTCACCTCACCCGGAATCAGCCGCCCCACCCGGTACTCTCCACCCCGCAGAACCGCACTGAACTGCACATAACCGCACAGAACCGCACCCGCTGCCCCACCTGTACCAGTCAGAGCTGCTGCCCCACCCGTTCCAGTCACCTCAACCGGAATCAGCCGCCCCACCCAGTAATCTCCACCCCGCAGAACCGCACTGAACTGCACATAACCGCACAGAACCGCACCCGGTGCCCCACCTGTACCAGTCAAGGGCTGAAACCCGCCACCACCAGCACCAGTAGCAGCAGTTTAGGCTGCCCCAGCGCTCGAGCAGCAGCTTAGAACAACTTACCGCTAGTGCACCAGCAGCAGCTTAGGCTGCCCCCAGCGGAACCAGCAGCAGGATAGCCTACCGCCAACAGCAGTTTAGGCCCACCTGCCAGCACCACCCCCGTTTCTAGCCACTCACATGGCTTGTATTCGAGTCTTACAGCAGCAGGGCCAGCCGCAGCACTCCCGGCAGTGGGGACCTGCGGGTCCAAAGTGTGGAGCCCTCAGCAGTGGCTCAGCTAGCAGTGGGCGAGACGTCGGCCCCTGCGGGTACCGGGCCCTGACAGGCCCTGGCGTTGGCACTACCTGCTGGAGTCCTGATCACTCTGCGTCCAGCTGCTACCGTCGACTCGACGACCTTCACCGTGAGCGTTTTGGTCCTCACGCTATTACACCGCACTGGCCCTCGCGACTTCGCCAGCGCACTGCTGCACTAGTTGAGTCTCACCTACCTGGTCTAGGACCGTTCCCGGCTGCACGAGTAGAGACCTGTGTTTCCAGTCTTGGTGCGTGTGTTGTTTCCAGTCCAGGCGCCTCTGAGGGTCTTTGTGTAGGAGCTGCAGCTACCTCTAGTCTAGCACTAACCTTTGTAGCTGGTTCGGGTGCGACCCCACAGACTGCACAGCTTTCCTTCACCCTAGACTCTGGAGCATCCAGCTGTTTCTTTCGCGACTGTACTGACCTCACACCACTGCGCACTCCAGTCACTGTCGCCTTAGCTGACCCCTCTGTGGGACGTGTAGTTGCTCGCAGCACCACCACTCTCCCGTGTCCGGCGGCTCCCTCAGGTTTTCTTACAGGTTACTACACCCCCTCGTTCTCTAGGAACCTGGTGGGTGTCAGTCACCTCCACGACCTAGGTGTAGTCACCACTTTCCCACTGGACGAGCATGTTGCCTCCTGCACAGTCGGTACCACTGGGGCCCCTCTGGCCACTTTTCACAGGGAGCCGGGCTCTGGTCTGTACTCACTACACACTGGGTCCCACCGCTCTGGGTCAGGCCAGGTCAGGTCAGGTCAGGTAGCTGCTGTGTCGTGCGACTGTCGCTCCCTCACCCACCCGTCTGTCATCTGGCACCACCGTCTAGGTCACTCGTCGTTCCCACGTCTCACTAGGATGGTACGTCACCGTCTGGTCTCAGGTCTCCCAGCGTCGCTTGCCCCGCTTCCTCGCTCGCCTGCGCCGCTGTGCACTCCTTGCGTCGAGGGTCGGCAGCGCGCTGCCCCTCACTCCTCCTCGTTCCCCCCCACCACGGCTCCCTTCCAGACCCTGCACTTGGACGTATGGGGCCCCTCCCTGGTCCTTGGACCACGTCAGGAGCGCTACTTCCTGATTGTGGTGGACGACAACTCCCGCTACACCACGGTTTTCCCCTTGCGACGGAAGGCCGACGTGCCTACCGTCCTCGAGCTGTGGCTACTAGCGTGGGGTGGTGCCCAGGGCCTGTGTGGGCTTCGCCTACACTCGGACCGTGGTGGTGAGTTTTCTTCCACTCGTTTGGAGACGTTCTGTCAGGGTCGGGGAGTCATTCAGTCGTACACGCTACCAGCATTGCCGCAGCAGAACGGGGTAGCCGAGCGTCGCATCGGCCTGGTCATGGAGATTGCCCGGACCTCCATGTGCCATGCCGGTGCCCCTCAGTTCTTGTGGCCTCAGGCGGTCCGCTACGCCGCGCACCAGCTGAACTTGTGGCCCAGTGACGCACGGCCACGGGTGACGCCGGTCTCTCTCTGGTCAGGTTTACAGGGTGTAGCAGCTGACTTCCGCGTCTGGGGTTGTCTGGCTCACGTTCGCGCCCCTGGCGCGAACAAGTTGTCTCCGCGCACTCGTGCCTGCGTCTTTCTTGGCTTTCCTTTGGACGCCTCCGGCTGGGTGTTCTACGACGCGGTCACCTGCGGGTTCTTCGCTTCTCAGGACGTCACGTTCGACGAGTCTGTCTGTGACTACAGGAGTCGCCTCCACCGAGGTACTGAGGTCTTTTCCCCCCCGCTGTTCCTCACCCTTGAGCCTCCCCCAGTCGCCCCGGTAGCCCCCCCCCTTTCGCGTCCTGCCCCGTCAGGTGTGTCGCACGTCACTCCGCAGTCGTCCCCCCCGCAGCGTCCAGTCCCTGTCGTGTCTGGGGGTGCGGGAGGTGTAGTTGCGGAGGGTGAGGGTACTGGGGCTGCAGGAGCTGGTGGTGTCGGCCCTGGGGGTGCAGGGGTTGTGGGAGTGGAGGTCACTCCTGTGGAGGACACGGCAGCCTCGAGTCGGCGGCCTCGCCCCGCCTCACCCCCTGGCTTCCCGTCCGTCCCGCAGTTTCCCCCTCGTTCTTCTCTGCCGCCGGTTGCTGCGGAGCCTGGGGGTGTTCTTGCGGGAGGTACTGGAGGCCCCGGGGGTGTCGGTGGTGGAGGTGCTGGTTCTGGGGGTGCTGGAGCTGGAGGCACTGGCACTGTGGCGCCTACACCGCGCACTGTACGTTTCCTGACCCATGAGCAGCGTCTCCTTCGGTTGGAGAGGGAGGAGCGTGAGCAGTTTGAGAGGACACAGCAGCAGCTGCAGCAGCAGCAGCAGCAGCACGAGAGAGTAGAGGAGGAGTCACAGCCGCAGCAGGAGAGGGTCGAGGAGGAGTCACGGCCACACCAGGAGAGGGTAGAGCAGGAGTCCCGCCCGCAGCAGCAGGTGCCGTTACGGACACACCAGGAGAGAGTAGAGGAGCAGTCCCGGCCGCACCAGGAGAGGGTAGATCAGGAGTCCCACCCGCAGCAGCAGGTACAGTTACAGACCCAGCAGGAGAGAGTAGCGGAGCAGTAACGGCCGCAGCAAGAGAGGGTAGCGCAGGAGTCCCACCCGCAGCAGCAGGTACAGTTACAGACCCAGCAGGAGAGAGTAGAGGAGGAGTCACGGCCGCAGCAGGAGAGGGTAGTGCAGGAGTCCCGGTTGCAGCAGCGGGTGCAGCTGCAGTCGCAGCAGGAGAGGGCAGAGGCGGAGCCACAGGTGCAGCAGCAGGGGCCGGTCCCGTCGCAGCAGACGCCAGAGGAGGCGGAGCAGCAGCGACTGCGACTACGCGACCTCCCCGACCCAGCACCTGCATGCTTTGTTCGTGGTCCCCTACCGTCCCCTCCTATTCCCCCTGTTGATTCCCTTTCCTCGTCCCAGTGGACTCGTCGTTCTCCCCTCAGTCGTGCTGTGTCCCCAGAGCGTCGTCGGTCCCGTTACCGTGCAGACGGTCCGTTCCACCTTGTTCTTCGCTCTCGTGTTCCACCCCCACCTGTCCTTCCACAGCCCCCTGAGTCGTCCCTCACTGTGCTTCACGACCCGTTGTCCGACTACCTCCGTGCCTCCCGTCCTGTCGTCTCCCGTGTTTTGTCCGCGTTGGTCACTCACCCGACTGCACCCCTGTCGTCTCTCTCAGCTCTTGTTACCACTGTCGCTGGCTTTGCCTCTTCCCACCGCCTTGACTACGCCGCTCACGTGGTGAGTGGCCCTGCTCGTTCTCCGTCCTCTGGGGGTGCTCCTCTCTTTCCCTTGGAGGTCCTCGAGGACAGGCAGTTCGAGCTTGGTTTCCTTGCGGCCGTTGTTCCTCATCTCTGTGCCATGCTACTTGCCCCTGAGGGAGATCCAGACGCCCTTGACATCCCGATACCTCGCACTCACGCCGAGGCGGTCTCGGGACCCTGGGCTTTGTACTGGATAGCAGCTGAGGAGGCAGAGATGGCTTCTTATAGGTCCACAGGCACTTACGTCGACGCAGTCCCACCACCTGGGACGAACGTCGTCAGTGGCCAATGGCTCTACAAGGTGAAGCGGCCGCCTGGATCACCACCTGTGTTCAAGGCGCGCTAAGTGGCGAGAGGCTTCAGTCAGCGAGAGGGGGTGGACTTCTTCCAGACCTTCGCTCCCACCCCGAAGATGAGTACTCTTCGGGTGTTGCTGCATCTTGCAGCACATCGCGACTACGAGTTGCACTCCTTGGACTTTTCCACCGCGTTCCTTCAGGGGAGCCTGCACGAGCAGATCTGGCTGCGTCGCCCGCCTGGCTTCACTGGCTCTTTCCCACCTGGGACCCAGTGGCAGCTGCGTCGACCAGTCTACGGCCTGCGTCAGGCTCCACGTGAGTGGCACGACACACTTCGCTCGACCCTTGCGGCTCTTGAGTTCTTTCCGTCGTCTCCTGACCCGTCACTGTTCGTTCGCCGTGGCTCGACCCCGTTCTTTGTCCTGGTCTACGTCGACGACTTGGTGTTCGCCACTCCCGACCGACGCGCGCTGGCCTCCGTGAAGGAGGAACTGCAGAGGAGACACACTTGCACTGACCTTGGTGAGCTGCAGCACTACCTTGGCCTGCAGATCACCAGGGACAGGGCAGCTCGCACCATTACGCTGACTCAGTCGCATATGGTCGAGCAGATCCTCACGCGGTTTCGCTTCCCGTTCTCCAAGGTACAGCTCACCCCTCTTGGTGTGGATCATGGGCTCACGGCTCCACCTTCGGACGAGCCATTTGAGTCCAGCGGTCCATATCCTGAGCTGGTGGGTTGTCTCATGTACTTGATGACCTGCACTCGCCCAGACCTAGCTTACCCTCTTAGCGTCCTTGCGCGTTTTGTTGCGCCTGGGAGACACCGACCTTCCCACTGGTACGCGGCTAAGAGGGTGGCGAAGTATGTGGCGAGTACATCAGGCATGGGACTTGTCCTTGGAGGGAAGCCGCCAGTTACACTCACAGGTTACTCAGACTCGTCGTGGGCCGACGACGCGAAGACGCGCCGGTCTACACAGGGGTACTCCTTTAGCCTCGGAGCAGGTGCTGTCTCGTGGCGGTCGACTCGGGCGTCGTCTGTCGTCGGTTCCAGCTGTGAGGCAGAGGTGTACGCTGCGGCCATGGCCGCTCAGGAGCTTCGCTGGCTGTCTTTCCTTCTCACCGACCTTGGTGAGCGGCCTCGCTCTCCCCCAGTCTTGTTCGCCGACAACAGGTCTGCTGTCCTGTCGTGTGAGGAGCCTCGACTGGTTGGGAAGGCAAAGCACATCCAGCTTCGTTACTTCCTTCTGCGTGAGTTGCAGCAGCGTGGCCAGGCACGCGTGGTACGTGTGGTCTCTGAGGCCAACACTGCAGATATCTTCACCAAGGCGTTGCCGCCTTGTGACCACCAGCGTTTCTGCACCCAGCTTGGCCTTGTGTCTACAGGCCCTCCCTTGCTTGTGTAGAGATGCTTTGCTTTGTACTCTGGCATCTCTTTATATTTGCTATATATATACATGCATCTAGACTGGCCTTGTGGCCCTGTGCTTCTGTAGAGATGCTTGTCGTGTACTCTTGCATCTTCTATATTTGCTATATCCTTGCATGTGGACTGGCCTTGTGGCCCCTCGCTTGTTCTCGGACTGTGTGGTGATCTTGAGATCCACCCCGAGATTTGTTGTGTTTTTTTGCGAACTGGTCCTGTGACCCTTGCTGTGTGTTGCTTTCCACAGGACTACCGTCACCTAGACTATGGGGGGTGTCAAGCTATATTTGTTATAGCTTATTTGTGTTAGTCTAGGTGTACTTTATGTTTTCCTAGGGTTAGGGTTATGCTTGCTATATCTTGTTTGTTTTCACTTTCCTTAGTCAACACTTATACTTTTGTAACTTGACAGCAGCACCTCCAGCTCCACCAGCTCCAGTACCTCCAGCGCCACCAGGACCAGGGCCTCCAGTGGCAGGCCCCCCAACTCCAGCAGCGCCACTCTGAAGACTCCAGCGCCGAGCAAACCACTCGCGCAGCTGCGGTGGGGAGAGAGGCTCCTGCTGTGACGAGGCACCCGAAGAACCTCCAGTACCCTCAGCAACTCCAGGACCAGCAGCTCCAGCACCTCCGGCTCCAACGCCCGCAGCACCACCAGCACCAGCAGCTCCAGTACCTCCAGTACGAGCACCTCCGGGACCAGTGGCTCCAGCAACTCCAGCAGCTCCAGCTCCAACGCCAGCAGCACCTCCAGCTCTAGTAGCTCCAGTACCTCCAGCTCCAGGGCCTCCAGCGGGAGCCCCCCCGGCTCCAGCGTCGCCATTCCGAAGGCTCCAGCGCCGAGCAAACCACTCGCACAGATGTGGTGGAGAGAGAGACTCCCGCCGGGACGAGGCACCTGTAGGACCTCCAGCAGACTCAGCACCCCCAGGCTCAGCACCCCCAGTCTCAGCACCCGCAGGCTCAGCACCCCCAGTCTCAGCACCCCCAGGCTCAGCACCCCCAGACTCAGCAACCTCAGGCTCAGCACCCCCAGGCTCCGCACGCTCAGGCTCAGCACCCCCGGGCTCCGCACGCTCAGGCTCAGCACCCCCAGGCTCCGCACGCTCCGGCTCAGCACCCCCAGCAGCCCCACCCCCAGCAGCAGCACCAGAGTCGACCGCGACCTCGACAGGCTCGACAGGGTCTACCTGAGACACACCTGAGGGAGCAGGACCCTGAGGGGGGAGGGGGTCTACCGGAGGAGGACCTGGTGCGAGGAAGAGCGGCGGGGGGGGGAGAGGGGCAGTGCGGTAGGGGAAGAGACGGTAAAAGGGAACCGACTCGTCGAAAGTGACGTCCTGAGAGGGCAGGACACGGCGCGAGGTGGGGTGGTAAAACTGCCAGCCAGGCGCGTCAGGGGGAAAACCAAGGAAGACGCAGGGAATGGCGCGGGCGGAGAGCTTGTCCGCGGACGTATCGCGGACAAAGGCACGAGAACCCCAGACCCGGAACACCGACGCATCGCCAACCTTCCCCGTCCAACGCAGTGTAGGCGAGGTCTCCGACAAGGAGACACGGGGCCAGAGGTTGAGCTGATGCGCAGCGTACCGGACCGCAAACGGCCACAGAAAATGGGGGGCAGCCGCATGGATCATGGAGGTACGAGCGACCTCCATGACTAAGCCAATGCGGAGCTCAGCAACCCCATTTTTCTGCGGAGAGGCCGGAAGAATGAACGACTGGAGAATGCCCTCCCCACGACAAAAGTCCATCAAGAGGTCGGAGGAAAACTCACCACCTCTGTCAGAGTGCAGACGCAGGACTGGAAGGTCCGTGTGGAACCGCTCGCGTAGCTGGAGACGGACAGCGCGGATCCAAGGGATCAAAACATCAGGGACCTCCCCCTTGCTGCACAAGGGAAAGACCGTGGTGTAACGCGTGTAGTCGTCAACAACCAGCAGAAAGTAGCGCTCGCGGCCCTGTCCACGGACGCGGGCTGGGCCCCACACGTCCATGTGCAGAGTCTGCAGGGGAGCAGTCGTCGGGGGAAACGAGGAGGAGTGAGGAGCTGCGCGCTGCCGCCCCTCGACGCAGGGAAGACAGGGAGGGGCAGGCGAGGGTGGGAGGGGAGGCAGAGTCTCGAGAAGACCAGAGACAAGGAGACGCGAGTGCATGCCATGAAGGCGCTGCACTGAGGGGTGACCAAGACGGTGGTGCCAAAGGAGGGTCCGGTGTGACAGTGCGCGACACGAGCAGGGGGCCGCTAGCTGACCTGACGCAGACGCAGACGCAGCTACCTGAGGAGGCTCAGTAGTCAGTGTGTACAGACTCAAGCCAGGCGCACGTGTGAACGTGGCCAGGTGCCGGCCAATCCGGGAGCACGTACAGATCGCCACACGCTGTCCTCCTGGAGTAAAGGTGTCAACCCATACATCCTGAAGGACGGCGTTGCTCACCAAGTTCGTAGAGAACGAGGGGGGGTGAAGACCTGACAGTGAGCCAGACGGAACCGCCGGACACGGGAGAACAGTGGAGGAACGTGCAAGGACTGGGCCCCCAGAGGGGTCAGCCAGAGAGACAGCAACAGGTGCAGGGAGCGGTGTGAGTGCGGTACTGTCGCGAAAGAAACAGCGGGAAGCACCTGAGTCAAGCGTGAAGGTGTGCAAGGCCTCAGCAGGTGCAGCACCAGAGAGAGCAGACTCACTAGCACCTAGAGCAGCAGCCTCACCAGCACCTAGAGCAGCAGCCTCACCAGCACCTAGAGCAGCAGACTCTATACCTGGGTCGGGCGGCACAAACAGGTAACAGTCACCCTCAGCACTAGTAGGCAATGCATACATGGCAGTGAGGATAGCATCATAGTTAAGAGCAAAGATATCCACCCTCTGCCTAAGCAGCTCCACCCAGCTAGGGAGCTCAGCCGCGTCGCCAAACTCTGTACGCCAGGCGTCGCTCAGACAGGCGAAGCAGCGGTACTGTGTGTGACCAACTGTCCCGCAAGTCTGACCAGCCCGATCACCTGTGCGAATGACGTACGGGCATCGAACAGTACTCCGAGACCCTCTACTCTGAGCGTACCACTCACGAAGCTGCTGGGGCGTAAGGGTCTCGCGCGAACGCCGCTGCAGCTGCAGCTGGCCACCGCCAGAAACTTCCGACTGACCAGCTCCAGTGCGACTGCCACTACGGCCGCCACCACAACCCCAACTAGCGTACCACTCACGAAGCTGCTGGGGCGTGAGGGACTCGCGCGGACGTCGCTGAAGCTGCATCTGGCCACCGCCAGAAACTCCCCACCGAACTGCTCCACCGAGACTGTCACTACGGCCGCCGGCACCACTCCCACAGCTGTCACCACCGCCGCCACGACTCCCACCGCTACCACGAAGAGACGTCATAGCGGGCAAATTAAGGAGGTGTGTGACCGGCACGGCAGCACGCAGGGAAGGTAGGGCGGCGAGCAGGCACTAGGGTAGGTCGGTCAGTGAAGGTCGGCGCACGGTCAGTGAAGGGTGGCGCGCGGCCAGAGTAGGGCGGCGCGCGGGCAGAGGAGGGCGCGCGGGCAGACAAGGGCAGCGCGCGGGCTACAGAGCGGCGCGCAGGCCCTAGGGTGACGCGACGGACAAGGCAGGGGCGGCGCGCAGGCCCTAGGGCGACGCGACGGGCAGTGCAGGGGCGGCGCGCGGGCCCTAGGGCGACGCGACGGGCAGGCAGGGGCGGCGCGCGGGCCCTAGGGCGACGCGACGAGCAGGGCAGGGCAGGGGCGGCGCGCGGGCCCTAGGGCGACGCGACGGGCAGGGCAGGGGTGGCGCGCGGGCCCTAGGACGACGCGACGGGCAGGGCAGGGGCGGCGCGCGGGCCCTAGGGCGACGCGACGGGCAGGGCAGGACAGGGGCGGCGCGCGGGCCCTAGGGCAACGCGACGGGCAGGGCAGGGGCGGCGCGCTGGCCCTAGGGCGACGCGACGGTCAGGGCAGGGGCGGCGCGTGGGCCCTAGGGCGACGCGACGGGCAGGGCAGGGCAGGGGCGGCGCGCTGGCCCTAGGGCGACGCGACGGGCAGGGCAGTGGCGGCGCGCTGGCCCTAGGGCGACGCGACGGGCAGGGCAGTGGCGGCGCGCGGGCCCTAGGGCGACGCGACGGGCAGGGCAGGGCAGGGGCGGCGCGCGGGCCCTAGGGCGACGCGACGGGCAGGGCAGGGGCGGCGCGCGGGCCCTAGGGCAACGCAGGGCAGGGCGTGCGCGAGGCAGCGCAACGCAGGGCAGGGCAGAGCGCGCGCTAGGCAGCGCAACGCTGGGCAGGGCAAGGCAGCTCGGCAACCAGCAGGGCGGCGCGCGGGCAGGGTAACGCGACTGGTGGGGCAGCGCGACGAACACGGTAGGGCGCTACGGGTAGGGTAACGCGCTACGGGCAGGGAACGATTTGGTGGGCCCTAAAAAAAACGGTCCTAGGTCAGGACCTGCTCTGAAACCATGTCAGAATCATGAACGAGAATGTGTGAACTAGCAGCATGCAGGAGTACAAGTAGCAAACCCTTATTGGGTTGTACCCCATATGGGCTACCCCACTACAGCCTACACAACATGCAGCATATGAGTTTGACAGAGAGAGCACAAGTGAACGACTAAGGAACGAACGCTACGATCACTCCTACCCCGTGCCTACCCCATAGTCTAGCTCCCGTAGAGTTATCTCCGCACCCCAATCCCTCGGCTCACCCCTCCCTGAGGCCACCCCCATTCTCTCACCCCGACACCCATCCACCTCATTCCCACGCCAATCCATCCAGCCCACCTCGTCATCTCGCCCTTTCCCCAATCCACCTTGTTTCTCCCCTTCCCCCAGCCCGCGTCCCCCCGCCCACCCACTTCTTTCTCCCCCCCTGACAACCTGCCTCTCCCGCCCGCCTCTCGCCGCTACTCACCAGCCTTTCTCGCACCCACTTGATTTTCGCCCACTGTTTATTTCGCTCTCTCCAAACATGAACACGTTACAGCACATATATATAAAATACCTTAGGCTTAATCTCAAAGCCCCAAACATAATTATCAGAGTTTTTTCCATCACCAAAGCTGATTTTTCAGCATGTTTGTTTTTTAGGTAACGCGGATCATCATCGTTTTTCTATGTACCAACGCTGATGGATCAGCGTGGTCCAAAACGGATCTAGGGGCCTGATTGCGAACATGCGTTTATGTTTTTTTGCTACAAAAAGGCATGTCATTCAGGAGTTGTACAATTTTCTCCTGCTTGATGCAGTCATACCTGCGGAGATAACTACTACAACGGGAGCTAGACTACGGGCTAGGCACGGGTGCTCGTGTGATCTCTGCGTTCGTTGGTCCTTAGTCGTTTTCCTAGTGCACACACTGTTTGCTAGTTCACGGGGCAAGTTGGCAAGAGTTTCACTAAGAAAGGTTGACAAAAAAGGTACAATGAAGTTGGCATGGCAAGACTACATCAGAGCTAGCATTCAGGTCGGTCGACCGCCAGCACAGCATGATCGACCGCGTTCCAACACGACTTGGTCGACCGCGCTCCAGCAGTGCAAAGTCGACGGCGTGCCAACGCTACAGGTCGACGGCGTGCCAGCGTAGCTCCCGCAGTACAGTATCGCACCAGCTTCGCAGGTGCTCGCAGATGATTGGCGTGCTGAGCCTTGTCACCTGTACAGCGCACACACCAAGTCATCCTCGTGCTGACGACTCCACCTGATCTGCCACGTCGACCTCGGGATACCACCACCGAGGTCACTCTCGCCAACATCGCCTGGGCGACCGTCGCACTCTTCCGCAGAACCTCGTCACCCAGGTAACCTGGTCGACCGGGCAACCACGTCGACCAGGTGCTCCTGTATGTGCTCGTCGACCTCCCAAGTCGACGGCCACCTCTAGTCGACCTCACCAGGTCGACCACACCCCTGGTCGACCAGCTCCAGGTCGACGTCACTCCTGTTCGACCAGCTCCACGTCGACCAGCACAGTCGTCAGCCGACCACCCAAGTCGGCTACCCGAAGTCGGCGTCACCAAGTCGACGCCCCTTCTACGTCGGCGCCGACTTCCGGGCCGACCTCTTGCAGTCGGCGACCTTGCAAGTCGGTGACCTTGCAAGTCGGCGACCTTGCAAGTCGGTGACCTTGCAAGTCGGCGACCTTGTAAGTCGGCGCCGACTTCCAGGTCGACGTGCCACATCGCCGACCACCAGTTGAAGTCGGCCGCCGGCTTCCCAAGTCGGCGGCATTGCAGTGGCCCCGTGCAAGTCGACCAACCCTGTCGACCAGCTCGCCCAAGTCGGCGTCGCCCACTGCTGCAAGTCGGCTGTACCTCCCGTACACCCAACCACGAAGTCGGCTCCGCCCAAGCGAGGACGGGGCCAACAACAACTCCCGTTGACAATACCAGCAAATTTCGTCACCTTTCTGGGAAAATTTGATCACTTAGCAATGATGAGTCATACCAGCAAATTTGTGATATTATATAAATAATTATTTGTTCGATATTAAAAAATATATATAAGGGCTTGGAAATTATTATTTCCCGTGGTAATAGTACAAACTCGATCTTTCAAAGTCACGGCGAGAATCGTTCATAAATCTCAAACAGGGCGTAATATGTTAAAAAAATAAAAAAATCTTGAAGTCGGTATCATTTCAGGCGGGAGTTTCTTTGAGTTACAATTCGCGCGATCATTCGCCTGTGTTGAGTTACCAAATGCGTGAAACGGGTTACCAAACGCGTGAAACAAATTACCAAATGCGTAAAAACATACAGTAACAGTTACCGCACTAGTTACAGAGCCCCTTTTTTGTTACCATTGGCATACTTTCCCTCACTTATATGTTGACACCAACTCATTCTTGACACGCCACAATGTTCGATGAGGGCGTTTTCCTGGCTTCGTGTCATCCAGTGTTCGTGTCATCCCGAATTATTTTTTCGAACCGCGGCATTTCCGACTCAAGCTTCGGGTCTTCCAATGAGAAGGCATTCCTGTACGCTGTAGGAGCCGACTCTACCGAGTACGAAGTCGAGGAGTCAGAAGAGTCGAAGCGACATCAGCAACCGCCCCATCAAGACCGATGCAAGGCAAAAACATTCGAAGTGAAATTGGCGGGAACAGGTTTGAAACGGGTTTCTGCGCCACACGGCTTGAACTTTGTTGTAATAAGGGAATGCACTCCTTAGAGTACATGGATAGCTAGGTCGTTTCATATTCCCTTGTATTTCCTATATAAACCTATGTATGCATCTGCTATAATCATCTCAGTCATTTACATTCACTCTGACCTGTGGTCAACACTTCCGCTACAACAAGACCTGCGATCAACCCTGAGCCGATCCCTGGCTAAGTCTTATTTGGATTACAACATGGTATGAGAGATACTCATGGATTCTCCGCACTCCTACTACCGTAAATTTCGCCGAACCAAAACTGGCGAGCGACACACGCTCCCAAGTCAAGATGGCCGCAGGATCCGGAGGCCAAGCAAATCTGACGGCTGAAGGTCAGCCCAATCCGGCTCCGACATCAGAGGCGACAACTACGATCAGCTCTGTCGCACTCGAGCAACTACTTCAGCGACTGTCAACACTGGAGCAATATCTCCAAACATTGCGGAATGGCGATGCGGGTACCTCCTCGCAACCCGCACAACCTACTCAACCGGTCATGACTGACCGTGGAACCGCCCCGCACACTTTCTCCCTCGATACAGTCAATTCAACACCACCAGCCACCCGTACAAGTGATGTGTCGGGATCCCACCCCTTTCTCAGCTTCTCCTTGCTCCCTTGTGGCTCACCCCTCCCATCTCCTCCCCACCCTCTTCCTTCTCTCATCCTTTGACCCCCTTCCCCTTTCCTTCCGGTGTTTCTCTGCCGAATTCACCCCACTTTCTCCTTGCCCTTGTCTTTGTTCATCCTTTGTTCAGCTCCTTCCAAGCTCAGATCCTTCCTAATCCATCTGACTGTTGTTATGGCTTCGCCGTGCACTGCTAATCTTCCAATAAAGAAAGCACACTAGATAGCAAAAACAAACAAGCAGTGGAAGTCCCATGGCCCGGAACCTCAAGTTATGCCTACCAATTCCTAACATCATTCAGAGAACGAAGTCAACCTAGCTTGCCACCTAGATCTTCAATCCTGCCACTCCAGCTGGCGGCAACGACTTCCAGCTCCTTCCCGGATTGGTGTCTGCAAGGAAAAGCGAAAATAAACACATGCACACCACATACACATTCCATTCGCCACCCTGCATCCAACCTCTCTTTAGTTTGCCCTGTTACCGCCCAGCAGCCTCGCCCACCTTCACCAACCCCAACGTCCCACTCGATACTCTCCACCCAACTGCTGAGATACCCGCCCTCATCCCCACTAGCCAATTCTGTCAAACTTATATGCTATAGTCTGTGTAGACTGTAGTGGGGTAGTTCATATAGGGTACAACATTTCTAGGTTTCCTACTTGTACCCAAACTGCTTGCTAGTCAATCATTCCTTCGTTCATATTCTGACATGGTATTCAGAGCAGGTTCCCTCCGTGGGAACGTTTTTTTTTAGGGCCCACCACTGAAACTGTTTAGCATGCCCGAAGCGCGCTGTCGCGCATGCCTCTCCTGCGCCGTCGCGCGCCTCTGCCCTGCTGTCGCGCTAGTCGCGACCCTGCCTGCCGCCCGTCGCGGCCCTGCCCGTCGCGCGCCTCTGCCCGTCGCGGCCCTGCCTGTCGCGCGCCTCTGCCCGTCGCGCGCCTCTGCCCGTCGCGGCCCTGCCCGTCGCGCGCCTCTGCCCGTCGCGGCCCTGCCCGTCGCGCGCCTCTGCCCGTCACGCGCCTCTGCCTGTCGCGGCCCTGCTTGCCGCCCGTCGCGGCTCTGCTTGCCGCCCGTCGCGGCCCTACTTTGCCGCCAGTCGCGGCCCTCTCCTGCCGCCCTATGTCGCGGCCCTGCCCTGCCTCTGCCCGTCGCGGCCCCTGACCTAATCGCCGCCACCGTCGCGGCCCTGCTCTACCGCCGCCTAGTCGCGGCCCTGCCCTGCTGCCGCCCCAACCGCGGCCCTGACCTAATCGCCAGCTGCGGCCCTGCCCTGCACCCGCCCCTGGTAAGCACCCGCGCCGCCCAACCGAGCCGCGTCGCTCAGCCGAGCCGCGCCGCCCAGCTGAGCCGCGCCGCCCAGCCGAGCCACGCCGCCCAGCCGAGCCGAGCCGCCCAGTCTAGCCGCGCCGCCTTACCGAGCCGCGCCGCCCTACTGAGCCGCACTGCCCTGCTGCTTCTGCTGCTACTGCTGCTTCTGCTGCCCCTGCTGCTCTCAGCCGCCTCATGCTGCCGTACCTGTTCCCTGACCTTGCTGCCTTTGCCACAGTCGCTGACCTCATTACTCACCTCCGCACTAGTGACACCCGCTACCGCGCTGCGCTTCCCACTGAGTTCTGTGCCAAGAACCCCCCCCCCCATGTACATCACTCTCTACTACCTAGTCACCCGTCTCCCTGACTCCCTCTCTTCAGTCAGGGACCACTTTCTCTCCCTTTGCCCCACTGAGCTCACCGTCGACCTGCTTGAGGAGCGCCTTACTGCAGCAGAGAAGAGTATTTTTGCTGTAGGTGCTTCTCGCGGCGACCCCCGCGCCCCTTTCTTTGAGGGGTGCTCCCATGTCCCCCTTCTCCCCTCTGTTGCTTCTGCTGCTGCTGTCGACCTCGTTGGCACTGAGGAGGTCGGGGCTGCGTCTGCTCCTAGTGGGAGGCGCCACAACAGCAAGGGCAAGGGGGGCAGGGGTGGTGGAGGGGACGGAGGGGGCGGCGGTGGAGGCGGTGGAGGGGGCGGAGGGGGTGGTGGTGGCGGTGGGGGTGGTGGCGGGATTGGGGGAGGCAGTGGAGGTGGTGGAGGCAGCGGCAGCGGCGGTGGAGGTGGAGGCGGTGGTGGTGCTGGCCGAGGAGGTACCGCACAGCGTGGAGGCTTTGGCGGTAGCCAGCGCCAGCAGCAGCCGCGTTCCCGTGAGACCCTTTCGCCCCTGCAGCTTCGTGAGTGGTACGCTGGGCGTGGGAGGGCTGGGGGTGTTGGTCCCTGCACGTACGTTCTTCGCACAGGCGGGCGCCGTGGAGAGACGTGCGGTGGGCCGCACACTTCGCAGTGCTGCTTCGGTCGCCTTACTGACGCCTGGCGTGCACAGTTTCCTGACGCTGGGGTGATCTGCTGAAGCAAAATGTTGCCATGTATGCTGTGACTGATAGTGCTGAGGGTGACTGTTACCTGTGTGTTCCGCCCGACCCGGGCATTGAGGCTGCTGCTCTAGGTGCTAGTGAGTCTGCTGCTCCAGGTGCTAGTGAGTCTGCCGCTCCAGGTGCTAGTGAGTCTGCTGCTTCAGGTGCTGGTGAGTCTGCTCTCTCTGGTACGGCACCTACTGAGGCCCTACACACCTTCACACTTGACTCCGGTGCTTCGCGCTCTTTCTTTCGCGACAGCAACACACTCACGCCGCTCAGTCGGCCGGTTGCAGTCTCCCTGGCTGACCCCTCTGGGGGCCCAGTCCTTGCGCACTCCTCCACGGTTCTACCGTGTCCTGCGGCCCCGTCGGGCTTACTGTCAGGACTCCACCTCCCCTCGTTCTCTACGAACTTGGTGAGTGGAGCTGACCTCCAGGACGTGTGGGTTGACCAGTTCACCCCGGGAGGTCAGCGTGTGACCCACTGTACTTGCTCTCGGACGGGCCGCCACCTGGCCACGTTCACCCGTCGGCCTGGGTCGAGCCTCTACACACTGACTACTGTGTCTCCTCCTGCCACTGCGTCTGGTCAGGTAGCCGCGTCTGGCCAGGTGTTTGCTGCTGCGTCCAGGTCTAGTTCGGCGTCTGCCCCCTGCTCGTGTCGTCCTCTGTCACACGAGACTCTTCTTTGGCACCACCGCCTTGGTCACCCCTCCCTGCCTCGTCTTCGAGGTATGGCCTCCCGTATCCTTGTTTCAGGTCTCCCAGAGTCCCTCCCTCCCCTTCCTCCAGGGCCTGCCCCTACCTGTGTTCCTTGTGTTGAGGGCCGGCAGCGCGCTGCTCCTCACTCCTCTGAGTTTCCTCCGACAGAGGCTCCTCTGCAGACTCTCCACATGGACGTGTGGGGCCCAGCCCGCGTCCGTGGACAGGGTCACGAGCGTTACTTCCTGCTGGTCGTTGACGACTACTCGCGCTACACCACAGTCTTCCCCTTGCGTCGCAAGGGTGAGGTCACTGAGGTGCTGATCAACTGGATCCGCGCTGCTCGTCTCCAGCTCAGAAAAAGTTTTGGCTCGGACTTTCCTGTTCTACGTCTGCACTCGGACAGAGGTGGTGAGTTTTCTTCCGACCTCCTGAGGGCTTTCTGTCGTGCGGAGGGCATCCGCCAGACGTTCACGCTTCCGGCCTCTCCACAGCAAAATGGGATTGCTGAGCGCCGCATTGGCATGGTCATGGACGTCGCTCGCACGTCCATGATCCATGCGGCTGCTCCCCATTTTCTGTGGCCGTTCGCGGTTCAGTACGCTGCGCATCAGATCAACCTTCAGCCTCGTGTCTCCTTGCCGGAGACCACACCTAATCTGCGGTGGACGGGGAAGGTTGGTGATGCGTCTGTGTACCGTGTCTGGGGATCTTGAGCTTTTGTCCGCGATACTACAGCGGACAAGCTGTCCTCTCGTGCTGTTCCCTGCGTTTTCCTTGGCTTCCCCCCTGACGCGCCTGGGTGGCAGTTTTACCACCCCACCTCGCGCCGTGTTCTATCCTTTCAGGACGTCACGTTTGACGAGTCGGTCTCTTACTACCGTCTCTTTCCCTACCGCACTGCCCCTCTCCCCCCCCCGCCGCTCTTCCTAGCACCCGGTACTCCTCCGGTAGACCCCCCTCCCCCCTCAGGGTCCTGCCCCCTCAGGTGTGTCCCAGGTAGACCCTGTCGAGCCTGTCGAGGTAGCTGTCGAGTCTGGTGCTGCTAGAGGTGCTGAGCCTGGGGTTGCTGAGTCTGGGGGTGCGGAGCCTGGGGGTGCTGAGCCTTGGGTTGCTGAGTCTGGGGATGCGGAGCCTGGGGGTGCGGAGCCTGGGGGTGCTGAGCCTGAGCGTGCTGTGTCTGGAGGTCCTTCGGGTGTCTCGTCACGGCGGGAGCCCCTCTCTCCACAGGGGCTACGTGAGTGGTACGCTCGACGCTGTAGCCGTGCTGTTGGTGCTGGAGGTACTGGAGCAGCTAGAGGTACTGCTGGTGCTGGAGCTGCTGGAGCCGCTGGTTCTAGAGGTGCTCGTGCTGGAGCTGCTGGAGCAGCTGGAGGTACTGCTGGTGCTGGAGCTACTGGAGCCGCTGGTTCTAGAGGTGCTCGCACTGGAGGTACTGGCGCTGCTGGAGGTCCTGCTGGTGTTGGAGCTGCAGGAGGTGCTGGAGCTGCTAATCCCGGAGGTGCTCGTACTGCAGGTACTGGAGCTGCTGGGGCTGGTAGTGCTACAGGAGTTGGAGCTGGAGGTGCTGGAGCTGTTACTGCTGGAGGTGCTGCTGGAGCTGGTGCTGCTGGAGGTGCTGCTGGAGCTGGTGCTGCTGGAGGTGCTGCCGCTGGTGGTACTGCGGGAGTTGGAGCTGGAGACCCTGGAGCAGAGGGTACTGGTGCTGTCTCTGCTGTTTCTGGAGGCGCTGCGCGGCCGCGGCCGTACTACGTTCCGCTCCTTCAGCAGGTTCTTGGCCTACCGCTTTCTAGTGGTCCTCCTCCTCCTCCCTTACTGAGTCCACCGCCTGTCCAGTCGCAGTCGCAGTTACTGCCAGCCTCTCCACTGCCTGGTCCTTCTCCTTACTCTGGACCGACTAGAGGTCTTACGGAGCGTCGTGCGCCTGAGTCTCGTCCTGCGTCACCTGAGTCTTGTCCTGAGTCGCCTGTTTGCGCTGTCCGCACTGGTCGTGTTCCGCGTCAGCGTCCTCCTCGTGTCCCTGGCACTCACTATATGACTCTGCGTCCTTCCACTGCTCCACAGCGTGTCCCTCTGCCGTCTCCTCCTGCGTCCTCTCTTCCTGACGGTCCGGACCCGGAGTCTGACTCCCTTCGTGCTGCTAGTCCTACTGTCACGCGTTTCCTCGCCACTGTTGTCACTGACCCTTCGTTTGAGTCCACTGCTGCGTCTGCTCTAGTTGCTGAGCTTGTTGACTTTGCTGCCACCTGTCGTCTAGACTACGCCGCTAGTCTTGTTGCTGAGTCTGAGTCTGAGTCTGTCTGTCCTCCGTCCGTCGGGGGTGAGTGTGCTCTTGGCACGGACGTCCTTGGGGACAGACAGGAGGAGTTTGAGTGCTTTGCCGCTGCTTTACCTCATCTCGTGTCCATGCTGATTGCCCCTGAGGGAGACCCGGATGCACCAGACATCCCGACCCCGCGCTCTTACGCAGAGGCGATAGAGGGTCCCTACTCCTCTCAGTGGCAGACAGCCATGGACGCAGAGATGGCTTCTTGGAAGTCCACAGGCACCTACGTATACGAGGTTCCCCCACCTGGGGCGAACATCGTCAGTGGCATGTGGATTTTCAGGGTGAAGCGGCCGCCGGGTTCTCTGCCTGTCTTCAAGGCGCGTTACGTTGCACGAGGCTTCAGTCAGCGAGAGGGAGTTGACTTCTTCCAGATCTTCTCTCCTACCCCAAAGATGACCACTCTTCGGGTTCTGCTGCACGTCGCCGCTCAGCATGACTACGAACTTCACTCTCTTGACTTCAGCACTGCTTTCCTACAGGGCAGCCTGCACGAGGAGATCTGGCTGCGCCGCCCACCAGGCTTCACTGGGTCATTTCCTGCTGGTACCCAGTGGAGCCTCCGGCGGCCAGTCTACGGTCTCGTGTACGTAGACGACTTGGTCTTTGCTACTTTTGACACTGAGGGACTCGCCCACGTGAAGTCGGAGCTGCAGAAGAGACACACGTGCACAGACCTGGGTGAGCTGACAAGCTATCTTGGCTTGCAGATCACCCGGGACAGAGCACAGCGCACCATTACCCTGACTCAGTCACACATGGTGCAGCAGGTCCTTCAGCGCTTCGGCTTCACGTACTCCTCGCCACAGTCCACTCCTCTGCCTACCGGTCACTCGCTCTCAGCTCCACCTTCGGACGAGTCCGTAGAGCCGAGTGGCCCGTACCCAGAGCTTGTGGGCTGCCTCATGTACCTGATGACCTGCACTCGACCTGACCTTGCATACCCTCTTAGCATCCTAGCACGCTATGTCGCTCCTGGCCGTCACAGGAAGGAGCACATGAATGCCGCTAAGAGGGTGTTGCGCTACTTGTGCAGTACGTCGGGCATGGGGCTCGTGCTTGGAGGATGGGCTAGAGTTGTCCTCACTGGTCACGCAGACGCTTCTTGGGCTGACGACTTGGCTACGCAGCGGTCGTCACAGGGTTACACCTTCAGCCTTGGCTCCGGCTCTGTTTCTTGGCGGTCTACCCGCTCATCTTCTGTTCTCAGCTCCAGCTGTGAGGCTGAGATCTACGCAGGGGCCATGGCTGCACAGGAGCTACGCTGGCTCACCTACCTACTGACCGACCTGGGAGAGCTGCCTCGTTCTCCTCCAGTGCTGTACGTCGACAACAAGGCCATGATTGCCTTGTGTCAGGAGCACAGACTGGAGCACAGAACGAAGCACATCGCTCTGCGCTACTTCCTTGCTCGAGAGTTGCAGCAGCGTGGTCAGCTTCGTCTTGCTTACGTGGCCACTCAGGCCAACACTGCTGATGTCTTCACCAAGGCACTCCAGCCTTGTGATCATCAGCGTTTCTGTACTGTTCTAGGCCTTGTGCCTACTGTGCCTCACTTGCTTACTTCTTGACTCTGCTTGTACTGTGATCTCTATGCATATACCTGCATGCTTACACTTGCTACGTTGTGATCACTGTATTGCTTGTTCTCCTTTATATAACTCTGTATGTGAACTGGCCCTGTGGCCATTTGCTTGTGCTCGGAATGTGTGGTGACGTCGTGATCCACCCTGAGCTTGCTTTGCCTCTCTTGACCGGTCTTGTGACCTCTTGTTCTCCCCCACTTTGCCTATGGGGGTGTGTCAAACTTATATGCTATAGTCTGTGTAGGCTATAGTGGGGTAGTTCATATAGGGTACAACATTTCTAGGTTTCCTACTTGTACCCAAACTGCTTGCTAGTCAATAATTCCTTCGTTCATATTCTGACAAATTCATACGCCTTACTCTCCATCTCGCTTATGTACAAATGGACAAACCCCACCCTGGTCACGCTACACCTCCCTCTGTTAGAGATACTTATGTGATCACTTCAGTATTCTAACAGATGAAGCTATCAACTTTGCACAGACACGGTTTCTCAACATCTCCAAAATCAACACTAGTACCGTCTTTGACGGGAAATATTTTTATACATGGAGTTTTGAACTAAAACTCCTACTACAGACAGCGCAGATCTACCACTACTTTGACGGCTCCTATCCAAGTCCGGTAACTGACATCGACGACGCCCGGGCTCTGTACTACACTGAGTCCCCAATGGCGTATAGCATGCTACTAAGAAACATGACGCTCGCGGAGCAACTCGGCATCCTCTCCTACAAGGAGAACCCAACTCCAGCACTGGAAGCTTGGAAGCACCTGACGAAGGTGTATCAGCCGAAGGATTCCGTCACCTCCAGCAAGCTCCTGCAGCAACTCATGGAGATCAAGATGGGGCACAGGGAGAAAGCGAACTCATATATTAATCGCCGTCGGAACATCCGCAACCAAATCACGAAGCACGGGAGCACGATTTCAGAAGAAATCAGCGTCAACATAGTGCTCGCCGGACTTGGGTCAGAGTGGAAGCCCTGTAAGGCGCTACTCCGACAGCAAGGAGCAATTTTTGAAGCTTCCCTATGCGCCGCACTTCTCGTAAAAAAGCAAGATATGGATTCAAGCAAGACAAACTCCGCGTCGCGACGAGATCGCCTCGCCTTCAACGCTGACAATCGAGAAGAGCGACGACAACCGCGACGCCACTATTGCAAAATTTGAAAAGCCTTTGGGCATTCAACGGACTGATGCAGATTCCGGTCCAACAATTGCCACCCAAATTCCACTAACCACAACAACTGGGTCGGCCGACAAGACGTGCGCCAGTAAAATCCCCGTCCACCTGCACAGCAACAACAACAGCAGCAGACACAAGCAACACAAACGGGAGGAGCAAGAAACGTCATTGGAAACATGGCGATGCACCGTCTCACGAGCTACTACGCCCGACGAGGAAGAGGAATCCGCCGGCGAGCTGATACAACCAGCAGAGGGTTATAATAACCCCTTCACCGACAATCATTATTATAATGACGACGACCAGCAAGACTGGAACTTACCAATCCAACTACGAGAAAGTCCTCCTCACCATCATGATCAGCGACCCAACTCGAACGAGTGAGAAGATTTCCTCAGAGTCGATACGACAACAATCGTCACACCGCGACTCGCGCGACTCCTACGCGGCAACAATGACAACCACAACAACTGGTACCTGGACAGCTGTTGCGGGCAGCACATGGTAGGGTCAACACGTTACATCTCTAACGCCACTGCCACTCCCACATTCACCTACATTACCGTCGCAAACAACAACCAGCTGCGCGCAAATGCGCAAGCCATGGTCGTGCTAAAGGCACAGGACAGCACCATGCACATCACCTTTAATGATGTGCTTTACGTGCCGAACCTGCGCTTCAACCTACTGTCTGCGGGACAACTCTCATAATGCGGATTCACGTCCACCATTGATCCCCTCACACGCGACATCGAACTTCACTTCGCTCCTCCCTACACACCGCCAAAGTACCTCGGCCGAGCACGCTCAATCAATGGAGTTTACGTGCTCGACTTCGATGTCCCCGACAGCAGCGGCACCTCCGACGAGTTTGTGGACCTCGTCCCGCTGCAGAAAATACCTCGAAACATCCAGATGGCCGGCCCTGGATCAGGCGCAACCCTCACCCTTGCGAGACGGATCTGCACACCCCTGGCCCAAACGGGCTATGCACTAGCTGCTTCACACCTACCGTAAGTTGCACCAATGTCGCTGGCGGAGGACTCGCCGTGATCCAAGAAGCCGAAAGCCTCGCACCGCCTGAAGAAGGGATGACAAAAACGTAACTCGCGACTCTCCTATCGCATCTTCGGCTCGCGAGAACGTCCGCACCCTGGATCTGCAGCCGAACGTCTCCGCTGGATCCTGGAAGGGGAGGCAAAGGGACGTACAACGCAAAGGGACAGGCGCGCCTTTACACAAGGGAGATACACCTCCAAGAGAATAAGGAGTGGAAAGATCCCGACGAGCCGGTGGAACCAAGTGTGAAGGTGTGAGAGTACGACGGCTTATGCTTGCTTATTATGCTATATCTAGCTTGGGTTTATTTTATCATGCATAGATATGCTTGATTTCCTAGGTTAGGTGCATTCCTATATGTTATTATAGTTATAGCACCGAACCAGGTTACGTGTACCGAACTCAAGCCTATTCGGTTTCCACCGAATTGCTTTCTACTGAGTTCGGGAAGGTTCTGTTCGGGACGCTTCGCGACCCTCAGAACATTCGCGTAACACCTGGGTTACCTGCCTTGTGTCGAGCCTATATATAGCCTCGTCTTGTACCCAGGTGGATGATTCAATTCAAACTCTCTTTTCTGAGCTCGATCCTAGATCCTCACACTTGGTATCAGAGCCCGTTTACACGCGAAGTTTTTCGACCGCTAAAACCTAGTTTTTAAAACCGCGGGGGCGACGACGGAAAGCGCCGATTTCGGGTACGTAAACCAGTTCCGCGCTATTTTTTAACGTCCCCCTCGAACCGGTTTTCGAACACTCCTCAGGTCCAGTGGCGAAAAAAGTTGGAATTTCGACCGTCGGATCGATTCGAATCTCAACGGCCCTGAGAATTTCGCCTAAAAACGTTGGAATTGGGAGCGTCGGATCAAATTTCTTCTCAACGGCCGAGATCGGACGCGAATTTCGACTAAGGGAGAATTACGCGACTTACAGAATCAGCGCTCGTCATTTCTACAGTCGATTCGACTCATAGTAAGATGACCAGCGCCTAGAATTCAATTATTTTCGTCGCAAATCTTCCTGTAAATCGCCAAATGGAGGAAAATGGTGATAATTCCGTACGAAAAAATACGGAGTTACACACCGGCCTGGACCAGACGCGAGCGGCACTCCAGCGAATAGAGGAGCTTCTCGCGAACCAGTCGGCAGCCGCCACGGCAGCAGCAAACGCAGCGGCGAATGCAGCAGCGACGTCAGCAGCAGCAGCGGCGACACCGACACTTCACCCAGCAGCAGCGGCAGCGGCTACAGTGAATCTTGAGGCGGCACGTCCGAGGCTACCGGAAAAGTTCAATCCGAATGCGAGAGACACCGACGTCCGTCGATTCATTGCGACCCTCGAAATTTATTTCGAGGCCGTTGGCTGTACGACCCCGACACACGATGCAATGCGGATTCGGCTCGCAGCGACACTGTTACGAGGCCCGGCGCTCGAGTGGATTTACAATAGCAACGAAGTCCGAGGCGAGGGGTCATGGACGCAGTTTCGGGAAGCTTTAATTCAACGTTTCGAACCAATCAACTCCAGCTACATGGCGCGGCAGCAGATTCATCGGCATAAACAGTTCGGCAGTGTAACACAGTACACGCAGCAGATGGAGAGCCTCTTCAACCGAATAACCGACCTGACCGAAGGGGAAAAAATCCAAGCGTATACTGAGGGGCTAAAGATGGAAGTCCGCCGACAGGTGATTGCCGCGAACTACAACAACTACCACGACATGGTGTGTGCAGCAGAGAGATTCGATGCGCTGACGCGAGATCAACCCGAGACACGACGCCACGTGCCGAACAGATCATTCGACACGAAGCGATCGGCACCACCCATGACCGCCGACCCGATGGATATCGACAAGATCGACGCAAAGCAGCGGCCGACAAAATATGAGAAGTGCGAATTTTGCGGCGCAGCAGGACATCGATTCTTGGCGTGTTGGAAAATGAAGAAGGCACGAGCGGAGCTGCAGGGCAACAACAGTGCGACATCCACGATGGCGAAAAAAGGAGATCATGATGGCGCGAATTTAAAACGTCACGACCGGCCGGCAACAGGGGAAATCGCCGAGACAAATGGAGGCTCCGCGAAACAAGGCTCTGCACCGACCGGGAAACTCCAGCCGAACACCCCCGAGAGTAAGAATATTTCCTCTCGAGGTTTTCAAGCCTTTGAAACATTCAGGGGAGATTTCAAGGCCAAGAAAATGCCTTTAGACATTATTCAGGTACCTGAGAAGTTGGGCAAATCACTCCGGAGCGTTGAAAAGGGTCGTGCGTTCCGAGGAGTTAATATTCTCTCCCCGCAGCACAGTGTTAAGGCTCCCCATTGCCCATAGGTGAAGCCTATACAGCTGCAAAGGCTTAGGGGAAGGTTCCAGGCCAAGACGAAGCTGAATCGGCCTCGGATAAATCCTTCTAACCCAACCCAGTTGAAAACTGATATCGAGTCAGCAGCTTCGAGCGCAGGACCTAGGGGAGATATATTCGACGTACCCTATGATCCTATAAGCGAGACCATCTACGGTTACTCGGAGCGGCAACAACCACTAGTACTCGAGGTGATCTGCAACGAGCGACGCCTCCAGGCACTGGTGGACAGCGGTGCGTCTCACTCGGTGTGCGACCGCGGGACGTTTGGAGAAAATTGGAGAACCTTCGGAGGAGACCAAGTTCACGGCAACGATGGTGGACGGTATGAAACTTCCCATCCACGGCGAAGCATCACTGCAGCTGCACATAGGGGCGCTGAGGTGGAAGCCGACGTTGCCGATCACAAACATCAAGGGTTTAGATTTCATCTTGGGGCGAGATTTCCTGAAGCGGTTCAACCCCGAGATCAACTGGGTCAACCGGAAGGCGTGCATCTACAACAACGGGAAACGAGTGGAGCTGCGAAGCTGGACGGATACAGGGAGTGTTTCTGAAACGACACTGGCACGGTTCGAACGGACGGTGAACGAGAGCAACACGGGTTACTTAGCACTGGTTATGGCAGCAGCAGAGGAGGAGAAGCTGAACGCAGAGCTACCTGCAGCAGTGAAGGAAGACTTGGAGCAGTACAAGGATATAATGCCCGACGACCTACCTGCAGGCGTACCTCCAGCACGCACCCACGAACACGAGATCGTGGAGGAACCAGGTGCGAAACTCGTCTCACGTGCACCATACCGACTGAGTCCGACCGAACTGACAGACATGAAGAAACAGATAGAGTATCTACTGGACAGACAACTGATCCGCCCATCCACCTCTCCCTACGGTGCACCAGTTCTCTTCACTCCAAAACCAGACGGCAGTTTACGGATGTGCATCGACTACCGCGCACTGAACAAACAGACGGTTAAAAACAAATACCCCATACCGCGCATAGACGATCTTCTAGACCAACTGCGTGGTGCAACAGTCTTTTCGAAGCTGGACCTACGATCGGGTTACTGGCAGATCAAGATGGCGGACAACTCGATCAACAAGACGGCGTTTTGTACCAGATACGGCTCCTACGAATACTTGGTGATGCCGTTCGGACTCTGCAACGCACCAGCAACATTTCAGGCGGAGATGAATCACATCTTACGACCCCTGCTGGACGAGTGCGTAGTGGTGTACCTGGACGACATTCTTATCTACTCCAAGAATATGAAGGAGCACGTGGAGCATCTGCGGAAGGTGTTCGAGATCCTGCGGAAAAACAAGTTCTACGTGAAGCTGTCGAAGAGCGACTTCGCCCTGAAGAAGGTGCAGTTTCTCGGGCACATGGTGAGTGCCGAGGGCGTACACGTGGACCCGCGGAAGATCGAAGCCGTTAAGAAGTGGAAAGTACTGGAGAACGTGAAGGAGTTGCAGCAGTTCCTAGGCTTCGCCAATCGTGCCGCAGTACGCTAAGATAGCAGCGCCACTGACCGACCTACTGAAAAAGGATACGCCCTACAAATGGGATACTCCTCATCAGCAAGCTATGGAGCAGCTACAGACAGCACTGACTACAGCACCAGTACTCATCTTACCGGATCCAGACAAAGACTACGTGGTGGAAGCAGACACTAGTGACCAAGCGTCGGAGCAGTACTGATGCAGAATCACGGACGCGGTCTGCAGCCCATCGCCTACCTCAGTAAGAAGCTACACGGAGCAGAACTGAACTACCCCATCCATGATAAGGAAGCCTTAGCGATAGTCATAGCCTTCAAGGCATGGATGTGTTACCTAGAGGGAGCCAAGACTACAGTCTATACTGACCACTGCAGTCTCAAATACCTGAAGTCGCAGCCGACGCTCTCACGACGACAGGTGCGGTGGGTGGACTTCCTGGAAACTCACTTTCACTACGACATTGTCTACAAGCCCAGGCTACACAACAAAGCAGACGCGTTGAGCCGCCCCGGTCATGTAGCAGGCATCCAGCTTGACGGGATGAACCCTCTGCTCAAGGATCTATTCCAACATGGGTACTCCGTGGATGCAGAGATCGCTACAGCACAGACTAAGAAGCTGTTACAGTGGGAGAAAGACTTAGCCGTAAGGAAGGGCACAGAAAAGATTTGGGTACCGAACTATGCCCCGCTCAGACAGATTCTACTGGAGGAGTTTCACGACGTACCGTACGCGGGACATTGCGGGAGCAACAGGACGTTAGCAGGGATAGCGAAGTATTACTACTGGCCCGGGATGGCAGCAGACGTGCAGCAGTTCGTCACCTCATGCGACACGTGCCAGCGGATGAAGAGTAGCAAGCAGAAAAAAGCAGGGTTACTTCAGCCTCTACCCGTACCGGAGCAGCCATGGCAGGTCGTTAGCCTCGACTTCATCACAGGACTTCCTTCGACCTCACGGGGACATGATTCCATCCTCGTAGTGATCGACAAGTTCTCCAAAATGGGTCACTTCATACCGACCAACGCCACAGCTACAGCTGAAGCAACTGCTCGCCTCTTCTTCGACCGCATCATCACCGTCCACGGCATCCCCGCTACACTCATCTCAGACAGAGACCCCAAATTCACGAGTAAGTTCTGGAAGGAGCTCATGGGATTATTGGGGACCAAACTTGCGATGTCCTCAGCATACCACCCACAGACTGACGGACAGACAGAGCGACTCAATCAAGTGGTTGAACAGTTACTGCGCACAGCTTGCAAAGACGACGTCAGCCACTGGGACACACAGTTACCGACCCTAGAGTTCGCTTACAACAACGCATCACATGCGGCCACAGGGAAAACTCCTTTCTTCCTGTGTTACGGATGGAAACCACTTACACCACAACAGCCAACCACACCGGCACACGTCCAGGCCGCACACGACTTCGTCACCATCATGCAGCAGCTATGGGAGAAGACCCAGCGACGTCTCATCACGATGCAAACCTCCCAGAAGCAGTATGCCGATCGCCAGCAACGTGATCACACCGTAGCAGTCGGAGAACAGGTGCTTCTCGACACGCGCAACTTGAACCTGTCTCACCTACCATCCAAACTCCGGCCTCGCTTCTGTGGTCCTTTTCTCGTTGAGGCACAGGTGACACCAGTTACATTCCGCTTGCGCTTACCTACTACGTGGAAGCTTCACAATGCTTTCCATGTTCAGCTACTGAAGCCCTACAAGGACCCCAACCAACAGTTCCAGGGAAGGCAGCTACCGCCACCACCACCTGTTCTCATACAGGATGAACCTGAGTATGAAGTGGAGCGCGTTCTCACTCATAGGCGCCGCGGCGGCAAGACCCTCGAGTTCCTGATACGCTGGAAGGGATACGACCCCACTGAGGACAGTTGGGTTGCAGAAGCTGATATGGGCAACGCACGCCGTGCTCTCCAGGACTATCTTGTCAAGCAGGGTGTATCTGACGCCACCCAGCTTTGAGGGGGGGACGTGTGAGAGTACGACGGCTTATGCTTGCTTATTATGCTATATCTAGCTTGGGTTTATTTTATCATGCATAGATATGCTTGATTTCCTAGGTTAGGTGCATTCCTATATGTTATTATAGTTATAGCACCGAACCAGGTTACGTGTACCGAACTCAAGCCTATTCAGTTTCCACCGAATTGCTTTCTACTGAGTTCGGGAAGGTTCTGTTCGGGACGCTTCGCGACCCTCAGAACATTCGCGTAACACCTGGGTTACCTCCCTTGTGTCGAGCCTATATATAGCCTCGTCTTGTACCCAGGTGGATGATTCAATTCAAACTCTCTTTTCTGAGCTCGATCCTAGATCCTCACAGAAGGAACAAGAAGAGGAAGCGGTCCGCAAGGAGCAGGAAGACCTCATGCGAGAGAGGATTGTACAAGGCTGGGACTCTAAATTGGCACGAGCAGCATCCAACAAAGGAGGATGGGGCGGAGGAAGCCCGGCTGACACGAGTGGCACATGGGCATCTGCTACAGGCGGCTGGGGTACCGGCGACGTCTGGGGCACCGGTGGAGGAGGCTGGGGTAATACTGAAACAGAAGGGGACCTCAACCGAAAAGAACTAGAGGATGCAGAGAGAGCGATTGAAGCCGAACGGACGTCCACAGAATATGCCAGCACCACCTCGCTCACCTCATGTGTGGAATTCATCCCGCTCCTGGAACGACTGGGGCAACGAGCCGTCAACGCCGCCACGAGACGCCCTTGGACCGCTCCCTTCTCGTCCTGACCCACTCGCACGATTCATCAAAGGCACTACCACTCCGCTCCTCACCATTCGCGAGCGCAACTTTCTCGCATTCGCAACGTCAACTCTGCCAGCAGACGGAGAACTAGAACCAAAACCTGAAGAAGAAGCAGAGGGAGGAGAAGAAGAAGAAG
This sequence comes from Closterium sp. Naga37s-1, assembly GCA_947471745.1. NCBI lineage: Eukaryota > Viridiplantae > Streptophyta > Zygnematophyceae > Desmidiales > Closteriaceae > Closterium > Closterium sp. Naga37s-1. The sequence continues at coordinate 3,438,404 of CANJKZ010000149.1, read as the reverse complement.
CACAGGCGCAAACAATTCCCGACGAAACAGAGGAAGAGGCAAGCGCGCATCGCGCACAATACCTGCGCACCCCTGGAATCCGCGCAGACGATGACCTTTGGCACCAACGTCTTGGCCACCCCTCGCGCCAAACCTTTAACAACTGCCTCACTGCCAAGGTTTTTCTCCCTGGCGCCCTACTGCGCCCTGACGGCACAGAACCACGGAGGACCTCACAACCGCAAACCTGCACCGTCTCCCCACAGCTGCCCTCTCACATGAAGCCTTCCCCTCGCTCGAGCCCAGCACCAACCACTACCAGAAGCTGCACAAGGTGTACAGTGACTTCCTTGTCGTCGGCTATGGCCGGATCAATGAAGAGAGCTACACTCTCACCTTCGTGGAAGCAAACTCCCGCTACGTCTGGGTAGCGAATGTTGACACTCGCGCGAAGGCACCCGAAGTATTCCGGGTCTGGCTGGCTCACGCGCAACGACAATCGGGAAGGAAGCTAAAGATTTGGCAGACGGACGGCTTAACATATTTTCGCAGTAACAAGCTGCATAGAATCCTCATGGAGAAAGGGATCCTGCATCACTTCTCCCTTCCCTATGCTCATCAGCAGCAAGGCATCGCCGAGCGCATCAACCGCACTCTCATGACAAAAGTGCACGCACTCCTTAAGCAGTCCAGCCTCCCCATCAAGTACTGGCCCTATGCCATGCACCACGCCGTCAGGTTGCACAACCACTTGTCCACCATCGCCAATAGAGGAAATATCTCACCTCATGTGAAGTGGACCGGGACCAAGGGCGACACCTCCATGCTGAGGGTCTGGGGCTGCATGGTGCAATACAGGCCGACTTCTGCTACCATCGGCAAGTTTACCGATCGTGCGCGCTGGGGGATTCACCTTGGGATTAGCTACGAATACAAGGGTTGGTTGATTATCGACCTGGACACCAACAAGATCGCACCTACACGAGACATTCTCTTCTACAAATGCCTTACCGTCGCAAGTTATCTTGAAAACCGACGAGCAGGAGCGACACGGGTGCGGCAGGAGCTTCTCTTCTCCATAAGATGAGGCAGCTGCCACGACTCTCGACCTCAACCCCACTGATGAACACCCCGGCGTTCCTCCTTGCCCGCGCAACGACGACGATGACGCTGATGATGATGACATCGCGCCCGGACCCTCACGACGTCGAGACCCCACAAGAAGCGCTCCGCCCGCACACGAAAGGGACGACGACGACGTGGTTGAGGCCACCACTCAGGAACGGCATGATGCTGTGAACGTTACGGGCCTGCAACTACTTGGCCTACACACCGCCACAACCACTGATCCGCGCGCCAACAAGCCTAAGGACCCGCGACAGGCCCTAACCGGCCCACACGCCAAGGAATGGCGCGCAGCCATGGATGCGGAGCTGAAGGCGCTAGAGTCACAAGACACCTTGGTCCTAGTCGATCGTGCAGCAGTGAAGGGGAGGAGGGTGCTATCCGGAAAATGTGTGTGTGTTTTTGTTTTTGTTTTTTATGTTTAAAACTTGCGCCAACGGAATTATCAAGTGCTTCAAGGCGAGATGGGTCATACGCGGGTACGACCAGCGCCACGGAATCGACTTCGATCAAACTTTCGCCCCCGTGAGCCGCCGTACCTCTGTACGGATTCTACTCGCCATCGCTGCCGCTAAGCACCTACCACTGCGGTAGATCGATGTGAAAAATGCGTTCTTGTACGCGCTGGTCGATGCGACCATCTTCGTGGAGCAGTCGCATACCTAAGGGGAAGGAGACCCAAGGGTCTGCGAGCTGACGAAATCCCTCTATGGAATCAAGCAGGCGCCACAACTCTGGCAGCAGCACCTACACAAGATACTGCTCGAGATCGGCTTCAAGCAGCTGACGCACGACCCGGGGATGTACCGCCGTCACTTCAACGGTGACTACATACCCCTGACAGTCAACGCCGATGACCTGCTGCACATCGGAACCAGCAACGTACTCCTCAACCAGTTCGAAAAGAATCTAGCGCAGCGCGTCGACATCACCATCAACCACGAAGTCACTCAGTTCCTGGGACTCAACATCACGTACGGACCAGAAGCAATTCACCTGTCAGCTTCTAAGTACGCGCAGGAATTGGGTGAACGATTCAAGATTTCACCCGCACCACTCTCAACTCCCTACCGATCGCCCAGCTCCAACTACAATCCGGAAAACAAACCTCTGTCGCCCGCATGACTCCAGCTCTACTAGCAGCAGTTGGGCTGCCTGCTGTTCGCCTCTGTCACCTGCCGACCCGACCTTTCGTACATCGCCAGCCAGCTAGTACAGTACTCACGCAAGCCAGTGGCAGAGAACCAGCTGGACCTGGAGCGCGCCCTGCAGTACTTCATCTCCATACCTGACATCGGGCTCTCATATTCCACGCTGACAACACCATCCTTCAATCTCACCGGCTATGTAGACGCAAATCAGGCCGCTGACCCTGCCAATCGACGGCCACGAACGGGGTTCGTCTTCCGCCTCGAGCCAACGGGCCCAATCTCCTGGAATTCCCAGAAGCACGAGCTGGTTGCCCTGTCGTCAGCCCAGGCAGAGTACATCGCCGCAACTGCTGCAGTTCGCGAATGACTCTAATTGCAAGAACTGCTACAAGAGGTGAAAATCCCAACAGAGCGCAATCAAGATTGCGAACAAGCCTGGTTTTGTCAACCGAACCAAGCACATCACGCTGCGATACCTTTTTGTCAAGGACGAAATTGACCAGAGCAAGGTTGACCTGACGTACTGCCCAACCACTGAAATGGCAGCCGACTTTCTCACCAAGCGACTGCCACGTCAGCAATACCGGCACTGCTCCAACCTCACCGGAGTGGTCAAGCGAGTCAGATCCTGACACGCCCAGGAATGAAGGGCTGTGTTGAGATATGAAGTTGAATGAGAAGGCATTCCTGTATGCTGCAGGAGCTGACTCTACCGAGTACGAAGTCGAGGAGTCAGAAGAGTCGAAGCGACATCAGCAACCGTCAAATCAAGACCGATGCAGGCATAAACATTCGAACTGAAATTGGCGGGAACAGGTTTGAAACGGGTTCCCGCGCCGCACGGTTTGAACTTCGCTGTAATAAGGGAATGTACCGCTTAGAGTACATGGCTAGCTTGGTCGTTTCACATTCCCTTGTATTTCCTATATAAACCTATGTATGCATCTGCTATAATCATCTCAGTCATTTACATTCACTCTGACCTGAGGTCAACACTTTCGCTGCAACAACACCTGCGATCAACCCTGAGCCGATCCCTGGCTAAGTCCTTTTAGGATTATATTGCGACAAAATTCACATTTATATTGTTGTGCAACATTGCACATTTCAACATCGTGCACAGTCTCATTCGCTCGCCCGTTTCAGCTGGCGATCTCAACACCCAATGACGAGGGTTGCGATTCCAGGTATCCAACTAAAGTTTTGTCAAAATAACTCGAGAACGTGTTCAGCTTGTTGACCCGAACTGCACTATTACACCTAGTGTCTTCCAACAATTTCGGATGACATTATTGGCTGATGACACAAAGCCATGAATATGCCATGGCACTTGTTTCGTGCGTTCATACGCAGCCGCCAAGTCGTTTTTGCAGTTGCCCTGATTGCTTCCGCGCTCGGATTGCCGCGGGATCCTGGAGGATTTTCAAGGGGCAAAGTCGAAAAGATTGGTCCAATCCACGGTGTTTCTTGCATGAAAATTTTCCATTCGCTGATTTTCACGGTGTTCCACGGTGTTTCTTGCAGGAAACTTGACGGTAACAACAAACTTCAAGACAGTATCGTACGGCAGGAAAACATCGCATGGACCCCCGTGGCACGTTTCACGCCCATCTTGGGCTTCAATCGTATTTGTGGGATGTCTGAAAAAAAAAAAAAAAAAAAAAAAAAAAAAAAAAAAAAAAACACACGATCCGACTCCCGCGTGGCGGATTTCCCCGTTCTGGATTCCGGGGCTTCAATTCATGGTCTGAGGAAAAGGGGGGAGGGGAGGGGCAGGTGTGGGGGGGAGCGGCCTCCCCCATCGCTCTCATCGCCACGGTCCTCTAGGGGGGGTGGGGTGGGGGTGTGTAGTAGTCGGGGGAGTGTCATGGTGCCGTCCGCACCCACCACCCGCATCGCCACCGCGACTCACTTGTGGCTACATCTCCAATTTGGCGGAACCATAATTTGTCCACGAGAGTCCAAAACTACTCTTTTGGGCTGGATTCTAGACGTGCATTTTTTTTTTTCGAACCAATACATGCTAGTATTTGGAGTTCGTATTTCAGCCAGGCAAAGAGTCCGAGAGAAGTCCTTTCGGACAGTTGGTAAGGTGTAGGCCTCTTGCTACGCAACAAAAAGCCTCACGCCACAAAGAGCGCGGGAAGGAATTCGTGATTACTATTTTTGGACCTCAAATAGACTCTTTACGGACCTGGGTCCAGGGTGTTACAAGCTTGTGCATTACAATATTAACACAATGTCAACTGTACGATGCTAATGTTTAAAAGCGTCCTCTTAAATCAAACCACGACATACCAATCATGCAATAAAAAAAAGCTACGATTGATTTTATTGATTAAAAAAAAAACAAATATGTCCATTCGAAGTCCATCATTCACCCTCCCAGCCCTCCAGCCAGGGTTCACCATCGTTATCACCATCAGGGGTGGGGGGGAACATGACGACTTATACTTCTGAAACCCACACTCATTCAACCAAAGCTTCTTCTCCCCCCAACGGAACCCGCCCCGCTTCTTGTCATACCACCTCCCCTTTGACACACTCAACCACATTGCCACCGCATCCCAGACGCGGGACCACCATCTTTCTCATTCCCTCCTCGATGGCAGGCGGCCCCTGGTCGAAGCACAAGAGCTCAGACTGCAGATCAGGGAGTCCATAGTCGACCTGTGTATCCAAGCACAATAAACGGGTTAGATACGGTGGTCCTATTGAAACAATAGCACAGTGTTTAGGAAGTGTCGCAGCAAACTTTGTTACTTACATAGAATAAAATCCAAGCGATGTGATGGGGAACAAGCACAATGCCCTGTTCCCTGATTTATTTTGGGTAGGCCAGCATGCACGCCTCGAAGAACAGCACAGATGTGATCCCCCTCCGCATGGGACCATCGCGACAGGCCCGAGCTGCCGATCAGACGCTCTGTAATAGGGCGGATTCAAACAAGGTGATAAGTGGGGGTCGGGACTTCACGGTGATAACATGCGTTTCTCACTCCAGTATCGGTGACTATGGTGAAGGGTAAACCTGAGAGCATGTGCCTCATAGTATACCGTGCTATGGGCGCAAACACACACAATCCCAAAGATCCACCAAATACTCACTTGGGACCCACTTGGCCCACAGGGTCTGATTTACTATGACGGGCAGGGCCAGCTTGTAGACCCCGTCCACTGATAGATTGACCCCGAGTCTGTCAAGGATGTGTCGCCGTGCGTCCGTAGAACTCTTCTTGATCCTTGTCCAGACCTTGGAGACTCTGCTGCTGTAGTCCTTTCGTTTCATAGCCATGCGCACATTGTTAGAATAGCAGGCATGACGAGGAGCCATAGCTAGGGTTTACCTAGCTAGGCAAGAGAGAATAGGCAAAAGAAGAGGATTGAACTAGAAAGGAGAGGGATACAAATAGCAAGCCCACAAGGGTTATACTCACTATTGAGTACCCCACTACAGACTAGACAAGCATAATATTCTGACACACCCCTATAGTCAAAGTGGGGTATAATCAGCACAGCAAGTAGTCATAGAGCAGGTTCACAATGATAAGCAAAGCTAGAGGCTATCACAGAGGGCAAGTGAGGAGGAGGAGAGACTGTGGGGGCGAGAAGATGGGAGGCGACGGCTGAAGCTGCAGACGCACGGGCGACAGGAGCGGCTGGCATAGTGGCTACCGGGACAGCGCCCCGGACTACTGGAGTAACTGGCTCGGCGGCTACGAGGAGCGGCAGGAGCAACGGACCCACGGGCGACAGGCGCAGCAGGCTCTCTGGGCTACCGGAGCAGCGCCCCGGACTACAGGTGCTGCGGACGACAAGACGGCAGCCTCCGCTCAACCTCCCCCAACTGTCCCACCCCTCTTTCACACACCCCTTGCTGCACCCCTAGCTCCACTCCCACGTCACCCCCCTAGCACCACTCCCTCAGCTCCCACACACCCACCCCCCTCAGCGACAGCTGCAGTAGTGGGAGACGAAGGAGGAGGAGGAGCAGGGGACGGCGCACACACCCGTCACCCCCATACCCGCCACCCCCACACTCGCCACCCCCAAACCCTAAAACGGGCAGAACGCGGCAGGAGCGCAAGCAGCAGCGCGGGGGACGGCGCGCAGCCCCCAGGGCGCCACGACGGGCGACTGGACGGGGGGGACGCGCGGCCCCCGGGGCGCCTCGACGGGCGACGGGATGGGGGGGACGCGCGGCCCCCGTAACGCCACGACGGGCGACGGGAGAGGGCGCCGCGGGGGCCCCCCGGGGCACGGCGACGGGCGACGGGAGAGGGCGCCGCGACGGGCGACAGAAACCGCCGCGCGCGCCCGGGGCGCACGGCGGGATGAAAAAATGTCGCGCGCCCGGGGCGCGCGACCAGCAGAACAGTAGCAGCGGAAGCAGTAAGTGGGCCCACAGGCCAAGAGCGTAACAGCTCTGATACCATGTCAGAACAGTAGGCATAGAACAAGGAGCCATAGCTAGGGTTTACCTAGCTAGGCAAGTGAGAGATAGGCAAAAGAAGAGGATTGAACTAGAAAGGAGAGGGATACAAATAGCAAGCCCACAAGGGTTATACTCACTATTGAGTACCCCACTACAGACTAGACAAGCATAATATTCTGACACACGTCCAGGGATGTAACATCCCAGTCTTGCCGATGCACTATCCTCAGCACCTCTTTCCTTACGACATTCGACGGGAAATATGTCACAACATCGGCCTCGGTGGTTTGTAACAGAAGCTCCATCGCGTGCTCCGTGTAGGAAAACCGTCAGCTTTGAAACATCGTCCTGAACTCAATTCTTGATATAAAAATTCGTGTGAGCCCTTTCTGATATTTCTTAATCCCATGGACCCTACATTTCTTAAACCCGCGGGCCAAGTTCAACCTTAGGAAGGTTGGTTGGGGCGAGCAATGCAATCGGCCAAGATTTTGGGTGTCAGGGCCAAACTCAACCGAAGTTAGGAAGGTTGAACCAATTTAGACCTTCGTGGCCCTCCGGTTTTAATTGCACGACACGACGATTTTCGATTTTTTCTCAAACCTGTCGACCACCCTCGCACCGTGTTCCCCCCTTTTTGATATTTCTTAATCACATGGACCCGACATGCGCTTTCGCGATAGTAGCATAAGTGTCAGTAACCGTTTCAAAATTTTCCCTGAATTGTCAATAACCGTTGGACGCTATATTCTCTGGACAGGCATGATTTACCCTGAATTGTCAATAACCGTTTCATTTTTTTTTTTTTTTTTTTTTTTTGGTACAGTCGATGCTTTCTTGTTGTGTAGTCTGATGCTCGAGTCTAGTTGACTCTTTACGGTTAATCCAGATGTCAATGTTTTGGTGGTTTTGTCTTCTTCGTCTGCGTGCAATGATTGTAAGGTCCGCAGCAATGATGCATGCAGCCCTGAAAAATCTTAGCATCGTGACTGCAATCGCGCAAAATGCCAACTCCTACAAAGGGGTTACAATTATTGCATCTGGGTCGCGTCAGATTCGTTCTCACCCTAAAGCTAGGAATCAAAGGGACCCTAAACTCGTGAAAAATGCAAACTTAGAGTGACCAGACCGTGATCACGGGTGTAGAAACAAGTGGCGGTCCATGGGATTGAGAGATATCAAAAAGGGGGGAACGCGGTGTGAGGGTGGTCGACAGGGTTGAGCAAAAATAGAAAATCATCGCGTCGCGCAATTAAGTCGCCATTTCTGGATAGGTCTCAGAGTCACGAATCCGTGCCACCAAAGAACGCCAAGATCAGCCAATAAATGAGAATGGTAGCTTCAATTCCAGAGAGTATCCTTTCTTAATTACAATTGAGTTTTTATACTCCATAAGATAGAAATCAAGAAACTCTTTATAGTCGAACCGCATTAGTAACCGAGTCGCGAGCGATTCGTAACCCACCCCAATTGCAATTTTGACGGTGTGATTTCGAAAAAAAAAAAAAAAAAAAAAAAAAAAAAAAAAAAAAAAAGAGGTATGTCCCTTTTCTGTTTTACCCTTCTGTCAATGCACACAAGTTGTAAATGCAATTGGTCGGACCAATTGGATCACTCCACTTATTTGTGCTTTGGTTGGTTCTTTCCGCCGAACTTGTGAAAAACCCTCGTCAATTTTGTTTCTTGCTACCACCCAAGTGTACCCTTTGTCTTGAATGCACCGTCACCCTCCGCCCATATTTCCACCACCCAACCCAGCTTGGCATGGTGGGAAGTGTCTGTAGTGGGGACCACTTGGCCCCCCACCGACCCCCAACACTCCACCTTGGTCCCCACGAGCACCTATGCATGCAAGCCTACTCTAGCACAACATGCATGAAATGTATCTCTAGGCAAAGGCTTGGTAAGGAAGTCCGCGGATTGTGCGTTGGCCTTCACATAGCATAGCTCCACCTCCTTGTCTTCGACGAGCTTACGGATGAAGTGATGACGGATTTGGATGTGCTTGGTCCTTCCATGAAGGACCGAGTTCTTGGCGAGGTTGATTGCCGCTTGATTGTCTTCGTAGATTGGCGTGGGTCCCTCTTGCTTGTATCCTAGCTCGGCTAGGATACACCTCAACCACACGGCCTCGGTACCACCACGATTGAGAGCAACATACTCGGCCTCGGTTGAGCTAGGGCAATCAAGTTTTGCCATTTTCTTTGCCAAGCCACCGCTCCCCCAAGGATCGTGAAGTCAAGGCCCGAGGTGCTTTGCCGAGTGGAAGGATCCCCCGCCCAATCGGAATCCGTGAACCCTTGGAGCACTATCGGCTCGGCTTCATAGTGGAGCCCAAGGTGACTAGTGCCTCTAACATAGCGAAAGAGACGACGCAAGGCACGCTCATGCTCCACCATGGGGTTGGAGACTACTCTCCCAAGTAGCCCAACCGTGAAAGAGGAATCGGGACGGGTGCTCACGGCGGCATACACGCATGACCTAACTATGGAATGAAACACTTAGTATTCTCGGGATCCATACGGGTTTCCACGCTTGTAGGCGAAGGGTGGAACCGCACCTCCATGGGCGTGGATGCCGGCTTGCTCTCGGCCATCCCGAAGCGACCCACCACGTCCTCCAAGTACTTGTGTTGGTGAAGATGAAAGGTCTTGTGTGCACGATCACGGTCGATGTGTATCCCGAGATAGTTTGAGAACTCCGATGCAAGCTTCGCCTTGATGTCCGCCACAAGGTCCTTGCAATCGGAAACGAGGAGGAGGTCGTCCACATAGAGAAGTAGAACGAGCTTCTTCTCCCTTCGGTTGAGAATGTAGAGGGCGTGATCACACTCATTCTGAGTGAAGCCCAAGTTAAGCAAGTGCTTGTCCATCCTCATGTACCATGCTCTAGGGCTTTGCTTCAAGCAGTAGATGGTGCGTTTTAACTTGCACACGCGGTCCGTACCATCCTCAAACCCTGGCGGTTGCCTCATGTACACCTCCTCCTCTAGGTGTCCATATAAAAACGCGGTTTTTACATCAAGTTGTTCTACCTCTATATCAGGTCCTCCCGCTAAAGCTAAGAGAACACGAAGGGTAGAAGATTTTGCTACCGGAGCAAAGGTCTCGTTGTAGTGAAGCCCGGCCTTTTGCGTGTATCCTTGTGCAACCAAGCGCGCCTTGTAGCGCTCCACCTCCTCGTTGGCTCAAGCTTCTTCTTGAAGACCCATCGGGACCCAATTGGGGGGCAAAGGGACAAGGGGGGCAAAGGGACAAGGTCATACACGTCGTTCTCGATGATGGACTCGTACTCCTCATTGAGTTCTTGAGTCCACTTGGAGCGTCTCCATCGCCTCACGGTACGTGGTAGGTGTGAAGTCGGCCATGAAACACATGGCTTCTCCCCCTTCCTCATTATCCCCCACTACAAATGAGGAGCAGCATACTTCAGGTTCGGGTGAGGAGCTCTTCGAGCACGAGTAGATGCAAGCGTTGGATCGACGACGGCAGAAGAAGCATCATCCTTCTCATTTTCAACTCCAATCACTTCAACAACATCTCCCTCATCATCTTCAACACCCCTCTCCTCGGGAAACTCGTGAGAAGATGCCTCGTTCGTCTCATCTGTTGGAGGGATGACTACAATCGAATGCGTCTCGCTTGATGGAGTTGGGAAACAACTCTCGAAGAAAGAGACGTCACGTGACACCACCAACTTTCCGCTCTCCAAGTCACATACTTGCCATCCCTTGTGATCAAGGCTATGACCCAAGTGCATCCCCACATGCGCCTTTACCTCAAGCTTGGTGCGTGTTGCATCCGGGACGTGATAGTAGCAAATGCACCCGAAGGTGCGAAGGTTGGAGACGTCCGGTTTGTCCCCACTCCAAGCCTCAAGTGGGGTCTTGTTCGGCAAGGTCTTGGTCAAGCTTCGGTTGTGAATCCAAGTTGCCAATGCCGTCGCCTCACCCCACCAATATTTGTCCGCATGAGCATAGGCAAACATGCTCCTAACCGCCTCAACCAAAGTGCGGTTCAAGCGCTCCGTCGCTCCATTTTGTTGACCCGAGTGAGGAACCGTTACTTCGTGGAAGGTTCCTCTCGCCTTGAACCATCCATCGAGCTCCTTGTTCACATACTCTCCTCCCCCATCCGATCGAATCCGCTTCACAAGTAGCCGATTCCGCTCCTTTCCAACATGCGCCACCCACTCCTTGATTGTCGTGGAAGTTGCGCTCTTGTCCTTGAGGAGGTAGACCCACACCATTCATGTAGCGTCGTCGAGAAGGGTGAGTATGTAGCGAGATCTACCTTTGGAGGTAGGGGTAATCGGTCCACACAAGTCGGTGTGGACTAGGTCGAGTGGTTGGAGGCGAGAGGCTTCGTACTTGTAGGAAATGGCTTCCTTGCCATCTTCCATTCAAGACACGCCGAGCATTTCTCCACATCCGCATTCGTTGACAAGTCGGCGACGATCCCTTGCACCACGCATTGAGTCGCCATGGTGCTGATGGTTGACGCGCTTAAGTGCCCGAAGTGGTTGTGCCACATCTCCAAAGAAGGCTTCGCCACCGCCGCGTGCGCCGACGCAAGGTTCGGTGTAGCCGTGAGCTTGAAGAGACCGCCGTCTTGATGGGCTTTGCCGATGAAGCGAACGGATGCCGTGCTCAAGGTCATAACCGTGCCTTCGATGTTATCGCGCACTCCCTTGGTGGTGAGTTATGACACGGAGAGCAAGTTGGCGCCGAGTCCCGGTACAACCAATACGTTGTTGATCGTCATTAGACCGCCGTCCACCGCGAGGCACAATGTTCCGCATCCATTCACTTCAAGCGAGTCTTGATTCTCGAAGACCACGCATTTGATAAGAGCATCCGCAGAGACACCTTCAAGAAGCTCGGCGTGCGGCGTCACGTGTTGCGTAGCTCCCGTGTCAAGAAGCCATGCGAAACCGCCAAGAGATCCTTCTCCTCCGATGAACACGAACTCCTTGGTGTCATCTCCCGATGTCACCACGTTCGCCCGCTGCTCCTCGTGGGTTGGAGGCGTTCCAATCCCTTAGCTTTCTCCGACACTCGCGCCACCAATGTCTAATCTTCTTGCAATACCGGCATGCTCCTTCTCGAGCATTACCACGGTTGTTGTTGTTGTTCCACGTGAAGAGCCCGCGCTCCCACTTGCATACCCACAGTCATTCCGTGGTTTGGTGTAGATAACGCCTTTCCTTGCACAACGCGTGAAGTGAACCGAACTCGTTGCATCACCTTGCAAGATGTTCCGCCGCATCTCCTCGTTGATGATGCGTGTTGTCACCTCCTCCTTGGTCCACGTCGCTTGCGTGCCTTCAAGGGTGATGATGACGGTTGACCATTCCTCTCCAAGCCCTCCGAGAAGCGTCATGATCCAATCCTTCTCGTCCACGTTCGCTTCAAGCTCCATCATTCGCTCGCCAAGCTCCTCGATGCGATTCACGTATGCGCGCATGTGCTCGCCCTCCTTCATGCGCACGGTGAAGAAGTTCCTCCTTGCTTGCAACTTGCCGTGGAGAGACTTCGACACATGGGTTCTCAAGGCGCCTCCAAGCTTCACGTGTAGCTCCTTCAAGGTCGATGCACGAGCTCACCACCGGCACGAATTGAAGTCCGAGCTTCGACACGACAAACGAGAACGCCTTCTTGTCCCATGCTCCATGCTCCGATGTCGAGGCGCTTGATGAAGGCTTCGGTTCGGATCCGTCGAAGAAGCCTCAAAGCTCACGCTCTATCATGTGCACCTTCAACTTGAAGCGCCATGATGTGTAGTTCTCGCCATTGAACCATGGCACCGCACTCATGTCGACGATCGTTGTAGATGCGGAGCAGGATTCATTGGGGGTAGGACGAACGGGGACCTCAGAGGTCGATGAGCTAGTCAAAGACATGGCGTGGGGTAGATCTATGCATCAAGCGTTTGAGAATTCCTAAAGCCTGATACCATGTAGGAAAACCGCCAGCTTTGAAACCCCGTCCTGAACTCAATTCGTGATGTAAAAATTCGTTTGAGCTCTTTCTGGAGAGGTCTTAGAGTCACAAATCCGTGGCACCAAAGAACGCTAAGATCGGCCAAGAAATGATAACGGTAGCTTCAATATTATGGGGCTGGGTATCCTTTCTCAATTTCGAGTGAGTTTTTATACTCCATAAGATAGAAATCAAGAAACTCCCTATAGTCGAACCGCAATTGTAACCGAGTCGCGAGCGATTCCCACCCCAATTGCAAATTTGACTGTGGAATTTCAGAAAAGGAGTTACGTCCCTTTTCCGTCTTACCCGTCCGTCAATTCACACAAGTTGTAAATGCAATTGGTCGAAACCAATTGCATCACGCCACTTGTTTGTGCTTTGGTTGGTTCTTTTCGCCCAACTTCTAAAACACCCTCGTCACTTTTGTTTCTTGCCACCACCCAAGTGTACCCTTTGTCTTGAGTGCACCGTCACCCTCCGCACATATTTCTGCCACCCAACCCAACTTGGCATGGTTGGAAGTGTGTGTAGTCGGGACCACTTGGCCCCCCTAAACCCCCAACACTCCGCGTACTCCTGCACAATTTTGGCAGTGCAACAACAAAGGGTTCATGGCAGATGTTTTGGGTTGGTTGCCATCATAACACAGTCATCGTGATAGTGGTGAGCTTGTGACTACAGATGTTACAATTAGTCAGACCATAGAGGATGATATTGTGGGTTAAATAAGCCACATATTACTCACCGTGATTTCCTCATAGTGGGAAAACCCCTTTTTCCGAGGTCTGTTCGGATCCTCGGGGTCGAAGTCCAGTACCACCGTCACCAATGCGCCAGCACGCTCGCGCCTCACTCGCTTCCTGCCCAGGTCCACTTCCATGTTGCCACGAGTTGTCTGCCCAGCAACACTCTGTACCCCTCTGCCCCCCGCGTGTGCTGACTGAGTCCGCCTAGCGCCGCTTGAATCTTGCACGCGCCCGCCTGGCAGGGGGGTGCTCTGCCTAGACGCGTTAGTGCCCTTCATCGCGCCTGTATTATCCCGTTTCATGAAAAGCCCTCTATTCAGGGGACCATCCACCTGGGGCTGTGGAGCGTCTGCTCCAAGGCCGCGTTTTTGCTTGGTCGATGGTTGCGGTGATACTGGTGAAAAAGGTGCATCTTCGTCCCGAACATCTGTTTCCTCCACACCCTCCTCTGATTTGTGATCCTTCCCACCCGAAACAGGCACACCCGGGATCTGGATAGCAACTGTCGGGGGGGCGTCCTTTGCCGCACCCGCAGCATCAAGCTTCCCCTTAAATGCAGAAACATCACCCAAAATATTGACGCCGGCGGTCACCTTCTCTCGGTGTGACACTGCCTTGCCGTTCGGCAGTCCGCTTGCAGCACACATGAGGCGCAACGCATCCAACATGCCTAGAAGATGTTCCCAAACGTCGAGTTGCCATCCTGACATGGCCCCGTGCGATGTCGACTCCTTGTGGGGATGGGTCGGATCTCTTCCACACGACGCTAGCATGGGCGACGATTGATATTGAGCCGGACTTTGCTCGCCCGATTTTCCACCAACACGACGGTCGCACTCGATTTTGCAGGGTGTCTGGTTGTCAGGTATGGTTGACCGCGACGGCCCTGCATGCACAAACTGCGGTGAGAGAAGCGTATCTCTCGGGGGTGAACAGAAGAGAGGTATTGAACTAGCGCCTCGACGTCCCTTGTCTGCACCCTTCAGCCGACTGCCATCGGCCATCTCGTTGCAATGGACGTACAGCAGCTGCGAGGTCCGTGGCTTGCTCTTGTCGGGGGGTGGGGGGGGGGGGGGGGGGTCAGGTACATGAGGCAGCCCACAAGCTCTGGATACGGGCCACTCGGCTCTACGGACTCATCCGAAGGCAGAGCTGAGAGCGAGTGACCGGTAGGCAGAGGAGTGGACTGTGGCGAGGAGTACGTGAAGCGGAAGCGCCGAAGGACCTGCCGCACCATGTGTGACTGAGTCAATGTAATGGTGCGCTGTGCTCTGTCCCGAGTGATCTGCAAGCCAAGATAGCTGCGCAGCTCACCCAGGTCTGTGTCAACGAGGTAACGGAAAAATGAATGACTAGAAATGACAAGGACAAAGAAGATATAGCAAACCCTGGTCAACCCTAAACATAAGTGTACACCACCTAGACTAGCAAATACAAACCATAACAATTATAGTTTGAAACAACCCCATAGTCTAGGTGACGGTAGTCCTGTGGAAAGCAACACACAGTCTAAGAGCAAGGGTCACAGGACCAGTCAGCAAGAGCAAATAATGGTCACAAGACCAGTTCAGAAGAACAAAACAAAGCTCGGGGTGGATCTCAAGATCACCACGCATTCCGAGAACAAACACGAGGCCACAAGGCCAGTTCACATACAATGACAAAGCAAATATAGAAGATGCAAGAGTACAAGACATGCTTGACAAGCATCTCTACAAAAGCAAGGGGCCACAAGGCATATCCACAAGCACAGATATATGATCTATAGTGAGATGCAATTGTCAAACATTATACATGTTCCTATTGTGTAGGCTATAGTGGGTTTAGCCTTAGGGGGTACAACATTGCTAGGGTTTCCTACTTGTATCACCCTGCTGCCTAGTTTCATTCATTCTCGTTCAGTTCTACATTCTAACATGGTATCCGACGCCTAGGTCAGGACCTAGGACCGACGTTGGTTAGGGCCCACCGTTCCGCCGCGCCCTTGCGCGACCGTGTCTGGTAGTACCTCGCGCCGTCGTGCGCCCCTACCCGCGCCGTCGAGCGCCCTTACTAGCGCCGTCGAGCGCCCCTTCTAACGCCGTCGTGCGCCCTGTTGCTAGTTGCGCGCTGCCCACTAGCCTCGCACGCAGCCCCTCGCGGCTCCGTGCAGCCCCGTGTGCCGTCCGCCTGCCTACCCGCGCCCTCGAGCGCCTGCCTACCCGCGCCCTCGAGCGCCTGCCTACTCACGCCCGTGAGCGCCTGCCTACCCGCGCCCTCGAGCGCCACCCTGCCGCCCTGCCCTGCAGGCCGCGCGCGGGCCTGCTCTGCACCCGCGCAGCCGCCCCTGGACCCCGAGGCGCGGCCCCTGGACCCCGCGACGCGTCGCCCTGCTCGTCGCGACGCCTCTGCGGGACCCGGGCGTCGCCCCTGCCTCGTCGCGACGCCCCTACAGGACCCGCGCGTCGCCCCTGCCTCGTCGCGACGCCCCTGCGGGACCCGCGCATCGCCCCTGCGGGACCCGCGCATCGCCCCTGCATCGTCGCGACGACCCTGCGGGACCCGCGCGCGTCGCCCCTGCCTCGTCACGACGCCCCCACGCGACCCGCGCGTCGCCACTGGGACCCGCGCGGCGTCGCCCCTGCCTCGTCGCGGCGCCCCCGCGCGACCCGCGCGTCGCCACTGGGACCCGCGCGGAGTCGCCCCTGCTCGCCGCGGCGCCCTGCCCTACCCCGCGCCCGCCCTTGGGACGGCCGCCCCTGGCCCCTGGAGCAGCCGCCACTGCAGCAGCCGCCCCTAGCCCCTGGAGCAGCCGCACCTACAGCCGCCCCTGGACCCTGGAGCAGCCGCCCCTGCAGCAGCCGCCCCTGGCCACCTGGAGCAGCCGCCACGGCAGGAGCCGCCCCTGGCCCCTGGAGCAGCCGCCCCTGCAGCAGCCGCCCCTGGCCCCTGGAGCAGCTACCGTCGCGGCCCGGCCCCGCCCTGCAGCAGCTGCCGCAGAGCTCTCTGCCGCGGACCGGCCCCGCCCTGCAGCTGTGGCGGCCCCGCTGTCGCCGCCGTCTTGCGCCTGCCCTTCCCACCACTGGTGAGCACTGCCCTGCCCGCGCTGCTACTGCTGCTACTGCTTTTAGTGCTCCCACTGCTACTGCTCCTGCTGCTACTGCTGTTCCTGCCGCTACTGCTACTACTGCTGCTCCTGGCGTGGCCAGATGCAGCTCCAGGGCCGTGCACATGAGTCCCTCACGCCCCAGCAGCTTCGTGAGTGGTACACTAGTTGGGGCTGTCGGGGTGCCCGTAGTGGGAGTTTCTCTGGAGTGGGTAGTTCGGGAGCTTCTGGTAGTGGACAGGTGCAGCTGCAGCGTCGTCCCCGCGAGGCTCTTTCGCCCCAGCAGCTTCGTGAGTGGTACGCTAGTTGGGGCTGTCGGGGTGGCCGTCGTGGGAGTCGCTCTGGAGTGGGTCGTTCGGGAGCTTCTGGTAGTGGCCAGGTGCAGCTGCAGCGTCGTCCCCGCGAGGCTCTTTCGCCCTAGCAGCTTCGTGAGTGGTACGCTCAGAGTAGCGGGTCACTGAGTCCTGCTCGCTGCCCGTACGTCCTTCGCACAGGTGTCCGGACTGGTCAGCCTTGCGGGACACCTGGTCACACAGAGTCCCGCTGCTTCGCCCGTCTGAGCGACGCTTGGCGTACAGAGTTTGGCGACGACGCTGAGCTCCCCTCCTGGCTGGAGCTGCTTAGGCAGAGGGTAGATATCTTTGCTCTTGACTATGATGCTCTCCTCACTGCCATGTATGCATTGTCTACTAGTGCTGAGGGTGCCTGTCACCTGAGTGTGCCGCCTGACCCCGGTATCCAGTCTGCTGCTCTAGGTACTGGTGAGGCTCCCGCTCTAGGTGCTAGTGTGTCTGTTGCCCCAGGTGCTGGTGAGGCTGCTGCTCTAGGTACTCGTGAGTCTGCGCCCTCTGGTACTGCGTCTACTGAGGCACTGCACACCTTCACACTGGACTCAGGTGCTTCCCGCTGTTTCTTTCGTGACCGCACTGCCCTTGAGCAGCTTGCTCGGCCGGTTGCAGTCTCCCTCGCTGACCCCTCTGGGGGTCCGGTCATTGCGACCTCCTCCACTGTCCTCCCTTGTCCTGCGGTCCCGTCGGGCACACTGTCAGGTCTCTACCTCCCCTCGTTCTCTACGAACTTGGTGGCGGGTCGTGCGCTCCAGGACGGGGGTGTCCACCAGTTCACCCCTGCCTACGAGCGCGTGACACACTGCACGTGTGCTCGGACGGGTCGCCACCTGGCTACCTTCACTCGGCAGCCGGGGTCGGACCTGTACACACTGACCACTGAGTCCTCTCAGGTAGCTGCGTCTGCGTCTGCGTCAGTTCAGCTGTCGGCCCCCTGCTCGTGTCGCTCCCTGGCGCACGAGACCGTCCTCTGGCACCACCGCCTTGGTCACCCGTCAGTGCAGCGCCTTCGTGGCATGCACTCCCGGTACCTTGTCTCTGGTCTTCCCAGGGTTCTCCCTCCCCTCCCACCCTCGCCTACTCCTCCCTGTCTTCCCTGTGTCGAGGGGCGGCAGCGCGCCGCTCCTCACTCCTCCTCGTTTCCCCCGACGACTGCTCCCCTGCAGACCCTCCACATGGACGTGTGGGGCCCAGCCCGCGTCCGTGGACAGGGTCACGAGAGGTACTTCTTGATAGTTGTTGACGACTACTCGCGCTACACCACGGTCTTCCCCTTGCGCACCAAGGGTGAAGTCCCTGATGTTTTGATCCCTTGGATCCGCGCTGCCCGACTCCAGCTCAGTGAGAGGTTCCACTCGGACTTTCCTGTCCTGCGTCTGCACTCTGACAGAGGTGGGGAGTTTTCCTCCGACCTCTTGAGGGCCTTCTGTCAGGGGGAGGGCATTGAGCAGTCGTTCACGCTTCCGACCTCTCCATAGCAGAATGGGGTTGCTGAGCGCCGCATTGGCTTGGTCATGGAGGTCGCTCGTACCTCCTTGATCCATGCAGCTGCCCCCCACTTTCTGTGGCCGTTTGCGGTCCGATACGCTGCGCATCAGCTCAACCTCTGGCCCCATGTCTCCGTTCCGGAGACTTCGCCGACACTGCGTTGGACGGGAAAGGTTGGCGATGCGTCGGTGTTCCGGGTCTGGGGATCTCGTGCTTTTGTCCGCGATACGTCCGCGGACAAGCTCTCCTCCCGCGCTGTTCCTTGTGTCTTCCTTGGCTTTGTCCCGGATGCGTCTGGTTGGCAGTTTTACCACGCCACCTCGCGCCGTGTCCTGCCCTTTCAGGACGTCACTTTCGACGAGTTGGTCCCCTACTACTGCCTCTTCCCCTACCGCACTGCCCCGCTCCCCCCCCCGCCTCTCTTCCTCGCACCAGGTGCTGATGTGGTAGACCCCCTCCCCCCTCAGGGTGCCGCTCCCTCAGGTGTGTCCCAGGTAGACCCGGTTGAGCCTGTCAAGGTAGCTGTCGACTCTCGTCCTACTAGGGCTGCTGAGCCTGGGGGTGCGGAGCCTGGGGGTGCGGAGCCTGGGGGTGCTGAGCCTGAGCGTGCGGAGCCTGGGGGTGCTGAGTCTGGGGATGCTGAGCCTGCGGGTGCTGAGTCTGGGGGTGCTGAGCCTGAGAGTGCTACGTCTGAGGGTACTGAGCCTGGGGGTGCTGCGACTGCCCGTGCTGCGCCTGGAGGCGCTCCCTCTTCCCAGCAGCTGCGTGAGTGGTACTCGCGGTACTGCAGCCTCAGGAGGGGCGCTTCTGGGGCTAGGGGTGCTGCTGGAGCTAGTGCTCGTGGTTCCCCGCCTAGGCGGGAGCCGCCCTCTCCCCAGCGGCTCCGAGAGTGGTACGCTCGGCGCTGCAGTCTCCAGAGTGGTGCTGCTGGTGCTGCCGACCCTGGAGTTGGAGCTGCTGCTGGTGCTGAGGACCCTGGAGCTGGAGCCGCTGCTGGTGCCGCAGACCCTGGAGCTGCTGGAGACGCTCCTGGTGCTGGAGCTGCTGGAGGCGCTGCTGGTGCGCTCTCTCCCCAGCGGCTCCGAGAGTGGTACGCTTGGCGCTGCAGTCTCCGGAGTGGCGCTACTGGTGCTTTGGACCCTGGAGCTAGAGCTGCTGCTGGTGCAGTGGACCCTGGAGCTGGAGCTGCTGCTGGTGCAGGAGCTGCTGGTGGTGCTGCTGGTGGTGCTGCTGGTGCTGGAGCTGCTGGAGGCACTGCTGGTGCTGGAGGTGCTGCTGGTGCTGGAGCTACTGGAGGCGATGCTGGTGCTGCTGGAGGTGCTGCTAGTGCAGGTGCTGCTGGTGCTGGAGCTACTGGAGGTCCTGCTGGTGCTGGAGCTGCTGGAGCCGCTGGTTCTGGAGGTGCTCGTACTGGAGGTACTGGAGCTGCTGGGACTGGAGCTGCTGCGGGGGTTGGAGCTGGAGGTACTGGAGCTGCTGGGGTTACTGGTGGTGCTGCGGGAGTTGTCGCTGGAGACCCTGGGGCTGAGGGTGCTGGTGCTGTCTCTGCTGGTTCAGGAGGTGCTGAGCGGCCGCGGCCGTACTACGTTCCGCTCCTTCAGTAGGTTCTTGGCCTCCCGCCCTCCACTGGTCCTTCTCCTCCCCTACTGAGTCCACCACCTGTCTAGTCGCAGTCACAGTTACCGCTTGCCTCTCCGCTGCCTGGTCCTTCTAACGCTGGGCCGACTAAAGGTCTTACGGAGCGTCGTGAGCCTGAGTCTCGTCCTGCGTCGCCTGAGTCTCGTCCTGAGTCGCCTGAGTCTCGTCCAGAGTCGTCTGTCCGCGCTGTCCGCGCTGGTCGTCGTGCTCCGCGTTAGCGTCCTCCTCCTGTACTTGGCACTCACTATATGACTCTGCGTCCTTCCACTGCACCGCAGCGTGTCCCTCTGCCGTCTCCTCCTGCGTCCTCTCTTCCTGACGTTGCTGACCCGCCGTCAGACCTTGCTCGTGCTGCCAGTCCTACTGTCACGCGTCTTCTCGCTACTGTTGTCACTGACCCTTTGAGTCCACTGCTGCGTCTGCTCTAGTTGCTGAGCTTGTTGACTTTGCTGCCGCCTGTCGTCTAGACTACGCCGCTAGCCTTGTTGCTGGGTCTGAGTCTGTCTGTCCTCCGTCCGTCGGGGGTGAGTGTGCTCTTGGCACGGACGTCCTTGAGGACAGACAGGAGGAGTTTGAGTGCTTTGCCGCTGCTTTACCTCATCTCGTGTCCATGCTGATTGCCCGTGAGGGAGACCCGGATGCACCAGACATCCCGACCCCGCGCTCTTACGCAGAGGCGATAGAGGGTCCCTACTCCTCTCAGTGGCAGACAGCCATGGACGCAGAGATGGCTTCCTGGAAGTCCACAGGCACCTACGTCGACGAGGTTCCCCCACCTGGGGCGAACATCGTCAGTGGCATGTGGATTTTCAGGGTGAAGCGGCCGCCGGGTTCTCCGCCTGTCTTCAAGGCGCGTTACGTTGCACGAGGCTTCAGTCAGCGAGAGGGAGTTGACTTCATCCAGACCTTCTCCCCGACCCCGAAGATGACCACTCTTCAGGTTCTGCTGCACGCCGCCGCTCAGCGTGACTACGAGCTCCACTCTCTTGACTTCAGCACTGCTTTCCTACAGGGCAGCCTGCACGAGGAGATCTGGCTGCGCCGCCCACCTGGCTTCACTGGGTCGTTCCCTGCTGGTACCCAGTGGAGCCTCCGGCGGCCAGTCTACGGTCTCCGCCAGGCACCCCGTGAGTGGCACGACACACTGAGGACTACTCTTGCTGCTCTTGGGTTTGCTCCTTCTACTGCTGAACCATCGCTGTTTCTACGCACCGACACCACTCTGCCGCCGTTCTACGTTCTCGTGTACGTAGACGACTTGGTCTTTGGTACTGCTGACACTGAGGCACTCGCCCACGTGAAGTCGGAGCTGCAGAAGAGACACACGTGCACAGACTTGGGTGAGCTGACAAGCTATCTTGGCTTGCGGATCACCCGGGACAGAGCACAGCGCACCATCACCTTGACTCAGTCACACATGGTGCAGCAGGTCCTTCAGCGTTTCCGCTTCACGTACTCCTCGCCTCAGCCCACTCCTCTGCCTACTGGTCACTCGCTCTCAGCTCTGCCTTCGGATGAGTCCGTAGAGCCGAGTGGCCCGTATCCAGAGCTTGTGGGCTGCCTCATGTACCTGATGACCTGCACTCGACCTGACCTTGCATACCCTCTTAGCATCCTAGCACGCTATGTCGCTCCTGGCCGTCACCGGAAGGAGCACCTGGATGCCGCTAAGAGGGTGTTGCGCTACTTGTGCAGTACGTCGGGCATGGGGCTTGTGCTTGGAGGACGGAGCGACGTTGTCCTCACTGGGCACTCAGACGCTTCTTGGGCTGACGACCAGGCTACGCAGTGGTCGTCTCAGGGTTACACCTTGAGCCTTGGCTCTGGTTCAGTTTCTTGGCGTTCTACACGCTCGTCTTCAGTTCTCAGCTCCAGTTGTGAGGCTGAGATCTACGCCACAGCCATGGCTGCACAGGAGTTACGCTGGCTCACCTACCTGCTGACCGACCTCAGAGAGCGGCCTCGTTCTCCTCCAGTGTTGTACGTCGACACCAAGGCCGCCATTGCCTTGTGTCAGGAGCACAGACTGGAGCACAGAACGAAGCACATCGCCCTGCGCTACTTCCTGGCTCGAGAGCTGCAGCAGTGTGGTCAGCTTCGTCTTGCTTACGTGGCCACTCGGGCCAACACTGCTGATGTGTTCACCAAGGCGCTTCAGCCTTGTGACCATCAGCGTTTCTGTACTGTTCTAGGCCTTGTGCCTACTGTGCCTCACTTGCTTACTTCTTGACTCTGCTTGTACTGTGATCTCTATATATATATACCTGCATGCTTACACTTGCTAGGTTGTGATCACTGTACCTCTTGTTATATTATCAAACTGCATGTGAACTGGTCTTGTGACCGCTTGCTTGTGCTCGGAATTTGTGTGGTTTCCTTGAGATCCACCCTGAGCTTGCTTTGCTTTGCTTTGACTGGTCTTGTGACCATCTGGTTGTCTCCCACTTAGCCTATGGGGGTGTGTCAAACATTATACATGTTCCTATTGTGTAGGCTATAGTGGGTTTAGCCTTAGGGGGTACAACATTGCTAGGGTTTCCTACTTGTATCACCCTGCTGCCTAGTTTCATTCATTCTCGTTCAGTTCTACATTCTAACAGCAATAGTACAAGACAAAGCATCTCTACGCAAACAAGTGAGGGCATGTAGATACAAGGCCAAGCTGGGTGTAGAAACGCTGGTGGTCACAAGGCGGCAACGCCTTGGTGAAGATATCTGCAGTGTTGGCCTCAGAGACCACACGTCGCACGAGTGCCTGGCCACGCTGCTGCAACTCTCGCAGAAGGAAGTAACGAAGCTGGATGTGCTTCGCCTTCCCAACCAGTCGAGGCTCCTCGCACAACAGGATAGCAGACCTGTTGTCGGCGAACAAGACTGGGGGAGAGCGAGGCCGCTCACCGAGGTCGGTGAGAAGGAAAGACAGCCAGCGAAGCTCCTGGGCGACCATGGCCGCAGCGTACACCTCTGCCTCACAGCTGGAACTAGAGACGGACGACGCCCAAGTCGACCTCCACGAAACAGCTCCGGTGCCAAGGCTGAAGCAGTAACCCTGTGTAGACCGCAGCGACTCTGCGTCGTTGGCCCAAGACGAGTCCGAGAAACCTGTAAGTGTAACTGGCTGCTTCCCTCCAAGGACAAGTCCCATGTCTGATGTACTCGCCACATACTTCGCCACCCTCTTAGCAGCGTACCAGTGGGGAGGTCGGTGTCTCCCAGGCGCAACAAAGCGCGCAAGGACGCTAAGAGGGTAAGCTAGGTCTGGGCGAGTACAGGTCATCAGGTACATGAGACAACCCACCAGCTCAGGATATGGACCACTGGACTCAAATGGCTCGTCCGAAGGTGGAGCCGTGAGCCCATGATCCACAGCAAGAGGGGTGGGCTGTACCTTGGAGAAAGGGAAGCGGAACCGCGTGAGGATCTGCTCGACCATATGCGACTGAGTCAGCGTAATGGTGCGAGCTGCCCTGTCCCTGGTGATCTGCAGGCCAAGGTAGTGCTGCAGCTCACCAAGGTCAGTGCAAGTGTGTCTCCTCTGCAGTTCCTCCTTCACGGAGGCCAGTGCGCGTCGGTCGGGAGTGGCGAAGACCAGGTCGTCAACGTAGACCAGAACAAAGAACGGGGTCGAGCCACGGCGGACGAACAGCGATGGGTCGGCAGACGACGGAAAGAAGTCAAGCGCTGCAAGAGTCGTACGTAGCGTGTCGTGCCACTCGCGGGGAGCCTGGCGCAGGCCGTAGACCGGTCGACGCAGCTGCCACTGGGTCCCAGGAGGGAAAGAGCCAGTGAAGCCAGGCGGACGACGCAGCCCGATCTGCTCGTGCAGGCTCCCCTGTAGGAACGTTGTGGAGAAGTCCAAGGAGTGCAACTCGTAGTCGCGCTGAGCTGCTATATGCAGCAACACCCGAAGAGTGGTCATCTGCGGGGTGGGAGCGAAGGTCTGGAAGAAGTCTACCCCCTCTCGCTGACTGAAGCCTCTCGCCACGTAACGCGCCTTGAACACCGGTGGTGCTCCAGGCGGCCACTTCACCTTGTAGAGCCACATGCCACTGACAACGTTCGCCCCAGGTGGCTGAACGGCGTCGACGTAGTTGCCTGTGGACCTATAAGATGCCATCTCTGCCTCCTCAGCTGCTATCCAGTACGAGGCCCAAGGTCCCGACACCGCCTCAGCGTGTGTGCGAGGGATCGGGATGTCAAGAGCGTCTGGATCCCCCTCAGGGGCAAGCAACATGGCGCAGAGATGAGGAATAGCGGCCGCAAGGAAACCAAGCTCAAACGGCCTGTCCTCGAGGACCTCTAGGGAAAAAACGGGAGCACCCCCAGAGGATGGAGAACGAGCAGGGCCACTAACCAGGTGAGCGGCGTAGTCAAGGCGGTGGGAAGAGGCAAAGCCAGCGACAGTGGTAACAAGTGCTGAGACAGACGACAGAGGTGCAGTCGGGTGAGTGACCAACGCGGACAAAACACGGGAGACGACAGGACGGGAGGCACGGAGGTAGTCGGACAACGGGTCGTGAAGCACAGTGAGGGACGACTCAGGGGGCTGTGGAAGGACAGGAGGAGGTGGAACATGAGAGCGAAGAACAAGGTGGAACGGACCGTCTGCACGGTAACGGGACCGACGACGCTCTGGGGACACAGCACGACTGAGGGGAGGACGACGAGTCCACTGAGACGAGAAAAGGGACTCAACAGGGGGAACAGGAGGGGACGGTAGGGGACCACGAACAAAGCGTGCAGGTGCTGGGTCGGGGAGGTCGCGGAGTCGTAGTCGCTGCTGCTCTGCCTCCTCTGGCCTCTGCTGCGATGGTACCGGCCCCTGCTGATGCTCCTGGGGCTCCGCCTCTGCCCTCTCCTGCTGCGACTGTAGCTGCACCCGCTGCTGCGACCGAGACTCCTGCGCTACCCTCTCCTGCTGCGGCCGTGACTCCTCCTCTACTCTCTCCTGCTGGGTCTGTAACTGCACCTGCTGCTGCGGGTGGGACTCCTGCTCTACCCTCTCCTGGTGCGGCCGTGACTCCTCCTCTACTCTCTCCTGCTGTGTCTGTAACTGCACCTGCTGCGGGCGGGACTCCTGCTCGACCCTCTCCTGGTGCGGCCATGACTCTTCCTCTACTCTCTCCTTCTGCGACAGCAACTGCACCCGCTGCTGCACTCGTGACTCCTCCTCTACTCTCCCCTGCTGCGGCTGCAACTGCACCTGCTGCTGCTGTGACTCCTCCTCTACTCTCTCCTGCTGCTGCGACTGAGACTGCTCCTGCTGCTGCTGCTGCTGCTGTGCCCTCTCAAACTGCTCACGCTCCTCCCTCTCCAACCGGAGGAGACGCTGCTCACGGGTCAGGAAACGTACAGTGCGCGGTGTAGGCGCCAGAGTGCCAGTGCCTCCAGCTCCAGCACCCCCAGAACCAGCACCTCCACCACCAACACCCCTGGGGCCTCCAGTACCTCCCGCAGGAACACCCCCTGGCTCCTCAGCAACCGGCCGCAGAGAATAGCGAGGAGGGAACTGCGGGACGGACGGGAAGCCAGGGGGTGACGCGGGGCGAGGCCGCCTAGTCGAGGCTGCCGTGTCCTCCACGGGAGTGACCTCCACGCCAACACCCCCTGCACCCCCAAAACTGACACCACCAGCTCCAGCAGCCCCAGCACCCTCACCCTCCGCAACTGCACCTCCCGCACCCCCAGACACGACAGGGACTGGACGCTGCAGGGGGGACGACTGCGGAGTGACGTGCGACACACCTGACGGGGCAGGACGCGAAGGGGGGGGGGCTACCGGGGCTACTGAGGGGGGCTCAAGGGTGAGGAACAGCGGGGGGGGAAAGACCTCAGTACCTCGGTAGGGGCGACTCCTGTAGTAACAGACAGACTCGTCGAACGTGACGTCCTAGGAACTGAAGAACTCGTAGGTGAGTGGGTCGTAGAACACCCAGCCGGCGGTGTCCAAAGGGAAGCCAAGAAAGACGCAGGCACGAGTGCGCAGAGACAACTTGTTCGCGCCAGGGGCGCGAACGTGAGCCAGAGAACCCCAGACGCGGAAGTCAGCTGCTACGCCCGGAGAACCTGTCCAAAGGGAGACCGGCGTCACCCGTGGCCGTGCGTCACTGGGCCACAGGTTCAGCTGGTGCGCGGCGTAGCGGACTGCCTGAGGCCACAGGAACTGGGGGGCACCAGCATGGCACATGGAGGTCCGGGCAACCTCCATGACCAGGCCGATGCGTCGCTCGGCTACCCCGTTCTGCTGCGGCGAGGCTGGTAGCGTGTAAGACTGGAGGATCCCCCGACCCTGACAGAACGTCTCTATGCGAGTGGAAGAAAACTCACCACCACGGTCCGAGTACAAGCGGAGCCCACAAAGGGCCTGGACGTCACCCCACGCTAGTAGCCACAGCTCGAGGACGGTAGGCACGTCGGCCTTCCGTCTCAAGGGGAAAACCGTGGTGTAGCGGGAGTAGTCGTCCACCACAATCAGGTAGTAGCGCTCCTGACGTGGGCCACGGACCGGGGAGGGGCCCCAAACGTCCAAGTGAAGGGTCTGGAAGGGAGCCGTGGTGGGGGGGAACGAGGAGGAGTGAGGGGCAGCGCGCTGCCGACCCTCAACGCAAGGAGTGCACGGCGGCGCAGGCGAGCGAGGAAGCGGGGCAAACGACTGTGGGAGACCTGAGACCAGACGGTAACGTGCCAACCTACTGAGACGTGGGAACGACGGGTGACCTAGACGGTGGTGCCAGAGGACCGACGGGTGGGTGAGTGACCGACTGTCGCACGACACAGCAGCTACCTGACCTGACCTGACCCATAGGGTGGGACCCTGTGTGTAGTGAGTACACACCAGAGCCCGGCTCCCTGTGGAAAGTGGCCAGAGGCGCCCCAGTGGCACCGACTGTGCAGGAGGCAACTGGCTCGTCCAGTGGGAAAGTAGTGACTACGCTTAGGTCGTGAAGGTGACTGACACCCACCAGGTTCCTGGAGAACCTAGGGGTGTAGTAACCTGTGAGAAACCCAGAAGGAGCCGCCGGACACAGGAGAGTGGTGGTGCTGTGGGCAACTACAGGTCCCACAGAGGGGTCAGCCAAGGCGATAGTGACTGGAGTGCGCAGTGGTGTGAGGTCAGTACAGTCGCGAAAGAAGCAGCTGGACGCTCCAGAGTCTAGGGTGAAGGAAAGCTGTGCAGTCTGTGAGGTCGCACCCGAGCCAGCAATAAAGGCTGGTGCTAGACTAGTGGTAGCTGGAGCTCCTACACAAAGACGCTCAGAGGGGCCCGGACTAGAAACAACACATGCACCAAGACTGGAAACACAGGTCTCTACTCGTGCAGCCGGGAACGGTCCTAGACCAGGTCGGTGAGACTCAACTGGTGTAGCAGTGCGCTGGCGAAGACGCGAGGGCCAGTGCGGTGTAATAGCATGAGGACCAAAACGCTCACGGTGGAGGTCGTCGAGGCGACGGTAGCAGCTGGACGCAGAGTGGTCAGGACTCCAGCAGGTGGAGCCAGCACCCGGGCCAGTCAGGATCCGGTACCCGCAGGGACCGACGTCGCGCCCACTACTGGCTGAGCCGCTGCTGCGGTCGGTACTCCTAGGACCCTTAGGTCCCCACTGCCAGGAGTGTTGTAGCTGCTGTCGCTGCGGCTGACCCTGATGCTGCTGCAGAACTCTAGCACACGCCATGGTAAGCGCTAGAGACGGCCGAGCGCGGTGGGGAGCGGCTGCTAGCTACAGCCTATGCTGTTGCTGAGTCTGCTGGGGGCAGCCTATGTTGCTGCTGGTGCTGCTGGGGGCAGCCAATGCTGCTGCTGGTTCTGCTGGGGGCAGCCTATGCTGCTGCTGGTTTTGCTGGGGGCAGCCTATGCTGCTGCTGGTTCTGGCGTTGGGGAACGGTTTTGGGCGGTTCTGGGCGGTTCTGGTCGGTTTTGGACGGTCCTGGGCTGTTCTAGACAGTTCTGGACGGTCCTGGGCGGTCCTGGGCGGTTCTGGGCGGTTCTGGGCGGTCCTGGACGGTCCTGGGCGGTTCTGGACGGTTCTGGACGGTCCTGGGCGGTTCTAGGCGGTTCTGGACGGTTGTGGACGGTCCTGGGCGGTCCTGGGCGGTTCTGGGCGGTCCTGGACGGTCCTGGGCGGTTCTGGACGGTTCTGGACGGTCCTGGGCGGTCCTGGGCGGTTCTGGGCGGTCCTGGACTGTCCTGGGCAGTTCTAGACGGTTCTGGACGGTCCTGGACGGTTCTGGACGGTTCTGGGCGGTCCTGGACGGTCCTGGGCGGTTCTGGGCGGTCCTGGACGGTCCTAGGCGGTTCTGGACGGTTCTGGACGGTCCTGGGCGGTTCTGGACGGTCCTGGGCAGTTCTGGACGGTTTTGGACGGTCCTGGGCGGTTCTAGACGTTCCTAGGCTGTTCTAGAGGGCTGGTGGCAGGCGAAGCTGGCGGACTGCAGGGCGTACGGGGAGGGGGCTGGCAGAAGGGGCTGGGGGACGGGGCTGGGGAACGGGGCTGGCGGACTGGTACGCGACGGGGCTGGCGTACGAGGGCGTGACGGGGCTGGCGTACGTAGTTGGCGGATTGCAGGGCGGCGGGGAGGGGACGCGACGGGTAGGGGAAGGGGAGGCGACGAAGAGGGGACGCGACGGGTAGGGGAAGGGGAGGCGACGAAGAGGGGAGGCGACGGGGAAGGGGCGCGACGGGGAGGCGACGGGGAAGGGACACGACGGGGAGGCCTGCGGGGCGACGGGCTACGGGGGGGGGGGGGGGGGGGGGGGGGTGGACGCGCGCGATTCGGGGGCCCGCGGGGGCCTTTCTAGGTCGCGACGTGGGGGGGACCCGCGGGGGTCCTTCTTAGGTCGCGATTCGGAGGCCCGCGGGGGCCTTTCTAGGTCGCGACGGGGGGGGACCCGCGGGGGTCCTTCTTAGGTCGCGATTCGGGGGCCCGCGGGGGCCTTCCTAGGTCGCGACGTGGGGGGACCCGCAGGGGTCCTTCTAGATCACGATTCGGGGGGCCCGCGGGGGCCTTCCTAGGTCGCGACGTGGGGGACCCGCGGGGGTCCTTCTAACTCGCGATTCGGGGGCCCGCGGGGGCCTTCCTAGGACGTGATGTGGGGGGGGCTGCGGGGGTCTCTCTCTAGCGCGCGATTCGACGGGGGGGGGGGGGGGCTGGTGCTAAGGGGTGACGGGGCACTACGGGTAACGTGTTACTAACAGACGAGCGCGGGGCGGTGGGCCCATGGGAATCGAACTGCTCTATACCATGTCAACGAGGTAACGGAATAATGAATGACTAGAAATGACAAGGACAAGGAAGATATAGCAAACCCTGGTCAACCCTAGCCAACCCTAAACATAAGTGTACACCACCTAGACTAGCAAATACAAACCATAACAATTATAGTTTGACAGTCTGTGCACGTGTGTCTCTTCTGCAGCTCCGACTTCACGTGGGCGAGTCCATCAGTGTCAGAAGTAGCAAAGACCAAGTCGTCTACGTACACGAGAACGTAGAACGGCGACAGAGTGGTGTCGGTGCGTAGAAACAGCGACGGGTCAGCAGTAGAAGGAGCAAACCCAAGAGCAGCAAGAGTAGTCCTCAGTGTGTCGTGCCACTCACGGGGTGCCTGGCAGAGACCGTAGACTGGCCGCCGGAGGCTCCACTGGGTACCAGGAGGAAACAACCCAGTGAAGCCTGGTGGGCGGCGCAGCCAGATCTCCTCGTGCAGGCTGCCCTGTAGGAAAGCAGTGCTGAAGTCAAGAGAGTGAAGCTCGTAGTCATGCTGAGCGGCGACGTGCAGCAGAACCCGAAGAGTGGTCATCTTCGGGGTAGGAGAGAAGGTCTGGAAGAAGTCAACTCCCTCTCGCTGACTGAAGCCTCGTGCAACGTAACGCGCCTTGAAGACACGCGGAGAACCCGGCGGCCGCTTCACCCTGAAAATCCACATGCCACTGACGATGTTCGCCCCAGGTGGGGGAACCTCGTCGACGTAGGTGCCTGTGGACTTCCAGGAAGCCATCTCTGCGTCCATGGCTGTCTGCCACTGAGAGGAGTAGGGACCCTCTATCGCCTCTGCGTAAGAGCGCGGGGTCGGGATGTCTGGTGCATCCGGGTCTCCCTCAGGTGCAATCAGCATGGACACGAGATGAGGTACAGCAGCTGCAAAACACTCAAAGTCCTCCTGCCTGTCCTCAAGGACGTCCGTGCCAAGAGCACACTCACCCCCGACGGACGGAGGACAGACAGACTCAGACTCAGCAACAAGACTGGTGGCGTAGTCGAGGCGACAGGCGGCAGCAAAGTCAACAAGCTCAGCAACTAGGGCAGACGCAGCAGTGGACTCAAACGAAGGGTCAGTGACAACAGTGGCTAGTAGACGTGTGACAGTAGGACTGGCAGCACGAGCAAGGTCTGACGGCGGGTCAGCAACGTCAGGAAGAGAGGACGCAGGAGGAGACGGCAGAGGGACACGCTGTGGAACAGAGGAAGGACGAAGTGCCATCTGGTGCGTGCCTGGGACAGGAGGAGGACGCGGACGTGGAACACGACGACCAGTGCGAACAGCGCGAACAGGCGACGCAGGACGAGACTCAGGCTCACGACGCTCCGCAAGACCTCCTGTCGGCCCAGTGTAAGGAGAAGGAGCAGGCAGTGGGGAGGCTGGCTGTAACTGCGACTGCGACTGGTCAGGCGGTGGACACAGTAGGGGAGGAGCAAGGCCAGTAGAAGGCGGGAGACCAAGAACCTGCTGAAGCAGTGGAACGAAGTACGGTCGCGGCCGCACAGTGCCTCCAGAACCAGCACCGACAGCACCAGTACCTCCAGCTCCAGGGTCTCCAGCTCCAACGCCTGCAGTACCACCAGCTCCAGCACCTCCAGCACCTCCAGCTCCAGTAGCACCTCCAGCTCCAGCAGCTCCAGTAACTCCAGTACTAGCATTTCCAGGTTCAGCAGCTCCAACACCTTCGGCTCCAACTCCTGCAGCACCTCTAGCTCCAGCAGCTCCAGTACCTCCAGTACGAGCACCTCCAGGACCAGCAGCTCCAGCACCTCCGGCTCCAACTCCTGCAGCACCTCCAGCTCCAGCAGCTCCAGTACCTCCAGTACAAGCACCTCCAGGACCAGCAGCTCCAGCACCTCCGGCTCCAACTCCTGCAGCACCACCAGCTCCAGCAGCTCCAGCACCTCCAGCACCTCCAGGACCAGCGACTCTTTAGCTCCAACGCCGGCAGCACCTCCAGCTCCAGCAGCTCCAGTACCTCCAGCTCCAGCAGCGCCGCTCCGAAGGCTCCAGCGCCGAGCAAACCACTCGCGCAGCTGCGGTCGAGAGAGAGGCTCCCGCCGTGACGAGGCACCTGTAGGACCTCCAGCAGACTCAGCACCCCCAGGCTCAGCAACCGCAGGCTCAGCACCCCCAGGCTCAGCACCCCCAGACTCAGCAACCTCAGGCTCAGCACCCCCTGGCTCCGCACGCTCAGGCTCAGCACCCCCAGGCTCCACACGCTCCGGCTCAACACCCCGAGCAGCACCACCCCCAGCAGCATCAGAGTCGACAGCGACCTCGACAGGCTCGACAGGGTCTACCTGAGACACACACCTGAGGGAGCAGGACCCTGAGGGGGGAGGGGGTCTACCGGAGGAGGACCTGGTGTGAGGAAGAGCGACGGGGGGGGGGGAGAGGTGCAGTACGGTAGGGGAAGAGATGGTAAAAGGGAACCGACTCGTCGAACGTGACGTCCTGAGAGGGCAGGACACGGCGCGAGGTAGGGTGGTAAAACTGCCAGCTAGGCGGGTCAGGGGGAAAACCAAGGAAGACGCAAGGAATGGCGCGGGCGGAGAGCTTGTCCGCGGACGTATCGCGGACAAAGGCACGAGAACCCCAGACCCGGAACACCGACGCATCGCCAACCTTCCCCGTCCAACGTAGTGTAGGCGAGGTCTCCGGCAAGGAGACACGGGGCCAGAGGTTGAGCTGATGCGCAGCGTACCGAACCGCAAACGGCCACAGAAAATGGGGGGCAGCCGCATGGATCATGGAGGTACGAGCGACCTCCATGACTAAGCCAATGCGGCGCTCAACAACCCCATTCTGCTGCGGAGAGGCCGGAAGCGTGAACGACTGGAGAATGCCCTCCCCATGACAAAAGTCCCGCAAGAGGTCAGAGGAAAACTCACCACCTCTGTCAGAGTGCAGACGCAGGACTGGAAGGTCCGTGTGGAACCGCTCGCGGAGCTGGAGACGGACAGCGCGGATCCAAGGGATCAAAACATCAGGGACCTCCCCCTTGCTGCGCAAGGGGAAGACCGTGGTGTAACGCGAGTAGTCGTCAACGACCAGCAGAAAGTAGCGCTCGCGGCCCTGTCCACGGACGCGGGCTGGGCCCCACACGTCCATGTGGAGAGTCTGCAGGGGAGCAGTCGTCGGGGGAAACGAGGAGGAGTGAGGAGCGGCGCGCTGCCGCCCCTCGACACAGGGAAGGCAGGGAGGGG
The DNA here is from genome assembly GCA_947471745.1 of Closterium sp. Naga37s-1. Taxonomy (NCBI): domain Eukaryota; kingdom Viridiplantae; phylum Streptophyta; class Zygnematophyceae; order Desmidiales; family Closteriaceae; genus Closterium; species Closterium sp. Naga37s-1. Next base: position 3,405,959 of record CANJKZ010000149.1, on the reverse strand, counting down.
CAGGCGAGGGTGGGAGGGGAGGCAGAGACTCAGGAAGACCAGAGACAAGGAGACGAGAGTGTATGCCACGGAGGCGCTGCACTGAGGGGTGACCAAGACGGTGGTGCCAAAGGAGGGTCTGGTGCGACAGAGCGCGACACGAGCATGGGGCCGCTAGCTGACCTGACGCAGACGCAGACGCAGCTACCTAAGGAGACAAAGTAGTCAGTGTGTACAGACTCGAGCGAGGCGCACGGGTGAACGTGGCCAGGTGCCGGCCAGTCCGGGAGCACGTACAGATCACCACACGCTCTCCTCCTGGAGTAAAGGTGTCAACCCATACATCCTGAAGGACGGCGTTGCTCACCAAGTTCGTAGAGAACGAGGGGAGGTGAAGACCTGAAAGTGAGCCGGACGGAACCGCCGGACACGGGAGAACAGTGGAGGAACGTGCAAGGACTGGGCCCCCAAAGGGGTCAGCCAGAGAGACAGCAACAGGTGCAGGGAGCGGTGTGACTGTGGTACTGTCGCGGAAGAAGCAGCGCGAAGCACCTGAGTCAAGTGTGAAGGTGTGCAAGGCCGCAGCAGGCGCAGTACCAGAGAGAGCAGACTCACCAGCACCTAGAGCAGCAGACTCACTAGCACCTAGAGCAGAATACTCACCAGCACCTAGAGCAGCAGCCTCTATACCTGGGTCGGGCGGCACACACAAGTAACAGTCACCCTCAGCACTAACAGGCAATGCATACATGGCAGTGAGGATAGCATCATAGTCAAGAGCAAAGATATCCACCCTCTACCTAAGCAACTCCACCCAGCGGGGGAGCTCAGCCGCGTCGCCAAACTCTGCACGCCAGGCGTCGCTCAGACAGGCGAAACAGCGGGACTGTGTGTGACCAATTTTCCCGCAAGTCTGACTAGCCTGATCACCTGTGCGAATGACGTACGGGCAGCGAGCAGTACTCTGAGACCCCCTACTCTGGGCGTACCACTCACGAAGCTGCTGGGGCGTAACGGTCTCGCGCGAACGCCGCTGCAGCTGCATCTGGCCACCGCCAGAAACTCCAGACTGAACAGCTCCACTGCGACTGCCACGACGGCCGCCGCCACTACTCCAACTGGCGTACCACTCACGAAGCTGCTGGGGCGTGAGGGACTCGCGCGGACGTCGCTGGAGCTGCATCTGGCCACCGCCAGAAACTCCCCACCGAACAGCTCCACCGAGACTGCCACTACGGCCGCCGCCACCACTCCCACTGCTGCCACCACCGCCGCCACCACTCCCACCGCTACCACGAAGAGACGTCATAGCGGGTACTAGGGTAGGTCGGGGCGGCGCACGGTCAGAGAAGGGCGGCTCGCGGCCAGAACAGGACGGCGCGCTGCAAGTTGGGCGGCGCGCGGGCAGTGGAGGGCGCGCGGGCAGGCACGGGCAGCGCGCGGGCTGCAGAGGACGGCGCGCGGGCTGCCAAGGCGAACGCGACGGGCAGGGGCAGGGCGGAGCGCGGGCAGCAGGGCGGCGCGCGGGCTGCAGAGGGCAGCGCGCGGGCAGGCAGGGGCGGCGCGCGGACGGGCGACGCGGCGGACTGGAGCAGACCGCACGGGCGACGCGACGGGCAGGGCGGACGGGCGACGCGACGGGCTGGGGCAGCCCGCACGGGCGACGTGACGGGCAGGGCGGACGGGCGACGCGACGGGCTGGGGCAGCCCGCACGAGCGACACGACGGGCAGGGCGGACGGGCAACACGACGGGCTGGGGCAGCCCGCACGAGCGACGCAACGGGCAGCAGGGGCGCACGGCGCGACGGGCAGCAGAGGCGCGCGACGCGACGGGCAGCAGGGACGCGCGACGCGACGGGCAGGGCGTGCGCAGGGCGGCGCGACGCGGGGCAGGGCAGGGCGTGCGCGGGCAGCGCAACGCAGGGCAGCGCGACGCGGGGCAGGGCAGGGCGTGCGCGGGCAGCGCGACGCAGGGCAGGGCGTGCGCGGGGCGGCGCAACGCAGGGCAGGGCAGAGCGCGCGCTAGGCAGCGCAACGCAGGGCAGGGCAAGGCAGCGCGGCAGCCAGCAGGGCGGCGCGCGGGCAGGGTAACGCGACTGGTGGGGCAGCGCGACGAACACGGTAGGGCGCTACGGACAGGGTAACGCGCCACGGGCAGGGAACGATTCGGTGGGCCCTAAAAACAACGGTCCTAGGTCAGGACTTGCTCTGATACCATGTCAGAATCAGTAAGCGAGGATGAATGAACTATGAGCAAGATGGGTACAAGTAGCAAACCCTAATTGGGTTGTACCCCATATGGGCTACCCCACTATAGCCTACACAATAAGCAGCATATAAGTTTGACACTCTCACTATTCATCTCCAAGCCCCACTATAAGGCACATGACTCTTCATCATTTCTCATGTGCTCTTCATTAATACTCACCAAATATTATCCAAGTCATCTACTTTCTCCAATAATCCTCCTTCCATGTGCCTTCAAGCACATGCTTCCATTTCCTAGTCATCAACCTCCACATGCCTCTCATGTATTCCTTCCTTCCTTCCTTTCCCAAGTCACCAAAGTTGCAAACTCATCCCTTAAAGACTCATGATTATCACCTCATCTCTTCCTCCAAGACATCAAAGCCCTTCTATCTCCCCTGTTCATCCTTTCACGAGTAACCCAAGCTCTCATCCAACACTACAAGGCCTGCAGCTCCAACTCACAAAGTGCTCAACCACCATCACGTACTCCACTACTATTCAACTCCATCAAGACTTTTTACAACTTCTCAAGAAGCTTCTTCAATGACAACAATGCACCTCAAGCTTCTTCATCAAGCTCATCTCCAAGCTTCTTCTTCAAGCTCATCAAGTCCCTTCTACTACAAAGGCTCCTTCCTAGCAACCTTTCATGGAAGAGGCAATGTCTCCAAAGATACGGTAATAGTTTCATGCAACTCTCTTCCAAGGCTACTATTAACGGCTACCTCTTCCATGCATGCCTATGTATTCCTCATAGATCTATAAGGCTTGTACTATACATCTATTTACTATAAGTTTATGCTCACAAAAATCTCTCATCTAGTCTACAAAGTAACTATCAAGTGAAGAGTGGCTTACCTCATACTCTACTAGAGTATAAGGAAGCTACAATTTACAAGCTCAAGGAAGGACCATCACTCAATCCAAGGTTTGAAGTTCCTTTTAAATAAAGCCTTCAAGTTGAAGCTCTTCTAACAACTATCTCTAGTAAGACCCACACAAGTAAGTATTTACGCCTTTCTTATTCTCTCAACAAGCTTTCATTTTCTTGTTCTCTTTTGAGTTCTTATCTAATCAAGCATTCCATCTTACACAAGTTTCTCTTTATAGTCACAAGCTTTTAGTATAATCTTCTCTTTTATGGTTCAAATCTTGCACCCTTGTCCTATCCTAGTGTGCAATCATACTATTTTGTCCTTATCTTAATTCTCAACAAAATGTTAGGACGTGTCTCAGTTCGACTGGTTTGCGAGTCCACGCCCACCTCGTCCACCCTTGGTATTGTTGCCCCAATAAGACCTGGACTCGTCCACCGGCCAGGGTGGATCAATCTTGCGAACCAGCAGCGGACAATGGGTTGTGTCAGAATATTATGCTCTAGCCTGTAGTGGGGTGCTCTATAGCGAGTACAACCCTTCTAGGGTTTGCTATTTGTATCCTCATTCTTGCTAGTGCAACTCCTCCTTCTTTGCCTAAATTGTTTCTTGCCTAGCTAGGGCTTTCCTAGCTATGGCGCCTTCTTCTACTGCTTATCTTCACATGGTATTAGAGCGATATGCTCCTGGCCTGTGGGCCCCACCTCACTGCTTCCGCTGCTACTGCTACTCCCTGTCCGCCGCGCGCCCCGTGGTGCGCGGCGTCGAAATTAGGGTTTTTCAGCCCGCCGTGCGCCCCGAGGCGCGCGGCGGTTTTCTGCCCGCCGTGCGCCCCGAGGCGCGCGACGGGTTTCTGCCCCGTCACTCGGCGCGTCGGCCCCAGGAGGCGCTACGACGGGCGACGGGGACCCGCGCGTCGCCCCCCGTCGCCCGTCGTGGCCTGCGCGCGGCCCGTACAGCCGGCGCGCGGCCCGTACGGGCTGCGCCAGGCCCGCGCGCGGCCCGTACGGGCTGCGCCAGGCCCGCGCGCGGCTCGGGCCGCCTGCGCGCGGTTCGGGAGGCTGTGCCAGGCCCGTGGGCGGCCCGTTCTTCGCTGCCCCTGTCCTCCCCGCTGTCCCCCGTGCTTCTGAAGGCGCCCCACCCCTCCTTCTGCCCGTTCTCCTGGATTAGGGTTTGGGGGTGGGGGGTATGGGGGTGCAGCTTCTGTGTGCCGTTCCCTGCTCCTCCTCCTCCTCCGTCTCCCTGTGCTGCAGCTGCCGCTGAGGGGGGGTGGACCTGTTGGAGCCGTCGGAGTGGTACTAAGGGAGGGTGAAGGGGGAGTGGAGCTAGGGGTGAAGCAGGGGGTGTGTGTCAGGGGGGGTGGTACTGTTTGGGGGAGGTTGAACGGAGGTTGCCGTCGTGTCGCCAGCAGCACCTGTATTCCGGGGAGTTGCTCCGGTAGCCCAGTCGTAGCCACCTGTGCCAGTCGCCCGTGGGTCCGTTGCTCGTCTGCCGCTACTTTTAGCCGCGGGGCCAGTTACTCCAGTAGTCCGGAGCGCTGTTCCGGTAGCCGCTGTGCCAGTGTGCCTCCTGTTGCCCGTGTGTCTGCAGCTTCAGCCGTCGCCTCCTATCTCCTCTCCTCTCACTGTCCCTCCTCCTCCTCACTTGCCCGTTGTGACTACCACTAGCTTTGCTCATAATTGTGAACTTTAAACTATTGCTTCCTGAACTTGTGCTCAGAATGTGTGGTGACATTGTGATCCACCCTGAGCTTGTTCTGCTTTGCTTGCTCTGCTGATTACACCCCACTTTGGCTATGGGGGTGTGTCAGAATATTATGCTCTAGCCTGTAGTGGGGTGCTCTATAGCGAGTACAACCCTTCTAGGGTTTGCTATTTGTATCCTCATTCTTGCTAGTGCAACTCCTCCTTCTTTGCCTAAACTGTTTCTTGCCTAGCTAGGGCTTTCCTAGCTATGGCGCCTTCTTCTACTGCTTATCTTCACAGGTTGGTGGGTCCGTTGATGTACTGTACAGTGCATGCACGCGAGCGCCACTATACATTTATTTCAACACAGAGTTACCAGGACTCGAGTCGCCAGTGTTTTTGTCCCCACCAGTTACGCCTGTCATTGGGCAACCCACCAGCGCGCCATGCCAAGTTTTGTGACACGTGCGAAGAAGATTCGCAAGAATTCGCAAAGAGCACAACTATTTAAGAGTCTGACGTGGACCAGTTCGCCAAACCAGACAATTCACCCCACTGTGTTCTCTTTCTCACGCAAGCGGGTTTGGGAAACCAGCTGTCCATTGCAGGGTACTTCGCGGGTCCACGCACGGGTCCATGCTGGTTTGGTGGACGGGTCCACGTCGACCGCGTAGAATCAGTATGGACCGAGGCATTTGAGACACCCCCTTAATTCCGTTGGATGTTTGACGGCAAGTCTAGTATCCGTTGAAATGCAGGTCAGGTACCATTGTCAGGAGCTCACATGTCAAAGTTTGTTAGCGGGAAATGGCCCCGCCCTCGCCTGGGTGAAGCTGACCTCGCAGTCGAGTGCGCGGAAGGTGAAGTCGACTGCCCGCAAAGTTCGACGTCGAGTGCGCGTCACCAATTCGACGAGTCCGCAGAGGACGCGGTCGACGAGTCCGCAGAGGACGCGGTCGACGAGCCCGCAGAGGTGCTTCTCGACCAGCCCGTGTAGAGGTGTTGGCCGACGAGCCCGTAGAGGAGCATTGGTCGACGGGCTCTGCTCGACGAGCTCGTCTTGGCGAACGTTGTTCGTCGAAGCATCGTCGAGCTGGTCGACGCAAGTCGCTCGACTGCGGAATGTCGCCCAGGAGGTTTTCGCGAAGTCAACATGCGGAACGGCATCACGTGCTCGACGGTGCACGGTTGGAGAAACCGTCGACACGTGTTCTGCCTGGCACCTACGCAATGTGCCTGGCGGCGCGACCGTCTACATGCACCTACTTGGTAGATGGGCACATGCGTAGAAGTTCACATGCCTTTGCAACGCTGGCAGACCGCTGCGGTGCAACGCTGGCAGACTACTTGGCTGCAGCGTTGGCAAGCCGCTCTTCTGCTGCGCTGGCAGAGTTCGCCCTGTAGAGGGCTTGCTAGGTGTTGCGATGCCATTCTAGCTATATCGACTTGCATGCCTCATTGTAATCTATACTTCTTCTCATTTTCTAGTGAAACTCTTGCCAATTTCCTCTATGAACACAGCAAGTAGTGAGAACGCTACTGCAACGCTACGATCACTCGCACAACTCCGTGCCTTCCTTCGTAGTCCACTCCCGTTGTGTAGTGACTCTCCGCAAAGTTTCCCCACCCGATTCGATTGCATAGGAGTGTAATAAAAAATCATTTACAATGCAATTCTATTCGAAGTTTGCATCGAAGTGAGCAATTCCAACCACTTCAGCGCACGTTCATTTGTTTTGCAATTCGTGTAGGAGTGTTCAGCCTGGTGAGTAGCGAGCGGTTCAGAGTGGTAAACCATAGCTCCAGAGTGCACAATATCGTACTCAACTGCTCTCTTGTGAGAGGTTCGTCGCTAGGTGGGGTCTGGTCTGGTCTGGTCTGGGCACCAGGAGGGAGGCAAGTAACCTCTGACTGACACATGTTTCGTGTCATCGAAGTAAACGTGGCAGTTCCTCAGGTGTGTACGCTTCCCAATTCCTCACTGCCCGGCAAAGGGAAAAAAAACACACCCTTTGTTTGGTCCTTCTCAACTTTCAAGGGCGCATTTTCTTGAAGGCGGGAAACTCTGCAGGTGATGATGATTCGCCAGCATACAGACCGTTTGGTGACCGCGCGGGCAGGTTTTGCATTGCTTGGTTGTCGATTTTCAGCTCGACCTGAACTTCCCGGCAGGGCTCCTCACTGCCCGGCAAAGGGCACACACAAACCCTTTGTTTGGTCCCTTTCAACTTCCCTTGTACTGTTGTACTGTGTGTCGCCGCGCAGCGCAGTGCTTTCATTGGAGGTAGTGTACCTCGACCTTGACGATTTCAAAAACTTCGCGACGGTGCCCTCGATCTGCCCGATTGAAGTTTTCACGCCTCCCGTCGTGGCGTGTCGTTCTCCAATCACCGACTTCGTTACAAAACGTCCGCCAATTGCATTTCTTCTTCATGTACGCTGTACATGTATATGTTCCAACTTCCCAAGGTCCGAGTGGCTGTTGTCTGGGTGCTACACCACAACAGCGCTAGTTTCTTGTCAAAGAAGAGAAGAGCACGTATCTCATCTCTAGCAAGAGTAGGAGCACCTGGAGTACTTATCATCTCGTACTTCTGTTACTTAGTTTGTCGGTTGCCATCGTGCAAATTATATTCAGAACGGTTCGATCGTCTCGTAGTTAGCAAATATTGCGGGTTGAAGACGCCGTGCCTTTTTTAACTCGAACAAAACACGCCACCAAACGAGAGAGAAACACCCACACGAGTTATATTGACATACTTGTAGCATACCGTATCAACACCACCTGCCACCGTGATCGTCCTTTTCCGAGCTAGAGCTTAAAAAAATCCTGACTTTCTCTTAATCACACCAAGCCTTGAGTATGGTCTTCTGCTGCTTCGGGGGAGGGCCGTCTACACGTGAAAGCAAAGACACGAGTGAGTCACAAGTAACGGCTTGACGCGGTATGCTCAGCGTCTAACGGGTTGCTGGTGGGTTCAATGCGGTTGGGTTCACTGTGTCCCGGTTATCTCGTGGATCTGTGCGCGGCTCGTTTTGCCCGTAGCAGTACTGATCCGCTGAACTTAAGGAAGGACTCACACGATCGCACGCACGCACGCGTATTCGCAGGGCCATTTCCAGTTTTTATAGAAAAATATAACCAGTAATCAATTGTCACACAGTACCCTTCCTCCTCCATTCCTGTTTCCCTTGATCCCTGCCCCCGGAGGATGGTACGCTGAAGCCGGTGAGGATGCGCACGGTGGGGGCGGTGAAACCATCTCATTCTCCTTGGCCTCCCTTCCCGCCCCCCTCCTCCCCCCCCCCCCCCTCCCTCCCCTCCCCCTTCCCCCTTCCTCTTCCTCAGAAAGCAATGTCCTGAAGCCGGTGGTAATGAGGGCGGTGGGGGCGGACGGCGCGCTGCCGCGGTACTCGCAGGAGGAGCTGCGGCGGGCGACGGGCGACTGGCGCACCAAGCTGGGGGAAGGCGGCTTCGGCGCCGTCTACAAGGGCATGCTGCTTCTTGGGGGGAGAGAAGGGGACGGGGGAGGGGATGAAGAGGACGGGGAGGATGAGGAGGATGAGGAGGAAGGGGAGGAGGGGGTTGAGGAGGGATTGGATGAGTCGGAAGTGGTGGAGGTGGATGGAAAGCGGTTTCTTCCGGTGGCGGTGAAGACGTGTCATATTGAGGAGGATCAAGACTCTGGGGGAAGGGAGCAGCTGATGGTGAGTCACTGCCCGCCTCTCATCTCATCACAGTTCCAGGGCTTAATGCTCCTCAGAACCCCCGCATGTCCCTCCCACGTGTGCTTTAGAGTAACTCTAGTTCAGATCGACTCAAAAGTCATCTCTGGGGGAAGGGAGCAGCTGATGGTGAGTGACTGCCCGCCTCTCATCTCATCACCGTTGCATGGCTTAATGCTCTTCAGAACCCCCGCGTGTCCCTCCCACATGTGTTTTGAAGTAACTTTTAGAAATCAGGAAAACGCCCAGCAGCTCATGGTGAGTGACTGTCCGGCTCTCATCTCATCAAACCACCAGGGTCTTTAGACGTCTCAAGACTGGCTATTGTGTCGACTCAAAAGTCACTTGATGGTGAGTGACTGTCCGCCTCTCATCTCATCATACCACCAGTGTCTGATGCTGATCAGAACCCCCAGACGTGTGTCCCCCCTTTGCGTGTCCCCCTTATGCGTGTCCCCCCTATGCGTGTCCCCCCTATGCGTGTTCCCCCTATGCGTGTCCCCCCCGTCCCTTCCCCCCCTCAGACGGAGATCATGGTGATGACGGCTCTCCGCCATCCCAACGTGCTGCGGCTGCTCGGAATGGCCATGTGGGGGCAAACCATTTCAATGGTCTCTGAGTTCGTCCCGGGTGGGGATGTTTCGCAGCGGTTAGAGAAAGGTATGAGGGGCTGTAATGTGGTGGAATGGGGTGAGCATGTGCACACATGACGGGCCAAACTATAACACATGTGAGTGGTGGAACGGGAGATGTTTCGCAGTAGGAATGAGTTGCTTTTGAGAATTCTCTTGTGAGAATTCTCAAAAGCTTTTCAAAAGAGAATTGTCAAAAAGCGACTGAGAATTCTCAAAAGCAAACGATAACTCATGTGACTGATGGAACGGGAGATGTTTCGCAGCAGACATGAGCACGGCATGGGTCACATCCCTTTCTGAGCCAAAAAAAAAAAAAAAAAAAAAAAAAAAAAAACAGTAGACATGGACAGGCGGTCACATCCGGGCTGGCCTGTCGCGAATCAAGTCAGGCTGGCTGAAACAGAGCCGAACCAGCTGACTTTGCTGAGAGGTTCTTGGTCGGGCCGCACGAGCTTTTCTCAGGCGCTGGGGAAAAAAATAGCTGAAACTTGGTGCGCTTTTTCAAGAAGGTTCTTGGTCAGGCCGCGTGGGGTTCGCCTTGATCCGCTTTGTCAAGTAGTGCTCCATCGCCAAACCAGTTTCAGCTAAGGAAAGGTTCAAAGCCTCAACCTACAGAGAATTTGAGCTCCTTCATTGCGACGTGACCTCTAGGCGCCTCAACGATTTCCTCGCTCACCCTCCACCCTCCCTGTCTGTCCAAGCAGCAATGAACGGCGAAGAGCCCTTTCCTCGGAAGGACCGGCTGCGGTAGCAGCAGAGGGGAGTCGTGAGGGGCTAGCAGCCTAAGCTCACAGAGAATTATTCATTCCATGCGACATGATTTTGAGTCGCCTTAACGATTTCCTCGCTCACCCTCCACACCCTCCCTGTCTGTCCAAGCAGCGAGGAACGGTGAAAAGCCCTTCCCTTGGAAGGAGCGACTGGCTGTAGCAGAGGGGAGTCTTGAAGGGCTGGCAGCAATTCACCAGGCGGGGTTTATTCATCGCGACTTCAAGAGCGCAAATGTGCTTTTAACCAAGGTGGGTCGCATCAAAGTGCCGTGCCTTCAATGCATACCGCACTGTGTGAACCTGGTCCGTGTGAGTGAGACCGTCATTGCTCTTGAATTGGTCAGGTAAGGGTGCCAATGTGATTCACAAAAAAAAAGAAAACACGCACACACACACATCTCCCTGTGGACTCATTTCTCCCATCCGCTATTTGTTTCTTCGTCTCTGCGTGTTTCCAGACGCTCATTCCCAAGGTGGCGGATTTCGGATTGGCCAAGGCATGCCAGGACAAGACACATGTCACGACGCGAGTGGCTGGGTCGTGGGGCTATATGGACCCATCGTACTTTGAGAGAGGTGAGTTGCTGTGTTGGCTGTCCCATGTGTGGTGAGACGACTGCTTAGTCAGATCAAAGCTAGGTCGATGGGCTATATGGACCCATCGTACTTTGAGCGAGGTGAGCTGGTGTGTTACGTGCTCTGCCTGTTATGCTAGCATGGCTCAAGGCAGCATGATCTAAGCTTATTCTGAGAGAGGTGAGTCTGCATGTTGCGTGTTCTACCCTCAATCCTGCCTGTAGTCCTTGCAAGATTCATCCCACTTCCCCTCCCTCTGACTGTAGTTTTCATTTGAAACAACTTCTCTTCTCCTCCTCCCTCTGCAGGTGCAGGATACCTATCTGCACACCCATTTAAAAGACTCCGCCTTCAGGGTCTTCCTGCTAGAGCTCATGACCAGATACACCGCGTTAGACGAGTCCGTTAATCAGCCAACTGCTCTGCTCCCGTTTCTCCCCATGCAGGATACCTGTCTGCACACTGCGACACGTACGCGTTCGGAATCTTCCTTCTAGAGCTCGTGACTGGATACCCCGCACTAGTCGACTCCTTTCATTTATACGACTGCTCTTCTTCCCTTTCTCCCCCTCAGGATATGTATCCGCGCACTGCGGCACGTTCGCTTTCGGGGTGTTCCTTCTCGAGCTCGTGACCGGATGCCCCGCGCTGGACGAGTCCTTTCATCACCCAACTCTCTTGTCCCCCTTCTCCCCCTTCTCCCCCTTCTCCCCCTTCTCCCCCTTCTCCTCCTTCTCCCCCTCAGGATACCTATCAGCACACTGCGACACGTTCGCGTTCGGAATCTTCCTACTAGAGCTCGTGACCGGCTACCCCGCGTTAGACGAGTCCTTTCAAGAGCCGAGGGAGAAGCTCACCGATCCCGACTTCACGGATTACAGCGAGGTTGTTGATAAAAGCTTGGAGGGGCAGTGGACGGAGGAGCAAGCGAGATTTCTGGTGGGGGTGGTGCGCAGGGCCATTCTGACTGAGTGGGAGGACCGACTCACCTTGGAGCAAATACTGGACGCATGGAAGACTCATATAGTACTTGAGGGGTAGAGAAAACTTACCGGTATCCTGCATTTGTGCTACGTCGGCAGCAGCATGTGGTACGGCACTGGTATGTCTCGTAGGTAGGTGCAGTGCGTGCAACTTTGTATTTTGTGTATAGTGTGAAGGCTTGATTGATAAGGTATACCTTTCATGCTTTTCCTCAAAACGCAAGTGTGGTATGGGTGTCGACAAATCTCATATGTATATTAATTTAGCATGAGATCAAGCTGCCCGGACTAGTGCATGGTCATTCTATCAACACAAACATAAAATAAGGAAACAAGCAATTACACAGCACGTAATCAATCGTCAGGAAGTACGGTAGCATGTACAAAATTGGAGTATCATGCAGTGCGAAAAAAACACATGCATCATGCGGTTGAAAGTCTTTTGAAGTTTCATATCGGCTCAAATTTGAAGCCTTTGAAAGTCCTACGGTACGAGGAAAAAAAACCGCTCACTTGTGTGGTGCATGATGTTGTGCCATTAGGCGGATACCAGTAGGTATGAACTTGTGAGCATGTATGCAAACGCGAGCAGCAGTCAGCAGCACCCATCTGCCTACCACTTGGTGTGCTTCATTTGCTACAGCCTGCAGCCTGTGCCGCACCTCCCCTTGCACCCAGGAGCAGCGCCCAGCAGCAGCACTCACGAGCAGAAGTCAGCAGCAGCAGCAACAGCATCAGCAGCACCCATGTACCTACCACCGGGTGTGCTTCATTTCCTGCTGCCTGCAGCCTGTGCCGCACCTCCCCTGTGAAAAGCAGCAGAAGCGATTGCTGCATGCAAAAGTCAGCATGCATACTTGCATACACCCATGAGCAGCACTTATCAGCAGCACCCGTCTGCCTGGCGCCTGTGTGCTTCATCCACTGCTCCCTGCGGCAGCTGCCGCACCCCACCTGTGATGCGCGCATACAGCCTCCCCGTTCCTTAAATGCACTGCTGCCTGCCTGCCACTTCCACCACGCATCCCCCCTTGCTGCAGCAGCAGGAGCCAGCAACAGCAGCATCAGGAGGAGTGTTAGGAACAACAGCAGTCAGCAGCACCCGTCTGCCTGTCGTTTGTGTGCCTCATCAACTGCACCCTGCAGCCTGTGCCGCACCTCCCCTGTGATGAACGCATACAGCCTCCTCGTTGCCTCGTCCTTCACTGCACTGCTGCCCCCCCCAACTTCCACCACCGTTGCTTCCCTGCCTGCTGCCGCCGCAGCAGGAGCGTTCGGAGCAGCAACAGCATCAGCAGAACCAGCAGGAGCAGCAGTGGAATCAGAACCAGCAGCAGTGGGAGCAGAAGCAGCAGCAGCAGCAGCAGAATCGGAACCAGCAGTAGCAGCAGCAGCAGTGGGGGGAACGGCAGCAGGCGGAGCGGGTTCGACCCCAAAGGTTGAGTCGTCTGGGTGGTCGGCAGCGTGGGCTGCTGCAGCTCTGAGGGCCGGCATGTTGAATTGGAATGGCTCCCCCACCACCACTGCTATGCGCTGCCCCCACAGCGGCGCTATGGCCCTGTGCCCGAATGCACGCGGCTCAGGCATGACCTGGGAGAGAGGAGAGAGCAAGTGAGGGAGCGAGTGAGGGAGTGAAAGAGGGAGTGCGAGAGGGTGTGTAAGTGTGTGGAAGAGAAAACGCTCCCCCACCATCACTGCTATGCGCTGCCCTCACAGAGGAGAGAGAGTGAGGGAGTGAGAGAGGGAATTGAGAGAGGGAATTGAGAGAGGGGTTGAGGGTGTGTGGAAGCGGAAGGGCACATGCGGGCACATACAGGCACATACAGGCACATACAGGCACATGCAGGCACATACAGGCACATACAGGCACATGCAGGCACATACAGGCACATACAGGCACATACAGGCACATGCAGGCACATACAGGCAAATACAGGCACATACAGGCACATGCAGGCACATACAGGCACATACAGGCACATACAGGCACATGCAGGCACATACAGGCACATACAGGCACATGCAGGCACATACAGGCACATACAGGCACATGCAGGCACATGCAGGCACATACAGGCACATACAGGCACATACAGGCACATGCAGGCACATACAGGCACATACAGGCACATGCAGGCACATGCAGGCACATACAGGCACATACAGGCACATGCAGGCACATCCAGGCACATACAGGCACATACAGGCACATGCAGGCACATACAGGCACATACAGGCACATGCAGGCACATACAGGCACATACAGGCACATGCAGGCACATACAGGCACATACAGGCACATGCAGGCACATGCAGGCACATACAGGCACATACAGGCACATACAGGCACATGCAGGCACATACAGGCACATACAGGCACATACAGGCACATGCAGGCACATACAGGCACATGCAGGCACATACAGGCACATACAGGCACATGCAGGCACATGCAGGCACATACAGGCACATACAGGCACATACAGGCACATGCAGGCACATACAGGCACATACAGGCACATGCAGGCACATGCAGGCACATACAGGCACATACAGGCACATGCAGGCACATCCAGGCACATACAGGCACATACAGGCACATGCAGGCACATACAGGCACATACAGGCACATACAGGCACATGCAGGCACATACAGGCACATACAGGCACATGCAGGCACATACAGGCACATACAGGCACATGCAGGCACATGCAGGCACATACAGGCACATACAGGCACATACAGGCACATGCAGGCACATACAGGCACATGCAGGCACATACAGGCACATACAGGCACATACAGGCACATGCAGGCACATACAGGCACATACAGGCACATGCAGGCACATACAGGCACATACAGGCACATGCAGGCACATGCAGGCACATACAGGCACATACAGGCACATGCAGGCAAGGCACATCCAGGCACATGCAGGCACATACAGGCACATACAGGCACATCCAGGCACATGCAGGCACATACAGGCACATACAGGCACATGCAGGCACATACAGGCACATACAGGCACATGCAGGCACATGCAGGCACATACAGGCACATACAGGCACATACAGGCACATGCAGGCACATACAGGCACATACAGGCACATGCAGGCACATACAGGCACATACAGGCACATACAGGCACATGCAGGCACATACAGGCACATGCAGGCACATACAGGCACATACAGGCACATGCAGGCACATACAGGCACATACAGGCACATGCAGGCACATACAGGCACATAAAGGCACATACAGGCACATACAGGCACATGCAGGCACATACAGGCACATACAGGCACATGCAGGCACATACAGGCACATACAGGCACATGCAGGCACATGCAGGCACATACAGGCACATACAGGCACATACAGGCACATACAGGCACATGCAGGTACATACAGGCACATACAGGCACATGCAGGCACATACAGGCACATGCAGGCACATACAGGCACATACAGGCACATGCAGGCACATACAGGCACATACAGGCACATGCAGGCACATACAGGCACATACAGGCACATGCAGGCACATGCAGGCACATACAGGCACATACAGGCACATACAGGCACATACAGGCACATACAGGCACATACAGGCACATGCAGGCACATACAGGCACATACAGGCACATACAGGCACATGCAGGCACATACAGGCACATGCAGGCACATACAGGCACATACAGGCACATACAGGCACATGCAGGCACATACAGGCACATACAGGCACATGCAGGCACATACAGGCACATACAGGCACATGCAGGCACATGCAGGCACATACAGGCACATACAGGCACATGCAGGCACATACAGGCACATACAGGCACATACAGGCACATGCAGGCACATACAGGCACATACAGGCACATACAGGCACATGCAGGCACATACAGGCACATACAGGCACATGCAGGCACATACAGGCACATACAGGCACATGCAGGCACATGCAGGCACATACAGGCACATACAGGCACATACAGGCACATGCAGGCACATACAGGCACATACAGGCACATGCAGGCACATACAGGCACATACAGGCACATACAGGCACATGCAGGCACATACAGGCACATGCAGGCACATACAGGCACATACAGGCACATGCAGGCACATACAGGCACATACAGGCACATGCAGGCACATACAGGCACATACAGGCACATACAGGCACATGCAGGCACATACAGGCACATACAGGCACATGCAGGCACATACAGGCACATACAGGCACATGCAGGCACATGCAGGCACATGCAGGCACATACAGGCACATACAGGCACATGCAGGCACATACTGGCACATACAGGCACATGCAGGCACATACAGGCACATACAGGCACATACAGGCACATGCAGGCACATACAGGCACATGCAGGCACATACAGGCACATACAGGCACATGCAGGCACATACAGGCACATACAGGCACATGCAGGCACATGCAGGCACATGCAGGCACATACAGGCACATACAGGCACATGCAGGCACATACAGGCACATGCAGGCACATACAGGCACATGCAGGCACATACAGGCACATGCAGGCACATACAGGCACATGCAGGCACATACAGGCACATACAGGCACATACAGGCACATGCAGGCACATGCAGGCACATGCAGGCACATGCAGGCACATACAGGCACATACAGGCACATACAGGCACATGCAGGCACATGCAGGCACATACAGGCACATGCAGGCACATGCAGGCACATACAGGCACATGCAGGCACATTCAGGCACATACAGGCACATGCAGGCACATGCAGGCACATGCAGGCACATGCAGGCACATACAGGCACATACAGGCACATACAGGCACATGCAGGCACATGCAGGCACATGCAGGCACATGCAGGCACATACAGGCACATACAGGCACATGCAGGCACATGCAGGCACATACAGGCACATGCAGGCACATACAGGCACATACAGGCACATACAGGCACATACAGGCACATACAGGCACATACAGGCACATACAGGCACATACAGGCACATACAGGCACATACAGGCACATACAGGCACATACAGGCACATCCAGGCACATGCAGGCACATGCAGGCACATGCAGGCACATGCAGGCACATGCAGGCACATACAGGCACATGCAGGCACATGCAGGCACATGCAGGCACATACAGGCACATACAGGCACATACAGGCACATGCAGGCACATACAGGCACATGCAGGCACATACAGGCACATGCAGGCACATACAGGCACATGCAGGCACATACAGGCACATGCAGGCACATGCAGGCACATACAGGCACATGCAGGCACATACAGGCACATACAGGCACATGCAGGCACATACAGGCACATGCAGGCACATACAGGCACATACAGGCACATACAGGCACATGCAGGCACATGCAGGCACATGCAGGCACATGCAGGCACATACAGGCACATACAGGCACATACAGGCACATACAGGCACATACAGGCACATACAGGCACATACAGGCACATACAGGCACATACAGGCACATGCAGGCACATACAGGCACATGCAGGCACATACAGGCACATGCAGGCACATGCAGGCACATACAGGCACATACAGGCACATGCGGGCACATACAGGCACATACAGGCACATGCAGGCACATGCAGGCACATACAGGCACATACAGGCACATGCAGGCACATACAGGCACATACAGGCACATACAGGCACATGCAGGCACATACAGGCACATACAGGCACATACAGGCACATGCAGGCACATACAGGCACATACAGGCACATGCAGGCACATGCAGGCACATACAGGCACATACAGGCACATGCAGGCACATACAGGCACATACAGGCACATGCAGGCACATGCAGGCACATACAGGCACATACAGGCACATACAGGCACATGCAGGCACATACAGGCACATACAGGCACATGCAGGCACATGCAGGCACATACAGGCACATACAGGCACATGCAGGCACATCCAGGCACATACAGGCACATACAGGCA
This sequence comes from Closterium sp. Naga37s-1, assembly GCA_947471745.1. Taxonomy (NCBI): domain Eukaryota; kingdom Viridiplantae; phylum Streptophyta; class Zygnematophyceae; order Desmidiales; family Closteriaceae; genus Closterium; species Closterium sp. Naga37s-1. Next base: position 3,388,445 of record CANJKZ010000149.1, on the reverse strand, counting down.
CATGCAGGCACATACAGGCACATACAGGCACATACAGGCACATGCAGGCACATGCAGGCACATGCAGGCACATGCAGGCACATACAGGCACATACAGGCACATACAGGCACATGCAGGCACATGCAGGCACATACAGGCACATACAGGCACATGCAGGCACATGCAGGCACATACAGGCACATGCAGGCACATACAGGCACATACAGGCACATGCAGGCACATGCAGGCACATGCAGGCACATGCAGGCACATGCAGGCACATCCAGGCACAGGCACATGCAGGCACATGCAGGCACATGCAGGCACATACAGGCACATACAGGCACATGCAGGCACATGCAGGCACATACAGGCACATGCAGGCACATACAGGCACATACAGGCACATACAGGCACATACAGGCACATGCAGGCACATACAGGCACATACAGGCACATACAGGCACATACAGGCACATACAGGCACATACAGGCACATACAGGCACATGCAGGCACATACAGGCACATGCAGGCACATACAGGCACATACAGGCACATGCAGGCACATACAGGCACATACAGGCACATGCAGGCACATGCAGGCACATGCAGGCACATACAGGCACATACAGGCACATACAGGCACATGCAGGCACATACAGGCACATGCAGGCACATACAGGCACATGCAGGCACATACAGGCACATGCAGGCACATACAGGCACATGCAGGCACATGCAGGCACATACAGGCACATACAGGCACATGCAGGCACATACAGGCACATGCAGGCACATACAGGCACATACAGGCACATGCAGGCACATGCAGGCACATGCAGGCACATACAGGCACATACAGGCACATACAGGCACATATAGGCACATACAGGCACATACAGGCACATACAGGCACATACAGGCACATACAGGCACATGCAGGCACATACAGGCACATGCAGGCACATACAGGCACATACAGGCACATACAGGCACATGCAGGCACATGCAGGCACATGCAGGCACATGCAGGCACATACAGGCACATACAGGCACATGCAGGCACATACAGGCACATACAGGCAGATACAGGCACATGCAGGCACATACAGGCACATACAGGCACATGCAGGCACATACAGGCACATACAGGCACATACAGGCACATGCAGGCACATACAGGCACATACAGGCACATACAGGCACATGCAGGCACATACAGGCACATACAGGCACATGCAGGCACATACAGGCACATACAGGCACATGCAGGCACATACAGGCACATACAGGCACATACAGGCACATGCAGGCACATACAGGCACATGCAGGCACATACAGGCACATACAGGCACATGCAGGCACATACAGGCACATACAGGCACATGCAGGCACATACAGGCACATACAGGCACATACAGGCACATGCAGGCACATACAGGCACATACAGGCACATGCAGGCACATACAGGCACATGCAGGCACATACAGGCACATACAGGCACATGCAGGCACATACAGGCACATACAGGCACGTGCAGGCACATACAGGCACATGCAGGCACATACAGGCACATACAGGCACATACAGGCACATGCAGGCACATGCAGACACATGCAGGCACATGCAGGCACATGCAGGCACATGCAGGCACATGCAGGCACATACAGGCACATACAGGCACATGCAGGCACATGCAGGCACATGCAGGCACATACAGGCACATGCAGGCACATGCAGGCACGGAGGAACATAAACCCACGGCATATGGCGGGTGCATGCAGGCAGGCACATGGCATGTACATTCTCAAAGCCGCTGTGTGCCATGCAGAGAATGATGGGGGGGACGGGGGACGTGCAGCGGTCGATGACCGACGCCAGCCCCCACTTGAGGCAAATGGATGCAGCAACACAAGGCACACCCCCCCCGCAGCCACTCACATTCTCAAAGCCGCTGTGTGCCACACAGAGGATGATGGGCGGTACCAGGGAGGTGCAGCGGTCGATGACCGACGGCAGCCCCCACTTGAGGCGTGCGGATGCAGCAAGACATTCAAGTGACATGCATGCAGGTGACATGCAGGCATACTATCGAAGCTGCTGCATACACACATCACTCACATTCTCAAAGCCGCTGTGTGCCACACAGAGGATGATGGGCGGTACGAGGGAGGTGCAGCGGTCGATGACCGACGGCAGCCCCCACTTGAGGCGTGCGGATGCAGCAAGACATTCAAGTGACATGCATGCAGGTGACATGCAGGCATACTATCGAAGCTGCTGCATACACACATCACTCACATTCTCAAAGCCGCTGTGTGCCACACAGAGGATGATAGGGGGGACAGGGGAGGTGCAGCGGTTGATGACCGACGCCAGCCCCCACTTGAGGCGCGCCAATGCCACGTGCTCCTGAGTGATACGGCCCTCTGGGAAGATGTGCAGCTGGAGAGGGGTGGAATGCGGTGGAATTCGGTGGGGTGGGATGGGTGGGAGGTATTTGGAAAAAGCTGAAGGAAACACTTGAGGCGTGCCAATGCCACGTGCTCCCGGGTGATGCGGCCCTCTGGGAAGATGTGCAGCTGTGGTGGAGTTAGGTGGAGTGGGGTGGATTGGGGTGGAATGGGGTGGAATGGGGTTGGAAGCGGGTATCAGGAAGGAGGTTATGAAGCCACAAACTGAGGCGCGCCAGGGCCACATGCTCCTGGGTGATGCGCCCCTCTGGGAAGATGTGCAGCTGGGGAGGGGTGGAATGCGGTAGAATGCGGTGGAGGAGAATGGGGTTGGAAAGGAACCGAGTCGTGCCAGGGCCACGTGCTCCTGGGTGATGCGCCCCTCTGGGAAGATGTGCAGCTGCCGTGGGCAGGGGGATTGGGGAGGGCCAGGGGGTTGGGTTTGCAATTGGAAGTTTTATGGGCGAGGGCTGTGTTTTATGGGGAGGGGAGAAGGAGTTGAGGAGGGAGCGAGAGGATGAGTGGGGGAGGGTGGGTGGTATGTGCGTTAACAGGACGTGCTTGCTAATGCAAGACACGTTTCTGGTGGGAGAGGGGTGCTTTGGGGAATTCTCAGAAGCCCATCCGCCCGCACTCACCCATCCGCCCGCACTCACCCATCCGCCCGCACTCGCCCATCCGCCCGCACTCACCCATCCGCCCGCACTCGCCCATCCGCCCGCACTCGCCCATCCGCCCGCACTCACCCATCCGCCCGCACTCGCCCATCCGCCTGAACGGCCTCCGTCATGCTGGGCTGGTAAATGCCCCCCCAACTCTAGACGCACCCACATCCTCTCCCCCCCCTCCCACGGATCCCCCCACCCACGCTGCACTCACCCATCCGCCCGCGCTCAGCCGCTGAACTGCCTCCGTCATGCTGGGCTGGTAGATTCAGAGCCTCCTTCCACTTCCTCTTTTCCCCCTTCACCTGCTCCCCTTCCCCCAACAACACTCACCCATCCGCCCGCGCTCAGCCGCTGAACTGCCTCCGTCATGCCAGGCTGGTAGATGCCTCCGTAGCGGTCGATGGGGATGCACTTGGCTGGTGGCGCCAAGGGAGGGAGGGAAGGGGGGGAGGAGGGGGGTGGATTGTGAGGTGGAATGGGACAGAGGCTCCTCGCCCCTCTGCCATGCCCAAACGGTAGATGCCACCATAGCGGTCGATGGGGATGCACTTGGCTGGTGGCACGGGGTAGTGGGAGCGGGGTGAGAATGAGAGAGGGAAGAGGGGGGAGGGTGGGGATGGGTGGAGACACGGAGTGTGAGCATATAGGGAACACATGTGCAACTTTGACCCTGCCTCCGCCATGCCCGGCTGGTAGATGCACCCATAGCGGTCGATAAGGATGCACGTGTACTGAGGTGCATTTTGAGGCGCCTCAAAATGCGCCTGGCTGGTAGATGCACCAATAGCGGTCGATGGGGATGCACTTGGCTGGTGGCACGGGGGACGGGGGATACGGGGGTGATAATGGGGGAAAGGTGGATGGCGAGGGGGCGGGGGGAAGAGGGGGAGAAAATGGAGGGAGTTTGAAATGTGAGCTCGAGAGGAGCACAAGGCTGCTATTGAGTCGACTCAAAAGTCACCTCACTAGAGAGGAGCACAAGGCTAGTCTTGAGGCGCCTCAAAACGGGGGCTAGAGAGGAGCACAAGGCTGCTAGCGCTTCCGTCATGCCCGGCTGGTAGACACTCCCGTAGCGGTCGATGGAAATGCACTTGGCTGGTGGCACGGGGTAGTGGGGAAGGGGAGGGAACTAGAAGAGGGCGGAGGATGAGTGAAGGGATGAGTGTGAGGTTGCAGGGAACACGTGGCTCTTTGGGATTCCGTCATGCCCGGCTGGTAGATACTCTCGTAGTGGTCGATGGAAATGCACTTGGCTGGTGGCAACAAAGGTTATTTTGAGGCGCCTCAAAATACACCTCAATGTTAGGGGGGTGCGGAGGTGGGGTTGGGGAGGTGGAGTGTGGGCACGGAACGAACAGGAACCTCAGGGGAGGAGGAGAGGAGGGGAGGGGGGGAAGGAGAGAAGACAATGAGCAGGGAACGAACATGAGGAGGCGATAAGAACATGAGGAGTCAATAAGAACATGAGGAGTCAATAAGAACATGAGGAGGCAATAAGGACACGAGGAGGAGAGGGGGATGGGGAGTGGGAAGGGGGAAGGGACTTGCTGCACTCACCGAGGAGGAAGAGGTAGGCGGTGAAGGGGTGTGTGAAGCAGATGTCGCGCGCTGTGAGCGTCCATCAGTTTTGAGAGGGCCCTGGCACTGTCACCTGATCGGGAAGGCTGAGTGCGCTTGACGCTGCATGAGTGCTCACCGGTCCTTGTCACATCACATCACTCACCCAGGCGGAAGAGGTAGGCAGTGAAGGGGTGTGTGAAGCAGATGTCGCGCGCTGTGAGCGTCCAGCGGCACTTGTGCGGATCGGAGAAGCGCAGCCGCCACTGGTTCCAGAGAAGAGGGTCGTCGAGACTGGTGGGGAAGAGGGGAGGTGAATAAGGGAAGCGAGATGGAGGGGGTAAGACAGATAGGGCATGAGAGGAGAGTCTCAGTCAGGACGGAGAAGCGCAGGCGCCACTGGTTCCAGAGGAGGGGATCGTTCAGACTGGTGGGGGGAGGGGGTGAGGGGGAGAAGCAAGGGGGTGGGTCCAATGAATAGACGTCCCTTGCTGTGAGCGTCCAGCGGCACTTGTGCGGACAGGAGAAGCGCAGCCGCCACTGGTTCCAGAGGAGCGGGTCGTCGAGACTGGTGGGATGATAAGGGGGAGTGGGATGGAGAGGGTAAAAAACAACGGGCACACGCGGTGAGAGGAGGGTCTTGGGCTGGAGAAGCGCCAGCAAGGTGACTTTTGAGTCGACTCAAAAGGCACACGCGATGAGAGGAGGGCCTTGGGCTGGAGAAGCGCCAGCAAGGTGACTTTTGAGTCGACTCAAAAGGCACACGCGATGAGAGGAGGGCCTTGGGCTGGAGAAGCGCCAGCGCCACTGGTTCCACAGGAGAGGGTCGTCGAGGCTGGTAGGGCGAGGGGGGGGACAGGGAAAAGAGGGAGAAGCAAGGGGGTGGGGCCAGCCAATGGACCGATGTCGCGCGCCTTGAGCGTCCATCGGCACAGATGCGGATTTGAGAAGCGCAGGCGCCACTGGTTCCACAGCAGCGGGTGGTCGAGACTGGTGGAGAGAGAGGGGAAGTGGAGGGGCGATGGAAGATGGGAGATGCGAACGAGAGACTTGGATCGGAGAAGCGCAGGCGCCACTGGTTCCACAGCAGCGGGTGGTCGAGACTGGTGGAGGGGGGAAGAGGGGAAGAGAGGGGGAGTGCGAGGAGGGGGTTACGACAGATGAGCATATGGACGGGAGGAAGAAGAGAGAGGGAGGAAGAAGCGCAGACAAGGGGATGGGGAGATAAGAGAAAGTGGGATGGAGGGGTAACACAAGTGGGACACAAGCGATGAGCGGAAAGTTTGGTTTCAAGAAGCGAAGGCGCCACTGAATCCACAGAAGGGGGTCATGGAGACTGGTGGAGAGGTTTTTTTTGCGGTGCCTCATAAGTCGTCTCTCCACCAGAATTTTTGCAGCGCCTCAAAAGTCACAGAAGGGGGTCATGGAGACTGGTGGAGAAAGAGGGGAAGGGGAAAGATGGGCACAGTGGTAGACGGGAAGAGAGTCTAAGGGTCCCACAAGTGCAGGCGCCACTGCGTGAACGTCCACGCGTGCACGAAGCTCAAAGGGATGGATGCGGCACCACGCGATCCGACACAGCCCCACGCGACCCCACGTGTCCCCATGGGACCCCACGCAACCCCACGCGACCCCATGCGTCCCCATGCGACCCCATGCGTCCCCATGCGACCCCACACCCCAACACTGCGCGCACGTGGACATGTGGTTGCTGATGGTAATGAGCGGCGTGCCTTTAGGTCTCCGCCTCACGAGCTCCAGCAGCGTGTCTGCGTTCACCACAGCTGTGCGGTTCACCACGTGCGTGTACGTGAACGTCCACGCGTGCACGAAGCTCAGGGACAGAGGGAGGTCAGCCCGTGCCACCCCATACGTTCCAATGCGACCCATGCATCCCCATGCGACCCATGCATCCCCATGCGACCCATGCATCCCCATGCGACCCCATTCATCCCCACCCCAAAAGCTCACACCCCACGCACGTGGACATGTGGTTGCTGATGGTAATGAGCGGCGTGCCAGCAGGTCTTCGCCTCACGAGCTCCAGCAGCGTGTCTGCGTTCACCACAGCCGTGCGGTTCACCACGTGCGTGTACGTGAACGTCCACGCGTGCACGAAGCTCAGTGACAGCCGCCGCGGGATGCCGCGCTGGTAGCTGTTCTCCGCCACGCTCGCCATGGGGGACGCGGGCCGGATCTCTATCCCCGCTACTGTGTTGTCCCCCCCGCCCTCCTCCCCGCCTGCTCCGCCCGCACCCGCGCCTCCTCTGCCGCTTCCGCGTCCTCCCGCGGGTTCGGCTCCCGAGCCTCCGCCCACGTCGATCCGAACCTCTCCTTCCCCGCCCTCGCTCGCCTTCTCTCCTCGCGGCGGTTCGCTGCTCGAACTTCCAGCACTCACACCAGCATCACCACCATCACCATCACCACTTCCTCTCGCCGCCTCGTCCGACTTGCGCCACGTCACCACCCGCCCGCCCTCCCACGACACCACCTCCAATCGCTGCTCCAGATCCAGAGTCCCTCGCATGCACGACGAAGGCAGCACGGACAGGCACGATGGGGTTACCACTCGCCGATTTCGCCGGCGCATGGCGCCAGAGTAGCAGAGGTGGTACCAGGCCTGCAGGAAGAGGCTGCGGATGAATATAGTGACTGTGAAGACGAGCGCGGGGATGAATATCACGCCCGCGCCCACCGCGGAGAGGATCTGCACGAAGCGCCAGTAAGGGGTTGTGTTGGCGCGGATTCCGCCGCCCCACGTGCGCCCTCCATCCGCTGTTGTTGTTCCTCTCGCTCCTGCAATTGCTCCGGCTGGTGCTAATCCTGCTGCTCCTGCTCCCTCTGCTGCTGCTGCTGCTGCTGGTGCTTCTTCCACACTCACTCCTTTACCCAATTCTCCTGCCCCTTCTCCTGCCCCTTCTCCTGCCCTTTCTGCAGCAACATCAGTAGCAGCTGCTGCTGCTGCTTCCGTGCCTGCTTGCCCCATCCCTCCTTCCATCGGGCTCATCTCGTCCCTCTTTTCTCTCTCCACCCCACTGCTCTCACTCACGCTAACGCTTTCCTTGGAAACCCCAATATTTAGATAGCTCGCTTGCGCCCCTCCCCTTACAGCCTCCGCCACTCCCTCTTCCCCCTCTCCCCCATCTTCCCCGTTTCCCCCTCCCGTCAAGGGCTCCCGCTCCCCGCTCCCGCGGCCTCCATCCATACCGTCCCCCGACCTTTCCCTTTCTTTTTTCCCATTCCCCCCTTCCTCGCCGCCAGCAACTTCCGCATAAGCCCCCGCTCCTTCCCCCGGTTCCCCCTTACCCCTCCCTATTAACCCTTCCCCCGCTTCCCCCTCCCCCCCGATCAACCTCTCCGCCTCCAGCGTGACGGCTTCCGCAGATGCGGGAAAAGAGGGAAGGTAGGGCGGGGAGGCGGAAATCGGGGGGGAAGGGGAACCGTGGGCGGGCGGAAGCAGAGGGTTGCAGAGGGGGCTGGGGGGTTGGCGGACGAGGAAACGGGGGAGGAGATGCGCGCCCGTGATGGCGGTGGTGGGGAGAGGGAAATACAAGGGCGCGGAGGATAGGAACCGGGTCGTAGAAATCGGGTAAAGGCAGTAGGCTTTGGAGTACTAAATAATGAATGAGTATATGGTGCTATGTGGAGTGGGTTAAGAATGGACCGTAGGGGAAAGATGCACTCGGATCGACCGCCGTACGAAACAAGTCTCAAGGATACACGGTTTCTATGGAACGAGGCAGGTGCTGTGCTGATTACTTTAAGGACTGTTAGGCGAAGGGTGTTCACGAGCCGTTGGCGGCGAATTGAATCTAGAAGCTGTAACCAGAATCTGTGTTTGCAACAACCAGACTGTGCGAGGTAAAGACGTCTACCGGACCAGATGAACCTTCACAAGTTGCGAGCTAGCATCTAGATAACATTGTCAAGCTGACTGAATGTCTCTAACTGAAAGAAAAGAATCTGGATGTCCGTGTCTCTCGTCATGAATTCAGTGCGACGCGATTGCATACACTGTCGTCACGAACATACCACCTCGCGACGTCTCGTAAATTCGATCCTCTTGCTCAGATTCCATTTACGCATTTCCCTTCTTCGCAAGATCTCTTTCGTGCGAGCCTCGCGAGCTCTCCGCGACAAGATCGTGGACAGAGGAGGAAGCAGCTTCTGCTGGTGTTATCGCACGAGACGACGGGACGCTCAGGCACGACTCAAAACTGGTATTGTCGCGAACCGCGAGGGACCTCGAGTGAATGCTCTTGCACGTGCTTGAAGACACGAATCAACAAAAACATGCTTCCCGCAAACCCATGAAAAAAGCACACCTTTTGGTTTGCTGGTTGAAAGACCAGCCTTGGGGAATGAGCGAGCTCCACGAATCCGGCTTTCCCTGGCTCTCGTAGATTTTGAAACGAGTCTCCCTGAAAACCCCTATATTTCTCAGATTTTCCCCGAAAACCCCATCAATTTCTCAGAGCTGCCAAAAGTTTGCGCAAAAACAGTTGTAGTGCCCAGGCTATAATACCGAGGTTCAAAATATTGGGGTCATTACACCCGTATAGGGAACATAGAGAAAGGCAACAGAATGTATCTTGGCAACAACTGAACGGGCAGCATTCGGGGAAGCAACGTGCTGCTGGAAGCGAAACGTGTTTCGTGCGCGATGTTTGGCATGGAAATCATCGCGCGGGAACTTCCGATGTCAGGGGCGCGTCGAAAGAAAATCACGGCGTTTGTCGTGCTGGCATGTCATCTTCTACGGAACGCCTTCTCTATAAGAGCGACCGTCCATTCCAACAAAACGAATGTGCATCTGGCGGAAAGAATATATTTTTAGATTAAAGCTTGCAAATCGGAATAAACACATTACCTCGTATGCACTCGTTTTAGTGCAAATCAAGGCGCTAATTGAATCTCCAAAGCGTCAGACATCACGCGATGAAGTTTCCGAAACAGAATTGTCCGTCTTAGTCCTTGGTTAGGGATATCCTGGCCGAAGCAAGGTTTCAACACAGTCACGGGCAATGTTACCTCAGCCCTCTTGCAGAAGCTCCTTGATCGTTTCCGTTGCATCCTTTGGTACATGTCTTCCCGGCACTCGCACCTTGATCAGGGTAAGGTACCTGGCAGTGACACAAGCAGCATAATAACACAGTTGAGGTTGCAGCAGCAGAGATTCAAGAGGGAAAAAAAAGCGTGGCCACCCTGGGAAAGGGCTAGGCTGCCCGACCGACACGAGGGCACCAGGACACAAAGAAGAAAACATTCTCGGCACGTCATGTGGTAACCATGCGGGACTCACTCATCGACGGAGAAGTAGCGGTTGTGGTCCTTGATGTATGCCAGCAGGGCCTGCGAGAGTGAGAAGAAAGAGAGGGAACGTGGTACGAGTCATTCGTTATGGAACAGCAAAAGCGGGGTTTAGGAAGAGAGGTAGCGGTTGTGGTCCTTTATGTATGACGGAAGCACCTGAAAGCGAGAAATCGAAACAGAGAAAGTGCATCGCGTGATTATATACAGAAAAGCGAAAGCGGGGAATGGAAACGGAAGCAGTGGTTGTGATAGTTGATGTATGCCAAGAACACCGGAGAGCGAGAATACGGAACGAGAAAGTTGATCATAAGAAACAGCTGTAGACAAGTACGAGAGAGGCTTGCAGCAACGAAGGGACTCAAGTGAGAAATGGAAGGGGACTAGGAGCAGGGAAGGAATGAGCTATTGCTGCAAAATGATGACTATACTGAGTCGTCCTAAAGTGCAGTACTCACCTCCTAGGGCCGGTTGAGCAGCTCATAGTACTCGCCCACGCGGTCCAAACTCAGCTGCACACCTCACAGCCGCAGCAGGACTCCTAGTGTTGTCCTACAGTGCAGCTCGCACCTCACAACACTAGCAGCAACACGCACCTCATACGGCCGGTTGAGCAGCTCATAGTACTCGCCCACGCGGTCCAGACTCAGCTGCACACTCTGACTGCCGTTTGCGTTGAGTGTGGCCAGGGTCTGGCGAACAGGGGGAATGGGGGGAGAGAGGGGGAAGGTGTGTGTGGCTAGGTTAAGGTCTGCAGCTCATAGTATTTCCCCACGCGGTCCAGACTCAGCTGCACGCTCTGACTGCCGTTTGCGTTCAGCGTCGCCAGGGCCCGGTGGGCAGAGGGAATGGGGCGAGGGGGGGTGGGGCAGATGGGGAAAAGGGGATGAAGCAAGTGGAAATGGGGCAAGGGGGGATGGGGCTGCGACCTCTGATGATGCTGCGAACGGATGGGATGAAGGGAAGGGGGGGAGAGGGTGGGAAGGTGGAGAACGGAGAGAGTGACAAGACGCAGGAGGAAAGGATAGAGGAGGGGGGGGGAAGTGGCTGAGGGTAACAGAAAGAGGAACATGAGGGATGAACGGGAGTCATATGCACAACGGGAATGCCAACTACAGGCATGGGATGGGAGCGATGTGCGGAAGTCGATTTACCTGCTGCAGTGCGATGCAGTTGCGCTGCACCTGCCGCACTCCCAGCGAGTTGATCCCCGGAAGCTCCGCCAGAGCCTGGTGGTGAGGTAAAAGGGGGAGGAATGGGGGGGTTTGAGGGATGGTTAAGAGAGGAGGGAAGCAGGGGAGAATTGAGGGAGCAAGAGAGAAAGAGGGCCAGCAGCTGGGAAGACCGAAAAAGAGGCAGTTGATTGAAAAGGACGGAAGGAGAGGAGGGTGAGCAGCTCATCAGAACACGTCTGGATTTGAGTTGACTAGAAAAAAACATACGAGCATATGAACACACGGCCACAGAGCACACAAGCAGCAAGCACATGGGCAACCAGCATACCCGGATAAGGCCTGTGGCGGCGAGGGTGCGGACGCCCCCAAAGACAAGACAAGCGTGTGACTCAAGTGGCACGAGCGTTATGGTTTGTGGCATGAGCACACCACCAACCAACACACATACCGTGATACCAGCAATAAGCGTACCCGGATAAGGCCCGTGGCAGCGAGGCTGCAGACGCCCCCAAAGACGTAGTAGCGGCGGGCAGGCGCGATGAAGACCGTCATTTCCTCGTCCACACGGGTCAGCTGGTTGGATGAGAGGGGGAAGAGGGTGAGCAGGAGCAGGCAGGGGCGGTGACAATTGCCTTACAGGGTACAGGGCAGGCGCAATGAAGACCGTCATCGCGTGAGCTGGTTGGAGGGGCATAGGGTCCAAGTTTAGGTGCAAGCTTTAGGATTTCGGGTTTGACATTTGACTAATAGAATATAAATCGGATGGAAGTGGGAGAGGGGCGGGTGGAGAGGAAGAAAGAAGTCGCTTTCAAAGACGGTGCAGAGGGAGTATCTTTGAGAGCGACTTTCATGTGCACTTGCTCATTGAAATGACAGCACTGCACGGCTCGCACTGGAAGCAAGCCGTTAAGCAAGTCTCCATGCAGTGTAAATGACATAATCCAATACCGTAGCTACACATGAACAGTTTGCGTTTAAATAGGACAAATCCAAATGAAGCGCGCAATGCAAGTCCACACGAGCAGTACCTGAGCAGTGAGAGCGACGACGAAGTCTTCAGGCTCCTCCGCATCGATCTCGTTCACGTAGCCACGGGTGGGTGGGCATCCATAGAGCACTAAGTAGGTGCCTGCCATCGTGCCAATACGTGGCTGCAACATGTGTATAACACCTGTAAGGTAGGCTGTTGCTCAAACGGTACCTGGGCAGTGAGAGCGACGATGAAGTCCTCTGGCTCCTCCGCATCGATCTCGTTCACGTACCCACGGGTTGGCATGAACTGCAGCAGAGAGGGGTCACAGAGAGGGGAAGGGGTGGGGGAAAGGGGCATCGACTAAGTTACAGTTAAGGAGATACCCTGAGCAGTGTGGGGAGATTACCTAAGACCCTCCCTTCCAGCCCAGCAGCCGGTGGCACTCTGCCATGCCAGCTAAGCTAATGCAGCCTCAACCAGTGTGTGGTGTGATACCCTGGCTAAGGCTGAAGAACGACCCCTCTTCCCCTCCTCCCACCCTTCCCGAATCCCTTCTGCCCCCGCCCCCATTTCCCTAACGATTTTCCCCATCACAACCCTCCCCCCACAACGCTGACCTCCTCTTCGCCCCTTCCCCTCCCCTCTCAAGCTTTTCTCTTGGTGATTCTGAGTCAACAGCAGCACCTGCAGGTGGAAGATGCAGTGCAGCTACATCTCAACTCGCAGTGTGCGCAGGGCCTCTCTAGCCAGCAGGCGGAGGCGCTCTGCCAGCTGCTGCAGCCTCGGGGGAGTGTGGCAACATGCACTCGCATACACAAGTGCACCTGCAGGTGGAAGATGCAGTGCAGCTGCATCTCCACTCGCAGTGTTCTGATCTGAGTGCCTCCCTAGCTGGCGCTCTGAAAGCTGTTGCAGTTTTTATGGGATATATATATGCTGCGAGTGTGTGTGTGTGTGTGTGTGTGTGTGTGTGTGTGTGTGCGCGCGTGTGCATGCTATTCTTTTCATTTTCAGCACCTGCAGGTGGAAAATACAATGCAGCTGCATCTCCACGCGCAGTGTCCTCAGAGCCTCCCTGGCCAGCAGGCGGTAGCGCTCTGCCAGCTGCTGCAGCCTGTAGGGTATACATACTCTACTACTCTACTCTAGTACACTGGAGTACCTGCAGGTGGAAGATGCAGTGCAGCTGCATCTCCACTCGTAGGGTTCTAAGCGCCTCCCTGGCCAGCAGGCGGTAGCGCTCCGCCAGCTGCTGCAGTGAAGCTGTCAGCGCCGGTGCCCTCTGCTGCCTCGCCGACGCTGCTGCTGTCTTCTTCCTCGCACTGCCTGCTACCTTGGGCCGGCCCAGACTGGGCATGGGAAGAAGCAGGGGTTGGGGGAAGAGGGCGGTTAGTGACATCATTCCACCCTTCGGTTCGGCTGGCCTACAAGTCCCAAGCCGCGTCGAACCAACTTGACTCCATGCTTATTTATTTCCCCCTTAGTTGAGCAGAAATGTTGCTGGTTTGACTCGAACCTCGAACTCGGGCCGCACCCATTTCAGTTCGACCTGAACCAAACCGGTTCGGTTCGGCTAGGGGGGAAACCGGGTCGAATTCGATACATACTTTACCCTGCTCGTGCTTACATTACACGCTCAGTTTCTGTGCTCGTGTTGCTGCGTGGTTCTGCACCCGCTGATGCATGCTTCAATGATGCACTAGGAGCAAGCATCCTTCTTGCTGCTGTTCGAATCCTTCTTTACTCTGCACTAGGAGCAAGCATCCCAGCATGTGTGCATGCGCGGTATGCGCATGTCTGCATGCGTGCATGTGCGCATGTGTGCATACAGTCACCATAGCCAAGCACTCACCGCAGGATGGCATCAGCGAAATACTCGAGGGTGTCACTCAGAGCGGCCAGCAGCACCAGCTTGCCCGTATCCAGAATCAGTTGCTCCTGCCAGGGCGGAAGGGGAGAGTGAGAAGGTGTGAGCGGGAATGAGAGGCAAGGCGACGAGGGGGGAGAAAGAAGTATCGTAAATCAGAGCGGCCAGCAGCACCAGCTTGCCGGTGTCCAGAATCAGTTGCTCCTGCCAGGGAGGAACGGGGATGAAAGGCAAGGTGCGAGGGGGAATGAGAGACGAGGCAACGAGGAGGGAAGAATGTCACCGAGGGTCGATGTTCAGGCCGAGCCTGGGAAAATGCCACAACGAGGTCTCCCCCCCAGTTGAAATCACCTTTGAGAATTCTCAAGAGGGTCGATGCTCAGGCCGAGCCTGGGAAGAAAGGGAACGTCATTGAGGCATCCCACAACGAGGCTCTCCCGCCAGGGAGAAGGGGAAAAGAAGGCGAGGGGGACCAGAGACGTCCAGCTCGTGCGCCTTGCTGTCCAGACCAGAGCCGGGTCTTCGATCGCACATAACATGGCGGATCGGATCCTCCCACACCCACACACACACCCACACACACACCCACACACACACCCACACACACACCCACACACACCCCCCTACACAAAAGTAACTACCTCCTTGACAGGCGTAGCACTAGCAGCTTGCCGTAGATCTCGAGGCCCAACTCGTACAGGCACTGCTTGCTATCAAGAGGTACCCACCCACCTCCTCCACACCAACACTCCACCACACAAGCACACCTCCTTGATGGGCCGCAATGCCAGCAGCTTGCCGTAGATCTCGAGGCCCAACTCGTACGCCTCGCTGTCCGAAGGCGGGTACGTCTTCACTTATGGCACAACAGATGCTTGCACTCACACACCCACACACTCACTCACTCACGCACGCACCTCCTTGATGGGCCGCAATGCCAGCAGCTTGCCGTAGATCTCCAGGTCCAGCTCGTACGCCTCGCTCGCTATCCAGAGCTACCCACCTCCTTCCACCCAATACACCCAACACTCTCCTCCTACACTCTCCTCCCAAGCACGTAAGTACCTCCTTAATAGGCCTTAAAGCCAGCAGCTTGCCGTAGATCTCAAGGTCCAGCTCATACGCCTCGCTGTCCAGAGGCGGGTCCTCCCGGGCAACTTCCAGCTCAGCGGGCGGCAGATCGCCGTCCGCTAGCAGCTTGGCTGCCGCCTGCTGCTGCATGAGGTTGTCGATATCCGGGCGGCCGACTAGGTTGCTGCTGAGCGAGCCGAGGACAGCCTGGGGGAGGGGGGGGAAACGGAGGGGTGAAAGTAGTGAAGTTGGGGGAGTAGGGAAGTTAGGGTAGGGTTATGGAAAAGGGAGGAAAAGGGACGGCCTGCTGCTGCATGAGGTTGTCAATGTCCGGGCGGCCCACCAGGTTGCTGCTGAGAGATCCGAGCACAGCCTGGAGTAAGAGGGGGGGAGGGGGAGAAGAAACTGAATTGCTGCCGCCTGCTGCTGCATGAGGTTGTCGATATCCGGGCGGCCCACCAGGTTGCTGCTAAGCGAGCCGAGAACAGCCTGGGAGAGTCAGGCAGGGGAGTTGGGGGGTTAGGTTCGGAAGAACAGGAAAGTTGGGGGTAAGGGGAGGGGACAGGGAAGAGGAAGACTATGGCTGCTGACGCGTGAGGTTGTCGATATCCGGGCGGCCAACTAGGTTGCTGCTGAGTGAGCCGAGCACAGCCTGTGGGAAAAGAGGTGGTGGAGATGTGAGAGTAGGGAAGTTGGGGTTATGGGGAGGGGACGGCCTGCTGCTGCATGAGGTTGTCGATGTCCGGATGGCCGACTAGGTTTCTGCTGAGAGAGCCGAGCACAGCCTGGGGGAGGCCGGGGCAGAGAGAGTAGGGAATTTGTGTTTGGATGAACAGGGAGGTTGGGGGAGTAGGGTGACTGACTGGATAGCTGCTGAGAGAGCCAGGAACATGACTCTGTGACTCCTCAATGTAAACGCCGCCGTGGCATCGCATCCCCCTGGCATCTTCCTTTCGCTGCACTCCACTCCACATGCACTCAAACCCCCGCCTCTCATTCTCTCATAGGGTAAAAGGTTTTGCGGCCGCACCAATCTCATTAGCTCCTCGCCATGTGGTGAATCTCACAGTCAGAGCTCCCCACAACAGCTAGCCTCCGTCCAGCAGCCCACCTGCTCCTCCACTCCATCACCCCCTCCACCGCCACCGACCCCTGCAGCAGCCCCTGCAGAAGCCCCTGCAGCAGCCCCTGCAGAAGCCCCTGCAGCAGCCCCTGCAGCAGCCCCTGGACACCCAAAATCAGGCAGTTCACAAGCGCTCACCTCAGTGTAGACACCCCGGCAGCGCTCCAGCGTCCTATCAAGCAGGGTGCGCACGAGAGCAACAAACTCCCCTGCATACACGGGCATGGCCTTGGCCCACTCCACCACCTCCTCCACCACCCCCTCCACCGCCACCGGCCCATTCCGCTCTGCGCCTTTCAGGCAGCTCGCAAGCAGCGGCCGGAAACCTCACCACACAAACCCCACCCCACCCCACCCACCTCCCCCTTTCCTGCTACCCGGAAGCACACTGCTCACCTCGGTGTAAACACCCCGGCAGCGCTCCAGAGTCCTGTCAAGCAGGGTGTGCACGAGAGCAACGAACTCCCCTGCATACACGGGCATGGCCTTGGCCCACTCCACCACCTCCTCCACCACCCCCTCCACCGCCACCGGTCCCTGCAGCAGCGGGCGGCCTTTCTCGGCTGCCGGCTCGTACATGCCGATGGTCTTGGCTCGTGGGCGGAAGGCAGATGGGCCTGCAGGGACGTTAAGAGTGGGGGAACAATGGGGAAAGGGGGAAATGCGGGGGGCAGAGGGAGCGAGCACAGGTAGCCGTATTTCAGGTTGAAAGGTGAGGGGGGAGGAGGGGGAGAGGGGGGGGAGAATTTTACAGAGCCGATCGATGAGCTTGGATGGACAGCTGGACAGACGAATGGACAGAAGGCTAACTACAAGTGGCATCAGCTCACTAAAGAGCTCGCTTTTGAGTAGAAAAAAAAAAAAAAAACAACTATAGCTCATTCATTAAATCTCCAGCGTGCCATCTCTGACTTGTGAGCCGACTCCACAATGCGCTACCATGGCTTGAGTTCAGATCACTCACTGGAGAGGGCCTCAGCGACGCGGTTGCGGTAGTCGTCGCGCACGCAGGGCAGGAACTGGTCCTTAACGAAGCTGTCCATAAAGGGGCGCAGGCCAGAGCGGCTGCAGCAGCAGGGGCAGAGGGAAGGAAAAAAGTGGGGGGAGAGGGGCAGCAAAAGCGGGAGAGAGGAGTGGCGAGTGCGGTGAAATTATCAGTCGACTGAACTGACTCTTGAGTCGACTCAAAAGTCAAGTCAGCTCGGGAGAGAGGAGTGGCGAGTCCGGTGAAACTATCAGTCGACCGGAAAATCACATCTGCTGCAAGGGAAGCACGTGGGAGCATCAGCAAAGCGGGAGAGAAAGAGTGGCCAGCGGGGTTGATGGGATGGGAGGACGGCTATGGCAGGGCAGCTGTGTGAGGCGCATACGATTCAGATCCGTACATGGTACTAACTGCCGTGCCGACAGTATGCGATTCCAATGGTATATATATAAAAAAGATCCTTGTGGCTAACAAACAGCTCACGCTACTCAAACCTTGTGTGCCACTCACAGCTCACTCACCCCGTGTGAAACAGACAACTCACCCCGTGTGTGCAACTGACAACTCACCCCGTGTGTGCAACTGACAACTCACCCCGTGTGTGCAAATGACAACTCACCCCTTGTGTGCAACTGACAACTCACCCCGTGTGTGCAACTGACAACTCACCCCCTTGTGTGCAACTGACAACTCACCCCGTGTGTGCAACTGACAACTCACCCCGTGTGTGCAAATGACAACTCACCCCGTGTGTGCAACTGACAACTCACCCCGTGTGTGCAACTGACAACTCACCCCAGGTCGGAGTACTTGCGTGGCAGCATTTGCGTAACCTTCTCTGTGAACTGTAAAAGGGGAGCAGTGGAGGGAGAGAGAGCAGGGGAGAGGAGGGGAGAGGAGGGAACTTACCCTGTAGTGTTTGTTGCTGTATCTGCCTATACCTTGTTGTACACCGTTGAATTAATACGAAGGACCATTCGAGAGCAGGGGAGAGGGAGAGGGGGGGGGGAGGGGATGGAGGAGGGGAGGGATGTAGAGGTCGATGCCTTGAGACATATTCCCAAAAGAGCAGCAAAACGCAGGTCAAGGACCAAACAAGCAGTAGAGAAAAGAGTCTAGTCAACTTGTGTGAAGCTTGACGCACCTGCAGCGTGGGGCGGTAGCAGGCGGAGGTGAGGTGAGGTAGATGCCTTTTGAGTCGACTCAAAAGTCACCTCGGTAGATGCCTCGCTCTGGCAGCAGCAGAGCAGAGCAACTCCTTTGACTCAAACGCACAACAGACAAATCAACACACCTGCAACGTGTTCTGAGTCGACTTAAACGCACAACAGACAAATCAACCCACCTGCAACGTGTTCTGAGTCGACTCAAACGCACAACATACAAATCAACCCACCTGCAACGTGTTCTGAGTCGACTCAAACGCACAACAGACAAATCAACCCACCTGCAACGTGTTCTGAGTCGACTTAAACGCACAACAAACAAATCAACCCACCTGCAACGTGTTCTGAGTCGACTTAAACGCACAACAGACAAATCAACCCACCTGCAACGTGTTCTGAGTCGACTCAAACGCACAACATACAAATCAACCCACCTGCAACGTGTTCTGAGTCGACTCAAACGCACAACAGACAAATCAACCCACCTGCAACGTGTTCTGAGTCGACTTAAACGCACAACAGACAAATCAACCCACCTGCAACGTGTTCTGAGTCGACTTAAACGCACAACAGACAAATCAACCCACCTGCAACGTGTTCTGAGTCGACTTAAACGCACAACACACAAACCAACCCACCTGCAACGTGTTCTGAGTCGACTTAAACGCACAACAGACAAACCAACCCACCTGCAACGTGTTCCGAGTCGACTTAAACGCACAACAGACAAATCAACCCACCTGCAACGTGTTCTGAGTCGACTTAAACGCACAACAGACACATCAACCCACCTGCAGTGTGGGGCGGTAGCAGGCGGAGGTGAGGTAGATGCCTCGCTCTGGCAGTAGCTGTGCCGTGCCGTACCCCTCCAGAGCGCCCGCGCCCCCCGCCATGCCCCCCACCCGCCTCTTTGGTAGAGCCTCTGCTGTGCGTACGGTGGGAGGGGAGGGAAGCAGGAGAGGGGTCGTGGGAAGCAAAGAGAGGGGCGGTGGGAGAGCGGCAGGGAGAGGGGTGATAGCGAGAAGCAGGGAAGCAGGAAAGACACGCCCAAATGAGGGTAGGGAGCGGGGAGATACAGATGCAGGTGGGCACTTCTCAAAAGCCGCGTGCATTGAGGTGTATTTTTGAGGCGCCTCAATGGGACACCTCAATGGAGCGGGAGATACAGGTGCAGGTGGGCACTTCTCAAAAGCCACCGGTAATATTTAGGGAGGGGGGCTACAGGGAGGTTCCGTGCGGGTGGGGAGGACTGGGAGGACAGGGAGGACAGGGAGGACTGGGAGGACTGGGAGGACTGGGAGGACAGGGAGGACTGGGAGGACTGGGAGGACTGAGAGGACTGGGAGGACTGGGAGGACTGGGAGGACTGGGAGGACAGGGAGGACTGGGAGGACTGGGAGGACAGGGAGGACAGGGAGGACAGGGAGGACTGGGAGGACAGGGAGGACTGGGAGGACTGGGAGGACTGGGAGGACTGGGAGGACTGGGAGGACTGGGAGGACTGGGAGGACAGGGAGGACTGGGAGGACTGGGAGGACAGGGAGGACAGGGAGGACTGGGAGGACTGGGAGGACTGGGAGGACTGGGAGGACAGGGAGGACTGGGAGGACAGGGAGGACTGGGAGGACTGGGAGGACTGGGAGGACTGGGAGGACAGGGAGGACTGGGAGGACTGGGAGGACTGGGAGGACTGGGAGGACTGGGAGGACTGAGAGGACTGGGAGGACTGGGAGGACTGGGAGGACAGGGAGGACTGGGAGGACTGGGAGGACTGGGAGGACTGGGAGGACTGGGAGGACTGGGAGGACTGGGAGGACTGGGAGGACTTAGCTAATCACAGTAGGTTCGTAGTTGGACGAGACAGAAACTTGGGAGGGAAGCGAGAGTCAGTTTGGGACGACTCAAACTCGTGAGGGCTGTGGCAACTTTGCAACTCACAGCAAGTCCGTAATTGGATGAGACAGGAAAACGGGAGGGAAGAGAAAGCAAGTGAAATGCAAGTGGGGGTTAGAATGCAAACGGTAAGGTGGAATAGAGAAACATGAAACACTGTGGCGCCTGACCGGACGCAGCAGAAACGCACCTGAAGTGGCAGAGAGGCAAGAAGAGGGCCGCACACCTGAAAGAGAGCAAGATACCAGCGGCTGCGGCAGCAAGATACCTGTGGCAGGCGCGGGCAACCCACCTGCGGCAGCAGCAGCACACCTGCGGCAGCAGCAGCCCACCTGCAGCAGCAGGAGCAACCCACCTGCAGCAGCAGCAACCCACCTGCAGCAGGAGCAACCCACCCACCTGCGGCAGGAGCGGAGGCGGTGTTGGCGTCGGTGAAACGGAAGCTGAAGGTGAGCATGACTCCCTTGGTGCTGCATTGCACACAACAGTGCAACCCATCCAACCCACCCACCCATGCAGTCATGCAGTTGTGCAGCCATGCACCCATGCATCCACGCATGCACCCATGCACCCATGCATCCATGCACCCATGCATCCATGCATCCATGCATCCATGCACCCACCCATGCATCCATGCACCCATGCACCCATGCATCCATGCAATCATGCATCCACAATCGGTTACACGCCCATGTAAGCATGTAACAGTTGAAGCATTGGGGCACACAGGCCGTTGTTGTGCATGAGAGCAGGGAGACAGAGAACGGGGCATTACGGAACTGAGACACAGAGAGCAGAGTCAGGAACAGAGTTGGAAGCAGAGGAGAAAGACTCAAGAGCAGAGCAGAGTGGACAGAGCAGGAAGGAGAGATGGAGAGAAGAACGTAAGGCAGAGTGGGGGGTGAGGGGTTGGGGGGACTTTGGGGGTTGGGAATGTGGGAGTGGGGTGGGGTGGAGTGGAGAGTGGGGTGCGATAATCAGCAAACAGACAGAATAAGCATAAACCCATAACATATCGCTCAACCTAGGATGCCAACCAAGAAAATGAAAGCAGATCAGATCAGATCAGATTACATCAGATCACAGCATGTCATTGGATCGAATAGAATCGGGTCAGTTCAGATGGGATCAAATGAAATCGTACCCGCCGGAGTCGAGTTTCAGCTGGGCGGTGCGTCCTGAGGTCTCAGAGGACCCGCCGTCTGGGTTGGCCCTGAGGATGTCGCACAGCAACTGCTGACACTCGCTCTGGTGAGAGATTGAACGAAGGAAAAGGGGGGGGGGAGAGGGGGTGAAAGGGGCCGGGGAGGAAAGGGGGGGAATAGGGGGGCCATTCAACAAGGGTTGGCCCTGAGGATGTCGCACAGCAACTGCTGGCACTCGCTCTGTGTGAAGTGGAGGAGGGAGGGGAGCAGGGAGGGAGGGAAGGGGTGGGGAGGGAGGAGGAATACAAGGGAACGAGAGGCACACAGTCAACAAGATTTGGCCCTCAGGATGTCGCACACACAGAAACAGACAAAACGAGCACTTAACCATGAGGATCAGATCAGACCAGACAAACAGCCACACCAGGTGCACACACAATCGGACAAAGCGCTCCGCTCCCCAAGCGAAAGAGGCACATGCCAAGCCTTTCCATGCACCCGTGCAGAACAGTCCAGAGCTTGCCGCCCACCTGCATGCAGGACCAGACGAAAGCGACGCTGTAGCCGCCCGTGCTGGCGCTGAACTTGCTGACCGCCTCGTCCCCATCCGGCGTGCGCCGCACGTCCCCCGAGCGGTCCGACGCCTTGGCCTCCATGAGGTCGCCCACCACTATGTGGTTCTCTGCAACAATGAAGGGAGGGTCGTGGGTAGGGAGCAGGAATCCGGGCACTGGAGAAGGAGAGGCAAAGAGCCGCACGTCCCCCGAGCGGTCCGATGCCTTGGCCTCCATGAGGTCTCCCACCACGATGTGGTTCTCTGCGGTAACAGTCGGGTGGGATGCGGTACATTGGAGTGGAGTTGGAGAGGAGAAAAAATGCGCCGCACGTCCCCGGAGCGGTCTGACGCCTTGGCCTCCATGACGTCCCCCACCACTATGTGGTTCTCTCTGGTGAGGGTCGAATGGGTCCGGTGGGGAGGAGGGGTTGGAGTGTCCGAGTAGGAGAAGCAACGAGGCACACCAACCCCTCGTTGTGGCAACCATAGTGGTCTCATGACGCCGTTGCCTCCATGAAGATGCCTTTGCCCACCACTATGTGATTCTCTGCACCCGGACGGAAGGGAAGGGGAGAGGAGCAGAAAGGGAACTCTGAGCTTGCTCGAATTGCTGCTGCTGACCACCTCGTCCCCAATTGGCTGGCGTGTGGCTGGCACATTACAGGCGAGCAGTTTGTGAACACATTGCTTGGAACTTTTCAAACCAGGTCTCGGACACACGTACCTCAAATTACAGTGAGTGTCTCTGAATTACGGTGAGCAGCCCCATTATTGACTCCTAAGCTCCAAAGCCACCAACAGGGCTGGCCCACCCGATTGGGATGGGAGCAAGCAGCCCCATCAACGGCCCTCCCCCACCCCCCCTGTGCCCACACCTCCCCTTTTACGCACATCTCCTTCCCCACTGCTACAAGCACACACCACCACACACAGAAACCCTAAACACAAGCACGCGCACCTAGAATCACGGTCAGATTCTTCATAATCGACTCCAGCAGCTCCTAAGTCACCAAGCCACCTGTGCCACCCCGTCGGAGCATGCAGCCCCGCCCCTGCCCTGCCCCCACCTACTGGGGACACACCACCACCACATATATAGCAACCTTCAATACACTCACACCCACCTAGAATCACGGTCAGTTTCTTCATAATCGACTCCAGCAGCTCCTGAGCCACCACCTGCGCCACCCCGTTGGGCGCATGCAGCCCCGCCCCTGCCCCTCCCCCCGCCCCTCCGCCCGCGCCTCCCCCTCCCGCCACCACCACTGCCCCGCCGCGGGGGTTGGAGGAGCGGAGAGGGTAGGAGGAGTAGGAGGAGGCGCGGGAGGTGGAGGAGTAGGAGGCGGTGGAGTGGGAGGAGGGCGTGGAGGCGGCTGAGTGGGGTGTGGTGGCCGCCTGGGAGCGCTTGCTCACTTGCTCCACTCGGGGACTGGGGGGGGAGGGGGAGAGGAGAGAGGAGGAGAGGTCGAGGATTGAACTGATGAATCACAGAACGAATGAAGAAAGAGGAAGAAAAGCCTAAGGGAATGTGTCGCGGGAGGTGGAGGAGCGGAGGGGGTAGTAGGAGGAGTAGGAGGCGGTGGAGTGGGAGGTGGAGGAGTAGGAGGCGGTGGAGTGGGAGGAGGGCGTGGAGGAGGCCGAGTGGGGCGTGGTGGCAGCCTGGGAGCGCTTGCTCACTTGCTCCACTCGGGGACTGGGGAAAAGGGGGTAGAGAAAGAGGGGAGGAAGGGGGAGAAAGAGGGGTGGGAGAAACGGGCAGAGGAGGGCGTGGAGGAGGCCGAGTGGGGCGTGGTGGCCACCTGAGAGCGCTTGCTCACTTGCTCCACTCGGGGACTGGGGAAAAGGGGCAGGGCCGCAGGGGGGGGGGGGGGGTGGAGGAAGAAGGTTGGGTTGACGGGGGAAAAGAGCAAAGGAGGGGGAGTGAGGCGTGGATGTAGCTTGTGCGAACAGTCTCGCGACTGTTCGCGTGACACAGGATTGGGAGTGCTTGCTCACCTGCTCCACTCGGGGTCTGGGGGGAGAGGGGGGAGGAGGTGGAGGGAAGAGGGAGGTTAATGGGTAAAGAAGGTCGACTACTGGACCAATAAATCACCAAAAGAATGTCCCAAGAATGACACAGGAATGAACGACGAGGAAGAGATGTCTGAATGAATGTGCCACCTTCCATGCTTGCTCTGCAAAAGAACGGTTTTGCACTGAAACAGCGGGATCTGCTGCTAAGGTTACTCTCTCACCCGATTCTGACCGCACTGCACCAAGATGCATGCGCAACAGACGCTCACAGCTGGACTTGCCAGCCGCTGACCTTATCTGCAGCATTAAACAATGAATGCCGGCAGAAACAGAAGTGCTACGGACAGGACAGCGGACGGAAACTGCTGGCCATTCAATCTGGAAGGGAAGCAAGCTGCATCCAGGCCTGAATCTCGAAACGAAACTCCCCGACTCACCGCGCTGCATCTGCTGCAGCTGCATAGTCCTTGATCTCATGTAGGATGATCTCGCGCACCGATCCCCGCACACGCTGACTGCTCTCATGCTCACATCACACACACACATGTGCACACACACGCACAACATGCATGAACACACACACACACACACACACACACACACACACACACACACACGCACGCACACACGCATGCACGCACATATGCATGAACACACAAACACACACACACACACACACACACACACACACACACACACACACACGCACACGCACACACGCACACACATGCACACACGCATGAACATACACACACACGCGCACGTGTGCGCACACAAAGAGGCGTAACACAGCATGAGGCAATGGCAATGCATGGAAAGCAGCACCAGAGCACAAGCCAGAGCAGCACCACGTATGGAGAATAATAGAGAGGGAGGGATGGGTGAGCAGCCCACCTGAGAGGAGCCGGAATCACAGCTGTGGAAGAAATTTAACCTGGGAGGGGGGAAAGACCACCTGGGAGGGGGGAAAGACCACCTGGGAGGGGGGAAAGACCACCTGGGAAGGGGCAGGGCCCCACCTGGGAGGCACAAAGAGTCCACCTGACAGGGGCGAAACAGCCCACCTGAGAGGGGCGAGCAGCCCACCTGAGAGGGGCGAGCAGCCCACCTGAGAGGGGCGAGCAGCCCACCTGAGAGGGGCGAGCAGCCCACCTGAGAGGGGCGAGCAGCCCACCTGAGAGGGGCGAGCAGCCCACCTGAGAGGGGCGAGCAGCCCACCTGAGAGGGGCGAGCAGCCCACCTGAGAGGGGCGAGCAGCCCACCTGAGAGGGGCGAGCAGCCCACCTGAGAGGGGCGAGCAGCCCACCTGAGAGGGGCGAGCAGCCCACCTGAGAGGGGCGAGCAGCCCACCTGAGAGGGGCGAGCAGCCCACCTGAGAGGCCCATCTGAGAGGCGGGAGCAGCCCACCTGAGAACAGCGCCAGCAGCAGCCACCTTGCCCAGCAGAGCGATGCACTCCACCAGGGTCTGAGAGGAACGAGCAGCCCGTTTGAGAGGGGAAAAGCCCACCTGGAAGAGCAAAGAGCCCACCTGAGCACGGCACCAGCAGCAGCCACCATGCCCAGCAGAGCGATGCACTCCACCAGGGTCTGAGAGGAACGAGCAGCCCGTTTGAGAGGGGAAAAGCCCACCTGGAAGAGCAAAGAGCCCACCTGAGCACGGCACCAGCAGCTGCCACCTTGCCCAGCAGAGCGATGCACTCCACCAGGGTCTGAGAGGAACGAGCAGCCCGTTTGAGAGGGGAAAAGCCCACCTGGAAGAGCAAAGAGCCCACCTGAGCACGGCACCAGCAGCTGCCACCTTGCCCAGCAGAGCGATGCACTCCACCAGCGTCTGCATGTACTTGTCGTGCTCTGGCGCCTCCCTCTTGGTGAGCGACTCCTGTGTGGGTGGGATGGGTGGGTGAATGGGTGCATGGATGGGTGAGTGCATGAATGCATGAGAGGGCAGAGCGATGCACTCCACCAGCGTCTGCATGTACTTGTCGTGCTCTGGTCTGGGGCCTCCCTCTTGGTGAGCGACTCCTGTAAGAGGAGCCACGGGGTGGGGTGAACATGAGTGGGTGCACGGGTGAATGAATGCAGAGCAATGCACAATACCCGCGTCTGCATGTACTTGTCATGCTCTGGGGCCTCCCTCTTGGTCAACGACTCCTGTGTGAGACGCCATGGGGTGCACGTGAATGAACGGGTGCATGGGTGAGTGAACGCATGCAGGAATGAACACAGCACAGTCCCACACACTCCACCCGCGTCTGCATGTACTTGTGCTCTGGGGCCTCCCTCTTGGTTAATGACTCCTGTGTGTGCGGGTAATGGGACACGGGTGCATGGGTGCAGTGCAGGTAATGCGTGTACAAGGGCAGGAAGTGCGATACACTCGACTCCACCAGCGCCTGCATGTACTTCTCATGCTCTGGGGCCTATGAGTGCTCTCTTACTCGGCACAGACACTCATCCCATCCCTTCCCCCACACCCAGCACGCACCACAAACTCGTTGGAGGTGGCTTCAGTGAGCCACTTGGGCGGGGACACGTGGGCGCGCCTAACCCCCCCCCCCCCCCCCTCCCCTCCCCCCCCCCCCCCCGCCGCCGACGTGCCCGGCGCCTCACTGCGCGTTGCAGATGGAGCTGCCACCTCACCCCCATCTCAAATTTACATTAAAATCACCTCCGCACCTACCCACCCACCACAGACACCCATCCCGCTCTCCCCATTCACCACCAACATCCATCCCATCCCCAATCCCCCACCAACCACGCACCACAAACTCGTTGGAGGTGGCTTCAGTGAGCCACTTGGGCGGCGCCACGTGGGCGCGCCTCACCACCATCTCTCCCCCCGGGGCCGACGTCCCCGACGCCTCACTGCGTGTGGGCGAGCCCAATGTGCCGTCATCGTCCTCACTCACAGCGCTCCTGGAGGCGGAAAAAGAGGAGGGGGGGGGGGGGGGGGGGGGGGGGAATGGGAGACCAGAGGGGAGGGGAAAGGTGGAAAAGAGGATGAATTCAAAAGTCTCAAAACCTTTGGCTGAGAGTCCCAAACTCACAGTTTTGAACATGACTGAACTGAACTTGCTCAATGAGCTCTGGAGACGGACTTGTATGTATGGCCAAGCAACATGTGCTTGTTTCGTGGTGGTAGCTGACTGACCCCTTCCCCCATCTCCCAGGTGCCTTTCCTCCCAGCAAATAAATAGATGTGTGCGGATTTCTTGTTGCTCCCTTACCAATCTCTCCCAAAGGCCTTACCCAGTCTCTACGCTCCCAAAGGACCCAGAGGTCAGTTATATTGGTACGACTTCTGAGAATTCTCAAAAGTCGTACCAATACGCTCCCAAAGGACCCAGAGGTCAGTAACGCCACATCCCATCTCCCACGCCACACCACGCCTTACCCGGTCTCCACGTTCAGCCCCCCACGGGCCCTGGCGCTGCGGCCGCGGGTGCGGGAGGGCTTGGAGGGGGCGGGCAGAGAGATGCCCTGGGCGGCAAGGGACGGATGTAGCGGGGCGGCGGGTGGCACGGTTACAGGCACGAGGTTGCTGATGTCATCGTCGTCGTCTGTTGCAGCTTCCTTCTTCAAACTGCGCAGAGGAGTGGAGGAGGGGGGGGAGGGAGGAGGGGTGGGGGGAGGGAGGGAGGGGAAGGGGAATCATCGGAGAAGATGGGGAGAGATGAGGGGGGGGATAAGATATGTGTCACTACTATTGTTATTGCCTCCTTTGGGGGAAGTTTCTCATCACGTATATAAGTCAAGAGTGACTATTTGTTAAACTCAATACGCCTTTTTTGTGTTGACAATCACGCTCATAAGAAGACAAGCACAATGCCAATCTACAGCCACACAATCTGTTTTTTGAGAATTCTCTTTTTTTTTTTGTAGAATTCAAAAAAAACAGATGAAGACAAGCCCGATGCCATGCCAATCTACAACCACACACACACCGCCACCATCCCCACACACACACACATGACATGACACGTATATACTTTCGATCTGATCTGATAATTGCACCAACTAACTAGTGCCTGTGCTGTGCTCCCTCTGCTTTGTAGCGCTGTGCACGGATTCCTAAATGACGGCATGCAACAATCATGTGGCCCATGCAACAATCATGTGGCCCATGCAACAATCATGTGGCCCATGCAACAATCATGTGGCCCATGCAACAATCATGTGGCCCATGCAACAATCATGTGGCCCATGCAACAATCATGTGGCCCATGCAACAATCATGTGGCCCATGCAACAATCATGTGGCCCATGCAACAATCATGTGGCCCATGCAACAATCATGTGGCCCATGCAACAATCATGTGGCCCATGCAACAATCATGTGGCCCATGCAACAATCATGTGGCCCATGCAACAATCATGTGGCCCATGCAACAATCATGTGGCCCATGCAACAATCATGTGGCCCATGCAACAATCATGTGGCCCATGCAACAATCATGTGGCCCATGCAACAATCATGTGGCCCATGCAACAATCATGTGGCCCATGCAACAATCATGTGGCCCATGCAACAATCATGTGGCCCATGCAACAATCATGTGGCCCATGCAACAATCATGTGGCCCATGCAACAATCATGTGGCCCATGCAACAATCATGTGGCCCATGCAACAATCATGTGGCCCATGCAACAATCATGTGGCCCATGCAACAATCATGTGGCCCATGCAACAATCATGTGGCCCATGCAACAATCATGTGGCCCATGCAACAATCATGTGGCCCATGCAACAATCATGTGGCCCATGCAACAATCATGTGGCCCATGCAACAATCATGTGGCCCATGCAACAATCATGTGGCCCATGCAACAATCATGTGGCCCATGCAACAATCATGTGGCCCATGCAACAATCATGTGGCCCATGCAACAATCATGTGGCCCATGCAACAATCATGTGGCCCATGCAACAATCATGTGGCCCATGCAACAATCATGTGGCCCATGCAACAATCATGTGGCCCATGCAACAATCATGTGGCCCATGCAACAATCATGTGGCCCATGCAACAATCATGTGGCCCATGCAACAATCATGTGGCCCATGCAACAATCATGTGGCCCATGCAACAATCATGTGGCCCAGCCCATGCAAGGCAATGCATTGATACCTACCCACCCACCTGTGCTGCCCGTTAATGTACAAGTACGCATACATGTGTGTATGCATGCGCACGTGTGTGTATGCATGCGCACGTGTGTATGCATGCGCACGTGTGTGTATGCGTGCGCGAGTGCGTGTGTGCGCGAGTGCGTGTGTGTATGCATGCGCGCGTGCGTGTGTGTATGCATGTGCAATGCAAGCACATGTATGAGCCCCACCACACCCACCTGTGCTCGCCCTTGTTGTACAGGTGCGCGTGCAGCTCCTCTATCACTCGGTTGAACAGCAGCAGCTTTGTGTTCGCCAGCTCGTTGCGAATGTCCCTCAGCGCTCCGATCTGCATGGAGTGGAGTGGAATATGGAGTGTGGGGGGGACTCTGAGCATAGAATAGACTGATTTTTTCTAATAGACTGAAGTCTTGAAAAGACTGAAGATCTCCCCAATAATCAGAAGCAGTGCCTCCCTAGCTTGGGAGGAGAGTCTGCAAGTCACTGGAGTCTGGACCCACATGTCATGTGCCAACTCTCCCCGCATGTGTCCCCCCATGGACCCACATGTCATGCGCTCACTCACTCACTCAACCCCATGGGCCATGGCACAATCAAGAACTGTCGTATCATATGACTACCACAATCAAGGTAGGCGCCTTTTAGGGAAGCCTTGCCTGGCAGATGTTGTTTCTGTGGTTTTCACCTGGCAACCATGCTGTCTGTTGTTTTCACCTGGGAGATGCCCTCTCTGTCGAGGGTGGAGATGGACTGCAGGTGAATCTGCACGGCAGCATACAGCTGCCCCTCCGACACCAGCTGTTCTATGCGCGCTGGCACCTGCACAGGAGGGAATGAGAGAGGGAGGGGAGGGGTGTGGGTGGAAGGGGGGCGGGGGGGGGGGTTAATAAGGCGGATACAGGAAAGAATGGGAAATGGGAGAAGATCTTGCACGGCAGCATACAGCTGCCCCTCCGACACCAGTTGCTCTATGCGCGCTGGCACCTGCACAGAAGGGGACGGAGAAGTTGGATGGATTCGAACGGAGGGGAGAGAAGGGAGTTGGCAGGGGAGAATGGGGGGAGAGAAGGGAGTTGGCAGGGGAGAATGGGGGGAGAGAAGGGAGTTTGCAGGGGAGAATGGGAGGAGAGAAGGGAGTTTGCAGGGGCGAATGGGGGGAGAGAAGGGAGTTTGCAGGGGAGAATGGGGGGAGAGAAGACATGAGGATGTCGACCTGGTGGCATGGCACTGTGCGGTGCAGATAGATACTGGATGCCAAAAAATGGCAGCATGGGAGAACGCGGAGCGGTGCCATTGCCGCAGTTCACGAGGCTGACAATTTGGTGGTCCATGAATGGATGGATGCTGGCATGGCGTGGCGGTTGGACTGGATTGAACAATCGAAGATACGATGCAATGTGATGCGATGAGATTAGATATGACGTAACTCGTGCTTGTGCATCACATGTGAATGCATGCACGTGCCTTGGAGACGCTGTCGATCTGGTCGATGAGGGAGATGACGTGGCGCAGTGTGATTGAGCGGCACCAGAGCTGCTGCAGCTGCTTGTGCCGGTTGCTCAGCAGCCGCCTCGCCTCCGCCAGACTCGCCTTGAGCTCGCTCATCTGCTCCGCTGACTCGCTGAACAGCTTCAGAATCTGGAGGTAGCGGGAGCGGGGCAGAGAGGGGAGGGGACATGGACGGTGCATGGTGCATGCATGGTCATGAGTGTGGATAGCCGTGACAGCCTCCCTGCCAGACTCGCCTTGAGCTCGCTCATCTGCTCCGCTGACTCGCTGAACAGCTTCAGAATCTGGGAGGGGGAGATGGATGGGGTGATGGGGACATCAGTACGTGGAGAGGAGAGCCACGGCAAGGTGCTATGCGCATCCACGCCAGACTCGCCTTGAGCTCGCTCATCTGCTGCTCCGCCGACTCGCTGAACAGCTTCAGAATCTGGGAGGGGGAGATGGATGGGGTGATGGGGACATCAGTACGTGGAGAGGAGAGCCACGGCAAGGTGCTATGCGCATCCACGCCAGACTCGCCTTGAGCTCGCTCATCTGCTGCTCCGCCGACTCGCTGAACAGCTTCAGAATCTGGGAGGGGGAGATGGATGGGGTGATGGGGACATGAGTACGTGGAGAGGAGAGCCACGGCAAGGTGCTATGCGCATCCACGCCAGACTCGCCTTCAGCTCGCTCATCTGCTGCTCCGCCGACTCGCTGAACAGCTTCAGAATCTGGGAGGGGGAGATGGATGGGGTGATGGGGACATCAGTACGTGGAGAGGAGAGCCACGGCAAGGTGCTATGCGCATCCACGCCAGACTCGCCTTGAGCTCGCTCATCTGCTGCTCCGCCGACTCGCTGAACAGCTTCAGAATCTGGGAGGGGGAGAGGGGCAGAGAGGGGAGGGGAGGAGGTGACACGGTGCGTGGCACATGGTCATGACAGCCTCTCCGCCAGACTCGCCTTGAGCTCGCTCACCTGCTCCGCCGACTCGCTGAACAGCTTCAGAATCTGGAGGGAAGGGGAGGTGTTGGGGTGGGCGTGGAGTTGGACAGGGGGATGCAAAGAGCCTGCTGGACACTCCAGCATGCAAGCAATACCAACCGACCTGCGAGCGTGCAGGGTTTGACTTATGCATCACACAAGGAAGTGTTTACACAACTTCGTAACATGTATTCATGTGTACATATGCACGCAACAAAAACGGACCTGCGAGTAGTTGTGAATGGCCTTGTTAAAGCCCTGGTGGTACGCCTGCACGACATCATCCACGCCACGAGCACCTCGATCTAGTAACACACATAATTACACACGTACTAAGTTACAACAGCAAGCAACCCACCTGAGAGTAGTTGTGGATGGCCTTGTTAAAGCCCTGATGGTACGCCTGCACCACATCGTCCACGAGCACCTCGATGGTGTCCCGCAGCTTCGCCAGGCTCGCCATGTCATCCTGAGGGTACCCTGACGTCAGCACCGCCACCACGTGCGGCAGCGTGTCGAACCGTGGCTCCTTCCACACGTCCTGGATGCCCGACAGCTGGTCCTCCACGGCCTGGGGGGAGGTGGTGGGCAAGTGGGTAAAAAGGTGGGAAAGAGTATATCAATGTGCGTCGAACCGTGGCTCCTTCCACACGTCCTGGATGCCCGATAGCTGGTCCTCCACGGCCTGGTGGGAGGTGGGGAAGGAAGTAGGCGGGAACAAGAATGGAAGAAGGAAATTGCCTCAAATAAATATCAAAGTGTGTTGAACCGTGGTTGGCTCCTTCCACTTCCACACTTCTTGAATGCCCGATCGCTGGTCCTCCACGTCCTTAGCGGGAAGTGGAGAGGAAAATAGGGGGAGCAGGTGGTGGGGGGAGGGGAGGGTGGGGTGGGAGTTCAGGCGAGAAACGAAGGTTGGTCAAAATGACACGGGAAAAGAAAAAACGGTGCGTCTAATCGTGGCTCCTTCCACACGTCCTGGATGTACGGACGGCCGGTCCTCTACCGCCTGAACACGAAAGCGGAGGGGGGGGGAAAGGGGGGAACGAGGGGAAAATGTGCGATTGAGGGGAGGCGGCGGGATGGAGAGGAGGGGAGAGGGGGAAGGGGGAAAAGGTGGGAAGCGGTAGAAAATGGGAAAATGGGCTGAGAAAGAGGGAATAGGAGCACATGGGGATAGGATGAGACGGGGAAGTTGTTAGTGCCATCCAGCCGAAGCTCCACCGCGCGGGTCGAAGGGTGAGGCGAGGGTAACGGAACACAGACGAGCGTAAATGGGGAAGGCGAAAACGCAGAAGAATTCGATAAAGGAACGGGAGAGGAAGCGCAAAAACATGGTTCAGAGGAAACGTGTCAGCCTGGTCTGGTTTCACCATTGAAGAGAGAGTCTTTAGTCGGAGAAAAAAATAATTAGTCAAGGGAAATAGGTGCAGCTCTCTTTAATCGAAGCAATGTGAGAGCTTTTTCCCTGTTAAAACGCTGCCACGATTTAAGAAACGTTCCCGTGAAACAGTAGGTGTCCGACACGGGCACAGTATTCTCTTTCGACTAGCGCCGCTTTGTTGTGGTGCAAGCAGCGAATCGCCACGCGACAAGAGCACGACGACTGGAGTCGACGAGAGTGGAAGTGACAGGACGACGCTACGACTCATGCGCCAAAAGTCAACCGGAAACTTCGCTTGTCACTACCGAGTTAAAGCAATGAAAACATAGAATGAAAGAACAAAAATAGGAAGTTTAACCATTCCGCGATGTATCTTACTATCCCATCAGACAATTCAGCTCTTAATCGATAGCGACATATCGAATCGCGGAGCGCAAAGCGAAGCCATTCCAAACGACTAAGAGAGCAGGCTAACGATTAGAACGAGCACAGCTACCACGCTAAGGCATGGTTGCTCACCCCCCAGTTCATCTCCTCCATCTCGTCCTCCATGCCGCGTTAGTCGCCGCGTGCACCGCGCGTATCGAACAATGTCTATGGCACCGCAAGCTAGAATATGTTGGGATACTAAAGCTATGGCCTGACCAAGGCAACCCCCAGCAATTTTAGGGAAAATGCCGAACAGAATCGGTGTTCCCGATTTTTGCTATGCGGGTATGCATCAACGGCTTGTGGTTGGCACTGGTTCTGCCATCATCTAAGGAGTTCCCTAGGATGTGTGCCAAGGACGCGGTACATTTGTGTTCAAGAAGTTACAGGGGTCCAACGAAAAAAAACAACTATTTGAATTCTTGTACAGCACATGGTGCATTGCGGTTTTCCGACCATCCTACGTACCAACGTTTGCTTCCAAATGTACACGGAGACATGTGTCTACACATGTTACCGCGCAGTTACAGAGCAACTCAGGCATTCGGATCTGAACATATAAAGATCCTGCACAAGGAAATTGACTCGAACCACAGCCTGAAATGTAAAATGACTCGAACCACCGCCTGGAATGTACAAGGAGTGTACGTCAAATCTGGTTTCTGCAACCAGCGCTCCCTCGCCTTGGATCCATGGCTGCTGCCAGAATATCTCGCCGAACATGCACCCAGAGCAGGCAGGCAATCGATATCGTAGACCGATCTCTCGTTAACTTATCCTCATATTCCGTAACAAAGCGTCTTTGTTCCGATTCCGTACGCGCGTCGCTGCAAGGGGTCTGTGGGTTTCCTGTGAACGGATCAGATCGTCTCTGCACTTCTCGGCCTCAGACATCCGTCGATCTTCCTGCGTCGTGTGAGCGGCTTGGAAGCTCTGCTCACGGGGCCGAGGAAGCAAGAGAGGGGGCAAGGGAGGGAGCAGGAGCACCGCTTTTGGCCGCCGTTGCTCGATCATGCGACACAATAACGCGAGCAGGAGGACCAGCGGACTATGGAGGCCTCTCTGGTTTCATCCCCGCGTCTGATCCCCGCCGCCACCGCTCCCCGCACGCGCAGTGGCTTGTCGAGGCGAAGGAGTCTAGCCGCTGGACTAGAGTAGGTCCCCGGCTCGCGGGACAACATTTAGGAAGAAGATCCAGCGTTGCGGCGACACCCTCTGTTGTCACCCTGTCACGACAGAGCTCAGTGGTTACCAGAGTCGTGAATGGCGAAGCAGGTAGCGACCGTCTGCTTATTGGCCAGCAGAGGCGTCTGATAACCGGCCTCGTGAGCTCCCTGGACGCAGAAAAGGCGCGATCAGTCGGAGTGAACGATGGCAAAGAAGGGGAGCAGGGAGAGGGGAGTACACAAGACAAAAACGAGCGCAACAACAGGAGGGAGCAGATTGGGGAGGAGGATAGCAGGAGCAGGGGGGAAGGAGGGGAGAGGGAAGAATACGAGTCAATGGACGAGGAGAATTTGGGGTGGCGGTCGCACTGGGGCTTTAAGCTCATTGTTGCTGCCACCATTGTTGGGGTCGCGATTAACGCGTTTCCTCTCATGGGTGAGTGTCATCTCAGCTCATGGGTGAGTGTCATCTCAGCTCATGGGTGAGTGTCATCTCATCTTAGCTTGGGTGTGATCTCAGCTCATGAATGAGTGTTGTCTCAGTTGACGAATGAGTATCATCTCAGCTCATGTGAGTGTCATCTCAGCTCATGTGAGTGTCATCTCAGCTCATGTGAGTGTCATCTCAGCTCATGTGAGTGTCATATCAGCTTATTGATGAGTGTCATATCAGCTTATTGATGAGTGTCATCTCAGCTCATGTGAGTACCATCTTAGTTTATGAAATATAGCCGACACTCTTATTCATCCGGTTTCCCGTCCCCTTGCTCCCCTCCACACTAGGAGACTCGCTTATCCGCCATTCCATCGCTCTCCTCAGGGCCAAGGACCCTTTCCTCAGGCGATCGGGAGCGTACCGCCTCGCCTTCATTGCCTCCAATGGTGAGCTCCAGCTTTGCCACAGAAGCCAAGTTTTGACTCAAAGCTGGTTCAGACCCAAAGGCCAAGTTTTGACACAAAAGCCAAGTTCCAACTTAAAAGCCAAGCCAAGTTATGACTCAAAAGCCAAGGACTGACCGAAAAGCCAAATTCTGACCTAATATCCAAGTTAACTCATAAGTCAAGTCCCTGTGGCTGCCGCCGTTTCTGCCTGCACTGATCTTACAAAACAGCAATATATTTGTGGGTTAACCATGCACGTCTTCTTCCCTGGCCCTCATGCATCTTAAGCCCCTTGCCACCTACAGCGTGTTATTGACCTTGCTGCTCTCTCGCTAATCCACTTCTTTCCCTCCTTCTCCTCCCCCACCAGGTGAGACTCGCATGAAAATCATGGAAGCTGGAGCTCTTCCGCACCTCCTGCTCCTCCTCGAATCCCCGTTTCACCACACTGAAGCTACCCCTCGTCCCTCCTCCCCCGCTCTTCCCCTCTCCATCTTCATTCCCTCATTCTCCCCTGCCAGATGAGACTCGCATGAAAATCATGGAAGCTGGAGCTCTTCCACACCTCCTGCTCCTCCTCGAATCCCCTTTTCACCACACTGAAGCAACCCCTCATCCTTCCTCCCCTCCTCTTGCAAATCCTCCTCCTCTTGCCCCTCCTCCACTCGGCGCCCCTCCTCTTTCGCCTTCTGAAAAGCGCACGGTCAAGGAAGCACTCACCTGCCTCACCCACCTGGCTCAATCAGGTGAGCTTTTCATTTCCGTTTCAACTTGTGCTGCTTCTTCCACTAGCTCCCCCTCCTCTTTCGCCTTCGAAGAGGCACCTGCCTCACCCACCTGACTCTTTCAGGTAAGATTAGGTGCTTTTGAGGTAGCCACACAGGTGTCTGTGTCTGCACCCACGCTGCTTCTTCGGAAGCTTCTTCAGGTGCTTGCTGTCTCTCTCTATCTGTTGCAGCTCTTTCATCCCCTCCCACCTCTGAGACATCCTCAAAGCATTCGCTCTGCTGCTTCCTCTTTCACTCATCTGTCACCTACTATGGCATGATCAAGTCATCCTAACAGCTGGGTTCAGTGTTTCATTTAAAAATCATCATTCTGACAAAACCCTGTCATTTTTTCTGGTCCAGACGCAGCAGCGCACGCCATGGTTGCAGCCGGTGCTGTAGCAAGACTGCAGCAAGCAGCAGATTGCATCACACTTCGAAAAGGCGATCAGCTGGACAAGCTCCTAGGGCCGTTGGATGCTCTTGTTTCCCACCTTGTCTCTGCTGGTGTAACCAGTTAGCATGTTCTATGCAGAACTGTACGGGACTGTATCAGTGCATTATTTTGTGCTGTATGGATGTAGTACGGTACTTGCTGTACATGAGATCTACATATGGAGGCACAGGGTGCGCAAAACCTATTTGCCTTTTCCAGCATGGCACGCATGCAGGCCCCAAGTTGCCTACTACATACGGTATCTTAATTGCATTCGTCTGACTGACGGATCTACCGTGATCTCCCGGTTACAAGACCCCCCCGCATAAAAGCCCCGTGGGTCTTCTATCCGGACCAGGGGTCTTTTATTAGGTCAGTCCTGGAGAGGACCCGTCTTTTGACCCAAATCATTATAAGACCCCCCCTCAGGCTATAATGAGTGGTGTTAGTTCATGAGCTGGTTAGCGAGTCACACAAAAAAACCACCAAATTCCCTTCGTCAGCCGAATTTGTGGTCAAGGGAGTCAAGATGCCACATCAATCACGCATTTTTGCCGCCCTTCAGGCAAGAAATGCTGACGTGCCTGTCATTATTCGACATTTCTGAACGTGCGGAAAGGAATCAGGGAGACTCGAGTGCGAGAATCTGAGAATGAATTTCCGTGCTGTTAAAACCAGGGTGCACATTCAACGCGGTTCGGCTTGAGATGTTGGGAAGGGGGTTTGGAGAAAAACAGTGATTGGCTCACGAGGGGCGACAAAAAAATGATTCCGCTAGAGCTTCGGGCATTTCGTAGGTGGCGGGAGGGGGTGAAATGGCGGGAGTGGGTGAAACCGAATGGCGGGAGGGATGAAACAGATTGGCGGGAGGGGGGGGGAACGAAATTGCGGGGGAGGGGGGAAACAAAATTGCGGGGGAGGGGGGAAACGAATTTCGACGGGGAGGGGGAAATGAAATTGCGGGGGCGTGGGGAAACGAAATTGCGGGGGAGGGGGGAAACGAATTTCGACTTGAAGGGGTTGAAAGCACACCTCGTAACCCACTCAGTCAAGGGATAACCTTTGATGCACATTCAGCTGAATGTGCACCCCGGTTTTAAGGAATCCAAAATTCAGTACAGAAATTTTCGAATTTCTTCGACACTGCACTACACAATCCATTTTTTAGTAATTAATAGATGTCCAGGGGTCTTATGCACTATATGCCATTACATAAGACCCCACAACCCATTTCAAGCACATTTAGGATAAGACCCCCGGGGCTTCTAACCGGGAGATCACGGTACCAAGGGTTCTCAAATTGATCCAAAAAGGAACTGGATGATTGTCAACGGTTACGGTACTTACGAACTTCATACATGGAACCATTCGGTCTTGTTGCCAACAGAACAACGTCAGGTGGCCAGAAGCCAGGACGATGTCTCACGCACTTTGCAGTGATGTTACATTCTTGTGTCCATTCCATGGATATCGGAAAATGGATGTACCTACCGTCCATGAGGGCTACGTCGATGCATCTGGATGCAAGTGTGTGCGAGAAATGATCACATGCAGGGAGAAAAGGGCAAGTTGACATCAAATAGAGCGAACGCAACCAAAGAGGTGGGTGATTAAATGCAGGGGAAAGGGGTGATGGAGGGAAGTGGGGGGAGGAGGAGTGGGGGAAGGGGAAGAGGAAGAGGGAGGAGGCATGGGTAGGGGAAATGCAAGTAAGGTTCATGTTTCAGAAGCGATAACCCTGGAGTCACATCTGAAATATATTGCTTAGTACTGCATCCAACTTATAAGGTGTTTTGGTATTTAGACAAACAAATTGTACAAGGAAGGGCACATTAACTAGCAATGAATGGAATGATGGTAATAAATTAGTACAAGGTGGTCCAATCTGTGCTAATGCTACCAGGTCATCTCGCCCAAAAAGCTGAGATACGGTGATGTCTCACTCACATACTTTGCAGTGACGCTCCCGCTCTGTCAAACCTGCTCAGTACAAAATCAGACTTCAAAAAGCAAGAACAAAGACCCACGTTGCATGCATTGCATACCTTGCTCCCAGGATGTCCAGAGTACACTCAAGCAACCGTTGGTTGTATTCTCCATTACTTTTCAGAAACTTGCCAATTAAAGCAACCACTTTTTCCCAAAGATGTTGCTCTCTTGATGGTCGATATGAATGCAAGATGTTCCAGTCAACATACGACCTGCACAGTGAAGTCAACGTTTGAGTAGGTAGCATAACATTAGACCTGGTATGATCCTCGTGCCTCGAACAACACCAGATGGTCTTTCCTTAGAGTGAAGCTCCATGAGACACCACACAAGTCAATCACACGAATTTCAAGAAAATCAGGGACTAGGTGCTGAAAGAACGCCTCGACCTGCTCAGGCGTGAAATTTCGGTTAGCTGAATGATCCAACACTCAATACATGGTGCTGCACCACATACCAATGGAGAACGAGCAAAACCCAAAACGCTTAAAATGCTTCCTTTGTGAAGGAACGGCCCTGCCAATGTGAGCTGCTTTGGGATAAGATCAAGCCCAAGCGAAAATCACAACACCAACTCGCAGGAGGAATACCTGGTGCACCAAAGTAGAAAGCCGTGAGCCCCCATGAAGGACAAGAACATCAATAGGCCGTTTCTCCCAAGCCTCGGGCTTTAACACCTGTTGAAATACAATGGTAAGAAGAGCAGCATGAACGAGAATCTGTCAAAACAAGTCGAACCTCCGAATATAAGCCAGGAACAGGAGTGGCACTCGGATCAACAGGAAGCACCGCAGCTTGCCAAATCGCCAAGATGCTCCTTCCAACCCCATGAGTCTTCATGGAATTGCAAGGCTTGGTGAGCGGCAAGTTATACCGAAGAGCCAATTGCTTGCTGAACAAAGTCTCGTTTCCGAAAAACTCAAGTTTCAGATTCTTTTCCGATCCATTTCGAGCGGCCAGCCCAGAGGTCCTCAGCTTATCAGGTGTAATTTCGCCTTTCCGCAATAACTTAGCCATCGTCTTCGCCTTGTTTAGAAGTTTTCGGCCACCACCAGGATTGGGTGTCGTTATATCAGGCAGCACCAAATCCTCCATATAATAAACACCAGAATTGTCGTTATAGCTGGTGCGATCTCCCATAATGTCCAGATCTGTCGCCTCAGAGAGAGCTCTTAAAAGCTGGCTCTCCAAATCCATTTTCTCCCGGAGTGAAGAGTCCTTGAATGTATCAAATGAGAAGAGCCTTCCCTCGTTATGTCTGCCAGCCATGTAGAGTCCAGCAGCAAGGCACCTAGAATATTGGCCAGCCCAAGCTCCAAGCTCAACAATAACCCCTGCATCGAATGATTTGGGTTTATAGAACAGTGGACCAGAGTCAAAGTTGCTAGCGTACCGGAGGGTCTGGCGTACCTGACTCTTTGCATTCCATAGCTGCCAGGACGAGGGATTCGCAGTGTTGCCGTTCTTGCGCTGGTATAACGGTGCCGTCGTCAAACACGAATATGTTGGAAACTGATGTCAACATCTTGTTGTGTAATTCCTCCGAACTCTTTATAAAGTCCTTCGGCAAAGGTATTTCTGAATAATTTAAGCTTTTACGACGATTCATCAGTTCAGCGTGACCAGTTTGGGTTAGAGAGCGCCGATGAGAGTAGCTGACGCTGCGGGGATCCATAATCAAGCCTTTCCCTGTTGGAACTCCTACGTTCGACTTGTCGACAACAAAAACCAGAAGGGAAAGCATGAAAGTGGATGCGACTAGGGTTGGCAAATGGCAGTAACATGAACCTTTCAGATCATTTCTGATCATCGACTGGCTAGAACGAGGAATGGAGCCCACTCTTTCCGCCACAGAGCCTTCTGAGGTCATTCCTAATGTGCTTTGAGAGGATGGTCTTCTCTCCATAATCTCCAGTTTGCGACAAACAGGGTTTCGAGATTCTCAGAATGAGTGAAACCGCGAAGTGGTTCATGTTGTATAGGTTCAGTTCAGAGTAATTTTGAAGTGGTCGTGTCATTTGAGTTCAGCGTGAAGAAATCGCCCAGCTAGGTTTTCTACTCACGAAACAAGATTTCACCTGTTATCGCGCATTCAAAACAATAGCAGCTTCGAGCATAACAGCATCAGCAGGGTAACGCTGCCACTTTGTTTCGCAAAA
This sequence comes from Closterium sp. Naga37s-1, assembly GCA_947471745.1. NCBI lineage: Eukaryota > Viridiplantae > Streptophyta > Zygnematophyceae > Desmidiales > Closteriaceae > Closterium > Closterium sp. Naga37s-1. Next base: position 3,347,688 of record CANJKZ010000149.1, on the reverse strand, counting down.
ACGGAGCCATTTCTTTTAGCCCTTGCGACGTTCGCTGTTTCTTGACGAACTCAAACATATGGAATAAAGGAACCAATTGCGCGTTGTTGTCGTGGCACGATTCAAAGGTTCCGGTACAGTGTATTGTGCACAGCCTCCAAACTCAACAGATTCGGCTCGGAAACAGCTTAGGATCGAACCTAATCAGCATGGTCCGAGAATTCAACACAACGCCAGCACGAGTATTCCAAGACCAACAGAAATATTCGTCGTTCATGTCATCCCGGGGTCTCATCTCATAATCTCATTCACCTCGGCGAAACCAACCAACTGCACTGGATGGCATGAGCTGCGTATTGCGTTTCCTGTACGTGTAGTCATACCATAGTAGCCCGATGGGCCGTGACAGTCAGTGCATTGTCGGCTGTAGCCTGATATTGGTGGGGCGTGCACACCATGCCTTCAAGCGTGCATTTCCCCCAGCAACCACGCCCAGTACATCTGCATGCATGTGTTCCACATCCGACGTTTTCCCTCGTTTTCTATCAGACTTCTCGGACTCCTGGACTAGTCTCAAGGTTATGTTTTAGGCTCGACTTGCGACAGCATTTTCGTAGTTAAACTGTTCAGAAACAATCAGAGGGCTGTGCTCGTGACTGCTCTCTGCTTGGGAAAACCACCGCAGGAACATCGAAGATGGGTTTCTTTTGCTGCTTTTCTGGCTCGAACGTGAGTTACGAGAAGCTTGTGTTAGAAAACGTACTCTACCACGAGGTGTTCGATGAAAGCGGTCACTCTACTAATGAGTGTGCTTGAAAGCTCACTCCTTCTGAGCTGCGCCCAGCTTCTAGGAGTCCTATCATGACTACTTCCGGGCGACCCCTTAAAGACACGAGTGACTCTCCATCATTGACCGTAAATCCCTGGCAGGGATTGGTCGCGGGATCGATTTAGGTCTCCCGAATGACACCCAATCGAAGGCCAGAATCCGACCCATGAAATCCGACCGGAATGTTTTCCTGGGGAACCTGTCCGGGTTGGTCTCGCCGGGTCGAACCTTTTTTGCGATGTCTACTTCTTCTTCGCATTCGGTCGGCTTTCTGCTGCTTTCGTTTCACATCGTTCTTTCAGGCGAAAGAAGTTTCATTCGTGTTCCTCGTTTAGCAATCGCAGCCATCCCCGTGGTGATGAAGACGGTGGGCTGCGGACTGCATCATGCTTCCGCGGTACTCGCGATCGATAATGAATTTTCCGTTTTTCCTTCCCACGCTCCACTTTTTCCCGGATCAACCCTATCTTCCCCCTTTCTCCCCGCTTACTTCCTCTCCAACCTACTCCCCTTTCCGCCTCTCCTTCCTGGCAGGCAGCGCCCCCCCTCCCCTCCCCCCTCCCCCTTCTCCCCCCCCCCGTGATGCGGGCAGAGAGGGGTGGACGCCACGCTTGGTACTCGCGAAAGGGCCATTTAAGATCAAGAATAGACGCCATTTGCCATTTGACCTAACTCCCCACTCCCTTGTCCCCTCTTCCCCCCCTCAGAAGGCCATGACCTGAAGCCGGTGGCGATGCGCGCGGTGGGGGGGAACAGTACTCGCGCGAGGAGCTAAGGCGGGCGACGGGCGACTGGCGCACCAAGCTGGGGGAAGACGATCCTCCACACAACACACCCGAGTCCCCTCCACAATCCCCCTCCCTCCTCCCTTCCTGTTTCCCTTCATCCCATCCATTCCCCTCCCCACCCCCATCCCCTCCTTCCCCCCTTCCCCCCCTCCCCCTGAGCAGACCATGAGTAAAAGCTCGTGGTAATGAGGGCGGTGGAGGCGGAGGGCGCGCTGCCGCGGTACTTGCAGGACCATTTGTCCGCACTCCCCACTCTCACTCGCCTTCCCCTTTCCCCTCCACCCCCCCCTGCAGGCCATGAATTGGAGCCGGTGGTAATGAGGGCGGTGGGGGGGGACGGCGCGCTGCCGCGGTACTCGCAGGAGGAGCTGCGGCGGGCGACGGGCGACTGGCGCACCAAGCTGGGGGAAGGCGGCTTCGGCGCCGTCTACAAGGGCATGCTGCTGCTGCCACGGGGGGGCGATGGGGACGGGGGAGAAGACGGGGTAGGAGATGGGGGAGAAGATGGGGAAGGGAGCGGGGGAGGGGACGTGGATCATAGGGAAGGGAACGGGGGAAGGGGGGACGAACGGGATGAGGAGGAGGTGGAAGGGGGGATGGGGCCTGGGATGGATGGTTTGGAAGTGGTGGAAGTGGGTGGGAGGGAGTTTGTTCCGGTGGCGGTGAAGATTTGCTTGACTGACGATGTGGAGAGCGGGGCACGAGAACAGCTGCTGGTGAGTGGAAGATACTGTAGCAAGGGAGTCGAAACGGACACTCACAAATGAACACTTATCTGGTGAGTCGTGAAATGAACACTTACCTGATGAGTCACAAATGAACACTTATTTGGAAAATATCATCACGGATTAGCACCAATTCACTTCAACATTTCCACTCAATCTCCCTCACCCTTTCCTCCCTCGCTCCCCTCAGACCAAGTTGACCGTGAGTTCAGCTCTGCACAAGTTACATCTAATGGTTTGTTCAACCCCCCTCTCCCCTCTCCTCTCCCTCTCAACCTCCTATCCTCCCTCTCACACTTCTATCCCCCCCATCAGACGGAGATCATGACGATGACGGCTCTGCACCATCCCAACATTCTGCGGCTGCTGGGAATGGCTTTGATGGGCCGGAAACTTGCCATGGTCTCTGAGTTCGTCCCAGGGGGGGATGTTTCCCAGCGATTACAGAAAGGTACGGGGGGGTGAAATGCGGTGGGAATGGGGTGGGCTTCTCCACACGTGATGGCGAAAACTTGCCATGGTCTCTGAGTTCGTCCCAAGCGGAGATCCCAACGATAACAGAAAGGTAGAGGGGGGGGGGGGGAGGGGGGGGGTGTAAAATGCGGTGGGAATGGGGTGGGCATTTGCACACATGATGGGGGCGAAACTTGCAATGGTCGTTTTGAGTTTGTCCCAGGCAGGAGATGTTTCCCAACGAACAAAAGAGGTATGGGAGGGTGGAATGCGGTGGGCATGTGCACGCACACATATTGAGGCGAACCCTTGCCATGGTCTGTGAGTTCGTCCCAGGCGGGGATGTTTCCCAGCGCATCAAGAGAAGTAGTGTGGTGTCGTCAGGTGTTGTGCGGTGTAATGCGGTACCATGCGATGTGATGGTGCATTGTTTCCTACACTATGACGGGCCTGCGGGTGTGGAAGGACGCAACGTCTTCTGTGATAACAAATGGAACAATCCTAGCAGGGATCGAGCCTAGAAGGTGGGATCGAGCCTAGAAGGTGGGATCGAGCCTAGAAGGTGGGATCGAGCCTAGAAGGTGGGATCGAGCCTAGCAGGTGGGATCGAGCCTAGCAGGTGGGATCGAGCCTAGCAGGTCGGGACTAGCATAGGCATATCCCCTTCTTCCTCTGGCTCCCTTCCTCCCCACTCCCCTCCCCTCCCGCCCCATCTGCTCACAAGCACTAGAGAGTGTGGCCACAGTGGCATGAGTAAACAGCCTACCTCTCCCTTCCAACAGACCTTTATTAGCAGCAGTCAGTGCGGCAGAGAAACTCGCGTGAATCTTGCTCGTAAGTCCTTGCGTGTGCGCTCGCTCACACATGTCCCTCTCTCACCCCTATCCCCCTGCTCCCTCCCAGCCTCACTCCTACCCCCCTGCTCTCCCACTCTCACCCTTACCCCCCATGCTCCCTCCCACTTCCTCTTCCCCCATGTGTGCAAGCAGCAGCCAAAGGCACAGAGCCCTTCCCCTGGAAGGACCGGCTGCGCGTAGCCAGGGGGAGTCTTGAGGGGCTGGCAGCCATTCACAGGGAGGGGTTCAGTCTCTGAGTCGACTCAACCCCCCCCCACCCCCTTTTTCCCCTCCTGCTCCCCTGCCTTCCCCTGTGTGTGCAAGCAGCAGCCAAAGGCACAGAGCCCTTCCCTTGGAAGGAGCGGCTGCGTGTAGCCAGGGGGAGTCTTGAGGGGCTGGCAGCCATTCACAGAGAGGGATTCATTCACCGCGATTTCAAGGCCGCCAATGTTCTTGTAACAAAGGTGGGCTCCTCCTATGATATGCTTCTAAGGAAGGTGAGCTCCTATAATGTGCTTCTAACGAAGGTGAGCTCCTATGATGTGCTTCTCTCTCACCAAAGTTTGTCGCACGCTTTAGAGAGCACACCTACCAAACGTTTCGAAACATGTTTTCGGTCAAATCAGTACAAGCCTGGTCACACTTGTGCGCATTAGTCTACCCAAGAGCACACTCACAAAACGGTTCAAAACACATCATCATGGTTTCACCTCGGGATGCTTGAATTACAGATGTTGAGAATTGGGATGCGTGCTCGCCTTTTCACAAATTCTCAAGCCTCAAAATCCGTCTCACTACCCACGAAGCCCCCCCTGCTGGATGGAATTTACATGTTTCAAGACCGTCTCGTTGTTCCTCACATGGCGAGTTTTGGACCAACCATGACCAGCCAAGGCAAAGCACAACATAAGTTGCTGGCCTTGACTAGTTTCAACCATTCTCTGTTTCCGCTTGCATTGCAAGTACGTGTTTCTCCTCACGCTCATTCCCACAGTAGCGGACTTGGGATCCCAATGCATATCAGATCAGATCTACGGTCAGATCAGATTAGCCCAAGGCGTGTTTTGAGGCGCCTCAGGAGGCGTGTCAGAACAAAAACACATCTCCCACTTGCTGTTTCGTGTCCTTGAACTCAATCCGCATGTCTCCAGACGCTCATTCCCAAGGTGGCGGATTTCGGATTGGCCAAGGCATGCCAGGACAAGACACATGTCACGACGCGAGTGGCTGGGTCGTGGGGCTATATGGACCCATCGTACTTTGAGAGAGGTGAGCCGTTGACCCAGAAATTGTTCTGCCTGCTGCCATGGCTCAAGGCAACATGGACCCAGCGTTCTCAGAAGAGGTGAGTCGGCGTGTTGGCTGGCCCTCTTGTTGCATAGATTCAGTCTCCTTGCGATGGCTGTGTGGTCTGCCTCCTCCTGTGATCATGGCTCAGGTATGCCTCCTGTGATCATGGCTCAGTTATGCCTCCTGTGATCATGGCTCAGGTATGCCTCCTGTGATCATGGTTCAGGTATGTGCAGCATACTCTCAATCTATAATCAGCAAGGCCAGCTGCTCCAGACATTGTCTTTCTCAAAAGTTTCTCATATGGGGAGCAGTGAGCTGGCTCTTGGCACGTCTTAATTAGTGTGAAATTTACGAGGTGCTGTCATTCAAGAGTCGTTCCCACCATCTCCCTCTGCTGTCATTGTGTCATTTGCAATTCATGTGCCCCCTCACTCACCCCTGGCGATTTGTACACCCTCACACGCACCCAGCCCCGTGTAATCCCTGCCCTCTCACACTCAACCCCTTGCAACCCGAGTGCCCTCACACATACTTCCTTGCATCAGCTGAACCCAGAAGCTTCATGGTGACCTTGCTGTCCTGGCAGTCCCTATTGCATGTATAGAAATGAAATTCTGCACATGACTCTTGCAGTCCTCATCCTCGTTCCTCCCGTTCGTTTAGATCTGCCTCACAATGTAACAGCTTGTAATGAAGCACCTTGTAATGACGCGCTTCCTCGCGTCACGTCTCACGCCGATCCATCCAGTGCCCAAGTTATGAGACCTCTCAAGACTCCCATCCGTGTATCCCGGTTTATCTTTCCACCCTTTCTCCACTTCAGGCTTCTTAACAACGCATTGCGACACGTATGCCTTTGGCGTTTTCCTGCTAGAGCTCGTCTCAGGGCGCGGTGTGCTGGACGGTTTTTTTCCAGGAGTAGAATTACTTTCGCGGGATCTCGCATGCGCGGATTATGCCGAGGTGTTTGACAGAAACCTGGAGGGGCAATGGACGCGGGAGCAAGCGGAGGTTCTGGTGGGCATGATGCGAGATGCGATTCAGAGTGACTGGGCTGATCGACCCACTATGGAGCAATTGCTTGCGAAGTGGAGGGATAATCTGAATCTAGAAGAGTAGATTAACACTTATGGTTTGCGTTGTGACTCACCATACGGCATGCGAAACAGTGTAAATATCAAAAGGTGAAGGATAGGTAACCACTGTGCACAAGGGAGCCATGGGGTGGGGGGTGTGTGTGGTGTGGATTCATTGTTGCAGTAATACAAACCCCTTGTGTAATTGCAGGGGGTCCCTCCCAGCCCCACCCCCCGCCAACCCCAATATTGTCCGCGCTTGTGTCTTGACAGAAACCTGATTACGGTATTCCAACCTTTGCTTTCCGCAGCTCTAATGTGTACCGCAGCTAGTTGGACCAAGACGGGGGGGGGGGGGGCGTGTTAGAATACGGAAACAGGAATGTTGCATTGAGTAGGGTTGTGGGTACAAGTAGGAAACCCTAAGGGGTTGTACTCACTAGAGTATGCCCCACTACAGCCTAGAGAATACAAACATAGTTTGACACACCCCCATAGGCAAAGTGGGGGATAGCAAACACAACGGACGGTCACAAGACCAGTCAAGCAAGAGAACAAATCTAAGCAAAGCTCAGGCTCGATCTCAAGATCAACACACATTCTGAGCACAAGCAAGTGGCCACAAGGCCAGCTCACATGAAGATTTTATAAAAGCAATTGCAGTACACTGATCACAACCTAGCAAGAGCAAACATGCAGGTATAATCACATATATCAGAGTACAACAAGTGCAAGGCAAGATCAAGAGATAAGCAGGTGTGGCAGAGTGGGCACAAGCCGAAGAGCAGTGTAGAAACGCTGATGATCACTAGACCCAAGGGCCTTGGTGAAGACATCAGCAGTGTTGGCCTGTGTGGCTACGTAAGCAAGACGAAGCTCACCACGCTGCTGCAGCTCTCGCGTGAGGAAGTAACGGAGAGGAATGTGCTTCGTTCTGTGCTCCAGTCTCTGGTCTTGACGCAAGGCAATCATGGCCTTGTTGTCGACGTACAGAACTGGAGAAGAACGAGGCCGCTCACCCAAGTCGGTCAGCAGGTAGGCCAGCCAGCGGAGCTCCTGTGCAGCCATAGCCCCAGCGTAGATCTCGGCCTCACAGCTGGAACTAAGTACAGAAGAAGAGCGAGTGGATCTCCACGAGACAGAACCAGTGCCAAGGCTGAAACTGTACCCCTGTGTCGACTGGCTGGTTGTCAACCCAAGAAGCGCCTGAGTGATCGGTGAGAACAACTGAACCCCGTCCTCCAAGCACAAGCCCCATGCCCGATTTACTGCACAAGTAACGCAATACCCTCTTCGCAGCTTCCCAGTGCACCTTTCGGTGTCTACCGGGAGCCATGTAGCGAGCCAGGAGGCTGAGAGGGTACGCGAGGTCAGGTCGTGTGCACGTCATCAGGTACATGAGGCAACCCACAAGCTCTGGGTACGGACCATTCGACTCTACGGACTCGTCCGAAGGTGGAGCTGAGAGCGAGTGGCCGGCAGACAGAGGAGTGGGTTGTGGCGAGGACCACGAGAAGTCGAAACGCTGAAGGACCTGCTGCACCATGTGTGACTGAGTGAGGGTGATGGTGCGGCGTGCTCTGTCCCAGGTGACCTGCAAGCCAAGATAGCTCCGCAGCTCACCCAGGTCAGTGCAGGTGTGTCTCTCCTGCAGCTCCGCCTTCACCAAGGCCAGAGCCTCAGTGTCAGCAGTAGCAAAAACCAAGTCGTCAACGTACACGAGAACGTAGAACGACGGCAGAGAAGTGTCTGTGCGCAGAAACATCGAAGGGTCAACAGTCGAAGGAACGAAGCCAAGAGCCGCAAGTAGTCCTCAGTATGTCGTGCCACTCACGGGGCGCTTGTCGTAGGCCGTAGACTGGTCGCCGAAGACTCCACTGGGTACCCTCAGGAAACGACCCAGTGAAGCCACGTGGGCGGCGCAACCCGATAGCCTCGTGAAGGCTGCCCTGAAGGAAGGCTGTCGAGAAGTCGAGGGAGTGCAGCTCGTAGTCGCGCTGTGCTGCAACGTAGCACCCGAAGAGTGGTCATCTTCGGGGTGGGGGAGAAGGTCTAGAAGAAGTCGACCCCCTCACGCTGACTGAAGCCTCGTGCAACGTAACGCGCCTTGAAGGCAGGCGGAGAACCCGGCGGCCTCTTCACCCTGAAAATCCACATGCCATCAACTATGTTCGCCCCAGGTGGGGGAACCTCGTCGACGTAGGTGCCTGTGGACTTCCAGGAAGCCATCTCTGCATCCATGGCTATCTGCCACTGAGAGGAGTACGGACCCGTGATCGCCTCTACGTAAGTGCGCGGGGTCGGGATGTCCAGTGCACCCGGGTCTCCCTCAGGGCAAAGTAGCGTGGACGCGAGATGAGGTGCAGCGGCCGCTAGGCACTCCAGCTCAAACTGTCTGTCCTCAAGAACGTCACAACCAAGGGCAAGCTCACCCCCGACGGACGGAGGACAGGAAGAGTCAAAACAAGACTCGCAGCGTAGTCAAGGCGGCACAAAGCAGCAAAGTCAACAAGCTCAGCAACTCAGGCAGACGCAGCAGCAGACTCAAAGGAAGGGTCAGTCACAACCGTGGCAAGGAGACTAGTGACAGTCGGACTGGCAGTACGAACAAGGTCTGACTCAGGGTCAGGAACGTGAGGAAGAGAAGACGCAGGAGGAGACGGCAGGCGAACACGCTGTGGAACAGAGGAAGGACAAAGCTGGAGCACGAGGACGGACAACACGACGACCGCGAACAGGTGTGGAAGCACGAGTCTCAGGCTCACAACGCTCAGTCAGGGACTCAGTCACCTCCGTGTGAGGAGCAGGAGCAGGCAGTGGGGAGCTAGGCACTAGCTGTGGCTGAGACTGGTCAATCTGTGGGAACAGCAACGGAGGAGTAGTACCAGCAACCGGGACCTCAGTAGCAGCAGGCGGGAGACTGAGAAGGTGACGAAGTGCAGACGGCTGCGGCTGAGTAGTCACACCCCCAGAACCTCGAGCCCCAGTAGGAACAGCACCCCAGAACCAGCACCACAGCTGTACCATCGGGACTGCCCCAACGGACAGCCCACTCGCGAAGCTGCTGCGGAGAGAGCGACCCCTGCCGACTAGCACCACCAACTCCAGTACCTCCAGTAGCACCTCCAGTGTCAGCACCGTTAGTACCCCCAACTCCATGAACAACAGCACTAGCACCTACAGGGCCAGCACCTCCAGTACCTCCAGTAGCACCTGTGCCTCCAGCACCAGTACCTCCAGCACGACCAACTCCAGGAACACCAGCACTAGCACCTCCAGGGCTAGCACCTCCAGAACCTGAAGTTCCAGCACGTCCAGCGCCACCACCAGGACTGCCCCAACGGACAGCCCACTCGCGAAGCCGCTCCGGCGAGAGAGGCTCCTGGCGACGTGAGCCAGGACTACCCGCAGCAGCAACCAGTACCTCCAGTAGCACCTGTGCCTCCAGCACCAGTACCTCCAGTACGGCCAACTCCAGGAACACCAGCACTAGCACCTCCAGGGCTAGCACCTCCAGAAGCTGAAGCTCCAGCACGTCCAGCGCCACCACCAGGACTGCCCCAACAGACAGCCCACTCGCGAAGCGGCTCCGGCGAGAGAGGCTCCTGGCGACGTGAGCCAGGACTACCCGCGGCAGCACCCACAGCAGCAGCAACTCCAGTACCTCCAGTAGCACCTGTGCCTCCAGCACCAGTACCTCCAGCACGGCCAACTCCAGGAACACCAGCACTAGCACCTCCAGGGCCAGCACCTCCAGAACCTGCAGCTCCAGCACGTCCAGCGCCTCCACCAGGACTGCCCCAACGGACAGCCCACTCGCGAAGCCGCTTCGGCGAGAGAGTCTCCTACCGACGTGCACCAGCACCACCAGCACCAGCACCACCAGCACCAGCACCTCCACCCGCAGAACCTCCAGCAGCAGCACCTCCAGCACCCACTGCACTCGTAGGACTCGCAGCACCCCCAGAGCCAGCACCCCCAGATTCCGCACCCCCAGTGTCACCACCTCCAACAGCACCAGAGTCCACAGAGACGGGCCGCAGAGGCGGTGAAGACGGTCGAGGCGGAAAGCCAAGAGGGACCGCCAAGCGCGCGGAGCGGCGAGGGGCCACGGTGTCGGTATCAGTCTGGTCACCCCCCTCAGCTGGGCCAAAGGTGTCTGAGGAGACCTCCAAAGGCTCAACCAAGGGGGGTGGGTCTACCTGAGACACACCTGAGGGAGCGGGACCGGGAAGAGGGAGGGGGGCTACCAGGGGGGGTCGTCCACCAGGGAGAGAGGCGGGAGGGGTACCGGGGAACTGCGGTGGGGGTGAAGACGGTAGAAGCAGACGGACTCGTCAAAGGTGACATCGCGGGAGGACAGCACACGACGAGAGCCCGGGTGGTAAAACTGCCAGGGCGGTGCGTCGGTGGGAAAGCCAAGGAACACGCACCGAAGAGTGCGTGGAGAGAGCTTGCCCGCAGACAAATCGCGGACAAGAGAGAGGGAACCCCATACCCGAAACGCCGACGCATCACCATGTTACGAAGGTAACTATCGAATGAATTGATTGAGAAACAAGCAGTACAAGGATGGATATAGGAAACCCTAACTGAACCTTGGGCAAAGTGTAACACACCTAGACTAACACACATAAACTATAACAAATATAGTTTGACACACCCCCATAGTCTAGGTGACAGTAGTCCTGTGGAAATCAACACACAACCCATGAGCAAGGGTCACATGACCAGTTCACAAGAACAAAGCAGCTCTCGGGGTGGATCTCAAGATCACCACACGGTCCGAGAACAAGCAAGGGGCCACAAGGCCAGTCCACATGCAAGTATATAGCAGATATAAGAGATGCAATAGTACAAGACATGCATGACAAGCATCTCTACAGAAGCAAGGGGCCACAAGGCCTGTCCACAAGCAGATATATGTAGCAAATATAAAGAGATGCAATAGTACAAGACAAAGCATCTCTACACAAGCAAGTGAGGGCCTGTAGACACAAGGCCAAGCTGGGTGCAGAAACGCTGGTGGTCACAAGGCGGCAACGCCTTGGTGAAGATATCTGCAGTGTTGGCCTCAGAGTCCACACGTCGCACGAGTGCCTGGCCACGCTGCTGCAACTCTCGCAGAAGGAAGTAACGAAGCTGGATGTGCTTCGCCTTCACAACCAGTCGGGGCTCATCGCACAACAGGATAGCAGACCTGTTGTCGGCGAACAAGACTGGGGGAGAGCGGGGCCGCTCACCAAGGTAGGTGAGGAGAAAAGACAGCCAGCGAAGCTCCTGGGCGGCCATGGCCGCATCGTACACCTCTGCCTCACAGCTGGAACTAGAGACGGACGACGCCCGAGTTGACCTCCACGAAACAGCTCCGGTCCCAAGGCTGAAGCAGTAACCCTGTGTAGACCGCAACGACTCTGCGTCGTCGGCCCACGACGAGTCCGAGAAACCTGTAAGTGTAACTGGCTGCTTCCCTCCAAGGACAAGTCCCATGCCTGATGTACTCGCCACATACTTTGCCACCCTCTTAGCAGCGTACCAGTGGGAAGGTCAGTGTCTCCCAGGCGCAACAAAGCGCGCAAGGACGCTAAGAGGGTAATCTAGGTCAGGGCGTGTACAGGTCATCAGGTACATGAGACAACCCACCAGCTCAGGATATGGACCACTGGACTCAAATGGCTCGTCCGAAGGTGGAGCCGTGAGCCCATGATCCACAGCAAGAGTGGTGGGCTGTACCTTGGAGATCGGGAAGCGAAACCACGTGAGGATCTGCTCGACCATATGCGACTGCGTCAGCGTAATGGTGCGAGCTGCCCTGTCCCTGGTGATCTGCAGGCCAAGGTAGTGCTGCAGCTCACCAAGGTTAGTGCAAGTGTGTCTCCTCTGCAGTTCCTCATTCACGGAGGCCAGCGCGCGTCGGTCGGGAGTGGCAAACACCAGGTCGTCAACGTAGACCAGGACAAAGAACGGGGTCGAGCCACGGCGGACGAACAGTGACGGGTCAGCAGTCGACGGAAAGAAGTCAAGCGCTGCAAGGGTCGAGCGAAGTGTGTCGTGCCACTCACGTGGAGCCTGACGCAGGCCGTAAACTGATCGAAGCAGCTGCCACTGGGTCCCAGGTGGGAAAGAGCCAGTGAAGCCAGGCGGGCGACGCAGCCAGATCTGCTCGTGCAGGCTCCCCTGAAGGAACGCGGTGGAAAAGTCCACGAAGTGCAACTCGTAGTCGCGCTGGGCTGCAATATGCAGCAACACCCGAAGAGTACTCATCTTCGGGGTGGGAGCGAAGGTCTAGAAGAAGTCCACCCCCTCTCGCTGACTGAAGCCTCTCGCCACGTAGCGCGCCTTAAACACTGGTGGTGATCCAGGCGGCCGCTTCACCTTGTAGAGCCATCGGCCACTAACGACGTTCGTCCCAGGTGGTGGGACTGCGTCGACGTAAGTGCCTGTGGACCTATAAGATGCCATCTCTGCCTCCTCAACTGCTATCCAGTACGAGGCCCAAGGTCCCGAGACCGCCTCAGCGTGATTGCGAGGGATCGGGATGTCAAGAGCGTCTGGATCACCCTCAGGGGCAAGCAGCATGGCGCAGAGATGAGGAACAGCGGCCGCAAGGAAACCGAGCTCGAACTGCCTGTCCTCCAGGACCTCCAGGGGAAAGACAGGTTCACCCCCAGAGGACGGAGAACGAGCAGGGCCACTCACCAGGTGAGCGGCGTAGTCAAGGCGGTGGGAAGAGGCAAAGCCAGCGACAGTGGTAACAAGAGCTAAGACAGACGACAGGGGTGCAGTCGGGTGAGTGACTAGCGCGGACAAAACACGGGAGACGACATGACGAGAGGCACGGAGGTAGTCGGACAACGGGTCGTGGAGCACAGTGAGGGACGACTCAGGAGGCTGTGGAAGGACCGGAGGAGGTGGAGCACGAGAGCGGAGAACAAGGTGAAACGGGCCGTCTGCACGGTAACGAGACCGACGGGGCTCTGGAGACACAGCACGACTGAGGGGAGAACGACGAGTCCACTGGGACGAGGAAAGGGACTGGACGGGGGGAACAGGAGGGGATGGTAGGGGACCACGAACAAAGCGTGCAGGTGCTGGGTCGGGCAGGTCGCGCAGTCGCAGTCGCTGCTGCTCCGCCTCATCTGGCGTCTGCTGCGACGGTACCTGCCCCTGCTGCTGCTCCTGTGGCTCCTCCTCTGCCCTCTCCTGCTGTGGCTGCAGCAGCACCCGCTGCTGCGACCGGGAGTCCTGTGCTACCCTCTCCTGCTGCGGTCGTGAATCCTCCTCTACTCTCTCCTGCTGTGTCTGTAACTGCACCTGCTGCTGCGGGCGGGGCTCCTGATCTACCCTCTCCTGGTGTGGCCGTGACTCCTCCTCTACTCTCTCCTGCTGCGACTGCATCTGCACCCGCTGCTGCACTCGTGACTCCTCCTCTACTATCTCCTGCTGCGGCTGCAACTGCACCTGCTGCTGCAGTCGTGACCCCTCCTCTGCTCTCTCCTGCTGCTTCTGTGACTCCTCCTCTACTCTCTCCCGCTGCTGCGGCTGAGACTGCTCCTGCTGCTGCTGCTGCTGCTGCTGCTGCTGTGCCCTCTCAAACCGCTCACGCTCCTCCCTCTCCAACCGAAGGAGACGCTGCTCACGGGTCAGGAAACGTACAGTGCGCGGTGTGGGCGCCACAGTGCCAATGCCTCCAGCTTCAGCACCCACAGAACCAGCACCTCCACCACCGACACCCCCGGGGCCTCCAGTATCTCCCGTAGGAACACCCCCAGGCTCCGCAGCAACAGGCCGCAGAGAAGAACGAGGAGGGAACTGCGGGACGGACGGGAAGCCAGGGGGTGACGCGGGGCGAGGCCGCCGACTCGAAGCTGCCGTGTCCTCCACTGGAGCGACCTCCACGCCCACACCCCCTGCACCCCCAGAGCCGACACCACCAGCTCCTGCAGCCCCGGTGCCCCCACCCTCCGCAACTGCACCTCCTGCACCCCCAGACACGACAGGGACGACTGGACGCCGCGGGGGGGACAACCGCGGAGTGACGTGTGACACACCTGACGGGGCAGGACGCGAAGGGGGGGGGCCTACCGGGGCGACTGGGGGGGGCTCAAGGGTGAGGAACAGCGGGGGGGAAAAGACCTCAGTACCTCGGTGGGGGCGACTCCTGTAGTAACAGGCAGACTCGTCGAACGTGACGTCCTGGGAACTGAAGAACTCGTAGGTGAGTGGGTCGTAGAACACCCAGCCGGCGATGTCTACAGGGAAGCCAAGAAAGACGCAGACACGAGTGCGCGAAGACAACTTGTTCGCGCCAGGGGCGCGAACGTGAGCCAGAGGACCCCAGACGCGGAAGTCAGCTGCTACGCCCGGAGAACATGTCCAAAGGGAGACCGGCGCCACCCATGGCCGTGCGTCACTGGGCCACATGTTCAGCTGGTGCGCGGCGTAGCGGACTGCCTGAGGCCACAGGAACTGGGGGGCACTGGCATGGCACATGGAGGTCCGGGCAACCTCTATGACCAGGCCGATGCGTCACTCGGCTACCCCGTTCTGCTGCGGCGAGGCTGGTAGCGTGTAAGACTGGATGATCCCTCGTCCCTGACAGAACGTCTCTAGGATAGTGGAAGAAAACTCACCACCACGGTCCGAGTGTAGACGAAGCCCACACAGGCCCTCGGTGCCACCCCACGCTAGTAGCCACAGCTCGAGGACGGTAGGCACGTCGGCCTTCCGTCGCAAGGGGAAAACCGTGGTGTAGCGGGAGTAGTCGTCCACCACAATCAGGAAGTAGCGCTCTTAACGTGGGCCAAGGACCGGGGAGGGGCCCCAGACGTCCAAGTGCAGGGTCTGGAAGGGAGCCGTGGTGGGGGGGAACGAGGAGGAGTGAGGGGTAGCGTGCTGCCGACCCTCGACGCAAGGAGTGCACGGCGGCGCAGGCGAGCGGGGAAGCGGGGCGAGCGACGCTGGGAGACCTGAGACCAGACGGTGATGTACCATCCTACTGAGACGTGGGAACGACGGGTGACCTAGACGGTGGTGCCAGAGGACCGACGGGTGGGTGAGTGACCGACAGTCGCACGACACAGCAGCTACCTGACCTGACCTGACTTGACCTGACTCAGTGTGGTGGGACCCAGTGTGTAGTGAGTACAGACCAGAGCCCGGCTCTCTGTGAAAAGTGGCCAGAGGGGCCCCAGTGGCACCCACTGTGCAGGAGGCAACAGGCTCGTCCAGTGGGAAAGTAGTGACTACACCAAGGTCGTGGAGGTGTCTGGAGGCGACTGAAAGGGGGGCGGGGGGGCGATGGGAGGCGACGCGGAGGCGACGGGAAGGTGGGGGGACGGGGAGGCGACGAGAAGCGACGCGGTGGCGATGGAAAGGGGGGGCGGGGAGGCGACGCGGAGGCGACGGGAAGGGGGGGACGGGGAGGCGACGCGGAGGCGACGGAAAGGGGGGGACAGGAAAGCGACGAGAGGCGACGCGTAGGCAACGGAAAGGGGGGACGGGGAGGCGACGGGAAGGGGGGGACGGGGAGGCGAAGAGAGGCGACGCGGAGGCGACGGAAAGGGGGACGGGGAGGCGACGGGAAGGGGGGGACGGGGAAGCGACGAGAGGCGACGGAAATGGGGGGACGGGGAGGCGACGGGAGGCAACGCGGAGGCGACGGGAAGGGGGGGGACGGGGAGGCGACGGGGAGGGGACGGGGCCGCGACGGGGAGGGGACGGGGGCGCGAGCTACACGGGCTCTACGGGTACGAGGCGCTTCGGGCTACGGGGTGCTTCGGGCTACGGGGCGCTTCGGGCTACGGGGCGCTTCGGGTTACAGGGCGGTGGGCCCAACGGATCGATCTAGCTCTATACCATGTTACGAAGGTAACTATCGAATGAATTGATTGAGAAACAAGCAGTACAAGGATGGATATAGGAAACCCTAACTGAACCTAGGGCAAAGTGTAACACACTTAGACTAACACACATAAACAATAACAAATATAGTTTGACACACCAACCTCGCCCGTCCACCGCAAAGTGGGGGAGGTCTCCGGGTGGGAGACACGGGGCCAGAGGTTGAGCTGCTCAGCGGCGTATGGGACCGCAAACGGCCACAGAAAATGGGGAGCAGCCGCATGGATCATGGAGGTGCGAGCAACCTCCATGACTAGACCAATGCGGCGCTCGGCAATCCCATTATGCTGTGGAGAGGCCGGAAGCGTGTACGACTGGACGATGCCCTCAGCACCACAGAAGTTCTCAAGGAGGCGGGAGCAAAACTCACCACCTCGGTCAGAGTGCAGCCGCAGGTCTGGGAGGTCCTCACGGAACCGAGCGCGAAGCTGGAGACGGACAGCGCGGATCCAGCGGATCAAGACACCGCGGACATCCGCCTTGCTCGATAAGGGGAAGACCGTGGTGTAGCGCGTGTAGTCGTCTAGAACCAGCAGAAAGTAGCGCTTGCTACCCTGTCCAGTGACGCGGGCGGGGCCCCACACGTCCATGTGCAGGGTCTACAGAGGAGCAGTGGTAGGAGGAAACGAGGAGGAGTGAGGAGCGGCGCGCTGCCGCCCCTCGACGCAGGGAAGGCAGGGCGGTGCAAGCGACCTCGGAAGCGGGGGCAGGGACCTGGGGAGACCAGACACAAGGAAACGGGAGTGCATGCCACGAAGGCGTGGCAAGGAGGGGTGGCCAAGACGGTGGTGCCAGAGGAGAGTCTGGTGCATGAGGATACGACACGAACAAGACGCAGCGACCTCAACCGACGCAGATACCTGACCTGACTCAGCTACCAGTGCAGACTCAGTGGTTAGTGTGTACAGGCCAGACCCAGGCCTCCGAGTGAACGTGGCAAGGTGCTCACCAGTGCGCGAGTCCGTACAGATCGCCACTAGCTCGCCTCCAGGCTGGGTGAGAGTGACCCACTGGTCCTGGAGGACAGAGGTAGCCACCAAGTTCTTAGCGAACGAGGGGAGGTGGAGACCTGTGAGGAGGCCGGAAGGGGCCGCTGGACAAGGGAGAACAGTAGCCCCACGCGCGACTACCGGGCCCCCGGAGGGGTCGGCCAGGGTGACAGGGACAGGGACTGTGAGCAGTGTGACTGTGGTGCTGTCGCGGAAGAAGCAACGAGACGCGCCTGAGTCGAGAGTAAAAGTGTGCAAGGCCTCCTCAGGCTCTGCACCTGTGCTAGCTGAGTCAAAAGCACCAAGACTAGCAGCCTCTACGCCACCAGGTGCCTCTCCACCCCCAGCACTAGTACCCCAAGCTCCGCCACCGGGGCTGCCTCACCGGACAGCCCTCTCACAAAGCTGCTGTGGGGAGAGAGTCTCCGGGGGACGCTGCTGTCCACCCCTAGAACCTCCGCGTCTACCAGCGGCACTACCAGCAGGAGTAGACTCACAGGGACCTCCAGTAGTAGCACCCCAGGCTCCGCCACCGCGGCTGCCCCACCGGACAGCCCTCTTGCGAAGCTGCTGCCGACGAGTACGAGGACCGCCCGCACTAGCACCTCCAGCTCTAGCACGGCTAGCTCCGCCACCGGGGCTGCCCCACCAGATAGCCCACTCGCGAAGCTGCTGCGGCGAGAGAGATTCCTGCACACTCGGCTGCCGCTGACGTAGGACAGTGGTAGTGGCCATGGGAGGCAGTGGCAGCTAGTAGCAGCAACTGCGCAGCAGTAGTAGCACAGGCGGTAGTAGCAGCGTAGCAACACTCGGGGCAAGGTGGCGCTAGTGCGGGACAGGGCAGCGCGGGGCAGCGCACACTGGTGGCAGCAGCACCTAGGGCGGCAGCACCTAGGGGGACAACACCTAGGGCAGCAGCAGGCGGCAGCACCTAAGGCGGTAGCAGCAGGCGGTAGCACCTAGGGCGGCAACACCTAGGGCGGCTGCAGAAGGCGGCAGCACCTAGGGCAGCAGGGCGCGCTGGGCGCTGGGCAGCAGGGCGCGCTGGCGCGCTGGGCAGCAGGGCGCGCTGGCGCTCTAGGCAGCGGGGCACGCTGGCGCGCTGGGCAGTGGGGCGCGCTGGCGCGTCGGGCAGCGGGGCGCGCTGGCGCGCTGGGCAGCGGGGCGCGCTGGCGCGTCGGGAAGCGGGGCGCGCTGGCGCGTTGGGCAGCAGGGCGCGCTGGCGCGCTGGGCAGCGGGGCGCGCTGGCGTGCAGGCAGTGCTCGGGCAGCATGCGGGCAGCAGGCGGGTGTCAGAATATTATGCTCTAGCCTGTAGTGGGGTGCTCTATAGCGAGTACAACCCTTCTAGGGTTTGCTATTTGTATCCTCATTCTTGCTAGTGCAACCCCCCTTCTTCTTTTTAAACTTTCACATGCTATCAGAGCAGGTCGATCCCCTTGGATCGACCCTGTGGGTGGGCTCACCACCTCGTTGCTTCCGCTGCAACTTCCACTACTACCTTCTGTGCCGCACGCCCCGTGGCGTGCGGCAGTTTTTCTTCCCGCCGTGCGCCCCGAGGCGCGCGGCGGTTTTCTGCCCGCCGTGCGCCCCGTGGCGCGCGGCGGTTCTCTGCCCGCTGTGCGCCCCGAGGCGCGCGGCGGGCTTCTACCCCGTCACTCGCCGCGTCGCCCTCGGGAGGCGCTGCGACGGGCGACGGGGACCCGCGCGTCGCCCCCCGTCGCCCGTCGTGGCCTGCGCGCGGCCCGTACAGCCGGCGCGCGGCCCGTACGGGCTGCGCCAGGCCTGCGCGCGGCCCGTACGGGCTGCGCCAGACCCGCGCGCGGCCCGTACGGGCTGCGCCAGACCCGCGCGCGGCCCGTACGGGCTGCGCCAGGCCCGCGCGCGGCCCGTACGGGCTGCGCCAGGCCCGCGCGCGGCTCGGGCCGCCTGCGCGCGGTTCGGGAGGCTGTGCCAGGCCCGTGGGCGGCCCTTTCCTCGCTGCCCCTGCCCTCCCCGCTGTCCCCCGTGCTTCTGCTGGCGCCCCACCCCTCCTACAGCCCGTTCTCCTGAATTAGGGTTTGGGGGTGAGGGGTATGGGGGTGAAACTACTGTGTGCCGTTCCCTGCTCCTCCTCCTCCTCCGTCTCCCTGTGCTGCAGCTGCCGCTGAGGGGGGGTGGACTTGTTGGAGCCGTTGGAGTGGTGCTAAGGGGGGGTGAAGGGGGAGTGGAGCTAGCGGTGTAGCAGCGGGTGTGTGTCAGGAGGGGTGGTACTGTTTGGGGGAGGTCGAGTGGAGGCAGCAGTCTTGTCGTCAGCAGCAGCAGCAGTCCGGAGGCTACAATCTCCGGTAGTCGCCAGTCGCCCGTGGGTCCGTTGCTCGTCTGCCGCTACTTTTAGCCGCGGGGCCAGTTACCCCAGTAGTCCGGAGCGTTGTTCCGGTAGCCACTGAGCCAGCAGCTCGTCTGTGTGTCTGCAGCGTCAGCAGTCGCCTCCCATCTTCTCTCCCCCACAGTCTCTCCTCCTCCTCACTTGCCCTCTGCGATAGCCTCTAGCTTTGCTCATAATTGTGAACTTTAAACTATTGCTTCTTGAACTTGTGCTCAGAATGTGTGGTGACATTGTGATCCACCCTGAGCTTGTACTGCTGTGCTTGCTCTGCTGATTACACCCCACTTTGGCTATGGGGGTGTGTCAGAATATTATGCTCTAGCCTGTAGTGGGGTGCTCTATAGCGAGTACAACCCTTCTAGGGTTTGCTATTTGTATCCTCATTCTTGCTAGTGCAACCCCCCTTCTTCTTTTTAAACTTTCACAGCGGGTAGGCAGCAGGGTGCGCGTGCAGAGCTCGCGGGCAGGCAGGGCGGCGCAGCTGCAGGCAGAGCGCGCGCGGGCAGGGCGGCGCTCAGGCAGGGCAGTAGGGCGCACGCGCGGGTAGGGCAGCAAGGGCGCGCAGCAGCATGGCAGCTGGGCGCGCTCGGGCAGGGCAGTAAGGCGCGCGCTGGCGCTAGGCAGCAGGGCAGGAAAAAAAAAATACAAGTCCGGGCAGGGCGGAACGTTCGGTGGGCCCTAAGGAACAAAGCTACTCTAATACCATGTTAGAATATGGAAACAAAAAATGTTGCATTGAGTAGGGTTGTGGGTACAAGTAGGAAACCCTAAGGGGTTGTACTCACTAGAGTATGCTCCACTACAGCCTAGAGAATACAAACATAGTTTGAAAGGGGGGTGGGGGGGGAGGGGGGACGATGTGGGTTTACTTATAATATGCAGGAACTGGGATAAGTAAATTGGCCAAATCAATACAAAACGTAGGCTAAGAAGTTTATAATAATGCACCATTCTCTGATGGCAATAAAGATACTACCAGCAGTGGGGATCCCTGATGATCCCCGCTGGTAGTATCCTTATTGCCATCAGAGAAAAGAGCCTGCCGGTAATTTTCGGCATTCCTTACCGCGTGCTTCAACCGTTTGTTCAGCCGTTACTGCTAACAGGGCTTGGCCAACCTTCGCGCGCTGCATTTGCCAAACCATGCATCGCTGGCCTGGCCGAGTCGGCCTACGCTTCGGGACTGTTGTTCAGGATCCGTCACTTTGAGAGCTTACGACGAAATCATTACTCAACTAAACGAAAATCCGCTCGGTAGAATTATGCGCCTTAGGCTTAGCTACCATCTCCAATTCGAATCAGCTAGAAAGATGGTCTAGAGAGTGAGAACTAAGTAAAAACGTCCAGCAGCCGCATGACTAGAGTGATGGAGGAAGTACAAGCATTAGGGCATAAGATGTTGGAGTTGGGGACTCCAAGAGAACCATGAGAGGGAAGGGGTTCTTCAAGAGCTAGAGAAGGATGGTAGGAACCTTCCTAGCATCAAGGATGCAACCCTCATCATGAGGTCCTTGAGGTGTCACATGCAAAATCCAATCTAGTTCGATTTTGCCTAGGTGTTGCAACATTTGCAACCCATGCTAGAAACTTCTAGCCACCCCAATCCAAAAGTCAGAGTTGGCTTCCTAACCACCCAACCAAAGATCCCTTTTATAGTCATGTCCCACTAATCGCCCAATGTAGATAACATCTCAAAATGAGATAGAATTCCCAAAGCTTGGAAATCTTGTAACTTGGGCGATCTTGGTCGGAATAAGGCGATCTTGGTATCGTTGGAAAGCTCTGGATTTCTCCTGCATGATCAAGCATTTAAACTTGGAGAAAACACAGAGATGATAATATCCAAAAGCCATGCACAATGACATATGCTCATGCAAACAATGCACGCATGAATAGCACGAGCACTCGGCAGGACGTTAGGATGACATGCACTCAGAATGACGTGCATCCAACAAACTCCCCCTCAGACTAACGGACTGCATGCACACACACTCACACACATGCACTCATGACACTGCTGCCCACACTAGTGCAATGCCATGCCACACATCTTAGCACATTTCCAATGTGCGCTCTCGGGAAGTCTCTTGGTGAGAAAATATGCCGCCTGCTTGCTAGCCTTCACATGGTGAAGTTCAACAATCCCCTCCTTCACCATCTGCCTCACCCATTGCCACTTAATCTTCATGTGCTTGTTTAGCCCATTCAGGATAGGATTATTGGCCATGCCAATAGCAGCCTCGCTGTCGGAGAAAATTGGTGTAGGTCCCTGCTGTTCAGCTCCCATGTCCTCCAGCAGCTTCCTCAGGAGCACAATCTCCTTGATGGCATGGTACATCGCCATGTACTCTGCCTTTCCGGAAGACTGAGCAATCTCACTCTGCTTCTTGGACCTCCAGCTGACTGGTCCACCTCCGACCATGCACACAAATCCGCCAACTGATGACTGATCCTCCTCCTCTGAGGCCCATGTGGCGTCGGTGAAGCACGACAACTTCAAGGTGTTTCAGCTGGCCGCTAGCTGAAAACTGAACACCAGCAGATGCCGTTGATCCGAGGTAGCGCACCAAGCGCTTTGCCACCTCTAACTGCTCCTCAGTGGGCCGCTGCACAACTCTGGCCAGCTGCCCCACTCCGAATGAAGCATCAGGTCGCGTATGCACTGCAGCATACATCACACTCCCAATAAGTGACTGGTACTCATTCTGCTGCTCATCCTCGAGTACATCATCCTCCTCAGCTGCCTTCTTCAACTTGAAGCCTGCAGGGAACGGCGTCATCACAGTGCGACCCCCAGTCACACCATAACGCTCCATGACACCAGAGATGTAGTGTGACTTATGCACCTTCAGCCACCTCCTCTCAACATCCCTCTCAATCTGCAGCCCCAAGTAGTAGTGGACATCCCCCAGCATCTTACACTTGAAGTTGTCCATCAGCAGCTTCTGTGTCCTCTCAATCTGCTCCATGGAAGGTGTCAAGAGCAGTATGTCGTCGACATACACCAGCAGCAAGAGCAGCTGCTCCCCCTCTCCAAGAAGAAACAAACTGTGATCCGCTTGGGACGTCTTGAAGCCTCCACCCAGCAGCACCTCCTCCAGCTTCTCGTACCAGCACCTGGGCGCTTGCTTAAGGCCATAGATAGCCTTCTTGAGCTTGCACACCCGGCTGGTCCCATCCTCATAGCCGTCGGGCTGCGCCATGTAGATATCCTCCAGCAGCACTCCATTGAGGAACGCAGTGGTGATATCCATCTGCTTCACGTGCCATCCCCTCACAGCTGCGCCAGGCAGCAAAGTCCTTAGTGTCACTGGCTTTGCAACGGGAGCGAAGATCTCCCCGAAGTCGATCTTCTCTTTCTGCTGAAACCCCTTGGTGACCAAGCGGCTCTTGAACCGCTCCAGCGCACCATCAGCTCCACTCTTCACCTTGAAGAACCACTTGCTGCTGATCGGCCGTCGCCCCTCGGGTAACTCAACAAGCTCCCAAGTCCCATTCTCAATGAGACTGTTGAACTCCGCATCCATGGCAGCCTTCCACTCCTCCTTCTGGGGTCCACTCAGTGCCTCCTCCAATGTAGCTGGTTCTCCAGGCAGGGGTGTGAAGAAACAGAAGGCCATCTCCTCATCATCTCCCTCATTCGCTTGAACCGCCATGGCACCTTGCTTGGGTCCTCCCAAACGGCTATACTTCAGCCTTGAAGGTGCTGCTGCTACTCTCTTCTCGCGGGTTGCAGTCTGCTGCCCATGTGGTGAAGCTCCTCTCTGCACACTCCTCTTGGTGACCTTGGCGTTTGCAGCAGGCTCGGGCTGAGTTGGTGAGTCCACACGTGCCGACTCATCCTCCAACCCCTCCTCCGCAGCAGGACCAGAAACTTGCTGCTCACCACCGCCACTGTGGTCACTGGTCAGCTCTGACCCATGGAGATCATCAAGGTGCAGCTGAACCTCCTCTACTGCAGACCGCTCAAACTCCTGCAGACGCAAGCCAATCTGCACCTGCTGCTGCTGCTGCTGCCAGTCCTTGTACATGACGTCCTCCACAAACTTGACGTCACGGCTGACCAGCGTCTTCTTGCTCTTGGGGTCCCACATCAGCCACCCCTTCGAGTCAGGAGCCATCCCAAGATGGACAGCCCACACAGCAGCAACTTCCAGCTTGTGCCTCTGCTCCTTAGGCACCATCACAAGCCCCATGCAGCCCCACACCCGCAGCATGTCAATTGATGACTTCTTCCCAAGCCAACGCTCATACGGCACCCAATGCTTGTCTCCAACATGTGTCAAGACCCTGTTCTTGACCGTGATGACATGGTGAACAACTTCAGGCCAGAACTTGTAGGGCATCCCTGCAGCCCCCAACAAGGTCTTCGCCGCCTCGCCAATGGTCCGGTTGGCACGCTCAGCAATGCCGTTCTGCTGCGGTGTTCCTGGGCACGTCAGCTGGTGTCGAATGCCGTTCCTCTTGAGAAACTTGGTGAATTCCGCTCCAAGGAACTCTCCACCACGGTCGCTCCTCAGCACCTTCACCAGCCGCATCGCTTGCCGCTCCACCATCGGCAACCAATCCTCCTTGATCGCCGCTGCAGCATCGCTCTTCTTGGACAAGGGACGTGCCCACGTGAAACGACTCCATTCGTCCACCATGGTGAGGAAGTACAGCACTCCCCCAGTTCCCTCTGTCTTCATAGGACCCACCAGGTCCATGTGCACCACCTCCAAGGGTGCTTTCGCCGATCCCTCCGCACGTGGAAACGGGAACTGCACAAACTTGTTTTGCATGCACGCCTCGCAACTGCCATAGTGAGCGCCATCTCCTTGCAGTTGCAGCCCATGCACACACTTCTCCTTGTGCATCACCTCCAATGTAGATACAGCCGCCGATGCCAAGTCTCCCTATCCGCTTGGCCCGAGGTAGCCGACGCCTTCACCGCCGCACTTCCTCCAATCAGCTCGTCTCCTTGCACACCTTGCCCCTCCTCCTCAGTGACGCTCTCCTCCATAGATGCCGCGGCTGCCGCCTTGCCCGATTTCCGCCAAGAGAGGACCGGGATCTGCCACATGCGCTTGTGGACATCTCCCTTCCGCTGCAGGTCCCAAATGAGGCGCTCGTCGTTGAAGGCACGATAGCGCTCCGAGCCAATCGTCTCGGTGTTCACACCCGCATCTCCCAATCGGCCGGTAGAAATCAGGTTCGTGCACAAGTCCGGCACCCACAGCACGTTATTCAGCCCCACGAGCTCTCCATCCGCTCCCATGAACTTGGCGCATCCCATGCCCATGACCTTGGCCTTGGCGCCCGTTGCGGATGTGACTGTAGAGATGGGTGCGGGCTGAATCTCATCAAGTAGATCCGCACGAGGAGTCATGTGCCAGGAGCTTCCCGAGTCAATCACCCAATGGGTGAGGGGGTGTAGGAGAACCTTGGCAGCCATGGCGGGGTCGGTTGCGCCTTCATTCACGAAGAAGAAGAACCCGGCCTTCCGCTCCTCAGATTTGCCGCCTTTCTCCTCATCCTTCTCCTCTCCACTAGCTCCCATGACTCCCCCACTCCTCTTGCCACCATGTTGGTTGCTTGATGAAGGCGGGGTCCAATCCTTTGGTCGTTGGTAGCACTTCCGCCAACGATGTTCGCGCTTCTTGCAGTAGAAGCACACCTCCCCTTGACCCCTGCCGCCATCCTCCTTAGGGTTGTCCTTGTTCTTGCCCTTCCACTTCTTCTTGAAGCCACTCTTTCTACCTCCAACTCCATAGCCAGTCCCCTCCTCCGAGCGCTCCACACTCCGCCGCCGCAAGTCCTCCTCTAGGATGCGCGCGCGAATGTAATCCACGCTCCACTGGGGCTGTTGAGAGTTGAGGTTGATCGCAAGGGCAGACCACGACTCCGGCAGCCGTATCACGATCTCCACGCATTGCACGAGCTCTGGGTACACCACACCGCCGCCTTGGAGCTCGTGAAGATGTCCCGCATCTCATCCAACACCGGTTGCATCGGCTCTCCATCAACGAACTTGATGTCGCGCAGCCGCCGCGCGAGTAGCACGATGCCGGTAGCATGTGTCGGTGAGTGCACATCCAGAAGCTTCCTCCAAGCCTTGGGGCCACACTCTGGATCACCCAAGAGGTCCTTGATGTGGTCAAGTTGTCGTCCGCCAACCGCTTGCACCATGAGCATGTACGCGTCGAATGACCGCTTCATCCATGCTCCTTTCAGCTCCGCGGCCTCCGGCATCTTCTCCTTCCCCTCCACCAAGTCCAATAGCTTGTACTGGGTGTACATCAGCCTCATGCGGAAGCTCCAGTGCTCGTAGTCCTCCCCCATGAATTTCTCAATAAAGAACGCCTTCACGGGATCCACGGTTGCAGGAGATGGTGTAGAAGATGACGGTAGCGTAGGGTTGGCTGGTTGGTGAGTCCCCACTCCACCACCAGCAACTCCCCCCTGGTCTCCAGCCTCTCTAGCTCCAGCCATCTCGCCATTAGCACCTCCGGAGTCCGTTCCAGTCATATTGAGGCCTTATGAACGGTGGAAACTTGAGAAATCGCTTAGAGAGAATTCTGCCAAAATTTCCGATTCTACAAAAATCGCCGTCGCGGACTGGAAACTTCGAAATAGAACGCGGTTCGAACACCAATCGAAAGTTCGCGAGCAGAGCTACTAGAAACTGGTCTTACTCGTCAACATTGGTTGATATTGGATGACGATTCGTCGTCTCAAAGTCGACTACCCGCTCTGATACCACTTGTTGTTCAGGATCCGTCACTTTGAGAGCTTACGACGAACTCATTACTCAACTAAACGCAAATCCGTAGAATTATGCGCCTTAGGTTTTAGCTACCATCTCCAATTCGAATCAGTTAGAAAGATGGTCTAGAGAGTGATAACCAAGTAAAAGCGTCCAGCAGTCGCATGACTAGAGTGATGGAGGAAGTACAAGCATTACGGCATAAGATGTTGGAGTTGGGGACTCCAAGAGAACCATGAGAGGGAAGGGGTTCTTCAAGAGCTAGAGAAGTGTTATGTGATGCTATCATTTGCATTCACGTCTGTCTGCCTCCCATCATATGTTCGTGCGTTGCATGCGTGGTGTGAGCGTGTGCAAGAATTTGTATTTGGTGTGGTTTGGATTTTCTGAGTGTGTGTGAATGTTATTTGGCTTGAGCAGATATCTGAAGTGACTCCTCTGCTCGAGAGCATTCCGACGAACCAAGGATCGCTTCAATCGGAGCACGAACACGAAAGTTACGAACATTTGAAGTTCGTATGCTTTTGATATTTGGTTGTGGCGACTATGGGAAGTTGTGGGGTTGACTCCATAAGGGGTATAGACATTTGGGGGTTGGGAAATTCGTCACTTCTACTGTAGTTGCTGCCATGTGGTTGGGAAAACCCAAACCAGGTTGGCAAGTGTGGCCAAGTTGGGGTGAGGTGGATTGTGGAGGTTGGGAAAGTGACAAAGGTCAAAGTTGGGCTGCCTATAGGGAAGGGATTTGGTGTGACTATGGGGTTTCCTTGGTTGGGGACTCATTGAGGACCTTCCCTCTCGTCCTCCTCTTCCCTCCTACCTGGTTTATTGCTACTCTTACTTTCTTGTGTGAACTTGTGAGTAAATTGTGATTGAGTTAAGTTTCTATGGCAGCATACCCCCTAGTGCGCCGAAATTCATAACTCGAGTTATACCCCATATTTTGATACGATTAAAATTGGGAAAGATAGCCACGGTAAAGGGCTACAACATACTCGAGTTTGAGGGAATTCTAACAATGCGGTTTTTGTCGACAACGTTTCTCGTGACGACGATGTTTCTGTCCAGAATTATAGTTGACGATTTTGAGATATTTCGTCCCCTAATCTTCATAGACTCCGTCCTTAGTTTCTAACAAGTGGTATCAGAGGTGATTAAGGACTTTGTGGAGAGTCTACTGAAGTGTGAAGACCCTCCTAGACCCACTATGGCCTGTGGGCTTGCCTAAGTGGAGTTCTGGAGGTGGGATGCGACTTCCGCTAAGGGGAAACTCTGCCGAAATTTCGTTGGCGCCGACACTTGTGAAAATATTGTGGATCTTCGGTGTGGACAGCAAAGGGGGGAGCTGAAACCTGTGATTGGGAGCAGAGGAAATGAGTCAAGGGAGTGGAGATGCAGCTGAGAAGAGGAATGAACCGCCACCATCCAAGATCGAGGCATTGGATGGCTCCAACTATGAGGAATGGAGCGGGCGGATGCGGAGTGCGTTTAAGCGCTACAAGCTGCTGAAACTTGCGATGGGAGAAGAGAAGATGCCGGAGGAAGGCGACGCCCGCGATCGTTGGATTGAGAAGAGCGCGGTGCTGTACGACCTCATCCTCCAGTCGGTCAACAACGACATGTTCCAGCACATCAAAGATTTGGTGGAGCTCGATGACTCGGGACCGAAGGCGTGGAAGCTACTTCGGGATGTGATTCAGCCCAACACGATGCCAATGGTGATTGTGTTGGAGAAGGAGCTGGCTGCCCTCTCCATGCGACCGGGTGATGATGTGAAGCCGGTCCTTGACAAGATCAAGGACACCTATGCGAGGATGGCAGCGGCGGGCAGCAATGTGTCGCAGATGCAGCAGTGCACCAAGATCATCTCGGTGCTCGACAACTCATGGGACAACCTGATCCCCACCCTCAACTCTCAGCAGGACCAGTGGACACCTGAGTGGCTACGGCAGCAGATTCTGCAGGAGGACTTCCGCAGGCGCCACACCGGAGGTGGTGCTGCCAACAAAACTGCTGAGGGGTATGGAGCTGCAGGAGGCAGCAGAGGAAGAGGGGGTGGGAGAGGCCGAGGCCGTGGGAGGAGCTTTGGCAGAGGGAGAGGCCGAGGTGACTACAACGAGGGGCATGGGAGCTCTGGTGGCAGGGGGAGCACCCGAATGGAGGGTGCGTGCTGGTACTGCAAGAAGGCTGAACATCCATGGTTCAAGTGTTTCAGCCGGCCTGAGGGATGGGCGCCCCCAGGCATGAAGCCGCCAAGTGGTGAACGTGCACGAGGTGGCGCTGTGCAAGGTTCAGGTGCACAAGGTGATGGTGCACAAGGTAAAGTCGACCCTGGGATGTTCCTCATGGTTGAGGATGTGAAAGGGAGTGAGGGTGATGTGGGTTCGGTTGGGAAGGTAGTGATGCACCTCCTCACTCACTGGGTGATCGATTCAGGTTTCACAAGTCACATGACCCCACGGGCAGATTTGCTTGACGAGGTAAAACCCCCTGGGAAGATCAAGTTTGTGGCTGCCGCTTCAGGTGCTTTGCTCCCTGTGATTGGTGTGGGGAATGCCAAGGTAATGGGAGCTAATGGGGGGCTTGTGGGGCTGGGGAATGTGCTGTTGGTTGAAGGTTTGTCCGCTAACCTTCTTTCTGTGCGCCGGCTGCAGAAGAGCAAGGCCAAAGTGACCTTCGGCCCAACCAGCTGCCGTGCAAAGCTTGGGAAGCTGTTGTTGTGGGATCTGGAGGAGAAGAACAGCTGCATCAAGGACCTGTGGCAGCTGCCCATCATCCCTTGGAGTGGGAAACCTCCAGCAACGGCAGCGGCAGCAGCAACGGCAAAGGCAACTGCGGGAGGAGAGGAGACTGCACCAACGGTTGGGGCCCTGGATGCAGTCAAGAAGGTGCAGCAACCACAGCAGCCACATGGTGAGGTGCTTGCTGGTGTGGATGCGACAGCTGCATGGGCAAAGGCTTCGCCTGGGAGTGGTGAGGCCGATTGGGAGACATGGCATGAAAGGCTATGCCATGTGAATTTTCCTATGCTGCAGAAGTTGGTTAAGGATGGGAGCTTGAAGGGGTTGGAGGTGAAGGGGGCAGCGAAGGAGATTGGGAGCTGCCCTACATGCCTTGAGACCAAATTCACAAAGTTTCCCTTCAGCAGCAGCACAGGACCAGCCAAGGCTCCACTTGCACTTGTGCACATGGATGTGGTGGGCCCCATGAGGGCCCTTTCTCTCTCGGGCAGCCGCTACTTCCTGACCATTGTGGATGACCACACGCGTGCAGTGTGGGTCTACCCTCTCAAGACTAAGGGGGAGGTGGCAGCGGCTGTTCTTAAGGAGTGGATGCCGAGAGCTCAAAGGGAGAGCGGACACAAAGTGAAGGTGATCCGCACTGACAACGGGGGAGAATTCATTGGCGCTGATTTTGAGGCGGTGCTGAAGAAGAAGGGGATCCAGCATCAGCTCACGGTGCCGTACAACCCTCAGCAGAACGGCGTGGCTGAGCGGTTCAACCGAACCCTGCAGGAAGGTGCTCGCACTCTCCTTGGGCGTGCAGGGCTGCCGGATCCGTTTTGGGTGACTGCACTGCGGCAGGTCGCCGTTGTGAAGAACCGGGTGCTGGCGACTGTGGGGCACAAGCAGTGGGTCCCCTACACCAAGTGGTATGGGAGTGCGCCAGCAGTCAACATGCTGAGAGCCTACGGCTGCATGGTGGTGTTTCATGTGCCGAAGGAGAAGAGGGGAAAGCTGGAAGCTTCTGGGAGATGGGGTGTGCACTTGGGGATTGCCAAGGATCACAAGGGCTGGTTGGTGTGAGAATTGACCAGCCAGAAGCTGACTGTTTCGAGGGATGTGAAGTTCCTTGAGTCACTGTACTACAAGGAGTTGAAGCAGCAGCAGCAGAAGCTTCCCACTACACCGCTGATCATTGAGGCTAATGAGGTGCAGCGGCCTTCGAGGCAAGTGCAGGTCACTGTCTCAGAGGAGGAGATATCTGGGGTGACTGAGGATGGGGGAGAACCTGAGGTGGAGGAGCAGCAGCAGCAGCAGCAGCAGCAGCAGGATGCTCCACCACGTGACCAACGTCCGAATGACCGTCCTAGGAGGGATGTGCGCCCTCCTAACAGGCTGACCTATCCTAGCTTTGGAAAGCCAAAGGTGGTACGGGCTGGGTGTGTGGCTGAGCATTGTGATGAGGAGGAGATAGCGCACTGCTATTGGGCAGCCGTCCCTGAGCCCAAGACTCTGGCCGAGGCATTGAGTGGGCCCGATGCTGAAAAGTGGAAGCAGAGTGTGAAGGAGGAGTATGACTCTCTACTGGAGAATGAGACGTGGGAGTTGTGTGAGCTGCCGAGCTCTATGCTCCTGTGGGGAAAGGCACAACACTGCGGGTGTCATTGGCAATGGCAGCAAACCGTGGATGGCGGGTGAAGCAGATGGACATTACCACCGCCTTCCTCAATGGGATCATTCTGGAGGAGCTGTACATGTTACAGCCTGAGGGTTTGGATGATGGGAGCGGCAGGGTGTGCAGGCTGAAGAAGGCCATCTATGGCCTGAAGCAGGCTCCTCGTGCATGGTACCAAAAGCTAGAGGAGACACTGCTGGCTGGGGGGTTCAAGAAGAGTGAGTGCGACCACAGCTTGTTCCTGTTGCAAGAGAAGGAGCAGTTCCTTATGCTCCTGGTGTATGTGGACGACATCCTGCTCTTCTCCGAGTCGTCTGCAATAATTGAGCGTGTGGAGGAAATGCTGGAGATGCAGTTTAAGTGCTCCAAGATGGGAGATGTGAAGTACTATTTGGGGATGCATGTGGAGAGGGACCTTGACAAGGGAGTGTTGAGGTTGCACCAGAGGAAGTATTGTGAGGGGCTGGCTGAGAAGTATGGGCTGCAAGATGGAGGAAAGCCAGCCACCCCACTACCATCGGGGTTCACTGTGGAGCCCTGTGCTGATGAGGAGGTGGTGGGTGAGAGTGACAGGAAGCTGTTTCATTCCATGGTTGGGGCGCTCAACTATGCGGCTAACCACACGCGGCCTGACATTGCCTTTGCAACATCCAGGCTTGCCAGTGTGGTTTCACGCCCCAGTCATGAGCAGCTGGAAGCGACCAAGAGGTTGGTCCGCTATGTGAGTGCAACGGCATCAGTGGGTTTGGAGTATAGTGCTGCTCGACAGAGGCTGCAAAGGGGTGCAGCTGATTTGAGCAAGGGGGAGATGCTCATGACCTGCTACACTGACGCTAGCTTCAACTCTGTGAAGACGAACGGCACCAGCATTGGAGGCTATGTGTGCCTGTTTGAAGGTGGTGCAGTGAGCTGGCGCAGCAAGAAGCAGAACGAGGTGGGGCAGTCCTCGTGTGAGACAGAGTACATGGCCCTGCATCACGGGGCAAAGGAGGTGGTGTGGCTGAGGCGTTTGTTGGAGGAGATCGGAGTGTGCCAGAGGGAGCCAACTGTGATTTTCTGTGACAACGAGTCGGCTGTGAAGCTTGCTAAGAACGCTTGCCTTCATGGGCTGACGAAGCACATCAGGCCCAAGTGGCACTGGGTGAGAAGGCTCCTGGACAAGTAGGTGCGGCTGGAGGTTGTAAAGACCCATCAGCAGGCGGCTGACATTCTCACCAAGCGCCTGGCTCAAACTGAGCATTGGAAGGGCATGAAACTTGCTGGAATGAGTGTGCATTGAGGGTGCATGCATGAGCTGAAGCATGTGGGATGATGGTTGGCAGCCAGAGGGGGAGTTTGTTATGTGATGCTATCATATGCATTCACGTCTGTCTGCCTCCCATCATATGTTCGTGCGTTGCATGCGTGGTGTGAGCGTGTGCAAGAATTTGTATTTGGTGTGGTTTGGATTTTCTGAGTGTGTGTGAATGTTATTTGGCTTGAGCAGATATCTGAAGTGACTCCTCTGCTCGAGAGCATTCCGACGAACCAAGGATCGCTTCAATCGGAGCACGAACACGAAAGTTACGAACATTTGAAGTTCGTATGCTTTTGATATTTGGTTGTGGCGACTATGGGAAGTTGTGGGGTTGACTCCATAAGGGGTATAGACATTTGGGGGTTGGGAAATTCGTCACTTCTACTATAGTTGCTGCCATGTGGTTGGGAAAACCCAAACCAGGTTGGCAAGTGTGGCCAAGTTGGGGTGAGGTGGATTGTGGAGGTTGGGAAAGTGACAAAGGTCAAAGTTGGGGTGCCTATAGGGAAGGGATTTGGTGTGACTATGGGGTTTCCCTGGTTGGGGACTCATTGGGGACCTTCCCTCTCGTCCTGCTCTTCCCTCCTACCTGGTTTATTGCTACTCTTACTTTCTTGTGTGAACTTGTGAGTAAATTGTGATTGAGTTAAGTTTCTATGGCAGCATACCCCCTAGTGCGCCGAAATTCATAACTCGAGTTATACCCCATATTTTGATACGATTCAAATTGGGAAGGATAGCCACGGTAAAGGGCTACAACATACTCGAGTTTGAGGGAATTCTAACAGTGCGGTTTTCGTCGACAACGTTTCTCGTGACGACGACGTTTCTGTCCAGAATTATAGTTGACGATTTTGAGATATTTCGTCCCCTAATCTTCATAGACTCCGTCCTTTGTTTCTAACAAGAAGGATGGTAGGAACCTTCCTAGCATCAAAGATGCAACCCTCATCATGAGGTCCTTGAGGTGTCACATGCAAAATCCAATCTAGTTCGATTTTGCCTAGGTGTTGCAACATTTGCAACCCATGCTAGAAACTTCTAGCACCCCAATCCAAAAGTCAAAGTTGGCTTCCTAACCACCCAGCCAAAAATCCCTTTTATAGTCATGTCCCACTAATCGCCCAATGTAGATAACATCTCAAAATGAGATAGAATTCCCAAAGCTTGGGAATCTTGTAACTTGGGCGATCTTGGTCGGAATAAGGCGATCTTGGTATCGTTGGAAAGCTCTGGATTTCTCCTGCATGATCAAGCATTTAAACTTGGAGAAAACACAGAGATGATAATATCCAACAGCCATGCACAATGACATATGCTCATGCAAACAATGCACGCATGAATAGCACGAGCACTCGGCAGGACGTTAGGATGACATGCACTCAGAATGACGTGCATCCAACAGGGACTGCCAGCATCGCACTAGCTAGCTCGCACGCACCACGTTATCGTTTGCATGTTTCGCTTATAAGTATTCGCTCATGCCTTCGCTCATACTTTGTACTCGTGTGACAACTTAGTGCAATCCTTGCTACCTCGCTACATTGCACCCATAACACTTAGCTATCAGAGCCACTTTCCTTTCGGACAGCGCATTTCCGCAACCAGCAGAAGCAAAGCTTTGGTTTTTCACTAGAAGGGACTCACGCCCCTTAGCGTACTAGGAGCCGCTGTCCTCACGCTCTCTCGTAAGCGCGTGCAGCCACGACTCCGCCTAGCACCTAGACCGGCCGCCGTCCTTTGACATGGCAGACCATATCGACCTTGCGAGCCTCATGCAGGAGCGCCTGAACGAGCTGACGCGCCAACTGCACAAAAGCACCAAAGAAATTGCGGTGCTAACGGCAGAACGCACGTCGCTACAAAATGACATCGCACGGGCGCAACAAGCATAGTCACAAACGCAAGGAACACAAGCACAGGGAGCATGACACGTATCCCAGCACGGGAGTGTGGGACAACCCTCGAGTGCTGCTAGTGATGGCGTCGCACGCAATGATGTCGGCGACGACCACGGGACGACACAACCCGGAGCGACAACTTGGTTGGAAGTCAATGACGCGTCACATTTTCGACGCAGATCGATGAGTCGGCACTGCCTTCACCGATGCCGCTCAAGCCGCAGCGTCCGCCTTCCTTCCACCCGAGTCAACGGGGTGGTCCGACAGTTCAGTTGTCGATTTTCACCATAAACGTCTTCTTTGACACAAATTACGTCTCGTTGGACGTGACCAAGAATCGCTACGTCGTGTCGTTACTGCGAGGACTCGCCATGGATTGGTGGCGCGTCATCGTCACTAAGCCGACCAACTACGAGGCTTTACCGCCATGGGAAGGACCAACCGGACCCTGGGCACCATCATATTTTGTGGAAGTAGCCCAGTATCGCACGTGGGACGCGTGGTGCGCAGGTCTACGCGCAAGGTTCGAGCCAATCGCGGCGTCAATCTCTGCGCGACAGAAGCTCCGCACTTGGCGCCAGCTCGGTTCCGTTCAAGATTACACCAGAGGATTCCTAGCGTTATGCCAGCATGTGGGGTATATGCATGAAGCCGAGCGCGTCGACCACTACATCGGCAACCTGAAGAATGATATCG
Organism: Closterium sp. Naga37s-1; assembly: GCA_947471745.1. NCBI lineage: Eukaryota > Viridiplantae > Streptophyta > Zygnematophyceae > Desmidiales > Closteriaceae > Closterium > Closterium sp. Naga37s-1. The sequence continues at coordinate 3,313,413 of CANJKZ010000149.1, read as the reverse complement.
CCCAGGAAATCCTGCTTCGCAACGTCACTGAATTCAACGGCATTCTCGCCATGGCCAAGAAGCTCGAATTTCTCCGCCGACCGAGACTGGGGTCCCACTGCAACAACAGCATCAGCTGTGGACACCGGGCTCGTGGGACGAACGATCACGCCACGGTACACGCCGTCGCCGCCAATGCCGCTGCCTCACCATTCAAAGGGCGTTGCTTCGCGTGCTATCGGCCGGGGCACCATAAGAGCGAATGCTCGGAAAACGCTAAGGGAAAGGAGGGGGCAGAGTAGCAGAATCAGACTAAGCTGCAGGGAAACGCTGGGAGTCAGTAGCAGACGGGCCCTCTACTGACAAGTCATGCCGCTCGCCCAACCCAACCGACCCTCACCGAGTGACAGTGCCGATTCATGCAGTCGACCACACCCGGCTGAACAAGGAGGGTTCAACGGTAGATAGTCCCATACTGCTTAGCGGGAAAATCCACACCGACTTAGTTAAAATCTTTGTAGATGGAGGGGCTAGCTACAGCCTGATTAACACCGCCACTGCACATAGACTGAAACGGACACTGGATTGATGCTTACATGACATTGACGAGAGACTGGTCGACGGCACGCCACTGGCGATACGGAAACGCGTGGACCGGGTTCGGATTTGTTGCGGGGGTAACTTCACATTCACCCAGGAACGCTGGCGACGACCCTCGACGGGACCGATATTTTACACGGCGGTGATTGGCTGCGACGACACAACCCACGCATAGACTGGACGACGGGCGTCTGCACTGTGCGAGCCAACGGTAACAACATTGCCTTACCTCTCTGGAGCTCGCCTGAGTCTTCGTCGGTTTGTGTCAACGCGATCACGATGAAATGCGTTGTGGCGGCAGGAGTTGACTTGTCTGCGGTTGACATTCGGTAAGCCGAGGCAGCAGACAAACCGAGCGATTTAAAGAAACTGCTCGCCGACGTACCGGATGACTTGGCAGCGCTACTGAAGCAGTACAACTGGATTTTTCCGGATGACCTACCGGAGGGACTGCCACCTCAGCGACCGCACAACCACAGTCTAGAGTTAGAACTAGGGGCACAACCAACAGTACAGCAACAGTTCCAACTGACCCAACCCGAACTGGACGAAATGAGGAAGCAGCTGGATTACCTGCTCGAGAAGTTACCACCAGATCCGAGTCAACCCACCCGACTGCCCGAAAACCGCCTTCCGCACCCGCTACTGCTCATTCGAATTCACCGTAATGCCTTTCGGACTGACCAACGCCCCTGCCACTTTCCAAATGACCATGAACGAAGCTATCTGCCCACTCTTAGATAAGTGCGTAATCGTCTACTTAGACGACATACTGATCTGCAGCCCAGACAGAGCACAACACTTACGGGACATCGAGGCAGTTTTGAAAATACCGAGTGAGAACCGCCTACTGACCAAAGCCTTTAAGTGTGAGTTTTTACAGGACAGACTGGAGTTTTTAGGGCACGTTACTTCAGCCGACGGAGTGGAATAGACCCGAAAAATATCGCGACGATTCAAGCATGGCACGCGCCGACAAATTTGACCGAGCCGCAGAGTTTTCAGTGAGAAGAAACGAGGAATGAAATGACTAAGTGAAAGTTGGGTACAAAAAGAAAACCCTAGAAAAAATGTACCCCATATGTGCCACCCCACTATAGCCTACAGTAGCTATGTCATATAAATCTGACACACCCCCATAGGCAAAGTGGGGGAGAACAAGGGGTCACAGGACCAGTCAAGCAAAGCAAAACAAGCTCAGGGTGGATCACAAAGTCACCACACATTCCGAGCACAAGTTCAAGGCCACAAGGCCAGTTCACATGCAGGATTACATATATATATAAGGCTAGACAAGCAAGAGCAGGAGTATATATATATATGCATCAGTACAAACAAGGTCAAGGGGTGAGCAAGTGAGGCAAGGTGGGCACAAGACCCAGCTGAGTACAGAAGCGCTGATGATCACAAGGCGCAAGTGCCTTGGTGAAGATATCAGCAGTGTTGGCCTGAGAGGCCACGTACGCAAGCCGCAGCTGACCACGCTGCTGTAGCTCACGAGCAAGGAAGTAGCGGAGAGCAATGTGCTTCGTTCTGTGCTCCAGTCTCTGCTCTCGACACAAGGCCAGCATGGCCTTGTTGTCTACGTACAGCACTGGAGGAGAACGAGGCGGCTCTCCGAGGTCAGTCAGCAGGTAGGTGAGCCAGCGAAGCTCCTGTGCAGCCATGGCCCCGGCGTAGATCTCAACCTCACAACTGGAGCCGAGAACAGAAGACGAGCGGGTAGCCCGCCACGAAACAGAGCCGGAACCAAGGCTGAAGGTATAACCCTGTGACGACCGCTGCGTAGCCTGGTCGTCAGCCCAAGAAGCGTCTGCGTGCCCAGTGAGGACCACTGGACTCTGCCCTCCAAGCACAAGCCCCATGCCCGACGTACTGCACAAGTAACGCAACACCCTCTTCGCTGCAGCCATGTGCTCCGGTCTGTGTCTCCCAGGAGCAACATAGCGTGCGAGAATGCTAAGAGGGTATGCGAGGTCAGGTCGTGTGCAGGTCATCAGGTACATGAGGCAGCCAACAAGCTCTGGGTACGGGCCACTCGACTCTACGGACTCATCCGAAGGCAGAGCTGAGAGCGAGTGGCGAGTAGGCAGAGGAGTGGCCTGAGGCGAGGAGTACGTGAAGCCGAAGCGCTGAAGGACCTGCTGCACCATGTGTGACTGAGTCAGGGTAATGGTGCGGCGTGCTCTGTCCCGGGTGATCTGCAAGCCAAGGTAGCTGCGCAGTTCACCCAGGTCTGTGCACGTGTGTCTCTTCTGCAGCTCGGACTTCACGTGGGCGAGTCCAGCAGTGTCAGCTGTGGCAAAGACCAAGTCGTCGACGTACACGAGGATGTAGAACGGCGGCAAAGAAGTGTCGGTGCGCAGAAACAGCGACGGGTCGGCAGTAGAGGGAGCAAACCCAAGAGCCGCAAGTGTAGTCCTCAGTGTGTCGTGCCACTCACGCGGTGCCTGGCGGAGACCGTAGACTGGTCGCCGGAGGCTCCACTGGGTGCCAGGAGGAAAAGACCCAGTGAAGCCAGGTGGGCGACGCAGCCAGATCTCCTCGTGCAGGCTGCCCTGCAAGAAAGCAGTGCTGAAGTCAAGAGAGTGCAGCTCGTAGTCGCGGTGAGCAGCTATGTGCAGCAGTACCCGAAGAGTGGTCATCTTCGGGGTGGGAGAGAAGGTCTGAAAGTAGTCAACTCCCTGCCGCTGACTGAAGCCACGAGCCACGTAACGCGCCTTGAAGACAGGCGGAGAACCCGGCGGCCGCTTCACCCTGAAAATCCACATGCCACTGACGATGTTCGCCCCAGGCGGGGGAACCTCGTCAACGTAGGTACCTGTGGACTTCCAGGAAGCCATCTCTGTGTCCATAGCTGCCTGCCACTGAGAGGAGTAGGGACCCTCTATCGCCTCCGCGTAAGAGCGCGGAGTCGGGATGTCAAGTGCATCCGGGTCTCCCTCAGGGGTAAGCAGTACGGACACGAGATGAGGTGAAGCAGCAGCCAAACACTGGAACTCCTCCTGCCTGTCCTCAAGGACGTCCGTGCCAAGGGCACACTCACCCCCGACGGACGGAGGACAGACAGACTCAGACTCAGCGACAAGACAAGCAGCGTAGTCTAGACGACAGCGAGCAGCAAAGTCGACGAGCTCAGCAACTAGGGCAGACGCAGCAGTGGACGCAAAGGAAGGGTCAGTGACGACAGTAGCAAGGAGACGCGTGACAGTAGGACTGGCAGCACGAAGAGAGTCCGACTCTGGGTCGGGAAGAGCAGGAAGAGAGGACTCAGGAGGAGAAGGCAAAGGGGCACGCAGAGGAGCAGTGGACGGACGCAGAGACATCCGGTGCATGCCTGGGACAGGAGGAGGACGCTGACGCGAACCACGACCACTAGCGCGAGCAGTACGGACAGGCGACGCAGGACGCGACGCAGGCTCACGACGCTCAGCAAGACCTCCAGTAGGACCAGTGTAGGGAGAAGGAGCGGGCAGTGGGGAGGCCAGCTGTAACTGTAACTGTGACAGGACAGGCTGTGGACTCTCTAAGGGAGGAGGAGGGCCAGTAGAAGGCGGGAGACCAAGAACCTGCTGAAGGAGCGGAACGAAGTACGGCCGAGGCCGCGCGGCGACTCCAGACACAGCAGGGACAGCACCAGTACCCCAAGCGGCAGTACCAGCGCCAGCAGCAACTCCAGCTCCAGTACCTCCAGCAGCACCAGTAGCACCCCCAGCAGGCCCGCCTCCAGGACCGACAGCAGTAGCCTCAGCGTCAACACCCTCAGCAGCTCCAGCTCCAGTCGTACCCGCAGGCCCAGCAGCTCCAGTACTCCCAGTACGAGCACCTCCGGGACCCGCGGCACCAGCACCCTCAGTAGCCGAAGAACCTCCAGCTCCAGCAGCACGCCTCCAGCGCCGGGCAAACCACTCGCGCAGCTCCTGTGGAGAGAGTGGCTCCCGCCGAGACGAAGCACCCGGAGAACCTCCAGGCTCAGCACCGCCAGACGCCACACAAGCAGGCCCAGCTCCCTCAGGCTCCACACCCCCAGGCTCAGCACCTCCAGGCGTAGCACCCCCAGGCTCAGCACCCCCAGGCTCAGCACCCCCAGGCTCAGCACCTCCAGTAGTAGCACCTCCAGGCTCAGCACCCCCAGGCTCAGCACCCCCAGTAGTAGCACCCTCAGGCCCAGCACCCCCAGGCGTAGCACCCACACGCTCAGCACCCCCAGAGTCAGCACCCCCAGGCTCAGCACCCTCAGCAGCACCAGAGTCACCAGTAACCTCGACAGGCTCGACTGCGTCTACCTGGGACACACCTGAAGGGGCAGGACCCTGAGGGGGGAGGGGGTCTACCGGGGGGGGACCTGGCACAAGGAAGAGAGGTGGTGGGGGGAGGGACGGAGTGCGGTAGGGGAAGAGGCGGTAGTAGGGGACCGACTCGTCAAACGTGACGTCCTGGGAGGACAGAACACGGCGAGAGGTGGGGTGGTAGAACTGCCACCCTGGCGCGTCAGGGGGGAAGCCAAGGAAGACGCAAGGAGCAGCACGAGGGGACAGCTTGTCCGCAGACAAGTCGCGGACAAACGCCCGAGATCCCCAGACACGGAACGCAGATGAGAAGAATGAAGAACGAGGATGAATGAACTATGAATGAGGTGAGTACATATAGAAAACCCTAATTGGGTTGTACCCCCTATGGGATACCCCACTATAGCCTACACAACAGCATAAGCTATATATGTTCTGACACACCCCCATAGGCAAAGTGGGGGAGAACAAGGGGTCACAAGACCAGTCAAGCAAAGCAGAGCAAGCTCAGGGTGGATCACAACGTCACCACACAGTCCGAGCACAACGACAAGGCCACAAGGCCAGTTCACATGCAGGAGTACACATATATATATAGAGCTAGACAAGCAAGAGCAGGTATATATATGTGACAGTACAAGTAAGGTCAAGAGGAGAGCAAGTGAGGCAAGACAGGTACAAGACCCAGCTGAGTGCAGAAGCGCTGATGGTCACAAGGCGCAAGTGCCTTGGTGAACACATCAGCAGTGTTGGCCTGAGAGGCCACGTACGCAAGTCGCAACTGACCACGCTGCTGCAGCTCACGAGCAAGAAAGTAACGGAGAGCAATGTGCTTCGTTCTGTGCTCCAAGCGCTGCTCTCGACACAAGGCCAGCATGGCCTTGTTGTCTACGTACAGCACTGGAGGAGAACGAGGCGGCTCTCCAAGGTCAGTCAGCAGGTAGGTGAGCCAGCGAAGCTCCTGTGCAGCCATGGCCCCGGCGTAGATCTCAGCCTCACAACTGGAGCCGAGAACAGAGGACGAGCGAGTAGCTCGCCACGAGACAGAGCCGGAACCAAGACTGAAGGTGTAACCCTGCGACGACCGCTGCGTAGCCTGGTCGTCAGCCCAAGAAGCGTCCGCGTGCCCAGTGAGGACCACTGGACTCCGCCCTCCAAGCACTAGTCCCATGCCCGACGTACTGCACAAGTATCGCAACACCCTCTTCGCTGCAGCCATGTGCTCTGGTCGGTGTCTCCCAGGAGCAACATAGCGTGCAAGAATGCTAAGAGGGTATGCAAGGTCAGGTCGTGTGCAGGTCATCAGGTACATGAGGCAGCCAACAAGCTCTGGATACGGGCCACTCGACTCTACGGACTCATCCGAAGGCAGAGCTGAGAGTGAGTGGCGAGTAGGCAGAGGAGTGGCCTGAGGCGAGGAGTACGTGAAGCCGAAGCGCTGAAGGACCTGCTGCACCATGTGTGACTGAGTCAGGGTAATGGTGCGGCGTGCTCTGTCCCGGTTGATCTGCAAGCCAAGGTAGCTGCGCAGTTCACCCAGGTCTGTGCACGTGTGTCTCTTCTGCAGCTCGGACTTCACGTGGGCGAGTCCAGCAGTGTCAGCTGTGGCAAAGACCAAGTCGTCGACGTACACGAGGATGTAGATCGGCGGGAGAGAGGTGTCGGTGCGTAGAAACAGCGACGGGTCGGCAGTAGAAGGAGCAAACCCAAGAGCCGCAAGCGTAGTCCTCAGTGTGTCGTGCCACTCACGTGGCGCCTGGCGGAGACCGTAGACTGGACGCCGGAGACTCCACTGGGTACCAGGAGGGAAAGACCCAGTGAAGCCAAGTGGGCGGCGCAGCCAGATCTCCTCGTGCAGGCTGCCCTGCAAGAAAGCAGTGCTGAAGTCGAGAGAGTGCAGCTCGTAGTCACGGTGAGCAGCAACGTGTAGCAGCACCCGAAGAGTGGTCATCTTCGGGGTGGGGGAGAAGGTCTGAAAGTAGTCAACTCCCTGTCGCTGACTGAAGCCACGAGCCACGTAACGTGCCTTGAAGACAGGCGGAGAACCCGGCGGCCGCTTCACCCTGAAGATCCACATGCCACTGACGATGTTCGCCCCAAGAGGGGGGACAGCGTCAACGTAGGTGCCTGTGGACTTCCAGGAAGCCATCTCTGCATCCATAGCTGCCTGCCACTGAGAGGAGTAGGGACCCTCTATCGCCTCCGCGTAAGAGCGCGGAGTCGGGATGTCAAGTGCATCCGGGTCTCCCTCAGGGGTAAGCAGTACGGACACGAGATGAGGTGAAGCAGCTGTCAGACACTGGAACTCCTCCTGCCTGTCCTCAAGGACGTCCGTGCCAAGGGCACACTCACCCCCGACTGACGGAGGACAGGCAGACCCAGACTCAGCGACAAGACTAGCAGCGTAGTCTAGGCGACAGCGAGCAGCAAAGTCGACGAGCTCAGTAACTAGGGCAGACGCAGCAGTAGACTCGAAGGAAGGGTCAGTGACGACAGTAGCAAGGAGACGCGTGACAGTAGGACTGGCAGCACGAAGAGAGTCCGACTCCGGGTCGGGAAGAGCAGGAAGAGAGGACTCAGGAGGAGAAGGCAAAGGGGCACGCAGAGGAGCAGTAGACGGACGCAGAGACATCCTGTGCGTGCCAGGGACAGGAGGAGGACGCTGACGCGAACCACGACCACTAGCGCGAGCAGCACGGACAGGCGACGCAGGGCGAGACGCAGGCTCACGACGCTCAGTAAGACCTCCAGTAGGACCAGTGTAGGGAGAAGGAGCAGGCAAAGGGGAGGTAGGCTGTAGCAGTGACCGTGACAGGACAGGCTGTGGACCCTCCAAGAGAGGAGGAGGACCAGGAGAGGGCGGAAGACCAAGAACCTGCTGCAGGAGTGGAACGAAGTACGGTCGAGGCCGCGTAGCTACGCCAGAAACAGCAGGGACAGCACCAGTACCCCCAGCAGGAGCACCCGCTCCAGTAGCACCTCCAGTAGCTCCAGAACCCCGAGCAACACCAGGAGCACCCCCAGCAGGACCGCCAGTGGTAGTCTCAGCGCCAACACCCTCAGCAGCACCAGCTCCAGTCGAACCCGCAGGCCCAGCAGCTCCAGTACTCCCAGTACGAGCACCGCCGGGACCCGCAACAGCAGCACCCTCAGTAGCCGACGAACCTCCAGCACCAGCAGCACGGCTCCAGCGCCGGGCAAACCACTCGCGCAGCTCCTGTGGAGAGAGTGGCTCCCGGCGAGACAAAGCACGCGTAGAAACTCGAGGCGGAGGACCTCCAGGCGCAGCACTCCCAGGTCCAGCACCCCCAGGCAAAGCACCCCCAGGCGTAGCACCCCCACACTCAGCACCCCCAGGCTCAGCACCCCCAGGCTCAGCACCCCCAGGCTCAGCACCCCCAGGCTCAGCACCCCCAGACTCAGCACCCCCAGACTCAGCACCCCCAGGCTCAGCACCCCCAGGCTCAGTACCAGAGTCACCAGTGACCTCGACAGGCTCGACTGCGTCTACCTGGGACACACCTGAAGGGGCAGGACCCTGAGGGGGGAGGGGGTCTACCGGGGGGGGACCTGGTACAAGGAAGAGCGGGGGCGGGGGGGGGGACGGAGTGCGGTAGGGGAAGAGGCGGTAGTAGGGTACCGACTCGTCGAACGTGACGTCCTGAGAGGACAGAACACGGCGAGAGGTGGGGTGGTAGAACTGCCACCCAGGCGCGTCTGGGGGGAACCCCAGGAAGACGCAAGGAGCAGCACGAGGGGACAGTTTGTCCGCAGACAAGTCGCGGACAAACGCCCGAGATCCCCAGACCCGGAACGCCGACGCATCGCCCACCTTCCCGGTCCACAGCAAGGCTGGGGAGGTCTCCGGCCTGGAGACCCTGGGGTGAAGGTTGATCTGACGTGCCGCGTACCTCACCGCAAACGGCCACAGAAAATGGGGGGCAGCCGCATGCATCATAGACGTACGAGCGACGTCCATGACCATGCCAATGCGGCGCTCAGCAATCCCATTTTGCTGCGGAGAGTCCGGGAGCGTGAAGGTCTGACGGATGCCTCGTGCACGACAGTAGGCTCGCAGAAGGCCAGAGGAGAACTCTCCGCCTCTGTCCGAGTGCAGACGCAGAACAGGAAAGTCGGAGCCAAAGCTCTGCCTGAGCTGGAGACGAGCTGCGCGGATCCTGTCGATCAGCACCTCAGTGACATCACCCTTGCCGCGCAAGGGGAAGACTGCGGTGTAACGCGAGTAGTCGTCAACAACGAGCAGGAAGTAGCGCTCGTGACCCTGCCCACGGACGCGGGCTGGGCCCCACACGTCCATGTGGAGCGTCTGCAACGGGGCCTCTGTCGGAGGAAACTGGGAGGAGTGAGGGGCAGCACGCTGGCGCCCCTCGACACAGGGGACACAGGTAGGGCCAGGGCCCTGAGGAAGGGGAGGGAGGGACCGGGGGAGACCAGACACTAGAAGACGGGAGGCCATGCCTCTGAGCCGAAGCAGAGAGGGGTGACCAAGACGGTGGTGCCAGAGAAGAGTCTCGTGAGACAGGAGACGACAAGAACAGGGGGCAGACTCAGGACCAGACCTGGACGCAGCAGCAAACACCTCACCCGACGAAGCGACTCTACCAGACTCAGTAACGGGAGGAGACGCAGTGGTCAGTGTGTACAGGCTCGACCCCGGCTGACGGGTAAACGTAGCCAGGTGTCGGCCTGTGCGAGCCTCTGTACAGTGCGTCACCCGCTGACGCGCAGGAGTGAACTGGTGTACACCCGCATCCTGGAGGTCAGCACCACTCACCAGGTTCGTAGAGAACGAGGGGAGGTAGAGACCAGACAGGGTGCCAGAGGGAGCCGCCGGACACGGGAGGACTGTGGAGAAGCGAGACAGGACAGGACCCCCAGAGGGGTCAGCCAGAGACACTGCAACCGGTCGACTCAGCGGTGTGAGTGTGGTGCGGTCCCTAAAGAAGGAGCGAGACGCCCCAGAGTCAAGGGTGAAGGTGAGGGAGGCCGAAGCCGACGTAGTACCTGAGAGCGCAGACTCACCAGTACCTGAGGACGCAGACACACGAGCACCTAGGGCAGCAGCGTCGCAAGCACCTAGGGCAGCAGCCTCACCAGGACCTAGAGCAGCAGTCTCAATACCCGGATCGGGCGGGAAACACCGGTAACAGTCACCCTCATCACTAATAGACACAGCATACATGGCAGAGAGAATAGCATCAAAGTCAAGATCATAGATGGCAACACCCGCCCTGGACAGGTCACCCCAACGAGGGATCTCTGAGGCCTCCGGGAACTGGTGACGCCACGCGTCCGTCAGGCGGCCAAAGCAGCGCTGAGTGGGGTGGGGACCCCCACACTGCTCACCCGCACGGTCGCCGGTGCGCAAAACGTAGGAGCACGGACCAAAACCCCCACCTCGCTGACGCGCAGTGTACCACTCACGAAGCTGCTGAGGGGACAAGGTGTCACGACCACGCTGCTGCTGCTGGCGCGAGCCACCACCGGAGCCACTCCTCTGCGAAGACCCGCGACCAGCACCACCTCCACCCCCGCCGCCTCCTCCGCCTCCGCCGCCTCCGCTACTGCCGCCGCCTCCACCTCCGCCTCCGCCGCCGCCACCTCCGCCACCCCCGCTCCCACTGCCACCGCCGCCGACACCTCCGCCTCCACTACCGCCACCGACTCCTCCACCCCCACCTCCACTCCCACCGCCACCCCCACTCCCCCCACTGCCGCCACCTCCACCTCCACCGCCCCCGCTCGCTCCTCCAGCGCCCTTGCCCCCCTTGCCCTTGCCAGAGCGGCGTCTCCCACTAGGGGCAGACGCCACACCGACCGACTCAAGACCAAGGAGGTCGGCCGCAGCAGCAGAGGCAACAGAGGGCAGAAGGGGGGAGGGGGAACACCCCTCAAAGATGGGGGTGCGCGGGTCACCACGAGAGGCCCCTACAGCGACTATGCTCTTCTCGGCCGCTAGGAGGGACTTCTCGAGGAGGTCAACAGTGAGAGTGGTGGGACAGACAGAGAGAAAGTGGTCCCTGACTACGCGAAGGGAGTCAGGAAGGCGAGTGACTATGTAGTAAAGAGTGATGTACATGGGGGGGGGGTTCTTGGCGCAGAAGTCAGCAGGGAGTGCAGCGCGGTAGCGAGTGTCACTAGTGCGGAGGTGCGTAATGAGGTCAGCGACTGTGGGAAAGGCAGCAAGGTCAGGAAAGAGGTACGGTAGCATGAGACGGCTCAGTGCAGCAGTGGCAGGGGAGGAGTAGCGCGCAACTACAGCGTCGTACAAGGTCTGAGCACTCTTGTACTGACTAAAGTGTGCACGCTCGGAGGTAGGGAGGTGGCGACGCACTGCAAGACGTGCAGCAGCGTCGCGCGTGGCCCACTGGGAGCGAACAGTGGCGTCGGCGTCAGCAGCAGGGGCAGTGGAGGCGCCAGAGGTGAGGTCAAAGAGAGAGAGACCATCTGCCCTATCGCACTGTAAGAACAGCTGCAGGTCATCCACCCAGACCTCAAAGTCAATGGCCCGACCCTCAGCGTCAAAGACTAGAACACTAGGGGTAGCCATGACCCTAGACGACTGGCAGCGCAAACAGTAGGGTGAGGGCAGTGCAGTGAAAGGGCGCTGTGCTCACCAGACTGGACAGGTCGGGCGGCCCGGAAGGAGGGCGGCGCGGCGGCTCGGCGGCTCGGCTGCCGGGCGGCTCGGCGGCTCGGCGGCTCCGCTGCTGGGCGGCACGGCTGCTGGGCGGCTCGGCTGCTGGGCGGCTCGGCTGTTGAGCGGCTCGGCTGCTGGGCGGCTCGGCTGCTCTGCTGTCGGGCGGCTCGGTTGTGTTGCTGAGGGGCAGCACGGCTCGGGCTGCTCGGGCGGTGCGGGCGGCTCGGGCGGCTCGGGCGGCTCAGCTCCTCAGCGGCACAGGCGGCGTGGGGACCGAGACGGCGGCGCGCGGCTGGGACGGGCGGCGCACGGGCGGCGTGGGGCCGGGACTGCGGTGCGCGGCCGGGACGGGCGGCTCACGGGCGGCGTGGGGCCGGGACGGGCGGCGCGCGGGCGTCGAGGGGCCGGGACGGGCGGCGCGCGGGCGTCGAGGGGCCGGGACGGGCGGCGCGCGGGCGTCTAGGGGTCGGGCCGGGTGGCGCGCGGGCGTCTAGGGGCCGGGACGGGCGGCGCGTGGGCGTCGAGGGGCCGGGACGGGCGGCGCGCGGGCGTCTAGGGGCCGGGACGGGCGGCTCGCGGGCGTCTAGGGGCCGGGACGGGCGGCTCACGGGCGGCGAGGGGCCGGGACGGGCGGCGCGCGGGCGTCGAGGGGCCGGGACGGGCGGCGCGCGGGCGTCGAGGGGCCGGGACGGGCGGCGCGCGGGCGTCTAGGGGCCGGGACGGGCGGCGCGCGGGCGTCTAGGGGCCGGGACGGGCGGCGCTCGGGCGTCTAGGGGCCGGGCCGGGTGGCGCACGGGCGTCTAGGGGCCGGGACGGGCGGCGCGCGGGCGTCTAAGGGGCCGGGACGGGCGGCGCGCGGGCGTCTAAGGGCCGTGACGGGCGGCTAAAGGGGGCCACTAGGGGCCAAGAGAGAGGGGAGCGCGACTCGGGTAGGGGCAGAGTGCGCTCCGGGCAGGAAAAAAAACGGTGGGCCCTAGGAACAGTTCCCACGAGGGAACCTGCTCGATACCATGAGAAGAATGAAGAACGAGGATGAATGAACTATGAATGAGGTGAGTACATATAGAAAACCCTAATTGGGTTGTACCCCCTATGGGATACCCCACTATAGCCTACACAACAGCATAAGCTATATATGTTCTGACAGCAGACGCATCGCCAACCTTCCCCGTCCACAGCAAAGCAGGGGAGGTCTCCGGTCTGGAGACCCTAGGGTGAAGGTTGATCTGATGCGCCGCGTACCGAACCGCAAACGGCCACAGAAAATGGGGGGCAGCCGCATGCATCATGGACGTACGGGCGACGTCCATGACCATGCCAATGCGGCGCTCAGCAATCCCATTTTGCTGTGGAGAGTCCGGAAGCGTGAAGGTCTGGCGGATGCCTCGTGCTCGACAGTAGGCTCGCAGAAGGCCAGAGGAGAACTCTCCACCTCTGTCAGAGTGCAGACGCAGAACAGGAAAGTCCGAACCGAAGCTCTGCCTGAGCTGGAGACGAGCTGCGCGGATCCAGTCGATCAACACCTCAGTGACATCACCCTTGCTGCGCAAGGGGAAGACTGTGGTGTAACGCGAGTAGTCGTCAACCACCAGCAGGAAGTAGCGCTCGTGACCCTGTCCACGGACGCGGGCCGGGCCCCACACGTCCATGTGAAGCGTCTGCAGCGGGGCCTCTGTCGGAGGAAACTGGGAGGAGTGAGGGGCAGCCCGCTGCCGCCCCTCGACACAGGGGACGCAGGTAGGGCCAAGCCCCGGAGGAAGGGGAGGGAGGGACCGGGGAAGACCAGAGACAAGGACACGGGAGGCCATGCCTCGGAGACGAAGCAGGGAGGGGTGACCAAGGCGGTGGTGCCAGAGGAGAGTCTCGTGAGACAGGAGGCGACACGAACAGGGGGCAGACTCAGGACCAGACCTGGACGCTGCAGCAAACACCTGACCCGACGCAGTTACCTGACCAGACGCAGTGACTGGAGGAGACGCAGTGGTCAGGGTGTACAGGCTCGACCCCGGCCGACGGGTAAACGTGGCCAGGTGTCGGCCAGTCCGAGCGTCCGTGCAGTGGGTCACCCGCTGACTCGCAGGAGTGAACTGGTGAACCCCCGCATCCTATAGGTCAGCACCACTCACCAAGTTCGTAGAGAACGAGGGGAGGTAAAGACCAGACAGGGTGCCAGAGGGGGCCGCCGGACACGGGAGGACAGTGGAGAAGTGAGCAAGGACAGGACCCCCAGAGGGGTCTGCCAGAGAGACTGCAACTGGCCGGCCAAGCGGCGTGAGTGTGGTGCGGTCTCGAAAGAAGGAGCGAGAAGCCCCCGAGTCAAGGGTGAAGGTGTGGGAGGCCGAGGCCGACGCAGAACCTGAGAGAGCAGACTCACCAGCACCTGAGGGAGCAGACGCACCTAGAGCAGCACCCTCGCTAGCACCTAGAGCAGCAGCCTCACCAGTACCTAGAGCAGCAGTCTCAATGCCCGGGTCGGGCGGAAAACACCGGTAACAGTCACCCTCATCACTAATAGTCACAGTATACATGGCAGCAAGAATAGCATCAAAGTCAAGGTCAAAGACAGCCACACCCGCCCTAGACAGCTCACCCCAGCGGGGGATCTCAGTGGCCTCAGGGAACTGGTGACGCCAAGCGTCCGTCAGGCGGCCAAAGCAGCGCTGGGTGGAGTGCGCACCCCCGCACTGCTCACCCGCGCGGTCGCCGGTGCGGAGGACGTAGGTGCACGGACCAGTACCCCCACCCCTCTGGCGTGCAGCGTACCACTCACGGAGCTGCTGAGGGGAGGGGATGTCACGAGTGCGCTGCTGCTGCTGCTGCTGCTGCTGCTGGCGCTGACCACCACCGGAGCCGACTCTCTGCGCAGCGCCACCCCGACCAGCTCCACCTCCTCCGCCGCCTCCTCCTCCACCGCCGCCACCTCCGCTCCCACCGCCACCGCCGCCGCCGCCTCCGCCTCCACTACCACCACCGACACCTCCACCCCCGCCACCACCCCCACCGCCACCCCCACCCCCTCCACCGCCTCCACCGCCGCCTCCACCGCCCCCGCTAGCTCCTCCAGTGCCCCTGCCCCCCTTGCCCTTGCCAGGGCGGCGTCTCCCGCTAGGGGTAGACGCCGCACCGACCGACTCAAGCCCAACGAGGTTGGCCGCAGCAGCAGAGGCAACAGAGGGCAAAAGGGGGGAGGGGGAACACCCCTCAAAGATGGGGGTGCGAGGGTCACCACGAGAGGCTCCTACAGCTACTATGCTCTTCTCTGCTGCTAGGAGGGACTTCTCGAGGAGGTCAACGGTGAGAGTGGTGGGGCAAACAGAGAGGAAGTGGTCCCTGACTACGCGAAGGGAGTCAGGGAGCCGGGTGACTATGTAGTAGAGGGTGATGTACATGGGGGGGGGGTACTTGGCGCAGAACTCTGCAGGAAGCGCAGCGCGGTAGCGAGTGTCACTAGTGCGGAGGTGCGTAATGAGGTCAGCGACTGTGGGAAAGGCAGCAAGGTCAGGGAAGAGGTACGGTAGCATGAGGTGGCTCAGTGCAGCAGTGGCAGGGGAGGAGTAGCGCGCAACTACAGCGTCGTACAAGGTCTGAGCACTCTTGTACTGGCTAAAGTGCGCACGCTCAGAGGTAGGTAGGTGGCGACGCACAGCAAGACGTGCAGCAGCATCGCGCGTGGCCCACTGGGAGCGAACCGTGGCGTCAGCAGCAGCAGCGGGGGCAGGAGAGGCACCAGAAGTGAGGTCAAAGAGGGAGAGGCCGTCTGCCCTGTCGCACTGTAAGAAAAGCTGCAGGTCATCTATCCAGACGTCAAAGTCAATGGCCCGACCCTCAGCGTCAAAAGCGAGGACACTAGGGGTAGCCATGACAGCAGTAGACTAGCAGCGCAAACAGTAGGGTGAGGGCAGTGCTGTGAAAGGGGCGCTGCTCTTACCGGACAGGGCGGCTCGGGTGGCTCGGCTGTAGGGCGGCTCGGCGGCTCGGTTGCTGGGCGGCTCGGCGGCTCGGCTGCTGGGCGGCTCGGCGGCTCGGCTGCTGGGCGGCTCGGCGGGTCGGCTGCTGGGCGGCTCGGCTGCTGGGCGGCTCGGCTGCTGGGCGGCTCGGCTGCTGGGCGGCTCGGCGGCTCGGCGGCTTGGCTGCTGGGCGGCTCGGCGGGGCCGCTGAGAGGGCGGCGTCCGGGGCCGCTGGGAGGAGGCGGCGGGGCCGCTGAGAGGAGGCGGCGGGGCCGCAAAGGTAGGTGGCGGGGCCGCAGGTAGGTGGCGGGGCCGCTAGTAGGTGGCGGGGCCGCATGTAGGTGGCGGGGCCGCTGGTAGATGGCGGGGCCGCACAGGCAAGTGGCGGGGCCACGGAGGTAGGTGGCGGGGCCACACAGGTAGGTGGCGGGGCCGCGGAGGTAGGTGGCGGGGCCGCACAGTGAGGTGGCGGGGCCGCGAAGGTAGGTGGCGGGGCCGCACAGGTAGGTGGCGGGGCCGCACAGGTAGGTGGCTGGGCCGCGAAGGTAGGTGGCGGGGCCGCGAAGGTAGGTGGCGGGGCCGCGTAAGGTGGCGATGGGCGCGACGGGCGCGACGGGCGCGACGGGCGCGACGGGCGCGACAGGTGCGACGGGCGCGACGGGCCGAAAGGGCGGCGCGAAGGGCCGTAGGGGCGGCGCGACTCGGGCCGGAGCAAAACGCGCTCCGGGCAGGAAAAAAAAAAAATAATTTCGTGGTGGTGGGCCCTAGGAATCGTTCCCACTAGGGAACCTGCTCGATACCATGAGAAGAAACGAGGAATGAAATGACTAAATGAAAGTTGGGTACAAAAAGAAAACCCTAGAAAAAATGTACCCCATATGTGCCACCCCACTATAGCCTACAGTAGCTATCTGACATTCAGGGGTTTGTCAATTACGTGCGACGGTTCGTCCCCGACATGGCGAAGCTGACTGCCCCGTTGACCGATTTGCTGAGGAAGGGGGTTAAGTACACACAGGGGGAGAAAGACGAAGTTGCCTTCTCGGCCCTTAAAAACATTCTTGCTCGCCGCCCGTACTTCACATCGCTGATCCGCACCGTCCGTTCGAGCTTGTCACCGACGCAAGTGACATCGCTGTGGGAGCATTACTGTTGCAGGACTTCGGGAACGGCCTTCAGCCAGTCACGTACTGTTAGAGACTAAGGACGGAGTCTATGACGTTTAGGGGCCGAAATATATCAAAATCGTCAACTACAATTCTGGACAGAAAAGTCGTCGTCACAAGAAACGCCGTCGACGAAACACGCACCGTTAGAATTCTCTCAAACTCGAGTATGTTGTAGCCCTTGACCGTGGCTATTCGTCCCAAATATGAAGTATACCTTGAGTTATGAATTTCGGCGCACTAGGGGGTATGCTGCCATAGAAACTTAACTCAATCACAATTTACTCACAAGTACCACACAAGAAAGTTAGAGTAGAAATAAACCAGGTAGGAGGGAAGAGGAGGACGAGAGGGAAGGTCCCAAGAGAGTCCCCAACCAAGGAAACCCCCATAAGCACAAAGATTCCCTCCCTATAGGAACCCAACTTTCACCCTTGTCATTTTCCCAACCTCCCAAATCCACCTCACCCAAGTTGGCCACACTTGCCAACCCAATTTGGTTTCTCCCAACCACTTGGCAGCATCTACAGTAGAAGTGACGAATTTCCCAACCCCCAAATGTCTATACCCCATATTGAGTCACTTCACAACTTCCCAAAGTCGTCGCATCCCAATCAAATCTTCGAACGATTATAACTTCGTCGTTCTTGCTCCGATCGCAACGATTCTTGGTTCGTCGGAAAGCTCTCGAGCAGAAGAGTCACTTCAGATATCTGCTCAAGCCAAAAAACATTCACACATACTCAGAAAATCCAAACCACACCAAATACAAATTCTTGCACACGCTCACACCACGCATGCAACGCACGAACATATGATGGGAGGCAGACAGTCGTGAATGCAAATGATAGCATCACATAACAAACTCCCCCTCTGGCTGCCTACCATCATCCCACATGTCTCAGCCCATGCATGCACCCTCAATGCACACTCATTCCAGCAAGCTTCATGCCCTTCCAATGCTCAGTTTCAGCCAGGCGCTTGGTGAGAATGTCAGCCGCCTGCTGATGGGTCTTCACAATCTCGAGCCGCACCTCCTTGTCCAGGAGCCTCCTCACCCAATGCCACTTGGGCCTGATGTGCTTTGTCAGCCCATGCAAACATGCATTCTTGGCCAACTTCACAGCTGACTCGTTGTCACAGAAGATCACTGTCGGGTCCTTCTGTTCAAACCCGATCTCCTCCAACAAACGCCTCAGCCACACCACCTCTTTTGCCCCATGATGCAGGGCCATGTACTCTGTCTCACACGAAGACAGCCCCACCTCATTCTGCTTCTTGCTGCGCCAGCTCACTGCTCCACCACCAAACAGGCACACATAGCCTCCAATGCTGGTGCCATCCGCCTTCACTGAGTTGAAGCTAGCGTCGGTGTAGCAAGTCAAGAGCATCTCCCCCTTGCCCAAATCAGCAGCACCCCTCTGCAGCCTCTGTCGTACAGCATTGTACTCCAAGTCCACTGATTTTGTAGCACTCACATAGCGGACCAACCTCTTGGTCGCTTCCATCTGCTCATGACTGGGGCGTGAGACCACACTGGCAAGCCTTGATGTTGCAAAGGCAATGTCGGGCCGTGTGTGGTTCGTCGCATAGTTGAGTGCCCCAACCATGGAATGAAAAAGCTTCCTGTCACTTTCACCCACCACCTCCTCATCAGCACAGGGCTCCACAGTGAACCCCGAAGGCAGTGGGGTTGCTGGCTTTCCTCCATCCTGCAGCCCATACTTCTCAGCCATCCCCTTACAGAACTTCCTCTGGTGCAACCTGAACACTCCCTTGTCAAGGTCCCTCTCCACATGCATCCCAAGGTAATACTTTACATCTCCCATCTTCGAGCACTTGAACTGCATCTCCAGCATCTCCTCCACACGATCAATCATCGCAGACGACTCAGAGAAGAGCAGGATGTCGTCCACGTACACCAGGAGCATGAGGAACTCGTCCTTCTCTTGCAGCAGGAACAAGCTGTGATCACACTTGCTCTTCTTGAAACCCCCAGCCAGCAGTGTCTCCTCTAGCTTGTGGTACCATGCACGAGGAGCCTGCTTCAGGCCATAGATGGCCTTCTTGAGCCTGCACACCCTGCCGCTCCCATCATCCAACCCCTCAGGCTGCAACATGTACAGCTCCTCCAGGATGATCCAATTGAGGAAAGCAGTCGTGATGTCCATCTGCTTTATCTTCCATCCGCGATTTGCAGCCGTTCCCAACATCACCCTCAGTGTTGTCCCTTTCCCCACAGGAACATAGAGCTCGTCGAAGTCCTTTCCCTTTGTCTGCTGAAACCCCTTAGCCACAAGCCTTGACATGTAGCGGGTCAGCACCCCATCTGGTCCGTACTTATGCCTGAAGATCAGTTTGGAAGAAATGACCTTCTTCCCAGGAGGCAGCTCACACAGCTCCCACGTCTCGTTCTCCAGCAGAGAGTCATACTCTTCCTTCACACTCTGCTTCCACTTTTCAGCATCGGGCCAACTCAATGCCTCGGCCAGAGTCTTGGGCTCAGGGACGGCTGCCCAATAGCAATGCGCTATCTCTTCCTCATCACACTGCTCAGCCACACTCCCAGCCCGTACCACCTTTGGCTTTCCAAAACTAGGATAGGTCAGCCTGTTAGGAGGGCGCACATCCCTCCTAGGACGGTCATTCGGACGTTGGTCTCGTGGTGGAGCATCCTGCTGCTGCTGCTGCTGCTGCTGATGCTCCTCCACCTCAGGTTCTCCCCCATTCTCAGTCACCCCAGAGATCTCCTCCTCTGAGACAGTGACCTGCACTTGCCTCGAAGGCCGCTGCACCTCATCAGCCTCAATGATCAGTGGTGTAGTAGGAAGCTTCTGCTGCTGCTGCTTCCACTCCTTGTAGTACAGTCACCCAAAACGGATCCGGCAGCCATGCACGCCCAAGGAGAGTACGAGCACCTTCCTGCAGGGTCCGGTTGAACTGCTCAGCCACGCCGTTCTGCTGAGGGTTGTAGGGCACCGTGAGCTGATGCTGGATCCCCTTCTTCTTCAGCATCGCTTCAAACTCATTGCCAATGAACTCTCCTCCGTTGTCGGTGCGGATCACCTTCACCTTGTGTCCGCTCTCCCTTTGAGCTCTCGGCATCCACTCCTTGAGAACAGCCGATGCCACCTCCCCCTTAGTCTTGAGAGGGTACACCCACACCGCACGCGTGTGGTCGTCCACAATGGTTAAGAAGTAGCGGCTGCCCGAGAGAGAAGGGGCCCTCGTAGGGCCCACCACATCCATGTGCACAAGCGCAAGCGGGGCCTTGGCTGGTCTTGTGCCGCTGCTGAAGGGAAACTTCGTGAACTTCGTCTCAAGGCATGTAGGGCAGCTCCCAATCTCCTTTGCTGCCCCTTTCACCTCCAGCCCCTTCAAGCTCCCATCCTTCACCAACTTCTGCAGCATTGGGAAGTTCACATGACACATCCTTTCGTGCCATGTCTCCCAATCGGCCTCACCACTCCCAGGTGAAGCCTTTGCCCATGCAGCTCTCGCATCCACACCAGCAAGCACCTCACCATGTGGCTGCTGTGGCTGCTGCACCTTCTTGACTACATCCAGGGCCCCATCAATTGGTGCAGTCTCCTCTCCTCCCGCAGTTGCCTTTGCCGTTGCTGCTGCCGCTGCCGTTGCTGGAGGTTTCCCGTTCCAAGGGATGATGGGCAGCTGCCACAGGTCCTTGATGCAACTGCTCTTCTCCTCCAAATCCCACAACAGCAACTTCCCAAGCTTTGCACGGCAGCTGGTTGGGCCGAAGGTCAGTTTGGCCTTGCTCTTCTGCAGCCGGCGCACAGAAAGAAGGTTAGCGGACAAACCTTCAACCAACAACACATTCCCCAGCCCCACAAGCTCCTCATTGGCTCCCATCACCTTGGCATTCCCAACACCAATCACATGGAGCAAAGCACCTGAAGAGGCAGCCACAAACTTTATCTTCCCAGGGGGTTTTACCTCGTCAAGCAAATCTGCCCGTGGGGTCATGTGACTTGTGCAACCTGAATCGATCACCCAGTGAGTGAGGGGGTGCATCACAACCTTCCCAACTGAACCCACATCACCCCCACTCCCTTGCACATCCTCAACCATGAGGAACATCCCAGGGTCAGCTTTACCTTGTGCACCATCACCTTGTGCACCTGAACCTTGCACGGCTCCACCTTGCGCACGTTCACCACTTGGCGGCTTCATGCCTGGGGGTGCCCATCCCTCAGGCCGGCTGAAATACTTGAACCACGGGTGTCCAGCCTTCTTGCAGTACCAGCAAGCTCCCTCCATTCGGGTGCTCCCCCTGCCACCAGAGCTCCCATGCCCCTCGTTGTAGACACCTCGGCCTCTCCCTCTGCCAAAGCCTCTCCCACGGCCTCGGCCTCTCCCATCCCCTCTTCCTCTGCTGCCTCCTGCAGCTCCATACCCCTCAGCAATTTTGTTGGCAGCACCACCACCCGTGTGGCGCCTGCGGAAGTCCTCCTGCAGAATCTGCTGCCGTAGCCACTCTGGTGTCCACTGGTCCTGCTGAGAGTTGAGGGTGGGGATCAGGTTGTCCCATGAGTTGTCGAGCACCGAGATGATCTTGGTGCACTGCTGCATCTGCGACACATTGCTGCCCGCCGCTGCCATCCTCGCATAGGTGTCCTTGATCTTGTCAAGGACCGGCTTCACATCATCACCCGGTCGCATGGAGAGGGCAGCCAGCTCCTTCTCCAACACAATCACCATCGGCAGTGTGTTGGGCTGAATCACGTCGCGCAGTAGCTTCCACGCTTTCGGTCCGGAGTCATCCAGCTCTACCAAGTCCTTGATATGCTGGAACATGTCGTTGTTGACCGATTGAAGAATAATGTCAAACAGCACCGCGCTCTTCTCAATCCACCGATCGCGGGCATCTCCTTCCTCCAGCATCTTCTCTTCCCCCATCGCAATTTTCAGCAGCTTGTAGCGCTTGAAGGCGCTCCTCATCCGCCCGCTCCATTCCTCATTCCATTCCTCCGTTGGAGCCATCCAATGCCTCAATCTTGGATGGTGGCGGCTCGTTCCTCTTCTCAACTGCTTCTCCACTCCCTTGATTCATCTTATCTTCACCCAATCTCAGGTTTCAGCTCCCCCCTTTGCTGGTCACAATGTAGATCCACGAAATATTCACACGTGTCGCCGCCAACGAAATTTCGGCAGAGTTTCCCCTTAGCGGAAGTCACATCCAACCTCTAGAACTCCACTTAGGCACGCCCACAGGCCATGGTGGGTCTAGGAGGGTCTTCACACCTCAGGAGACTATTCACAAGGTCCTTAATCAACTCTGATACCACTTTTTAGAGACTAAGGACGGAGTCTATGACGTTTAGGGGCCGAAATATATCAAAATCGTCAACTACAATTCTGGACAGAAAAGTCGTCGTCACAAGAAACGCCGTCGACGAAACACGCACCGTTAGAATTCCCTCAAGCTCAAGTATATTGTAGCCCTTGACCGTGGCTATTCTTCCCAATTTGAATCGTATCAAAATATGAAGTATACCTCGAGTTATGAATTTTGGCGCACTAGGGGGTATGCTGCCATAGAAACTTAACTCAATCACAATTTACTCACAAGTACCACACAAGAAAGTTAGAGTAGAAATAAACCAGGTAGGAGGGAAGAGGAGGACGAGAGGGAAGGTCCCAAGAGAGTCCCCAACCAAGGAAACCCCATAAGCACAAAGACTCCCTCCCTAAAGGAACCCAACTTTCACCCTTGTCATTTTCCCAACCTCCCAAATCCACCTCACCCAAGTTGGCCACATTTGCCAACCCAATTTGGTTTCTCCCAACCACTTGGCAGCATCTACAGTAGAAGTGACGAATTTCCCAACCCCCAAATGTCTATACCCCATACTGAGTCACTTCACAACTTCCCAAAGTCGTCGCATCCCAATCAAAACTTCGAACGATTATAACTTCGTCGTTCTTGCTCCGATCGCAACGATTCTTGGTTTGTCGAAAAGCTCTTGAGCAGAAGAGTCACTTCAGATATCTGCTCAAGCCAAATAACATTCACACACACTCAGAAAATCCAAACCACACCAAATACAAATTCTTGCACACGCTCACACCACGCATGCAAAGCGCGAACATATGATGGGAGGCAGACAGTCGTGAATGCAAATGATAGCATCACATAACACGTACGAGTCCCGCGAACTTCACCCGCAACTGCCTGATACACGACCGCAAAATGCTGGCCATCATGCACGCGTTGAAAGTGTGGCGGTGCTACCTCACTAGAGCTGACGTGACCGTACGGACAGATCACCGCTCACTACAGTACCTTCGCGCCCAACCGAATCTCAATCCACGACAGATACGGTGGTTGGACTAGCTGGAGTCCAATTTTCACTACACCGTCACGTACAAGAAAGGAGCATCAAATATCGCCGACGCTCTCACCCGCCCCACTGCCTAACTTCACGCCATCCTACTTGCCCAAACAAACCCACTGTTAACAGGAGTATTCACCCACGGATACCGGACCGACCCAGTTTTGACCACTGGAAATTCACAGCAGCTGAAAGAAGCTAAGGGAGTCTATTACGTAAAAGCAGGCACCAACCGAATTTGGGTACCAGCATACTCACTGCTGAGGGAGCTGTTACTGCAGGAGGCACACGATGGAGTTACCTCGGGTCACTATTACTGGCCGGAGCTTTTGGGCGACGTACATCACCACGTATGATCTTGCCTTACGTGTCAGGTGATGAAGAGCTCGCGCGGGAAAAAGGCAGGTCACCTGCAGCCGATTCCGCCGCCCAAGCGCGACCTGCAGCAGGTTACAATGGATTTCGTCACGGGGTTACCTTCGAGCGTTGGTGGTAACGACTCGGTCATGGTTGACATTGACGACATTGACCGCTGCATGCAGGAAATCGATGTCGGCCAAAGAAACCGCTCGCCTGTTCATCGCGACCGTCATTCGCCTGCACGGGATACCAACCGCCATCATCAGCGACCGCAACTTCTGCAATAACCTCTGCAGCAACTTCTGGAAGAACCTCTGGGAGCAGTTCGGGACCCGGCTACAGTTCAGTTTGTCGTACCACCGCGAGACCAACGGTCAGACGGATCGGACGAACCAGACCATGGAGCAGCTGATTCGTGCCACGTGCGACGACCCGACAACCAGGGAGTATTAGTTGCTGTTGATCGAGTTCGCCTACAACAACGCCACATCAGCAACGACGCACAAGTCACCGTTTTTACCTGAACTACGGGCAAAACCCCACAGTGCCCATGACGCTGAGCCCGGGCAACCCAACACCACGTGCACAACAATATCACCGAGAGTCTGCAAGCTACCAAAACTCGCGCAGTAGACGGAATCAAAAAAAGCAAATGACATCGCTAAAATGAATGCCGACCGCCACCGCCGCCCTGTGACGTGCCAGTCAGGAGACTAACTTACGCATAACTTACGCCGGCACGCATAACTTACGCCGGCCCATTGTACCAAAACTACGCCCGCACTACAGTGGCCCATTCCAGATCAGCCACATGATAACACCTGTCACCGCCCATCTCCTGCTACCGACCGACTGGTACATCAGCACGTCGTTCCAAGTCGGTTTACTTCGCCCATACATCACCACCACGAGCCAACTGCCACGCCATCGCCCGCCATCAATGACGCGTCCTGCATCGGAGTCGATCGTCGACCTCGAAAAAAATCTGAGCCATCAGATTTGCCACCCTACGAGAATTTGGAGGAATGAGTTCCTCGTTCACTGGAAGGACCGCACCCCCACGGAGGATAGTTGGGTGCCCCTGGCCAACATTGAAAATTACCCTGCCTTGCAAGTGTACCTACGAATCCCCGCGATATACACGCACTCGCGGCTTCTTGAGGGGGGGGGGGGGGGGTAGTGTAAGGAAAATTTCGGCATTCCTTACCCCGTGCTTCAACACCGCATACAGGACCAACCGTTTGTTCAGCCGTTACTGCTAACGGGGCTTCACCACCCTTCGCGAGCTACATTTGCCAAACCATGCATCGCTTGCCTGGCCGAGTCGGCCTACGCTTCGGGACTAGCCCGAACCTCGCTGCCAGCATCGCACTAGCTAGCTCGCATGTGAAAGATAGAACGAGGAATGAATGAACTAGCAGCAATGTGGGTACAAGTAGGAAACCCTAATTGGGTTGTACCCCATATGGGCTACCCCACTACAGCCTACACAAGCTATGGCATATAAGTTTGACACACCCCCATAGGCAAAGTGGGGGAGAACAAGAGGTCACAAGACCAGTCAAGAAAAGCAAAGCAAGCTCAGGGTGGATCACGAAGTCACCACGCATTCTCAGCACAAGCAAATGGCCACAAGGCCAGTTCACATGCAGAGATATATAAAGGAGAACAAGCAATACAGTGATCACAACCTAGCAACTGTAAGCATGCAGGTATATGTATAGAGATCACAGTACAAGCAAAGTCAAGAAGTGAGCAAGTGAGGCCAAGTGGGCACAAGGCCTAGAACAGTACAGAAACGCTGATGATCACAAGGCTGAAGTGCCTTGGTGAAGATATCAGCAGTGTTGGCTCGAGTGGCCACGTAAGCAAGACAAATCTGACCACGCTGCTGCAACTCTCGAGCAAGGAAGTAGCGCAGAGCGATGTGCTTCGTTCTGTGCTCCAGTCTGTGCTCCTGACACAAGGCAATCATGGCCTTGTTGTCGACGTACAGAACTGGAGGAGAACGAGGCGGCTCTCCCAGGTCGGTCAGTAGGTAGGTGAGCCAGCGTAACTCCTGTGCAGTCATGGCCCCTGCGTAGACCTCAGCCTCACAGCTGGAGCTGAGAACAAAAGACGAGCGGGTAGACCGCCACGAAACAGAGCCGGAGCCAAGGCTGAAACTGTAACCCTGTGACGACCGCTGCGTAGCCAAGTAGTCAGCCCAGGAAGCGTCTGCGTGACCAGTGAGGACAACTCGAGCCCGTCCTCCAAGCACTAGCCCCATGCCCGACGTACTGCACAAGTAGCGCAACACCCTCTTAGTGGCATCCATGTGCTCCTTCCGGTGCCTCCCAGGAGCAACATAGCGTGCCAGGATGCTAAGAGGGTAGGCAAGGTCAGGTCGAGTGCAGGTCATCAGGTACATGAGGCAGCCCACAAGCTCTGGATACGGGCCACTCGGCTCTACGGACTCATCCGAAGGCAGAGCTGAGAGCGAGTGGCGAGTAGGCAGAGGAGTGGGCTGTGGCGAGGAGTACGTGAAGCCGAAGCGCTGAAGGACCTGCTGCACCATGTGTGACTGAGTCAAGGTAATGGTGCGCTGTGCTCTATCCCGGGTGATCTGCAAGCCAAGATAGCTGCGCATCTCACCCAGGTCTGTGCGCGTGTGTCTCTTCTGCAGCTCCGACTTCACGTGGGCGAGTCCGTCAGTGTCAGCAGTAGCAAAGACCAGGTCGTCTACGTACACAAGAACGTAGAACGGCGGCAGAGAGGTGTCGGTGCGTAGAAACAGCGACGGGTCAGCAGTAGAAGGAGTAAACCCAAGAGCAGCAAGAGTCGTCCTCAGTGTGTCGTGCCACTCACGGGGTGCCTGGCGGAGACCGTAGACTGGCCGCCGGAGGCTCCACTGGGTACCAGCAGGAAACGACCCAGTGAAGCCAGGTGGGCGGCTCAGCCAGATCTCCTCGTGCAGGCTGCCCTGTAGGAAGGCTGTGCTGAAGTCAAGAGAGTGAAGCTCATAGTCACGCAGAGCGGCAACGTGCAGCAGCACCCGAAGAGTGGTCATGTTCGAGGTAGGGGAGAAGGTCTGGAAGAAGTCAACTCCCTCTCGCTGACTGAAGCCTCGTGCAACGTAACGCGCCTTGAAGGCAGGCGGAGAACCCGACGGCCGCTTCACCCTGAAAATCCACATGCCACTGACGATGTTCGCCCCAGGTGGGGGAACCTCGTCGACGTAGGTGCCTGTGGACTTCCAGGAAGCCATCTCTGCGTCCATGGCTGTCTGCCACTGGGAGGAGTAGGGACCCTCTATCGCCTCTGCGTAAGAGCGCGGGGTCGGGATGTCTGGTGCATCTGGGTCCCTGTCAGGGGCAAGCAGCATGGACACGAGATGAGGTAAAGCAGCGGCAAAACACTCAAACTCCTCCTGTCTGTCCTCAAGGACGTCCGTGCCAAGAGCACACTCACCCCCGATGGACGGAGGACAGACAGACTTAGACTCAGCAACAAGACAAGCGGCGTAGTCTAGACGACAGGCGGCAGCAAAGTCAACAAGCTCAGCAACTAGGGCAGACGCAGCAGTGGACTTAAACGAAGGGTCAGTGACAACAGTAGCAAGAAGACGCGTGACAGTAGGACTGGCAGCACGAGCAAGGTCTGACGGCGGGTCAGCAACGTCAGGAAGAGAGGACGCAGGAGGAGAGGGCAGAGGGACACGTTGTGGAGCAGTGGAAGGACGCAGTGCCATACTGTGAGTGGCAGGGACAGGAGGAGGACGCGGACGCGGAACACGACGACCAGTGCGAACAGCGCGAACAGGCGAGGGAGAACGAGACTCTGACTCACAACGCTCCGCACTAGTGTCCAGCTGTGCAGCGGGAGGGGAAGACGGCGGCAGCTCCAGCGGCGATTGGTCAGGGGAAGACGGGAGACCAAGAACCTGGCGGAGAAGCGGAACGTATTACGGTCGCTGCCGCACAGCGCCTCCAGCACCAGGACCGACAGCTCCAGCACCCCCAGAGTCAGCACCTCCAGTAGCTCCAGCAGCTCCAGCAGCTCCAGCAGCCCCAGCAGCCACAGTAACACCAGCTCCTCCAGCAGCTCCAGTACCTCCAGCAACTCCAGCACCTCCAGCCCAGGCAGCTCCAGTACCCGCAGTACGAGCACCTCCAGGACCTCCAGTCACAGCAGTACCACCAGTCCCGGCAGCTCCAGTACTCGAAGGACGAGCACCCCCAGAACCAGCAGCTCCAGCACCTCCAGAACCTCCAGCAGCACCAGCACCTCCTCCAGCAGCAGCAGTACCACCAGTCCCGGCAGCCCCAGCACCCGCAGTACTGTTATAGTCACAATAGGCTTGAATGTGCCTAAAAAGGAAGATAGAGTGCACAGTCGGATTTCTGCACAGCGGCTTTAAACGTTCATAGCGTTCTGGTCATAGCTCCAAATGACCTGATTCAACTTGGATCTGGAGCGTCTTAACGTCGCCTACAATAGGCAATTTAGATCGCACGATTTCACCAAGTATTGACGACACAGCGTCGGTTTGAACGAACAGCACTATAGCAGCCACTATAGCCTTAGAACACAAGATAGGAAGAGTTACGAGTTGGGAATGACTCCCAGCTCCTACAAACCCCAAGAGCCGAGGTACAGTGATGTGGAACAGTGCCACACTGTCCCCAACCAAGAAGGGTCTCGAAACTACCCACCACAAGGGCCTACACCAACTGAAATGTTACACTACACATTGTAATGTAACTATCTTCAACATCTTGAAGTGTACCCTTTTTTGGCGAGCTTCGAAATCACTTGAGGCTTGACACCAAGGCTCTGGTTCTTCACCACAAACTCATCCTTGAGTTCTTCATGGGTCTGCTGCACACACCTGCGACACGTCAAACGTTCCACACACACGACAAAACAGAAACCGTGCACGAGACACACGACAAAATAGAAACCGCGCACGGGACACAAACGACCGCGTGACACGCGACTAGCGAAAACTCGCTATTGACTCGACACACACATTCGACATCACGACTCATCATTCACACACTATTATAAGCATGAAATATATATATTATCTCATGCCCTCATACCATTCCATGCGCACACGCATGCACGCACACGGACAACAAGCCGAGTGCAAACCGTAGGGTTGCACCAACAAGTACGAGCACCTCCAGAACCTCCGTCACCACCGGCAGCACCAGGACCTCTCTGAGGGCGGGAGTAGGAAGCGTACCACTCACGAAGCTGCTGTGGCGAGAGAGGCTCCCGTCGGGGAGACGCAGCACCACCGAGCTCAGCACCCCTAGACTCCGGACCAGCTCCAGCAGCTCCGGCACCTCCAGGGTCTCTAGCTCCAGCAGCACCACTCCGAAATCGGCAGCGCCAGTCGTACCACTAACGAAGCTGCTGTGGCGAGAGAGGCTCCCGCCGGGGAGACGCAGCACCACCAGCTCCAGCAACTCCAGCAGCTCCGGCTCCAACGCCGGCAGCACCTCCAGTGTCAGAATATTATGCTCTAGCCTGTAGTGGGGTGCTCTATAGCGAGTACAACCCTTCTAGGGTTTGCTATTTGTATCCTCATTCTTGCTAGTGCAACCCTCCTTCTTCTCTTAAACTTTCACATGCTATCAGAGCAGGTCGATCCCCTTGGATCGACCCTGTGGGTGGGCTCACCACCTCGTTGCTTCCGCTGCAACTTCCACTACTACCTTCTGTGCCGCACGCCCCGTGGCGTGCGGCAGTTTTTCTTCCCGCCGTGCGCCCCGAGGCGCGCGGCGGTTTTCTGCCCGCCGTGCGCCCCGTGGCGCGCGGCGGTTCTCTGCCCGCTGTGCGCCCCGAGGCGCGCGGCGGGCTTCTACCCCGTCACTCGCCGCGTCGCCCTCGGGAGGCGCTGCGACGGGCGACGGGGACCCGCGCGTCGCCCCCCGTCGCCCGTCGTGGCCTGCGCGCGGCCCGTACAGCCGGCGCGCGGCCCGTACGGGCTGCGCCAGGCCTGCGCGCGGCCCGTACGGGCTGCGCCAGACCCGCGCGCGGCCCGTACGGGCTGCGCCAGACCCGCGCGCGGCCCGTACGGGCTGCGCCAGGCCCGCGCGCGGCCCGTACGGGCTGCGCCAGGCCCGCGCGCGGCTCGGGCCGCCTGCGCGCGGTTCGGGAGGCTGTGCCAGGCCCGTGGGCGGCCCTTTCCTCGCTGCCCCTGCCCTCCCCGCTGTCCCCCGTGCTTCTGCTGGCGCCCCACCCCTCCTACAGCCCGTTCTCCTGAATTAGGGTTTGGGGGTGAGGGGTATGGGGGTGAAACTACTGTGTGCCGTTCCCTGCTCCTCCTCCTCCTCCGTCTCCCTGTGCTGCAGCTGCCGCTGAGGGGGGGTGGACTTGTTGGAGCCGTTGGAGTGGTGCTAAGGGGGGGTGAAGGGGGAGTGGAGCTAGCGGTGTAGCAGCGGGTGTGTGTCAGGAGGGGTGGTACTGTTTGGGGGAGGTCGAGTGGAGGCAGCAGTCTTGTCGTCAGCAGCAGCAGCAGTCCGGAGGCTACAATCTCCGGTAGTCGCCAGTCGCCCGTGGGTCCGTTGCTCGTCTGCCGCTACTTTTAGCCGCGGGGCCAGTTACCCCAGTAGTCCGGAGCGTTGTTCCGGTAGCCACTGAGCCAGCAGCTCGTCTGTGTGTCTGCAGCGTCAGCAGTCGCCTCCCATCTTCTCTCCCCCACAGTCTCTCCTCCTCCTCACTTGCCCTCTGCGATAGCCTCTAGCTTTGCTCATAATTGTGAACTTTAAACTATTGCTTCTTGAACTTGTGCTCAGAATGTGTGGTGACATTGTGATCCACCCTGAGCTTGTACTGCTGTGCTTGCTCTGCTGATTACACCCCACTTTGGCTATGGGGGTGTGTCAGAATATTATGCTCTAGCCTGTAGTGGGGTGCTCTATAGCGAGTACAACCCTTCTAGGGTTTGCTATTTGTATCCTCATTCTTGCTAGTGCAACCCTCCTTCTTCTCTTAAACTTTCACATCCAGCTCCAGTAGCACCAGCAGCCCTAGCTCCAGGGGCTCCAGCGGCAGGCCCCTCAGCTCCAGCAGCTCCTCGCTGGAGTCTCCAGCGGCGAGCAAACCACTCGCGCTGCTGCGGTGGAGAGAGAGGCTCCCGCCGAGACGAGGCACCTGCAGGAACTCCAGCAGACTCAGCACCCCCAGGCTCAGCAACCGCAGGCTCAGTACCCTCAGGCTCAGCACCCCCAGGCTCAGCACCCCCAGGCTCCGCACCCTCAGTCTCAGCAACCCCAGCCTCAGCACCCCCAGACTCCACACGCTCAGGCTCAGCACCCCCAGGCTCCGCACGCTCAGGCTCAGAACCCCCAGCAGCACCACCTCCAGTAGCAGCACCAGAGTCAACCGCTACCTCAACAGGCTCGACAGCGTCTACCTGAGACACACCTGAGGGAGCAGGACCCTGAGGGGGGAGGGGGTCTATCGGAGGAGGACCTGGTGCAAGGAAGAGCGGCGGGGGGGGGAGAGGGGCAGTGCGGTAGGGGAAGAGACGGTAAAAGGGAACCGACTCGTCGAACGTGACGTCCTGAGAGGGCAGGACACGGCGCGAGGTGGGGTGGTAAAACTGCCAGCCAGGCGAGTCAGGGACAAAGCCAAGGAAGACAAAGGGAATAGCGCGGACAGAGAGCTTGTCCGCGGTAGTATCGTGGACAAATGGCACGAGAACCCCAGACCCGGAACACCGACGCATTGCCAACCTTCCCCGTCCACCGCAGTGTGGGCGAGGTCTTCGGCAAGGAGACACGGGGCCAGAGGTTGAGCTGATGCGCAGCGTATCGGACCGCAAACGGCCACAGAAAATGGGGGGCAGCCGCATGGACCATGGAGGTACGAGCGACCTCTATGACTAAGCCAATGCGGCGCTCAGCAACCCCATTCTGCTGCGGTGAGGCCGGAAGCGTGAAAGTCTGGCGAATGCCCTCCCCACGACAAAAGTCCCGCAGAAAGTCAGAGGCCAACTCACCACCTCTGTCAGAGTGCAGACGCAGGACGGGAAGGTCCGTCTTGAACCGCTCGCGGAGCTGGAGATGGACAGCGCGGATCCAAGGGATCAAAACGTCAGGGACCTCACCCTTGGTGCGCTAGGGGAAGACCGTGGTGTAACGCGTGTAGTCGTCAACGACCAGCAAAAAGTACCGCTCGCGGTCCTGTCCACGGACGCGAGCTGGGCCCCACACGTCCATGTGGAGGGTCTGCAGGGGAGCAGTCGTCGGGGGAAACGAGGAGGAGTGAGGAGCGACGTCGGTGCATGCCACGGAGGCGATGCACCGAGGGGTGACCAAGACGGTGGTGCCAAAGGATGGTCTGGTGCGACAGAGTGCGACACGAGCAGGGGGCCGCTAGCTGACCTGACGCAAACGCAGACGCAGACGCAGCTACCTGAGGGGACACAGTGGTCAGTGTGTACAGACTCGAGCCAGGCGCTCGGGTGAACGTGGCCAGGTGCCGACCAGTCCGGGAGCACGTACAGTGGGTCACACGCTGACCTCCAGGAGTGAACTGGTCAACCCACACATTCTGGAGGTCAGCTCCACTCACCAAGTTCGTAGAGAACGAGGGGAGGTGAAGACCTGACAGTGAGCCAGACGGAACTGCCGGACACGGCAGAACCGTGGAGGAGTGCGCAAGGACCAGGCCCTCAGAGGGGTCCGCCAGGGAGACTGCAACCGGCCGACTGAGCGGCGTGAGTGTGGTGCTGTCGCGAAAGAAGGAGCGGGAAGCACCTGAGTCAAGTGTGAAGGTGTGCAAGGCCTCAGCAAGCGCAGTACCAGAGAGAGCAGACTCACCAGCACCTGGAGCAGCAGACTCACTAGCACCTAGAGCAGCAGCCTCACTAGCACCTAGAGCAGCAGCCTCACCAGCACCTGAGGCAGCAGACTCTATACCTGGGTCCGGCGGCGTACACAGGTAACAGTCACCCTCAGCACTAACAGGCAATGCATACATGGCAGATAGAATAGCATCAAAGTCCAGGGCAAAGATATCCACTCTCTGCCTCAGCAGCTCCACCCAGCTGGGGAGCTCAGCCGCGTCACCAAACTCTGTACGCCAGGCGTCGCTCAGACCGGCGAAGCAGCGGGACTGTGTGTGACCTATCGTCCCGCAAGTCTGACCAGCCCGATCACCTGTGCGAATGACGTACGGGCAGCGAGCAGTACTCCGAGACCCTCTACTCTGAGCGTACCACTCACGCAGCTGCAGGGGCTTAAGGGTCTCGCGCGGACGTCGCTGGAGCTGTATCTGGCCACCGCCAGAAACTCCCCACCGAGCAGCTCCGCCTAGACTGCCACTGCGGTCTCCGCCACCACTCCCACTGCTGCCACCACCGCCGCCACCACTCCCACGGCTACCACAAAGAGACGCCATAGCGGAAAGGCAGGGCGGCGAACAGGTACAAGAGTAAGGCGAGGCGGCGCACCGTCAGTGAAGGGCTACCAGGGTGGACATGACGGGCAGGGGCAGGGCGGAGCGCGGGCAGCAGGGCGGCGCGCTGGCCCTAGGGTGACGCAACGGGCAGGGCAGGGGCGGCGCGCGGGCCCTAGGGCGACGCGACGGGCAGGCCAGTGGCGGCGCGCGGGCCCTAGGGCGACGCGACGGGCAGGGCAGGGGCGGCGGGCGGGCCCTAGGGCGACGCGACAGGCAGGGCAGGGGCGGCGCGCGGGCCCTAGGGCGACGCGACGGGTAGGGCAGGGCGGCGCGGTGGCCCGACGCGACGGGCAGGGCAGGTCGTTGCGCGGGTCCTAGGGCGACGCGACGGGCAGGGCAGCGGCGCGCTTAGCAGGGCGGGCGCTTACCAGGGGCGGGTGCAGGGCAGGGCCGCGACGGGCGGTTAGGTCAGGGCCGCAACGGGCCGGCTGTAGGGCAGGGCCGCGACGAGTGGCGGCACGGCAGGGCCGCGACGAGTGGCTGAGGGCTGGGCCGCGACGGGTGACGGCAGGGCAGGGCCGCGAAGGGCGGCTAGGTAAGGCCGCGACGGGCGGCTAGGTCAGGCCGCGACGGGCGGCGACAGGGCAGGGCCGCGACGGGTGGCTAGGTTAGGGCCGCGACGGGCCGTTAGGGCAGGGCCGCGACGGGCCGGGAGGGCAGGGCTGCTACGGGCGGCAGTAGGGCAGGGCGCGCGATGGCGCAGGTGAGGCAGGCGCGAGGCGCGCTTCGGGCAGGGCAGGAAGAAATTATCGTGGTGGGCCTTTAAAAAAAAACGTTCCCATTAGGGAACCTGCTCTGAATCCATGTGAAAGATAGAACGAGGAATGAATGAACTAGCAGCAATGTGGGTACAAGTAGGAAACCCTAATTGGGTTGTACCCCATATGGGCTACCCCACTACAGCCTACACAAGCTATGGCATATAAGTTTGACATCGCACGCACCGCGTTACCGTTTGCATCTTTCGCTTATAAGTATTCGCTCATGCCTTCGCTCATACTTTGTACTCGTTTGACAACTTAGTGCAATCCTTGCTACCTCTCTACATTGCACCCATAACAAGTTTATAGTTATGCACCATTCTCTGATGGCAATAAAGATACTACTAGCAGCGGGGATCCCTAGTGATACATTGTATCTGTTGCGATCAGAAGTTGATCGTGCCTAGGATCACCTCAGGAAGGTTCGCACACGTCTGAGTAGTGGTGGGCCCTTGACCTTAATAGCAGAGTGGATGTAAAATGCTTGATATAATTAAAACATGCAAATACAGGCATATAAATACGAGTACAGGGTGGAATACGAAGCGACCTAGCTAGCCATGTACTCTAAGGGGTACATTCCCTTATTACAGCGAAATCCAACCGTGCGACTCCAGACAGTTACGAAACTGTCCGGGCAGAATCCTCGCCACTGCTGCTGCCTGATGCTGTCTGCCCGACGGTCCAGATCCTTTCGTAACCGTACGACCCTTCGCGTCATTTCCGCCTCTTCGTCTTCAGCTTTGGTAGTGCATGCTTCGATTGTTGCGGTAAGGAGTGCAGAGTGATGTTTCATTAATCACTGTTCGTAACACCCCCCTTCACTCCTGACCGTAGCGAGTCTTGACCGCTTGACTACTCCGCTGAGCTCGGAGCAATGCTGGTACTGCTGACGTGACAGCTTCTTCGCGAGGAAGTCAGCTGCCATGTCACCTGTCGGGCAATAGGTAAGGTCGACCTTGCCCTTGTCAACTTCGTCCTTGACGAAGAAGTACCGCAGCGCGATGTGCTTAGTGCGGTTGACGAACCCGGGCTTGTTCGCGGTCCTGATCGCGCTCTGATTGTCGCTGTGCAGGCGAAAGTTCGCTAAGGCTGGAATTTTCGCCTCCTGCAGCAGCTCCTGAAGGTAGAGGCCTTCGCGAACGGCTGTTGTTGCTGCGATGAATTCAGCTTCTGCCGACGACTGGGCAACCAGCTCTTGTTTCTGCGAATTCCAGGAGATGGGGCCGCTGGGCTCGAGGCGGAAGAGGAAGCCTGTCTTGGACCGTCGATTGTCAGGGTCAGCGGCGTGATCAGCGTCCACGTAGCCGATGAGGTTGAAGGACGAGGTTGGGATGGTGGAGTAGCAGAGACCAACATTGGGCGTGGAGATGAAGAATTGAAGTGCCCGCTGAAGATCTAGTAAATTCTCAGCCGTTGGTTTGCGAGAGTACTGAGCCAACTGGCTCGTGATGTAGGAGAGATCAGGCCTGCAGGTAACAGATGCAAAGAGTAGGCATCCCAGCTGCTGCTGGTAGGTATGAAGCCCAGCAGGGGACAGGGCTTTGTTGTCAGGCTTGTGGTTGGGTCCTGGAGTGCGGTAAGGGGTGGAGAGTGGTGCAGGTGCAATGTTGAAGCGCTTGCCAAGTTCCTCTGCGTACTTGGCTGCTGAGAGATGGATGACTTCTGGCGAGTGGGTGATGTTGAGGCCAAGGAACTGCTTCATGTCGTGGTTGCAGGAAATATCGACGCGCCCCGCGAGGTTCTTCTCGAACTGCTCAAGCAATTCGTTGCTTGACCCTGTGTAGAGGAGGTCGTCGACGTAGACCGTGAGTAGGATGTATTCGCCGCGGAAATCGCGACGATACATCCCTGGATCGTGAGGCAGTTGCTTGAAGCCGATTTCAAGCAAGATGTTGTGTAAGTATTGCTGCCAGAGCCTGGCGCTTGTTTGATCCCATAAAGGGGTTTTCGCAGCTGGCAAACACACGAATCCCCTTCGCCGTATGTGTGCGGCTGCTCCACGTAGATCACTGCATCTACTGACGCGTACAGGAACGCGTTCTTCACATCGATTTGTCGGAGCGGGAGGTGTCGTGCGGCAGCGATGGCGAGAAGGATTCTGACGGAGGTGTGACGGCTGACCGGCGCAAATGTCTGGTCGAAGTCGATGCCGTGCCTCTGGTCGTAGCCACGTATGACCCAGCGCGCCTTGAATCATTCAATCGTGCCGTTCGCTGCGGTCTTCACGCGGAACACCCATTTCCCGGAGAGAATCCTTCTCCCCTTGATTGTCGCTCGATCGACGAGCACCCAGGTGTTGCGGGACTCAAGTGCCTTGATTTCCGCATCCATCGCCTCGCGCCATTCCTTGCTTGGCGCAGATTCTTCGGCTCGATGACACGTGGCGCCGTTGAGGTGGCAGTGTGGAGCCCGAGGAGTTGAAGTCCTGAAACTGTGCTGTTGTGGCGGTGTTGTGGGATGACCTCATGCACATCGTCATCATCGCTTTCTGGTTCAGGTGGTGCTGGCGGTGCTGCGCCTCCGCCGCTTCCGCTTCCGCTTCCGCCTGCTGCGCCTGCTCCTCCTCCAGGAGAATCGTCGTCGTCGCGATCGCCTCTTGTGAACTCGCCTCTGGGATCCTGCTCCAGAATGGCTGCTGCAGCTTCGTCCTTAGGTGAAGCGTAGCTGTGCTCGTCGTTGGCGTAGACGCGGTTCGCGTTCGCCTGCTCGTCTTCGCGAAATTGCCGAAGGAAGAGCCGCTCGTAGAAGATGACGTCACGCGCATTCTTGACCTTCTGGCTCATGAGGTCCAGGAGGAGCCACGCCTTGTGTTCGTGGCTATTGCCGAGGTGAATCCCCCAGCGCGCGCGGCTTGCAAACTTCCCGATGGTTGACGTTGGCGGGCGGTATTGCACCATGCACCCCCACACGCGGAGCATTGACGTGTTGCCCTTGGTCCCCGTCCACTTCACATGCGGTGATGAGTTGCCGGTGATGGCCGTAGTCGATAGCAGGTTGTGCACTCGCACGGTGTGATGCATTGCGTAAGTCCAGTAGGTTGGCGGAAGCTTCGACTGCTTCATCAACGCCCGTACCTTGGTCATGAGCGTACGATTCGTGCGCTCGGCTACGCCTTGCTGCTGGTGCGCGTAGGGGAGGGAAACATGATGCTTGATTCCCTTGCGCCAGGTAATCCTGCATTTCCTTGCTCCTGAACTCCGCTGCGCCGTCAGATTGCCAGATCTTCAGCTTCTCCCCGGATTGCCGCTGCGCGTTCGCCAGCCATAGACGAAACACTTCGTATGCTCTGCTGCGTGCCTCCACGTTTACAACCCACACGTAGCGCGTTCCAGCATCAACGAAGGTGAGCGTATACAGCTCGTCGTTGATCCCGCAGTGTCCTACGTTGAGGAAGTCGCTGCACACTTTCTCCAGTTTTGCGTAGCGGTTGGTTCCGGGCTCGAGCAGGGGGAACGGTTGGTGGCTCAGTGCGGCTTCGGGGCAGACGGTGCAGTTGCGCGGATGTGTTGCGCCTCTCACTTTGGTGCCATCAGGGCGCAGGAGTGCACCGGGCGCAAACACGCCGGCCTCGATGCAGTTCTTCAGTGTTATGTGCGAGGGGTGACCGAGGCGTTGGTGCCGGATGGCATCGTCGGCGCGGAATCCAGAGGTGCGCATGTAGCGCGCGTGTGCTTCCGCGGGGTCCTCGTCAAGTGCTTGGGCAGGTTCCGCCGCTGCTTCTTCAGTTTCTTCGTCTCCGTTCGCCGTCGTTCGCCCGAGGAATTCCCTGTCGAGAATTGTGGAGAGGGGAATATTGGTTCCAGGGATGGTTCCTGGGAAGAAGGTTGGTTCGCGCGGTTCGGGGGCAGGCCCGTAGACAGTGCGTCGCGGGGTAGAAGGCTCATTGCCCCAGTCGATGGTGTCCCATGGGTCACTCCCTGGCTGGATGTCAGGTGGGGGCAGTGCGGGTGCAGGGCGGCGCGGAGGACGACCAAGAGGAACAACAGGAGGTTCGACCTCGATTTCCTCTTCTTCCCCCCTTTGGTCCTCGCGGGAAGCTCCTCAGCCTTCGCCGGAAGTACCCCATCCGCTTGTCTCGCCGCCAGATGCGGCGCCCCATCCGCCGGTGTTGCCGCCGGTGACTGCTCCCCATCCACCAGTGCTACCACCAGTTGCGGCTCCCCATCCGCCGGTATCGCCGCCGGTGTCGCTCGTGCCCCATCCGCCAGCGCTTCCCCACCCCCCTTCATTGGAGGCGCTCTCTTCTTCGCCCCATCCGCTCCAGGCGAATGTGCCGCGCGACTCCGCAAGGCTCCGTTGGCGAAGCTCTTCCGCTTCGCGATGCGCCAGTTCCTCCTCTTGCGCCACGGTAAGCTTCTTTGTAGAGTCGCGCTGGTGAGCGTAGATCTCCAGAAATTTCTCCTTTGTGTAGGGGCGCGGCTCATTCTGCGCATTGAAGGTGCCGACGCCAGTGCCCCGCAGCATGCCTTGAAGATGTTGTGATGCAGCTCCTGGGAGGGGGTGTTCATCCGTTCCGAAGATGCCGTGTGTTGTGATTGCAAGTTCCAGGTTTGACATTCCCTCTTCAGGCGGTGCTTCCCGCTCTGCTTCGGCGATGGCGGCAAGGCCACGGCCGGCAATCGCGCTCGTTGAGGCTGTGGGCGTATGGCAATCTCTGCAGATGCCGTCGAGGTCGGGGTCGTGCAGCGCCAGCTCGCGCGGATGAGGGTGGTGTGGCACCCACGGTCTTCCGTCTGGGTGTTTCCAGTCGCGGCGGTGAATGTGTTCGAAGCGCAGGGGGACGAGGTCGATGAGCTCCTGCGAATCACCGCTGCAGTCGGGTTGCTGAAATCAAGGATGTAAACTCCGTTTTCGGAGTGCGCCCGCCCGATCTGCTTGCGTGTCTTGTTCGGCATCGTGTAGTGAAGTAGGATGTCACGTGTCTCGGGATCGGTGCTTAGATCCACTCCGCAATCCATGAGTTGCGCCGCCGAGAGGAGATTGAAGCGTAGATTCTGCACGATCAGCACATCGTTTAGTGTGATGTGCGTCCTGCTCCCTCGGGCCTTGAGCACTACGATGCCTTGCGCGCTTGCGCGCAGGCGTGTGTTGTTCGCCACGGTGACATAGGTGACGGCGGGGGTGGAGACGGCATTGGATATGTAACGCTCGGAACCCACCATATGCTGCCCACAGCAGCTATCCAGGTACCACGTGTTGTAGCGCCTGTTGTCGTTACGTGCGAGCAGCGCCAGTCGCGGAGTAACGATGTGTCGTGTGTCAACCTTTAGAAATTGATCGCGCGCGATCCAATCGATCGGTGCCGCCCGCGTATCAGGTACGTGCGGGGGGCTTTCAAGCAGCGGGACTGGGAGATTCCAGTCCTGTTCATTGTCGTCGGTGAAGTCGTGGCGCGTGCTGAATGGGTTGTTGTTCGAGAACGCTTCGATTGGGTGCCGTGCTGGCTCAGGTGATGGTGAGCGCGCACGGGGACGACGAGACCCGCTTGTCATTGTCATGTTGCCCATGACGTTGCGGACGGGCGCAGTCGGTGGCTGCTGCTGCTACTGCTGCATCGTTGGGTTCAGGTTGCACGGTGGGGGTTGATGCCCCTGGGCTGGACGCGTGTCATTCCGTGCGTCTTGTCGGCCGGACTAGTTGCTCGGATTGGTCTGACGAGGGCGAGATCGGTATTTGCATCGATCTGCCAGGTGCACGAAATTTCTGCAAATCTTGCAGTAAAGACGCCGCGGTCGTCGCTCCTCCGTGTTGTCGGCGTAGAAAGCGAGGCGTTCCCTGTCTCATCGCGGCGCTGGTCGCTGCTGGTCCATATCCCGTTGTTCGACGAGAAGGGCGGCGCATAGGGCGGCCTCCGAGGTGACCCCCTGCTGTCGGAGAAGCGCCTTGCAGGGCCGCCACTCTGGGCCGAGCCCTTGAAGCACGATGTTCACAAAAAACTCTTCTGAGATCGTGCTTCCCAGTTTCGCGGTTTGATCGCGTAAGCTCCGACAGCGGTTGATGTAGCCATTGACCTTCTCCCCCAAGGCCATTTTTTTCTCCAGTAGCTGCTGGAGCGTTTTCGGTTGGTACACGCCATTTAGATGGCGCCAAGCATCGAGGGCTGGAGCAGGAGTCGTCTTGTAAGAGCGAATGCTCAACTGCTCCGCCGGCGACATATTCCGCAGGAGGACGCCGTACACCATCAATGACTCGTTGTAGTACTGCGCTCGGGCGTCAGCCGTGTCCTCCGTGGGTCCCGAGTAACTCCCGTCGAGGTAATGAAATATCTGCGCGTTTTGCAGCAGCAGCTCCAGCTCGAAGCTCCACGTATAGAAGTCTCTGCCGTCAAAACACACACTTGTCTTTATTTTTTATATGCTCAAAAACCTAGAGAGAATTGCTTCTTTGCTGGGACAGGGAGTCTTGAGTGTTGAGCCACTTGTGTCGAGGGAGAAGGTATGCGGGGCGGTATTTTGGCCGTTCGAGGCCGGTTGAGTGGGTTGGGAAGATGTTCCCGCATCGCCATTCCGCAATTTTTGGAGTTGTTGCTCAAGGCTGGTGAGTCGCTGAAGCATTTGTGCGAGGGCGGCGGTTCCAATCGTCGTTGTTTCCTCGCTTGTTGCAGCCGGGTTGGTCTGCGCTTCAGCCGTCAGATTTGTCTGACCACCGGATCCTCCGGCCATTCTCACACATGAGCGTGTGCCGGACGCCACTTTTCGTTCATCGAAAATTTCGGAGGTGGCGGTGCGAAGGATTCCTGAGTCGCTCTCATACCATGTTGCGATCAGAAGTTGATCGTGCCTAGGATCACCTCAGGAAGGTTTGCACACGTCTGAGTAGTGGTGGGCCCTTGACCTCAATAGCAGAGTGGATGTAAAATGCATGAGATAATTAAAGCATGCAAATACAGGCATATAAATAAGATGTCAAACTTATATGTTGCATATTGTGTAGGCTATAGTGGGGTAGCCCATATGGGGTACAACCCAATTAGGGTTTGCTACTTGTACTCCTGCATGCTGTTAGTTCATCCATTCTCGCTTGTATTCTTGATATGGTTTCAGAGCAGGTCCTCTCCTAGGACCGTTTTTTTTAGGGCCCACCATTAGCTAGTGACCGACTGCGGTTACCGCGCTACCCCACGTCCTGCCCTGCATTGCGCCGCTCGCGCACGCCCTGCCCTACCCGTCGCGCCACCCTGCCTGTTGCGCGCCGCCCTGCCCTGCCCGTCGCGCCGCCCTGCTGGTCGCACGTCGCCCTTTGCAGCCCGCGCGCCGACCCTTAGCAGCCCGCGCGCCGCCCTTTTGCAGCCCGCGCGCCGCCCTTTGCAGCCCGCACCGCCCTGCTGCCAGCGCGCCACTCGTCGTCGCGCCGCCATGCCCTGCATGCGCGATGCTCGCCGCCGCGCCGCCCTGCCCTGCCCGCGCGCCGCCCTGCTCGCCGCCGCCCTGCCCTAAGGCCTGCGCGCCGACCCTTCCCTGCCCGTCGCGTCATCCTAGGGCCAGCGCGCCGCCCTGCTGCTCGTGCTCCGCCCTGCCCCTGCCTGTCGCGTCCGCCCTGGCAGCCCGCGCGCCGCCATCTGCAGCCCGCGCGATGCCCTTGCCTGCCCTCGCGCCCTCCCCTGCCCGCGCGCCGCCCTTCCCTGACCGTGCGCCGCCCCGACCTACCCTAGTGTCTGCTCGCCGCCCTGCCTTCCCTGCGTACTGCCGTGTTTGTTCCACGCCTCCCTGTTTTGCGCGCTATGACGTCTCTTCGTGGTAGCGGTGGGAGTGGTGGCGGCGGTGGTGGCAGCAGTGGGAGTGGTGGCGGCGGCCGTAGTGGCAGTCTAGGTGGAGCTGTTCGGTGGGGAGTTTCTAGCGGTGGCCAGACGCAACTCCAGCGGCGTCCGCGCGAGACCCTCACGCCCCTGCAGCTTCGTGAGTGGTTCGCTA
The DNA here is from genome assembly GCA_947471745.1 of Closterium sp. Naga37s-1. Taxonomy (NCBI): domain Eukaryota; kingdom Viridiplantae; phylum Streptophyta; class Zygnematophyceae; order Desmidiales; family Closteriaceae; genus Closterium; species Closterium sp. Naga37s-1. Next base: position 3,271,922 of record CANJKZ010000149.1, on the reverse strand, counting down.
GCAGTAGTGGTGGCGGCGGCCGTAGTGGCAGTCGCCGTGGAGCTGTTCAGTGGGGAGTTTCTGGCGGTGGCCAGATGCAGCTGCAGCGGCGTCCACGCGAGACACTTACGCCCCAGCAGCTTCGTGAGTGGTTCGCTCAGCGTGGGGCGTCTCGGAGTACTGCTCGCTGCCCGTACGTCATTCGCACAGGTGATCGGGCTGGTCAGACCTGCGGGACAGTTGGTCACCCACAGTCCCGCTGCTTCTCCTGTCTGAGCGACTTCTGGCGTGATGAGTTTGGGGACGCAGCTGAGCTCCCCCGCTGGCTAGAGCTGCATAGGTAGGGTGTGGATATCTTTGCTCTTGACTATGATGCTATCCTTTCTGCCATGTATGCATTGACTGTTAGTGCTGAGGGTGACTGTTCCCTGTGTGTACCACCCGACCCAGGTATAGAGGCTGCTGCTCTAGGTGCTAGTGAGTCTGCTCTCTCTGGTACTGCGCCTGCTGAGGCCTTGCACACCTTCACAATTGACTCAGGTGCTTCCCGCTGTATGTTTCGCGACAGTACCACACTCACACCACTCCCTGCACCTGTTGCAATCAGCCTGGCTGACCCCTCCGGGGGCCCAGTTCTTGCACGTTCCACTACTGTTCTCCCGTGTCCGGCGGTTCCGTCTGGCTCACTGTCAGGTCTCCACCTCCCCACGTTCTCGGCGAACTTGGTGATCAACGCCGCTCTTCAGGATGTATGGGTTGACACCTTTACTCCAGGAGGGCAGCATGTGGCGATCTGTACGTGCTCCCGGACTGGCCCTCACCTGGCCACGTTCACCCGTCAGCCTGGGTCGAGTCTGTACAAACTGACTACTGAGCCTCCTCAGGTAGTTGCGTCTGCGTCCGCGTCAGGTCAGCTAGCGCCCCCCTGCTCGTGTCGCGCCCTGTCGCACCAGAGGCTCCTTTGGCACCACCGCCTTGGTCACCCCTCCGTGCAGCGCCTCCGTGGCATGCACTCCCGTGTCCTTGTCTCTGGTCTTCCCAGGGTTCTGCCTCCCCTCCCACCCTCGCCTGCCCCTCCCTGCCTTCCCTGTGTCGAGGGGCGGCAGCGCGCCGCTCCTCACTCCTCGTTTCCCCCGACGACGGCTCCCCTGCAGACGCTCCACATGGACGTGTGGGGCCCAGCCCGCGTCCGTGGACAGGGCCGCGAGCGATACTTTCTGCTGGTTGTTGACGACTACACGCGTTACACCACGGTCTTCCCCTTGCGCAGCAAGGGTGAGGTCCTTGATGTTTTGATCCCTTGAATCCGCGCTGTCCGTCTCCAGCTCCGCGAGCGGTTCCACACGGACCTTCCTGTCCTGCGTCTGCACTCTGACAGAGGTGGTGAGTTTTCCTCCGACCTCTTGCGGGACTTTTGTCGTGGGGAGGCCATCCTCCAGTTGTTCACACTTCCGGCCTCTCCGCAGCAGAATGGGGTTGCTGAGCGCCGCATTGGCTTAGTCATGGAGGTTGCTCGTACCTCCATGATCCATGCGGCTGCCCCCGATTTTCTATGGCCGTTTGCGGTCCGGTACGCTGCGCATCAGCTCAACCTCTGGCCCCGTGTCTGCGTGCCGGAGACCTCGCCTACACTGCGTTGGACGGGGAAGGTTGGCGATGCGTCAGTGTTCCGGGTCTGGGGCTCTCGTGCCTTTGTCTGCGATACTTCCGCGGACAAGCTCTCCTCCCGCGCCATTCCCTGCGTCTTCCTTGGCTTTCCCCCTGACGCGCCTGGCTAGCAGTTTTACCACCCCACCTCGCGCCGTGTCCTGCCCTCTCAGGACGTCACGTTTGACGAGTCGGTTCCCTTTTACCGTCTCTTCCCCTACCGCACTGCCCCTCTCCCACCCCCCGCCGCTCTTCCTTTCACCAGGTCCTGCTCCCTCAGGTGTGTCTCAGGTAGACCCTGTCGAGCCTGTCGAGGTCGCTGTCGACTCTGGTGCTGCTGGGGGTGGTGCTGCTAGGGGTGCTGCGTTTGGGGGTGCTGAGCCTGCGCGTGCGGAGCCTGGGGGTGCTGAGCCTAGGGGTGATGAGCCTGGGGTTGCTGAGTCTGCGGGTGCGGAGCCTGGGGTTGCTGAGCCTGAGCGTGCGGAGCCTGGGGGTGCTGAGCCTAGGGGTGCTGAGTCTGCGGGTGCGGAGCCTGGGGTTGCTGAGCCTGAGCGTGCGGAGCCTGGGGGTGCTGAGCCTGGGGGTGCTGAGCATGAGCGTGCTGAGCCTGGAGGTCCTTTGTCTACTGGAGGTCCTACGGGTGCCTCGTCACGGCGGGAGCCTCTCTCTCCACCGCAGCTGCGCGAGTGGTTTGCTCGGCGCTGGAGCCTTCAGAGTGGCGCTGCTGGAGCTGGGAGGCCTACCGCTGGCGGCCCTGGAACTGGTGGTGCTGCATGCGTTGAAAGCTCGAGACTCTGTAGCTGGAGACCCTGGAGCTGGAGGTGCTGGCCCTGGGGGTGCTGCGAATGAGCGTGCTGAGCCTGGAGGTAATTTGTCTGCTGGAGGTCCTACGGGTGCCTCGTCACGATGGGAGCCTCTCTCTCCACCGCAGCTGCGCGAGTGGTTTGCTCAGCGCTGGAGCCTTCGGAGTGGCGCTGCTGGAGCAGGAGGCACTGGAGCTGCTAGTCCTGGTGCTGCTGGAGCTGCTGGTCCCGGAGGTGCTCGTACTGGAGGTACTGGAGCTGCTAGAGCCGGTAGTACTGTAGGCGCTGGAGCTGGAGGTACCGGAGGTGCTGGAGCTGCTAGTCCTGGAGGTACTCGTACTGGAGGTACTGGAGTTGCTGGAGCTGGTGGTACTACAGGCGCTAGAGCTGGAGGCGCTGGTGCTGGAGGTACTGGAGGTGCTGGAGCTGCTGGTCCTGGAGGTAGCGGAGGTGCTGGAGCTGCTGGTCCCGGAGGTGCTCGTACTGGAGGTACTGGAGATGCTGGAGCTGGTGGTACTACAGGCGCTGGAGCTGGAGGCGCTGGAGCTGGAGGTACTGGAGGCGCTGGAGCTGCTGGTCCTGGAGGTAGCGGAGGTGCTGGAGCTGCTGGTCCCGGAGGTGCTCGTACTCGAGGTACTGGAGCTGCTGGAGCTGGTGGTGCTGCAAGGTTGGAGCTGGAGACCCTGGAGCTGGCGGTGCTGACTCTGGAGGCACTGTGCGGCCGCGACCGTACTTCGTTCCACTACTTCAGCAGGTTCTTGGTCTCCCGTCTTCTACTGGCCTAGCTCCTCCCTTACTGTGTCCACCACCTGACCAGTCGCAGCCACAGTTACAGCCAGACTCCCCACTACCTGCTCCTTCTCCTTACACTGAGCAGAGAGACTCTCCTTCAGAGCGTCGTGAGCCTGCGTCTCGTCCTGCCTCACCTGTTCGCGCTGTTCGCAGCTATCTTGGCTTGCAGATCACCCGGGACAGAGCACGGCGCACCATTACCCTGACTTATTCACACATGGTGCACCAGGTCCTTCAGCGCTTCGGCTTCCTGTACTCCTCGCCACAGTCCACTCCTCTGCCTACCGGTCACTCGCTCTCAGCTCCACCTTCGGACGAGTCCGTAGAGCCGAGTGGCCCGTATCCAGAGCTTGTGGGCTGCCTCATGTACCTGATGACCTGCACTCGACCTGACCTTGCCTACCCTCTTAGCATCCTGGCACGCTACGTTGCACCTGGGAGACACCGACCAGAGCACATGGAGGCCGCGAAGAGGGTGTTGCGCTACTTGTGCAGTACGTCGGGCATGGGGCTCGTGCTTGGAGGACGGGCTCGAGTTGTCCTCACTGGACACGCAGATGCTTCCTGGGTTGACGACTTGGCTACGCAGCGGTCGTCACAGGGTTACACCTTTAGCCTTGGCTCCGGCTTCGGCTCTGTTTCTTGGCGGTCTACCCGCTCGTCTTCTGTTCTCGGTTCCAGTTGTGAGGCTGGCATCTACGCAGGGGCCATGGCTGCACAGGAGTTACGCTGGCTCACTTACCTGCTGACCGACCTGGGAGAGCCGCCTCGTTCTCCTCCAGTTCTGTACGTAGAGAACAAGGCCATGATTGCCTTGTGTCAAGAGCACACACTGGAGCACAGAACGAAGCACATCGCTCTGCGTTACTTCCTTGCTCGAGAGTTGAAGCAGCGTGGTCAGCTTCGTCTTGCTTACGTGGCCACTCGGGCCAACACTGCTGATATATTCACCAAGGCACTTCCGCCTTGTGATCATCAGCGTTTCCATACTGTTTTAGGCCTTGTGCCTACTTTGCCTCACTTGCTCACTTCTTGACTTTGCTTGTACTGTGATCTATATACTCATACCTGCATGCTTACACTTGCTAGGTTGTGAACTGGCCTTGTGGCCATTTGCTTGTGTTCAGAGTGTGTGGTGACTTCGTGATCCACCCTGAGCTTGCTTTGCTTGTTCTTGACTGGTCTTGTGACCTCTTGTTCTTCCCCACTTTGCCTATGGTGGTGTGTCAAACTTATATGTTGCATATTGTGTAGGCTATAGTGGGGTAGCCCATATCGGGTACAACCCAATTAGGGTTTGCTACTTGTACTCCTGCATGCTGTTAGTTCATCCATTCTCGCTTGTATTCTTGATATAAGAGTACAGGGTGGAATACGAAACGACCTAGCTAGCCATGTACTCTAAGGGGTACATTCCCTTATTACAGCAAAATCCAACCGTGCGACTCCAGACAGTTACAAAACTGTCCGGGCAGAATCCTCGCCACTGCTGCTGCCTGATGCTGTCTGCCCGACGGTCCAGATCCTTTCGTAACCGTACGACCCTTCGCGTCATTTCCGCCTCTTCGTCTTCAGCTTTGGTAGTGCATGCTTCGATTGTTGCGGTAAGGAGTGCACAGTGATGTTTCACTAATCACTGTTCGTAACAGTATTGTCAGTCCATATTGTCACAACTTTGTTATTCGTTTTCCCCGCAACTCTGTTTGACAACTCATAACAGTTTAGGCAAACACTATTATTTTCTCCTCGCTAAGGATAAGTATAGGTAGGACCCATAATGCGTTGCGTACATTTTCATGCGGAAAATACCATTGCAATTCGGTCAAATCGGGGTGACTACTCAAATTAGCGTTTGTGTACCTCGTAGTAGCCAGAACCACCCAAATGGTCAACCAATTGGGTTGGTCGTTACAATTTTACACGCCCTTTGGGCGTGCATTTATTTTCGTTTTTTTACGGTTCGTACCACCGTTGTTATGAATGAAGTTACAGCGCGCGCAAGATAAACGGATATGCGGGGACGTCGGGCGGAGATGGGTCGGAAGGGTTGCGATTGGTGCAAAGGTGACTCAGGCGTGGTTTGGGGCGGAAATGCAGGCCGAACCGAACTTACGCGTGGCCCTCGGGATGTACTCGCTAAAGTGCGAGTACAGTAAGGAATTGTATTTCCATACACTCTCCCACCTTCTAACTACAAGCTCCCTGCACTTAGAAGAGTCATGCACTAGCAAGGATGCCTTAGATTTTCAGTCCAGATGAATCCGACGGCTGAAATTGCCTTTGACAAATTTGAAGTGAGGGTTGGAATGTATACCATCGATGTCGAAACTGACGGACGAAACTGACGGGATTTCAGATCTGACGATCGAAACTGACGGGATTTCAGAGGGAACCTGCTGACACGCAATTCAAACGCGATTGAGCAGGGACCGTCGATTTCGATGACGCGATCGTGGTCGTCCGCCGTGCTGCTGAATTCTGACGAAGTCGCAAAACTGCGGAGGAAAAACAGTGCAGCGCACTTTCTCCCCCCTTCAAAGAAAATTGGCCACAAAATTATTCACAGCTGTGTAGAGTGGAAATCCAATAAAAGTAGGTGTTAAGTCGCACTTAAAATAGCGTTGAGCGACGATGTCCACGTGAAATTGCGTCTGTATGGAGATCGATGGTGAGACCATGTGTTACGCGCCCAAAAAATCTTCAAGGGCGAACCTGAAGAACCGCGAGTCGTTGTAGAGTCATGCGCGTCTGCTCCTGTTCGGCACGAAGAGCTACGATCTCGTGTAGAAATCAATGCGGAACTGGTTTTAACGTACCCAAATCGGCGTGATCGTCGTCGCCCCCGCGGTTTTTAAAGGCTGCTTGTTAGCGAATGAAGAACTTCGAGTCCAACTTTGGAGTGAAGAGAACCAGTGCACCGTAGGGTGATCTGAATGGTGGAATCCGTTTTCGGTCCAGCATGCACTCTATCTGCTTCTTCATACCGCAAAATCTCCTTGGCTGAGGCTGTACGGTGCACGGAAGGTCGGAAGGTCCTCCACGATCTCGTGCTGGTGAGTTCGCTCCGGAGGCACTCCTGCTGGTAGGTCGTCTGGCATGATGTCCTTGTACTCCTCTTGAACCCTTTTGTACTGCTGCAGGTAACCCCTGTTACTCTCGTTCATGGTTTTCTCAAACTGTGCAAGTGTCGCCTCAGGAATATCCCCTGTATCCGTCTAGATTCACATTTCCACTGTATGGGCCTTATCGAAGCTTGCCCGTTCCGCGTCAGTAGGCTTAGCAGTCAGGGCAACAGGGGGCGAAGGCGAAGGCAGGTCACCAGAGGCGTGTGCCTATGGTGTATCATTATCCTGGCGCTGAATCCGGAGGTACCAGAGCCAGGAGGGGAAGTCTAGGGCTCTACCATCCGCATCAAAGCGCAGGACTCGAGTAGACACCATAACGTGAGGGTTACCGGTCTAGGAGAGCAAGGCTAGGAATGACCAAAGCGAGAAACGAATGAAGGGGGTACGACGCCTGAAAAAACGGGTCTACGGTCAACCGGATCTCGAGACTAACAAAGACAGAGAAGCTAGTCTAGGAAAGGCCGAAGCGGGTGGCGAGTAGAGCCAGAAGGACTAGTCTAGAGACGCCAGGCACGGAGATGCACTACACTAATCTGCCCTAGGAAGGTCGACTACGGCTGCCAGTCGCCGCGGGGAATGCCTCTGGCAGCAGGCGCGTGAAGGACAGCAGGTACCAGTAGGGTAACGGGTGCCGCTAGCATTGCGAGCAAAACTGTAGGTGCGCTGCCGGAGGGTGCTGCAACTATGGGAGCGGTAGGTGCAGTTGCGTGTGCGGCTGCAGGTGCGCGTGCGGCTACCGCTGTGCGTGCGGGTGCTGTTGCGTGCATGGTGGCAGGAGCGTGCGCTGCTGCTAGTGCGCGTGCAGCTATGCACGTGCCGCTGTGCGTGTGGCGGCTGGCGTGCGCGCGGTTGCTTGCTGGGCGCGCAGTTGCTACTGCGCGGGGAGCTGCTAGCGCGCGGCTGCTGCTGCGCGTGCAGTTGCGCGTGTGCGGCGGCGCGCGTGGCTGCTCGTGACGGGATGGGGCGGATAGTGCGGGGCGGGAAGCGTGGAACGGGGCGGGTAGCGGGGGCCGGGCAGCACAAGGCGGGCAGGGCGGGGGGCGGGTAGCGCGGGGTGGGCTGCGTGGAACGGGGATGGGCAGTGCACGTATACGAGACGGGACAGGGCAGCGTGCTATGTGCAGCTGGCTACGAGCGGGGCGGGGCAGGGAGCGGCTTGCTAAGGAATGGGACAGGGCAAGGCGCGGCCTGCTAAGGAACCAGACGGGGCGGGCTAGGCTAGGGAACGGGGGTGGTGCGGGCTAGGCTAGGATCGGAACGTTACCTACAAGTGCAAGGCATCCCCAGACACGAAACTCTGACGCAACACCAGGGGACCCGGTCCAAAGACTGGTTGGTGAAGCCTCTGGCCGTGAGACACAAGGCCAAAGGTTCAGCTGGTGGGCGGCGCAGCTCACGGACCGCGTCCGCGCACAGCACGGCATTGGCTCCTCTCCAGACTAGGCCCCACTTGCTCGCTCTCGTGGTCTTGCTTTGTGGGACATGTCTTGCCTTGGGATCTGCTTTTTTTATGTATGCCGATGTTGACTGTAGTGCTGCTGAATCTTTTTGCTCTCGTGTCTGTTGCTTAGGATCCTTGTCTGTTGCTAGTGTAGGTGCTGGTGCTTCTAGTCTAGGTATCACCGTGCACTGGCTGATACTACTTTAAGACCAGCAGTTGCCCGCAGCTCTACCACCAACCCGTGCCTGACTGCCTCCAGTGTCCTCACTAGTCTCCACATCCCCTCGTTTTCCAGGGAACTTGGTGGGTGTTGGACACCTTAAGAACCTCCACATCGGCACCTGGTTTCCTCCGTCTGTGTGTGTTGCCACCTGCGCGGACGGTGACACCTTTTCTACCCTGGCCACGTTACGCGGGGCCCCTCTCCAGTCTCTTCACACTGCACACTGAGTCCCCCCAGGTAGTTGTGTACGGTCAGGTCGCCGCGTCCGGTCAGGTTGTTGCGTCTTGCTCCTGTCGATCGCTCACACACCTGACAGTCCTGTGGCACCACCATATTGGTCACCCGTCCCTCCCATGCCTCCATAGCATGTCTAGTCAGCGTCTTGTATCCGGTCTCCCGCGCGTGTTTGCGCCGCTCCCTCCTTCGCCTGCACCGCCGTGCACTCGTTGCGTCGAGGGTCGGCTGCAAACCACCCGTCACTCCTCCTCCCTTCGTCCGGCCACTGCGCTCTTCCAGACTCTCTACTTGGACGTCTGGGGCCCCGCCCCTCGCCCTGGGCCCGAGAGGGGGAGCTACTTTCTGGTGGTCGTTGATGATTACTCTCGCTGCACCATGGTGTTCCCCATGGCGAAGAAGTCCGACGTGAATTCTACCCGGATCAGGTGGTTGCTGGTAACTGAAACCACTCGTGGTAGTCGTGTCGTTTGTCTCCACTTCGACCGTGGAGGTGAGTTTCGCTCCGGCATTCTTCGCGGATTCTGTAGCAAGCAGGGCATCACCTAGTCATGGATGCTTCCGTAGTCCCCACAGCAGAATGGGGCTGCTGAGCGTCGCATAGGCTTTGCCATGGAGATCGCCCGCACCTCCATGATCCATACTCGTGCGCCCCATTTTCAGTTGCCCTATGCGGTTCGCTACGCCGCCCACCAGCTGAACCTCTGGTCTCGTGTCTCAAGGCCGGAGGCTTCACCGACCAGTCTTTGGACCGGGTCTCTTGGTGTTGCGTCGTCTCCTCGTCTACGTCGACGACTTGTCTTTGCTACAACACACATGGTTGCTCTGGCTGAGGTGAACTCCGAACTGCAGAAGAGACACACGTGCACTGGCATGGGTGAACTGCGCCACTACCTTGGCTTGCAGATCACCAGAGACAGAGCCGCTCGCACCATCACACTGACTCAGTCACAAATGGTGCAGCAGGTCCTTCTGCGGTTCGGGTTTCAGTTCTCCACCACACTGTCCACTCCTCTTCCCGCTGACCACAGACTCACCGACCATTTTCCCAACGAGCCCTTTGAGTCTAGTGGCCCCTACGTAGAGCTTGTGGGCTGCCTCATGTACCTGATGAGTTGTACTCGTCCAGACATCGATTTTCCCCTCAGTGTCCAAGTTCGCTTTATTGCGACTGGGAGACATTGTCATGTTCACTGACGGCAGATGTGAGGGTTGTAAATTAGCTGACGACCATATCAGACATGGGGCTTGTGATTGGAGGGACATAGCTAGTTGTGCTAACCGGCCACTGCGACTCTTCCTACACCGACGACGTGCAGACCCAGCGGTCTATTTAGGGGTACTTCTTTAGCTTGGGGGCTGGAGTTGTGGAGGTCTACTCGGTCGTCAATGACATAGTCTAGCATAGAGGCAAAGATCTACGCCGGTGCCATGGCTGCGCAGGAGCTTCGCTGGTTGACCTTCTTGCTCATCGACCTTGGTGAGTGGCCTCGCTTTGCACTGACCTCGTTCGCTGACAACAAGGTCATGATCCTCCTGTGTCGAGAGCCCCGACTGGAGGGCAGAGCGAAGCACATCGACGTGAGGTACTTTCTCCTGCGAGAGTTGCAGCGACGCGGCCAGTCACGCTTGGACTTTGTGGTGACATCTTCAGACATCTTCACCAAGGCTCTTCCGCCTGGTGACCACTATATCTTATTTCTGATTTTAGGCCTTGTTGAAGCAGGCCCTCGATTGCTGTAGTCTTGCCTCTTGTTTCTCGCTATGTTTGTTCTTGAATTTATATATGCTTGTGAACGTTTGAACTGGCCTAGTGGCCGCTTCCTTGTGCTCAGACTGTTTGGTGACTTCGTGATCCGCCCTGAGCTTTGTGTTATTGCTTCTCTTGATTGGTCTCCTGACCATTTGTGTTTGTTGCTCTCTCTTGTTGTCCCTCACCTAGCCTATGAGGGTGTGTCAAACGATATATATGTTGTTGTAAGCTGCAGTGCGTGAGGCATGCTGTAGAGGGTATAACACTTTAGGGTCCATACTTGTATCACCTGTTACGAATAGTGATTGTTGAAACACTATTACACACTCCTCACCGCAGCAATCGAAGCACGCTTTACCGAGAACGAAGACGGACAGGCGGAGGTGACACGAAGAGTCACACGGTTACGAAAGGATCTGGACCGTCGGGCAGACAGCATCAGGCAGCAGCAGTGGCGAGGATTCTGTCCGAACAGTTTTGTAACTGTCTGGAGTCGCACGGTTGGATTTCGCTGCACTAAGGGAATGTACCCCTTAGAGTACATGGCTAGCTAGGTCGATTGGTATCCCCTTGTAATCTTATTTATATTCCTTGTACTGCATGTTTTTATTATCTCAAGCATTTACATTCACTCTGCTGTTGAGGTCAAGGGCCCACCACCACTAGACTAGGACTGTGCGAACCTTCCTGAGGTGATCCTGAGGGTGATCAACTTCTGATCGCAACATGGTATGAGAGCGACTCAGGAATCCTTCGCACCGCCAGCACCGAAATCTTCGGCGAACGGAAAATGGCGTTCGGCACACGCTCACGTGTGAGAATGGCCGGAGGATCTGGAGGTCAGACAAATCTGACGGCTGAAGCACAGCCCAACCCAGCTGCGACAAATGAGGAAACGACGACAATCCCTTCCGTCGACCTCGCACAACTGCTTCAGCGACTCACGAGCCTGGAGCAAGGGCTCCAAACATTGCGGAATGGCGATGCGGGAACATCTTCCCAACCCACTCAACCGGCCTCGAACGGCCAGAACTCCGCCCCGCAAGGCTTCTCTCTTGACACAAACGGCTCAACACCCAAGACTCCCTGTCCTAGCGATGAAGCAATTCTCTCTGCACAATCAAGGTTTTTGAGCATATCAAAAATAAAGACATGTCTGTGCTTTGACGGCAGAGACTTCTATACCTGGAGCTTCGAGCTGGAGCTGCTGCTGCAAAACGCGCAGATTTTTCACTACTTTGACGGGAGCTACTCGGGACCCACGGAGGAAACTGACGACGCAAAAATCAAGTACTACAACGAGTCCCTGATGGCGTACGGGGTTCTTCTTCGAAATATGTCGCCGACGGAGCAATTGAGCATTCGGTCATACAAAACCTCACCTGCTCCAGCCCTCAACGCCTGGCGCCACCTGAATGGTGTGTACTAACCGAAGGACTCGGTGTCGTCGAGCCGTCTACTCCAGCAGCTACTGGAGACTAAAATGGCACCAGGAGAGAAGGCCAACAGTTACCTGAATCGCTGCCGGAGCCTACGCGATCAAATCGCGAAACTAGGGAGCACGATTTCTAAGGAAATCTTCGTAAATATCGTGCTCCAAGGGCTCGGCCCCGAATGGCGGCCCTGCAAGGCGCTTCTCCGACAGCAGGGGGTCATCTCGGAGGCCGCCCTTTGCGCCGCCCTCCTCGTCGAACAACGGGATATGGATCAGCAGCGACCAGCGCCGCGACGAGACAGGGAACGCCTCGCCTTCTACGCCGACAACACGGAAGAGCGACGACCGCGGCGCCTCTACTGCAAAATCTGCAGAAACTTCGGGCACCTGGCAGATCGATGCAAGCATCGATCTCGCCCTCGCCAGACCAATCCGAGCAACTGGTCCGGCCGACAAGACGCGAGGAACGACACGCGTCCCGCCCAGGGGTATCATCCCCCATCGCGTAACCTGAACCCGACAGTCCAGCAGCAGCAGCAGCCATCACAGGCTGCCCCCGTCCGCAATGTCATGGGTAACATGACCATGACGAGCGGCTCTCGTCGCCCGCGCGCACGCTCACTATCACCCGAGCCGGCGCCTGACCCAATCGGAGCGTCCTCGAACAACAACCCGTTCAGCACGCATCACGACTTCAGCGACGATGCCAAACAGGACTGGAACCTCCCAGTCTCGCTGCTTGAGAGCCCCCCGCACATACCTGACATGCGGCCGGCACCGATCGACTGGATCGCACGCGAACAATTTCTGAAGGTTGACACTCCACACATCGTCACTCCGCGACTGGCGCTGCTCGCGCGAAACGACAACAGGCGCTACAACACGTGGTACCTGGACAGCTGCTGTGGGCAGCATATGGTGGGCTCCGAGCGTTACATATCCAACGCCGTCGCCACCCCTGCCGTCACCTACGTCACTGTGGCGAACAATACGCGGCTGCGCGCAAGCGCGCAAGGCATTGTTGTGCTCAAGGCACATGGGAGCAGAACGCACATCACCTTGAATGACGTACTGATTGTGTGCGTTTCAACCTGCTTTCGGCGGCGCAACTCCTGGATTGCGGAGTCATCCTCCGCACCGACCCCGAGACGCGCGACATTCTGCTCCACTTCACAATGCCGAACAAGATGCGCAAGCAGATCGGACGGGCGCACGCCGAGAACGGAGTGTACGTTCTCGACTTTGACATACCCGACTGCAGCGGCGATTCGCAGGAGCTGATCGACCTTGTTCCCCTGCGCTTCGAACATATCCATCGCCGCGACTGGAAGCACCCTGATGGGCGCCCTTGGGTACCTCATCACCCACATCCGCGCGAGCTGGCGCTACACGACCCTGATCCTGATGGCATCTGCAGGGACTGCCACACACCCACATCCTCGACAAGCGCGATCGCCGGCCGTGGCCTTGCCGCCATCATCGAAGCAGAACGCGACGCACCTCCTGAGGAGGGCCTATCGCAACTGGAGCTGGAAACAGCCACGCGGGTTGTCTTCGTCACACCGGAAAATCCTCTCCCCGGGCCCGCATCCCAGCACCTCCAAGGGATGCTTCGCGGCGTCGGTGTCGGCACCTTCGACGCACAAGGCAACCCACGGCCTTACACCGAAGAAAAGGCGGCAGAGATCTACGCTCATCGGCGCGATTCGAAGCAGAAACTCTCGCCGGCGGAAGAAGAGGCACTGGCGCAACGCGAAGCCGAAGAGCTTCGACAGAAGAGCCTCACTGAGGCGCGCGGAACGCTCGCTTGGGAGGATGACAAGGAAAGCGCCTCCAATGAAGGGGGGTGGGGGAGCGCTGGCGGGTGGGGGACAAGCGACACAGGCGGCTGGGGAGCCGCAACCGGCGGCGACACAGGCGGCTGGGGAGCCGCAACCGGCGGCGACACAGGCGGATGGGGCGCAGCATCTGGCGGAGAAACAAGCGGTTGGGGAGCTTTCCGCGAGGATCAAAGGGGGGAAGAGGAAGAAGAAACAGCGCAAGTGAGGTCGAACCTCCTGTTGTTCCTCTTGGACGTCCTCCGCGCCGCCCTGCACTAGCACCACCGCCACCTGACATCCCTTCAGGAAGTGACCCCTGGGACACCATCGACTGGGGCAACGAGCCATCCACCCGCGACGCACTGTCCACGGACCTGCCCCTGAACCACGCGAACCGATATTTGTCCCTGGGACGATCCCGGCACCAACATCCCCTACTCCATCATTCGCGACAGGGAATTTCTCGCCCTAATGTTGACAACGGCGAACGAAGAAGATGAAGCAGAAGAAGCAGCGGCGACTCTGCAGACGGCACCTGATGAGGACCCCGTAGAAGCACTCGCGCGCTACATGCGCACCTCCGGATTTCGCGCTGACGACGCCATCTGGCACCAGCGCCTAGGTCACCCCTCGCGCGTGACCCTGAAGAACTGCATCGACGCCGGCGTCTTCGCACCTGGTGCACTGCTGCGCCCTGACGGCTCCGAAGTAAGAGGCGGAACTTACCCGCGCACCTGCACCATCTGCTCCGAGGCCGCGCTGAGTCACCAGCCCTTCCCCTTGCTCGAGCCGGGAACCAATCGCTACACCAAGCTGGAGAAAGTTTACAGTGACTTTCTCAACGTAGGACACTGCGGCATCAACGACGAGCTCTACACGCTCACCTTCGTCGATGCTGGAACACGCGACGTGTGGGTCGTAAACGTGGAAGTACGCAGCAGGGCATACGAGGCATTCCGCTTGTGGCTGGCGCACGCACAGCGGCAATCTGGGGAAAATTTGAAGATCTGGCAGTCCGACGGCGCGGCGGAGTTCAGGAGCAAGGAGCTGCAGGATTACCTTGCGCAAAAGGGGATCGAGCATCACGTTTCCCTCCCCTATGCACATCAACAGCAAGGCGTAGCAGAGCGCACGAATCGCACTCTCATGACGAAGGTGCGGGCGCTAATGAGGCAATCGAAGCTTCCGCCGATCTACTGGACCTACGCAATGCATCACGCCGTACGGGTGCACAACCTGCTGTCAACCACCGCGATCACCGGCAACTCCTCACCGCACGTGAAGTGGACGGGGAGGAAGGGTGACACATCCATGCTCCACGTGTGGGGGTGCATGGTCCAATATCGCCCGCCGACATCAACCATCGGGAAGTTCAAGAGCCGCGCGCGCTGGGGGGTCCACCTCGGCATCAGCCACGAACAAAAGGCGTGGATCATTCTGGATCTCCTGAGCCAGAAAATCAAGAACGCTCGCGACGTCATCTTCTACGAGCGCCTCTTCCTCCAGCAGTTCCGCGAAGACGAGCAGACGAACGCGAACCGCGTCTACGCCAACGACGGCCACAGCTACGCCTCACCTGAGGACGAAGCCGCAGCAGCAATTCTGGAGCAGGACCCCAGAGGCGAGTTCACGAGAGGCGATCGACACGACGACGACGACGACGACGATAATTCAGGAGAAGGAGGAGCGGGCGCAGCAGGAGGCGCAACAGGAGGAAGCGGAAGTGGTGCAGGAGCAGCACCACCAGCCCCACCAGAACCAGAAAGCGACGACGACGATGTGCAGGAGGTCATCCCGCAGCATCGCCACGACAGCACCGTCACCGGAATGCAACTCCTCGGGCTCCATGCTGCCATCTCAACGGCGCTTCGTGTCATCGAGCCTAAGAACCCACGGCAAGCACTCACGGGACCTCACAGCAAGGAATGGCGCGAGGCAATGGATGCGGAGATCAGGTCACTCGAGTCACGCGACACCTGGGTACTCGTCGACCGTGCAGCAGTGAAGGGGAGAAGGATTCTTTCCGGCAAGTGGGTCTTCCGCGTGAAGACCGGAGCTGACGGGACGATCGAGCGCTTCAAAGCGCGCTGGGTAGTACGCGGCTACGACCAGAGGCACGGGATCGACTTCGATCAAACGTTTGCACCGGTGAGCCGCCACACCTCCGTCAGGATACTCCTCGCCATCGCAGCCGCACGACATCTGCCGCTCCGACAGATCGATGTCAAGAACGCATTCCTGTACGCGCTCGTAGATGCAGTAATCTACGTGGAGCAGCCGCACATATACGGCGAAGGAG
The DNA here is from genome assembly GCA_947471745.1 of Closterium sp. Naga37s-1. Classification (NCBI taxonomy): domain Eukaryota; kingdom Viridiplantae; phylum Streptophyta; class Zygnematophyceae; order Desmidiales; family Closteriaceae; genus Closterium; species Closterium sp. Naga37s-1. Next base: position 3,256,371 of record CANJKZ010000149.1, on the reverse strand, counting down.
ATTCACGGGTCTGCCAGCTGCGGAAGTCCCTTTACGGGATCAAACAGGCGCCGAGACTCTGGCAGCAGTACCTGCACAACATACTGCTTGAAATCGGGTTCAAGCAGCTGCCTCATGATCCTGGGATGTATCGCCGCGATTTCCGCGGCGAATACATCCTACTCACGGTCTACGTCGACGACCTCCTCTACACAGGATCAAGCAACGAGCTGCTTGAGCAATTCGAGAAAAACCTCGCAGAGCGCGTCGACATCACCTGCAATCATGACGTGAAGCAGTTTCTCGGGCTCAACATCACTTACTCGCCGGAAGCCATTCATCTCTCAGCAGCGAAGTATGCAGAGGAGCTTAGCAAGCGCTTCAACATTGCGCCTGCACCACTCTCCACCCCTTACCGCACCCCAGGACCTAACCACAAGCCTGACAACAAAGCCCTGTCCCCCGCTGGGCTTCAGACCTACCAGCAACAGTTGGGATGCCTGCTCTTTGCATCTGTTACCTGCAGGCCGGACCTTTCCTACATCGCGAGCCAGTTGGCTCAGTACTCTCGCAAACCAACGGCTGAGAATCTACTAGATCTTCAACGGGCGCTTCAGTTCTTCATCTCCACGCCCAGCATCGGGCTCTGCTACTCCACCATTCCAACTTCATCCTTCAACCTCATCGGCTACGTGGACGCCGATCACGCCGCTGACCCCGATAATCGACGGTCCAGGACAGGGTTCCTTTTCCGTCTCGAGCCCAGCGGCCCCATCTCCTGGAATTCACAGAAACAGGAGCTGGTTGCCCTGTCATCAGCAGAGGCTGAATTCATCGCAGCAACAGCAGCCGTTTGCGAAGGCCTCTACCTTCAGGAGCTGCTGCAGGAGGCGAAAATTCCAGCCTCGACGAATTTTCGCCTACACTGCAACAACCAGAGCGCGATCAGGATCGCGAACAAGCCGGGATTCGTCAATCGCACCAAACACATCGCGCTGCGGTACTTCTTCGTCAAGGACGAAGTTGACAAGGGCAAGGTTGACCTAACCTACTGCTCGACGGGCGACATGGCAGCTGACTTCCTCACGAAGAAGCTGTCACGTCAGCAGTACCAGCACTGCTCCGAACTCAGCGGGGTAGTCAAGCGGGTCAAGACTCGCTACGGCCAGGAGTGAAGGGGGGTGTTACGATAGTGATTGTTGAAACACTATTACACACTCCCCACCGCAGCAATCGAAGCACGCTTTACCGAGAACGAAGACGGACAGGCGGAGGTGACACGAAGAGTCACACGGTTACGAAAGGATCTGGACCGTCGGGCAGACAGCATCAGGCAGCAGCAGTGGCGAGGATTCTGTCCGAACAGTTTCGTAACTGTCTGGAGTCGCACGGTTGGATTTCGCTGCAATAAGGGAATGTACCCCTTAGAGTACATGGCTAGCTAGGCCGATTGGTATCCCCTTGTAATCTTATTTATATTACTTGTACTGCATGTTTTTATTATCTCAAGCATTTACATTCACTCTGCTATTGAGGTCAAGGGCCCACCACCACTAGACTAGGACTGTGCGAACCTTCCTGAGGTGATCCTGAGGGTGATCAACTTCTGATCGCAACATCACCCATGCTTCCTAGTCTGACCATTCCGCTTTTCTCACTTTGAGAGAAATCGTTGTCAAGACGTTTTTCGCGAGGTGGTAATAAAGCATCGTTCAGTCGCATACGATGCACAATGTTGTACGTGTGAACTGTGAGGGTGGCCCTAAGTAAGGAAGAAGTTGTTTCCTTACATGCGCAAACAATAGACTGAAACCTTACAAATTCATTCGCGACAAAGTACATCTGAGTAGCAGGGGATGATGTTATATATTTAAAGTTTCTAAAACTGTACATATATGTAACCAGCCAGAGCATATACAGTCCCTTGAAGCTGCTGGCGAATTTTGCGAAAACTCTCGAATTGAGATGTTTCAGTCCATGCCTTCACGAAAGGTTGGCGCGTTTGTGTTGGGCTTCGGCCCTGTTAGCCACGCCCCTTGTGGGTCATCGAAGGGATGAGGAGGGGATCGAGAATCCGCCCTGCACCTTCGTGAAGGGCTCAAAATCAGGGTTTAGGTACGGGCAGCGTGACAAAATCCTGTCGAGCCTGATGATCCCCTCCGAACCTCAGAGGGCTCCTGCGCGAACACCCACCTTTTTTGGGAGGGGTGGGGGTTCGCGAATGCGCAGCGCAATTTCTCGCCCTGCCACCCAGGAATCCCCTACCCTCCCTCGTTCATCTCTCGCGCATACCACCCTTAGGGGTGTTTTGCGATGGCATGGCCGAGGGATTTGCCCTAATTCCCGCCATAAGGAAGGAGGGAGGGAGGTGCTCGATCCCCTCGTCCCCCTTCCTTATCCCCCCCCGAAAATTCCATTTGCAGCGAGCCCCCGGACGTAACAGGCACCTTCATTCGCACCTTCGTATCCTCGCCCCATTCTCGCCCCTCACGTCCAAGGGGTCGTGGAGAACGGGGCTTCATGTGTTTGCTATATTGGCAGCCAACCATGCTGACTCAGTTTATCAATGTCCAGTCAGCATGGCTCGAAAAGTCAACACAAAGTCAGCAATAAGAATTTTAGGACCGACAGCAACTCATCCCGCGAAGGCTCACCACTCACTCACCCCGCCCAACCAATCCAAACCAAACAGCTGATATTGGCGGGGCGCGCGCAACAGCCAGAACTTCACCTGATTCAAGCCCCAAGGCGTTCCCCTCCATCGCTGTTTCACAATCCTGCACATTTTGCATCCATACTACATTTCCCTGGTTTGTCTCTCAGATTTCTCGGACTCGTAGACTAATCTCAAAGGTACCTTCTAGCTCAACTTGCGACCGCATTTCGGAGTAACTATTAATAAAATACATCGGAAAAGCTATGCTCGGTGGACCTTACTGCTCTGCTTTAAAAACAAGATCGAGGATGGGTTTCTTTTGCTGCTTTCCTGGCACGAACCGTGAGTCACGCAAAGTGTTCAAATAGTCGGTTTAGGTGACTTGAAAGCTTCACTCAATCAGCGTCTTGTGTTATTATCATGCGCCCAAAGTTTAGACGTATCATTGTTTTTAGAATCTGGCTTTCTGCGGCTTTGTTTCACATCGTTTTTCCGGGCGAAATAAAATCCATTTCTCGTTTCCTCAGTCGTCATCCTCCAAGGGTTAAAGTGCGGACGGTGCTTCAGCGGCACTCGATTTTTGAGTCGGACTAGAAATTCATAGCTTTTACAATCGCCGTTTCCTGCATCACCAAATGTTGCTGACCCAAACTTTGGTCCCAAAGGGTCTTCGACCCCAGTCCTTTGTTAAAGCCGACCCTATAACCCCGAAGTAACTTCTTGGCTAGTAAATACTCTAACCGAAAAGAACTTGAGCCAAAACTGACCCGAATCTGCCTACGCGAGTATGGAGCTTTAGGGATGCGGGTTCAATACTTGATGCTGGCAGTTCTCGTCTCTGAATTTTGTTTGGAGCAATGTGGGCTGCTAGTGGTTGCTGGAGACGCGGGTTCGACACTTGGCATCGGCCGTTTTCTAACATAAATGTCGTTTTTGTTTTTCAGTGTCTACTACCCTGTTAGAGCGATCTCATTACCATCCATTAGGCTACACCGAATAACTAGTTTATAGTGACATAGACATTTCCAGTGGCGATGGTGCCGGCTGTGTGCTTCCGGGGTCACCTCACCTAGTGGTAGTACGTACTCACATGATAGGTAATGATATTTCCTCCCCACACTCCACATTGCCCCGCAACAACCCTACCTTTCCCTCCTCCTAACCTTTCCCGCTTCTTTCCTCTCCAACAACTACCCTTTCCGCCGTTCCCCTTTCCCCCCTAAACGAGCGGCCCGCGTAGGCTATCCGGGCAGTGGGGGCGGACGGCTTGGTGCGGCCGTACTAGCACTCCTCCCGGAAAAACCATTCGTCCCACCTCCCCACTCCCCTCTTCCCTCCTGTCCTCCCAAAAGACCATGAGCCCGTGGAGATGCGCGCCGTGGAGGACGACGGCACGCTGCCGCAGTACTCGCAGGACGAGCTGCGGCGGGCGACGTGCGACTGGCGCACCAAGCTGGGGGAAGGCGGCTTTGGCGCCGTCTACAAGGGCATGCTGCTGCTGCCAAGCGGGGGAGCGCGCGGGGGAGGGTACGGGGGAGGGGACGGGGGAAGGGATCATGGGGGGGACGGGGGAGGGTGGGACGAACGGGACCATGAGGAAGAGGTGCAAGGGGGGATGGGGCCCGGGATCAATGATGATTTGGAAGTGGTGCAAGTGGGTGGGAAGGAGTTTGTTCCTGTGGCGGTGAAGATGTGCTTGACTGACAATGCGGAGGGAGGGGCGAGAGAGCAGCTACTGGTGAGTGAGTGATACTACTGTGATTGAGTTACATATGAATACTTCTGGTGAGTTACAAGCAACACTTACCTGGTAAGTAACAAATGAACAATAACCTGGAAAGTTACAAATGTATACTTTCCTGGTGATTTCAGCTCTTACCATATACCCCAAGTTTTCCTTCAACCCCCCCCTCCCCCCCCCTCCTCTCACCTCTCCTTCCTCCCCCAACAGACAGAGATCATAACGATGACTGCTCTGCACGCTTCCTCATTGTCCCTTCCCTTCCCCTCTCCCTCAATCAACACCTCTGCACCCATCATTCTCCTATGGAGATATTGATGATGAGTGTTCTACACCATCCCAATATTCCGCGGCCGCTGGGAGTGGCTTGGGCGAACCATTAGACCCCCCTACACCCACCCTTGTCAGATGTCAGACAGAAATCACGGTCGTTACGCTCCCCCGCTTCTCCTACCCTCCGCCGTCACCCCATTGCCCTCCTCTCACCATTCATCAGACGGAGGTCATGATGATGACTGCTCTACACCAATGAGAAGTCTTCTCCTTCCTCTCCCCTCTTCCCCGACCCGACCCCCTCTCCCTTCCCCCCATCAGACAGAGACACGATAATGCAGGGTGTTTTTGAGAATTCTCAAAAACACCCTGCAGCATCATGGACTTAGATACCCTCGGTTCGTTACAGCATGGAAGTTACCTAGCAAAATTTGTAATAGATTAGTAAAGGCTAAAATAGTGTAGATGGGAAGAATTGTAACCAGTTGGTGGTCGCCCAATAGATGGTGACCAACCTCCTGGAGGTTCCCACGGTGCATGAGTACTTGTCGAACTTGACAGCTAGAATCAGTAGCTGGCAAGGCGCTTCACTGGAGGCGCGCTTCACTGGAGTCGCACGAAGAAGCTTTCAGCTTGATGGCTCCTGGAGGGAGGGAGTAGAAAGGATTCGTAGTCAGTTTGCTTGATCCTTAGCAAGGTTCAAAATTACGGTTTTTTTTAACCTTGATCCTTAGTGTGCTGATGAAGGCCTTTGCTGGCCGAAACGCGTTCACACGCGACATCCAGGCCTAATGTGTCTGGCTTTCTGATTAGTAGACCTTTTCTCACTACTTCCCTCGATTTTCAGATTAGTAGACTCAGTACTACAGATCGTTACTCTTAGTAGGCTTGCTGCGTTTCGAATCCAACAAAATTCAACTGAGACACGATAATGATTGCCCTGCACCATTGGCCCTTCCCCCTCCTCTCCCCTCTTCCCCGACCTTCGGGACTCTCCCCGTCCCCCCATCAGACAGAGATACTGTAATGACTGCGCTGCACCATCCCAACATTCTGCGCCTGCTGGGAGTGGCCAAGATGGGGCGAACCATCAGACGCCCCCCCCCCCAAGACCCCCCTGCACCCACCCTTCTCAATGGGGAGAGACCCGAAGGCAGAACTCATTGTCGTGATGCTCCCCCCCTCTCCTCCCCTCTGCCATCCTCCCCTTCTCCTCCACTCCGCCATTTCCACCCGGTTTCTCCTCCCTCTCCACTCCCCCATCAGACGGAGGTCATGATGATGACAGCGGTGCACCATCCCAACATTCTGCGCCTGCTGGGAGTGGCCGTGATGGGCCAAACCCTTGCCATGGTCTCTGAGTTCGTCCCGGGGGGGGATGTTTCCCAGCGGTTAAAGAAAGGTACAGGAGGGTGGAATGCGGTGGAATGTGGTGGGCATGTGCGCACATGATGGGGCGGATCACTGCCTTGGACTCTGAGTTCGTAAGGGGGGGGGGGAGGAGGGGGGAGAAAGGGGGAGATGTTGGCCAGTGCGGGGGGAGATGTTGCCTAGCATGGGGGGAGGTGTTGCCTAGCATGGGGGGAGATGTTGCCTAGCATGGGGGGAGATGTTGCCTAGCATGGGGGGAGGTGTTGCCTAGCATGGGGGGAGATGTTGCCTAGCATGGGGGGAGATGTTGCCTAGCATGGGGAGAGATGTTGCCTAGCATGGGGGGAGATGTTGCCTAGCGCCTCAAGAAATGTAATACGGTGCCATCAGGCGCTGTGTGGTGTGGTGTGATGCAATGGGGGTACTTCGTTCCCAACACCTGATGGGCCTTGGGGTGTGAAAAGACGCAGCGTTTCTCCTTTCTTAGTGAAAGCCGCTGGAACAAGCCTAGATAGCAGGTTCCAGGCGCCTCAGAACTAACTGAAAGCAACTGGAACAAGCAACTGGAACAAGCAACTGGAGCACGCAACTGGAAGAAGCAACTAGGACAAGCAACTGGGACAAGCAACTGGGACAAGCAACTGGGACAAGCAACTGGGACAAGCAACTGGGACAAGCAACTGGAACAAGCAACTGTGGAACAAGCAACCGGAACTTGTCCCTTGCTTCCTCACAGTTAATATCTCAGGTGCCTCGAAACCCTTCCCGCTCACCCCTCCTGCTCGCCCGTCCCTGTCCAAGCAGCAAAGAATGACACAGAGCCCTTCCCCTGGAAGGAGCGGTTGCGCATCGCCAGGGGGAGTCTCGAGGGGCTGGCGGCAGGGAGGGGTTCATTCACCGCGACTTCAAGTCCGCCAATGTGCTTCTAACGAAGGTGGGTGCTTGTTGTGTGCTTCTCACCACGGTGAGTCATACCGTGCTTCTATCCCAGGTGGTTCCTTGTAATGCCAGTGAGTCTTGAGGGGCTGGGTTGGCTGCAATGCACAAGGACGGATTCATGATTTATCCACCATGACTTCAAGGTCGCTAGTGTGCTTATAACGAAGGTGGGTTCCTCTTGTGTGCTTCTAACGAAGATAAGTCAGTTCAATAGGCTAATATTTCTAGTCAACAGGGAGGGGTTTATCCATTGCGACTTCAAGGTCGCCAATGTGCTTCTCACCAAGGTTGGTCGCACCAATGTGCTTATAACGAAGGTTGGTCGCACCAATGATCTTTTAACCAAGATAAAACGCTTCATTGTGCTTATTCTAACCAAGGTGAAACTCTCCGAGGTGCTTCTAAACAAGGTGGTCCAGACGTGGACTCGTGTGGTTCTCAACATATCCTCTTGTGTGGATCGAGGTGACACTGGTATGACCCAACATGCATACAACTATAAAGCACACCTGCCAAGCGTTTCGGAACTATAAAGCACACGTGACGTGCTGTGATTCGACTTAGGTTACGCCTGGTGACGTTTGTGTGCGTTGAGGGCACACTTACAAAACGTTTCAATACGCATCATCATGCTTTCAACTCAGGCCAGGATGCTCGAATCAGGCCAGGATGCTCGAATCAGGCCAGGGTGCTCGAATCAGGCCAGGATGCTCGAATCAGGCCAGGATGCTCGAATCAGGCCAGGGTGCTCGAATCAGGCCAGGATGCTCGAATCAGGCCAGGATGCTCGAATCAGGCCAGGATGCTCGAATCAGGCCAGGGTGCTGGAATCAGGCGAGGATGCTCGAATCACAAGCGTTCTAAGTTGGGGTTCTTGCTCGACTTCCCCCCGATCTTTGAGGCGCCTAAGAAACTGTCTCACTTCCAACACATCCCCTTCTGGAGGACCGACCATGACCAGCCAAGGCAACGCAAAATCACAACACACGTTGCAGCCCTTGACTAGTTTCACCCAATCTCTGTTTCCTCTTGCTTTGTACCTATGTGTTTCTTTCTCCACACGCTCAAGGGGGTGGTATGTTTCGGTTTACCCAATGCGTGGCAAGTAGACATCTTAGACTAGCCAAGGCATGTCAGAGCAAAACACGGCTCCTGTTTAAGCAAGCATGACAAGCATGCATGCCAATTCCTACAAATACGTCTCCTTGCGGCCCCGGACTTTTCTCTCTCACCTGTTTTTTTTTTTTTTTTTTTTTTTGTCAATCTGCATGTTTCCAGGCAGTTGTTCCGACGGTAGAGGATTTTGGATTGGCCAATGCATGACACGACAAAAGGGCGAGAGTTGCTGAGTCCATGTGGCCAATGTACCCTTCTTACCTCTCAAATGGTCCTTTGTATTAATTCAGCAGGGGGTACAGACATTCAGTTTGACTCGTGATTCCCTTAGACCTTCCGACCCATTAACCCACCCCCCTCTGACCCTCCCCCCCCCTGAGTGACCCTCTACCCCTCCAGCGTGTGGAGGATGTCCCCTAGGTGCAGCGGCCATGGGTCCGCTGCCATCTGGAGGTGCGCTGCCTCAATCCCCGCCCTGGCCTTACCTCTCAGTATCTGTATGTTTCCAAACACTCGTTCCCAAAAATGGCAGATTTCAGGTTGGCCACGGCATGTCAGAGCAAAGCGCATCTCCTTGCGGTCTCGGACTGATTTCTCCCACCTGCTGTATCATGTTCTTGTTTTCAATCCGCATGTCTCCAGACGCTCATTCCCAAGGTGGCGGATTTCGGATTGGCCAAGGCATGCCAGGACAAGACACATGTCACGACGCGAGTGGCTGGGTCGTGGGGCTATATGGACCCATCGTACTTTGAGAGAGGTGAGCCGGTGCGTTGGCTGTCGCTGTCTGCAAAGATTCTCGGTCAGGGCTAACATGTTTGCAAGTACTATGCCCCTGAGTGATCATGGCTCAGGTATGCACACGGTGCACCCAAAGTGATCAGGTATGCACACGGTGCACCCAAAGTAATCATGGCTCAGGTGTGGCCAAGGTGAGCTGCTCCAAGCATTATTTGCCTCGAAATTCGCCTCGTTTTGAGAGAGTGTGAGATGGGTTTTGTGGGACATTTGAGGTGCGACAATATACTGAGGTGACTTTTGAGTCGACCCATAGTCATCACTTCTGAGTGAGGGTGAGATGGGTTTGGGAGACATTTGAGAGGTGCGTCGTTGTAAGTATCTTCCTCTGCACTTGCTTCACTTGCAATTCATGTGTCCCCTCACAACTCATTCCTTGCAACATCATTTTGCTGACATGTGGTCAAGCCTTACTATACTTGTGGAATTTGAGCCGCGAGCTTTGATTAAGTCACATCTCACACTGTTCCAACCAGTGCTCAAATTTTGAGATGTGACCTGGTTGCTCCTCTACCCTTGTACCCTTCAGGAATCTTATCATCTCATTGTGACACGTACGCCTTTGGCGTTTTCCTGCTAGAGCTCGTCACCGGGCGCAGTGTGCTAGATGAATCATTCCAAATGAAAAGGAGACATTTGCGGAATCTTGCGTTCGCGGATTATGCCGAGCTGTTCGACAAAAAGCTGGAGGGGCAATGGACGGAGGAGCAGGCGGAGGTTCTGGTGGGCATGATGCGAGATGCGATTCAAAGTGACTGGGCTCATCGACCCACTACGGATCAATTGCTAGTGACGTGGAATGAGCATCTTTGTCTAGGGGAATAAAACTACCTATTTGTTCAATTTCACTCGTGTTCAGGCCCTACGATATCAGGGTAAAACATCCTGATTACCCTGATTTCAGGGTGTGTCTAGGGACTGTGCCCTGAAATTTCAGGATAGTGTTGGATCTTCACCTTGTAACTTCAGGATGATTGCAAACCGTATCACGTGCCCTGAAATTTCAGGATGTGTGTATTTTTTTGCCCTGAAACATCAGGATGAATGACGAGGAGTGCCCTGCCAAGAATATTGTACTCTGTGATTTGAGACGTCTAAAAAAACGTGATTCTGGGCCATCCATATCCAATGAGAGGACTCGCATTTACTTAGTACCCGAGCTTCTTGTTCAGTAGGGTTTGGCCATCACCGGTTTGACCTGCGAGGAGAGTGGGATGGTGGGAACAAGCAGTGGTTTCGTTTTGTGTGCATATGGCATGATGGTTGTGAGGTATGCACATCAATTTTGATTCATAGATGGTTGAGGAGGTTTGATGAGAAGTGACACACAAAAGGAGTGATGGCCAAGCAATGAAACTGCACACCATGCCAAGGCCACGCACACACACGCCCATCCACACACACGCCCATCCACACACACGCCCATCCCCACACACGCCCATCCACACACACGCCCATCCACACACACGCACCTTGGGGAGACATCCAGGCGTGCTGTGCTCCATCACTGCTCACTGCACACTGCACACTGCACACTGCACACTGCACACTGCACACTGCTCACTGCTCACTGCTCACTGCACACTGCTCACTGCTCACTGCACACTGCACACTGCACACTGCTCACTGCTCACTGCTCACTGCTCACTGCTCACTGCTCACTGCACACTGCACACTGCACACTGCTCACTGCTCACTGCACACTGCACACTGCACACTGCACACTGCTCACTGCTCACTGCTCACTGCTCACTGCTCACTGCACACTGCACACTGCACACTGCTCACTGCTCACTGCTCACTGCTCACTGCTCACTGCTCACTGCACACTGCACACTGCTCACTGCTCACTGCTCACTGCTCACTGCTCACTGCTCACTGCTCACTGCTCACTGCTCACTGCTCACTGCTCACTGCACACTGCTCACTGCTCACTGCTCACTGCTCACTGCATACGCGCTCGCCCAACCAACCAAACACACACATGCACGCACCTTGCGGAGGCATCCATCCAGGCCTCGGAGCCTTGCTTAATGTGCACACACACTGTGCACACACCGTGCACACACGTGCGCAACAACTCACCCACACACGCCCAACCATACACACACACCTTGCAGAGGCATCCAGGCCTCGGTGCCTTGCTCCATATCTGCATGCATGCATGCAGTGCGCAAGTGCAACCACTCACACACACACACCCAACCGCTCATAGCGCAAACACACACCTTGCGGAGGCATCCATGCCTCGGTGCCTTGCTCCATCTCCGCTGCTGCCTCCTCCAGAAACTTGGGCCGCGCTGGCCCCAACACCCTCCGCCGCTTCCCCTCCCCTCCTCCTCCACCACCACCACCACTACTGCCAGCACCAGCAGCAGCAGCACCAGCAGCACCGGAAGATGCAGCAGGAGAAGCACCAGCACCTCCACCACCATTGGCACCAGTGTTGTGGCCACTTCCAACATCAGCAGTGCCCCGCTTGCTCCGAATCTTAAGCCCACCATCATCCCCACCTCCTCTCTTCGTCCCTCCCACACTCTCTTTCTCATCAATCTTCCTCTCTCCCACACTCCCCCCTGCAGCTTCCTGCTTTTGAGCTTCCCCCATCCCCTGTTCCCTCCATTTCTCTCCCATCTTCCCCTCTTCCTCCTCCGCTGCCGCCCCTCCCTCGTGATGTTCCCTCCTTTTGACCGCCACATCTGCTGCTTCTTCTGCCCCCGCAGGGGCCTTGCTAGCATGGGGTGCCGCACTGTTGAGCTCACTGCCCCTCGCTCCCGTTGCCTCCTTTTGAGGTGCCTCGAAAGTCGTTAATTCTGCTCCCACTGCGGCACCGCTGTCTTGGGCTGCTGCAGTGACCACCTCACTGCCCCTTGCTTCCTTCTGCCTCTTCGCCTCCTTTCCATTGCCCTTTGCTGGCACGTCAGTTTCCTCAGGGGCCGCAGCAGCTGCGGCAGCAGAAGGAGGCGAAAGGGCAGCAGATGCAGCTGCAGCAGCAACAGAAGCAGAAGCAACAGACGCAGCAGCAGCGGCAGCAGCATGATCCGGCAGTGTGGCTGTCTCTCTACCGTGTGGGGCCCACTTGGCCTCTGCCTCTCCTGAAGGGTCTGCCAGCTGTAGCAGTGCTGCCACCCGCTCCAGCTCGCCTGACAGCCGGGCGGCCTCCCTTGTCAGCGTCCCTAATTTGTCCATTTCTGAGGAAGAGCGAGTGAGAGGGCAAGGGACGGAAAATGGAGGCGGGTGAGGAGGAGGGGAGAGAAACAGAGGAAGAGTACAGTTTGAGAGGCATGAAGAGGATACCTCGATCAAATAAATTCAACCATAAAAATAGTGCAGCCACCAGCCAGCCCACCAGCAGCACATTCGGCCTGATACTAGTGCAATCAAATGTGAGAGAGGTGCTCAGCCTACATCTGTTTTTTGAGAATTTTGAAAAACTGCCTGATACTCCTGCAATCAGATGAGAAAGACGTGCAGCACATAGCTCAGCTATAACAGCGGCACACCCATCTCTGTGTTCTTCTGAGTTGACTCAAAAGTCAACGCAGCACACCTATCTTTGTGGTGACAGACAGTACACATGAAGGCATCCAGAGGATCCAGAGCCACCACCACAGGCTCAACCATCACTCACAGTAGCGCCCCACCAGCCCACTCAGCAGCACAAATCAGCCATGAATGCAACAGCAGCGCACCTATCTTTGTGGTCACAGCCGACATGAAGGCATCCAGAGGATCCAGCGCCACCTCACCACCAACGCCCTCCCCCTCCCCTCCTCCCTCCACTCTCTCCACTCCCTCCCCACTCGCCTCCTCTCTCCTCCTCCTCTCCTCTGCCACCTGCCCCTCCACCTCTCTCAGTCGCTCCTGCAGCCCATGCCTCTCCTCCAGCAGGTCAACTGCTGTCACCACACCGCCTGCCCCTTTCCGCCCTCCTGCCCCCGCCGCCCCTCCCGCTCCCCCTGCCGCGCCTGCCCCGTCTCCCGCGCTCTTCACCCCTCCCAGGGCGATCCTGGCTTGCCTGCGGTGGCGGTTGGACTGCACGCGGTCGAAGAACTCATCGTCACTGGGGAGGGGATGGCAGGAAGGGAGGGGAAAAGGAAAACGGAGAGAGGAGAACTCACCGTTCACTCAGGCTTGCCTGCGGTGCCGGTTTGATTGCACTCGGTCAAAGAAATCATCGTCACTGCGGGTGGCAGGAAGGGGGGGGAGGGGGGGGGACGGGGAAACAGACATGCATGGCACAGAAGAGAACTCATTGACTCTCGCTTCTCTGCGGTGCCGGTTTGATTGATTCATTGAGAAAGGGAAAGCTCTTCATTGATTCAGGGAGGAGAGGAGGAAGGGGGAGGAAGGGGAAGAGGGAAGAGGGAGGAGGATGCCTGCGCTGGTGGTTCGACTTTACTCGGTCAAAGGATGCCTGCGCTGGTGGTTCGACTTTACTCGGTCAAAGGATGCCTGCGCTGGTGGTTCGACTTTACTCGTTCAAAGGATGCCTGCGCTGGTGGTTCGACTTTACTCGGTCAAAGGATGCCTGCGCTGGTGGTTCGACTTTACTCGGTCAAAGGATGCCTGCGCTGGTGGTTCGACTTTACTCGGTCAAAGGATGCCTGCGCTGGTGGTTCGACTTTACTCGTTCAAAGGATGCCTGCGCTGGTGGTTCGACTTTACTCGTTCGAAGGATGCCTGCGCTGGTGGTTCGACTTTACTCGTTCAAAGGATGCCTGCGCTGGTGGTTCGACTTTACTTGGTCAAAGGATGCCTGCGCTGGTGGTTCGACTTTACTCGTTCAAAGGATGCCTGCGCTGGTGTTTCGACTTTACTCGTTCAAAGGATGCCTGCGCTGGTGTTTCGACTTTACTCGTTCAAAGGATGCCTGCGCTAGTGGTTCGACTTTACTCGTTCAAAGGATGCCTGCGCTGGTGGTTCGACTTTACTCGGTCAAAGGATGCCTGCGCTGGTGGTTCGACTTTACTCGTTCAAAGGATGCCTGCGCTGGTGGTTCGACTTTACTCGGTCAAAGGATGCCTGCGCTGGTGGTTCGACTTTACTCGTTCAAAGGATGCCTGCGCTGGTGGTTCGACTTTACTCGGTCAAAGGATGCCTGCGCTGGTGGTTCGACTTTACTCGTTCAAAGGATGCCTGCGCTGGTGGTTCGACTTTACTCGGTCAAAGGATGCCTGCGCTGGTGGTTCGACTTTACTCGGTCAAAGGATGCCTGCGCTGGTGGTTCGACTTTACTCGTTCAAAGGATGCCTGCGCTGGTGGTTCGACTTTACTCGTTCAAAGGATGCCTGCGCTGGTGGTTCGACTTTACTCGGTCAAAGGATGCCTGCGCTGGTGGTTCGACTTTACTCGTTCAAAGGATGCCTCCGCTGGTGGTTCGACTTTACTCGGTCAAAGGATGCCTGCGCTGGTGGTTCGATTTTACTCGTTCAAAGAATGCCTGCGCTGGTGGTTCGACTTTACTCGTTCAAAGGATGCCTGCGCTGGTGGTTCGACTTTACTCGGTCAAAGGATGCCTGCGCTGGTGGTTCGACTTTACTCGTTCAAAGGATGCCTGCGCTGGTGGTTCGACTTTACTCGGTCAAAGGATGCCTGCGCTGGTGGTTCGACTTTACTCGGTCAAAGGATGCCTGCGCTGGTGGTTCGACTTTACTCGTTCAAAGGATGCCTGCGCTGGTGTTTCGACTTTACTCGTTCAAAGGATGCCTGCGCTAGTGGTTCGACTTTACTCGTTCAAAGGATGCCTGCGCTGGTGGTTCGACTTTACTCGGTCAAAGGATGCCTGCGCTGGTGGTTCGACTTTACTCGTTCAAAGGATGCCTGCGCTGGTGGTTCGACTTTACTCGGTCAAAGGATGCCTGCGCTGGTGGTTCGACTTTACTCGTTCAAAGGATGCCTGCGCTGGTGGTTCGACTTTACTCGTTCAAAGGATGCCTGCGCTGGTGTTTCGACTTTACTCGTTCAAAGGATGCCTGCGCTGGTGGTTCGACTTTACTCGTTCAAAGGATGCCTGCGCTGGTGGTTCGACTTTACTCGTTCAAAGGATGCCTGCGCTGGTGGTTCGACTTTACTCGGTCAAAGGATGCCTGCGCTGGTGGTTCGACTTTACTCGGTCAAAGGATGCCTGCGCTGGTGGTTCGACTTTACTCGTTCAAAGGATGCCTGCGCTGGTGGTTCGACTTTACTCGGTCAAAGGATGCCTGCGCTGGTGGTTCGACTTTACTCGTTCAAAGGATGCCTGCGCTGGTGGTTCGACTTTACTCGTTCAAAGGATGCCTGCACTGGTGGTTCGACTTTACTCGCTCAAAGGATGCCTGCGCTGGTGGTTCAACTTTACTCGTTCAAAGGATGCCTGCGCTGGTGGTTCGACTTTACTCGTTCAAAGGATGCTCGTTCAAAGGATGCCTGCGCTGGTGGTTCGACTTTACTCGTTCAAAGGATGCCTGCACTGGTGGTTCGACTTTACTCGCTCAAAGGATGCCTGCGCTGGTGGTTCGACTTTACTCGGTCAAAGGATGCCTGCGCTGGTGGTTCGACTTTACTCGTTCAAAGGATGCCTGCGCTGGTGTTTTGACTTTACTCGTTCAAAGGATGCCTGCGCTGGTGGTTCGACTTTACTCGTTCAAAGGATGCCTGCGCTGGTGGTTCGACTTTACTCGTTCAAAGGATGCCTGCGCTGGTGGTTCGACTTTACTCGGTCAAAGGATGCCTGCGCTGGTGGTTCGACTTTACTCGTTCAAAGGATGCCTGCGCTGGTGGTTCGACTTTACTCGGTCAAAGGATGCCTGCGCTGGTGGTTCGACTTTACTCGTTCAAAGGATGCCTGCGCTGGTGGTTCGACTTTACTCGTTCAAAGGATGCCTGCACTGGTGGTTCGACTTTACTCGCTCAAAGGATGCCTGCGCTGGTGGTTCGACTTTACTCGTTCAAAGGATGCCTGCGCTGGTGGTTCGACTTTACTCGGTCAAAGGATGCCTGCGCTGGTGGTTCGACTTTACTCGTTCAAAGGATGCCTGCGCTGGTGGTTCGACTTTACTCGGTCAAAGGATGCCTGCGCTGGTGGTTCGACTTTACTCGTTCAAAGGATGCCTGCGCTGGTGGTTCGACTTTACTCGTTCAAAGGATGCCTGCGCTGGTGGTTCGACTTTACTCGTTCAAAGGATGCCTGCGCTGGTGGTTCGACTTTACTCGTTCAAAGGATGCCTGCGCTGGTGGTTCGACTTTACTCGGTCAAAGGATGCCTGCGCTGGTGGTTCGACTTTACTCGTTCAAAGGATGCCTGCGCTGGTGGTTCGACTTTACTCGTTCAAAGGATGCCTGCGCTGGTGTTTCGACTTTACTCGTTCAAAGGATGCCTGCGCTGGTGGTTCGACTTTACTCGTTCAAAGGATGCCTGCGCTGGTGGTTCGACTTTACTCGTTCAAAGGATGCCTGCGCTGGTGGTTCGACTTTACTCGTTCAAAGGATGCCTGCGCTGGTGGTTCGACTTTACTCGGTCAAAGGATGCCTGCGCTGGTGGTTCGACTTTACTTGTTCAAAGGATGCCTGCGCTGGTGGTTCGACTTTACTCGTTCAAAGGATGCCTGCGCTGGTGGTTCGACTTTACTCGGTCAAAGGATGCCTGCGCTGGTGGTTCGACTTTACTCGTTCAAAGGATGCCTGCGCTGGTGGTTCGACTTTACTCGTTCAAAGGATGCCTGCGCTGGTGGTTCGACTTTACTCGTTCAAAGGATGCCTGCGCTGGTGGTTCGACTTTACTCGTTCAAAGGATGCCTGCGCTGGTGGTTCGACTTTACTCGGTCAAAGGATGCCTGCGCTGGTGGTTCGACTTTACTCGTTCAAAGGATGCCTGCGCTGGTGGTTCGACTTTACTCGTTCAAAGGATGCCTGCGCTGGTGTTTCGACTTTACTCGTTCAAAGGATGCCTGCGCTGGTGGTTCGACTTTACTCGTTCAAAGGATGCCTGCGCTGGTGGTTCGACTTTACTCGTTCAAAGGATGCCTGCGCTGGTGGTTCGACTTTACTCGTTCAAAGGATGCCTGCGCTGGTGGTTCGACTTTACTCGGTCAAAGGATGCCTGCGCTGGTGGTTCGACTTTACTTGTTCAAAGGATGCCTGCGCTGGTGGTTCGACTTTACTCGGTCAAAGGATGCCTGCGCTGGTGGTTCGACTTTACTCGTTCAAAGGATGCCTGCGCTGGTGGTTCGACTTTACTCGGTCAAAGGATGCCTGCGCTGGTGGTTCGACTTTACTCGTTCAAAGGATGCCTGCGCTGGTGGTTCGACTTTACTCGTTCAAAGGATGCTCGTTCAAAGGATGCCTGCGCTGGTGGTTCGACTTTACTCGTTCAAAGGATGCCTGCACTGGTGGTTCGACTTTACTCGCTCAAAGGATGCCTGCGCTGGTGGTTCGACTTTACTCGGTCAAAGGATGCCTGCGCTGGTGGTTCGACTTTACTCGTTCAAAGGATGCCTGTGCTGGTGGTTCGACTTTACTCGGTCAAAGGATGCCTGCGCTGGTGGTTCGACTTTACTCGTTCAAAGGATGCCTGCGCTGGTGGTTCGACTTTACTCGTTCAAAGGATGCCTGCGCTGGTGTTTCGACTTTACTCGGTCAAAGGATGCCTGCGCTGGTGGTTCGACTTTACTCGTTCAAAGGATGCCTGCGCTGGTGGTTCGACTTTACTCGGTCAAAGGATGCCTGCGCTGGTGGTTCGACTTTACTCGTTCAAAGGATGCCTGCGCTGGTGGTTCGACTTTACTCGTTCAAAGGATGCTCGTTCAAAGGATGCCTGCGCTGGTGGTTCGACTTTACTCGTTCAAAGGATGCCTGCACTGGTGGTTCGACTTTACTCACTCAAAGGATGCCTGCGCTGGTGGTTCGACTTTACTTGTTCAAAGGATGCCTGCGCTGGTGGTCCGACTTTACTCGGTCAAAGGATGCCTGCGCTGGTGGTTCGACTTTACTCGTTCAAAGGATGCCTGCGCTGGTGGTTCGACTTTACTCGGTCAAAGGATGCCCGCGCTGGTGGTTCGACTTTACTCGTTCAAAGGATGCCTGCGCTGGTGGTTCGACTTTACTCGGTCAAAGGATGCCTGCGCTGGTGGTTCGACTTTACTTGTTCAAAGGATGCCTGCGCTGGTGGTTCGACTTTACTCGGTCAAAGGATGCCTGCGCTGGTGGTTCGACTTTACTCGTTCAAAGGATGCCTGCGCTGGTGGTTCGACTTTACTCGGTCAAAGGATGCCTGCGCTGGTGGTTCGACTTTACTCGTTCAAAGGATGCCTGCGCTGGTGGTTCGACTTTACTCGTTCAAAGGATGCTCGTTCAAAGGATGCCTGCGCTGGTGGTTCGACTTTACTCGTTCAAAGGATGCCTGCACTGGTGGTTCGACTTTACTCGCTCAAAGGATGCCTGCGCTGGTGGTTCGACTTTACTCGGTCAAAGGATGCCTGCGCTGGTGGTTCGACTTTACTCGTTCAAAGGATGCCTGTGCTGGTGGTTCGACTTTACTCGGTCAAAGGATGCCTGCGCTGGTGGTTCGACTTTACTCGTTCAAAGGATGCCTGCGCTGGTGGTTCGACTTTACTCGTTCAAAGGATGCCTGCGCTGGTGTTTCGACTTTACTCGGTCAAAGGATGCCTGCGCTGGTGGTTCGACTTTACTCGTTCAAAGGATGCCTGCGCTGGTGGTTCGACTTTACTCGGTCAAAGGATGCCTGCGCTGGTGGTTCGACTTTACTCGTTCAAAGGATGCCTGCGCTGGTGGTTCGACTTTACTCGTTCAAAGGATGCTCGTTCAAAGGATGCCTGCGCTGGTGGTTCGACTTTACTCGTTCAAAGGATGCCTGCACTGGTGGTTCGACTTTACTCACTCAAAGGATGCCTGCGCTGGTGGTTCGACTTTACTCGTTCAAAGGATGCCTGCGCTGGTGGTCCGACTTTACTCGGTCAAAGGATGCCTGCGCTGGTGGTTCGACTTTACTCGTTCAAAGGATGCCTGCGCTGGTGGTTCGACTTTACTCGGTCAAAGGATGCCCGCGCTGGTGGTTCGACTTTACTCGTTCAAAGGATGCCTGCGCTGGTGGTTCGACTTTACTCGTTCAAAGGATGCCTGCGCTGGTGGTTCGACTTTACTCGTTGGATGCCTGCGCTGGTGGTTCGACTTTACTCGTTCAAAGGATGCCTGCGCTGGTGGTTCGACTTTACTCGGTCAAAGGATGCCTGCGCTGGTGGTTCGACTTTACTCGTTGGATGCCTGCGCTGGTGGTTCGACTTTACTCGTTGGATGCCTGCGCTGGTGGTTCGACTTTACTCGTTCAAAGGATGCCTGCGCTGGTGGTTCGACTTTACTCGTTCAAAGGATGCCTGCGCTGGTGGTTCGACTTTACTCGGTCAAAGGATGCCTGCGCTGGTGGTTCGACTTTACTCGCTCAAAGGATGCCTGCGCTGGTGGTTCGACTTTACTCGGTCAAAGGATGCCTGCGCTGGTGGTTCGACTTTACTCGGTCAAAGGATGCCTGCGCTGGTGGTTCGACTTTACTCGTTCAAAGGATGCTCGTTCAAAGGATGCCTGCGCTGGTGGTTCGACTTTACTCGTTCAAAGGTTGCCTGCACTGGTGGTTCGACTTTACTCGCTCAAAGGATGCCTGCGCTGGTGGTTCGACTTTACTCGTTCAAAGGATGCCTGCGCTGGTGGTTCGACTTTACTCGTTCAAAGGATGCCTGCGCTGGTGGTTCGACTTTACTCGGTCAAAGGATGCCTGCGCTGGTGGTTCGACTTTACTCGTTCAAAGGATGCCTGCGCTGGTGGTTCGACTTTACTCGTTCAAAGGATGCCTGCACTGGTGGTTCGACTTTACTCGCTCAAAGGATGCCTGCGCTGGTGGTTCGACTTTACTCGTTCAAAGGATGCCTGCGCTGGTGGTTCGACTTTACTCGGTCAAAGGATGCCTGCGCTGGTGGTTCGACTTTACTCGTTCAAAGGATGCCTGCGCTGGTGGTTCGACTTTACTCGGTCAAAGGATGCCTGCGCTGGTGGTTCGACTTTACTCGTTCAAAGGATGCCTGCGCTGGTGGTTCGACTTTACTCGTTCAAAGGATGCCTGCGCTGGTGGTTCGACTTTACTCGTTCAAAGGATGCCTGCGCTGGTGGTTCGACTTTACTCGTTCAAAGGATGCCTGCGCTGGTGGTTCGACTTTACTCGGTCAAAGGATGCCTGCGCTGGTGGTTCGACTTTACTCGTTCAAAGGATGCCTGCGCTGGTGGTTCGACTTTACTCGTTCAAAGGATGCCTGCGCTGGTGTTTCGACTTTACTCGTTCAAAGGATGCCTGCGCTGGTGGTTCGACTTTACTCGTTCAAAGGATGCCTGCGCTGGTGGTTCGACTTTACTCGTTCAAAGGATGCCTGCGCTGGTGGTTCGACTTTACTCGTTCAAAGGATGCCTGCGCTGGTGGTTCGACTTTACTCGGTCAAAGGATGCCTGCGCTGGTGGTTCGACTTTACTTGTTCAAAGGATGCCTGCGCTGGTGGTTCGACTTTACTCGGTCAAAGGATGCCTGCGCTGGTGGTTCGACTTTACTCGTTCAAAGGATGCCTGCGCTGGTGGTTCGACTTTACTCGGTCAAAGGATGCCTGCGCTGGTGGTTCGACTTTACTCGTTCAAAGGATGCCTGCGCTGGTGGTTCGACTTTACTCGTTCAAAGGATGCTCGTTCAAAGGATGCCTGCGCTGGTGGTTCGACTTTACTCGTTCAAAGGATGCCTGCACTGGTGGTTCGACTTTACTCGCTCAAAGGATGCCTGCGCTGGTGGTTCGACTTTACTCGGTCAAAGGATGCCTGCGCTGGTGGTTCGACTTTACTCGTTCAAAGGATGCCTGTGCTGGTGGTTCGACTTTACTCGGTCAAAGGATGCCTGCGCTGGTGGTTCGACTTTACTCGTTCAAAGGATGCCTGCGCTGGTGGTTCGACTTTACTCGTTCAAAGGATGCCTGCGCTGGTGTTTCGACTTTACTCGGTCAAAGGATGCCTGCGCTGGTGGTTCGACTTTACTCGTTCAAAGGATGCCTGCGCTGGTGGTTCGACTTTACTCGGTCAAAGGATGCCTGCGCTGGTGGTTCGACTTTACTCGTTCAAAGGATGCCTGCGCTGGTGGTTCGACTTTACTCGTTCAAAGGATGCTCGTTCAAAGGATGCCTGCGCTGGTGGTTCGACTTTACTCGTTCAAAGGATGCCTGCACTGGTGGTTCGACTTTACTCACTCAAAGGATGCCTGCGCTGGTGGTTCGACTTTACTCGTTCAAAGGATGCCTGCGCTGGTGGTCCGACTTTACTCGGTCAAAGGATGCCTGCGCTGGTGGTTCGACTTTACTCGTTCAAAGGATGCCTGCGCTGGTGGTTCGACTTTACTCGGTCAAAGGATGCCCGCGCTGGTGGTTCGACTTTACTCGTTCAAAGGATGCCTGCGCTGGTGGTTCGACTTTACTCGTTCAAAGGATGCCTGCGCTGGTGGTTCGACTTTACTCGTTGGATGCCTGCGCTGGTGGTTCGACTTTACTCGTTCAAAGGATGCCTGCGCTGGTGGTTCGACTTTACTCGGTCAAAGGATGCCTGCGCTGGTGGTTCGACTTTACTCGTTGGATGCCTGCGCTGGTGGTTCGACTTTACTCGTTGGATGCCTGCGCTGGTGGTTCGACTTTACTCGTTCAAAGGATGCCTGCGCTGGTGGTTCGACTTTACTCGTTCAAAGGATGCCTGCGCTGGTGGCTCGACTTTACTCCTTCAAAGGATGCCTGCGCTGGTGGTTCGACTTTACTCGTTCAAAGGATGCCTCCGCTGGTGGTTCGACTTTACTCGTTCAGATGCCTGCGCTGGTGGTTCGACTTTACTCGGTCAAAGGATGCCTGCGCTGGTGGTTCGACTTTACTCGTTCAAAGGATGCCTGCGCTGGTGGTTCGACTTTACTCGTTCAAAGGATGCCTGCGCTGGTGGTTCGACTTTACTCGTTCAAAGGATGCCTCCGCTGGTGGTTCGACTTTACTCGTTCAAAGGATGCCTGCGCTGGTGGTTCGACTTTACTCGTTCAAAGGATGCCTCCGCTGGTGGTTCGACTTTACTCGGTCAAAGGATGCCTGCGCTGGTGGTTCGATTTTACTCGTTCAAAGGATGCCTGCGCTGGTGGTTCGACTTTACTCGTTCAAAGGATGCCTGCGCTGGTGGTTCGACTTTACTCGGTCAAAGGATGCCTGCGCTGGTGGTTCGACTTTACTCGTTCAAAGGATGCCTGCGCTGGTGGTTCGACTTTACTCGTTCAAAGGATGCCTGCGCTGGTGTTTCGACTTTACTCGTTCAAAGGATGCCTGCGCTGATGGTTCGACTTTACTCGTTCAAAGGATGCCTGCGCTGGTGGTTCGACTTTACTCGGTCAAAGGATGCCTGCGCTGGTGGTTCGACTTTACTCTTTCAAAGGATGCCTGCGCTGGTGGTTCGACTTTACTCGTTCAAAGGATGCCTGCGCTGGTGGTTCGACTTTACTCGTTCAAAGGATGCCTGCGCTGGTGGTTCGACTTTACTCGTTCAAAGGATGCCTGCGCTGGTGTTTCGACTTTACTCGTTCAAAGGATGCCTGCGCTGGTGGTTCGACTTTACTCGTTCAAAGGATGCCTGCGCTGGTGGTTCGACTTTACTCGGTCAAAGGATGCCTGCGCTGGTGGTTCGACTTTACTCGTTCAAAGGATGCCTGCGATGGTGGTTCGACTTTACTCGGTCAAAGGATGCCTGCGCTGGTGGTTCGACTTTACTCGTTCAAAGGATGCCTGCGCTGGTGGTTCGACTTTACTCGTTCAAAGGATGCTCGTTCAAAGGATGCCTGCGCTGGTGGTTCGACTTTACTCGTTCAAAGGATGCCTGCACTGGTGGTTCGACTTTACTCGCTCAAAGGATGCCTGCGCTGGTGGTTCGACTTTACTCGTTCAAAGGATGCCTGCGCTGGTGGTTCGACTTTACTCGGTCAAAGGATGCCTGCGCTGGTGGTTCGACTTTACTCGTTCAAAGGATGCCTGCACTGGTGGTTCGACTTTACTCGCTCAAAGGATGCCTGCGCTGGTGGTTCGACTTTACTCGTTCAAAGGATGCCTGCGCTGGTGGTTCGACTTTACTCGGTCAAAGGATGCCTGCGCTGGTGGTTCGACTTTACTCGTTCAAAGGATGCCTGCGCTGGTGGTTCGACTTTACTCGTTCAAAGGATGCCTGCACTGGTGGTTCGACTTTACTCGCTCAAAGGATGCCTGCGCTGGTGGTTCGACTTTACTCGTTCAAAGGATGCCTGCGCTGGTGGTTCGACTTTACTCGGTCAAAGGATGCCTGCGCTGGTGGTTCGACTTTACTCGTTCAAAGGATGCCTGCGCTGGTGGTTCGACTTTACTCGGTCAAAGGATGCCTGCGCTGGTGGTTCGACTTTACTCGTTCAAAGGATGCCTGCGCTGGTGGTTCGACTTTACTCGTTCAAAGGATGCTCGTTCAAAGGATGCCTGCGCTGGTGGTTCGTCGACTTTACTCGTTCAAAGGATGCCTGCACTGGTGGTTTGACTTTACTCGCTCAAAGGATGCCTGCGCTGGTGGTTCGACTTTACTCGTTCAAAGGATGCCTGCGCTGGTGGTCCGACTTTACTCGGTCAAAGGTTGCCTGCGCTGGTGGTTCGACTTTACTCGTTCAAAGGATGCCTGCGCTGGTGGTTCGACTTTACTCGGTCAAAGGATGCCTGCGCTGGTGGTTCGACTTTACTCGTTCAAAGGATGCCTGCGCTGGTGGTTCGACTTTACTCGTTCAAAGGATGCCTGCGCTGGTGGTTCGACTTTACTCGGTCAAAGGATGCCTGCGCTGGTGGTTCGACTTTACTCGTTCAAAGGATGCCTGCGCTGGTGGTTCGACTTTACTCGGTCAAAGGATGCCTGCGCTGGTGGTTCGACTTTACTCGTTCAAAGGATGCCTGTGCTGGTGGTTCGACTTTACTCGTTCAAAGGATGCCTGCGCTGGTGGTTCGACTTTACTCGGTCAAAGGATGCCTGCGCTGGTGGTTCGACTTTACTCGTTCAAAGGATGCCTGCGCTGGTGGTTCGACTTTACTCGTTCAAAGGATGCCTGCGCTGGTGTTTCGACTTTACTCGTTCAAAGGATGCCTGCGCTGGTGGTTCGACTTTACTCGTTTAAAGGATGCCTGCGCTGGTGGTTCGACTTTACTCGTTCAAAGGATGCCTGCGCTGGTGGTTCGACTTTACTCGTTCAAAGGATGCCTGCGCTGGTGGTTCGACTTTACTGGGTCAAAGGATGCCTGCGCTGGTGGTTCGACTTTACTCGTTCAAAGGATGCCTGCGCTGGTGGTTCGACTTTACTCGTTCAAAGGATGCCTGCGCTGGTGGTTCGACTTTACTCGTTCAAAGGATGCCTGCGCTGGTGTTTCGACTTTACTCGTTCAAAGGATGCCTGCGCTGGTGGTTCGACTTTACTCGTTCAAAGGATGCCTGCGCTGGTGGTTCGACTTTACTCGTTCAAAGGATGCCTGCGCTGGTGGTTCGACTTTACTCGTTCAAAGGATGCCTGCGCTGGTGGTTCGACTTTACTCGGTCAAAGGATGCCTGCGCTGGTGGTTCGACTTTACTCGTTCAAAGGATGCCTGCGCTGGTGGTTCGACTTTACTCGGTCAAAGGATGCCTGCGCTGGTGGTTCGACTTTACTCGTTCAAAGGATGCTCGTTCAAAGGATGCCTGCGCTGGTGGTTCGACTTTACTCGTTCAAAGGATGCCTGCGCTGGTGGTTCGACTTTACTCGTTCAAAGGATGCCTGCACTGGTGGTTCGACTTTACTCGCTCAAAGGATGCCTGCGCTGGTGGTTCGACTTTACTCGTTCAAAGGATGCCTGCGCTGGTGTTTCGACTTTACTCGTTCAAAGGATGCCTGCGCTGGTGGTTCGACTTTACTCGTTTAAAGGATGCCTGCGCTGGTGGTTCGACTTTACTCGTTCAAAGGATGCCTGCGCTGGTGGTTCGACTTTACTCGTTCAAAGGATGCCTGCGCTGGTGGTTCGACTTTACTGGGTCAAAGGATGCCTGCGCTGGTGGTTCGACTTTACTCGTTCAAAGGATGCCTGCGCTGGTGGTTCGACTTTACTCGTTCAAAGGATGCCTGCGCTGGTGGTTCGACTTTACTCGTTCAAAGGATGCCTGCGCTGGTGTTTCGACTTTACTCGTTCAAAGGATGCCTGCGCTGGTGGTTCGACTTTACTCGTTCAAAGGATGCCTGCGCTGGTGGTTCGACTTTACTCGTTCAAAGGATGCCTGCGCTGGTGGTTCGACTTTACTCGGTCAAAGGATGCCTGCGCTGGTGGTTCGACTTTACTCGTTCAAAGGATGCTCGTTCAAAGGATGCCTGCGCTGGTGGTTCGACTTTACTCGTTCAAAGGATGCCTGCGCTGGTGGTTCGACTTTACTCGTTCAAAGGATGCCTGCACTGGTGGTTCGACTTTACTCGCTCAAAGGATGCCTGCGCTGGTGGTTCGACTTTACTCGTTCAAAGGATGCCTGCGCTGGTGGTTCGACTTTACTCGTTCAAAGGATGCCTGCGCTGGTGTTTCGACTTTACTCGTTCAAAGGATGCCTGCGCTGGTGGTTCGACTTTACTCGTTTAAAGGATGCCTGCGCTGGTGGTTCGACTTTACTCGTTCAAAGGATGCCTGCGCTGGTGGTTCGACTTTACTCGTTCAAAGGATGCCTGCGCTGGTGGTTCGACTTTACTGGGTCAAAGGATGCCTGCGCTGGTGGTTCGACTTTACTCGTTCAAAGGATGCCTGCGCTGGTGGTTCGACTTTACTCGTTCAAAGGATGCCTGCGCTGGTGGTTCGACTTTACTCGTTCAAAGGATGCCTGCGCTGGTGTTTCGACTTTACTCGTTCAAAGGATGCCTGCGCTGGTGGTTCGACTTTACTCGTTCAAAGGATGCCTGCGCTGGTGGTTCGACTTTACTCGTTCAAAGGATGCCTGCGCTGGTGGTTCGACTTTACTCGTTCAAAGGATGCCTGCGCTGGTGGTTCGACTTTACTCGGTCAAAGGATGCCTGCACTGGTGGTTCGACTTTACTCGTTCAAAGGATGCCTGCGCTGGTGGTTCGACTTTACTCGGTCAAAGGATGCCTGCGCTGGTGGTTCGACTTTACTCGTTCAAAGGATGCCTGCGCTGGTGGTTCGACTTTACTCGGTCAAAGGATGCCTGCGCTGGTGGTTCGACTTTACTCGTTCAAAGGATGCTCGTTCAAAGGATGCCTGCGCTGGTGGTTCGACTTTACTCGTTCAAAGGATGCCTGCGCTGGTGGTTCGACTTTACTCGTTCAAAGGATGCCTGCACTGGTGGTTCGACTTTACTCGCTCAAAGGATGCCTGCGCTGGTGGTTCGACTTTACTCGTTCAAAGGATGCCTGCGCTGGTGGTTCGACTTTACTCGGTCAAAGGATGCCTGCGCTGGTGGTTCGACTTTACTCGTTCAAAGGATGCCTGCGCTGGTGGTTCCACTTTACTCGGTCAAAGGATGCCTGCGCTGGTGGTTCGACTTTACTCGTTCAAAGGATGCCTGCGCTGGTGGTTCGACTTTACTCGGTCAAAGGATGCCTGCGCTGGTGGTTCGACTTTACTCGTTCAAAGGATGCCTGCGCTGGTGGTTCGACTTTACTCGTTCAAAGGATGCCTGCGCTGGTGGTTCGACTTTACTCGTTCAAAGGATGCCTGCGCTGGTGGTTCGACTTTACTCGTTCAAAGGATGCCTGCGCTGGTGGTTCGACTTTACTCGTTCAAAGGATGCCTGCGCTGGTGGTTCGACTTTACTCGTTCAAAGGATGCCTGCGCTGGTGGTTCGACTTTACTCGTTCAAAGGATGCCTGCGCTGGTGGTTCGACTTTACTCGTTCAAAGGATGCCTGCGCTGGTGGTTCGACTTTACTCGTTCAAAGGATGCCTGCGCTGGTGGTTCGACTTTACTCGTTCAAAGGATGCCTGCGCTGGTGGTTCCACTTTACTCGGTCAAAGGATGCCTGCGCTGGTGGTTCGACTTTACTCGTTCAAAGGATGCCTGCGCTGGTGGTTCGACTTTACTCGTTCAAAGGATGCCTGCGCTGGTGGTTCGACTTTACTCGTTCAAAGGATGCCTGCGCTGGTGGTTCGACTTTACTCGTTCAAAGGATGCCTGCGCTGGTGGTTCGACTTTACTCGTTCAAAGGATGCCTGCGCTGGTGGTTCGACTTTACTCGTTCAAAGGATGCCTGCGCTGGTGGTTCGACTTTACTCGGTCAAAGGATGCCTGCGCTGGTGGTTCGACTTTACTCGTTCAAAGGATGCCTGCGCTGGTGGTTCGACTTTACTCGTTCAAAGGATGCCTGCGCTGGTGGTTCGACTTTACTCGTTCAAAGGATGCCTGCGCTGGTGGTTCGACTTTACTCGTTCAAAGGATGCCTGCGCTGGTGGTTCGACTTTACTCGTTCAAAGGATGCCTGCGCTGGTGGTTCGACTTTACTCGTTCAAAGGATGCCTGCGCTGGTGGTTCGACTTTACTCGTTCAAAGGATGCCTGCGCTGGTGGTTCGACTTTACTCGTTCAAAGGATGCCTGCGCTGGTGGTTCGACTTTACTCGTTCAAAGGATGCTCGTTCAAAGGATGCCTGCGCTGGTGGTTCGACTTTACTCGTTCAAAGGATGCCTGCGCTGGTGGTTCGACTTTACTCGTTCAAAGGATGCCTGCACTGGTGGTTCGACTTTACTCGCTCAAAGGATGCCTGCGTTGGTGGTTCGACTTTACTCGTTCAAAGGATGCCTGCGCTGGTGGTTCGACTTTACTCGGTCAAAGGATGCCTGCGCTGGTGGTTCGACTTTACTCGTTCAAAGGATGCCTGCGCTGGTGGTTCGACTTTACTCGTTCAAAGGATGCCTGCGCTGGTGGTTCGACTTTACTCGTTCAAAGGATGCCTGCGCTGGTGGTTCGACTTTACTCGGTCAAAGGATGCCTGCACTGGTGGTTCGACTTTACTCGTTCAAAGGATGCCTGCGCTGGTGGTTCGACTTTACTCGGTCAAAGGATGCCTGCGCTGGTGGTTCGACTTTACTCGTTCAAAGGATGCCTGCGCTGGTGGTTCGACTTTACTCGGTCAAAGGATGCCTGCGCTGGTGGTTCGACTTTACTCGTTCAAAGGATGCTCGTTCAAAGGATGCCTGCGCTGGTGGTTCGACTTTACTCGTTCAAAGGATGCCTGCGCTGGTGGTTCGACTTTACTCGTTCAAAGGATGCCTGCACTGGTGGTTCGACTTTACTCGCTCAAAGGATGCCTGCGCTGGTGGTTCGACTTTACTCGTTCAAAGGATGCCTGCGCTGGTGGTTCGACTTTACTCGGTCAAAGGATGCCTGCGCTGGTGGTTCGACTTTACTCGTTCAAAGGATGCCTGCGCTGGTGGTTCCACTTTACTCGGTCAAAGGATGCCTGCGCTGGTGGTTCGACTTTACTCGTTCAAAGGATGCCTGCGCTGGTGGTTCGACTTTACTCGTTCAAAGGATGCCTGCGCTGGTGGTTCGACTTTACTCGTTCAAAGGATGCCTGCGCTGGTGGTTCGACTTTACTCGTTCAAAGGATGCCTGCGCTGGTGGTTCGACTTTACTCGTTCAAAGGATGCCTGCGCTGGTGGTTCGACTTTACTCGTTCAAAGGATGCCTGCGCTGGTGGTTCGACTTTACTCGGTCAAAGGATGCCTGCGCTGGTGGTTCGACTTTACTCGTTCAAAGGATGCCTGCGCTGGTGGTTCGACTTTACTCGTTCAAAGGATGCCTGCGCTGGTGGTTCGACTTTACTCGTTCAAAGGATGCCTGCGCTGGTGGTTCGACTTTACTCGTTCAAAGGATGCCTGCGCTGGTGGTTCGACTTTACTCGTTCAAAGGATGCCTGCGCTGGTGGTTCGACTTTACTCGTTCAAAGGATGCCTGCGCTGGTGGTTCGACTTTACTCGTTCAAAGGATGCCTGCGCTGGTGGTTCGACTTTACTCGTTCAAAGGATGCCTGCGCTGGTGGTTCGACTTTACTCGTTCAAAGGATGCCTGCGCTGGTGGTTCGACTTTACTTGTTCAAAGGATGCCTGCGCTGGTGGTTCGACTTTACTCGGTCAAAGGATGCCTGCGCTGGTGGTTCAACTTTACTCGTTCAAAGGATGCCTGCGCTGGTGGTTCGACTTTACTCGTTCAAAGGATGCCTGCGCTGGTGGTTCGACTTTACTCGTTCAAAGGATGCCTGCGCTGGTGGTTCGACTTTACTCGTTCAAAGGATGCCTGCGCTGGTGGTTCGACTTTACTCGTTCAAAGGATGCCTGCGCTGGTGGTTCGACTTTACTCGTTCAAAGGATGCCTGCGCTGGTGGTTCGACTTTACTCGGTCAAAGGATGCCTGCGCTGGTGGTTCGACTTTACTCGTTCAAAGGATGCCTGCGCTGGTGGTTCGACTTTACTCGTTCAAAGGATGCCTGCGCTGGTGTTTCGACTTTACTCGTTCAAAGGATGCCTGCGCTGGTGGTTCGACTTTACTCGGTCAAAGGATGCCTGCGCTGGTGGTTCGACTTTACTCGTTCAAAGGATGCCTGTGCTGGTGGTTCGACTTTACTCGGTCAAAGGATGCCTGCGCTGGTGGTTCGACTTTACTCGTTCAAAGGATGCCTGCGCTGGTGTTTCGACTTTACTCGTTCAAAGGATGCCTGCGCTGGTGGTTCGACTTTACTCGTTCAAAGGATGCCTGCGCTGGTGGTTCGACTTTACTCGGTCAAAGGATGCCTGCGCTGGTGGTTCGACTTTACTCGTTCAAAGGATGCCTGCGCTGGTGGTTCGACTTTACTCGGTCAAAGGATGCCTGCGCTGGTGGTTCGACTTTACTCGTTCAAAGGATGCCTGCGCTGGTGGTTCGACTTTACTCGTTCAAAGGATGCCTGCGCTGGTGGTTCGACTTTACTCGTTCAAAGGATGCCTGCGCTGGTGGTTCGACTTTACTCGTTCAAAGGAAGCTCGTTCAAAGGATGCCTGCGCTGGTGTTTCGACTTTACTCGTTCAAAGGATGCCTGCGCTGGTGGTTCGACTTTACTCGTTCAAAGGATGCCTGCGCTGGTGGTTCGACTTTACTCGGTCAAAGGATGCCTGCGCTGGTGGTTCGACTTTACTCGTTCAAAGGATGCCTGCGCTGGTGGTTCGACTTTACTCGTTCAAAGGATGCCTGCGCTGGTGTTTCGACTTTACTCGTACAAAGGATGCCTGCGCTGGTGGTTCGACTTTACTCGTTCAAAGGATGCCTGCGCTGGTGGTTCGACTTTACTCGTTCAAAGGATGCCTGCGCTGGTGTTTCGACTTTACTCGTTCAAAGGATGCCTGCGCTGGTGGTTCGACTTTACTCGTTCAAAGGATGCCTGCGCTGGTGGTTCGACTTTACTCGGTCAAAGGATGCCTGCGCTGGTGGTTCGACTTTACTCTTTCAAAGGATGCCTGCGCTGGTGGTTCGACTTTACTCGTTCAAAGGATGCCTGCGCTGGTGGTTCGACTTTACTCGTTCAAAGGATGCCTGCGCTGGTGGTTCGACTTTACTCGTTCAAAGGATGCCTGCGCTGGTGTTTCGACTTTACTCGTTCAAAGGATGCTCGTTCAAAGGATGCCTGCACTGGTGGTTCGACTTTACTCGATCAAAGGATGCCTGCGCTGGTGGTTCGACTTTACTCGTTCAAAGGATGCCTGCGCTGGTGGTTCGACTTTACTCGTTCAAAGGATGCCTGCGCTGGTGTTTCGACTTCACTCGGTCAAAGGATGCCTGCGCTGGTGGTTCGACTTTACTCGTTCAAAGGATGCCTGCGCTGGTGGTTCGACTTTACTCGTTCAAAGGATGCCTGCGCTGGTGTTTCGACTTTACTCGTTCAAAGGATGCCTGCGCTGGTGGTTCGACTTTACTCGTTCAAAGGATGCCTGCGCTGGTGGTTCGACTTTACTCGGTCAAAGGATGCCTGCGCTGGTGGTTCGACTTTACTCTTTCAAAGGATGCCTGCGCTGGTGGTTCGACTTTACTCGTTCAAAGGATGCCTGCGCTGGTGGTTCGACTTTACTCGTTCAAAGGATGCCTGCGCTGGTGGTTCGACTTTACTCGTTCAAAGGATGCCTGCGCTGGTGTTTCGACTTTACTCGTTCAAAGGATGCTCGTTCAAAGGATGCCTGCACTGGTGGTTCGACTTTACTCGCTCAAAGGATGCCTGTGCTGGTGGTTCGACTTTACTCGTTCAAAGGATGCCTGCGCTGGTGGTTCGACTTTACTCGTTCAAAGGATGCCTGCACTGGTGGTTCGACTTTACTCGCTCAAAGGATGCCTGCGCTGGTGGTTCGACTTTACTCGTTCAAAGGATGCCTGCGCTGGTGGTTCGACTTTACTCGGTCAAAGGATGCCTGCGCTGGTGGTTCGACTTTACTCGTTCAAAGGATGCCTGCGCTGGTGGTTCGACTTTACTCGTTCAAAGGATGCCTGCGCTGGTGGTTCGACTTTACTCGTTCAAAGGATGCCTGCGCTGGTGTTTCGACTTTACTCGTTCAAAGGATGCTCGTTCAAAGGATGCCTGCGCTGGTGGTTCGACTTTACTCGTTCAAAGGATGCCTGCGCTGGTGTTTCGACTTTACTCGTTCAAAGGATGCCTGCGCTGGTGGTTCGACTTTACTCGGTCAAAGGATGCCTGCGCTGGTGGTTCGACTTTACTCGTTCAAAGGATGCCTGCGCTGGTGGTTCGACTTTACTCGGTCAAAGGATGCCTGCGCTGGTGGTTCGACTTTACTCGTTCAAAGGATGCTCGTTCAAAGGATGCCTGCGCTGGTGGTTCGACTTTACTCGTTCAAAGGATGCCTGCGCTGGTGGTTCGACTTTACTCGTTCAAAGGATGCCTGCACTGGTGGTTCGACTTTACTCGCTCAAAGGATGCCTGCGCTGGTGGTTCGACTTTACTCGTTCAAAGGATGCCTGCGCTGGTGGTTCGACTTTACTCGGTCAAAGGATGCCTGCGCTGGTGGTTCGACTTTACTCGTTCAAAGGATGCCTGCGCTGGTGGTTCGACTTTACTCGTTCAAAGGATGCCTGCGCTGGTGGTTCGACTTTACTCGGTCAAAGGATGCCTGCGCTGGTGGTTCGACTTTACTCGTTCAAAGGATGCCTGCGCTGGTGGTTCGACTTTACTCGTTCAAAGGATGCCTGCGCTGGTGGTTCGACTTTACTCGTTCAAAGGATGCCTGCGCTGGTGGTTCGACTTTACTCGTTCAAAGGATGCCTGCGCTGGTGGTTCGACTTTACTCGTTCAAAGGATGCCTGCGCTGGTGGTTCGACTTTACTCGTTCAAAGGATGCCTGCGCTGGTGCTTCGACTTTACTCGGTCAAAGGATGCCTGCGCTGGTGGTTCAACTTTACTCGTTCAAAGGATGCCTGCGCTGGTGGTTCGACTTTACTCGTTCAAAGGATGCCTGCGCTGGTGGTTCGACTTTACTCGGTCAAAGGATGCCTGCGCTGGTGGTTCGACTTTACTCGTTCAAAGGATGCCTGCGCTGGTGGTTCGACTTTACTCGTTCAAAGGATGCCTGCGCTGGTGTTTCGACTTTACTCGTTCAAAGGATGCCTGCGCTGGTGGTTCGACTTTACTCGGTCAAAGGATGCCTGCGCTGGTGGTTCGACTTTACTCGTTCAAAGGATGCCTGCGCTGGTGGTTCGACTTTACTCGGTCAAAGGATGCCTGCGCTGGTGGTTCGACTTTACTCGTTCAAAGGATGCCTGCGCTGGTGGTTCGACTTTACTCGTTCAAAGGATGCCTGCGCTGGTGTTTCGACTTTACTCGTTCAAAGGATGCCTGCGCTGGTGGTTCGACTTTACTCGTTCAAAGGATGCCTGCGCTGGTGGTTCGACTTTACTCGGTCAAAGGATGCCTGCGCTGGTGGTTCGACTTTACTCGTTCAAAGGATGCTCGTTCAAAGGATGCCTGCGCTGGTGGTTCGACTTTACTCGTTCAAAGGATGCCTGCACTGGTGGTTCGACTTTACTCGCTCAAAGGATGCCTGCGCTGGTGGTTCGACTTTACTCGTTCAAAGGATGCCTGCGCTGGTGGTTCGACTTTACTCGGTCAAAGGATGCCTGCGCTGGTGGTTCGACTTTACTCGTTCAAAGGATGCCTGCGCTGGTGGTTCGACTTTACTCGGTCAAAGGATGCCTGCGCTGGTGGTTCGACTTTACTCGTTCAAAGGATGCCTGCGCTGGTGGTTCGACTTTACTCGGTCAAAGGATGCCTGCGCTGGTGGTTCGACTTTACTCGTTCAAAGGATGCCTGCGCTGGTGGTTCGACTTTACTCGGTCAAAGGATGCCTGCGCTGGTGCTTCGACTTTACTCGTTCAAAGGATGCCTGCGCTGGTGCTTCGACTTTACTCGTTCAAAGGATGCCTGCGCTGGTGGTTCGACTTTACTCGTTCAAAGGATGCCTGCGCTGGTGGTTCGACTTTACTCGTTCAAAGGATGCCTGCACTGGTGGTTCGACTTTACTCGTTCAAAGGATGCCTGCGCTGGTTGTTCGACTTTACTCGTTCAAAGGATGCCTGCGCTGGTGGTTCGACTTTACTCGGTCAAAGGATGCCTGCGCTGGTGGTTCGACTTTACTCGTTCAAAGGATGCCTGCGCTGGTGGTTCGACTTTACTCGTTCAAAGGATGCCTGCGCTGGTGTTTCGACTTTACTCGTTCAAAGGATGCCTGCGCTGGTGGTTCGACTTTACTCGGTCAAAGGATGCCTGCGCTGGTGGTTCGACTTTACTCGGTCAAAGGATGCCTGCGCTGGTGGTTCGACTTTACTCGTTCAAAGGATGCCTGCGCTGGTGTTTCGACTTTACTCGTTCAAAGGATGCCTGCGCTGGTGGTTCGACTTTACTCGGTCAAAGGATGCCTGCGCTGGTGGTTCGACTTTACTCGTTCAAAGGATGCCTGCGCTGGTGGTTCGACTTTACTCGGTCAAAGGATGCCTGCGCTGGTGGTTCGACTTTACTCGTTCAAAGGATGCTCGTTCAAAGGATGCCTGCGCTGGTGGTTCGACTTTACTCGTTCAAAGGATGCCTGCACTGGTGGTTCGACTTTACTCGCTCAAAGGATGCCTGCGCTGGTGGTTCGACTTTACTCGTTCAAAGGATGCCTGCGCTGGTGGTTCGACTTTACTCGTTCAAAGGATGCCTGCGCTGGTGGTTCGACTTTACTCGTTCAAAGGATGCCTGCGCTGGTGGTTCGACTTTACTCGTTCAAAGGATGCCTGCGCTGGTGGTTCGACTTTACTCGGTCAAAGGATGCCTGCGCTGGTGGTTCGAGTTTACTCGTTCAAAGGATGCCTGCGCTGGTGGTTCGACTTTACTCGGTCAAAGGATGCCTGCGCTGGTGGTTCGACTTTACTCGTTCAAAGGATGCCTGCGCTGGTGGTTCGACTCTACTCGTTCAAAGGATGCCTGCGCTGGTGTTTCGACTTTACTCGTTCAAAGGATGCCTGCGCTGGTGGTTCGACTTTACTCGTTCAAAGGATGCCTGCGCTGGTGGTTCGACTTTACTCGTTCAAAGGATGCCTGCGCTGGTGGTTCGACTTTACTCGGTCAAAGGATGCCTGCGCTGGTGGTTCGACTTTACTCGTTCAAAGGATGCTCGTTCAAAGGATGCCTGCGCTGGTGGTTCGACTTTACTCGTTCAAAGGATGCCTGCACTGGTGGTTCGACTTTACTCGCTCAAAGGATGCCTGCGCTGGTGGTTCGACTTTACTCGTTCAAAGGATGCCTGCGCTGGTGGTTCGACTTTACTCGTTCAAAGGATGCCTGCGCTGGTGTTTCGACTTTACTTGTTCAAAGGATGCCTGCGCTGGTGGTTCGACTTTACTCGTTCAAAGGATGCCTGCGCTAGTGGTTCGACTTTACTCGTTCAAAGGATGCCTGCGCTGGTGGTTCGACTTTACTCGGTCAAAGGATGCCTGCGCTGGTGGTTCGACTTTACTCGTTCAAAGGATGCCTGCGCTGGTGGTTCGACTTTACTCGGTCAAAGGATGCCTGCGCTGGTGGTTCGACTTTACTCGTTCAAAGGATGCCTGCGCTGGTGGTTCGACTTTACTCGTTCAAAGGATGCCTGCGCTGGTGGTTCGACTTTACTCGGTCAAAGGATGCCTGCGCTGGTGGTTCGACTTTACTCGTTCAAAGCATGCCTGCGCTGGTGGTTCGACTTTACTCGTTCAAAGGATGCCTGCGCTGGTGGTTCGACTTTACTCGTTCAAAGGATGCCTCCGCTGGTGGTTCGACTTTACTCGTTCAAAGGATGCCTGCGCTGGTGGTTCGACTTTACTCGGTCAAAGGATGCCTGCGCTGGTGGTTCGACTTTACTCGTTCAAAGGATGCCTGCGCTGGTGGTTCGACTTTACTCGTTCAAAGGATGCCTGCGCTGGTGGTTCGACTTTACTCGTTCAAAGGATGCCTGCGCTGGTGGTTCGACTTTACTCGTTCAAAGGATGCCTGCGCTGGTGGTTCGACTTTACTCGTTCAAAGGATGCCTGCGCTGGTGGTTCGACTTTACTCGTTCAAAGGATGCCTGCGCTGGTGGTTCGACTTTACTCGTTCAAAGGATGCCTGCGCTGGTGGTTCGACTTTACTCGGTCAAAGGATGCCTGCGCTGGTGGTTCGACTTTACTCGTTCAAAGGATGCCTGCGCTGGTGGTTCGACTTTACTCGTTCAAAGGATGCCTGCGCTGGTGGTTGGACTTTACTCGGTCAAAGGATGCCTGCGCTGGTGGTTCGACTTTACTCGTTCAAAGGATGCCTGCGCTGGTGGTTCGACTTTACTCGTTCAAAGGATGCCTGCGCTGGTGGTTCGACTTTACTCGTTCAAAGGATGCCTGCGCTGGTGTTTCGACTTTACTCGTTCAAAGGATGCCTGCGCTGGTGGTTCGACTTTACTCGTTCAAAGGATGCCTGCGCTGGTGGTTCGACTTTACTCGGTCAAAGGATGCCTGCGCTGGTGGTTCGACTTTACTCGTTCAAAGGATGCCTGCGCTGGTGGTTCGACTTTACTCGTTCAAAGGATGCCTGCGCTGGTGGTTCGACTTTACTCGTTCAAAGGATGCCTCCGGTGGTGGTTCGACTTTACTCGTTCAAAGGATGCCTGCGCTGGTGTTTCGACTTTACTCGTTCAAAGGATGCCTGCGCTGGTGGTTCGACTTCACTCGTTCAAAGGATGTCTGCGCTGGTGGTTCGACTTTACTCGGTCAAAGGATGCCTGCGCTGGTGGTTCGACTTTACTCGTTCAAAGGATGCCTGCGCTGGTGGTTCGGCTTTACTCGTTCAAAGGATGCCTGCGCTGGTGGTTCGACTTTACTCGTTCAAAGGATGCTCGTTCAAAGGATGCCTGCGCTGGTGGTTCGACTTTACTCGTTCAAAGGATGCCTGCACTGGTGGTTCGACTTTACTCGCTCAAAGGATGCCTGCGCTGGTGGTTCGACTTTACTCGTTCAAAGGATGCCTGCGCTGGTGGTTCGACTTTACTCGGTCAAAGGATGCCTGCGCTGGTGGTTCGACTTTACTCGTTCAAAGGATGCCTGCGCTGGTGGTTCGACTTTACTCGTTCAAAGGATGCCTGCGCTGGTGGTTCGACTTTACTCGTTCAAAGGATGCCTGCGCTGGTGGTTCGACTTTACTCGTTCAAAGGATGCCTGCGCTGGTGGTTCGACTTTACTCGTTCAAAGGATGCCTGCACTGGTGGTTCGACTTTACTCGTTCAAAGGATGCCTGCGCTGGTGGTTCGACTTTACTCGTTCAAAGGATGCCTGCGCTGGTGGTTCGACTTTACTCGGTCAAAGGATGCCTGCGCTGGTGGTTCGACTTTACTCGTTCAAAGGATGCCTGCGCTGGTGGTTCGACTTTACTCGTTCAAAGGATGCCTGCGCTGGTGGTTCGACTTTACTCGTTCAAAGGATGCCTGCGCTGGTGGTTCGACTTTACTCGGTCAAAGGATGCCTGCGCTGGTGGTTCGACTTTACTCGTTCAAAGGATGCTCGTTCAAAGGATGCCTGCGCTGGTGGTTCGACTTTACTCGTTCAAAGGATGCCTGCACTGGTGGTTCGACTTTACTCGCTCAAAGGATGCCTGCGCTGGTGGTTCGACTTTACTCGTTCAAAGGATGCCTGCGCTGGTGGTTCGACTTTACTCGTTCAAAGGATGCCTGCGCTGGTGTTTCGACTTTACTCGTTCAAAGGATGCCTGCGCTGGTGGTTCGACTTTACTCGTTCAAAGGATGCCTGCGCTAGTGGTTCGACTTTACTCGTTCAAAGGATGCCTGCGCTGGTGGTTCGACTTTACTCGGTCAAAGGATGCCTGCGCTGGTGGTTCGACTTTACTCGTTCAAAGGATGCCTGCGCTGGTGGTTCGACTTTACTCGGTCAAAGGATGCCTGCGCTGGTGGTTCGACTTTACTCGTTCAAAGGATGCCTGCGCTGGTGGTTCGACTTTACTCGTTCAAAGGATGCCTGCGCTGGTGGTTCGACTTTACTCGGTCAAAGGATGCCTGCGCTGGTGGTTCGACTTTACTCGTTCAAAGCATGCCTGCGCTGGTGGTTCGACTTTACTCGTTCAAAGGATGCCTGCGCTGGTGGTTCGACTTTACTCGTTCAAAGGATGCCTCCGCTGGTGGTTCGACTTTACTCGTTCAAAGGATGCCTGCGCTGGTGGTTCGACTTTACTCGGTCAAAGGATGCCTGCGCTGGTGGTTCGACTTTACTCGTTCAAAGGATGCCTGCGCTGGTGGTTCGACTTTACTCGTTCAAAGGATGCCTGCGCTGGTGGTTCGACTTTACTCGTTCAAAGGATGCCTGCGCTGGTGGTTCGACTTTACTCGTTCAAAGGATGCCTGCGCTGGTGGTTCGACTTTACTCGTTCAAAGGATGCCTGCGCTGGTGGTTCGACTTTACTCGTTCAAAGGATGCCTGCGCTGGTGGTTCGACTTTACTCGTTCAAAGGATGCCTGCGCTGGTGGTTCGACTTTACTCGGTCAAAGGATGCCTGCGCTGGTGGTTCGACTTTACTCGTTCAAAGGATGCCTGCGCTGGTGGTTCGACTTTACTCGTTCAAAGGATGCCTGCGCTGGTGGTTGGACTTTACTCGGTCAAAGGATGCCTGCGCTGGTGGTTCGACTTTACTCGTTCAAAGGATGCCTGCGCTGGTGGTTCGACTTTACTCGTTCAAAGGATGCCTGCGCTGGTGGTTCGACTTTACTCGTTCAAAGGATGCCTGCGCTGGTGTTTCGACTTTACTCGTTCAAAGGATGCCTGCGCTGGTGGTTCGACTTTACTCGTTCAAAGGATGCCTGCGCTGGTGGTTCGACTTTACTCGGTCAAAGGATGCCTGCGCTGGTGGTTCGACTTTACTCGTTCAAAGGATGCCTGCGCTGGTGGTTCGACTTTACTCGTTCAAAGGATGCCTGCGCTGGTGGTTCGACTTTACTCGTTCAAAGGATGCCTCCGGTGGTGGTTCGACTTTACTCGTTCAAAGGATGCCTGCGCTGGTGTTTCGACTTTACTCGTTCAAAGGATGCCTGCGCTGGTGGTTCGACTTTACTCGTTCAAAGGATGTCTGCGCTGGTGGTTCGACTTTACTCGGTCAAAGGATGCCTGCGCTGGTGGTTCGACTTTACTCGTTCAAAGGATGCCTGCGCTGGTGGTTCGGCTTTACTCGTTCAAAGGATGCCTGCGCTGGTGGTTCGACTTTACTCGTTCAAAGGATGCTCGTTCAAAGGATGCCTGCGCTGGTGGTTCGACTTTACTCGTTCAAAGGATGCCTGCACTGGTGGTTCGACTTTACTCGCTCAAAGGATGCCTGCGCTGGTGGTTCGACTTTACTCGTTCAAAGGATGCCTGCGCTGGTGGTTCGACTTTACTCGGTCAAAGGATGCCTGCGCTGGTGGTTCGACTTTACTCGTTCAAAGGATGCCTGCGCTGGTGGTTCGACTTTACTCGTTCAAAGGATGCCTGCGCTGGTGGTTCGACTTTACTCGTTCAAAGGATGCCTGCGCTGGTGGTTCGACTTTACTCGGTCAAAGGATGCCTGCGCTGGTGGTTCGACTTTACTCGTTCAAAGGATGCCTGCGCTGGTGGTTCGACTTTACTCGTTCAAAGGATGCCTGCGCTGGTGGTTCGACTTTACTCGTTCAAAGGATGCCTCCGGTGGTGGTTCGACTTTACTCGTTCAAAGGATGCCTGCGCTGGTGTTTCGACTTTACTCGTTCAAAGGATGCCTGCGCTGGTGGTTCGACTTTACTCGTTCAAAGGATGTCTGCGCTGGTGGTTCGACTTTACTCGGTCAAAGGATGCCTGCGCTGGTGGTTCGACTTTACTCGTTCAAAGGATGCCTGCGCTGGTGGTTCGGCTTTACTCGTTCAAAGGATGCCTGCGCTGGTGGTTCGACTTTACTCGTTCAAAGGATGCTCGTTCAAAGGATGCCTGCGCTGGTGGTTCGACTTTACTCGTTCAAAGGATGCCTGCACTGGTGGTTCGACTTTACTCGCTCAAAGGATGC
This sequence comes from Closterium sp. Naga37s-1, assembly GCA_947471745.1. Classification (NCBI taxonomy): domain Eukaryota; kingdom Viridiplantae; phylum Streptophyta; class Zygnematophyceae; order Desmidiales; family Closteriaceae; genus Closterium; species Closterium sp. Naga37s-1. Next base: position 3,216,860 of record CANJKZ010000149.1, on the reverse strand, counting down.
CTGCGCTGGTGGTTCGACTTTACTCGTTCAAAGGATGCCTGCGCTGGTGGTTCGACTTTACTCGGTCAAAGGATGCCTGCGCTGGTGGTTCGACTTTACTCGTTCAAAGGATGCCTGCGCTGGTGGTTCGACTTTACTCGTTCAAAGGATGCCTGCGCTGGTGGTTCGACTTTACTCGTTCAAAGGATGCCTGCGCTGGTGGTTCGACTTTACTCGTTCAAAGGATGCCTGCGCTGGTGGTTCGACTTTACTCGTTCAAAGGATGCCTGCGCTGGTGGTTCGACTTTACTCGGTCAAAGGATGCCTGCGCTGGTGGTTCGACTTTACTCGTTCAAAGGATGCCTGCGCTGGTGGTTCGACTTTACTCGTTCAAAGGATGCCTGCGCTGGTGGTTCGACTTTACTCGTTCAAAGGATGCCTGCGCTGGTGGTTCGACTTTACTCGTTCAAAGGATGCCTGCGCTGGTGGTTCGACTTTACTCAGTCAAAGGAACTCAGCATCACAGAGTGTGGGTGTGGCTGGTGGGCTAAAAGGAGGGGCAGGGACAAGGAACGGTGAGAAAAGCATCGCTGTGGGTGACAAAAGCAGGCGCAGAAGAAAACTCGTTATTTGTTTGCTGGGACTGGAGATACATGGGGACAGTCGGAGGGGGCTGGAGTGGGCTAGCAAATGCGGGTTGCAGAGACAACTTCAGAAGCGCCTCAAAGGGGACAGACGGACGGGGGCGGAGCAACAATTGGGATGGGCATGGAGATGGGTCAATGGGTGTGTGGCTGGTGAAAGAGCGCCTTTCTCATCTGCCCCCTCACAAGAAACCACCCCCCTCACCTGTCATTCCCCCGTTACCCTTCTATTTCCCCCTCGCCAGTTATCCCCCCGCTGACCCATCATCTTTTCCCACCATATTTCCCCCCCTCACCTGTCATCTCCCCCCTCACCTGTCATCTCCCCCCTCACCTGTCATCTCCCCCCTCACCTGTCATCTTCATCCTCCTCCTCTTCCACGGCTCGCCCTCCTTTCCCCTTCCTCCTGCCTGTCTTTGCCCCCACCGACTCCTGAATGCTCTCATTCAGAGTCTCCTCCATGCTCTCCACCTCCTCCATCAACTGCCGATGAAGGTGTGGGGGTAGGGAGAGGGGGGCGGGCAGGAATCGAGAAGAGAATATTCCTGTGTTCCCTCAAGCTGCTCTCGTTCAGAGTCTCCTCCATGCTCTCCACCTCCTCCATCAACTGACCATGAACACGAAGGCAGGAAAGGGGGGGGGAAGGGGAGTGGCGGGTGGGGAGGGAAAGTGAATATTGCTCAAACTGCTCTCGTTCAGAGTCTCCTCCATGCTCTCCACCTCCTCCATCAACTGACCATGAACACGAAGGCAGGAAAGGGGGGGGGAAGGGGAGTGGCGGGTGGGGAGGGAAAGTGAATATTGCTCAAACTGCTCTCGTTCAGAGTCTCCTCCGTGCTCTCCAGCTCTTCCATCAACTGAGGATGAACACAGAAGGGCAGGGGTGGGATGGGGTGGGGAAGGTGGAGTGGGGGGTGGGAACATAACATCACTCCAACGGCTCTCATTCTGAGTCTCCTCCATGCTCTCCACCTCCTCCATCAACTGAGGATAAAGACAAAGGCAGGAAGGAAAGGGGCGGAGGAGTAGAAGGAAAGTGAATTTTGCTTAAACGATTCTCATTCAGAGTCTCCTCCATGCTCTCCACCTCTTCCATCAACTGACGATGACGACAAAAGAAGGGGCGTGGGGAGAGGGGTAAGTTGGTATCACGCTACTCTCTCTCTCAAGGTGCTCTCCCTCAGTCTCTCTTCCATGCTCTCTGCCTCCTCCATCATCTGAGCATGAAGCCAAAGAGAAAGCGGGGAGGGAAGGTAAACTGCCCTCATTTACATAGCTCTCAATCAAAAGGTATTCCATGCTCTCTACCTCCTCCATTCCTCTCAAAATGTCTTCAGATTGACATGAAGAAAGGGGGGACAGCATCGCCCAAGCTGCTCCCACTCAATGTCTCTTCCGAAATCTCCACCCCACCCCTCCACGGATGACCAAGATCAGGGGGAGGAACAAGGGACGGAGTGGAGAGTAAAGACAAGCCTATTCTTCCTTCACTGACTCAAGGTGTTCTTTCAAGCATCCTACTCCCACCACCAATACAGCCATTCCCCCCATCCATTCCCCCACTATCCCCCTTCCCCATCCTGCCTGATTCTCGACCTGCTGAATGGTCTTTTTGTGGGCAATCTGTGTCTGCTGCCGTCCCAATAACGCCCATCCCCCATCAATTTCCCTCCATCCGCCTACCATCCCTCAACCATCCCCACACCCACCATCGTCCACTCACCCACCTGCTGGATGCGTGTCCTTTGGGCAATCTGTGACTGCTGGATGCGTGTCCTTTGGGCAATCTGTGACTGCTGCCCCGCTGTAACCCCTCCCTTTCAGGCGCCTCAAAAGGCATCCCCCCTCTCTACCCCTCCCCACCCACCTGCTGAATGCGGGTCTTGTTGCGAGCGATCTGCGTCTGCTGCCCCGCTGTGAGCCCCTGTTATGTTGTGAAAAGGCATCCCTCCTCCCACCCCACCACTCTCTACCCCTCCCCACCCACCTGTTGAATGCGGGTCTTATTGCGGGCAATCTGAGTCTGCTGCCCCACTGTGAGCCCCCCCTGCCCCACCTCCTTGGCCTCTATCACATCCATCTCCCGCTGCATGTGCTGCACCTGTTGGGGGGGTGAGTGGGGGGGGATGGGGGGTGTAGGGGCCGCAGGAACACAGCTGCTTGAGGCACACGCCCAACAGTGCACGGGCTACCCCCCCCTGCCCCACCTCCTTGGCCTCTATCACGTCCATCTCCCTCTGCATGTGCTGCACCTGTTGGGGGGGGAGGGGTGCGGGAGGGGGGGGAGGAACAGCAGGAGAAGACGATTACTTGAGGGGCACGGTGGAGCATGCACTGGCTATCCCCGACCCGACCTGCCCCACCTCCTTGATCCTCGATCGCAACCATCTCCCGCTGCATGTGCTGCACCTGCGAGGGGGCAAGAGGGGGAGGAAGTGAGGGCAACAGCAGGAGAAGACGGCTACTTGAGGCACACCGTGGTCCACTGGCTTCCCCTGCCACGTGTTTGAACAAGTGTTTTGCACCGTGGTGCACTGGCTTCCCCTGCCACGTGTTTGAACAAGTGTTTTGCACCGTGGTGCACTGGCTTCCCCTGCCACGTGTTTGAACAAGTGTTTTGCACCGTGGTGCACTGGCTTCCCCTGCCACGTGTTTGAACAAGTGTTTTGCACCGTGGTGCACTGGCTTCCCCTGCCACGTGTTTGAACAAGTGTTTTGCACCGCGGTGCACTGGCTTCCCCTGCCACGTGTTTGAACAAGTGTTTTGCACCGTGGTGCACTGGCTTCCCCTGCCACGTGTTTGAACAAGTGTTTTGCACCGTGGTGCACTGGCTTCCCCTGCCACGTGTTTGAACAAGTGTTTTGCACCGTGGTGCACTGGCTTCCCCTGCCACGTGTTTGAGCAAGTGTTTTGCACCGTGGTGCACTGGCTTCCCCTGCCACGTGTTTGAACAAGTGTTTTGCACCGTGGTGCACTGGCTTCCCCTGTCACGTGTTTGAACAAGTGTTTTGCACCGTGGTGCACTGGCTTCCCCTGCCACGTGTTTGAACAAGTGTTTTGCACCGTGGTGCACTGGCTTCCCCTGCCACGTGTTTGAACAAGTGTTTTGCACCGTGGTGCACTGGCTTCCCCTGCCACGTGTTTGAACAAGTGTTTTGCACCGTGGTGCACTGGCTTCCCCTGCCACGTGTTTGAACAAGTGTTTTGCACCGTGGTGCACTGGCTTCCCCTGCCACGTGTTTGAACAAGTGTTTTGCACCGCGGTGCACTGGCTTCCCCTGCCACGTGTTTGAACAAGTGTTTTGCACCGTGGTGCACTGGCTTCCCCTGCCATTCCTGCCCCACCTCCTTGGCCTCGATCACGCCCATCCCCTGCTGCATCTGCTTTACCTGTGAGGGGGGCGAAGTAGCATGTGGAAAGACACGAGTGCAGCAGGAATAGAGGAAGTGATAAGGCACGGAACAGCAGAGAGAAACGCACACGAGCATGCGTAACAGGAGGAAGACTCATGTGCACGCAGGTGCGAATGCATGCAAATGAAGACATATCAACTCCCGACAGACAGCCAGCCAGCCACCTCTTTTGCACCAATCACAGGGCTGCACACACGAAGGGGGCAAGGGACAGAAGGATAGCACAGTCACATGAGGAAACACGACACTGGATGTTCGTTTATCTTCTGCCTTCATCACATCGACACCCACCCATCTCCTCCTCTCTCACCTTCTCCAGCCGCTTCATGATCATCTCCTTGAGCTTCTGCTGGTTGTCCGACAGGGCATGGTGGATGGAGAGCAAAGGGGAAGCATCTGAAACCATCCCACCCCCCCTCCCCCCCCTTCCTCACCCCCACTCTCACCTTCTCCACTCGTTTCTCTTTGAGGTTCCGCTGGCTGTCCCTCAGGGATTGGTTGATGGGGCAATGGGGGAAATTCACTCCCCACTCCTCCCTGGCCCCCCTTTCTCACCTTCTCCAATCGCTTCGTGATCTTCTCCTTAAGCTTCCACTGGTTGTCCGACAGAAAATAAGGCAATGTGGAACCATCTCAAACAACCTCCCCTGCCCCCGCCCCCCTCTTCCCCGTCCCCATCTCCCCCCTCTCTCACCTTCTCCAGTCGCTTCATGATCTTTTCTTTAAGCTTCCGCTGGTTGTCTGTCAACTCGCCTTTGTGCGTCTGCCACGTCACCTCCTCCTCCTCTTCCTCCTCCTGGTGCTCATACAGGCGGGCAATGGGGCGATAAGGCAGTACGGTGATGGGGCAGGCGTGATGGGGCAGTGGGGCAATGGGGCGATGGGGCGATGGGGCGATGGGGCAAGCAGGCACCGACTCCTTGTCCTATCCAGCATCAAGCAGCCCCTCACCATACCAGCATCAAGCAGCCCCTCACCATACCAGCATCAAGCAGCCCCTCACCATACCAGCATCAAGCAACAACACTCACCCGACGTGCCCCACGTGCCCCACGTGCCCCACGTGCCCCACGTGCCCCACGTGCCCCACGTGCCCCACGTGCCCCACGTGCCCCACGTGCCCCACGTGCCCCACGTGCCCCACGTGCCCCACGTGCCCCACGTGCCCCACGTGCCCCACGTGCCCCACGTGCCCCACGTGCCCCACGTGCCCCACGTGCCCCACGTGCCCCACGTGCCCCACGTGCCCCACGTGCCCCACGTGCCCCACGTGCCCCACGTGCCCCACGTGCCCCACGTGCCCCACGTGCCCCACGTGCCCCACGTGCCCCACGTGCCCCACGTGCCCCACGTGCCCCACGTGCCCCACGTGCCCCACGTGCCCCACGTGCCCCACGTGCCCCACGTGCCCCACGTGCCCCACGTGCCCCACGTGCCCCACGTGCCCCACGTGCCCCACGTGCCCCACGTGCCCCACGTGCCCCACGTGCTCCACGTGCCCCACGTGCCCCACGTGCCCCACGTGCCCCACGTGCCCCACGTGCCCCACGTGCCCCACGTGCCCCACGTGCCCCACGTGCCCCACGTGCCCCACGTGCCCCACGTGCCCCATGTGCCCCATGTGCCCCATGTGCCCCACGTGCCCCACGTGCCCCACGTGCCCCACGTGCCCCACGTGCCCCACGTGCCCCACGTGCCCCACGTGCCCCACGTGCCCCACGTGCCCCATGTGCCCCACGTGCCCCACGTGCCCCATGTGCCCCACGTGCCCCACGTGCCCCACGTGCCCCACGTGCCCCACGTGCCCCACGTGCCCCACGTGCCCCACGTGCCCCATGTGCCCCACGTGCCCCACGTGCCCCATGTGCCTAAGATATCTACTTCTGAGCAACCCCGGCCTAGCCACTCTCTCATTCTCTCTCCCCCTCTCGCTCGCTCTCGTCTCATCCGCTTCCACATCCTCCCGCATGCCCCACGACAACCCTCCCACGACACCCCTCCCACGTGCCCCATGTGCCCCACGTGCCCCATGTGCCCCATGCCATCTGCTTCCAAGCAACCCAGACCATTCTCTAACTCGCTCTCGCATCCTCACCTCCTCCGCCTCTGCATCCTCCCGCATGCCCCACGACACCCCTCCGCCCTGCTCCTCCCCTTCCCCCCGCCCTGCTGCCACCGCCCGCCGCTGCTCCCTCTCCGCTGCCTCCCTTGCCGCCTCCCTTGCTGCTGCCTGCCGTTTTGCTTGCCGCTCCGCGCGCGAGGGACCTTCCTGTGTAGGGAGCGCGGGGGGAGGCCGGGGGGTTGATGACAAATCTGTTTAAAGGCGTCTCACGCTGGCTGCTCCCTCTCCCCCTCTTCCCTTGCTGCTGCCTGCCGTTTTGCTTGCCGCTCTGAGCGCGAGGGACCTTCCTGTGTATGGAGGGAGGGGTGGGGAAGGGGGGAGGAGGAGGGGGGGAAGGGGGGAGGATGGGGTTTGATGACAAATCTGTTTCAAGGTGTCTCAGAACAAATCTCTTATCACGCTTGCTGCTCCCTCTCCGCTGCCTCACCTCATGCCATGTCTCACCTCATGCCATGTCTCACCTCATGCCATGTCTCACCTCATGCCATGTCTCACCTCATGCCATGACTCACCTCATGCCATGACTCACCTCATCCCATGTCTCACCTCATGCCATGTCTCACCTCAGGCATGAGGTCCTGTGGCCCTTGGAAGAGGTACAGGCGTGACGACCTGGCAGGCAGACACAGCACAGCACATTTGTTGGAGGGGTTATGTAAAGCGTTCATGCATGGCAGGAGACATGCACGCACACACGCACCCCACACGCCCCCACCTACATACATAAGAACCCATGAATTCATACATGCGAGGAGAGTGAGGGCCACGGGAGAGAGAGAAAGCAGAATTTGTGTACATCACATGACGTGGGAAGACGAATGAGGCAGGGAAAGGGAACTGACTCATCATACACCCCCTACCCTTTTTGACGTCATCACTCACTCACATGCCAAACCTGATGACGTCACCAACCCTCAGCGGAACGAACATGCCTGGCTTGACCTGCACATGAATGGGATGGGAGCAACGGAAAGGAGGAGAATGGAAAACAGCTGGATACAAGCACATGCATGCACGCACAGAGGATGGGTGTGGCCCATGGGCATGCATGTGTTTGAATCTATATATTATAGCATGCGAACACTTGTGACTGTACACCAAGAGTGGTGTACAGTTGGGTTGGTCCAGGCCCTAGTTTTGGGTGTACTGCAGGTAGACACCCTAATTGGGGTGAACCCAAATATCCTAGCTTAGACTTGGCTCCAACCTTGTTGGCCAAGTGGGGCAACCAACTTTGGTTGGTTGGCCACCATCCCACTAGGGTTGGTTGGATGGTCTTTCCTCCCACTAGCCTACTTGGTCTTGGTGTCTTATGTGCTAGGTTTGGTGTTCTTCTCCAACCTTCTCTTCCTTGTATATCCTTGTGCTCTCTTGAGCTAATGTCAACAATTCTTCCTCAAGTTTCCATAGCTCCTAGTTTCTTTCATGGTATTCAGAGCCTAAGGCAAACGCCCTAGATCCTAGGCCTACTCAACCAAGTATTAACTTTTTTTACATCTCCCACCTTCTCGTCGTAATTCCTTCCTTCAGTCGCGCCGGTCAAGTTCACCGTGCGAAATCCTTCCCTGCAGTCCGCACGGCCACATTTCACCGCGCGAAATCCTTCCCTGCAGTCCGCACGGCCACATTTCACCGTGCGAAATCCTTCCCTGCAGTCGCACGGCTTCATTTGACCGTCGCGAAGTACCTCCCTGCAGTCGCACGGCTCTGTTAGACCGTCGCGTCACCTCTGCAGTCAGCCGCGGAGACCCCTCTGACCGTCGCGTCACCTCTGCTGGCAGCCGCGGAGACCCCTCTGACCGTCGCGTCACCTCTGCAGGCAGCCGCGGAGACCCCTCTGACCGTCGCGTCACCTCTGCAGGCAGCCGCGGAGACCCCTCTGACCGTCGCGTCACCTCTGCTGGCAGCCGCGGAGACCCCTCTGACCGTCGAGCAGCAGCGTGTCTGGACAGCAGCAGCAGCAGCGTGACTGGACAGCAGCAGCAGCGTGACTGGACAGCAGCAGCAGCAGCGTGACTGGACAGCAGCAGCAGCGTGACTGGACAGCAGCAGCAGCAGCGGGACTGGACAGCAGCAGCAGCGTGACTGGACAGCAGCAGCAGCAGCAGCGTGACTGGACAGCAGCAGCAGCAGCAGCATGACTGGACAGCAGCAGCAGCAGCGGGACTGGACAGCAGCAGCAGCGTGACTGGACAGCAGCAGCAGCAGCGTGACTGGACAGCAGCAGCAGCGTGACTGGACAGCAGCAGCAGCAGCGTGACTGGACAGCAGCAGCAGCAGCGTGACTGGACAGCAGCAGCAGCAGCGTGACTGGACAGCAGCAGCAACGTGACTGGACAGCAGGAGCAGCGTGACTGGACAGCAGCAGCAGCGTGACTGGACAGCAGCAGCGGCAGAGCTGAACGGTGGCAGCAGGACTCGTGACAGGAGCGACAGTCATGGCGACTGACTCCGTGCCTATTGACACCGGATCCATCGTTCGCCTCGAGGTCCAGGACGGCACTACCGCACTGAATTGGCACCGTTTCTCACAGAGCCTCACCGGCGTCCTCCGCTCCACCATTGTGGGCGGCTTTAACCTCTACTCCGTTGTCTTCGCTGAACCGGATGGCCTTGGGCCCACCCCACCTCCCCTCCTTGGTCTTGAACCTCCTCCTCCTCCACCCCATCCTGGCGAAGCACCTCGCCCGCCCGATCTCCCTCGCCTCGTTTCTGACAACACCACCAATGCCTCGCGCCTCACCACCTACGCGGAGGAGGTGGCGACACACACGCGACTGGTGGATACCCACAAGGCAGCCCTTGCTGCTCACACCACGGCCGCTGCCCTTCAAGCGCAGTACGCTGCTGCTCAGACGTCGTACACCTCCCAGCTGACTGATTTCAAGTCTCGCCATGCCGCCTGGTGCATTGCCGACACTCGGGCTATCGGCCTCATCAACTCCTGCATCCCGACCTCGCTCCAAAGCGAGCTTGACACCACTTCCTCTGCAGTTCTCTGGCGCGCTCTCTGTGACTTGTATGACCGCCGGGACATGGCATCTCTTCATGCCCTCTACCGTGACTTCAACGCTATCACCCTTGACAACTGCACCGGCGCAGCTGACTATACCCGTCGCCTCAACAACACGGCTCGGCGTCTTCGGGAGTGTGGGGCCACTATTGATGACCCCCTCCTCATTTGGCGCATCCTCGAAGGACTCACCCCGGCCTATGAGATGCACCGTATCGCCTTCGACATTGTTCTCTCTCCCCACGCCACGGCTGCCGACGTCACCACATGGGTCCTTGATACTGAAGCCAAGCTTACCCGCCAGTCCCCCTCCACCCTCAACTTCACACAGGGACGCGGAGGACGTGGGGGGCGTGGTGGCAAGGGTCGTGGTGGGGGGAGTGGCGGAGGCGGTGGTGGTCGAGGTGGAGGGGCTGGCGGTGGCGCTCCAGGTGGGACGCCGGGAGGTGATGGGGGTGCTGGTCGCGGTGGACGCTCAGGGGGTTTCCCTCCTTGCTCCTATGTCATTCGACAGGGCCCCAACAAGGGCCACCGCTGCAACCAAACCACTCATCCTGCTGAAACCTGCTTCAAGGCCCTCAGTGATGAGTGGTTTGCTCGGGGCAACACAGGTACCCCTCCTCGCTGGGCCACTGTTACCCCTCGCCCCACTGTTCATGACGTTCGAACACTTCCCGCCTATCAGCCACCACCTTCTCAGCTCCACCAGACTCTGGCGAGTCACCTGCCTCCCCACCTCCTGCACCAGGTACAAGTCTTTCTCCCCCCCCTTCCAGACCCGCAGCCTCAGCAGCAGCAGCAGCAGCAGCAGCAGCAGCAGCTGATGCACCCGGGGTTCCAGGGCCTTCCGCCTATGCAGCAGCAGTACCTGGGGCCACAGCATCACCCGGGATTCCTGGGTCCCCCCCTCCTCCCTTATCCTCCCCAGCCACAGCAGCCCCTTCTTCAGCAGCAGCCATACCCTGGCTGCCCCTCTGCCCCCCCCAGTGTCTCTGACACCCAAGGCAGTTTCCTTGGTCATGTTACCGTTGCACCCTCTGTCGCTTCCATGTATCCCTCTGCTATTAATGAGACGCTTTTCCAGTACCCCGTGTCACCTCCCCCTCCTTCCTCCCCCACCTTGGACTTTGTCCTTGATAGTGGGGCCACAGAAACCGCACTGAAGGATGCTGGCACCCTCACTCCCCTTCCTCTTCCCACTCAGGTACACGGTGCCGACACCAGTTTTTCCATTCCATGCACTCACCTCTCCACTCTACCTTGCACCGCTTTCCCATCTGGTACTGTCACAGGTCTCCACATCCCCACCCTTCGCAACAACCTCCTCTCCCACCGTGAGATACAAGGCGCTGGTATTACCGCTATTTACCCTGGTAATGCCTCTTACTGTGATCTCTACAACACTGCTTCTGGCCGCTTCCTCCTACGCATTCCCCATTGTCCTCGCACTCGCCTTTACACGCTCCGCACACCTCGTCCCTCCTTTTGTCAGGTCACCACTCGTGCTGGCACTTCCACCGGCCCCCCTCCCCCTCCCCCTACCCCTCCCCCCCAGGTATCCTCCTCCCCTACGTCATCCCCCTCATCCTCCTCCCCCTCTCCTTCCCCCACTCCATCCCCCTCCTCCTCTAGTCACCTCTCCCACCCTGCTGTGCTCTTGCATCACAGATTAGGCCACCCAAACTTCGCTGCACTTCGCACTGCCATCACATCCCGCCTCCTCGACAGCCTCCCCCCCACTCTTCCTCCCCTCCCTTCCTCCCCCGCACCCCCATGCCCATCCTGCATTCATGGCAAACTCAAACAGTCTCCCCATCACAGCCATCCCACTTTCGCAGCTGCTCCCCTTGACCTTGTTCACATGGACCTGTGGGGCCCCTATCCCATCCGCTCTCGCCAGGGGCACCGATACATGCTCGTTCTCGTCGACGACCACAGTCGATACTCTACTGTCTTCTTCCTTCACACGAAGGATCAAGTGCCGGCTGTGGTCATTGCCTGGGCTGAGCAGTGCCGCACACACTTTAAACGCCCCATCAGCCGCCTTCACTCTGATGGTGGGGGTGAGTTCCTCAATCATACCCTCGCCACTTACTGCAAAACCCGCGGCATTCAGCAGACCCACACCCTCCCCCATTCCCCTCAGCAGAACGGCATCGCTGAGAGTCGCATTCGTGAGATCACCAAGATTGCTCGTTGCCTTCTTGCTCACGCCTCCACCCCTCCTTCCCTCTGGAGCTATGCCCTCCTCCATGCTGCCCTCCTCCTTAATCTTCGCTCCCACCCTCAGCATTCCTCCTCCTCCCCCACAGAACTTTGGTCTAAGGCCAAGCCTGACGCTGCTGGCCTTCGCGTTTGGGGCTGCAAGGCGTTCGTCCTCATCCCTCCGGCCGATCGCTCCCGCGCTGCTGGCAAGCTCGCCCCTCGCGCTCTGGAGTGCGTCTACCTTGGGCACAATCGCGATTCCCCAGGCTACCTATTCCTCCACCCTCCCACCAATCGCCTCATCCGCAGCATCGACGTCGTCTTCGACGAGTCCACTCCCTACTACTCCACTCCTCCTCCTGACCCTCTCCCTCCTCCCACTCGCCCCCTCGCTTGGACCGACACCGTCCTCCCGCCTCTTCTCCCTCCAGCGCCTCTCCTCCCCCCTGTCGCCGCCCCGCTCCCGCCTTCCTCCTCTGCCGACGTCTACGACCCTGCCGCACACGCCTCCCCCGCTCACTCAGCTGCACCCCCTCCCCCCTCTCCCTCCTCCTCTCATTCTCCCCCTTTACAGCAGCCGGATCAGCAGCAGCAGCAGCAGCCGGGGCAGCAGCAGCAGCAGCAGCAGCCGGGGCAGCAGCAGCAACAGCAACCGGGACAGCAGCAGCAGCAGCAGCAGCAGCAGGGGCAGCAGCACCTACAGCAGCAGCAGCGACGCGCAACTTCCCGCTCCTCCCCTTTCCTCCTTCCTCGCATGCACACCCGCTCCCTGGACAGACTCATTGGAGCCCCTCCTCCCGCCTCCATTCAGCTCCTCGAGGACTCCCATGAGGAGTTCCTCAACATTCGGCAACACACACCTTTCCTTGCCTCCCTCTACCTTGACTTCCTCGGCTTTCCCGTCCTTGGCGCCACCTCCACCCCAACCATCTTCACTCACACCACCTTCCAAGAAGCCATCACCTGCCCTGACGCGGACAAATGGATAGCGGCGATCTTCTTGGAGTGTGAGGCATTTATTCGCAACGACTCCTTCGTCGATGTCCCCCTCCCAGCCGACGCCAACCTCGTCGAGGGCAAATGGGTCTTTCGGGTGAAGCAGCTGCCGGGCGAGGAGCCGGTCTACAAGGCACGCTACTGCGCCAAGGGTTTTACGCAGACTTGGGGCAAGGATTTCTGGTTCACCTACGCCCCCACCGCCAAACCACCCACCTTTCGCGCAGCCCTTGACATTGGCGCACGTGACAACATGGAGATATGCTCCATGGACGTCTCCAATGCGTTCCTGCAGGGCGACCTGCACGAGCGCATCTTCCTCAGAAGGCCCCCTGGGTTCCATGCTGCCTTTCCTGAGAACACCGTCTGGCAGCTGCGTCGCCCTGTCTATGGCTTGAAGCAGGCGCCAAGGGAGTGGCACGCGAAGCTGTCTGCCACTCTGGGGTCCCTCGGCTTCTCTGCATCCCACTCCGATGCCAGCCTCTTCATTCGCTCCTCCCCTCGCCGCTTCTTCATTCTGGTGTATGTGGACGACATGATTCTCCTTTCTGACTCCAAGGCTGACATGGAGCAGATGAAGATGTCATTGCAGCAGCGTCTCAAATGCAAGGACCTGGGCGACCTCACGCACTACCTAGGCATGACCATCACGCGCGACCGCCCTGCTCGCACCATCACCCTCTCCCAGTCCCACTACATCGGCCAAGTCTTGGAGAAGTTCGAGATGGCGCAGGCCAAGCCCGTGTCCACACCCCTCCCTTTCGGCCACCAGCTCGCTCCGCCCACTTCTCCCTCCACCTCCCCTCACCCCTATGCCGAGCTCGTTGGGTCGCTGATGTACGCAATGATGTGCACCCGCCCCGACCTCGCCTACCCCATTAGCGTGCTCGCACGCTTTGTTGGCACCGGTCGTCACACTGAGGAACATTGGAAGGCTGCTAAGCGGGTCCTCCGCTACCTTCGTGGGACCAAGGACCATGTCCTCACCCTTGGCGGCCCCTCCCCTCCTCTCCTTTCGGGCTTCAGTGATTCCTCCTGGGCTGACTCGCAGCCGGACCGCCGCTCCTCTCAGGGCTACGGTTTCACACTTGGCAGCGGCCTTATCAGCTGGCGCTCCACCCGCTCCTCTGCCATTTCTCTCTCCACCTGCGAGGCCGAGCTCTACGCTGGCACCATGGCCGCCCAGGAGTCACGCTGGCTCTGCTTTCTTCTTGCCGAACTTGGCGCCCCACAGCCGTGCCCCACTCTCTGGTGTGACAACGCCAGCACCATCCACCTCACTCAAGATCCCGTCTATCACGCCCGCTCCAAGCACATCGAGCTCCGCTACTTCTTCATCCGCGAGCTCGTCCAGCAAGGCCTCATTTCAGTTCGGAAGATTGCGGCGGAGGCCAACTTGGCCGACATCTTCACCAAGGCCCTCCTTCGCCCTGCGCACTCTGCTTTCCTCCGTCTCATTGGCCTTGCTCGCCCGGGCGCTCCTTGATTCAGGGGTTGTTCTCTTCATGTGTTCGCATGCTAAGGGGTTGTGTTTGAATCTATATATTATAGCATGCGAACACTTGTGACTGTACACCAAGAGTGGTGTACAGTTGGGTTGGTTCAGGCCCTAGTTTTGGGTGTACTGCGGGTAGACACCCTAATTGGGGTGAACCCAAATATCCTAGCTTAGACTTGGCTCCAACCTTGTTGGCCAAGTGGGGCAACCAACTTTGGTTGGTTGGCCACCATCCCACTAGGGTTGGTTGGATGGTCTTTCCTCCCACTAGCCTACTTGGTCTTGGTGTCTTATGTGCTAGGTTTGGTGTTCTTCTCCAACCTTCTCTTCCTTGTGTATCCTTGTGCTCTCTTGAGCTAATGTCAACAATTCTTCCTCAAGTTTCCATAGCTCCTAGTTTCTTTCAGCATGCATGCGGGATATAAGCAGGGTGAATGATGAATCCATGCACCATGGAAAGACACACAAGCACACACTCTCAGCTCCAGGAGACCATGTTACCTGCTGCTTGTTGTGTTGAGGAAGGTGGCCATGCACTGCACACACAAGCACAAGCACTTGTTACCTGCTGCTTGCTTGGGAAAGTGGTGTTGTGAGTGCTGTGGAGGTCCGTCCATCCATGAGGAATGCACACGTGACGATGATTAAAAGAACTCATGGATGTTGAGTGAAAGCACTCCGAGTGAAAGAACTCCGAGTGAAAGCACTCCGAGTGAAAGCACTCCGAGTGAAAGCAATCCGAGTGAAAGCACTCCGAGTGAAAGCACTCCGAGTGAAAGCACTCCGAGTGAAAGCACTCCCAGTGAAAGCACTCCCAGTGAAAGCACTCCCAGTGAAAGCACTCCCAGTGAAAGCACTCCGAGGAATGCATGCTGTGCCCCCATGCATGAACGGTCCATGCATGGGGGCACAGCACAAGCACATTCCGCCCATCTGACCTGCTGCTTGTTGAGGAACGTCTTGTGAGTGCTGTGGAGGTCCATGAGGAATGCAGCGCTGTCCTCGCCGTACTGGATCACTGCACACACAGTGACGGCACGCCAGCACAGTGAAGGCAGGCACACAGGCAGGCACACACAGTGACGGCACGCCGGCACAGTGAAGGCAGGCACACAGGCAGGCAGACACAGTGACGGCACGCCGGCACAGTGAAGGCAGGCACACAGGCAGGCAGACACAGTGACGGCACGCCGGCACAGTGAAGGCAGGCACACAGGCAGGCACACACAGTGACGGCACGCCGGCACAGTGAAGGCAGGCACACAGGCAGGCAGACACAGTGACGGCACGCCGGCACAGTGAAGGCAGGCACACAGGCAGGCACACACAGTGACGGCACGCCGGCACAGTGAAGGCAGGCACACAGGCAGGCACACACAGTGACGGCACGCCGGCACAGTGAAGGCAGGCACACAGGCAGGCAGACACAGTGACGGCACGCCAGCACAGTGAAGGCAGGCACACAGGCAGGCACACACAGTGACGGCACGCCGGCACAATGAAGGCAGGCACACAGGCAGGCACACACAGTGACGGCACGCCGGCACAGTGAAGGCAGGCACACAGGCAGGCACACACAGTGACGGCACGCCGGCACAGTGAAGGCAGGCACACAGGCAGGCACACACAGTGACGGCACGCCGGCACAGTGAAGGCAGGCACACAGGCAGGCACACACAGTGACGGCACGCCGGCACAGTGAAGGCAGGCACACAGGCAGGCAGACACAGTGACGGCACGCCGGCACAGTGAAGGCAGGCACACAGGCAGGCACACACAGTGACGGCACGCCGGCACAGTGAAGGCAGGCACACAGGCAGGCACACACAGTGACGGCACGCCGGCACAGTGAAGGCAGGCACACAGGCAGGCACACACAGTGACGGCACGCCGGCACAGTGAAGGCAGGCACACAGGCAGGCACACACAGTGACGGCACGCCGGCACAGTGAAGGCAGGCACACAGGCAGGCACACACAGTGACGGCACGCCGGCACAGTGAAGGCAGGCACACAGGCAGGCACACACAGTGACGGCACGCCGGCACAGTGAAGGCAGGCACACAGGCAGGCACACACAGTGACGGCACGCCGGCACAGTGAAGGCAGGCACACAGGCAGGCAGACACAGTGACGGCACGCCAGCACAGTGAAGGCAGGCACACAGGCAGGCACACACAGTGACGGCACGCCGGCACAGTGAAGGCAGGCACACAGGCAGGCACACACAGTGACGGCACGCCGGCACAGTGAAGGCAGGCACACAGGCAGGCACACACAGTGACGGCACGCCGGCACAGTGAAGGCAGGCACACAGGCAGGCACACACAGTGACGGCACGCCGGCACAGTGAAGGCAGGCACACAGGCAGGCACACACAGTGACGGCACGCCGGCACAGTGAAGGCAGGCACACAGGCAGGCACACACAGTGACGGCACGCCGGCACAGTGAAGGCAGGCACACAGGCAGGCACACACAGTGACGGCACGCCGGCACAGTGAAGGCAGGCACACAGGCAGGCACACACAGTGACGGCACGCCGGCACAGTGAAGGCAGGCACACAGGCAGGCAGACACAGTGACGGCACGCCAGCACAGTGAAGGCAGGCACACAGGCAGGCACACACAGTGACGGCACGCCGGCACAGTGAAGGCAGGCACACAGGCAGGCACACACAGTGACGGCACGCCGGCACAGTGAAGGCAGGCACACAGGCAGGCACACACAGTGACGGCACGCCGGCACAGTGAAGGCAGGCACACAGGCAGGCACACACAGTGACGGCACGCCGGCACAGTGAAGGCAGGCACACAGGCAGGCAGACACAGTGACGGCACGCCGGCACAGTGAAGGCAGGCACACAGGCAGGCACACACAGTGACGGCACGCCGGCACAGTGAAGGCAGGCACACAGGCAGGCACACACAGTGACGGCACGCCGGCACAGTGAAGGCAGGCACACAGGCAGGCACACACAGTGACGGCACGCCGGCACAGTGAAGACAGGCACACAGGCAGGCACACACAGTGACGGCACGCCGGCACAGTGAAGGCAGGCACACAGGCAGGCACACACAGTGACGGCACGCCGGCACAGTGAAGGCAGGCACACAGGCAGGCACACACAGTGACGGCACGCCGGCACAGTGAAGGCAGGCACACAGGCAGGCACACACAGTGACGGCACGCCGGCACAGTGAAGGCAGGCACACAGGCAGGCAGACACAGTGACGGCACGCCGGCACAGTGAAGGCAGGCACACAGGCAGGCACACACAGTGACGGCACGCCGGCACAGTGAAGGCAGGCACACAGGCAGGCACACACAGTGACGGCACGCCGGCACAGTGAAGGCAGGCACACAGGCAGGCACACACAGTGACGGCACGCCGGCACAGTGAAGGCAGGCACACAGGCAGGCACACACAGTGACGGCACGCCGGCACAGTGAAGGCAGGCACACAGGCAGGCAGACACAGTGACGGCACGCCGGCACAGTGAAGGCAGGCACACAGGCAGGCACACACAGTGACGGCACGCCGGCACAGTGAAGGCAGGCACACAGGCAGGCACACACAGTGACGGCACGCCGGCACAGTGAAGGCAGGCACACAGGCAGGCAGACACAGTGACGGCACGCCGGCACAGTGAAGGCAGGCACACAGGCAGGCACACACAGTGACGGCACGCCGGCACAGTGAAGGCAGGCACACAGGCAGGCAGACACAGTGACGGCACGCCGGCACAGTGAAGGCAGGCACACAGGCAGGCACACACAGTGACGGCACGCCGGCACAGTGAAGGCAGGCACACAGGCAGGCAGACACAGTGACGGCACGCCGGCACAGTGAAGGCAGGCACACAGGCAGGCACACACAGTGACGGCACGCCGGCACAGTGAAGGCAGGCACACAGGCAGGCAGACACAGTGACGGCACGCCGGCACAGTGAAGGCAGGCACACAGGCAGGCACACACAGTGACGGCACGCCGGCACAGTGAAGGCAGGCACACAGGCAGGCACACACAGTGACGGCACGCCGGCACAGTGAAGGCAGGCACACAGGCAGGCAGACACAGTGACGGCACGCCGGCACAGTGAAGGCAGGCACACAGGCAGGCACACACAGTGACGGCACGCCGGCACAGTGAAGGCAGGCACACAGGCAGGCAGACACAGTGACGGCACGCCGGCACAGTGAAGGCAGGCACACAGGCAGGCACACACAGTGACGGCACGCCGGCACAGTGAAGGCAGGCACACAGGCAGGCAGACACAGTGACGGCACGCCGGCACAGTGAAGGCAGGCACACAGGCAGGCACACACAGTGACGGCACGCCGGCACAGTGAAGGCAGGCACACAGGCAGGCAGACACAGTGACGGCACGCCGGCACAGTGAAGGCAGGCACACAGGCAGGCACACACAGTGACGGCACGCCGGCACAGTGAAGGCAGGCACACAGGCAGGCACACACAGTGACGGCACGCCGGCACAGTGAAGGCAGGCACACAGGCAGGCACACACAGTGACGGCACGCCGGCACAGTGAAGGCAGGCACACAGGCAGGCAGACACAGTGACGGCACGCCGGCACAGTGAAGGCAGGCACACAGGCAGGCACACACAGTGACGGCACGCCGGCACAGTGAAGGCAGGCACACAGGCAGGCACACACAGTGACGGCACGCCGGCACAGTGAAGGCAGGCACACAGGCAGGCACACACAGTGACGGCACGCCGGCACAGTGAAGGCAGGCACACAGGCAGGCACACACAGTGACGGCACGCCGGCACAGTGAAGGCAGGCACACAGGCAGGCACACACAGTGACGGCACGCCGGCACAGTGAAGGCAGGCACACAGGCAGGCAGACACAGTGACGGCACGCCGGCACAGTGAAGGCAGGCACACAGGCAGGCACACACAGTGACGGCACGCCGGCACAGTGAAGGCAGGCACACAGGCAGGCAGACACAGTGACGGCACGCCGGCAGGCAGGCTGGCAGGCAGGCAGGCAGGGACGACGCAGCGGTAAAATCCCTGTTACTGGTCATAACGGTCAAGTGCCTTCCGGTATGAATAGAATCATGCTCCTACGCGAACAAGTGCCACAAGAAGCCCCTTGCTACCCTCTCATTATCCCCTCAGTACCAGCACGGTAGCGGTAGATGTAGGGGTGCTGCAGCACCAAGCCACAGCGGCCAATGCATCATAATACCGTCAATACCAGCAAGTTACCCTCATGTTATCAAAATGTTAACATCATGCTCCGAATATGTTACCACCACCTCGGTATTACCTCGGTACCACCTGGTTACCACGTGAACACCAACATGGTAGCGGGAGATGGAGGGGTGCTGCAGCATGAAGTCACAGCGGTCGATGCATCATAATAATACCCCCATACCAGCAAGTTACCCTCATGTTACCAAAATGTTAGCATCACGCTCCGAATATGTTACCACCACCTCGGTACCACCAGTACCACCTGGTTACCATCTGTTTACAACCGCGCCAGTACCAGCATGGTAGCGGGAGATGGACGGGTGCTGCAGCATGAAGTCACAGCGGTCGATGCGGCCAAACATGTACGCACTCTTGGCAGAGCTGCGAGGAGGGAGGAAGAGAAGGTGTAGAGGGGGTGAGCAGGGGCGAGGGGCTTTCAGACGTTTCACAAGCCAATTCTGCCAAGCATGTATGCGCTCTTGGCACAGCTGCGAGAAGGGGGGCAGCAGAGGCGAGCAGGGCGGTGAGGAAACGTGAAGTTTTCATCACTGCTTGCACTTTTCATTGCGGCCAAACATGTATCCGCTCTTGGCAGAGATGCAAAGAGAGGGGAGCAGAGACGGGGAGAGCAGTGGTGGTGAGGGGACGTTAAGCTCTGCTCACTTCTAGACATTTTCAATCCTCAGGTCATCAACATCACCAGAATTCACACGAAAGCACCATCACCACCACTCACCCATCACCACCCATCATCACCACTAACCCACCCAACACCACAACCACTCACCCATCCCCACCGCTCAACCACCCATCAACACCACTCACACGGCCATCTCCTCGGCCACGGTGCCATCCTTCACAACCTCCAGTCTAAACGCCACCTTGGGAACTGCCGCCCAATCAGGTACTCTTACTCTCACCCATCATCACCTCACCCATACCCACCCATCCCCACCCATCCCTGCCACTCTGCACCACTCACACGTCCATCTCCTCGGCCACGGTGCCATCCTTCACCACCTCCAGTCTGAACGCCACCTTGGGAACTGCCGCCCAATCAGGGATCGAATACGGCGCCTTGCCGCCACTGCCGCTGCCCCTGCTGCCTCCGCTGCTGCCGCCGCTGCCACTTTCACTCGCTGGTTTGCTCTCACCACCGCCACTGTCGCCACCGCCACTGTTACCACTTTCACTCACTGGTTTTCCCGCCTTCCCATCACCCGCTTCTGCTTCCACGCTTGCAGCAGCCGCGCTTCCTTCTTCACCCGTTTCCAAACTCTTATCTACTGTACTCGTAGGTTCCAGACGTTTAGCTAAGTGCGAATGATCTACACTTTTCGACTTGCCGCCAAGCACCCCACCTACACCTGGTTCCCCCGCATCCCGGATCTCATGCGCTTTTCCGCTGCTTCCGCCTGTACTCCCCTCCTCGGCTGTGCTTCCGCGCGAATCTTCCCCCTCATTCGCGCCTACGCTGCGCATGACCTTCAACGTGTCCCCTTCCCCGCTTTCCCCCTTTCCGATCCCCTCGGGAGACTCCCCTTCCGCGCTCCCCCCTCCCGTTTTTGCTTTCCCCTTGGCCCGCGCGGGAGGCGGAGGCATCGCCGCGGAAGGAGCGGAGGGAGCGGAATTCGCGGAAGGAGCGCAATCCGCTGAAGGCGGAGGCCTGGCATCAGCGGGAGCGCGAGGGGGAGGCATGGCCCCGCGGGATGGCGCAGCCTCCATGCCAGCTGGCACTACCCGATACGCTTACCAGCACGAAAGCGGTGCGAGAGTGTTTGATACACGTAAGCGCGTCACGCTGAGAATAGGGGTGTTCGATTCTCGTACGGTAGGATTTACAATGAAACGAGGGACGGTTCTAAGGGAGTTAGAATCTCTGCGCGCTCGGCCTTGGAGAATCGACTACGAGCACAAGTCGTAGTACTGGTAGTATTGTGAAACGTGGTGAAGCACTTAGTAGCGGTGCCCCTAATCACGTGGGGAACTTGTGCCGTGCGACGCGGCAAATCACACTCTCCAAGCTGCAAGCGGCTGTCGAAGTCGTGAGGTTCGCCCACTCTCGGCGATATGCGGTAACTCGGTTACCCGATCGCCGGCTGCTCGATTGCTGAAAAACTGCCCTCTCTGATCGAGAAATCTCGGAGCCACCACCAATCAAGCTCACTCCAGGGTGCTGTTCGCCAGCAAATCGAAGTTTTGAATGAAAAAGATGGCATCGGCATCGCGACCGCATCCGGAAACGGAGGCGGAACCCACCTCCGAGGTTTGGGCGTAATGCCACTCGAGAAACTTTTGTTCCCGAAAGGCGAAATTACGCAACCGCATCGGGAACCTCCATCCCCACCTTCCCCCCAATGGCGCGAAACTTTAGCCTCACTGACCCTTGTGCTGCCCGCTGACAAAAAATTGCTCAACGTGGGTAAAAAACTGTCGCGATTGTGCCAAGGAGTAGGAATGTGCGTGCTGACGGAGTTGCGAACGATTTCGACCAAGTCATGTGCGGGGGGCATTTCGAAGGTGTGTTTGGGAGGGAAAAATGGGGGGTATTCGATCTCTCGCTCTCTGCTATGCACTGCTTTGTGGTTTCCCGATAGAAGTTATCCGCTTGTCACTAGCGCTATGATGAAAGTACGGTAAGGGTCAATAATCTCTACAAACGCAAACAAACTACATATCTGTTCTTGTATCCTTCAGTTCAGAATAAATATTAGCATTCATGAATGTTACGTGCAACCACAATTAGGATCTAGTCCTGGTTAATAGAGTCCAAATCAGCTGGAACTAATCAAGAAGTGATGGTGATTTTCATGCCATTTTTGCAGTCCTTGCCCTTGGTGCTGATCAGGTAGTAGGTCGAGGAAAAGTCTAAAATGAAGGAGAAATTGGCCTTCCTCCTGGACTTCACGAGCACTCTTTGAACCTTCTTGACATTGCACGCGTTAAAATCTTCCACAGAAGCCACCAATGCAAGGTTGTGCTTTTGGCCGAGTATAGCCTTCCTCGTTCTCCGGGGTTTCCATTTGAAAACTGAAAACAAGCAAGGTAAGGAAAGAAAATCCATATCAACGTTTTCGCTTACATGCAGAGGCTGAGACAAGGACGCGAAGCATTGCAAGGTCACAGCGCAGACAGGCACACTTACCCAGCACATCTCTTGCAAAAAGCTCTGGTTTTTTCCAGGTAGCGACTGCTGGCCAACCCTTTGTCCCGCCTACCACATACGTGACAGCTTGCTGCAGCGACGGGGGGGGCGGAAAGGGGGAAGTGCAAGGAAACAGGAAATGGAGGACAGAGGAGGGAGACGAGAGAAGATGGGGTTGAGACCTTTATAAGTACAGTGAGGCAGGATAGTCTAAGTGTTGTCAAGCCCACCAACCCTTCACCCCAAACACAGGCCCAAGCCCCGAAGCCCTGAGGGGAAACAATAGTTGTTTATTCTTTCCATCAGAGTCGCCTGCTTCCGCGTTAGCAATGCCTTCCGCCATTCACCAGCGCCCGCCAGGCTGGCTGGTGTTGGGCATTCAGCCAGCAAGCCAGCCTGGCTTCATGTGTGTTATTTTCCGTTACACCTTCAGCAAGACCCAAAAGATTGCGACAGCGCTTGAACAAAACAAAAGACACACACAACGAATACAGCGACTGCATCACGCGGCGGATCATATCGTGATCGTCAAGAAAGGTGTACTCACCGCGACTGACGCAGGGCGGTTGTTCCAGAGAGAGTCCACGGAACCTGCAAACGCCGCGGACAGAACACGCAGTCAAGGGACCAGGTTAGCCTTTGCTTCTACCCGATCGACTGGCTCTCTCTACCATACTATTTGTTAGTTCCGCGGGTCTAGGACTACGATTCATTAGCAGCATTATGGTTTTCGGTATCCACCGTGGATAGCGGCAAACAAACGACCTCGTTCCCGTACCAGGGAATTAATCACTGCACCCTGTGAACCGCAGTACCAGCGATAGCGCTCTCACCTGTTAGGAGCACCGCGACGAGCACAAGGAGCAGCCTCATTCTCCCACGGTAGGAGTTTACTACTAGGGTCTCCTGGAAGAACTACTACGCGCAAGAGGAAGAAGAAACTGGCCTGATGGTAAGTCGAGGGAATGAAGACTTTCTGACTCCCTCGATGGGTTTTCTACCTGAAACTTCACCCAAACGCTAGTTGAAGGCGCCTAGGGTGGGTCCAAAACTGGCGTTTCTTTTGGCAAAATCCATTGCGCCGATACGCTGTGCTGAAGCGCAGTCAGCCGAACTGCACCGCTCCGCATAACGCAAAAGAAGCAGGGATGGGCATTTACAGTCACTGTACGGTACTTATCGACGCGCCGCCCGATCCTACGGGAAGGACAAGTACGTACGAATGGACATCGTTTGGGGTCGAAGATCATTGTCGAGAGGAGAAACTGTCACTGTCGGCGTGTATCGTCCCAATTCCCACGCGGTGAACTGTACTGTGGGACGCCTCTAACCGTTACTGTACGTACGGTAGTGCTAAGCAGGTATACTACAGTAAATAAGATCGCATAGAGTGTGCGGCCAAGGTTGTCTCACTGAACCGGGAAGTGCCGAGGAGCGGGTTTCTGCCATTCGGTTCGAGCAATCTCCCCTGGCCTTCCCTCCAGTCACTCTCCCCCTCCCCCACCCCACCCCACCCACCAACCGAACCAATCTCGATACACAACGGTGTATGTCTAATCTTATCTGATCTGATCCAAAAGCTTCTAAAGGTAACCCGCAGCGCCTGAGAATCACCCATCTGTATTGGCGAGACGATGAAAGGAGCTTTCTGCTGAACTCACGCATGCATCTGTCGGAGATGCGAGAGAGAGAAGAGAGGACGATCGAACGAGCTTCACAGAGAGGGCACAAGAGTTTGGGACCAAATCTCCAGTGGAAGCTTGCCCGTTTGGGACGACCGATAGTCCAAGTGTGATGCTTGGAGCATTTGAATGTACCACACTATGCTGTAGGGTAACTACCCTTCTGTTAAATGAGCCCGAGGGTCATTTCGACTAGAACCTACATGGTGGTTTGAGTTGGCCTTGAAGGTCCTCGTATAAGAGGTACGAGAATGAACGGCTATACTGATGACGAATTTACCAGTGTCAAAACAACGACCCAGGAGAACAGGGCGAGAAAAAAAAGGGGCTCTACTTATCCAAACCTTTAAACGTTCTGGGGCCGTTGGAGAACAACATCCGCCAGGTGTGTAACACATTCGTCGTCACTCAGCAGATAAGACAGGCGTGTGCAAAATACTTCCCCACTGTTTGAAAGGAAACAACTGCACACCGATGGTCACTAACAAGGACCTCAGTAACACGTAAAGTCA
The DNA here is from genome assembly GCA_947471745.1 of Closterium sp. Naga37s-1. Lineage (NCBI taxonomy): Eukaryota > Viridiplantae > Streptophyta > Zygnematophyceae > Desmidiales > Closteriaceae > Closterium > Closterium sp. Naga37s-1. Next base: position 3,192,419 of record CANJKZ010000149.1, on the reverse strand, counting down.
CAAAAATACAAGTGAGCGATCAGTAATGTCGCTTGTAACTTGTTGGTCACTGGTTTAAACACGTGAACAATATAATATTACTGCTAGTTAGCAAAATTTGTGACTCTACAAGTTACTGAGGTAATTCCTAGCAGCTAGAGAATGTAGATAAAAAAATGCGTGAATAGTCTCGTGACCATTCGCGCGTTACATTGGAAATGCCTTTTAGAAGTTATCACTCAGTAAAGGCTCGATTGAACACACAAGTACATCATTGAATAGGAACTTCCTGTCAAACTGTTTATATTTCTTTTAGATATGTTAGGCTATAGTGGGGTACATCTTAGGGGGTACAACTCATTTCTCCTGGTCACAACAACGTTCGCTACTTACCACTCAGAGAACTCAGCAAAACTTGTGTGGCATACATGAAGCGGTCATATTAGACTACTGACATTGTTACATAAAGCTTACTTGTGACACAACTTTCGATAGTGCACCAGAAACAGGAGCGTCAGTCGGCGCTGCTCTACATCAACATGTGCATAGAACAACGTTATTAGTATTTCCGGAGCGGTGGGCACTTCCCTGACGACATGTTCGTCACCGCAGTCATTGATGGAAGGTCCTTAGTGGTGCCAAACATACTCGCTTCTTCGTGCCTAGGGCAACGTCTTCGAGATGCACCTCTGAGCAACCCTTCTAGCCCAGCAGCAGGACATGGACCTGTACGGCAACAAAAGCAATAAGAAAGTCAATCGGTTGATCTTCCATTCTATTTGCAAGGTTGTATGGCCTTGTCAACGATACTGGCATAAGTATTTACGGCAGCAACGACAACAGCAACAACAACCGTAACAGCATTACGTACCTCCGTTTCGTCATCACTGCGAATCTTCAAGACACTTTCGTGATAGTTGTCGTAAGCTTCAACAATCACAACCACGACGCCTAGCTGCTGCTCCGTTACAGATAGCTGCGGCAACTGCTTCTAGTGCTCAACACAAGACACAGACAACAGGGACTTCGTCACAACCTCGTAATAGGGTAGCATGGATGACTATAACTAACTCTTGTCTCCTTGGCTCACATCCAACGTCTACACCAGATGAAGTCATGGAGACGATTTCAAAGTCGCTATATATTAATCCTCAGTACGCTAATGCCACCGCAAACGTTGGGTATGGTCCCAACGTCTAGTTCCTCGATACTTGCTGTGCACAACACATGTGCACGCCAAACATCAACAACGGTTTCTTCATCAAGCATGAAGAACGACTTCATCATAGGGTCACTGTTACAGTTGCAAATAATCAGAATCTACGTACATGTCGTCAACGAACAATCATTCTTCAGTCTTCAGAAACTGACATCGTTCTTCGGATCTCGCACGTTCTTATCGTGCATGGTATTTGTAACAATCTCCTTTTTGTCGTTCAGCTTATGGCGAAGGGAGTACACATAGAATACGACAGTGAAAATCGTTAGATTTGAATCTACTCTTCAAGGGGAGGGTCCTTCGTAGCAAAAGCAGTGCAGCATGACATATGTTAGAAACTTAGAGAGAATGAGAATGATGAACTAGAAGGAGAATGGGAGTACAAGTACCACAAACCTAGAGTAGTGTACCCCCTAGAAGGCTAACTCACTATAGCCTACACAAATATATGCAAGTATAATGTTTGACACACCCCCATAGGCTAAGTGGGGGAGAGCAAGGGGTCACAAGAACAGTCAAATCAAAGCAAAAAACAAGCTCAGGGTGGATCTCAAGGATACCACACAAATTCCGAGCACAAGCAAGTGGTCACAAGACCAGTTCACATGCAGTTTGATAATATAACAAGAGGTACAGTGATCACAACCTAGCAAGTGTAAGCATGCAGGTATATATATAGATATCACAGTACAAGCAGAGTCAAGAAGTGAGCAAGTGAGGGACAGTAGGCACAAGGCCTAGAACAGTACAGAAACGCTGATGATCACAAGGCTGAAGCGCCTTGGTGAACACATCAGCAGTGTTGGCCCGAGTGGCCACGTAGGTAAGACGAAGCTGACCACGCTGCTGCAGCTCTCGAGCAAGGAAGTAGCGCAGAGCGATGTGCTTCGTTCTGTGCTCCAGTCTGTGCTCCTGACACAAGGCAAGGGCGGCCTTGTTGTCGACGTACAGCACTGGAGGAGAACGAGGCCGCTCTCCCAGGTCAGTCAGCAGGTAGGTGAGCCACCGTAGCTCCTGGGCAGCCATGGCTGTGGCGTAGATCTCAGCCTCACAACTGGAGCTGAGAACTGAAGACGAGCGTGTAGAACGCCAAGAAACTGAGCCACAGCCAAGACTGAAGGTGTAACCCTGAGACGACCGCTGCGTAGCCTGGTCGTCAGCCCAAGAAGCGTCTGAGTGTCCAGTGAGGACAACGTCGCGCCGTCCTCCAAGCACAAGCCCCATGCCCGACGTACTGCACAAGTAGCGCAACACCCTCTTAGCGGCATCCATGTGCTCCTTCCGGTGACGGCCAGGAGCGACATAGTGTGCTAGGATGCTAAGAGGGTATGCAAGGTCAGGTCGAGTGCAGGTCATCAGGTACATGAGGCAGCCCACAAGCTCTGGATACGGGCCACTCGGCTCTACGGACTCATCCGAAGGCAGAGCTGAGAGCGAGTGACCGGTAGGCAGAGGAGTGGGCTGAGGCGAGGAGTACGTGAAGCGGAAGCGCTGAAGGACCTGCTGCACCATGTGTGACTGATTCAAGGTGATGGTGCGCTGTGCTCTGTCCCGGGTGATCCGCAAGCCAAGATAGCTTGTCAGCTCACCCAGGTCTGTGCACGTGTGTCTCTTCTGCAGCTCCGACTTCACGTGGGCGAGTGCCTCAGTGTCAGCAGTAGCAAAGACCAAGTCGTCTACGTACACGAGAACGTAGAACGGCGACACAGTGGTGTCGGTGCGTAGGAATAGCGACGGGTCAGCAGTAGAAGGAGCAAACCCAAGAGCAGCAAGAGTAGTCCTCAGTGTACCAGGAGACCGTAGACTGGCCGCCGGAGGCTCCACTGGGTACCAGGAGGGAACGACCCAGTGAAGCCAGGTGGGCGGCGCAGCCAGATCTCCTCGTGCAGGCTGCCCTGTAGGAAAGCAGTGCTGAAGTCAAGAGAGTGGAGCTCGTAGTCACGCTGAGCGGCGACGTGCAGCAGAACCCGAAGAGTGGTCATCTTCGGGGTCGGGGAGAAGGTCTGGAAGAAGTCAACTCCCTCTCGCTGACTGAAGCCTCGTGCAACGTAACGCGCCTTGAAGACAGGCGGAGAACCCGGCGGCCGCTTCACCCTGAAAATCCACATGCCACTGACGATGTTCGCCCCAGGTGGGGGAACCTCGTCGACGTAGGTGCCTGTGGACTTCCAGGAAGCCATCTCTGCGTCCATGGCTGTCTGCCACTGAGAGGAGTAGAGACCCTCCATCGCCTCTGCGTAAGAGCGTGGGGTCGGGATGTCTAGTGCATCCGGGTCTCCCTCAGGGGCAATCAGCATGGACACGAGATGAGGTAAAGCAGCGGCAAAGCACTCATACTCCTCCTGTCTGTCCTCAAGGACGTCCGTGCCAAGAGCACACTCACCCCCGACGGACGGAGGACAGACAGACTCAGACTCAGCAACAAGGCTAGCGGCGTAGTCTAGACGACAGGCGGCAGCAAAGTCAACAAGCTCAGCGACTAGAGCAGACGCAGCAGAGGACTCAAAGGTAGGGTCAGTGACAACAGTGGCAAGGAGACGCGCGACAGTAGGACTGGCAGCACGAGCAAGGTCTGACGGCGGGTCAGCAACGTCAGGAAGAGAGGACGCAGGAGGAGACGGCAGAGGGACACGCTGTGGAGCAGTGGAAGGACGCAGGGTCGTATAGTGAGTGCCAAGGACAGGAGGAGGACGCTGACGCGGAGCACGACGACCAGCGCGGACAGCGTGGACAGGCGACTCTGGACGCAACTCAGGCGACTCTGGACTAGACTCAGGCGACGGAGGACGAGACTCAGGCTCACGACGCTCCGTAAGACTACCCGTCGGCGTAGTGTAAGGAGACGGACCAGGCAGCGGAGAGGCAGGCTGTAACTGTGACTGCGACTGGACAGGCGGTGGACTCAGTAGGGGAGGAGTAGGACCAGTAGAGGGCGGGAGACCAAGAACCTGCTGAAGGAGCGGAACGTAGTACGGCCGCGGCCGCTCAGCACCTCCGGCTCCAACTCCCTCAGCAGCTCCAGTCCCAGCAGCTCCAGTACCTCCAGTACGAGCACCTCCAGGACCAGCGGCTCCAGCAGCTCCAGCACCAGCAGCACCACCAGTAGCACCAGCACCTCCAGCCGCTCCAGCAGCACCGCCAGCAGCAGCAGTGCCTCCAGCAGCTCCAGCACTAGCAGCACCTCCAGCAGCTCCAGCAGTACCAGCACCAGCAGCACCTCCAGCAGGAGCAGCACCAGCAGCACCTCCAGCAGCTCCAGCAGCACCGCCAGCAGTAGTAGTGCCTCCAGCAGCTCCAGCAGCACCTCCAGCAGCTCCAGCAGCACCAGCACCAGCAGCACCTCCAGCAGCGCCAGCAGCACCGCCAGCAGCAGCAGCACCTCCAGCAGCTCCAGCAGCACCTCCAGCACCAGGGTCCACGACACTAGTAGCGCCACTCCGGAGACTGCAGCGCCGAGCGTACCACTCTCGGAGCCGCTGGGGAGAGGGCAGCTCCCGTCTAGGAGAGGAAGCACGAGCACCAGCTCCATCAGCACCCCTAGCTCCAGAAGCACCTCTCTTGAGGCTGCAGTACTGTAAGTACCACTCACGCAGCTGCTGTGAGGAGAGAGCGCCTCCAGGTAAAGCACGCTCAGTCGCAGCACCCTCTGGCTCAGTACCCTCAGACGTAGCACTCCCAGGCTCAGCACCCCCAGACTCAGCACCCCCAGACTCAGCACCCGCAGGCTCCGCACCCCCGGACTCCACAACCCCAGGCTCCGCACCCCCAGGCTCCGCACCCCCAGGCTCCGCACGCTCAGGCTCAGCACCCCTAGCAGGACGAGAGTCGACAGCTACCTCGACAGGCTCAACCGGGTCTACCTGGGACACACCTGAGGGAGCGGCACCCTGAGGGGGGAGGGGGTCTACCACAGCAGCACCTGGCGCGAGGAAGAGAGGCGGGGGGGGGGGAGCGGGGCAGTGCGGTAGGGGAAGAGGCGGTAGTAGGGCACCGACTCGTCAAAAGTGACGTCCTGAGAGGGCAGGACACGGCGCGAGGTGGCGTGGTAAAACTGCCAACCAGACGCGTCCGGGACAAAGCCAAGGAAGACACAAGGAACATCGCGGGAGGAGAGCTTGTCCGCGGACGTATCGCGAACAAAAGCTCGAGATCCCCAGACCCGAAAACGCGACGCATCGCCAACCTCTCCCGTCCAACGCAGTGTCGGCGAAGTCTCCGGAACGGAGACACGGGGCCAGAGGTTGAGCTGATGCGCAGCGTATCGGACCGCAAACGGCCACACAAAGTGGGGGGCAGCCGCATGGATCAAGGAGGTACGAGCGACCTCCATGACCAAGCCAATGCGGCGCTCAGCAACCCCATTCTGTTGTGGAGAGGCCGGAAGCGTGAACGACTGGCGGATGCCGTGCTCCGCACAGTAGGCTGCCAAGAGGTCGGAGGAGAACTCACCACCTCTGTCAGAGTGCAGACGCAGGACATGAAAGTCCGAGTGGAACCACTCGCTGAGCTGGAGACGAGAAGCGCGGATCCAAGGGATCAAAACATCAGGGACTTCACCCTTGGTGCGCAAGGGGAAGACCGTGGTGTAGCGCGAGTAGTCGTCAACAACTATCAGGAAGTACCTCTCCTGACCCTGTCCACGGACGCGGGCTGGGCCCCACACGTCCATGTGGAGTGTCTGCAAGGGAGCAGTCATCGGGGGAAACGAGGAGGAGTGAGGAGCGGCGCGCTGCCGCCCCTCGACACAGGGAAGACAGGGAGGAGCAGGCGAGGGTGGGAGGGGAGGGAGAACCCTGGGAAGACCAGAGACAAGGTACCGTTTGTGCATGCCACGAAGGCGCTGCACTGACGGGTGACCAAGGCGGTGGTGCCAGAGGACGGTCTCGTGTGCTAGAGAGCGACACGAGCAGGGGGCCGACAGCTGACCTGACGCAGACGCAGACGCAGCTACCTGAGGGGACTCAGTGGTCAGTGTGTACAGGTCCGACCCCGGCTGCCGAGTGAAGGTAGCCAGGTGACGGCCCGTCCGAGCACACGTGCAGTGTGTCACGCGCTCGTAGGCAGGGGTGAACTGGTGGACACCCCCGTCCTGGAGCGCACAACCCGCCACCAAGTTCGTAGAGAACGAGGGGAGGTGGAGACCTGACAGTGTGCCCGACGGAACCGCAGGACAAGGAAGGACAGTGGAGGAGGTCGCAATGACCGGACCCCCAGAGGGGTCAGCGAGGGAGACAGCAACTGGCCGAGCAAGCTGCTCAAGGGCAGTGCGGTCACGAAAGAAACAGCGAGAAGCACCTGAGTCCAGTGTGAAGGTGTGCAGTGCCTCAGTAGAATCAGTACCAGGGGGCGCAGACTCACGAGCACCTAGAGCAGCAGCCTCACCAGCACCTGGGGCAGCAGACACGCGAGTACCTGGAGCGGCAGCCTCACCAGCACCTAGGGCAACAGATGCACTAGCACCTAGAGCGGCAGCCTCACTGGTCTGAATGCCCAGGTCGGGCGGAACACGCAGGTACTGATCACCCTCTCCACTAGTAGAAAACACATACATGGCAGTGAGAATAGCATCAAAGTCAAGAGCATAGATATCAATGTTCTTCCTCATCAGATCAGCCCAGCGGGGCAGCTCACTGGCAGCAGGGAACTGAGTGCGCCAAGCGTCGTCGAGGCGGGAGAAGCAGCGCTGCGTGGTGTGCGCCCTCCCACACGTCTGGCCAGTGCGGTCACCAGTGCGGATGACGTACGTGCAGCTAAGGCCACCCCCCCCCCCCCGTGCTGAGAGTACCACTCACGAAGCTCCTGGGACGACGGAGTCTGCTGTTGGCTCTGGCCACCGCCAGCGCCTCCACGACCACCACCTCCGCCGCCACCACCTCGACCACCACCGCCCCTGCCGCCGCCGCGTCCACCGCCGCCCCCACCACCGCCCCCACCCCGGCCACCTCCTCCGCCGCTGCCGCCACCACCCCTACCGCTGCCACTAGCCCCTCCAGCCCCGCCACCACCCCCACTGCCGCCACCGCCCCCACCACCGCCTCCCCCGCCGTCACCTCCGCCTCCCTTGCCCCCTTTGCCCTTGCCGCTGCGGCGCCAACTCGGAGTGGACGCAGTCCCGACCTGCTCAGTACCAACTAGGTCGACAGCAGCAGCAGAGGCGACAGAGGGGAGAAGGGGGGAAGGGGAACACCCCTCGAAGAAAGGGGTGCGGGGGTCGCCACAAGAGGCACCTACAGCGACTATGCTAGTCTCAGCTGCAAGCAGTTCCTTCTCGAGCAGATCAACGGTGAGCTCAGTGGGGCAGCGAGCGAGGAAGTGGTCCCTGACCGCACGAAGAGAGTCAGGGAGACGGGTGACCAGGTGGTAGAGAGTGAGCCAGAGCGGGGGGGGGGTTCTTGGCAAGAAACTCAGCGGGCATAGTGGCACGGAAGCGGGCCTCACTAGTGCGGAGGTGCGTGATGAGGTCAGCGACTGTGGAGAAAGCGGACAGGTCTGGGAACAGGTAGGGGAGCGAGAGACGGCCTAGCGTAGCAGAGGCAGGTGAGGAGTAGCGTGCAACTACAGCAGTGTACAGTGCCTGCGCAGTTTTGTGCTGGCCAAAGTGCTTGCGCTCATCTATCGGCAGGGAGCTGCGAATAGCGAAGCGAGCGTGGGCGTCACGAGTCTGCCACTGTGAGCGGGCAGTACTGTCAGCAGTAGCAGCAGGGGCAGCAGCGAGTCCTAGTGCGTGATCGTACAGCGAGATATCCTCCTTGGCAGTGAGCTGGAGGAACAGGTGCAAGTCATCTAGCCAGGTGTCAAACTTCAGCGGGCGGCCCTCAGAATCGAAAGCGAGCACAGCAGGGCTAGCCATAGTTGCAGTAAGAGCAGTAGCAGTAGTAGCAGCAGTAACAGCAGTAGCGTCAGTAGCAGTGACAGCAGCAGTGGCGCGGCTCGGTAGGGCGGCGTGGCTCGGTAGGGCGGCGCGGCTCGGGCTGGGCGACGCGGTTCGGTGGGGCGGCTCGGCTCGGCTAGGCGGCGGCTACTCGAGGTGGGGCACGCAAGGGCGTGCAGGGCAGAGCGGGGCCGGTCCGCACGGGGCACGAAATAGCGGGCTAGCGAGGGCGGGGCCAGGTCGCACGGGGCACGCAAGGGCGGGCTAGTGGGGCGGGGCCTGGTCGCACGAGGCACGCAAGGGCGGGCTAGCTGGGCGGGGCCGGTACGCGAGGGGCACGCAAGGGCGCGCGGGTGGGTGTGGGCCGGTCGCACGGGGCACGCAAGGGCGCGCGAGAAGGGGCGGGGCCGGTCCGTAAGAGGCGCGCAAGGGCGCGCGGAGCAGCGAGCGCGCGGGGCCGCACGGGGCACGCAAGGGCGCGCGGGGCAGGCGACGCGCGTGGTGCTGCGCGGGTCGCACGCTAGGGCGTACGAGGTGGGCGGGGCCGATCGCACGGGGCACGCTAGGGCGTGCGGGCAAGGCGGGGCCGGTTCGCAAGGGGCACGCTAGGGCGCGCGACAGGAGAGAAAAGAAGAGGGCGCTCGAGGGCGCGACTAGGCGAGGCGCGCTCGGGCGCAACTAACGGAAACGGTGGGCCCTTACAGTCGGTCCTAGGTTATGACCTAGGCTCGTAATACCATTTTAGAAACTTAGATAGAATGAGAATGATGAACTAGAAGGAGAATGGGAGTACAAGTACCACAAACCTAGAGTAGTGTACCCCCCAGAAGGCTAACCCACTATAGCCTACACAAATATATGCAAGTATAATGTTTGACAACATAGTCTTTGTACTTAACTTACAACGTGATGGTACTTCAGCTGACAATGAGTGGGTTCTCACATTCGCCACTTGGGTGGATTGTTATGCTAATGATCGTGCCGAAGATGTCGATCATCTGAGGTTCCTGCGAGAAGAAACAACACTAGTGGCACCAGTCACTGGTACACCCAGCACATTAGCAACATCAAGATCTATGAGTATGGAACCAGCAGTATCTATCATAATCGATGCAGCATCTATCTGTACCTCCAACTTCTTCTCAATCAACTGGACCACTTGTCATTGACACTTCCGCAACACGCCGCGCCACTCGAGAAAGCCATTGCAATCCCTCAACTTCAATGCCTTCTATGCCAACTCCGACGTCTATCGCTGATATAGTTAGGACATTCAATACCAAAGCCACTCGGCATAATTGGTTAGGTCACCTCACTGGCACAACTACAGACAACACAATTCGTGCTTGAGTACTCGACAAATATGCCTTACCTTTGATTGGCGGAACGGAGTTACAATGGCCTATACACATCTGCAAGTTGTGCCCTGAAGCATATTTTCCTCGACTACCGTTCTTGTCACACCATAATTCGAGAGCACTTGCATACAAGCCACTCAAAAAAGTTTACACTGATATCTTAGTCATACCTCGACAGGAAGGACGCGCAGATATAAACAACCGCATCACCTTTATCGACACAGCAATACAATACGTCAAGCACGTTAACCTTCTTTAACACGACCTCACCTTCAACTCCTTCATCGCGTGGGTTCCAGCAGCTGAACGGGAGAGCGACCTACTGCTAAAAGTTTTTAAAATAGCGGAGCTTTGTGCCAAACTATATTTGCTATATGCTTGGTAGGCTATGTTGCTTAGACTAAGGTACGCTTTAGGGAATACAACATTGGGTGATACCTCTGCTGTATGCCCCTGTGGCAGTCATTCTCATTTCTCATCCAACCTTGACATGGTATCTGGACCTCCATGTGTCATGCCAGTGCACCCCATTTTCTATGGCCCTTTGCAATCTGCTACACTACACACCAGCTTAACATGTGGCCGCAATCCTTGCAGCCAGAGGTTTCGCCGATCATCCTCTGATCTCGTTTCCCTGCGTCAGCATTTACGTTACGTGTCTGGGGCTGTCTTGCTTACGTCCGTGATCGTCATGCAGACAAGCTCTCAGCTCGCACTGTCACCTGTGTCTTCCTTGGTTTCCCTCTAGACACCCCTGACTGGATCTTCTACCACCCTCCCTCCCGCCGCTTCCTTAGTTCTCATGACGTCTCTTTTGATGAGTCTGTCTCCTTTTACTTCCGCTTCCCCCACAGAGGTAGCACACTCCCCCCTCCTCCCGAGTTTCTCATTACCACTCCCCCACCTGTGCCACCCATTCAATAACCCCCATCCCCCCGCATCTTTCCCTGACTGGTCTGTCACATATCACCACCCCACAGTCCCACCCGTCACAGTCCTCGTCTTCACAGTCACCTTAGCAGTCGTTCTCGTCCCGCCCTGTTTCACGTCGGAGTGGCCAGACACTATGGACGTTGGAGGCATTAGGTCGGGGGGTGCATGCCGAAATAACTACTACAACGGGAGCTAGACTACGTGGAAGGCATGTCAAACTTATATGCTGCATGTTGTGTAAGCTGTAGTGGGGTAGCCCATACGGGGTACAACCCAATCAGGGTTTGCTACTTGTACTCCTGCATGCTGCTAGTTCAATTAATTCTCGTTCATTATTCTGACATGGTTTCAGAGCAGGTCCTGACCTAGGACCGTTTTTTAGGGCCCACCGAATCGTTCTCTGCCCGTAGCGCGTTACCCTGCCCGTAGCGCCCTACCGTGTTCGTCGCGCTGCCCCACCAGTCGCGTTACCCTGCCCGCGCGCCGCCCTGCTGGCTGCCGCGCTGCCTTGCCCTGCCCTGCGCTGCGCTGCCTAGCGCGCGCTCTGCCCTGCCCTGCGTTGCTCCGCCCCGCGCACACACAGCCCTGCGTCGCGCTGCCCGCACACGCCCTGCCCTGCCCCGCGTCGCGCCGCCCTGCGCACGCCCTGCCCTGCGTCGCGCTGCCCGCGCACGCCCTGCCCTGCCCCGCGTCGTGCCGCCCTGCGCACGCCCTGCCTGTCGCGCCGTGCGCCCCTGCTGCCCGTCGCGTCGCGCGCCCCTGCTGCCCGTTGCGCCGTGCGCCCCTGCTGCCAGTCGCGTCGCGCCGCCCGTGCGCCCCTGCTGCCCGTTGTGTTGCTCGTGCGGGCTGCCCCAGCCCGTCGCGTCGCCCGTCCGCCCTGCCTCTGCCCGTCGCGTCGCTCGTGCGGGCTGCCCCAGCCCGTCGCATCGCCCGTCCGCCCTGCCTCTGCCCGTCGCGTCGCCCGTGCGGGCTGCCCCAGTCCGCCGCGTCGCCCGTCCGTCCTGCCCCTGCCTGTCTGCGCGCCGCCTCTGCCTGCCCGCGCGCCGCCCTCTGCAGCCCGCGTGCCGCCCTGCTGCCCGCGCTCCGCCCTGCCCCTGCCCGTCGCGTTCACCTTGGCAGCCCGCGTGCCGCCCTCTGCAGCCCGCACGCTGCCCTTGCATGCCCACGCGCCCTCCCCTGCCCGCGCGCCGCCCTACTTGCAGCGCGCCGCCCTGCTCTGGCCGCGCGCCGCCCTTCTCTGACTGTGCGCCGCCCCGACCTACCCTAGTGCCCGCTATGACGTCTCTTCGAGGTGGCGGTGGGAGTAGTGGCGGCGGTGGTGGCAGCAGTGGGAGTGGTGGCGGCGGCCGTAGTGGCAGCCTCGGTGGAGCTGTTCGGTGGGGAGTTTCTGGCGGTGGCCAGATGCAGCTCCAGCGGCGTCCGCGCGAGACCCTTACGCCCCAGCAGCTTCGTGAGTGGTTCGCTAGTTGGAGTGGTGGCGGCGGCCGTAGTGGCAGTCGCCGTGGAGCTGCTCAGTGGGGAGTTTCTCGCGGTGGCCAGATGCAGCTGCAGCGGCGTTCGCGCGAGATCCTTACGCCCCAGCAGCTTTGTGAGTGGTTCACTCAGCGTGGTGCGTCTCGGAGTACTGCTCGCTGCCCATACGTCATTCGCACAGGTGATCGGGCTGGTCAGACTTGCGGGACAGTTGGTCACATATAGTCCCGCTGCTTCTCCTGTCTGAGTGACGCCTGGCGTGCAGAGTTTGGCGACGCGGCTGAGCTCCCCCGCTGGCTGGAGCTGCTTAGGCAGAGGGTGGATATCTTTGCTCTTGACTATGATGCTATCCTCACTACCATATATGCATTGACTGTTAGTGCTGAGGGTGACTGTTACCTGTGTGTGCCGCCCGACCCAGGTATAGAGGCTGCTGCTCTAGGTGCTAGCGAGTCTGCTGCTCTAGGTGCTAGTGAGTCTGCTCTCTCTGGTACTGCGCCTGCTGCGGCCTTGCACACCTTCACGCTTGACTCAGGTGCTTCCCGCTGTTTCTTTCGCGACAGTACCACAGTCACACCACTCCCTGCACCTGTTGCAGTCTCTCTGGCTGACCCCTCTGGGGGCCCAGTTCTTGCACGTTCCTCCACTGTTCTGCCGTGTCCGGCGGTTCCATCTGGCTCACTGTCAGGTCTTCACCTCCCCTCGTTCTCTACGAACTTGGTGAGCAACACCATCCTTCAGGATGAATGGGTTGATACCTTCACCCCTGGAGGACAGCGTGTGGCGATCTGTACGTGCTCCCGGACTGGCCGTCGCCTGGCCACGTTCACCCGTCGGCCTGGGTCGAGTCTGTACACACTGACTAGTGAGTCTCCCCAGGTAGCTGCGTCTGCGTCTGCGTCAGGTCAGCTAGCGGCCCCCTGCTCGTGTCACGCCCTGTCGCACCGGACGCTCCTTTGGCACCACCGCCTTGGTCACCCCTCCGTGCCACGCCTCCGTGGCATGCACTCCCGTCTCCTTGTCTCTTGTCTTCCCAGGTCTCTGCCTCCCCTCCCACCCTCGCCTGCCCCTCCCTGCCTTCCCTGTATCGAGGGGCAGCAGCGCGCCGCTCCTCACTCCTCCTCGTTTCCCCCGACGACGGCTCCCTTGCAGACTCTCCACATGGACGTGTGGGGCCCAGCCCGCGTCCGTGGACAGGGCCGCGAGCGCTACTTTCTGCTGGTTGTTGACGACTACTCGCGTTACACCACGGTCTTCCCCTTGCGCAGCAAGGGGGAGGTCCCTGATGTTTTGATCCCTTGGATCCGCGCTGTCCGTCTCCAGCTCCGCGAGCGGTTCCACACGGACCTTCCAGTCCTGCGTCTGCACTCTGACAGAGGTGGTGAGTTTTCCTCCGACCTCTTGCGGGACTTTTGTCGTGGGGAGGGCATTCGCCAGTCGTTCACGCTTCCGGCCTCTCCGCAGCAGAATGGGGTTGCTGAGCGCCGCATTGGCTTAGTCATGGAGGTCGCTCGTACCTCCATGATCCATGCGGCTGCCCCCCATTTTCTGTGGCCGTTTGCGGTTCGGTACGCTGCGCATCCGCTCAACCTTTGGCCCCGTGTCTCCTTGCCGGAGACCTCGCCTATACCGCGTTGGACGGGGAAGGTTGGCGATGCGTTGGTGTTCCGGGTCTGGGGCTCTCGTGCCTTTGCCCGCGATACGTCCGCGGACAAGCTCTCCTCCCGCGCCATTCTTTGCGTCTTCCTTGGCTTCCCCCCTGACGCGCCTGGCTGGCAGTTTTACCACCCCACCTCGCGCGGTTTCCTGCCCTCTCAGGACGTCACGTTTGACGAGTCGGTTCCCTTTTACCGTCTCTTCCCCTACCGCACTGCCCCTCTCCCCCCCCCTGCCGCTCTTCCTCGCACCAGGTCCTCCTCCGGTAGACCCCCTCCCCCCTCAGGGTCCTACTCCCTCAGGTGTGTCTCAGGTAGACCCTGTCGAGCCTGTCGAGGTCGCTGTCGACTCTGGTGCTGCTGGGGGTGGTGCTGCTAGGGGTGCTGCGTCTGGGGGTGCTGAGCCTAAGCGTGCGGAGCCAGGGGATGCTGAGCCTGAGTGTGCGGAGCCTGGGGGTGCTGAGCCTGGGGTTGCTGAGTCTGGGGGTGCTGAGCCTGAGCGTGCGGACCCTGCGGGTGCTGAGCTTGGGGGTGCTGAGCCTGAGCATGCGGAGCTTGGGGGTGCTGAGCCTGAGCGTGCTGCGCCTGGAGGTACTTTGTCTACTGGAGGTTCTCCGGGTGCCTCGTCACGGCGGGAGACTCTCTCTCCACCGCAGCTGCGCGAGTGGTTTGCTCGGCGCTGGAGCCTTCGGAGCGACGCTGCTAGAGTTGGGGGGCCTGCCGCTGGAGACCCTGGAGCTTGAGGCGCTGGAGCTGGAGGTACCGGAGGTGCTGGAGCTGCTGGTCCTGGAGGTGCTGGAGGTACTGGAGGTTCTCCGAGTGCCTCGTCCTGGCGGGAGCCTCTCTCTCCACCGCAGCTGCGCGAGTGGTTTGCTCGGCGCTAGAGTCTTCAGAGTGGCGTTGCTGGAGCTGGGGGGCCTGCCGGTGGAGGCCCTGGAGCTGGAGGCCCTGGAGCTGCTGGTCCTTGAGGTGCTGGAGGTGCTGGAGCCGCTGGTCCCGGAGGTGCTCGTACTGGAGGTACCGGAGCTGCTCGAGCTGGTGGTGCTGCAGGTGCTGGTGCTGCTGGAGGCGCTGGAGCTGGAGCTGCTGGAGGTACTGGAGCCGCTGGTCCCGGAGGTGCTCGTACTGGAGGTACTGGAGCTGCTGGAGATGGTGGTGCTGCAGGTGCTGGAGCTGCTGGAGGCGCTAGAGCTGGAGCTGCTGGAGGTGCTGGAGCCACTGGTCCCGGAGGTGCTCGTACTGGAGGTACTGGAGCTGCTGGAGCTGGAGGTGCTGCAGGCGTTGGAGCTGGAGGAGCTGGAGCTGGAGCTGCTGGAGGTACTAGAGCTGCTGGAGCTGGAGGTACTGCAAGCGTTGGAGTTGGAGGCACTGGAGCTGGAGCTGGTGGTGCTGCTGGAGTTGGAGCTGGAGACCCTGGAGCTGGAGGTGCTGGCCCTGGGGGTGCTAGTGCTATCGGTGCTGGTTCTGGAGGCGCTGTGCGGCCGCGACCGTACTTCGTTCCGCTGCTTCAGCAGGTTCTTGGTCTCCCGTCTTCTACTATCCTTACTCCTCCCTTACTATGTCCACAGCCCGATCAGTCGCAGTCGCAGTTACAGCCAGCCTCCCCACTGCCTGCTCCTTCTCCTTACACTGAGCAGACAGGAGGTCTTACAGAGCGTCGTGAGCCTGCGTCTCGTCCTGCGTCGCCTGTTCGTGTTGTTCGCACTGGTCGTCGTGTTCCGCGTCAGCGTCCTCCTCCTGTCCCCGGCACGCACCAGATGGCACTTCGTCCTTCCTCTCTTCCACAGTGTGTCCCACTGCCGTCTCCTCCTGCGTCCTCTTTGCCTGACGTTCCTGACCCGCACTCTGACCTTGCTCGTGCTGCCAATCCTACTATCACACGTCTTCTAGCCACTGTTGTCACCGACCCTTCGTTTGAGTCCACTGCTGCGTCTGCCCTTGTTGATGAGCTTGAAGACTTTGCTGCCGCCTGTCGCCTCGACTATGCCGCTAGTCTTGTTGCTGAGTCTGAGTCTGTCTGTCCTCCGTCCGTCGGGGGTGAGTGTGCTCTTGGCACGGACGTCCTTGAGGACAGGCAGGAGGACTTTGAGTGTTTTGCAGCTGCTGTACCTCATCTCGTGTCCATGCTAATTGCACCATGCACTAGACATCCCGACCCCGCGCTCCTACGCAGAGGCGATTGAGGGTCCCTACTCCTCTCAGTGGCAGACAGCCATGGACGCAGAGATGGCATCCTGAAAGTCCACAGGCACTTACGTCGACGAGGTTCCCCCACCTGGGGCGAACATCGTCAGTGGCATGTGGATTTTTAGGGTGAAGTGGCCGCCGGGTTCTCCGCCTGTCTTCAAGGCGCGTTACGTTGCACGAGGCTTCAGTCAGCGAGAGGGAGTTGACTTCTTCCAGACCTTCTCCCCTACCCCGAAGATGACCACTCTTCGGGTGCTGCTGCACGTCGCCGCTCAGCGTGACTACGAGCTTCACTCTCTTGACTTCAGCACAGCTTTCTTACAGGGCAGCCTGCACGAGGAGATCAGGCTGCGCCACCCACATGGCTTCACTGGGTCGTTTCCTGCAGGTACCCAGTGGAGCCTCCGGCAGCGAGTCTACGGTCTCCGCCAGGCGCCTCGCGAGTGGCACGACACACTGAGGACGACGCTAGCGGCTCTTGGGTTTGCTCCTTCGACTGCTGACCCGTCGCTATTTCTACGCACCGACACTTCGCTGCCGCCGTTCTACATCCACGTGTACGTCGACGACTTGGTTCTTGCCACTGCTGACACTGAGGGACTGGCTCTAGTGAAGTCGGATCTGCAGAAGAGACACACGTGCACAGACCTGGGTGAGCTGCGCAGCTATCTTGGCTTGCAGATCACCCGGGACAGAGCACGGCACACCATTACCTTGACTCAGTCACACATGGTGCAGCTGGTCCTTCAGCGCTTCGACTTCCAGTACTCCTTGCCACAGTCCACTCCTCTGCCTACCAGTCACTCGCTCTCAGCTCCACCTTCGGACGAGTCCATAGAGCCGAGTGGCCTGTATCCAGAGCTTGTGGGCTGCCTCATGTACATGATGACCTGCACTCGACCTGACTTGCTTACCCTCTTAGCATCCTGGCACGCAACGTTGCGCCCGGGAGGCACCTTCCAGAGCACTGGAAGGCCGCTAAGAGGGTGATGCGCTACTTGTGCAGTACGTCGGGCATGGGGCTCGTGCTTGGAGGACAGGGTCCAGTTGTCCTCACTGGTCACGCAGACGCGTCTTGGGTTGACGACTTGGCTACGCAGCGTCCGTCACAGGGTTACACTTTCAGCCTTGGCTCCGGCTCTGTTTCTTGGCGGTCTACCCGCTCGTCTTCTGTTCTCAGCTCTAGTTGTGAGGCTGAGATCTACGTAGGGGCCATGGCTGCACAGGAGTTATGCTGGCTCACCTACCTGCTGACCGACTTGGGAGAGCCGCCTCGTTCTTCTCCAGTTCTGTACGTCGAAAACAAGGCCATGATTGCCTTGTGTCAGGAGCACAGACTGGAGCACAGAACGAAGCACATCGCTCTGCGCTATTTCCTTGCTTGTGAGTTGCAGCAGCGTGGTCAACTTCGTCTTGTTTACGTGGCCTCTCGGGCCAACACTGCTGATATCTTCACCAAGGCACATCAGCCTTGTGATCATCAGCGTTTCTGTACTGTTCTAGGCCTTGTGCCTACTTGGCCTCACTTGCTCACTTCTTGACTTTGTTTGTACTCTGATCTGTATACTTATACCTGCATGCTTACACTTGCTAGGTTTTGATCACTGTACTGCTTGTTCTGCATTATATAACTCTGCATGTGAACTGGCCTTGTGGCAATTTGCTTGTGCTCAGAGTGTGTGGTGACTTCGTGATCCACCCTGAGCTTGCTTTGCTTTTCTTGACTGGTCTTGTGACCTCTTGTTCTCCCCCACTTTGCCTATGGGGGTGTGTCAAACTTATATGCTGCATGTTGTGTAGGCTGTAGTAGCCCATATGGGGTACAACCCAATTAGGGTTTGCTGCTAGTTCAATTCATTCTCGTTCATTATTCTGACAAGGCACGGTTGGGAGAGTGATCGTAGCGTTCATTGGTGTTCTCTAGCACTTGTATGTTCACAGGGCAAAACTGCAAGAGTTTCACTAGCAAAAGTTGAGAACAATGGTTGAAACAACATTGGCAAGAATGACTACATCAGATGCTAGCAAGCATGCAGGTCGGCTGCCAGAGCAGCACGGTCGACCACGTTCCAGCATTGCAAGGTCGACCGCGCTCCAGCAGTGCACAGTCGCAGTCTGCCAACACTGCAAGTCGACGGCGTGCCAACGCTGCAGCAAGGCGGCTGCACAGCGTTGCACCTGCAGGACAGCAACGCACCCGCTTCGGAGGTGCTCGCAGATGATTGGCGTGCTGTGCCTCGTCACCTACACAGTGCAGACACCAAATCGTCCACGTGCTGTTGACTGCACCTGATCAGCCAGGTCGACCTCGGGATACCACCACCTGGGCGACTGTCGTGCACCTCCGCAGGACCCCGTCGCACGGGTAACCTGGTCGACCAGGCAACCTCGTCGACCACCTGCTCCTCATCGTGTCCGTCGACCGCCCAGGTCGACGACCACCACCGGTCGACCACACCAAGTCGACCACACCCCTGATCGACCAGCTCCTGGTCGACCAGCCCAGCTGTCAGCCGACAACACCAAGTCGGCTTCACCAGGACGGCTTCACTAAGTCGACGCCCTCCCAGGTCGACCTCCCAAGTCGACCTCCCGAAGTCGGCGCCCTCCCAAATTCGGCGCCCCTCCCAGGTCGACGCCCCTCCCAGGTCGACGTCTCCCCTCGTCGACCACCGGGCTGAAGTCGTCCGCCGGCGTCCCAAAGTCGGCGGCCTCTCAATGGCCCCATGCAGGTCGACCAACCCCTCGACCAGCTCGCCCAAGTCGGCGTCGCCCACTGCTGCAGGTCGGCTGCACCTCCCGCACACCCGACCACGAAGTCGGCTCCGCCCAAGCGAGGACAGGGCCAACACACAACTCCCGTTGACACTCCCCTGCCGCGTTCACGCTTGGGCCTCCAGCCCACACGGCAGCACTACTCAGAGAATAGCTCGTTGGCGTGCACACAACACACAGCACGCCGTCACCGCACCAGCCATGCAAGAGGGCATGGCACCTACTGCACGTCGTCGTCACCGTTGCCGACGTCGCACCGCTTGAAGGCCGGATAGTGTAGCGCCTTCGCTAGGAAGTCGGCTGGCTTCTCGGTGGTCGGTATGTACCTCAGCACAAATTTCTCGCGCTTCACCATGTGCTGCAGCCAGGCATATCGCCGCTCCATGTGCTTGAGGTTGCCCTGCAGCCCCAAGCCCTCGGCGACCGTGATGGCCGACTTGTTGTCCACACGAAGGATCGTCGGTGTCCCAGCGTCCATCAGTCGGAATTCTTCAAGGAGGAAGCGAAGTCAGCGTCCCTCCTTGCCGGCTTCCGCGGCCGCCACGTACTCCGACTCGGTAGACGACAACGTCTCGCACTTGATGCGCTGGCTCAACCAGGAGACGGCGGCCCCTCCAAAGACGAACACGTAGCCGCCCGTGCTCGTCCTGTTCTGCTTGTCGTCGGCGTCGTCAACGTCCACGTAGCCGACCAGCTTCAACGACTCAGCTCCACCGCCAAACTCCAGGGCGATGTCACCGGTGTCGGCGAGGTAGGCGAGGCAGCGGTCGACCTCCCGCCAGTGCTGGTCGCTCCTCACCGTGAGGCCGCTCCCCAGCTTGCTGCAGGCGAAGGCGATGTCCGGCCTCGTCGTTGTCGCCGCGAACTACAGCGAGCCGACCTTCTGCTGGTACTCCTCCTCCTTGCGCTCCTGGGCATCCTCGTTGTCGAATGTCAGCTCAACGTAAGCGTCGATGGAGACCGGCGTCTTCGGCACTCGACCGCCCTGCTCCTCGTCGATGAAATGCCTGCGCAGCTTGTCGGCGTAGCTCTGCTGGTGCAGCCACAACTTCCTCACCAACCTGTCGCGCACGATCTCCAGCCCGAGGTACTTCTCCACCGGGCTGATCTCGCGCAGCTCGAAGGCGGCCTCCAGCAGCTCCTTCAGCTCCTTGAGCATCGTGATGCTGCTGCTGGCGGCGAGCAGGTCGTCGACGTAGACCAGCACCCAGCTTGTGACCCTGTCGTCGCCAACCTTGAAGTAGAGCGCCTGGTCGACCTGGCTCTTCTTCCAGTCGGCTCCGACCAGCACGTCGTCGAGCGCCTTGTACCACAGCAGCGGCGACTGCTTCAGCCCGTACAGGCTCTTCAGCAGCTTGCACACTTGGCCAGTACTGTCGTCGTAGTAGTCCGGCTGGTACATGTACAGCACCCTGTCGAGCTTGTACTGCAGGAAGGCGTTCTTCATGTCGAGCTGCATCAAGTTGAGGTCGAGGACGGCGACGATGCTGAGGAAGATCCTCAGCATGACGTAGCTGCTTACCGGCGCATACGTCTCGTTGTAGTCGGCGCCATATACCTGCGTGAACCCCTTCACGACTAGCCTCGCCTTCTCCCGGGCGACCGTGTCGTCGATGTGGTACTTGGTCATCAGGACCCACCGGTTCTTCATGATGTTCACCCCGCGTGGGCGCTCGACCAGCTCCCAGGTGCCCATGCCAATGAGGTTGCGGATCTCCTCGTCCATGGCGGCCTTCACCGCCTTGCCCTTCCAGCTCGCCAACGCCTCCTTCACCGTCATCGTTGCGATGTCCCAGCGGTGTTCGGGGTCGGCGTGCATGTCAGGGTCGAGCTCCGGCAAGTCGACATCGTCCTCGGCGTCGTCGTACAGTGCGGAGAAGGTGGCCTGCGGGAGACCGACATGGTTGGTCAGCCGCTCAGGCGGCACACGAAGACGGCCTGAACGCCGTGGTCCAGGCTGGTCGACTTTGACCTCCATCATGTCGGTGTCGGCGGACTTCTCGTCGCCCGACTGCTCCCCTTCCTCGTCGCCGGCTTCGCTGCCTTCACCGGTCTGCTGCACTAGGGTCGGCGTCACTGCCGATTGCTCCCCTGTCGTCGGCTCCCCTGCCGACTGCCCGGTCGCCGACGGCTCCTCAGTCGGCTTCACTGCAGGCTGCTCCCCTGTCGGCGGCTTCCCTGCCGACACCTCCTTCACCAACTTCAACAATGTCGGCTGCACCTTCACTGCCCGCTGCTCCCCTGTTGTTGGCGGCTTCTGCCCCACCCCGACTTGCTTGACGTCACGTCGGCCACCGGCGATGCCACCAGTCGGCGCCGCAGGTGACGCCCCAATGCTCCCCTCATCGCCGGAGGCCGACGCCGGCGTCGGCCCATGCAGGTCGGCTACGAGGGGTGGGGAGACAGGAGGGAGGGAAGGGGAAAGGACGTCCTCGGCGTCCTCATCAGCAGGCTCACCGACCTTGACGAGCAGAGGGAGAGTCGCCGTCGAGGTGTCCGTCGGCGGGTTGACCTGCGTTCGCCCCGACGCAGGCCCATGCTCCGACTTCCACACCTCCAGCGACATGGTCTCGTAAACACCACGTCCGACGTGGTGACTACCCTGCTGTCGGTGAGGTCAAGGAGCTCCCAGCCCTTGCTCTCCTCTGACACACCGAGGTGAAGGCCCCACCTGGTCTTCGGCTTCAGCTTTCCACCTCGCTGCTGCTCGGGGACCAGGAACTGCACCATGCAGCCCCACACACGGGCCAACGTCAAGTCGGGCTTCTTGCTGGTCAACAGCAGGTACGGCGTCGTCCCTGGCGGCAGCGTCGTCCTCTCCAGGCAGTTGCGCACCTAGGCCGCTTGCCGCAGGGCGAGGTGCCACCAGTAGTGCTGCACGCCCATGTGCAGAAGCATCGTCCGCACCGACTCCACCACTATCCGCATTACCCGCTCCGCCATACCGTTCTGTTGCGGCGTGTAGGGGCTGGTCAAGTCGTGGACGCACCATCAGCGACTTCTTTGTCTGCCGTACAGCCACCACCAGCCATTTCTGGAACTCCCGCAGGACGTCGGAATTCTTGGCGACCGGCCTCACCCACACGTAGCGGGTCTTGCGGTCCTTCAGCAGCAAGAAGTATAGGCTGCCATCCTTGGCACGCCCGGGACGTAGAGCACGTTGGGGATGAGCACCTGCTTCCCGGCCTCTCCTTGGAGGGCGACGGTCCCGCGGCCCTGGACGGTCTGCAGCGCCCCATTGAAGCCGCGCACGTGCTTGACGTCGCCGCTTGGCCCCAAGTCGACGAAGACCTCCTTCGTCCCCATCAGGTGGTGCGAGCAGCCGCTGTCGAGCAGGACCACCGCCGGGTTCGCCTGCACAGCTGCTGCCACCGCCTGGAAGTCCTCACCAGCCTCCGGCGCCAGCGAGACGGTCGGCTCCACGACGCCTCCCTATCGCCTCGTCCCTTGCCGCCAGAGGAGGAGTCGGCGTCCATCGCCGACGTCGACTTGGTCGACTGCTTCTCCCTGCGCGGCTTGCTCTCCCGACGTGGGCGACGACCGGTCGACCTCCCTTGGCCACACTTGGTGTCGTCGTCGTCGGAGTCGTCGCGGTCGGGGCACTCGAAGGAGAGGTGGTCGGGGTCGCCTCACAGCCAGCACTCCCGTCGTCGACTTCCTCCTCGACGACCGCTGTCCTTGGCCGACTTCCCCTTGTCGGCGTCCTTGGCCGGTTTCCCACCTCCGCTACCACCGCCGCCAGGCTTGCCGCGCTGCCCCGGTCGACTTCCTTGCTTCGTTGGGGCGACGTAGTTCGCCTATGGCAGGAGCTCCGTGGACCTCTCGGCCTCCTGCATCGCCTCTTCCCGGAGGATGTACGAGGTCAGCGAGTCCTCGTTGAGCGACTCCCGTGTGCCTGGCACCACCAGCATTCGACGCATGACGTTGTAGCCGCTCGGGAGCCCATTGACAACGTGCGTGATGTACGACGCCGTGGAGTAGGTGACACCAGCCATACGCATGTTGGCAAGGAGCCGCCGAGCTCGGTTGCAGTAGTCGGTCGTCGACTCCTGCTCGCCCATCCTCAGGTGCTTCATCTGCTCCTCCAGCTGGCCGATGTACAGGTCGTCGGTGACCTGTCGACGTGTTGAACTGCCACGCCTGGTGGCCAGCATCCAAGAATCCCCGGTTCGACTTCAGGGCGATCTGCACCACTGGCGAGCAGCACCGCGAGATGACCATGAAGGTCACAAGTGCACGGGGCGAAACTCTGCGCGCAGCTCGGCGTTAGACTCCGGCGGCGTCTCCACGCTGCCGTCGGCAAAGCACATCAGGCCGGCCATCTCCAGCTGGGGCTCGATGGCCTCCTTCCAGGTGAGAAGGTCATGTCGACCTACCAGCGGCACGGGGACGGCGATCTTGTCCAGCGTGAACTTGAAGTACCCGTACGTCGGCGCTATCCCGCCCGCCGTCACATGGTTCGCCGACGCCAGCATCACGCTGCTTTGACGTCCTCCGATGTTGCCTTGCGAGGTGCTTGCAGCTGCCAACAACTGCAGCCCTCGTGCCTGAACGCCGCCGACTTCACCGGCGTGAATCACTCCTCTCTGCCTCGAGGTGCCTCCTGCACTGTTGCCGACTTGGTCACCGACGTCGACGCCCAAGTCGACGCCACCTTAGTTGTCCACCGGTCGAGGAGAAACAGGTCGAAAAGGGTGTTCCGTCGCCCACTTGGCACGGATACCCAGCTCGACGACCTCCCGTCCCGAACTCGCCAGCCCCGTGGCGTCTCCTCGCATCAGCTAATCGTGACTCCAGACCATCGTCTACCGCGCCGGGAACCGCCGGGACGGGCGTCATAGTCGCACGAGATGCCGACCTACGAACGACTTCGTAGGTGCAAAAGTTGGCTACTACCCTGAAGGTATCTGCGCGGCCTTCAATTCTCACCGCACCATGCGGAGATAACTACTACAACGGGAGCTAGAGTATGGGGAAGGCACGGTTGGGAGAGTGATTGTAGCGTTCCTTGGTGTTCTCTAGCACTTGGGCGTTCACAGGGCAAAACTGCAAGAGTTTCACTAGCAAAAGTTGAGAACAATGGTTGAAACAACATTGGCAAGAATGACTACATCAGATGCTAGCAAGCATGCAGGTCGACTGCCAGCACAGTACGGTCGACCGCGTTCCAGCACTGCAAGGTCGACCGTGCTCCAGCCGTGCAAAGTCGCGGTCTGCCAACGCTGCAAGTCGTCGGCGTGCCACCGATGCAGCAAGGCGGCTGCACAGCGTTGCACCCGTAGGACAGCAGCGCACCCGCTTCGCAGGTGCTCGCAGATGAGTGGCGTGATGTGCCTCGTCACCTGCACAGGGCAGACACCAAATCGTCCACGTGTTGTTGACTGCACCCGATCAGCCACGTCGACCTTGGGATACCACCACCGAGGTCGGCTTCGCCAGAACCACCTGGGCAACTGTCGTGCACCTCCGCAGGACCCCGTCGCCAGGGTAACCTGGTCGACCGGGCAACCTCGTCGACCACCTGCTCCTCATCATGCCCGTCGACCGCCCAGGTCGACGACCACCACCGGTCGCCCACACCAAGTCGACCACACCCCTGGTCGACCAGCTCCACGTCGACCAGCCCAGCTGTCAGCCGACAACACCAAGTCGGCTTCACCAGGACGGCGTCACTAAGTCGACGCCCTCCCAGGTCGACCTCCCAAGTCGACCTTTCGAAGTCGGCGCCCTCCCAAAGTCGGCGCCCCTCCCAGGTCGACTTCTCCCCTCGTTGACCACCGGGCTGAAGTTGTCCGCCGGCGTCCCAAAGTCGGCGGCCTCACAGTGGCCCCATGCAGGTCGACCAACCCGTCGACCAGC
Organism: Closterium sp. Naga37s-1; assembly: GCA_947471745.1. Lineage (NCBI taxonomy): Eukaryota > Viridiplantae > Streptophyta > Zygnematophyceae > Desmidiales > Closteriaceae > Closterium > Closterium sp. Naga37s-1. Next base: position 3,168,110 of record CANJKZ010000149.1, on the reverse strand, counting down.
TCGCCCAAGTGGGCGTCGCCCACTGCTGCAGGTCGGCTGCACCTCCCGCACACCCGACCACGAAGTCGGCTCCGCCTAAGCGAGGACGGGGCCAACACACAACTCCCGTTGACAGTGCAGCTGCTGAGTGTGAGAGATGAACAATCACCGCAGGAAGAATATCCACGAGTCGTTCCACTGCCTGCCTCCGACTCAACCACCGGACTTGGTGAATGCACTGCATTTTCTAGTTAGTTTGCAAGAATCTTTCTTGGAAACGCATAAAGACGGCGTACCAGGGGTGTGAGTTTCGCTCTGCGTGCTTGCCGGGTTCTGTTGTGAGCAGGGCATCACTCAGTCCTAGACGCTTCCGGAGTCCCCGCAGCATAATGGGGTTGCTAAGCGCCGCATAGGCTTGGTCATGGATACCGCCCCGCACCTCCATGATCCATGCCCGTGCGCCCCATTTCTGTGGCCCTACGCGGTTCGCTACGCGTGTCTCTCGCCCGGAGGTTTCAGCGACTTGTCTCTGGACTGGGTCCCCTGGTGGCACGTCGGACTTTCGTGTCTGGGGCCGCCTCGTGCGTGTCCGTGATACCTCTGCGGACAAGCTCTCGTCTCGCAACCTCCCCTGATTACGCGTATTACCACTCGCCTCTCCACCGTTTCTTCGACTCCCGTGACGTCTCCTTTGACGATCCTGTGTCCTACCTCGCCCGCTACCCCCACCGAGGTCTCCCGGTTCCCCCCCTCCCCTCTTTCTAGCTCCCAGTCCTCCTCCTGGTCCTGCTTCTCCGGTACCCCACCCCCCCCCCCCCCCCCACCCAAGTCCTGCCCCGTCAGGTGTGTCTCACGCTACCCCTCTCCCCTTGGTAGCACGTCAGGTGTCGTCTCCTTCCCCATAGTCGTCCTCACAGTCACCGCAGCAGCCTTCGGCACCACCGCGACATGTTGGAGTGGACTCTAGGGGCCTTGGTGCTGGAGGCACGGGCGTTGGAGGTGCTGGTTCTGAGGGAGCTGGAGCTGGGGGTGCTGGCACTGGAGGTGCTAGTTCTGGGGGTGCTGGAGCTGGCTGGCACTGGAGGTGCTGGTTACGGGGATGCTGGAGCTGGAGGTGCTGGCACAAGAGGTGCTAATTCTGAGGGTGCTGGAGCTGGAGGTTCTGGCACTGGAGGTGCTAGTTCTGGGGGTGCTGGAGCTGGAGGCACTGCCTCTGCGACACGAGATCAGCCTTCCCACTGCTACCCAATGCGTCACCAGGCTCTTCCTCAGCTGGAGCGCGAGGAGCAGGAGAGGTTGGCGCAGGAGAGGCTGGAGCTAGAGCAGCAGGAGGAGCTGAAGCAACAGCAGCCGCAGCAGCAGCAGACGCCGCAGCCGTCACTTCTGCAACAGTTGGTCCCTTGGTCTCCCTTCCTCTCCTCCAGACCGCTCACCGCCACCTACTGCACATGGCCTTCCTCGTCCGGACTCTTCTCCGGCAGTGATTTCTCCTCCTCGGTCACAGCCGCCTCCTCTTGTTGTCCCGCACACTTGGACCACTCGTTGTCCCTCAGGTGCTAGTGCCTCGTCTCCTCTTAGCGACCTTCACTCTTTCATCTTTTGTTCTAGTCCTTCTCGTTCTCCGCCCGAGTCTGTTCTCCCGTCACCTCCTGCGTCGTCTCGTACAGCCCCCTCTCACCCTATCACTGATTACTACTGTGCCCGTGCTATTGCCTCATATGTTCTCGCCTCTCTTGTCACGGACACTACTGCCTCTCCGTCGTCTGCCTCTCTTGTTGCCGCTGTCACTGAATTTGCCGCCACACGCCGCCTTGAATACGCCACCGGCGTGGTGGCTGCCAGTGCTCTGTCCGCCAGGGGTGAGTCTGCCGTTGGATGTGATGTCTTAGAGGGCAGGCGATTTGAGCTAGAGTTCTTAGCAGCTGCTTCTTCCCATCTCTGTGACATGCTGCTAGCCTCTGAGGGAGACCCCGACGCCCTTGACATACTGACGCCTCGCACTTGCCGTGAGGCGGTGTCAGGGCAGTGGGCCTCTTAGTGGATAGCGGCCATGGACTCAGAGATGGCGTCTTGGAGATCCACAGGCACTTACGTCGACGCAGTTCACCCCTCACAGGGCGAACGTAGTCGATGGCATGTTGATCTTCATGGTGAACCAACCGCCTGGATTCCCACATATCTTCAAGGCGCGTTACGTGGCTAGAGGCCTCAGTCAGCGTGAGGGAGTTGACTTCTTCCATACCTTCTCCCCGACCTCGAAGATGACCACTCTTCGGGTGTTACTTCACGTTGCAGCTCAGCGAGACTACGAGCTACACATACTGGACTTCTCCACTGCCTTTCTCCAGGGCCACCTGTACGAGGAGATCTGGCTACACCGTCCTCCTGGCTTCACTGGCACGTTCCCGCCTGGGATCCAGTGGAGCCTGAGACGGCCAGTCTACGGTCTCCGCCAGGTGCCCCGTGAGTGGCACGACACACTTTGCTCCACACTTGCTGACCTCAGGTTCAGTCCTTCGTCCGCCGACCCGTCGAAGTTCGTTCGATCTGGCTCCACTCATTACTTCGTCCTCGTCTACGTCGACGACTTGGTCTTCGCTATAGTAGACAGGGTTGTTCTGGCTTTCATGATGTGCGAACTGTAGAAGAGACACACGTGCACTGACCTTGGTGAACTGTGCCGCTACCTTCGCTTGCAGATTGCCAGGGACAGAGCTGCTCGCACCATCACACTGACTCAATCACACATGGTGCAGCAAGTCCTTGAGTGGTTCGAGCTTAAGTTCTCCACCACACAGTCCACTTCCCTTTGAGTCTTGTGGTCCCTACGCAGAGCTTGTGACTGATGTACCTGATGCCTCATGTACCTGATGCCTCACGTTTCCTATCAGCGTCCTGGCTCGCTTTGTTGCGACTGGGAGACACCGTCCTGTTCACTGGGCGGCTGCCGTGAGGGTAGCGAAGTACCTAGCGACTACATCATGCATGGGGCTTGTAATTGGAGGGACACAGCCAGTTGTACTGATCGGTCACTGCAACTTTTCCTACGCCGACGACGTGGAGACCCCGAGGTCGGGGTACGACTTCACCTTGGGCTCTGGAGCTGTCTCGTGGAGGTTTACTCAGTCGTTGTCTGTGGCGCAGTCCCGCGCTGAGGCCGAGATCTACGCTGGTGCCATGGCTGCGCAGGAGCTTCGCTGGTTGACCTTCTTGCTCACCGACCTTGTGAGCGGCCGAGCTCTGCACTGACCTTGTTCGCCGACAACAAGGCCATGATCCTCCTGTGTAGAGAGCCTTGACTGGAGGGCAAGGTGAAGCACATCGACGTGAGGTACTTTCATTTGCGAGCGTTGCTGCGACACGGCCAGGGACGCTTGGACTTTGTGGCCTTGGCAACCAACACTGCATACATCTTCTCCAAGGCCCTTCCGCCTGGTGACCACCACAGGTTCTGTCTGAAGCTTGGCCTTGTCCGGGCAGACCCTCGGTTGCTGTAGACTTGCCTCTTGTTTCTTGCTATGTTGTCTTGCTATTCATATATGTATATATTTATGTATATATATATATATGTAAACTCTTGAACTGGCCTTGTGGCCCCTTGCATACTCTCAGACTGTGTGGTGACTTCGTAACCCACCCTGCAATTTTTTTTGTTACTTCTATTGACTGGTCTTGTGACCATTTGTTTCCCTTGCTTGTTTTGATGCCCCTCACTTAGCCTATGGGGGTCTGTCAAATGTTATATTAGTTTGTTAGGCTACAGTGAGTAACATTGTAGGTGTCAAGAAATGAAGTGATCATGTCATTGATGTGAGTTGGGGTACATATGACAAACCCTAACTTCTGTACCCCCTAAGACAAACCTCACTATAGGCTACAATATTTGACACACCCCCATAGCCTAAGTGAGGGGTGTCTAGCAAAACTAAAAGTGTACGGTCACAAGACCAGTCACAAAGAAACAAAGCTCAGGGTGGATCACAACGTCACCACACACTCTGAGCACAAGCAACAGTGGCCACAAGGCCAGTCCAAGAGTTCACAAGTGTGTATAGCAAGAGTACAAGCAAAGCAAACAGTAAACTCAAGCCTATACACGACTAGAACCTGTGTCAACAAGGCCTAACTGCACACAACACCTCTGGTGGTCACAAGGCGGAAGCGCCTTGGTGAAGATGTCTGCAGTGTTGGCCTCGGACTCCACAAACTCGAAGCGAGCCTGTCCACGTCTCTGCAACTCCCGCAGAAGGAAGTACCTGACGTGAATGTGCTTCACTCTGCTCTCCAGTCGCGGCTCACGACAGAGGAGAATCGACGCCTTGTTGTCAGTGAACAAGGTCGGTGCAGAGCTCGGCCGCTCACCAAGGTTAGCGAGCAAAAACGTCAACCAACGCAGCTCCTGTGCCGCCATGGCACCAGCGTAGATCTCAGCCTCAGCTGTAGAGGTCGAGACCGAAGAGGAGCGCGTGGACCGCCAGGAAACAGCTCCAGAACCCAAGCTGAAACAGTACCCCTGAGTAGACCTGTGAGTCTCAGTGTCGTCAGCGTAAGAAGAGTCACAGTGACCAGTAAGTACGACAGGCTGCTGCCCTCCAAGAACTAGCCCCACGCCTGATGTCGTCGCTAGGTACTTCGCCACCCTCACAGCTGCCGTCCAGTGAACAGGACGGTGCCTCCCTGGCGCAACAAAGCGAGCAAGGACGCTGAGAGGGAAGGCGAGGTCCGGGCGAGTACAAGTCATCAGGTACATGAGGCAGCCCACTAGCTCTGCGTAGGGACCACTGGACTCAAACGGCTCGTCAGGAAAGGGTCCAGTGAGTCTGTGGTTAACAGCAAGAGGTGTGCGCTGTACTGTGGAGTGCTGAAGCTCGAACCGCTGAAGGACCTGCTGCACCATGTGTGACTGTGAGAGTGTAATGGTGCGAGCAGCTCTGTCCCTGGTGATCTGCAGGCCAAGGTAGTGACGCAGCTCACCAAGGTCAGTGCACGTGTGTCTTTTCTGCAGTTCGGACTTCACGTCTGCCAAGGCAACCCTGTCAGCAGTGGTGAAAACCAGGTCGTCGACGTAGACTAGAACAAAGAACGGTGTGGAGCCACGACGAACGAACAGCGACGGGTCGGCAGACGGCGGCTGAAAACCAAGGTCAGCGAGAGTAGAACGAAGGGTGTCGTGCCACTCACGAGGAGCCTGACGGAGACCGTAGACCGGTCGCCTCAGCCTCCACTGGGTCCCAGGAGGGAAAGTGCCAGTGAAGGCAGAGGGACGACGCAGCCAGACCTCCTCGTGTAGGCTACCCTGAAGAAACGCAGTGGAGAAGTCGAGAGAGTGTAACTCGTAGTCTCTCTGTGCCGCTACGTGCAGTAACACCCGAAGAGTGGTCATCTTCGGGGTGGGCGCGAAGGTCTGAAAGAAGTCAACTCCCTCGCGCTGACTGAAACCTCTAGCCACGTAGCGCGCCTTGAAGACCGGAGGAGATCCCGGTGGCCGCGTCACCCTGTAGATCCACATGCCATCGACTACGTTCGCCCCAGGAGGGGGAACCTCGTCGACGTAGGTGCCTGTGGATCTGTAGGAGGCCATCTCTGCGTCCATGGCAGCTCTCCACTGAGAGGCCCAAGGCCCTGACACTGCCTCAGCGTAAGTGCGAGGAGTCGGCATGTTAAGGGCGTCGGGGGCTCCCTCAGGGGCGAGCAGCATGGCACAGAGATGAGGGGAAGCGGCTGCTAGGAACTCTAGCTCAAACTGCCTGTCCTCTAGGGCGTCACAGCCAAGGGCAGACACACCCCCGACGGCCAGAGGACTGGAAGGAGGAGCAGCCACAAGACTGGTGGCGAAGTCAAGGCGGCGAGTAGAGGCAAACTCAGTGACAGCGGCAGTAAGAGCGGAGACAGAGGACACAGAGGCACGAGGGTGGGTAACAAGAGAGGCGAGAACACGAGAGAGAACAGTACGTGCGGTAGTAGTCAGTGACAGGAGTAGAAAGCGAAGCAGTGAGGGCCGACTCAGGAGGAGACGGAAGCACAGACGGAGACGGACGAGGCGGGCTAGAACGAAGTAAGGCAGTACGAAGGTCAGTGAAGGGAACAGGGGACGAGGGACGAGCACGAGGGGAGCGACGAGAGGCCCAAGTCTGAGAAGGAGGAGGGGACAACGAAGACTGAGAACGAGGGAAAACAGCTGGAGAGGGGTCAGGAGGAGGAAGCGGAGGACCCGAGACGGGAGGAGAGGGGGAGGAGGAAGGAGAGCGGGAGGGGAGACCGAGGGCCCGAAGACCGGAGACAGGAGGAGGAGGCGGCGGCTGCTGCTGCTGCTGCGGCGGCTGCTGCTGCTCCTCCTGCTGCTGTAGCGGCTCTAGCTCCTGCGCCTCCTGCTGCTGCGGCGGCTCCAGCTGCGACTGCTGCAGCTGCTCCTGCTGCTGCTGCTGCTCCTCCAGCCGCTGCAACTCTCTCTCCTCTCTCTCCAACTCCAGCTGCTCCTCACGGGCATGGCGAACACGAGCCTGGTGCCGGGTCGGGTAGGGGTGGGGGGGAGGAGTAGTGTCGGGGGCTGCGGCAGCCCCGGGACCGCCCTCCAAAGCACCTGGCGCACCACCCCCAGAGTCAGGACCACCAACAGCAACACGACCAGGCTCACCAGGACCCGAAGAGGGTGCACCCGCACCCCCAGACGTAGCACCCCCAAAGTCAGCAGGTTCAGCACCAGCTCCCGGAAGACAAGAGTCCCCTGCAACCACGGGCTCAGCTCCAACTCCAGCACCCCCAGAGCTAGCACCTGTAGGGCCCTCTCCACGAGCACCGGCTCCCACAGGGTCCACAGCAAGCCGGAGGAGGACTGCGGGGAAGGAGGCTGCACCTGAGGGGCTACCGAGGGGGGAGGGGTAGCCTGGGACACACCTGACGGGGCGGGACCAGGGGGGGGAGGCTGTACCGGGGGAGCAGGAGGGGGAGCGGAAGTCAGGAAGAGAGGGGGAGGAGGAACCGGGAGACCTCGACTGGGGTACCTGACGTAGTAGGGGGTGGACTCCTCGAAACGAACGTCACGGGAGTCAAAGAACCGGTGAGAGGGAGGGTGGTAAAAGGTGAAGTCAGAGGAGTCCTCAGGGAAACCAAGGAAGACACAGGGAACGGCGCGAGGCGAGAGCTTGTCCGCGGAAGTGTCGCGGACAAGAGCCAAGAAACCCCAGACACGAAACCTCAACGCAACACCAGGGGACCCGGTCCAAAGACTGGTCGGTGAAGCCTCTGGCCGAGAGACGCGTGGCCAGAGGTTCAGCTGGTGAGCGGCGTACCTAACCGCGTAGGGCCACAGAAAATGGGGGGCACGGGCGTGAGTCAAGGAGGTGCGGGCGATCTCCATGACCAAGCCTATGCGGCGCTCAGCAACCCCATTCTGCTGTGGGGACTCTGGAAGCGTCCAGGACTGACGAATGCCCTTCTCGCGACAGAATCCAGCGAGAATGCTGGAGCGAAACTCACCTCCACGGTCAGAGTGAAGACAGCTGACACGACGACCACGAGTGCCCTCAGTGGTAAGCAACCACCTGATCAGCGTAGAAGTCACCTCAGACTTCTTCGCCAGGGGGAACACTGTGGTGTAGCGGGAGTAGTCGTCAACGACCACCAAAAAGAAACGCTCGCGCTCAGGGCCAAGGCGAGGGGCGGGGCCCCAGACGTCCAAGTGGAGCGTCTCAAAAGGCTCGGTGGCCGGACGAAGGGAGGAGGAATGAGGGGTGGCGCGCAGCCGACCCTCGACGCAGGGACCGCACGGCGGTGCAAGCGAAGGCGGCAGCGACGGCAAGACGCGCGGGAGGCCTAAGACAAGACGCTGACGAGACATAGCGCGCAGACGAGGGAGGGACGGGTGCCCCGTCCGGTGGTGCCACAGAACGGTGGGGTGTGCAAGCGACCGGCAGGAGCACGACGCAGCAACTGGACCAGACACGGGAACCTGACCAGACACAGCTACCTGGGGGGACGCAGCAACCTGGTGAGACGCAGGGACCAGACTGGGGGAAGTAACCGGGGCCGGGGACAGGAGTCGCTGCTGCTGCTGCTGCTGCTGCCGCCGCTGCTGCTGCTGCTGCTGCTGCTGCTGCACACCAGGGTCAGTGTGAAGTGTGTAGAGACCTGAGCCCGGCTCCGCTGTAAAGGTGGCAAGAGGCGCGTAAGTGTCTCCGTCAACACAAACCGCCGTCTCACCAGAGGGCTCAATCCACACACCCACGTGCTGACTCACAAGAGGCCTCACGCCCACCAAGTTCCTCGAGAACGAGGGGACATGGAAGCCAGTCAGAGACCCAGAGGGAACAGCAGGGCACGGAAGAGTAGTAGTGTAGCGAGCAGTGACTGGTCCCGAGGTGGGATCAGCCAGTGCCACAGAGACTGGCGCAGGAAGCGGAGTAAGTGTCGTGTGGTCCCTGAAGAAGCAGTGCGAAGCCCCAGAGTCCAAAGTGAAAGACAGCGAAGCGTCCTTCGAACGAGCTCCTGGACTAGTGTCTACACAAGTGCCTACACTAGCAAGAGGCAACTCAGCAAGACAAGCACCTAAGCTAGCATCACTCGAGTAAACAGAGTCAGAAGCACTAGAGTCAACAACAGCATACATAGCATGAGGAGTTCCTAAGAGATCAAGCAACTGAGAAGCTGACATGCCCCAAAGGGCAGGGCCGTACGACTGAACAAGAGGAAACCAGTCAGGGGCAGGGCCTCCAACGCCGTAGGCCAAGCGAACCGTGTCAGTGAGCTGAGCAAAGCACTGACCAGGAGGGTGGGTGCGACCACAAGGCTGGCCTCGGCGAGTACCTGTCAAAAGCTGATAGGTGCACGAAGGGTGAACAACACCTCGCTGAGGCTGACGCTGTCCTGGCCCCGAAACGTGCTGCTGCCGCTGCTGCTGCTGCTGCCGCTGGGCCAGGTACCACGCCGCTGCTCCACCCGCCGCGGCCGGCAGACCAGAAGGTGGCTGACGAGCCCAGGCGTCGCCTCCACCAGCTGCAGTAGCGGGGTCACCGGCCGCTGCACGAGACACCTCTCCAGGCCCTGCACTCCCGCCGCCACCAGTCGGCACGCCACCCCCGCCACCTCCACCACCAACGCCTCCACCGCCGCCGCCACCTGTACCCTGACCGCCCCTCTTGCTACCTCTACCTCGAGACCGCGAAGAAGTCGTAACAGCAGCTGCGGTCACGTCAGTAGCAGCAGTGGCGAGAGAGGCTATAAAGGTGTGCAGCTGAGGGACAGTGCACCCGTGGAACAGTGGAGGGGGCACAGCACCAGAGGCGGAGGCTACGGAGCGGAGGTTGCTCTCGACGTCCTTGAGCGCAGACTCAAGGACCTCGATAGTGAGCTCACTAGGGTGCTTTAGAAGAAGCGTGTCACGGACTGAGGCAAGACGGTCAGGGAGGCTAGTGGCGATGAAGTAGATAGTAATCGCCATGGGGGGAGGGAGCAGTGCAAGCTGTGCGTCAGTGCAGGCAGCGCGGTAGCTAGAATCAAGCGAGCGTAGGTGAGCAATCAAGTCAGCAGAGCGCTCAAACGAGGCGAGGTCAGGGAACAGGAACGGTAGGAAGAGTCGGCCAAGAGAGACAGTGGTGGGAGTAGCGTAGCGGGCCTTAATCGCAGTCAGGAACTCACTAGCAGTGCGAACCTGAGTGAAGTGGGCCTCCTCAGACTCAGGGAGGAGGCTGCTAAGAGCGATGCAGGCCGCAGCGTCACGCGACTTCCATGCCGTGAGGTCAGCACGCTGGCTGGAAAAGCGGGCTCTAGCAGCGTCGTCAGGGGCAGAGCCTAAAGGCGTAGGGTCGTCGGGCGCAGGAAGGTCACCAGTAGCGTGCGCCCAGAGGGACTCACCCGCCTGGACCTGACTCTCTAAAAGGCGACGCGCGCGCAGGAGCCAGACCGAGAACTCGAGGGGTCGACCGTCAGCGTCAAAACGAAGAACTCTAGGAGTCGCCATAGTGGAAGTACGAGCGACAGGACGCGTAGTAGAGCAGAGGGAGGGCTCGCAGCAGGCCTAACAAGCAGGCGCAGCGGCGGAGAAAACGAGCAGACGTGGCAGCGGTAGCAAGCAAGCACGCGTGCAGAAAGAGACAAGACAGCACAGCGGGCGAAGGGCGGGCGTGCGTAGAAACGGGCGCAGCGAGCACTCAGGCGCAGGGCGCAGGGCGCGGGGAGGCGCGGGCGCAGGGCGTGTCAGAGTTATATGACATAGCTACTGTAGGCTATAGTGGGGTAGCACATATGGGGTACAGTTGCCTAGGGTTTGCCTTTTGTACCCAACTTTCACTTAGTCATTTCATTCCTGTTTTCTTGATTCACATGGTATAGAGCGGGTTCCTACATGGGACCGTTCCTTCCTAAGGGCCCACCATAAGAATTTTTTTTTAGCTGCCCGCGCACATTGCGCCCTGCCCTAATTTTTTTTTTTTTTAGCGGCCCCTACGCTGCCCCTACGCGGCCCCTACGCCGCCTCCCATGCGCCCCCTATGCGGCCCCTGGCGGCGCCCTGACGAGGCCCCTGCCGGCGCCCTATCGCGGCCCCTGACGCGCCCCCTGGTGGCGCCCTGACGCGGCCCTGACGCGGCCTGACGCGGCCCCTGGCGGCGCCCTGACGCGGCCCTGCCGTGGCCCCTGACGCGGCCCTGACGCGGCCTGCCGCGGCCCCTGCCGCGGCCCTGAAGCGGCCCCTGACGCGGCCCTGACACGGCTCTGCCGCGGCCCTGACGCGGCCCTGACGCGGCCCTGCCGCGGCCCCTGGCGGTGCCCTGACGCGGCCCCTGACGCGGCGCCCTGACGCGGCCCCTGCCGCGGCCCTGACGCGGCCCTGCCGCGGCCCCTGACGCGGCCCTGACGCGGCCTGCTGCGGCCCCTGCCGCGGCCCTGAAGCGGCCCCTGATGCGGCCCTGACGCGGCTCTGCCGCGGCCCTGACGCGGCCCTGACGCGGCCCCTGCCGCGGCCCCTGGCGGCGCCCTGACGCGGCGCCCTGACGCGGCCCTCGGCCCCTGACGCGGCCCCTGCCGCGGCCCCTGACGCGGCCCCTGACGCGGCCCCTGTCGCGGCCCCTGACGCGGCCCCGCCACCTACCTTTCCGGCCACGCCGCCTCCTCTCAGCGGCCCCGCCGCCTCCTCCCAGCGGCCCCGGACGCCGCCCTCTCAGCGGCCCCGCCGAGCCGCACAGCAGCCTAGCCGCCCAGCAGCTGAGCCACCGAGCCGCCCAGCAGCCTAGCCGCCGAGCCGCCCAGCAGCCGAGCCGCCCAGCAGCAGAGCCGCCGAGCCGCCCAGCAGCCGAGCCGCTGAGCCGCCCAGCCGCCGAGCCGCCCAGCAGCCGAGCCGCCCAGCAGCCGAGTCGCCGAGCCGCCCTGCAGCCGAGCCGCCCGAGCCGCCCTGTCCGGTAAGAGCAGCGCCTCTCTCACAGCACTGCCCTCACCCCACTGTTTGCGCTGCTAGTCTACTGCTGTCATGGCTACCCCTAGTGTTCTCGCTTTTGACGCTGAGGGTCGGGCCATTGACTTTGACGTCTGGATAGATGACCTGCAGCTTTTCTTACAGTGCGATAGGGCAGACGGCCTCTCCCTCTTTGACCTCACTTCTGGTGCCTCTCCTGCCCCCGCCACTGATGCTGACGCAACTGTTCGCTCCCAGTGGGCCACGCGCGATGCTGCTGCACGTCTTGCTGTGCGTCGCCACCTGCCTACCTCTGAGCGTGCGCACTTTAGCCAGTACAAGAGTGCTCAGACCTTGTACGACGCTGTAGTTGCACGCTACTCCTCCCCTGCCACTGCTGCACTGAGTCGCCTCATGCTACCGTACCTCTTCCCTGACCTTGCTGCCTTTCCCACAGTCGCTGACCTCATTACGCACCTACGCACTAGTGACACTCGCTACCGCGCTGCGCTTCCTGCTGAGTTCTGCGCCAAGAACCCCCCCCCCATGTACATCACCCTCTACTACATAGTCACCCGGATCCCTGACTCCCTTCGCGTAGTCAGGGACCACTTCCTCTCAGTTTGCCCCACCACTCTCACCGTTGACCTCCTCGAGAAGTCCCTCCTAGCAGCAGAGAAGAGCATAGTAGCTGTAGGAGCCTCTCGTGGTGACCCTCGCACCCCCATCTTTGAGGGGTGTTCCCCCTCCCCCCTTTTGCCCTCTGTTGCCTCTGCTGCTGCGGCCGACCTCGTTGGGCTTGAGTCGGTCGGTGCGGCGTCTACCCCTAGCGGGAGACGCCGCCCTGGCAAGGGCAAGGGGGGCAGGGGCGCTGGAGGAGCTAGCGGGGGCGGTGGAGGCGGCAGTGGAGGCGGTGGAGGAGGTGGGGGTGGCGGTGGGGGTGGTGGCGGGGGTGGAGGTGTCGGTGGCGGCAGTGGAGGCGGAGGCGGCAGCGGCAGTGGCGGAGGGAGCGGAGGTGGCGGCGGTGGAGGAGGAGGCGGCGGAGGAGGTGGAGCTGGTCGGGGTGGCGCTGCGCAGAGGGTCGGCTCCGGTGGTGGTCAGCGCCAGCAGCAGCAGCAGCACCAGCAGCGCACTCGTGACATCCCCTCCCCTCAGCAGCTCCGTGAGTGGTACACTGCACGCCAGAGGGGTGGGGGTACTGGTCCGTGCACCTACGTCCTCCGCACCGGCGACCGCGCGGGTGAGCAGTGCGGGGGTGCGCACTCCACCCAGCGCTGCTTTGGCCGCCTGACGGACGCTTGGCGTCACCAGTTCCCTGAGGCCACTGAGATCCCCCGCTGGGGTGAGCTGTCTAGGGCGGGTGTGGCTGTCTTTGACCTTGACTTTGATGCTATTCTTGCTGCCATGTATACTGTGACTATTAGTGATGAGGGTGACTGTTACCGGTGTTTTCCGCCCGACCCGGGCATTGAGACTGCTGCTCTAGGTACTGGTGAGGCTGCTGCTCTAGGTGCTAGCGAGGCTGCTGCTCTAGGTGCGTCTGCTCCCTCAGGTGCTGGTGAGTCTGCTCTCTCAGGTTTTGCGTCGGCTTCGGCCTCCCACACCTTCACCCTTGACTCGGGGGCTTCTCGCTCCTTCTTTCGAGACCGCACCACACTCACGCCGCTTAGCCGGCCAGTTGCAGTCTCTCTGGCAGACCCCTCTGGGGGTCCTGTCCTTGCTCACTTCTCCACTGTCCTCCCGTGTCCGGCGGCCCCCTCTGGCACCCTGTCTGGTCTTTACCTTCCCTCGTTCTCTACGAACTTGGTGAGTGGTGCTGACCTACAGGATGCGGGGGTTCACCAGTTCACTCCTGCGAGTCGGCGGGTGACCCACTGCACGGACGCTCGGACAGGCCGACACCTGGCCACGTTTACCCGTCGGCCGGGGTCGAGCCTGTACACCCTGACCACTGCGTCTCCTCCAGTCACTGCGTCTGGTCAGGTAGCTGCGTCGGGTCAGGTATTTGCTGCAGCGTCCAGGTCTGGTCCTGAGTCTGCCCCCTGTTCGTGTCGCCTCCTGTCTCACGAGACTCTCCTCTGGCACCACCGCCTTGGTCACCCCTCCCTGCTTCGTCTCCGAAGCATGGCCTCCCGTGTCCTTGTCTCTGGTCTTCCCCGGTCCCTCCCTCCCCTTCCTCCGGGGCCTGGCCCTACCTGCGTCCCCTGTGTCGAGGGGCGGCAGCGGGCTGCCCCTCACTCCTCCCAGTTTCCTCCGACAGAGGCCCCGCTGCAGACGCTTCACATGGACGTGTGGGGCCCGGCCCGCGTCCGTGGACAGGGTCACGAGCGCTACTTCCTGCTGGTGGTTGACGACTACTCGCGTTACACCACAGTCTTCCCCTTGCGCAGCAAGGGTGATGTCACTGAGGTGTTGATCGACTGGATCCGCGCAGCTCGTCTCCAGCTCAGGCAGAGCTTCGGCTCGGACTTTCCTGTTCAGCGTCTGCACTCTGACAGAGGTGGAGAGTTCTCCTCTGGCCTTCTGCGAGCCTACTGTCGTGCACGAGGCATCCGCCAGACCTTCACGCTTCCGGACTCTCCACAGCAAAATGGGATTGCTGAGCGCCGCATTGGCATGGTCATGGACGTCGCCCGTACGTCCATGATGCATGCGGCTGCCCCCCATTTTCTGTGGCCGTTTGCGGTTCGGTACGCGGCGCATCAGATCAACCTTCACCCCAGGGTCTCCATGCCGGAGACCTCCCCAGCTTTGCTGTGGACGGGGAAGGTTGGCGATGCGTCTGCGTTCCGTGTCTGGGGATCTCGGGCGTTTGTCCGCGACTTGTCTGCGGACAAGCTGTCCCCTCGTGCTGCTCCTTGCGTCTTCCTTGGCTTCCCCCCTGACGCGCCAGGGTGGCAGTTCTACCACCCCACCTCTCGCCGTGTCCTGTCCTCCCAGGACGTCACGTTTGACGAGTCGGTCCCCTACTACCGCCTCTTCCCCTACCGCACTCCGTCCCTCCCCCCGCCACCGCTCTTCCTTGTCCCAGGTCCCCCCCCGGTAGACCCCCTCCCCCCTCAGGGTCCTGCCCCTTCAGGTGTGTCCCAGGTAGACGCAGTCGAGCCTGTCGAGGTTACTGGTGACTCTAGTGCTGCTGAGGGTGCTGAGCCTGGGGGTGCTGACTCTGGGGGTGCTGAGCGTGTGGGTGCTACGCCTGGGGGTGCTGAGCCTGAGGGTGCTACTACTGGGGGTGCTGAGCCTGAGGGTGCTGAGCCTGGGGGTGCTACTACTGGGGGTGCTGAGCCTGGGGGTGCTGAGCCTGGGAGTGCTACGCCTGGGGGTGCTACGCCTGGAGGTGCTGAGCCTGGGGGTGCGGAGCCTGAGGGAGCTGGGCCTGCTCGTGTGGCGTCTGGCGGTGCTGAGCCTGGAGGTTCTCCGGGTGCTTCGTCTCGGCGGGAGCCACTCTCTCCACAGGAGCTGCGCGAGTGGTTTGCCCGGCGCTGGAGGCGTGCTGCTGGAGCTGGAGGTTCTTCGGCTGCTGAGGGTGCTGGTGCCGCGGGTCCCGGAGGTGCTCGTACTGGGAGTACTGGAGCTGCTGGGCCTGCGGGTACGACTGGAGCTGGAGCTGCTGAGGGTGTTGGCGCTGAGGCTACTGCTGTCGGTCCTGGAGGCGGTCCTGCTGGGGGTGCTACTGGTGCTGCTGGAGGTACTGGAGCTGGAGGTGCTGCTGGCGCTGGTGCTTCCGCTGGGGGTACTGGTGCTGTCCCTGCTGTGTCTGGAGTCGCCGCGCGGCCTCGGCCGTACTTCGTTCCGCTCCTTCAGCAGGTTCTTGGTCTCCCGCCTTCTACTGGTCCTCCTCCTCCCTTAGCGTGTCCACAGCCTGTCCCGTCACAGTTACAGTTACAGCCGGCCTCCCCACTGCCCGCTCCTTCTCCCTACACTGGTCCTACTGGAGGTCTTGCTGAGCGTCGTGAGCCTGCGTCTCGCCCTGCGTCGCCTGTCCGTGCTGCTCGCACTAGTGCTCGTGGTTCGCGTCAGCGTCCTCCTCCTGTCCCTGGCACGCACCGGATGTCTCTGCGTCCGTCCACTGCTCCTCTGCGTGCCCCTTTGCCTTCTCCTCCTGAGTCCTCTCTTCCTGCTCTTCCTGACCCGGAGTCGGACTCTCTTCGTGCTGCCAGTCCTACTGTCACGCGTCTCCTTGCTACTGTTGTCACTGACCCTTCCTTTTAGTCCACTGCTGCGTCTGCCCTAGTTACTGAGCTCGTCGACTTTGCTGCTCGCTGTCGTCTAGACTACGCTGCTAGTCTTGTTGCTGAGTCTGAGTCTGTCTGTCCTCCGTCCGTCGGGGGTGAGTGTGCCCTTGGCACGGACGTCCTTGAGGACAGGCAGGAGGAGTTCCAGTGTTTGGCTGCTGCTTCACCTCATCTCGTGTCCGTACTGCTTACCCCTGAGGGAGACCCGGATGCACTTGACATCCCGACTCCGCGCTCTTACGCGGAGGCGATAGAGGGTCCCTACTCCTCTCAGTGGCAGGCAGCTATGGACGCAGAGATGGCTTCCTGGAAGTCCACAGGCACCTACGTTGACGAGGTTCCCCCGCCTGGGGCGAACATCGTCAGTGGCATGTGGATTTTCAGGGTGAAGCGGCCGCCGGGTTCTCCGCCTGTCTTCAAGGCGCGTTACGTGGCTCGTGGCTTCAGTCAGCGGCAGGGAGTTGACTAATTTCAGACCTTCTCTCCCACCCCGAAGATGACCACTCTTCGGGTACTGCTGCACATAGCTGCTCACCGCGACTACGAGCTGCACTCTCTTGACTTCAGCACTGCTTTCTTGCAGGGCAGCCTGCACGAGGAGATCTGGCTGCGTCGCCCACCTGGCTTCACTGGGTCTTTTCCTCCTGGCACCTAGTGGAGCCTCCGGCGGCCAGTCTACGGTCTCCGCCAGGCACCGCGTGAGTGGCACGACACACTGAGGACTACACTTGCGGCTCTTGGGTTTTCTCCCTCTACTGCCGACCCGTCGCTGTTTCTGCGCACCGACACTTCTTTGCAGCCGTTCTACATCCTCGTGTACGTCGACGACTTGGTCTTTGCCACAGCTGACACTGCTGGACTCGCCCACGTGAAGTCCGAGCTGCAGAAGAGACACACGTGCACAGACCTGGGTGAACTGCGCAGCTACCTTGGCTTGCAGATCACCCGGGACAGAGCACGCCGCACCATTACCCTGACTCAGTCACACATGGTGCAGCAGGTCCTTCAGCGCTTCGGCTTCACGTACTCCTTGCCTCAGGCCACTCCTCTGCCTACTCGCCACTCGCTCTCAGCTCTGCCTTCGGATGAGTCCGTAGAGTCGAGTGGCCCGTACCCAGAGCTTGTTGGCTGCCTCATGTACCTGATGACCTGCACACGACCTGACCTTGCATACTCTCTTAGCATTCTTGCACGCTATGTTGCTCCTGGGAGACACAGACCGGAGCACATGGCTGCAGCGAAGAGGGTGTTGCGCTACTTGTGCAGTACGTCGGGCATGGGGCTTGTGCTTGGAGGGCAGAGTCCAGTGGTCCTCACTGGACACGCAGACGCTTCTTGGGCTGACGACCAGGCTACGCAGCGGTCGTCACAGGGTTACACCTTCAGCCTTGGTTCCGGCTCTGTTTCGTGGCGGGCTACTCGCTCGTCTTCTGTTCTCGGCTCCAGTTGTGAGGCTGAGATCTACGCCGGGGCCATGGCTGCACAGGAGCTTCGCTGGCTCACCTACCTGCTGACTGACCTCGGAGAGTCGCCTCGTTCTCCTCCAGTGCTCTACGTAGACAACAAGGCCATGCTGGCCTTGTGTCGAGAGCAGAGACTGGAGCACAGAACGAAGCACATTGCTCTTCGCTACTTCCTTGCTCGTGAGCTACAGCAGCGTGGTCAGCTGCGACTTGCGTACGTGGCTTCTGAGGCCAACACTGCTGATATCTTCACCAAGGCACTTGCGCCTTGTGATCATCAGCGCTTCTGTACTCAGCTGGGTCTTGTACCTACCTTGCCTCACTTGCTCACCTCTTGACCTTGTTTGTACTGTTGCATATATATATACTCCTGCTCTTGCTTGTCTAGCCTTATATATATATGTAATCCTGCATGTGAACTGGCCTTGTGGCCTTGAACTTGTGCTCGGAATGTGTGGTGACTTTGTGATCCACCCTGAGCTTGCTTTGCTTTGCTTGACTGGTCTTGTGACCCCTTGTTCTCCCCCACTTTGCCTATGGGGGTGTGTCAGAGTTATATGACATAGCTACTGTAGGCTATAGTGGGGTAGCACATATGGGGTACAGTTGCCTAGGGTTTGCCTTTTGTACCCAACTTTCACTTAGTCATTTCATTCCTGTTTTCTTGATTCACAGGGCGCAGGGCGCAGGGCGTAGGGAGGCGACGGGCGACGGGCGCAGGGCGTAGGGCGCGGGGAGGCGCGGGCGTAGGGACGACGCGGCGGGCGCGTAGGGCGGGGGTAGGGACGCGGCGGCGGGCAGGCACGACGCGACGGGCGTTTAGGGCAGCGGGGGGAGGGCGCGTCGCGACGAGTAGCGGGGGAGGGGACGACGGGACGACGGGCGGGGAGAGAGCGACGCGACGGGGGCCGGGGAAGGCGCGATCGACGGGCAGCGGGGGGGAAAACGCGACTCGACGGGCAGCGCGGGGAAAAACGCGACTCGACGGGCGGGAAACGCGACGGGCAGCAGGGGGGAGGGGGGGGGGGAAGGTCGCTACGCTACGAGAGCAGTGGATCGGCGGAACGAGTGGTAACGAACGAACGCGACTAGAGCGGGCCGGCGCTAGGCTCGGGCAAGACGTGCGCAACTAGTACGACAGAGTGAGACAGGCTCGGGCGAAACGAACGAGGTCGGGAGGAGCGGGATCCCACAGGATCCGAACCTAGGTGATACCATGTCAAGAAAGGAAGTGATCATGTCATTGATGTGGTATTTGTACTGCTCCCGCTAGTTCAACTAATTTCGCTGTTACTACTTACGCAAGGCTTTCGGGGTGCGCTTATTCTTGAGGACCGGATATAAGCACAGTACTCTAGATAGAAGTGCATGCGCACTATGTGAAGACGAAATTCACACTGAGATTGATATTATTTTATCCTTCAACGAACTAACATCATTTTGAATATGTATTTTTGAAGACACGATGTCTAAAATCCAGGAGATAAAAAATTTATACAAAATCTAAAGCTAGAGGTCTCTCCCTTTACCTTACAACTTTTGCGCCATGCCTCATACTATAATTAATTAAAATATTTAAGTAGTTTAGTTTCATGTTCCACTTGAATTTTCAGCTTCTTCTTTTTTGGGCTTCAAGGTGACGGTGGAACCTTTTCTCGAAGCGAAGCTTTTGGCGGATATTCCTCTTCCCCACGTCATCCCACGTCACCGCACACAACCCTCCCTCTCTGCTCACATCAGCAGTACACTCTGTAACGCGTACGATCTGAGTCATAGTCGGTAGGCAGGGTGTGGGCGTTGACTCGAGAGGGATCAGAGGCGCGAAAGGAGGGTGTGTGGCGCGGAATGCGAGTGTGAAACGCACAGATAGTGTGCGGCGTGCGATAATATTTGGTTTCGAAATACAAGTTTTTTAGGATCTGCTGCGTAAAACTCGCGGCAAAAATCGAATCCCCACCCGTTCGTCCAAGCGTGACCCTCCCCTCGCCGTCGCTTTCCTTTCCCCAAATTTCTCGCTTTTCCAGCCCGTCGCCTTCGCTTTCCCCGCCCCCGTCGCCCGTCGCCTACGCTTTCCCCGCCCCCGTCGCCCGTCGCCTTCGCTTCCCCCGCCCGTCGCCTTCGCTCTCCGCCCGTCGCCTTCGAGCCTCAGAGGCTGCTCGGCGCGCTTTGTATAATACGCAATCCCGTACGGCCAATCGGATCTCGCCATGTGGCAGCGCCGCTCCGCCGCTATCATCAGCACACGTGTCTGCTCGCTGTCTCGTCTCTCCCTCCCGCGTCCTCCCAGCCTGCCACGTCAAACAATGCCACGTCATTGCCATCCGTGCCACTCGACGCAAATCCTCTTCTTGGCACGCAATCAGGCCACTACCACGCTGCCACGTGTACAGACGCATCTACAAGCGCCACCTCAGCATGTGGCCCCACTGCGATCAATGCCTCCCACAGCAAGTCAAGCTGGTCAACACCGGTCAACGTGAGCCAAGTCAGCAGCAGTCCGTCCGCACTGTCACTAGCACGTGGGTTCAACACGCTTGTGCCACGTCATCATGCGATACAGCAGATCGGCACCATCAGCAGACCGCACATGCGATCAACCAATAGCATCGCGCTCAATATATCTCCCACGATTTCCGCTGCACTCCAGTCATCCCCTTCCTCCTCACTCTCATCCCCAACCAATGTTATCCGCACGCTCCAAACCTCCTCAGCCACGTCACCTGCAACGAGCCCAGCCCCCACCCCACCAGCAGCATCCACCACCCCTACCTCATCCCCGTCCGCCACGTCAGCACTCGGCACGCCAGAACCCGCCACATCACCATCTGAGCACGCGCTAGTGGCGGGGGGAGCGGCGGCAGAGAGGGCGGTGGGGGGGTGGCTGATGGGGTGTGCGGCGTGGGTGTGGGCGCTGGTGGTGCTGGGGGGCGTGACTCGCCTCACCCGCTCAGGCCTCTCAATGACTGACTGGAAGTTCGGAGGAGAGCAGGCGCCCAGGAGCGAGGAGGAGTGGGCGGGGGAGTTTGACAAGTATCAGCAGTCACCTGGTTCAAGAGGTTAGTGTGCTGCCGCTGCCGCTGCCGCTGCCGCTGCCGCTGCCGCTGCCGCTGCCGCTGCTGCTGCCGTGGTGGCTGTGGGAGATCTCGCTAGTTTCCTCACTGTCTCATGCCACATGCCCTCATGTCCATACGCTCTCATGCCACTCGCCCGCACTCCACATGCTACTCATACTACGATTGACTTCTTTCTCATTCCCGCAGGGTGAACAGCAGCATGACAGTGGACGAGTTCAAGTTCATCGACTGGATGGAGTATGCTCACCGCAGATGGACGGAACACTGTCCCATCACTCCCCTCAGACCCCTCAGGTGCCTCAGGAAGCTCAATTTCCACCTCCCCTTCTGCCCATGCTATTCTCGTTCCCCCTTGCAGGGTGAACAGCAGCATGACGGTAGATGAGTTCAAGTTCATCTATTGGATGGAGTAAGGCCACCGCATGTGGGGGAGGGCGCTCGGCCTGCTCTTTGTAACCCTCTCACCCACTCAACCCCTCGTCACTCCTGCTTTTCTCGTTCCCCCTTCACAGGGTCAACAGCAGCATGACAGTTGATGAATTCAAGTTCATCTACTGGATGGAGTATGCTCACCGCATGTGGAGGAGGGCGCTCCGCCGCCTGCTCTTCTCAACCCACTCAACAACCTCAAATCCCCTCCGTTACTTACTCCTTCTGTTCTTCATGTTTCAACAGAGTCAATAGCAGCATGACTGTCGATGAGTTCAAGTTCTACTGGATGGAGTACGCTCACCGCATGTGGGGGAGGGCGCTCGGCCTCCTCTTCCTCCTCCCCGCCGCTTACTTTGCCGCCCGCTGCTACATCAAGACGAAGCTCGCCGCCCGCTGCACCGTGCTGTTTGGCCTGCGCGGGGCGCAGGGGCTGATGGGCTGGTGGATGGTGAAATCAATCCTCGTTGAACACTGGCAACGGAGCAGGTGGGACAGGACAGAACTAAGCAACACGGAAGGGAGCAAGGGACACACGCAGTCTCTTGTTAGAGCTTGTTGCAGAGCACATATCTCACCAGGCTGGTGCGATTATCTGAGCCAGTCCTGATGTCTATGCCGCTGTTCCTCCCTCAGAAGCCAAGAAGAGAGAAGATCTAGAGGATGCCAAGGCACTACAATCTCGTTAAAATTGCTTGGATATTGCGTTTATTGATAAACAGTGGAAGGAAACAGCATTACAGACCTACTATAGTAATACCATTCTAACTGATCTGTGTGGTGTGGACCCGAAGAAATAAAGAGAATGGATATGGTATGGTTGTGGCTGTGCTGAGCATGAATGGATATGGTAGGCTCTACAAATGATGCGCCAATGCTGATACGGTAGTGGCTGCAATTCACTGCTGCTCATGATGCTGCCTGATAGCCAGCATCCCTCATCTCACAAGCCACTGCCAAGGAGCTCCCATGACCTACTGCCTTGCAGCAAGCAGTCCAACAAGCAGGGTCATGTGGATGGAGTTGATGGGTCAGCAGATCGGCACATGCTTGTCAGCTCGTTGCCATTCACATCTTGCACAATGACCCACCAAACTGATCCTCCGTCACACCTGAAGTCACGGGAAAAGGGAAAAGGGAACAGCAAACAGGCTTGGAATGGTGCGTGTGATAGGGACTGCTGTGAAGGATGCAGCACGGGGAAAAGCACGTAGAGCAACACAAACGCATAGATCCACGCAGTGTGATATTTTCCTCCAACACGAATGCTACTCCATCCAATCCCCGTGACCGCCCCCCACCCATCCCGTGCGAGACACTGACCGTGGCCCATGGCGGCGGTGGACGAGACGCCGCCCGTGACAGTCTTCATGAGGCTGTCATAGTAGCTCGCGCCGGACCACTTCTGGTGCGCCAGCGTCTCCACGCCGAACGTGCGCTCCTGCCGCTGGATGTCCTGCACGTACGCCAGCATGCCGCGCGCCGCGTAGTCGCGCGCAAACGTGTCGGTGACGAGCGCGTTGGCGTGGAAGCCGGCGAGCGTGATGAACTGCCAGCAGAAGCCCATGCGCGCGAGCGCGGGGATGAACTCCTGCATCTGCGCGTCGCTCATGCCGGACGCGTCCCAGTTGAACGACGGCGACAGGTTGTACGCCAACATCAGCTGCGGGTGCGCCGCCTTCACGCCCTCCGCGAACTCGCGTGCCTGGCTGATGGTCGGCTTCGCCGTCTCCATCCACACCAGATCCGCGTGCGGCGCGAACGCGATGCCACGCGCCACGCACGCCTTGGTGCTGCCCTGGAAGCGGTAGAAGCCCTCGCGCGTGCGCGGCAGGTCCCAGTCCCAAAACAGATCCGTCACGCCCAGCTTCGCCGCCAGCGCGCGCCCCTCTGCGTTCGACAGCGCGCCCGCCTGCGCCGCCCACTGGTCCAGTCGGCGCGCCTTCTCGGCGTCCGCCAGCGGCAGCTTGCGGATGGCGTCGGCGACGGCGTCGGCGAAGAGGCGGAGCCCCGCCGCCGCCGTCCACTGGTCCTCGATGGCCTGCAGCTGCTGCCCCGTCTTGCCCGCCGCCTGCGCGTCCGCCATCACCTGCACCAGCGGCTGGTCGCGAAGGCGCGGGTTGGTGGCGCCGAGAATGAAGGCGTGGTCGCGCTTGTCCACGTTAGTCATTATGAGCGTCGCCGCCTCCGCGTCCGTGCGCGCCACCAGCACCGTCTCCGAGCCCATGATGTCCATCTGCAGGCGCGCCGCCACGAGGCGGTTGACGTGCTCCTGCGTGGACACGAGCACCTTGCCCGCCATGTGCCCGCACTTCTTCGTCACCGACGCCTGGTCCTCCATGTGGATGCCCGCCGCGCCGCGCTCCACAAACATCTTCACCAGCTTCACCGTCGCGCTGATGCCGCCGAACCCCGTGTCGGCGTCCGCGATGATGGGCGCCAGGTAGTCCACGTACGGCGTGCGCGCGCGCTCCTCCTTGCTCATGCTGAAGCGCGCCTCGCGCTGCTTGCGATCGTGGAACGACTGCGCGAGGAAGAGGTGCTCCACCTTGTTGGGCACCGTGTCGTACGGGTAGTCCGCCAGGTCCGGCCCGGGCTCGTTCGACGTCGCCGCTGTCGACGCGCACTGCCAGCCCGACACGTAGATGGAGTCGAGGTACTTGGCCATCTGCACCACCTGCACCGGATCCAGCGACCCGAACGTGCGGGAACAAGTGCCGTTTGCCTGGTGCCGCTTCAGAAGCGCATACAGCTGAAGGGGGATGCCACAGGGAGAAGGGTGAGCAGACATGCTCGGTGATTGAGTGATCCAGCAAATTCCGGCGGCGACGTAATAAGAATGGAGCAGGAAGATGGGACCAAGGATTAGTAAAAGCGTAATTTGCAGTACAATGACTTTCCGCGACGAGTTTTCGCGTACCTTCTTTGCCTGCGCGCCCGAGGGGTACATCTTGGGGAGGCTGTCCCGAAGGCGAACGACGTCCCTGGCGGTGTAGGGCCGGCGGGTGAGAGAAAAGCGCCCAGATGCCCACCACGCCTCGACCTCCGCGACTTCCGCATCGAATCGGCGCTGTTCCTCTTCCACGAACTGCGCGGGGAATTCAGGATAAGCAGACTTAGAGAACGAGCCGCATTCTACACAAAGGCGAGAATGCGCTGGTTACGAATTCGGCCAATAACGGGCTTCGGTTCGTACCTGATGAATGGCTGCAGGTGATGCGTCCTTGAGCGCACCGAAAGAGAAAGTTCCTGCGATTGGAGCCCAAGAAAAACGTCAGAATTACTGACAGAAGCCGCTGGTTTTAAGAAGCTACCGCTGAAAGGCTTTGGTTTTGTCATACCCGCCATAGTTCTGGTGCGTTGAAAAGCTCGACAATACTCCCAAGGTCAAGCAACAGTTGCCAGAGTCACCACCAGGCTGATAGTGATGGAGCAACGAAATGTGGATCGCGCTGGCTGACGATAGTTATGGTGGTTCCTCGGAGAACTCGACGATGTTCAATGTACCTTGGGAGTTGGTGTTGATTTGTGTGAACTGCGAGGTTTGTCGACTCAAGGCGCTGGCTTTACGCGTTCAGCGCGAGAGGCGCATGGGTGAGCACTCCAATCTCATCCCAAGGGAGGCAGCGGAGCGCGTTCTGGTTTTGCTGTGATGTTGTGCAACCCTGGTGGTCCCAGCTAGTAACTCTCTACCACGTCAGCACTCCATCACAATCGATGTGGATTTGGTGTCATGGGCCCGTGCGTCAGCCACTACCACTGAAATTCAACAGAGTTTCACGAACCAACCCCCGAAACGCTTTGGAAACTGGAAACATGGTTACCAAATACAAGTCCTACCGCTCTTCCCAAACCTGCTCACCAGTGGTCCCCGCACAATTTCAAAATCAAAATTTCGAAGCCGCAAACTCGGGGCTTTAAGTTTAGCATTTGATGCGAAGCTTCGTTGGGATATTCCAGCGCACCACGTATTTGTCGGTGAGCCGTGTGCGGTTTTGCTAAATTTATCTTCTTCAAAGCCGCTTGCCGCGACGAGCGGCTTTGAGCGCCTTTGAGCGACACGCCATTCCTCCTGTGAGCGCCTTCCGCCTGAGCGCCTTCCGCCTGAGCGCCTTCCGCCTGAGCGCCTTCCGCCTGAGCACCTTCCGCCTGAGCGCCTTCCGCCTATGAGCGCCTTCCACCTGAGCGCCTTCCGCCTGTGAGCGCTTCGGGCACTGCAGATCCGGCCCGTCGTGCTTCCCTCGTCCGCCCGGCCTTTCCGCCTACACCTTTCCGCCTGTTCCTGTCCGCCCTCACCGTTCCGCCTGTCCCTTACTGCCTACACCCGTCGTGTGTGCTGCGTAGGCCTTTCGCATTCACATCTGAATTTACGTTTGACCTTTGAAAGTTCCATTCCGCCAATAGGATCGCGCCATGTGGCAGCGCCGCTCCGCCACTATCATCAGCACACGTGTCTGCTCGCTATCTCGTCTCTCCGTCCCGCGGCCACCTCCTTCCCACCCTGCCACGTCACACAATGCCACGTCATTCCCATCCGTGCCTTTGGACGCGAATCCGCTTCTTGCCACTCAATCAAGCCACTACCACGCTGCCACGTGTACAGACGCATCGACAAGCGCCAGCTCAGCATGCGGCCCCGCTGCGTTCAGTGCCGCCCACAGCAAGTCAAGCGGGTCAACGCCGGTCAATGTGAGCCAAGTCAGCAGCAGTCCTTCCGCACTCTCACTGACACGTGGATTCAACACGCTTGTACCACGTCATCATGCGATACAGCAAATCTCCACCATCAGCAGACCGCACATGCGATCAACCAATAGCATGCTGACCAAAATATCTCCCGCGACTTCTGCAGCACTCCAGTCATCCCCCTCCCTCTCTTCCCCAGCCAGTGTAATCCGCACGCTCCAAACCTCCTCCGCCACGTCAGCACCCTCAGCCACGTCCCCCGCAGCGAGCCCAGCCGCCACCCCAGCAGCAGCATCCAGCACCCCTACCTCATCCCCTTCCGCCACGTCAGCACCCGCCACGTCAGGCGAGCACGCGCTAGTGGCGGGGGGAGTGGCAGCGGAGAGGGTGGTGGGGGGGTGGCTGATGGGGTGTGCGGCGTGGGTGTGGGCGCTGGTGGTGCTGGGGGGCGTGACGCGCCTCACGCGCTCAGGGCTCTCAATGACTGACTGGAAGTTCGGAGGAGAGCAGGCGCCCAGAAACGAAGAGGAGTGGGCGGGCGAGTTTGACAAATACCGCCAGTCTCCAGAGTTTAAACGGTAAGGGCGTGGGTGTGGGCGCTGGTGCTGCTGGTGCTGTTGGTGCTGGTGCTGGTGGTGATGGTGGTGGTGGTGCTGGTGGTGCTGGGGGGAGTGACGCGCCTCACGCGCTCAGGCCTCTCCATGACTGACACGGACCGCAAATCGCCTGAATCTAAACGGCCATTGTGGTACTGTTGGCGGCGCTGCTGCTGCTGCTGCTGCTGCTGCTGCTGCTGCTGCTGCAGTGGCTGCGTGCGCGTGGGTGCAGTGAACAGCAGCAAAAGAAAGCATGGCTATTTGTCGCCAGGATCGGATTCGGGATGTTTTGTTGCCTCGGTTTGCCTATTCGTACGCTCATCGCATGTGGCGGAATGTTCCTTGACAGCCCTGGCCCTCACATTCGTTGCTATTCTGCTCTCCTCCTTCCATTTGCATTCCCACAGGGTGAACAGCAGCATGACAGTGGATGAGTTCAAGTTCATCTACTGGATGGAGTATGCTCACCGCATGTGGGGGGGGGCGCTCGGCCTGCTCTTCTCAACCTTCTCAACCCCTCTTAACCCACTAAACAACATCAAATTACTCCTTTTATTCCTCATATTCCCACAGGGTCAACAGCAGCATGACTGTCGATGAGTTCAAGTTCATTTACTGGATGGAGTACGGTCACCGCATGTGGGGCCGGGCGCTCGGGCTGCTATTCCTCCTCCCCGCCGCTTACTTTGCCGCACGTGGCCGCATCAAGTCGAAGCTCGCCGCCCGCTGCGCCGTGCTGTTTGGCCTGGGCGGGGCGCAGGGGCTGATCGGCTGGTGGATGGTGAAATCGGGGCTGGAGGTGAGGGGAGATGATGAGGTGGGGAGAGATGAGGAGGTGAGGTGGGGAGGTGAGGAGGTGAGGTGGGGAGGTGGGGAGTTTAGGCCACTTGAGGGGGCGGGTTGGCTGGTGGATGGTGAAATCAGGGCTGGAGGGGAGATGGGTGGGATGGGGAAGGTGAGATGAGCTGAAGAGGAGAGGAGTTTAGGCGAGGTGAGTGGGCGTGGTCAGGCGGGCTGATCGGCTGGTGGATGGTGAAATCAGGGCTCCAAGACTTATTCCTTCTTCTTTCCCCTCGTCCCATCCCAACCCACCCTCTTTTCACCCTCTCCACTTCCCCTGCACATCAGGAACCCGCCAATCCGCACACCGTGCCACGAGTCAGCCTTTACCGCCTGCCAATGCCGTCCCATACTCTCATCTCCTCCTTCACACCCACACACCTCCACCACACCAGGAGCCCGCCAATCCGCACGCCGTGCCACGAGTCAGCCCTTACCGCCTGGCTGCTCACCTGACATCCGCGTTTGTCATCTTCTCAGGTGGGTCTGCATCGACTGTCGTCTTCTCTCTAGTGAATTTCTTGCAATCTGCCAGCTGCCTTGCCTCCTATCAACATGCGATGCCCTTGGTACATGCACGGCTTTGAACCTACTTCTCATCTCTCCCTATCACACTCCCCTCTCCCTTTCTCACTCGCCTCTCCTTGCACATCGTCGCAAGCACACAAGCAGTGTATCATTTAGATGTAGATATGCAGGGTGTGTCATAACTCGTTGCCCTCTGCCAAGTCCTCTCCACTTCTCTTCGCTCCGCACACTCTACCCCGCATTCTCCTCCCATCACGTCTCCCCTCCTCTCCCCCCCAGGCATAGAATGGACCCCGTCCCCCGTGTTGAACCTCCTCTTCCCCACCCCCAGCTGACTTTTGAGTCGACTCAAAATCCCCCCCGTCTCTCTCCTCTCTCCTCTTTCCTCTCCCCTCTCCTCTCTATTCTCGTCCCTCTCTCCCGCAGGCATATTCTGGACGGCGTTGAACGTCCTCTTCCCCACGCCGCCCGCATCAACGCCCGCTCAGCTGCGTGTTTTTGAGAACTCTCCCCTCTCTCCTCTCTTCTCTCCCCTCTCCTTTCCCCCGCAGGCATATTCTGGACGGCGTTGAACGTCCTCTTCCCCACCGCGCCCGCATCAACCCCCGCTCAGCTGCTAGCAGCAGCAAAGCTGCGCCCGCTGGTGCACCCAGTGGCAATGCTTCTCGGTGTCACTGCCTTCTCCGGGGCGTTTGTTGCTGGCAACGATGCTGTGAGTGTGCCAGGTTGCATGCAGCAAGTGCAGCAAGTGCAGCAAGTGCTCCTAGTGCAAACAGCAACCAAGCAGTGCCGCTGGCTCTCGTTTCAGTCCACTCAAAATTCCACTCAAAAACTCACTTAAAGATCGACTCAGTAGTCAGCTGCGCCCGCTGGTGCACCCTGTGGTGATGCTTCTCGCTGTCACTGCCTTCTCCGGGGCGTTTGTTGCTGGCAACGATGCTGTGAGTGTGCCAGGTTGCATGCAGCAAGTGCAGCAAGTGCTCCTAGTGCAAACAGCAACCAAGCAGTGCCGCTGGCTCTCGTTTCAGTCCACTCAAAATTCCACTCAAAAACTCACTTAAAGATCGACTCAGTAGTCAGCTGCGCCCGCTGGTGCACCCTGTGGTGATGCTTCTCGCTGTCACTGCCTTCTCCGGGGCGTTTGTTGCTGGCAACGATGCTGTGAGTGTGCCAGGTTGCATGCAGCAAGTGCAGCAAGTGCTCCTAGTGCAAACAGCAACCAAGCAGTGCCGCTGGCTCTCGTTTCAGTCCACTCAAAATTCCACTCAAAAACTCACTTAAAGATCGACTCAGTAGTCAGCTGCGCCCGCTGGTGCACCCTGTGGTTATGCTTCTCGCTGTCACTGCCTTCTCCGGGGCGTTTGTTGCTGGCAACGATGCTGTGAGTGTGCCAGGTTGCATGCAGCAAGTGCAGCAAGTGCAGCAAGTGCTCCTAGTGCAAACAGCAACCAAGCAGTGCCGCTGGCTCTCGTTTCAGTCCACTCAAAATTCCACTCAAAAACTCACTTAAAGATCGACTCAGTAGTCAGCTGCGCCCGCTGGTGCACCCTGTGGTGATGCTTCTCGCTGTCACTGCCTTCTCCGGGGCGTTTGTTGCTGGCAACGATGCTGTGAGTGTGCCAGGTTGCATGCAGCAAGTGCTCCTAGTGGAAGCAACACCCAAGCAGTGCCGCTCGTGCTCGTTTCATTCCACTCGAAATTCCACTAGATGATTCACTTAAAGCTCGACTCAGAAGTCAGGTGCAGGCAGCATTACGGCTGCGGCCGCTGCTGCACCCAGTGGCCATGCTACTGGGCGTCACTGCCTTCTCCGGTGCCTTTGTCGCTGGCAACGACGCTGTGAGTGCGCTTCGTTGCGTCCGTGCCGCAAGTGCTCCTGGTGCTGCAGACAGGCAGCACCCAGGCAGTGGCATGGCAACTCGCCTTCCGTTCACCCAAAGATCCACTCAGAACCCACCCTGAAGCGCTATGCATCTTCGTGCGTGCATCTGCACGCACAGTGATGCCACGGACGGATGGCAGTTGAAATCAGTTCCAAGTGTCTGCACCTCGTCCTCACCCGTGCCTCTCCCACGCTTTCCCCTCCCCCCGCCTCCACGAACACCAGGGCCGCGCGTTCAACACGTTTCCCCTAATGGTAGACCACTGGGTGCCGCCAGAGACTCGTGGAAACAGCTTTCGAGGTCACTAGTACACCACACCTTGCTCGTGCCATCCACTCCTCCCCTTCCCCTCCCCTTCCCGCCCACCAGGGCCGTGCATTCAACACGTTTCCCCACATGGGCGACCACTGGGTGCCGCCAGAGATACTGGAGATGACTCCGCTGCACCGCAACTTCTTTGAAAACACCGCCACCGTGCAGGTGCGTGCTTCCTTGGGTCGGCGGGAGTTTGGATAAGTGCTAGTTCAGTCCATGGACATGCAGGTGTGTGTGTGTGTGCGTGGGTGCGTGCGTGCGTGGGTGCGTGCGTGGGTGCGTGCGTGGGTGCGTGCGTGGGTGCTATTGCCCACACCACAGCATGCCGCTGGAGGTACTGGAGATGACTTCGCTGCACCGCAACTTGTTTGACAACACCGCCACGGTGCAGGTGAGGGCAGGCTTGCTTGGGTCGGTGGATGTGTTGGTCCGTGCTAGTTCGGTCCATGGACGTGCAGTGTGTGTGTGCATGGGTGCGTGGATGGGTGGTTGCTGTCCCCCACACCACTGGGTGCCGCCAGAGATACTGGAGATTGGCTCCTCTGCACCGAAACTTGTTTGACAACACCGCCACCGTGCAGGTGCGTTGATGCTAGCATGGGTGGGTGGGTGGGTGCTGTGTGAGTTGGTACCCAGATACCCACACCACGATCACCACCGTGCAGGTTGAGCTGCTCAGCAAAAAGGAGAAGTTCTTTCGGCTTCACCACCGTGCATGTTAGGCATGCAGGCTGGGCTTTTAGAAATGTTAGGCATGCAGGCTGGGCTCTTAGAAATGTTAGGCATGCAGGCTGGGCTTTTAGAAATGTTAGGCATGCAGGCTGGGCTTTTAGAAATGTTAGGCATGCAGGCTGGGCTTTTAGAAATGTTAGGCATGCAGGCTGGGCTTTTAGAAATGTTAGGCATGCAGGCTGGGCTTTTAGAAATGTTAGGCATGCAGGCTGGGCTTTTAGAAATGTTAGGCATGCAGGCTGGGCTTTTAGAAATGTTAGGCATGCAGGCTGGGCTTTTAGAAATGTTAGGCATGCAGGCTGGGCTTTTAGAAATGTTAGGCATGCAGGCTGGGCTTTTAGAAATGTTAGGCATGCAGGCTGGGCTTTTAGAAATGTTAGGCATGCAGGCTGGGCTTTTAGAAATGTTAGGCATGCAGGCTGGGCTTTTAGAAATGTTAGGCATGCAGGCTGGGCTTTTAGAAATGTTAGGCATGCAGGCTGGGCTTTTAGAAATGTTAGGCATGCAGGCTGGGCTTTTAGAAATGTTAGGCATGCAGGCTGGGCTTTTAGAAATGTTAGGCATGCAGGCTGGGCTTTTAGAAATGATAGGCATGCAGGCTGGGCTTTTAGAAATGATAGGCATGTAGAAAATATTGAAGCTTTCCTTTCCAGCGCGTGTGGAATGGAGTTTCCCCCTCAAAATATCTCAGGGGCGTCCTGTAATATATTGCATCTTCTTTCCAACATCTCGCACCATGAAGTATCAGCACCAGCCACTGGCTACGTGCCACTGGCTACGTGCCACTGGCTACGTGCCACTGGCTACGTGCCACTGGCTACGTGCCACTGGCTACGTGCCACTGGCTACGTGCCACTGGCTGACCTTATTGACCCCTCCTGTTGTTAAGGTTGCTTCTCACTTTGCCCCTCATTTTGCCCCTCACCTTGCCCCTCACCTTGCCCCTCACCTTGCCCCTCACCTTGTCCCCATCATCCCTCTCCAGTTCCAGCACAGGGTACTCGCTATAAGCACACTCGCTGCAGTGACAGGCATGTGGTACTCGGCGCGCAAGCTGCCTCTCCACCCGCGCTCCGCCCTGCTGCTCAACACGGCCCTCGGCATCACGGCGCTGCAGGTAAGGACGGTTGGGAATGGGTTCTGGGATCGTGCATGCTATAGGGTATCCCCCTCTCCACCCGCGCTCCGCCCTGCTGCTCACCACCGCCCTGGCCATCACAGCACTGCAGGTAGGGCTACAGGGAGCGATCATTATCTACCCTTCTATGTGCCTATGTCCCTCACACCCTGCAGAGCACACCCAGCAAGGACTTGCCTGACACTCTCTTGTCACACTTCCTTTCATTGTCCCTCTCCGTCATTCCCCATCAGGTCACGCTGGGCATATCAGCGCTGCTCACCTACGTGCCTGTGTCGCTGGGCTCAGCACATCAAGCAGGCGCGCTCACTCTCTTTGCCGCCATGCTTGCTCTCATGCACTCACTACGGCGCCCAAATGCCGCCGCCTCCGCTATAGCCGTGCGTGCTGCTACAGCAGCTGCCTCTAAATCCGCTTAATTTCTGTGGTCCTGATTTCCTGGAACGTAGATTTAGACTTTCTTGGTGCAGCTCCTTGGAATGTGGTTTTAGGGTTGTGTTCCTAGACATCTGGGTGTAGAAACAAGATTCAGGTCGATAGGTAGACGAACATGATGCCACTTTCAGATATGACCTTTCCCAGCATTATGATGATATTTGTTCAAGTTGTGATTATTCTTCCAATTCCTACCTGCTGTCACCTGTTCAACAGTTACGGTAGTTGCTGCAATTTCGCTACTTTTAGCACTCGTAAGATATCTGAACTCGTTTCTTGCACTGTAGGCACACTTCAGCGATGCATCCGTAGCGGCTCGTGTCAGCTGGTTAGGCCTACATTTTCGCCCCGAACCACTCCCGCGTCGCAAACCGCACTTTTCGCCAATCGCCATCCTCCCGAACCTCTCTAGCCCGAAGTCCTCGCCTAGCTCGATTCCACCTATTTTAGCCTCGTTCGTGTTTCATTCAGTAGCTTCTTCCATACAGTACACTCTTGCAGCTTTCAGTTTGCCCGTCAGTACAAGTGCCCACCCACTCCAAGTCGTCCCCAGTCCATTCAAACTCTCTCTATGGCCCAGCGCACCGCCTGTCGCGCCGCACGCTGCTAGTCGCTCGCAACACAGTTCTTCGAGTTTCTCGAAGCGTTTTCAATTTCGTCGGTCGTTTGAGGCATCGTACCGGCCGCTGCATAGCGAACGACCGTTGGTGCATCAAATCGACAGAATTCGTAACGTCTAAGCGCGGGAGCAGGGCGGCTCTTGAGCTTCGATACAGCCGCACCTTCTCCTGCCGCTGTTCCGTCAGGCTACCGATTCGAGTTTCAATTCGACCCGAAAGTCGCCTTTGCTTTCGCAAGGCGCCAGAATTTCCAATCCTCCGCCAGCTTCCGTTGTTGTCGGCGCGGCCGACTCAATGGCGCGTACGTGACGTCTGGTGACGCTTCACGTCCAATCGGCCGCTGCTGCTGTGGCGTTTCGCGTCGCCACTCGTGTTCCGAGGAGAAGCAGCCGGCGCATCAGCAGCTGCAGCGGGTGCAGAGGTGGCGCGGCGAGTAGCGTGCGACGTGGGTTCCGCAGTAGCGACATAACGACGTAGCGAGGTGGTGTAACGTGTTCGCATGAGAGATTGCGACATATAGGAGCATCGATCGAGGTGGCAGTGAGGGCCGGCATGGGCGCATCAGGCAGTAAGGCTACAAGTGTGGCTCTTGACTCGCATCAAAGCCCTCCAACGCCTGTGCCTCCTGCGCCTAGTGCTGCTGATGGTCGTGTTGGAATAGCAGCAGCACCACCAACAACACCATCAGCAGTAGCAGCACCAGCGGCAGCAGAGGCAGCAGCAGCGGCAGATGCAGCAGCGGTGGCAGCAGCAGCGCGGGAGCAGCGGTTGCGGGCAGCGGAGTTGGAGGCGAGGGCGCGCGTGCTGAGCAGCAAGGTGCGGTGTGTGGAGTGCGGGCACCAGAGCATCGAAGAATCCAATGCTGACGTGGCCGTCTTTATGCGCAAGGTAGGTGCTCTTAACGAGTGTGCTTATAATGCAGCCGTCAGGTCCTAGCAGCGGAGCTGGAGGCGAGGCTGCGGGTGCTGAGCAGCAAGGTGTGATGTGTGGAGTGCGGCCACCAGAGCATTGAGGAATCCAACGCTGACGTGGCCATTTTCATGCGCAAGGTGCGTGCTCTTAACGAATGTGCTTACATAGTGATTAAATAGCAGGGTTCTGGCAGTGGAGTGGGGGTGGAGCGAATGCAGGAGGAGTGAGCAGAAATATGAAGAGGTGAGGTGATGCGACTTACGAGTCGACTACGAAGATCAACCAGTGAGACGCAACAGAACGCAAAGATGAGGCGCATGTGTGGAGTGTGCTGCTCACGTGGTGGTGATGGGTGTGTGTGGGGGTGAGGGAGGTGTGTGGGGGTGAGGGGGGTGTGTGGGGGTGAGGGAGGTGTGTGGGGGTGAGGGAGGTGTGTGGGGGTGAGGGAGGTGTGTGTGATGACGTGCCAAATATGCGGCCAGTTGCACCATCGCTATCAGCTCCAACAGTCAAATATCTTCCTTGCTTAACGATGTGAATCGCATAACGTGCTGTCTCGAGTGCTTGAGGTGTGAGCAATGAAGCATCAGAGCCGGGCCGATGAATGACATACGGGGAAGGGAAAGCATGGGATCATGCACAAAGATGCCAGCATTTCATGCATATGCCCGTACGCACACTCACACGTGCACATGCACCTGGACAGTCAGTCATGCACCCCTGCGCGGCACACATCCCATCCCATCAGATGATTCGGGACGAGCTGAGGGCGGGGCGGCAGGAGGGGGAGATACTGGAGGCCCTAAAGGGCGAGTATGGCGATTCCGTAGTCTACTCACCGCCCTTCCACGGCGCCTCTGCTGCTCTATGGCTCACGCCGGTGAGTTAGGATGGTGCTGCAGAATGCGGTGCAATGCGGTGGGATCCGGTGAGGTCTCAGATTCTCTCAAGAACAGGTCTGGCTTTCTGGTGCTCTTGCTGCTCGGTAAGTCTGCGATCGTTCCAGTGAGAAACGGTGTGCTGATGCGTGTGCATTGAGGGCAGACTGGAGGAATGAGATGCATTACCATGCCTGCTGCTGGGGCGGGGCAGCCATAACTGCGACTAGTGCCCGTGGTACAAATCGCCACCCAACCATGAACATGTAACAGCTTTTGAGGCGCCTCAGAATTTCGACTTTTGAGGCGCCTCGAAAATTACACCCAGCTATGAGCATGGAAAACAGTTCTGCCACCTGTGGGATGTCTGTGCGATGTGTCATTCTGCCACTGTCCTTCCTCCCTCCCCTCCCCTCCGCTCCACCTGCCCCTTTCATTGCTACCTCCACCAGGTTTTTGTGTTCGCAGCAGCAGCCGCATCCGCTGTGCGTCGCAGACCAGTGGCAGCAGGCACAGCAGCGCACTCAGCTGCCCGCCATGCCCATGCCCACGCGATGCCGCGCAGAGCAGTGCGACCCAAGCAGGTATGCTTCAGTGCTTCGAGAACACTCATGTCGTGTCTTGACTGACCGCTACCCCAGCAGCCACGGCAGCCGCAGCAGCACACTCAGCTGCCCGCCCTGTCCACTCCATGCCGCGCAGAGCAGTGCGGTCCAAGCAGGTATGCCACGGTGTTCAAAGAACACTCACGTCGTGTCTTGACTGACCGCTACCAAGCAGCCACTGCTGGTATGGCAGCACACTCTGCTGCCCGCCATGTCCACTCCATGCCGCGCAGTGCAGTGCGACCCAAGCAGGTATGCCATGACCTTTACATCCATGCCATGGCAATGTGTGCATGCTCCATTGTTGAGAGTGTGCACCAAATCCCAAGCTCTGTCGCATGCTGCCATTTTTCCCCGCCCATTGTGCTACAACCAGTGTAATTTTGTAACACGTGGTGCCATCTTCTGGTCAAACCCATTGGTCCTGTGACATTACTGGCTTTTAACTTCCAACATCTTCCTTCTGTGTGTGCAGTCACACCGATGACACGAGCACTACACCCACCTACTCATAGACATGAACGCCGGTCCGGTTGCGGCGGATGGGAACAAAGGCATGCAAGCCAAGGCATTGCCTGCATCACAGTGCGTCTATTTTTTAGGCGCCTCAATAATAGGCATGCAAGCCAAGGCACTACTTGCATCCGAGCAATCCATGCAGCTGCATGTGATGTGAACCATGGCTACTGGGCAGTGAGGCTGCTGCTGCCCCCTGCATCTCATGAGTTGCTCGTGTGTGAATGTCTGGCTGGTGGTGGGTAGGACAAGAGCAGCATTGTGAAGTCGCTGCTTAACTGCGTTGCAGTATTCGCTTATTCTCAGTGCAATTACATTCGCTACCGTATTGCAACCAGTAGAAACAACACAACTCATGTCCAACCCTCTAAACATATCCCTTGTCCTGCTTCCTGTACACGTATCAATACAATCAATTAGCCCCCTCATTGGATGTGCTGGCGTGCAATCAATCAATCCCCTCATTCACCAACACTCCACTCCACACTCTTTCACCACCACGGCACAACATCCATCATTAGCCTCTGCCTCCCATCCACAAACCGTCCGGTCCCTCCCTTGACATACCCCTCTGCTCAACACACTACTTCCATCCCCTGCCAAAGCAGCCCTGCCCTCTCCCCTCTGCCGTCTTCCCCTTTTCCCTCCTCCCCTTTGCCATCCTCCCCTTTGCCCTCCTCCCCTTTTCCCTCCTCCCCTTTGCCGTCCTCCCCTTTTCCCTCCTCCCCTTTTCCCTCCTCCCCTTTTCCCTCCTCCCCTTTTCCCTCCTCCCCTTTTCCCTCCTCCCCTTTTCCCTCCTCCCCTTTTCCCTCCTCCCCTTTGCTCTCCTCCCCTTTGCCATCCAACCCCTTCCCCCTCCGTCTCCCTTCCCCCCCTGCACCTCCTGAGCCTTCCTGCGCGCTCTCTTATGCTTCCACCGGCACCACTGTAACACCCTTCTCTCCTGCTGCTGGTGTTGCATACAACACGCCCTCCTCTTTCACGCCGGGCTCCCCTTCTCCGCGTGCTTCCCCATGTGCTTCTCCATACACCGCCACAGCACCCTCCCCGCCTGTACCCTCCCCGCCTGTACCCTCCCCGCCTGTACCCTCCCCGCCTGTACCCTCCCCGCCTGTACCCTCCCCGCCTGTACCCTCCCCGCCTGTACCCTCCCCGCCTGTACCCTCCCCGCCTGTACCCTCCCCGCCTGTACCCTCCCCGCCTGTACCCTCCCCGCCTGTACCCTCCCCGCCTGTACCCTCCCCGCCTGTACCCTCCCCTCCTGTACCCTCCCCGCCTGTACCCTCCCCTCCTGCTGTTGATGCTGCATGGATGCTCCTTCCTCCCAGACTCCTCCCTCACGCCGTGCCCCCCTTCTCCGCCTGTTTCCCCATTTGGTTCTCAACAGCACTCAGCCCGCCGTGCGCTGCAGCACACACCGCCACACCCTCCCTGCCTCCTCCCTCTTCAGACACAGGCACCTGGTCACCTGGAGAGAGAGGGAGAGGGGGAGAGAGAGAGAGAGCGAAAGCGAGGAAGCGAGTGAGAGATAGAGGCACCACCATGCGCTGCAGCACACACCGCCACACCCTCCCTGCCTCCTCCCTCTTCAGACACAGGCACCCTGTCACCTGGAGTGAGAGGGAGCGAGCGAGAGATGGGTAGAGGGGGGGAAGAGAGGGGTAGAGGGCGGGAAAGGAGGGGTAAAGGGCGGGAAGAGAGGGGTGGAGGGAGGAAAGAGCGGAGTAGAGGGCAGGAAGAGAGGGGTAGAGGGCGGGAAGAGAGGTTGAGTCGTGACTACTTCTCAAACCTCCACATGGTTCGTCCGCCATCGCCCCATCAGCGCCTCTCTATGTACCTCTTCCCTTGCCCCTCCATGTAAGTCTGATATCAAACGGGCTGTTGTAGAAAGCTACTGTAAACATTGTCCAGTCTCAACGCGCCTCAGCCCCCCACCCCACGCCTCACCCCCCCATGCCTCAACCCCCCATGCCTCACCCCCCCAGGCCTCACCCCCGCAGGCCTCACCCCCCCAGGCCTCACCCCCCCAGGCCTCACCCCCCCAGGCCTCACCCCCCCATGCCTCACCCCACCCCGATTTTCTCCTCCACGCCTCACTACCGCACACCTCACCTGTCATGTCCATGGCCGTGTGCAGCTGGGCTTGCAGTCATCCCCCTCGCCCCCCTCACCTCACCCCCCAATGCCTCACTACCGCACACCTCACCTGTCATGTCCATGGCCGTGTGTAGCTGGGCTTGCAGTCATCCCCCTCGCCCCCCTCACCTCACCCCCCAATGCCTCACTACCGCACACCTCACCTGTCATGTCCATGGCCGTGTGCAGCTGCGCTTGCAGTCGTTCGTGCGAGCCCAGCAGCTCTGCAATCCGTGACGGGCGGATGCAGAGAGGACGGTGTGGAGGGGAGAGAAAACGGAGGGAGGAAATGAGACCAAGGCTTTCAGAGAAGAACGAAATCAGGAAGTCAACACCCATGCATGCGCGCACCAGTGCAACCATGCATCCATGGACCCACGCACGCACGCACCGCACCACCTACCATTGAGGTCAGCCCGCTTCATCTGCTGCCGCACCTGAATCTGCCCCTCAGGGCACGGGGCATCTCAGTTCAAATGCTGTTCCACACATGAACGTCCAAGAGTACAGTAACGCACCACTTTAAACCGTTCTAAACAGTTTTAACGCTTCCTAGCGAAGTGGTTTCTTGAACAGCTTGTTCCAAAAGCCATCTTGAATCGAGATGATCCGCACCCTCACTGCTCATGGCTGTCTGCTGCTGCTGCTGCTGCAGCAGCAGCAGCTTTGGTCACTCCCTTATGCACCCATGTATCCACACATGCAAACATACGCCATGAGCTTATGCACACATGCCAACATCCACAAGCACTCACCCACCACTGTGGTCGCCTCGCATCATCTTCTGCAGTGCCTTCAGCTGCCCCTCACTGCTCACTGCCGCCTGCTTCTTGCTTCACTTTTGACCGTTCCCTCATGCACCCATACATGCACACATCACCCATGCACCCATGCACCCATGCACCCATGCACACATCACCCACCACTGTGGTCGCCTCGCATCATCTGCTGCAACTGCTTCAGCTGCCCCTCACTGCCCAGTGCTGCCTGCTGCTGTCGCTGCTGCCGCCTCATCGCTCGCAGCGCTGCTCTCTTCTGAAAAGGGGAAAGGGGGGCACACGTGGGTGGGGAAGGGTGGGGCACACACGGGTGGGAAAGGGCGATAGGGACAGGTGAAGAACGGAGGAAACGAGTGAAAGGGAAGGGAACGAAATGAGTGTGCAGAAGAGGGAGAAACTTAACGTAGACAAAAAGTGAGAAAGGTGAGAGATAAGAAGAGAGGAAATGAGTGAGATGAAAAGGGAAAGGAAGAGAAATAGGAAGGCGAAACAGAGCAGCTTGTGTTGGGGAGAAGGCGGGTAGTGGTTTATACATGTATAAAAAATGAACAGGGATAGAAGAGGGGGGGAGTGAAGTGAATGAGCAGAAGTGCAAGGAGGGAGGCACGCATAACAGTCAGTAAAGAAAGCAACAGCACATGTGGATAACGCTCTGCACCTTTGCCAGCGTGGCATTGAGCTCTGCCAGCTCAGCATCAAGAGCATCTGCTTCAGCCGCCAGGTCATCACCCCCCCCTGCTCCAACTTCACTGCCAGCTGGCGCAGCTACCCTCTGTTCCCCATCCAACGTGGCGAGGTGTGCTTGTAGCGAGGGGGGCAGGGCGAAGGCAGTGGCGAGGGCGCGGGTCTTGAAGGCCTCCATGTGCTCCTCTATGCGCTGCTCTACGAGGTGGTATGCCTCGTCCAGGTCCTGATGCATGCAAGGGAGAAAGATGGGAGATACAAGGAACAAGACGAAGAGAAAGCAGTCATTCAGTGAGTCGGCCTTGACGGCCTCCATGTGCTCCATCTGCTCCACCAGATGGTATGCCTCGTCCAGGTCTTGATGTGTGCACGGGGATGGAAGGATGGGGAGAGTTTGAAGAGGGGGGATATATATACAGAGCATATACACATATATGTATTTATACATCTGGACACATGTATATATATGTGCATATAACATATATGTATAGATTGTACCAGAGGGCCTTAGAAGAAAAAATCAATGACTGTCCGTCCATGTGTCAGCCAGTCAGTCAGTCAGTCAGTCAGTGCGTCAGTCTCACGGTCTCACCTGCTGCAGCTTCGACTTTCCCCCCTCAGGGCACTTCTCCATGATGCAGCTGTGGTCGTGTGCATGCCATGCCACGTCACATCACGTCATGCCACGTCACGCAATGTCATGCCACGCCACGCCATGCCGAACCATGTTCCGGCACGCCAAAAGGCAAATCACATAACCAAAAGATAAGGCAGATGGCAACGGAAAGCATCAATACATGTAGATTGTGAGTGAGAGGGGAGGGCGAAAAGGCAAAGAGTGCACAACTTGGCACAGAAGGACGATAAGGTGACTTAATGCAAATGCAATGTCTAGAGGGGTTTAAATGAATGGTGGAAAGAGGGAAAAACTGAAGAAACTGAACTAAAAGGAAAAAAACAAAACAAACGCCACGACTTGTGTGCATAGCTCCACATCCACTTTTCCAACATCCCTTCTTATCCCACCCACTGCCAATCACTGCCAACCATTCTCCGCCGCCCGATCTCTGCCTCCCACTCTCCACCATACAATCTCTCCCCCCACTGTCGACAGCTCACCGCTCACCGCTCACCGCTCACCGCTCACAGCTCACCGCTCACCTCCTCAGCTCCTCGATTCCGTCCAGCCACGTCTCGTGCACCTGGTGATCCGCGCACGACCAGAGCAGCAGGGGGGGTGGCGGACCAGGGGGGCGGGGAAGCAGGGGGGACGGGGGAGAGGGGGAAATGGGGGAGCAGGAGGGCCGGGAAAGAGCCAGGAATGGGGGAGCAGGGGGAGCGGGGGAGCAGGGGGGGCGGGAGAGAGCCGGGAGTGGGGGAGCAGGGGGAGCGGGGGAGCAGGGGGGGCGGGAGAGATGGGAGAACGGGGGAGCAGGGGGGACGGGGGAGCAGGGGAAACGGGGGAGCAGGGGGACCGGAGGGAAAGAAGAAGAGACAAGAGACGAAGATTTTGTGACTGTCGCACTCAAATAGTCCGGACGTTTCAAAACTAGACCCCACAGGGCCCCGCATTCAGAGCACCTAGACACTCCAACCCCGACTGCCTCCGCGCTTCCCTTCCCAACAAGCAGATACCGAATGCCGGTGGGAGCAGTGGGGAGTGGCGGTGGGAGTGGTGATAGGGAGTGGGGTGGGGACACGATGCTGAACCCGTACGGCAACCGCGGTGACTGACGTGGAGGGTATTCATTGGACGCAGTCATGCAGGCAAAGACCGTCAGCCCACTCAGGATGCCCTCGACAAAAAAACTCAATTAGTCTGAGGACGTCTATCTGGAAACGAAACGTGGCGAGATGCTATATGGAAACAAAACGACAATGATCGTAGGTTTCGTACGGCGTTGATGACGTCATCAAGGATCGCCGATGGTGGATCGTGCAACCCCAAGGCTCGCCAGCTATCGTCCAGCGACGTCGCCGCCATGTGCGACGCGGATTCTGCGACTCGCTTGAAACGCTCAGCGAAACCTCCAACGACGAAGCACCAGGCGGATGTCCCGGCAGGCGCTATCCGCGATAGAATAACTCTAGCTACTAGGGACGGCGTGAGACATCTATGACATCTGTGGCATTAGGGAAAATCGCTAGTGAGGGAGACGAAGGAATCGCGAAAATAGTTCACAGCTCGCGGAAATGCAACATCGAAGCGGTGATTATAGCGTGTCCAGAGGGAAGGTTACAAAACTCAAACAACAAAGGATCTTGTCATCCGAGTATACAAAATTGCCATAAACTGCAAAACAGTTGAATCTCGGCTTGCGACACAGGTTCGATGTGTTAGGGGAATTTTAGGTTTGGTTCCAAACCAGAT
This sequence comes from Closterium sp. Naga37s-1, assembly GCA_947471745.1. Classification (NCBI taxonomy): domain Eukaryota; kingdom Viridiplantae; phylum Streptophyta; class Zygnematophyceae; order Desmidiales; family Closteriaceae; genus Closterium; species Closterium sp. Naga37s-1. Next base: position 3,126,893 of record CANJKZ010000149.1, on the reverse strand, counting down.
TTTCAAGCTTAGAAGGTTGGGGGGGGGGGGCGGGAATTTGCGGTCACTTCGCACCCCTCGTTTCACCCCTCTATGGATCTTACACCTCGCCAACCAATCAGAGCCAAGTGTCAACGATCATTGGAAAAAAACTTGTAGTACGTGAGACCCTGGCACATTTTGCAATATCGGCCAAGCTTGAAAGTATATCGAACCTCGCTTTACATGCGCCTCCTTCTGACAGCTCCAAACACTGAGGAATCAGGGTACTACGGTGTGGCGGTGACCGCATTTTCTGCAAGCACCAGACCAATCAGACTGGCCACGGTTCTTTTGGACGAAATCGACGGCTAAGGTTCAATCTCTCATATCGACAAGTCTCCATCCCACCGTCAACCATTGCAGACGAGAGAATTGTTAACGGAGAAAATCGAGAAAGAAAGGACCGTACTAGTCCAATCGTCTACTGACCTTCCACATACACATCATCCCGAGTGAGCATTGCGAGCTTCCCGACCTATCGCGCATCCCCATCGATCATGACAAACACCAGTTAGGCCCCATTTTCGATCATGATCGAATCGCGCCGTCGATTTAGTTATGCACCGTATGTAGCATTGATAAAAAGGTGAAAGCATTTCTCGAGGGAGGCTGAGGCCGAATCAGCGCCGGCCGTTGAGAGATCTAGAACCAGCCAGGTTTTCCCGACCAGCACCTTGTCTCAAGTCCCCATAGGACTCTCCACAGCCTACACTCTCCTGTTCGCGCACCTCTCAATACTCGGCCTGCCTCTCGTCCTGTTACTACCTCCACCATGCGTTCCGTGCGTGTCCCGTGAAGCGCCTGACACCACACCATGCTCGATACATCGCGATCCCCGGCCTCATAAACGGTCCGTACGCGCGGCCGTTCCAGCCGCGCGCGCTGTGCCCGCCGTGCGCGCTGCGCGCGTATCGACGAGGTGGCGCGGAGCAGAGGGGCGCGCAGGGAGGCGCGAGAACGGGGAGGCGGCGAGCGGGAGGCGGCGAGCGCAGGGAGGCGGGTGGCGCGAAGCAGAGGCGCACGCAGGGAGGCGGGTCGCGCGCGCGATGCTGCCTGTGCATCTGCGGCTGCTGGCGGCGCTGGTGGAGACGATCGGCGCGCCCATCAAGCTCACCGTCGCCGCTGCTGCGGCGCATGACACGGGGTTCCGCGAGAAAGTCATTCTCCTCGCTCAGGTGTGATGCCAGGTGTGCGCGCAGGTGTGATCTCGGGTGTGCTCGCAGGTGTGCTTTCAGGTGTGATCTGAGGTGTGACTCCAGGTCTGCTCTCATCTCATGTATCCTCACGGATGTCTTCCCAGGTGTGCTCGCAGTGCGCTTTCAGGTGTGCTCTTAGGTGCTCTGGCTCGCTCTCTCAAGCTTGCACCCAAATGTGCATGAGTTTTGAAAGGGAATCGCTCAGGTGAGTATTCAGGTGTGTTATCAAGTGGTGAGCTCTCAGATACTTTGTCAGCTGGCACAGGCTTCCGGGAAGTCATTCTGTTTCTTCAGGTGCGCTCTCAGGTGTGTTTTCAGGAACGCAGCAGGTCCTCCGAGACATCCAAAGGAAGGGCTGTGGGGCATAACTGCCTCACCCCAATGTTTGAGTCGAGTCAAAATTCATTCGAAGGAAGGGTTTTGAGATATAACCGTCTCACCTCCCCATGCCTTCTCCTACCCTTTCATAAGCCTCGCCACACTCACGCACGCCCGCACACGCACCTGGGCGCGCGGTACTGTAACACCGCTCTCAACCCTGCCTTGTGCTTTTCTCTGTCCTTCCCTGTGTGTCTGCCCTCCTGTCTCTCACCTCATCCCAACAGACCTTCCATTGGATGAACGTGCATTTCCACAGGCGGCTGTACGCTCAAGCACTGTACCCCTCACCCCGTTGAACTGCTCTCAACCCCATGTTACTCCTTTCCCTCCTCTGCCTACATCCCTCCTCCATCCCAACAGGCCTTCCATCGGATGAACTTGAATCTCCACAGGCGGCTGGACGCACAGCACTTTCCTACTTACCCCGTAAAACCACTCTTACCCCATTCTACTCTTCTTCCTCCCCCCTTGATCTCTTTCCACCCCACCAGGCCTTTCACCGCATGAACGTGCGCCTGCACAGGCGGCTGGACACGCGGCAGCACGACAGGCATCACCGCCACCTGCCCATCCGGCCACTCAACGAGGAGGGGGCTGTGGACCTGGCGGCTCACCTGCTGGGGGAACTATTTGTCTTTGGGGTGAGATGAGGGAGGTGGGGTGGTGGGAGGAGAGGAACGGGTGTGTTCACAGGTGGGTGAGGGTGGGCACCGCCACCTGCCCATCCGGCCACTCAACGAGGAGGGGGCTGTTGACCTGGCGGCCCACCTGCTGGGGGAGCTCTTCGTCTTCGGGGTGAGGTGGGAGGTGGTGGGAGGAGAGGAGTGGGTGTGATCACACGTGGGGTGAGGGTGGGCACCGCCACGCCACCTGCCCATCCGGCCGCTCAACAATGAGGGGGCTGTTGACCTGGCCGCGCACCTGCTGGGGGAGCTCTTCATCTTCGGGGTGAGGTGGGAGGTGGTGAGGTGGTGAGGTGGTGAGGGGTGAGGCCAAGTGAACACCACCTAGGTGATGCCAAGAGAGGAGGTGTTGGTGTTCGGGTCTCGGTGATGCGAAGAAAGGTGCAGTCATGCTTGCCCACGTGATGCGAAGAAAGGTGCAGTCATGCTTGCCCACGTTCGTCACAATAGAAAAGAACCCGTTGCGGTCGTATGCCCACGCTGTGTCCCACCATCCGTCCTTCCCTTTTCGACACAACAGCAATGCTTGACGCGCGGGTTTGACCAGCGGATGCACCAACGATTCATGCCTGCAAGAGTATCTCTCTCCCCCTAGGGAGCCGTGACCAGCACAATTGTTGACGTGGCCAAGCATGCACGGTTGGACAAACCCTGGAAGGCAGCACAGAATGGCAGAGAAGGCCATCCAGCCTCTCTCCCAGCATCCCAGCATCCCAGCATCCCAGCATCCCAGCATCCCAGCATCCCAGCATCCCAGCATCCCAGCATCCCAGCATCCCAGCATCCCAGCATCCCAGCATCCCAGCATCCCAGCATCCCAGCATCCCACTCTCCCATCCCAACCTCTTCATTCCGTCCCTTCCCATCGCTCCAGATGGCAGAGGTGGGCAACAAGGGCCATGCGAGCAGGTCACCAACCTCTCTCCCAGAGTCCTGGCATTCCTCCTTGACATCTGGGCCTTCTGATTCATTCTCTCCCTCCCCCCAGATGGGCGGCAGCATCATAGTGGCGGAGGTGGGCAAGCAGGGCCATGCCAGCCGCTCCTCCCACAACCCGAGCATTCCTCCTTGACATTTGGCCTCTTGATTTGCTCCCTTTTTCTCCTCCAGATGGGCGGCAGTATCATAGTGGCGGAGGTGGCCAAGCAGGGGCGGGCAGAGGCCAGGAAGGAGGAGGCGCACAGAAGAGAGGTGCAGGTGAGCGCTGGGGAGGTGAGATCTGGGGGAGGTGAGAGCTGGGGGAGGTGAGAGGTGGGGGAGGTGAGACGTGGGGAGAGGTGAGAGGTGGGGGGAGATGAAGCTGGGGAAGGTGAGAGGTGGGGGAGGTGAGAGCTGGGGGGGGTGAGATCTGGGGGAGGTGAGAGGTTGGGGAGGTGAGAGGTGAGGGAAGCTGCAATGGAGAAGGGAGTGTAAGAACGGAAGGCGAGTGAGAAAGGAGGTTGAGGCGTGTGACAAAAGGGAGAGGAAGTGTAGTGAGATTGCACGGGAGAGAGTGGGCGTGCTTGCCAACTGAGAAGGGGGAGTCGGAGGAGGTTGGAGAAGGTGAGAGAATAGCAAGAAGCAAAGAGATTGGGGTGAGGACCGAGAGTGGGGGACAAAGTGTCCAGATTAGATACTTGACATCCTTCCTTCCTCCCCGACAGCCTGCAGCAGCATAGCTGTAGTCGAGGTATAGAACGCCCTCATTTGTCCTCACTCTCATCATCATCCAGACTCGGGCGAGACATGGATCACAGACACAACTATCACCGACCCCGTCCTCCTCAACCGGGACACTGACGCATATATTTGTCCTCACATACACGCTCCTCACACATCTTCCACCCAGCTTTCGTCACCCGCTGCACAAACCATTTTGCACCAGCACTTCAAGTCTGGATGCACTGTGCTGCAGTCTCTGCTGTGATCTCCACCGTTACTGTCACCTCCTGTCTGCATTGCCCTAGTGTTTCGAGCCTGAGCCCTCGTTCTCATGACTTCCTCTCTCTCTATCTTGCCATTTCCGCTTTCTCTACCTCATCCCAGGAAGCAACGACCCGTTATCGGTACCTACAGCAGGAGATGTTGCAAGCGAGGGAGAGACTGGTGCAAGCGCAGCACTCCCTTGGTGTGGATGACACAGCTCTCCCCCCCTTGCCTCCTCTCCCTCACTCTCTCACACCCGTTCGAAAGAGACCGAGGCTTGTGGGGAGTGGAGGTGGTGGGTTGGAAGAGGAGGAAAAAGGGAGTGAGGAGGGTGAAGATAGGTGGAGGGGGGAAGAAGAGGGAATCGATGAAGAGCCGGAGGAAGAGGGGAGGTTGGATGGACGTGAGGGGCAGGAGGGGTTGGATGCAGTGCGAGAGAGGGAGAAGGAGAGGACAGTTGAGAGGCAGGAGGAGGAGGAGAGGATGGATGAGGAGGCGAGGGAGGAGGAGGAGAAGAGGCGGATGGGGTTCTTCATGCCGCGAGTTCTATCAGCCGACTTTGGGTTTGGGCCTCCCATGTAGATTGGCCCTTTCCTTCACGAGGGGTCTTAGCTTCTCTTATGCTGTTCGCCGCCAAGATCGTCTTTACCCAGGCAAGCTCCCTCCCGGTCTCCTCAAGCCGTGCTGGTTGAACCCAGCTTGAGCACAAGTGGCTGCGCCGTTGGTGTTATCCTGCTGGCAGCAACATCCGTGTGGATCTTGTTAGTCACTGTATGAACTGAAGCTGTTAGGTACATTGGGAAGTATATTTGTTTGTTGTTCTTGTCCATTACAGTATATAGAGGCAGTATTTCTTCCTTCAAAAAATATGTTAGAATGGAGATTAGGTCGAATATGGGGGGGTGGGGGGTTGGGGGGGGGTGACAAGAACATAATGAATGAACTACTGAGGGCACACAAGGGAGTAGATATTGTTGAAAGGTAATGGAGTGGAATGAATAGTAGATTAGGTCAAGGTAGGGGTACAAGACAAGTGTCGACAGAAAATGTTGTACCCCTAAGGCACAACTCACTACAGGCTAAACTAACATATGCAATATAACTTTGACACACCCCCATAGCTTGAGTGAGATGCATCAAACCGACCGCAACAAGCATGTGGTCACAAGACCAGTCTAGAGAAGAAATCTAAACAAAGCTCAGGGTGGATATCAAGATCACCACACATTCTGAGCACAAGCAAGCGGCCACAAGGCCAGTACACTGTTCACAACCTAGCAAGATCAAACATGCAAGTATAATCATATATATCAGTGTGCAACAAGTGCAAGGCAAGATCAAGAGACAAGCAAGTGAGGCAAAATGGGCACAAGCCCAAGAGCAGTGCAGAAACGCTGATGATCACTAGACCCAAGGGCCTTGGTGAAGACACCAGCAGTGTTGGCCTCTGTGGCCACGTAAGCAAGACGAAGCTGCTGCAGCTCTCGCGTGAGGAAGTAATGGAGAGAAATGTGCTTCGTTCTGTGCTCCAGTCTCTGGTCCTGACACAAGGCAATCATGGCCTTGTTGTCAACGTACAGAACTGGAGGAGAACGAGGCCGCTCACCCAAGTCGGTCAGCAGGTAGGTCAGCCAGCGGAGCTCCTGTGCAGCCATAGCCCCCGCGTAGATCTCGGCCTCACAGCTGGAACCAAGTACAGAAGAAGAACGAGTGGACCTCCACGAGACAGAACCAGTGCCGAGGCTGAAACTGTACCCCTGTGTCGACCGGTGAGTCGTCTGGTCGTCAGCCCAAGAAGCGTCTGAGTGACCGGTGAGAACAACTGAATCCCACGAGCCCCATGCCCGATGTGCTGCACAAGTAACACAATACCCTCTTCGCAGCTTCCCAGTGCACCTTTCGGTGTCTACCGGGAGCCACGTAGCGAGCCAGGAGGCTGAGAGGGTACGCGAGGTCAGTTCGTGTGCACGTCGTCAGGTACATGAGGCAACCCACAAGCTCTGGGTACGGACCACTCGGCTCTACGGACTCATCCGAAGGTGGAGCTGAGAGCGAGTGGCCGGTAGACAGAGGAGTGGGCTGTGGAGAGGACCACGTGAAGTCGAAGCACTGAAGGACCTGCTGCACCATGTGTGACTGAGTGAGGGTGATGGTGCGACGTGCTCTGTCCCAGGTGATCTGCAAGCCAAGACTGCAGCTCCGCCTTCACTAAGGCCAGAGCTTCCGTGTCAGCAGTAGCAAAAACCAAGTCGACAACGTACACGAGAACGTAGATCGGCGGCAGAGAAGTGTCTGTGCGCAGAAACAGCGAAGGGTCAGCAGTCGAGGGAGCGAAGCCAAGAGCCGCAAGTCTAGTGCTCAGTGTGTCGTGCCCCTCGCGGAACGCCTGTCGTAGGCCGTAGACTGGTCATCGAAGACTCCACTGGGTACCCTCAGGAAACGATCCAATGAAGCCACGTGGACGGTACAACCAGATAGCCTCGTGAAGGCTACTCTGCAAGAAAGTTGTCAAGAAGTCGAGGGAGTGCAGCTCATAGCCGCGGTGTGCTGCAACGTGCAGTAGCACCCGAAGAGTGGTCATCTTCGGGGTGGGGGAGAAGGTCTGAAAGAAGTCGACCCCCTCACGCTGTCTAAAGCCTCGAGCAACGTAACGCGCCTTGAAGGCAGGCGGAGAACCCGGCGGCCGCTTCACCCTGAAAATCCACATTCCATTGACTATGTTCGCCCCAGGTGGGGGAACCTCGTCGACGTAGGTGCTTGTGGACTTCCAGGAAGCCATATCTGCGTCCATGGCTATCTGCCACTGAGAGGAGTACGGACCCGTGATCGCCTCTGCGTAAGTGCGCGGGGTCGGGATGTCTAGTGCATCCGGGTCTCCCTCATGGCAAAGTAGCGTGGACGCGAGATGAGGTGCAGGTGCCGCTAGGCACTCCAGCTCAAACTGCCTGTCCTCAAGAACGTCACAGCCAAGGGCAAGCTCACCCCCGACGGACAAAAGACAGGAAGAGTAAAAAACACGACTCGTAGCGTAGTCAAGGCGGCACAAAGTTGCAAAGTCAACAAGCTCAACAACTAAGGCAGACGTAGCAGCAGACTCAAAGGAAGGGTTAGTCACAACCGTGGCAAGGAGACGAGTGACAGTCGGACTGGCAGTACGGACAAGGTCTGACTCAAGGTCAGGAACGTGCAGAAGAGAAGATGCAGGAAGAGACGGCAGGACAACATGCTGTGGAACAGAGGAGGGACGAAGTGCCATGATGTGTGTGCGAGGGACAGGTGGAGGACGAGGACGCACAGCACGGCGAGAACGGACATGCGTGACAGGACGCGACGCAAGCTCTCTACGCTCTGTGAAGGACTTTGTAACCGCAGTGTGAGGAGCAGGAGCAGGCAGTGGGGAGCCAGGCAGTAGCTGTGGCTGAGACTAGACAGTCGGTGGGAACAGTAACGGAGGAGTAGTGCTAGCAACCGGGAACTGAGTGGCAGAAGGCGGGAGACTGAGAAGGTGACGAAGTGCAGACGGCTGCGGCTGAGTGTCGCACCCCCAGAACCTCCAGCTCCAGTAGCAACAACACCCCCAGCACCAGTACCTCCAGCTCCACCACCGGGACTGCCCCAATTGACAGCCCACTCGCGAAGCTGCAGCGGCGAGAGCGACTCCTACCGACTAGCACCACTAACTCCAGTACCTCAAGTGGTACCTCCAGTGTCAGCACCGCCAGTACCCCCAGCAGCACCTGTGCCTCCAGTACCAGTTCCAACTCCAGGAACACCAGCACTAGCACCTCCAGGGCCAGCACCTCCAGTACCTCCAGCATCACCTGCGCCTCCAGTACCTCCAGCCGCACCTGTGCCTCCAGTACCAGTACCTCCAGCACAGCCAACTCCAGGAACACCAGCACTAGCACCTCCAGGGCCAGCACCTTCAGGACCTGCAGCTCCAGCACGTCCAACGCCACCACCAGGGCTGCCCCAACGGACCGCCCACTCGCGAAGCCGCTCTGGCGAGAGAGTCTCCTGCCGACGTGCACCAGTGCCACTAGCACTAGCACCCCCAGTACCACCAGTAGTAGAACTTCCAGCTCTAGCAGTCCCAGCACCTCCCGCTCGAAGACGGCTAGCTCCACCACCAGGGCTGTCCCACTGGACAGCCCACTCGTGAAGCCGCTCCGACGAGAGAGCCTCCTGCAGAATCGCACCAGGACTACCAGCACCAGCACCTCCAGTACCTCCTGTACCCAGAGGACACGCAGCACCCCCAGAACCAGCACCCCCAAAACCAGCACCCCCAGTGGTACCACCTCCTGCAGCACAAGAGTTCACTGCGACATGCTGCAACAGCAGTGAAGACGGTCAAGGCGGAAACCCAGGAGGGACCACCAAGCGCGTAGAGCAGCGAGGGGTCACGGTAGCAGTACGAGTCAGGTCACCCCCCTCAGCTGGGCCAGAGGTGTCAGAGGAGACCTCTACTGGCTCAACCAAGGGGGACGGGTCAACCTGAGACACACCTGAGGGAGCAGAACCAGGCGGGGGGAGTGGGGCTACCGGGGGGGGGGTTGGAGACTAGTGCGAGAGGCGGGAGGGGCACGGGGGAACTACGGTGGGGGTGGAGACGCTAGAAGCAGACAGACTCGTCAAAGGTGACGTCCTGGGAGGAGAGAACATGACAAGAACCCGGGTGGTAAAACTGCCAGCCCGGGGCGTCGGTAGGGAAGCCAAGGAAGACGCAGCGAAGAGTGCGGGTAGAGAGCTTCCCCGCGGGGGGGTCGCAAACAAGCGAAAGGGCACCCCAGACCCGAAACGGCGACGCACCACCAACTTCGCCCGTCCACCGCAGAGTGGGAGAGGTCTCCGGGTGGGAGACACGGGGCCAGAGGTTGAGTTGCTCAGCAACGTATCGGACTGCAAACGGCCACAGAAAATGGGGAGCAGCCGCATGGACGATGGAGGTGCGAGCAACCTCCATCACCAAGCCAATGCGGCGCTCTGCAATCCCATTCTACTGTGGAGAGGCCGGAAGCGTGAATGTCTGGCGGATGCCCTCAGCACCACAGAAGTCCTCGAGGAGGCCGGAGGAAAACTCACCACCTCGGTCAGAGTGCAGTCGCAGGACCGGGAGGTCCTGCTGAAACCGAGCACTGAGCCGGCGACGGACTGCACGGATCCAGCGGATCAGGACAATGCGGACCTCCGCCTTGCTCTGCAAGGGGAAGACCGTAATGTAGCGCGCGTTGTCGTCTACAACCAGCAAGAAGTAGCGCTCTCCGCCCTGTCCAGGGACTCGGGCTGGACCCCACACGTCCTTGTGGAGGGTCTGCAGAGGAGCTGTGGTAGGAGGAAACGAGGAGGAGTGAGGAGCGGCGCACTGCCGCCCCTCGACGCAGGGAAGGCACGGCGGCGCAAGCGACCTCGAGAGCTGGGGCAGGGACCTGGGAAGCCCAGAGACAAGGAGACGGGAGTGCATGCCACGAAGACGGGGCAAGGAGGGGTGGCCAAGATGGTGGTGCCAGAGGAGAGTCTGGTGCGTGAGGAGACGACGCGAGCAAGATGCAGCGACCTCAACCGATGCAGCTACCTGACCTGACTCAGCTACCAGAGCAGACTCAGTGGTCAGTGTGTACAGGCCAGACCCAGGCCTCCGAGTGAACGTGGCGAGGTGCTTACCAGTGCGCGAGTCTGTACAGATCGCCACGAGCTCGCCTCCAGGCTGGGTGACAGTGACCCACTGGTCCTGGAGGACAGATGTAGCCACCAAGTATTTAGCGAACGAGGAGAGGTGGAGACCTGTGAGGAGGCCGGAAGGGGCCGCAGGACAGGGGAGAACAGTAGCGTCACGCACGACTACTGGGCCCCTGGAGGGGTCGGCCATTGTGACAAGGACAGGGAATGTGAGCGGTGTGACTGTGGTGCTGTCGCGGAAGAAGCAGTGAGACGCGCCTGAGTCTAGGGTAAAAGTGTGCAAGACCTCCTCAGGCTCGGCCCCTGTGCTAGCAGCAGCGGCAGTGGCCGGCAGCAGTGGCGACAGCAGGGCAGCGCTGGCGGCAGCCAGGCAGGGTAGGGCAGCGCTGAGCAGCGCGTACAAGCAGGGCAGCAGTGGAAGCGGCCAGCAGGGCAGCGCTGGCGGCAGCTAGGCAGGGTAGGGCAGTGCTGGGCAGCACGTGCAAGCAGGGCAGCAGTGGCAGCGGCAGCAACGCTTAGGAGCAGCAGCAGGGTAGTGCAGCTAAGCAAGGGCAGGGCAGCGCGGCTCGGGCAGGGCATCGCGGCTCGGGCAGGGCACAGCGCAGCAGCGCGTGCAGTAGCAGCAGTGGCAGCAGTGCGATTAGCAGCAGCAGCAGCACTTAGCAGCAGCAGCAGCAGTGCTTAGCAGCAGCAGCAGCGCATGCAGCAGTAGCAGCTGCAGAAGTGACAGCAGCAGCAGCGCGGACGGGCAGGGAGCAGGCAGGGTGCGAGTGGGGTGCGCGCGGGCAGGGCGCAGGCTGGGCGCAGGCTGCTGGCTGGCAGCGCGTTTGCGGGGCAGAGCGCACTGGCGGTGCCAGCAAAGTGCGTGCGGGCAGCTCGCGTGTGGGCAGCAGGGTGCGCGTGCAGAGCGCGCGGGCAGGCAGAGCGGCGCAGCTGCAGGCAGAGCGCGCGCGGGCAAGGCGGCGCTCAGGCAGGGCGCACGGGCAGGGCGATCGCGTGTAGGGGGCAGGGCGGTTCTAGCGGGCAGTCGAGTCGCGATCGCTAGGGCAGGGCAGAAATAAACGTGCAGAACAAACGGTGGGCCCTAAAAAAAACCATGTTGAAAGGTAAGTGAGTGGAATGAGTAGATTAGGTCAAGGTAGGGGTACAAGACAAGTGCCGAGAGGAAATGTGTACCCCTAAGGCACAACTTACTACATGCTAAACTAACATATGCAATATAACTTTGACAGATATAACATTCCATACCTTTTATATTGTAAGTAAACTAACCTAGACTACCAACCAAGTACACGTACAAAACATCTAAGTGTACACTGACAGAAGAGGATGCAGCGGGACAGAGGACCAGGGCGTATTGCGGGTGTAGCTGTTTGATGGGATCTAGCACAGTCAACGCTTCCTGAACCCTGATGAGTTGCAAACTCCCCTGTCTCGATCAAACTACCTACAACCAGGGCTCTTGCTAACTTTTTGGACCATCTCACAATTCGTTATTTCCCCTTTTTTGAAGTTAGTCTAAAAACGTATCATATATGTTTTTATTTGCTTACTTTTGGTGTGAGCGTAGCCCAGTTGGTTGGAAATGCATGCTGTGTTCAATTCTTGCGGAGGTGGTGTACGAGAACCCATGTTTTTAGTTGACTTCTCCGAGGAAAACATCCTCGCTATCTGGAAACTCATACGAGTGTTCTGAAAAATCAAATGAGTATAACAGCCTTGTCTGAGCTCGCATATGAGCCGTAATCTTTGGTCTAGAAAGACATATAACAAGAAAAATTGAGTCTCAAATCTAGACGAACATACCAAATTCGTCTGCTAACAAGAGCCCTGCCTAGAACGCGAATGACGCCACCTGTCGAGTGGCCCCGCTAACAGCGTCGGTCAAAATAATAACTCGTATGGAGTGAGCTGTCGTCGCGGTCCGGCGTACAGCTCCAGACTTAGGATTTCAGCGGAGGCCATGCTAAAGGTAAGTGACTATTGTTGAAATTAAGGTTAATTCGGGTTGCTCCAATAAACATATGTAGTGGTAGATCTACACTATAGTAGTGTAGAATACATTGGTTGGGTTGGGGGAACTTGTGGTGTACACTTTTTAGAGTGGACCACCTCCCAAACCCTATAGGTTAGGGTTCTCTCTTATTGGAACTTCACTTCTTGGAAACCCTTTTGGTTCTAGCATGGTTCATGCCCAAGTTGGCTCCAAAAATTCCTGGCTTTAGGTTGAGGTTCTAAGACTACTATAGCTTCCGCTAGTAGCTTAGACCATTCTAATATGGTATCAGAGCACGGAAGGCATAGCAATCTATTGGAATAGGAGTTACTGAAGGCATTGGACCATAATATCTTGGTGGAAGCTAATTAGCTTACATCCCTCCCGAATGGGGGACAATTTTAAGCGCGGAAACAAAATTAAAGGGCGGGCGCCAAGAGAGGACACAAGGGCGCATCCAACAAGCAAAAAAATCGTGCGAAACGGTTGTGTCTTCGTCGACGGAAAATCGGCCAACTTCGACGAGTTTCAGCGGACAGCTCGGACGCGGGACCCAGAAGCGCAATACACCATTGGAACTGTCTCGGAGCGACGATTCACCTGGTTTAAACGGCTCATCATTCGGAGTTTTGAGCGCGGAGTTACGCTCCAAAAACCTAGAGGGGGTGAATCTGCCCACATCGTCTTCACCGCCGCCATCGTTGCCTCCACCACCACCTCAACGTCAATCTTCATTGCCTCTGCTGCAAATGGAAAATAACTCAGGCGAAGGGAAGCTGGAGAGTGCGCCAAAGTTCGACGGGAGCGACTATTGGACTTGGAGCTTTTGATTTGAACAACGGGCAGAGACCCTCGATCTATGGGGGTACTTTGATGGTTCGGAGGAGCGGTTTGCATCCGGTGACGCACGGCTGAAGTGGGAGAGGAAAAACCAGAAGGCATTCGCCCAATTCGGCAATGCCTTGGTGCCAGATGAGCTGATTCGCTTGGTGTGGGAGTTCGGCGACAAGACCGAGTTGGGCAGCGCACCTCTTGATGGCGGAGCAAGAGCGGTCACCCGAGTTCCTGCAGGCACAGCAGCGACAAGAAGGAATTCTACCTTCAGCGTGGATTGTGTAACTGGATGGCACTCTCTGAGGAGCTCTCTTCCTTGAAGATGAAAGAGGGGGAGGGAGTGGCTGCATACTGGGCGCGTGCCAAGGTTTTGAGGTTCAAGTACTTGGCTGCAGGAGGCAAGGAGGAGGTTGAGGAGTGGATGATGAGGGTACTCAAAGGACTACCTCCTCACTTTGAGATGCTGAAGGTGGTGTTGAACAACCAATCATCATTGCTCACTAAGGATCAGCTGCTTACCTCTTTGAGGAGCGAGGAGATGCGGATTGGTGTCGCACCAAGATCGGATGGTGTAGCCACTTTTGGAGCGGTTACGAAAGTGGGCAGCAGCGGTAGGGGAAATTGGGACAAATGAGGAAAGCATGGAGACAGCGGTAGCAGCAGCGGCACCACCTCGGGCAGATGGGGACAGGGGAAAGGCAAAGCAGGAATGCTTAATTTCCCTTGGGGGTCCAAGGCCATGGCTCCTAGGGGGTTGTGTCATGGCTGTTGGAATGAGGGACATGCATGGCAGCGATGTCCTCACCGACCTAAGGGGGGAATTCCGGCATTCTTACAGCGGGGGGGTCGTGGGTCCAACGACAAGGCACGGGTGGCGGATGAGGAGGAGCAGGATGACAAGGCAGAGGTAGCGGTTGGAGAGGCAGTTGCAGCAATAGGAGGGGAGCAGCCGAGAGAGGGGTGGTGGATTGACAGTGGGGCCAGCCACAACTTTACTCCTTATGCACCAGACTTCAAGAGTAAGCTTGAGCCACCTGAGATTTGGGGAGTTAGATTGGGAGATGGACGGGTGGTGAAAGCTGTTAGCATGGGTGAGGTGCTAGTGGTTGGTGCTGCAGGTCAGCTGCTGAGGATTCAAAAGGTCCACCTTGTGCCTGAGATGCACACTCGTCTGCCGTTAGTCCCACACCTCACCTCTCGGGACGTCATTGTCACATTCGAGGGCAAGGGATGTGTTATCAAATGGGGGGAGAGGGTGTTCGTGATTGGAGAAAAGGAGGGGGGAAGGGACCATGGATTGGTGCGGATGTCTCTTCCTATTGCTCGGGGCACACAGGGCAGTGCACTTGCAGCTAGATCCTCCTCCTCATATTCCCCATTGACCCTTGCTCACCGCCGCCTTGGTCATACCGCCCCCACAACATTGCAACAAATGACTCGGGGGAACAATTAACTGGGCTTGGAGATTGGGGGGGGGGGCACTGATTGCTCTCCATGTGAGCCTTGCGTATGCGGAGATAACTACTACAGCGGGAGCTAGACCACGGGCTAGGCACGGATGCTCGTGTGATCTCTGTGTTCGTTGTTCCTTAGTCGTTTCCTAGTGCACACACTGCTTGCTAGTTCACGGGGCAATTTGGCAAGAGTTTCACTAGAGAAAGTTGACAACAGTGGTGACAACAACATTGGCATGCAAGACTACATCAGACCTAGCAAAGCTGCTGGTCGACCTCCAGCGCAGCACGGTCGACCGCGTGCCAGCACGACTTGGTCGACCGCGCTCCAGCAGAGCAAAGTCGCGGCTTGCCAACATTGCAGGTCCACGGTGTGCCAACGCTGCAGGAAGTCAGCTACACATCGTTGCACCTGCAAGACAACGGTGAACCTGCTTCGCAGGTGCGCGCAGCTGGTTGGCGCTCCACGCCTTGTCACAAGCACAGCACAGACGCCTAGAAAACTCCACGCCAACGACTGCGCCCACCAGCCACGTCGACCTCGGGATACCACCCCCGAGGTCGGCCTCGCAGACTCCACTCCGGCGACACTCGCACACGTCGCCCGGGTATCCCGGTCGACCGGGAAACAACGCCTAATCGACCAACTCGGTCAGTCCCCGGCTACACAAGCCCGGCGTCCCCAATGCTCGGCGCCCTCCACCTTGGCACCTTGCTGCTCGACGCCCAGCTGCTCGGCGTCCTGCTCCTCGACGCTCATCAGCTCGACGTCCCCAGTCTCCCCTGTCGAAGTCAACGTCAGCCTCTCCCTACGTCGACCACATCGTCCTGGTCGACCACCAGGTCGGCATCCCTTCTGGTCGATGAGCCCCTCGGCTGTCAGCCGACCTCCTAAGTCGGCTCCTCCAGGTCGGCGTCACCAAGTCGACGCCCTGCACAGGTCGACCTCCCAAGTCGACTGTCAACGGGAGTTGTGTGTTGGCCCCGTCCTCGCTTGGGCGGAGCCGACTTCGCGGTCGGGTGTGAGGGGAGCAGCCGACCTGCAGCAGTGGGCGAGCTGGTTGACGAGGAGGTCGACCTGCACGGGGACCACTGCACGGGCGCCGACTTCAGGGTGGCGCAGACTTCAGGGAAGTCGACCTGCGGAGGGCGTCAACTTGGAGACGCCAACTTGGGGCAGCCGACTTGGGTGGTCGGCTGACGGACCTGCTGGTCGACTTGGTGGTAGGTCGACCAGGTGTGATGTCGACCTGCTGGTGGTCGACCTGACCTAGTGGTCGACGAAGGAGGGGCCGACGTCGACCTCGACTCAGGACGCCGAGCAGTTGGGCGTCGAGTAGCTGGGCGTCAACTTGGTGACGCCGACTTCGGGTAGCCGACTTGGGAGGTCGGTTTACAACTGCACTGGTCGACATGGAGCTGGTCGACCAGGAGTGCTGGTCGACGTGGAGCTGGTCGACCAGGAGTGATGTCGACCTGGAGCTGGTCGACCAGGGGCGTGGTCGACATGGTGAGGTCGACTTGGGGTGGTCGTCGACTTGGGAGGTCGACGAGCACATACAGGAGCAGCTGGTCGACGTGGTTGCCCGGTCGACCAGGTTACCTGGGTGACGAGGTTCTGCGGAGGAGTGCGACGGTCCCCCAGGCGAAGTTGGCAAGTCCGACCTCGGTGGTGGTATCCCGAGGTCGACATGGCGGATCAGGTGGAGTCGTCAGCACGAGGATGACTTGGTGCGTGCGTTGTGCAGGCGACGAGGCTCAGCCCGCCAATCCTCTGCGAGCACCTGCGAAGCGGGTGCGCTGCTGTTCTGCGGGAGCAATGCTGGCACGCCGTCAACCTGCGACGTTGGCACGCCGTCGACTTTGCACTGCTGGAGCGCGGTCGACCAAGTCGTGCTGGAACGCGGTCGACCATGCTGCGCTGGTAGTCGATCGACCTGAATGCTAGCTCTGATGTAGTCTTGCCATGCCAACTTGATTGTACCATTGTTGTCTAGTGAAACTCTTGCCAATTTCCCCCGTGAACTAGCAAGCAGTGTATGCACTAGGAAAACAACTAAGGACCAACAAACACAGAGATCACACGAGCACCCGTGCCTAGCCCGTAGTCTAGCTCCCGTTGTAGTAGTTATCTCCGCATGGTGCGGTGAGCGTGGACGGCACACGACTTACCTTTCAGTCAGGTTGACGTAGAGGCCACTTACTTAAGTTGCTCGTAGGCCGGCAGCCGTACAGGTCCCTAGCGTGAGCGTAGGTGACGCCAAGGTGATGGACACCCTGGAGGGACGGCTGGAGGATGCGAGGAGACGCCATGACGCCCAGGAGTACGGGACGATACCCTGGGCGGTCGTCGAGGCTGGACTTTGCTCTGTGTGGGCAGCGGAACATCCCCCTTCACGACCAGCTTCTCCTCGACCGGTGACCAACGAAGGCGGCGTCGATGTGGGCGTCAACGCCGGAGGTGGCCAAGTCGGCAGCAGTGCGGGAGGCACGTCGAGGCAGCGTGGTGTGATTCACGCCAATGAAGTCGGCGGCGTTCAGGCGCAGGGGGTGCAGTCGTCGGCGGCTGCAGGCTCCTCGCAGGGCGACGTCGGAGGACGACGAAGCGGTTTGTCGCCGATGTCGGCGACCCAGGTGACGGCGGGCGGAATTGCACCGAGCTACGGCTACCTCAAGTTTGCGCCGGACAGGATCCTGGTCACCCCGCCGCTTGTTGGTCGACAGGACATCCTCACCTGGAAGGAAGCCATCGAGCCCCAGCTAGAGATGGCCGGGCTGATCATCTTTGCTCGAGGTACTGTGGCGACGCCGGACGACCCCGACCTACGTGCGGAGTTCCGTGCAGTGCAGCTTTTGACCTTCATGGTCATCTCGCGATGCTGCTCGCCGGGCGTGCAGATCGCCTTGAAGTGGTGTCGGGAGTACGTCGACGCCGGCCACCAGGCGTGGCACTTCATTGAGTCGACCTACCAAGTCACCGACGACCTGTTCATTGCCCAGCTGGAGGGACAGCTGACACACCTACGCATGGGCGACGAGGAGACGGCGACCGACTACTGCAACCGGGCCAGGCGAATTCTCGCCACCATCAGGATGGCCGGCGCGTAGTACTCGACGGCGTCGTACGTCACCCACGTCATGCAGGGACTTTCGAGCAACTACTACCTCCTGAAGCGGCTGTCAATGGCGCCGGGCACAAGGACGACGCTCAACGATGACAACTTGACCTCGTACATCCTGCAGGACGAGGCGATGCAGGAGGCAGAGCGATTACAGGAGCTCTTGGTGCAGGCCAACTTCGTCGCCCCGGCGAAGCAAGGAGGTCGACCGGGGCAGCGCGGATAGTCTGGCGGGGGAGGTAGCAGTGGCTGGAAGCCGGCCAAGGAAGTCGACAAGAAGAAGTCGACTAAGGACAGCGGTCGAGGAGGAGGAGGTCGACGTCGGGAGTGCTGGTTGTGCGGCGACCCCGACCACCTCTCCTTCGAGTGCCCTGACCGTAGTGACTCCGACGACGACGACGCCAAGGGAGGCCATGGGAGGTGTGGCAGTCGATGTCCTCGTCGAGGAGGAAACAAGCCGCGCAAGGAGAAGCTGTCGACGTCGTCGACCTCGGCGAAGGACGCCGACTCCTCTGCTGGCGGCAAGGGGCGGGACGACAAGACGACGTCGTGCTCGCTGGTCGGCGTCGTGGAGCCGACCGTCTCGCTGGCGCCGGAGGCCGGAGAGGACTTCCAGGCTGTGGCGGCAGCTGTGCAGGCGAACCCGGCGGTGGTCCTGCTCGACAGCGGCTGCTCCCACCACCTGATGGGGACGAAGGAAGTCTTCATCGACCTGCAGCCGAGCGGCTCCATCAAGCACGTGCGCGGCTTCAATGGGGCGCTGCAGGACGTCCAGGGCCGGGGCACCGTCGCCCTGCAAGGAGAGGCCGGAAAGCAGGTGCTCATCCCCGACGTGCTGTACGTCCCGAGTGTGCGGGCAAACCTGCTATCGTCTGGCCAGCTGAAGGAGCTCGGCGTGAAGCTGCAGGAGGATGGCGACGGGATGCTGCTCGTCTCGGCAGTGAAAGAAGTGCT
The DNA here is from genome assembly GCA_947471745.1 of Closterium sp. Naga37s-1. Lineage (NCBI taxonomy): Eukaryota > Viridiplantae > Streptophyta > Zygnematophyceae > Desmidiales > Closteriaceae > Closterium > Closterium sp. Naga37s-1. The sequence continues at coordinate 3,108,671 of CANJKZ010000149.1, read as the reverse complement.
CGGTCGGGCGACGTACTCCGGGCGTGTCCTCTGCACCGACCTGCGTCCCTGCTCAACGAGGTCGACGTCGCCCACGCCGGAGGTTGTGGCCCTGCGGGCGATCGTCTCGAAGACGAAGTCGACGCCGGACAGGATGCATGCAAGGCTTGCGCACGTCGGCATAGACACCATACGGAGCTCAGCGAAGAACGAGGTCGCCATTGGACTGGACCTCAAGTCGACAACGGGGGCCGACTCACCGTGTGTCTCGTGCGTCGGTGGGAAGCTGGCGCGGCACACCTTTCCCGACCAAGGCTCCGACGCCGACGACGTGCTGGCCGTCGTGCACATCGACCTGTGCGGGCCGTTCCGCGTGGCTGCCAAGGACGGCAGCTTGTACTTCTTGCTGCTGAAGGACTGCAAGACCCGCTGCGTGTGGGTGAGGCCGGTCACCAAGAAGTCGGATGTGCTGCTGGAGTTCCAGAAGTGGCTGGTGCTGGTGGAGAGGCAGGCGAAGAAGTCGGTGCTGATGCTTCGCTCCGACCGAGGTGGGGAGTTCCTCGGGAAGAAGTTCACCGACTTCGTGGACGGCAAGGGGATCGTCCACGACCTTACCTGCACGTACACCCCACAGCAGAACGGCATGGCGGAGCGGGAGATGAGGACGGTGGTGGAGTCGGTGTCAGAGGTCCACTGGTGATCCCCGATTGATCCTAGGGAAGGGTTACAGGCTCGTTGTCCTGGGGGGTTATGGGCGCACTGACCCGCTACTTAACAAGCCCTTTTATCCCAGTGGTCTAGTGACTGGGATTCTGACATGGTATCAGAGCGGTCTCGGGTTCGAATCCCAGTGTGTGCACTTCGAGCATCCCAGTGCGGGGGGGTGTCAGAGGTCCACTGGTGATCCCCGATTGATCCTAGGGAAGGGTTACAGGCTCGTTGTCCTGGGGGGTTATGGGCGCACTGACCCGCTACTTAACAAGCCCTTTTATCCCAGTGGTCTAGTGACTGGGATTCTGACAGTCGGTGCGGACGATGCTGCTGCACATGGGCGTGCAGCACCACTGGTGGCACCTCGCTCTGCGGCAGGCCGTCTGGGTCCGCAACTGCCTTGAGCGGTCGACGCTGCCGTCGGGGACGACGCCGTACCAGCTGCTGACCGGGCAGAAGCCCGACTTGTCGCTGGCGCGGGTGTGGGGCTGCATGGTGCAGTTCCTTGTCCCCGAGCAGCAGCGGGGTGGGAAGCTGAAGCCGAAGGCCAGGTGGGGCCTTCACCTTGGTGTGTCGGCGGCGAGCAAGGGCTGGGAGCTCCTTGATGTCGACGCCAACCGGGTGGTGACCACGTTGGACGTGGTGTTCTACGAAGACATGTCGATGGAGGTGTAGAAGTCGGAGCACGGGCCGGTGCACGGGCGAACGCCGACCACCCCGCCAACCGACACCTCGACGGCAACGCTGCCTCTGCTCGCCGAGGTCGGTGAACTTGCTGCTGCGGGCGTCGAGGACGTCCGCCCTCCTTCCCCTCCCTCTCCGACCCCTTCCCCTTTGCTCCTGGCCGACCTGCGCGGGATGACCTCGGTGTCGGCCTCCGGCGATGAGGGGAGTAGTGGGCCGTCGCCTTCGGCGCCAACCACGGGCATCGCCGGTGGCCGACGTGACGAGCGGCAAGTCGACCAGATAGGGGAGGAGCAAGTCGAGGAGAAGCAGCCGACAGGGGAGCAGGCAGCAGTGCAGCCGACCACGGAGCAGTCGACAACCAGGGGAGAGGTCGACCAGGAAGTCGACCGAGGTGCAGCAGGACGACGAGGGCAGTGAAAGTGGTGACGAAGGAGGGGACGCCGGGGAGTCCACCTAGAGTGACGTGGTGGAGGTTCGGCCTGAACCCCGGAAGTCGGATAGGCTTCGGAGGCCGCCGAACTTCTTCGTCCCCGCTGCCTTCACCACGGTGTACGACGTGGACGATGACGACGACCTACTATACGACGACGCCGAGGAGGATGAGGAGTTTCCGGAGCTCGACCCGGACATGCTGGCCGACCCCGAGCACCGTTGGGACATCTCGACGATGACGATGAAGGAGGCTTTGGCGAGCTGGAAGGGCCCGGCGGTGAAGGCCGCCATGGAGGAGGAGATTCGCAGCCTCATCAACATGGGCACTTGGGAGCTGGTCGAACGCCCACCGGGAGTCAACATCATGAAGAACCGGTGGGTGTTGACGATGAAGTACCACGTCGACGACACCGTCGAGCGCGAGAAGGCGAGACTGGTCGTGAAGGGCTTCACGCAGGTGTACGGTGCCGACTACGACGAGACATTCGCGCCGGTGGGCAGCTACGTCACGCTGAGGATCTTCCTCAGCATCGTCGCCGCCCTCAACCTCAACCTGATGCAGCTCGAGATGAAGAACGCCTTCCTGCAGGGCAAGCTCGACCGGGTGCTCTACATGTCCCAGCCGGACCACTTCAACGACGGAACCGGCCGGGTGTGCAAGCTGCTGAAGAGCCTGTACGGGCTAAAGTAGTCGCCGCTGCTATGGTACTTGGCGCTCAACGACGTGCTGGTCGGCGCCGGGTGGAAGAAGAGCCAGGTCAACGAGGCTCTGTACTTCAAGGTCGGCGACGACGGAGTGGCCTGCTGGGTGCTGGTCTACGTCGACGACCTGCTTGCCGCCAACAGCAGCACCGAGATGCTGAAGGGGCTGAAGGAGCTGCTGGAGTCCGCCTTCGAGTTGCGTGAGATCTCGCCGGTGCAAAAGTACCTCGGCCTGAAGATCGTCCGCGACGGGTCGGCGGGGAAGCTGTGGCTGCACCAGTAGGGCTACGCCGACAAGTTGCGTAGGCGCTTCATCGACGAGGAGCAGACCGGTCGCACCCCGAAGACGCCGGTCTCGGTCGACGCCTACGCCGACCTCACCTTCGACGACGAGGAGGCACAAGAGCGACAGGAGGAGGAGTACCGGCAGAAGGTCGGCTCGCTGCAGTTCGCGGCGACGACGACGAGGCCGGATATCGCCTTCGCCTGCAGCAAGCTGGGGAGCGGCCTCACGGTGAGGAGCGACCAGCACTGGCGCGAGGTCGACCGCTGCCTCGCCTACCTCGCCAACACGCGTGACACCGCCTTGGAGTTCGGCAGTGGACCTGGGTCGCTGGAGCTGGTCGGCTACGTGGACGCCGACGACGCTGGTCACAAGCAGAAAAAGACGAGCACGGGCGGCTACGTGTTCGTCTACGGAGGGGCCGCAGTCTCCTGGTCGAGCCAGCGCATCAAGTGCGCGACGTTGTCGTCGACCGAGTCGGAGTATGTGGCGGCCACCGAAGCCGGCAAGGAGGGACGCCGACTTCGCTTCCTCCTCGCAGAGTTCCAGCAGCTGGATGCTGGGAAGCCGACTGTCCTCCGGGTGGACAACAAGTCGGCCGTCACGGTCGCCGAGGGCATGGGGTTGACAGGCAACCTCAAGCACATGGAGCGGCGACAGGCCTGGCTGCAGCACATGGTGAGGCGCGGGAATTTCTCGCTGAGGTACATCCCGACCACCGAGCAGCCGGCCGACTTCCTAACGAAGGCGCTGCACTATCCGGCCTTCAACCGGTGCTCCGTCTCCATCGGCCAGGTGCGCTTGGCCGACGTGGGTGACGAAGTTGACGAAGTGCAGCAGTAGGTGCCATGCCCTCTTGCATGGCTGGTGCGGTGGACGACGTGCTGTGTGTTGGGTGCACGTCAACGAGCTATTCTCTGTGGAATACTGCCGTGTGGGCTGGGGCCCAAGCGTGAACGCGGCAGGGGAGTGTCAACGGGAGTTGTGTGTTGGCCCCGTCCTCGCTTGGGCGGAGCCGACTTCGCGGTCGGGTGTGAGGGGAGCAGCCGACCTGCAGCAGTGGGCGAGCTGGTTGACGAGGAGGTCGACCTGCACGGGGACCACTGCACGGGCGCCGACTTCAGGGTGGCGCAGACTTCAGGGAAGTCGACCTGCGGAGGGCGTCAACTTGGAGACGCCAACTTGGGGCAGCCGACTTGGGTGGTCGGCTGACGGACCTGCTGGTCGACTTGGTGGTAGGTCGACCAGGTGTGATGTCGACCTGCTGGTGGTCGACCTGACCTAGTGGTCGACGAAGGAGGGGCCGACGTCGACCTCGACTCAGGACGCCGAGCAGTTGGGCGTCGAGTAGCTGGGCGTCAACTTGGTGACGCCGACTTCGGGTAGCCGACTTGGGAGGTCGGTTTACAACTGCACTGGTCGACATGGAGCTGGTCGACCAGGAGTGCTGGTCGACGTGGAGCTGGTCGACCAGGAGTGATGTCGACCTGGAGCTGGTCGACCAGGGGCGTGGTCGACATGGTGAGGTCGACTTGGGGTGGTCGTCGACTTGGGAGGTCGACGAGCACATACAGGAGCAGCTGGTCGACGTGGTTGCCCGGTCGACCAGGTTACCTGGGTGACGAGGTTCTGCGGAGGAGTGCGACGGTCCCCCAGGCGAAGTTGGCAAGTCCGACCTCGGTGGTGGTATCCCGAGGTCGACATGGCGGATCAGGTGGAGTCGTCAGCACGAGGATGACTTGGTGCGTGCGTTGTGCAGGCGACGAGGCTCAGCCCGCCAATCCTCTGCGAGCACCTGCGAAGTGGGTGCGCTGCTGTTCTGCGGGAGCAATGCTGGCACGCCGTCAACCTGCGACGTTGGCACGCCGTCGACTTTGCACTGCTGGAGCGCGGTCGACCAAGTCGTGCTGGAACGCGGTCGACCATGCTGCGCTGGTAGTCGATCGACCTGAATGCTAGCTCTGATGTAGTCTTGCCATGCCAACTTGATTGTACCATTGTTGTCTAGTGAAACTCTTGCCAATTTCCCCCGTGAACTAGCAAGCAGTGTATGCACTAGGAAAACAACTAAGGACCAACAAACACAGAGATCACACGAGCACCCGTGCCTAGCCCGTAGTCTAGCTCCCGTTGTAGTAGTTATCTCCGCATCGACCTCCCCGAAGTTGGCGCCCTCCCGAAGTCGGCGCCCTTGCAGTGGCCCCCGTGCAAGTCGACCGACCCCGTCGACCAGCTCGCCCACTACAGCAGGTTGGCTGCTCCCCTCACACCCGACCACAAAGTCGGCTTCGCCCAAGCGAGGACGGGGCCACATCCAACTCCCGTTGAAAGCGTATTGGGAAAGTCGGCTCGGAATCCATTTCCTCATGAGGCGTCTCGGGCACTTGGGCCTTTGGATGAGGTCCACATGGACTTGTGGGGGCCAGTGCGCACACCGTCACTAGAAGGAGCGGTGTATGTCTTTAGTCTCATTGACGACTTCATCAGACGGGTTTGGTCGTTTCCACTCCCCAACAAGGAATCGGCCACAAAAGCAAAAGTCCTTCGCCAGTGGCATAAGGACGTGGAGTTGGAGTGTGGGCGGAAGCTGAAGGCTGTTCGCTCAGACAGGGGTGGCAAGTTCTTGCGGGAAGTTGTGAAAGAATGGAAGGCAGAGTTTGTCATCGAAACTCAACTGAGTGTCGCAGATACACCGCAACAGAATGGGGTGGTGGAGAGGTGGCATAGGACGATGGCGGAGGGGATCAGCACATTGTTGGTCGACAGTGGCCTCCCTGCTCGCTTGTGGGGTGAAGCATTGATGTGGGTCGTGTGGGTTAAGAACCGGGTCACCCACAGTGCTTTGCCTGCCTCCATCACCCCAATGGAGGCATGGTCAGGCCAGAAGCCGCATGTGGGCATGGCTCGGACTTGGGGTTGCATGGGGATTGTCATGTTGCATGGGCATGAGAAGGGTGGCAAGCTTGATGCACGCGCCGTCATGTGTGTATGTGCTGAGGTGGACATGGAGAGCAAGGGCTGGCGCATGTTGGACCCTTCTCTCATGCGCATTCGCATTGCTCGGGATGTTGATTTTCTTGAGAATGTGATGTGGAAGGATTGAGACAAGGCCAAGGGCTTTGGGGAGCTCCTGCAGGATACCGCTGAGATTTCTCAGCTCCTCCCCCTTCCACTCTCTCCACCCTCAGCAGCGGTCGATGACGCTAATATGCCACCTTCAACACCATCGCCGCCGCTAAGCATCTGCCACTGCGACAGATCGACGTGAAAACGCGTTGGTGGATGCTACCAACTTCGTGGAGAAGCCTCACACCTACGGAGAAGGTGATCCCAGGGTCTGCCAGCAAAAGAAATCCCTCTACGGGATAAAGCAGGCGCCTCGACACTGGCAGCAGCATTTGCACAAAATTCTCCTTGAGATCGGCTTCAAGCAGCAGCCGCACGACCCGGGAATGTACCGTCTTCACTTCAGTGGCGACTACATCCTCCTAACAGTTTACGTCGACGACCTGCTGTACACGGGCACCTGCAACAAACTCCTTAATCAGTTTGAGGAGAACCTGGCGCAGCGCGTTGACATCACCATCAACCACAAAGTGAAGCAGTTTTTGGGGCTGAACATCACCTACGCGCTAGAGGACTTCAACTGTACCAGCAGCAACTGGGTTGCCTGCTATTCGCCTCTGTCACCTGCCGACCCGACCTTTCATACATCGCCAGCCAACTGGCGCAGTACTCCCGCAAGCCAGTAGCTGAGAACCAGCTGGACCTGGAGCGCGCCCTGCAGTACTTCATTTCCACACCTGACATCGGGCTCTCCTACTCCACGCTGACGACGACCTCCTTCAACCTCAACGGCTACGTGGATGCAGATCACGCCGCTGATCCTGCAAATCGACGGTCTCGAACCGACTTCGTTTTTCGCCTCGAACCAACTGGGCCAATCTCCTGGAACTCATAGAAGTAGGAGATGGTTGCCCTGTCATCGGTTGAAGCAGAATACATCGCCGCGACAGCAGCAGTTCGCGAAGGCTTGTACCTGCAGGAGCTGTTACAGGAGGCGAAAATTCCAACTTCGCCCACCTTTCGCCTTCACTGCGACAACCAGAGCGCCATCAGGATCGCGAACAAGCCAGGTTTCGTGATCCGCACGAAGCACATCGCGCTTCGCTACTTTTTCGTCAAAGACGAGATTGACCAAGGGAAGGTTGACCTCGCGTATTGCCCAACACTGAGATGGCAGCAGACTTCCTCACCAAGCAACTGCCACATCAGCAGTACAAGCACTGCTCTGACCTCACCGGAGTAGTCAAGCGAGTCAGCTCCTCCTACGCCCAGGAATGAAGGGGAGTGTTACGATATGAAGTTGTATGAGAAGGCATTCCTGTATGCTGCAGGAGCCGACTCTACCTAGTACGAAGTCGAAGCGACGCAGCAACCGAGTCCCTTTTGGGATTGTAACAAGTGTGTAGGCGGATTACGATCGACAGCCGGGGTAATACCAAAGGGGGTTTCCCTTGAAACCTTTACCTTTACCTACAAAAAGTCTCTTTCCCACACCTACAGAGCCGCTCCTTCATCTCCAATCTCCCTAGCACTCATCCATAACCGAGCGTGAGTTTCTAGATTATTACCCCCGTCCCGCCAGAGTCTGGTAATGCAGGTTTCCAGGCCTTTTCTGGCTCTGTCGAGATTTGTCGAGGCTTTTTTCGAGGCTTTTTTTCCGCTGGCTCTGATTTTACAGGGTCTTTTTCACAGGGGCCCGGATCGTCCGAGCTAGCAATCTTCCTAGCAATACACCTGTCCCTCGCTTACTTCAATCCCTACCAATTTCAACCCCTTTGTCGTCACCTGTGGTCCTGGGGCGAGCGCGGTTCGGTCCAAGCAACATCACCTAACCACCCAGAACCGAGTGAAAACGCTCTAACATGGTTCAGAATAGTTCAAAACCATCAATTGTTCCGTCAGGGTGTTGAAATTGGAGGGAACTTTTTTGTTCCGACCAATTTCAACCCCAGAGCAAAACGACAAGGACGCGATCCGGGCCCAGGTGTTGAAATTGGCGAGGGTAAGGTGTAGCCTTGTTCCAGGGCCCTGATTCGGATTTCTGCAACCTTCTTCTCGTCGTTTCGTCCCCGCCCCGCACAAAGAAAAAAATTCGCCGCACCTCAAAATTTCGCTAAACCGGCGAATGAGTTGGCACAGACAGATCAATGACAGCGGTGTGATCAGGGTTACAGTGTTTAGTTCAATAAACCCGACCCTAAACCCGAAGGGTCAGCTCAGCCAGCCCCACGCCACCTTTGCACTGGGCCAGAGTGGTACCGCCTGTGCCTCGCATCCCCCTCGGAGTGTGTGAAAGTATGGTAAACCTTGCCCCGGGCATTCTTCTCGTCGCGTAGCGCTGCACGGGGGGCGGCACCGCCAGCGCTACTATTTACTTCGTCACAGTTCGACGTTTAAAGCTCGCGTCTCAGATTTCCAACCTTTTAACACTTGGTTGGGTTTTCCCGTCTGTGATTGGGTAACGAATGACGAATTATTTGACGAGTGGGTGAAAAAAACACAGCGAACTCCCAAACAGTCGAGGCCAAAACAAACCAGGGTGGGCCCCCCTTTCGACGGTGGAGTTTTCACTTGTGGTGAGGGGTCCCAGCAGCAGTAGCAGGCGACTCCTCAGCAGCTGCCACCGCCTGGACAGCAGCAGCGGCAGGGACAGCAGCAGCAGCGCCAGGGCCAGCAGCAGCGCCCACCACAGCAGCAGCCTCAGCATTGGGGCCCTCCGCAGCAGTGGGGCCCTTCGCAGCAGTGGGGCCCTCAGCAGCAGTGGAGGTCTGCGGGTCCCCCGAGCACTGGGCGCAGTGGCCCCCCCTCCAGTCGGGGACCTCGCTCGGCCGGCCGCGACGTTGGTCCATGTGAGTACTGGATCCTTACGGGTCCTCGTCGGGACTCGTACTATGGCCGCCCCGACCACTCTGCTGCACGCTGCTTCAGTCGTCTCGACGACCTCTACCTCTTGCACCACGGCCCCTTCGCTCCCCCGCTGCCACGCTGGGGGACACTTCTTGCTCGTGGTATTGCTGTTTTTGATATGACTATGGATGATGCTAGGTCATATGCCATGTATACTGATGTTGACTATAGTTCTCCTGGATCTGTGTACTTGCCTGTACCTAGCTTAGGATCTCTGCCTGTTGCTAGAGTAGGTGCTAGTGTAGGATCTTGTTTAGCTACTAGTACAGGTACTCCCTCGGCGGACGCCTCTCTCTCCTTCACACTGGACTCCGGAGCGTCACACTGCTTCTTCCGCGACTGCACGACTCTCTCTCCGCTACCGGCGCCTGTCCCTGTAGCACTGGCCGATCCCTCTTCGGGACCGGTCATTGCAACTCACGCCACTACACTCCCGTGCCCAGCTGCTCCTTCCGGTTCCCTGACTGGCCTCCACGTTCCTACGTTCTCTAGGAACCTGGTTGGTGTGGGCACCCTGGCGAGACAGCACGTCGGGGTCTGGGTTGAGCCTTCTGGTGACACCGCGGTCTGTGTGGACGGTGACACGTACGCCCCCTTGGCCACTTTTCGCCAGGAGCCGGGCTCCGGTCTGTACACCCTCCGCACCGACCCCCGTCAGGTTCCCCCGTCCCACCAGGTAGCCGGGTCCAGTCAGGTTGTTGTGTCAGGTGTAGTTGCTGCGTCGTGCTCGTGTCGGTCGCTTGCCCACCCCTCCCTCCTCTGGCACCACCGCCTTGGTCACCCTTCCCTCCCTCGTCTCCGCGCTATGTCCAGTCAGCGTCTTGTCTTAGGCCTCCCCCGAGTCCTCCCGCCACTCCCGCCGTCCCCAGCTCCTCTGTGCGGTCCTTGTGTCCAGGGTCGGCTGCGCGCCACCCCTCACTCCTCCTCCCTTCGTCCGGCCACCGAGCCCTTCGAGACTCTCCACTTAGACGTCTGGGGCCCCGCTCCCCGCCTTGGCCCTGAGCGGGAGAGTTTCTTTTTGGTGGTCGTTGACGACTACTCTCGGTACACCACCGTGTTCCCTTTGGCGAAGAAGTCCGACGTGACTTCTACGCTGATCCGGTGGCTCCTCGCCACCGAGGGCACGCGCGGTCGTCGTGTCAGTTGTCTTCACTCCGACCGTGGGGGTGAGTTTCGCTCCGACATTCTCGCCAGATTCTGTGCTGAGCAGGGCATCACCCAGTCCTGGACTCTTCCAGCCTCTCCACAGCAGAATGGGGTTGCTAAGCGCCGCTTAGGCCTGGTCATGGAGATCGCCCGCACCTCCATGATCCACTCCCGTGCGCCCTTTTTCTGTGGCCCTACGCGGCTCGGTACGCCGCTCACCAGCTGAACCTCTGGCCTCGCGTCTCTCGGCCAGGGGCTTCACCGACCAGTCTTTGGACAGGGTCCCCTGGTGTTGCGTCGAGGTTTAGTGTCTGGGGCTGCTTGGATCTTGTCCGCGACACCTCTGCGGACAAGATCTCGCCTCGCGCTATCCCCTGTGTCTTCCTTGGTTTCCCAGAGGGCTCCTCTGACTTCACCTTTTACCACCCTCCCTCCCACCGGTTCTTTGACTCTCGTGACGTCCGCTTTGACGAGTCCGTCCCCTACTACGTCCGGTACCCCTGTCGAGGTCTCCTGGTTCCCCCCCCTCCCCTCTTCCTGGCTCCAGCTCCTCCTCCCGCCCCTACTCCTCCGGTACCCCCCCCTGTTCCCGCTCCGTCTGGTGTGTCCCACGCTACCCCCCCCCCCCTCGGTACCCCCCCAGGTCTTTCCTCCTTCCCCACAGTCGTCCTCACCGCCTCCGCAGCAGCCGTCAGCGCTTCCTTTACCGGCCACTGCGGCCTCTGAGGGTGTTGGTGCTCGAGGTGAGGGCTCTGGCGGTGCTCGCTCTGGGGGTGCTGGCGTTGGAGCTGTTCGTGCACCTACAGGGGCAGCCAGTTCTGCGGGTGTTGGCGTTGGCGCTGAGCGTGCACCTGCCGCAGCTGCCCGTTCCGAGGGTACTGGAGCTGGTGGTGGTGCTGGAGCTGGCGGTGTTTCTAGAGCTGGAGAGTCTGGGGCTGGTGCTGGTGCCTCTAGAGGCACCACGACTGGGGGTGCAGGTACACCTCCTACAGGTGCTGGTCGTGCTACCGTGGGAGGTACTCGCTCTGGGGGTGCTCAGCCGGGTACTGTCGAGGACGGAGCCGGTTCTTCTGCTGCGTCTCCTGACACCACTCCTCCTCCTCACCCCTACCCGACTCGTTACCAGGCCCTTCTTCATCTAGAGCGTGAGGAGCAGCAGCGTTTGGAGCGTGAGAGGTCGGAGGTTCAGCAGCGGGTGGAGCGTGAGAGGTTGGAGTTGCAGCGGGAGCAGCAGCAGTAGCAGCAGCAGCAGCAGCAGCAGCAGCAGCAGCAGCAGCAGCAGCAGCAGCCGCAGCCGCAGCAGCAGCAGCAGCCTCCGGCCCCTGTTTCTGGCCTTCGGGCCCTTGGTCTCCCCTCCTCTCCTCCTGTGTTCGGTCCTATGTTTCCTCCTCCGGACTCAGCTCCGGCTGTGTTCCCTCGTTCTCAGTCTCCTCCGTCTCCCTCTCCTCTCGCCCACACTTGGACCTCTCGTCCCCCTCGTGCTCGTCCTTCGTCACCTGTCACTGACCTCCGTACCGTGTTGTTTCGTCCTAGTCCTCCTCGTCCTCCTCCGTCTGTTCTTCCTCGTCCTCCTGAGTCGTCACTCACTACCTCCCTGTCCACTCCGATCACTGACTACTACCGCACGTACCGCCCCACTCTCTCTCGTGTTCTCGCCTCTCTTGTTACAGACCCTCGTACCTCTCCTTCCTCCGTCGCGGTCCTCACTGCCACTGTCACTGACTTTACTGCTACGCGTCGCCTTGACTACGCCACTCGTGTTGTGGCCGCTCCTCCTGTCTGTCCTCTGTCCGCCGGGGGTGAGTCTGCCTTTGGCTGTGACGTCTTAGAGGACAGACAGTTTGAGCTAGAGTTCCTGGCACCTGCTTCGCCTCATCTCTGTGCCATGCTCCTCGCTCCTGAGGGAGACCCCGACGCTCCTGACATACCTACTCCTCGCACTTATGCTGAGGCAGTGTCAGGGCCTTGGGCCTCTCAGTGGAGAGCTGCCATGGACGCAGAGATGGCCTCCTACAGGTCCACAGGCACTTACGTTGACGAGGTTCCCCCCCCAGGGGCGAACATAGTTGACGGCATGTGGATCTTCAAGGTGAAGCGGCCGCCGGGATCTCCCCCAGTCTTCAAGGCACGCTACGTGGCTAGAGGGTTCAGTCAGCGTGAGGGAGTTGACTTCTTTCAGACCTTCGCGCCCACCCCGAAGATGACCACTCTTCGGGTGTTACTGCACGTAGCAGCGCAGAGAGACTACGAGCTACACTCCCTTGACTTCTCCACTGCCTTCCTCCAGGGCAGTCTACACGAGGAGATCTGGCTGCGTCGTCCTCCGGGCTTCACTGGCACCTTCCCGCCTGGGACCCAGTGGAGCCTCAGACGACCGGTCTACGGTCTCCGCCAGGCACCCCGTGAGTTGCACGACACTCTCCGCTCTACTCTGTCCGACCTCGGGTTTGAGCCGTCTTCCGCCGACCCGTCGCTGTTTGTTCGTCGTGGGCGCACACCTTTCTTCGTTCTCGTCTACGTTGACGACCTGGTTTTTGCCACAGCTGACACAGTTGCACTGGCGGAGGTGAAGTCCGAACTGCAGAAGAGACACACCTGCACTGACCTTGGGGAACTGCGCCGCTACCGTGGCCTGCAGATCTCCAGGGACAAAGCCGCTCGCACCATCACTCTGACTCAGTCACACATGGTGCAGCAGGTCCTTCAGCAGTTCGGGCTTCAGCACTCTTCTCCTACACCCACCCCTCTTGCTGTAGACCACAGACTCACTGGGCGTTTTCCTGACGAGCCGTTCGAGCCCAGTGGTCCCTACGCAGAGCTGGTGGGCTGCCTCATGTACCTGATGACGTGTACTCGCCCGGACCTCGCCTTCCCTCTTAGCATCCTTTCTCGCTTTGTTGCGACTGGGAGACTCCGTCCTGTTCACTGGACGGCGGCTAAGAGGGTGGCGAAGTACCTCGGCGCGACATCAGACATGGGGCTTGTACTTGGAGGGACACAGCCAGTTGTACTCACCGGTCACTGCGACTCCTCCTACGCCGACGACGTTGAGACTCAGAGGTCTACGCAGGGTTACTGTTTCAGCCTGGGCTCTGGAGATGTTTCGTGGAGGTCCACTCGATCCTCCTCTGTTGCGACTTCTACCGCAGAGGCCGAGATCTACGCTGGAGCCCTTGCTGCACAGGAGCTACGCTGGTTGACCTTCTTGCTCACTGACCTTGGTGAGCGGCCGAGCTCTGCACCGACCTTGTTTGCTGACAACAAGGCGATGATTCTCCTGTGTCGTGAGCCTCGAGTGGAGAGCAGAGTGAAGCACATCGACGTCAGGTACTTCCTCCTTCGAGAGTTGCAGAGACGCGGACAGGCTCGTCTGGACTTTGTGGCCTCCGAGGCCAACACTGCAGACATCTTCACCAAGGCCCTTCAGCCTTGTGACCACCGCCGGTTTTGTCTGCAGTTAGGCCTCGTTGAGACTGGGTCTAGTAGACTGCAGTAGTGAGTTCTTGCCTCTTGTTTGTGTGTACCATATATATTAGCTTGCACACTCTTGAACTGGCCTTGTGGCCCTTTGTTTGTGCTCAGACTGTGTGGTGACGTTGTGATCCACCCTGAGCTTTGTTTTCTCTCTTGCTTGTGACTGGTCTTGTGACCTTAGGTTGCGTTTCTTGTTGCTTGGCATTCCCCACTTAGGCTATGGGGGTGTGTCAAATGTTATAGCCTCTAGTGGGTCATGCTATATGGGGTACAAACAGTTAGCGTTAGGTATTTGTACCCCAACCCAATCAATCCAACTCATTCCGCTGTGTTTAGTTTCTGAGATGGGGGTGGGGGGTGGGTGGGAAGGATCATGTTACCGGTATGGGGAAGGGAGGGGGGGGGGGACTCCTCTCCTCTCTCAAGAGAGGTGGTGGTGGGGATGGGGGCATGTTTGTCACCTTATCATTTTCCCAGTGAGCCTGGTGGGCCGCAACTTGGTCACGTGCATTTATATGGCAATGGGGATGGAGGGGATAGGAGCGCATGGGGAAGGAGAAGGTGTAAGGCATGGCTTGGTTCACTCACATGACGTAGGTAGCTGGTGTAAAGACGCCAGCTACGCTCGGTACAAAGGCTAGCAAAGCTGCTCTCTGCAGAATGCTCGCTACACATTAGTCTCCGCACATTGCATATGACGATTCTATGAGAGATGCAGCCAGGGCCTATTTTATCAGTGTAATTCACACTGCTATACTGATTATAAGGGTGACATTTAGGGCCGGCACTGATGTATTTGGGTAAATTTTTTGCGGATTAGTGTTACACTGATACCGTCATCACCCGGATATAAGACACTGTTGAATAGTAGACAGGGGTTGTCTATTATACGGGTGTCTCTTATAATCAGGCTAGCCTCATTATAAGACACCTATTTGTGTGTACGAGATAAGACATATGTGTCTTATGATCGAAACTGCAACATATTATAGTGAAAATTGAAGTACCGCGTACATTTTTACCCTTGCGACACGTGAATTCTGCCACGTGCTGACTCACGTACTACCAAATTTGCCTCTGCAAGTATTCTCCATGACGTGGCGCCCCGAACAATGGTTGCCGGCACCTTCGCAACATCCACACTCATAATGAGAAACTCTTTTCAAGATGTGTGAAAATATTTGTCAGAGGTCCCAAGCCCTTTTATCCCAATGGTTAGTGGCTGGGATTCTGACATGGTATCAGAGCAAAGGTCTCGGTTCAAATCCCAGTGTGTGCACTTCGGGCATCCCAGTGCGGGGGGGTGTCAGAGGTCCACTGGTGATCCCCGATTGATCCTAGGGAAGGGTTACAGGCTCGTTGTCCTGGGGGGTTATGGGCGCACTGACCCGCTACTTAACAAGCCCTTTTATCCCAGTGGTTAGTGGCTGGGATTCTGACAATATTTTTAAGTAGTTAAAATAAGTTTCCATTTATAAGACTTATAAGACACCCAAAACCTCCCCAAATACAAGATAACCCAAGCATTTTTTTTAGTGTATGAGATAAGACATATATGTCTTATATCCGGGCGATGACGGTATGTCAGTGTAACGATATATGCCACACCGATGCTCTGGCCAAGTTGGCTTCCTCGAAAGCCTCCTATCTAGCATCAATTGTCAAAACATATTGTTCTGCTTATTTCACTCTAGGTTGTGTAGGGTTCTTTCCTTAGAGGGTACAACATTTCACTCTCGATAGTCCTTGTACCCCCCCCCCCTTACCTAATCGACATTCTCACCTAGCTAGTGATTATAACATGGTATTAAGAGCAAAATGCTCCTTAGGACCGAATTTTTAAAAGGGCCCACCACTGCTATTTCGATCTGCTGCCCGAGTCGCGCCCCTAGGAGAAACGCGAAATGCGAAAACGCGCCCTAGGCGAGACGGTTCTTTTTTCTGCCCTAGGCGCGATTCTTCTGCCTAGTCACGTTCGACCCCACCCCTGACCGCGCCTAGCTGCCCCGTGCGCCACTCGCGCGGCCCGTCAGCCCCTACGCCCGGTCCCCCCTCGTTCCTGCTGCTGCGCGCGCCACTCACGCTGCCCGCCAGCCCCTAGCACGCACCTGCTGCGCGCGTAGGCCCGTCGCGTAGCCCGTACAGCCCACGTCAGGCCCGCACGCAGCCCGTACAGCCCGTGCCAGGCCCGCACACAGCTCGTCCAGCCCGCGCCAGGCCCGCACGCAGCTCGTACAGCCCGCGCCAGGCCCACAAGCAGCCCTTACAGCCCATGCCTGGCCCGCACGTGGCCCGTGTTACTGCTGCACTCACGCTGCTGCTTCGCTGCTGCGCCTGAACTGCTGCTGCAGTGCTGCTGTCGCCTGCACTGCCCTGCTACTGCTGCTGCTACTTGCTGCAGCTGCTCCTCCCTGCTGCTGCTGCTACTGCTACTTGCTGCAGCTGCTCCTCCTTGCTACTGCTGCTGCTACTTGCTGCGGCTGCTCCTCCTTGCTGCTGCTGCTGCTACTTGCTGCAGCTGCTCCTCCTTGCTACTGCTGCTGCTACTTGCTGCAGCCCCTCCTCCCTGCTGCTGCTGGTGCTGCTGCTGCTACTTGCTGCAGCTTCTCCTCCTTGCTGCTGCTGCTGCCACTTGCTGCAGCTGCTCCTCCTTGCTGCTGCTGCTTGCCGCTGCTGCTCCGCCACTGAGCCCGAGCCGCGCCGCCCTGTCCGAGCCGCGCCGCCCAACCTGAGCTGTCACTGCTGCTGCTGCTGCAACTACTGCTGCTACAGCTAGTGCTACTCGGTCTACTGCTGCTGCTGCTACTGCTCGGTCTGCTGCTGCTGCCCGAGCCGCCCTGCTACTACTGCTGCTGGAGGGAGTACTGCTGGAGTGGTGGAGGTGCGGCCTCCCAGCCCCACCGAACCGCCCTGCTGCTGTTACTACTGCTGCTGCTGCTGCTACTCGTGCTACTGGGAGTGGAGGAGGTGCTGCTGGGAGTGCAGGAGGTGCTGCTGGCGCTGTAGGAGCTGGAGGTGCTGGACCTACTCTTGACAGTCACTGTCTGTCATGGCCACTTCCGCGGCAGTTGCTGCGGCCAGAGGTGGACAGCAGCGGGCACTGCTTCTCCCGAACGACCCCACCCCTCGGCAGCTTCGTGAGTGGGTTATTCAGCGAGGTCGTCCTGGTGGTGGAGGGTATCGTTCTGTTAGGACCGCTGCTCCAGGTGTTAGTGAGTCTGCTGCCACTCGAGGTGCTAGTGAGTCTGCTGCCGCTCCAAGTGCTAGTGAGTCTGCTGCAGCTCTAGGTGCCCGTGAGTCTACCGACGCTCTAGGTGCTAGTGCGTCTACTACCACAGGTCCTGCCTCAGCTGAGGTCTTGCACACTTTCACGCTTGACTCAGGCGCGTCACGTTGCTTCTTCCGTGATTGCACCACAGTCACACCACTCGCAGCACCTGTCCCAGTCTCACTGGCTGACCCCTCTGGGGGCCCAGTGGTTGCGAGAGCCTCCACAGTCCTCCCTTGTCCAGCAGTCCCCTCCGGCTCTTTGTCAAGTCTCCACCTCCCCACGTTCTCGACAAACTTGGTGAGCAACGCTGCCATTCAGGATGTCTGGGTTGATACCTTTATTCCTGGAGGGCAGCGTGTGGCGATCTGTACATGCTCTCGGACTGGCCGTCACCTGGCTACGTTCACTCGACAGCCTGGGTCTAGTCTATATACACTGACCACTGCGTCTGCACAGGTGGCTGAGTCAGGTCAGGTAGCTGCGTCGAGTCGAGCGTCTGCGTCAGGGCAGTTAGCTGCGTCTTGCTCGTGCAGAGTACTCACGCACGAGACTCAGCGCTGGCACCACCGTCTTGGTCACCCCTTCCTGCAGCGTCTGCGCGGCATGCACTCCCGGCTCCTGGTCACTGGCCTCCCTGAGACCATGCCCCCCCTCCCGCGCTCACTTGCACCGCCGTACCTTCCTTGCGTCGAGGGGCGGCAGCGCGCCGCTCCTCACTCCTCCGAGTTTCCTCCGACCACTGCTCCTCTGCAGACTCTCCACCTGGACGTGTGGGGCCCGGCCTCCGTCGGTGGGACGGACCAGGAGCGCTACTTCCTGCTGGTTGTTGACGACTACACACGCTACACCACAGTCTTCCCCTTGCGTCGCAAGGCGGACGTCAGCGATGTTTTGATCCCCTGGATCCGTGCTACTCGTCTCCAGCTACACGAGCGCTTTCAGCAGGACTTCCCAGTCCTGCGTCTGCACTATGACAGGGGTGGTGAGTTCTCTTCTGGCGTCCTTGAGACGTTCTGCCAGGATGAGGGCATCGCCCAGTCGTTCACGCTTCCGGCCTCTCCGCAGTAAAATGGGATCGCTGAGCGTCGCATTGGCCTGATCATGGAGGTTGCTCGTACCTCCATGATCCATGCGGCTGCTCCCCATTTCCAATGGCCGTTTGCGGTCCGATACGCCGCGCATCAGCTCAACCTCTGGCCCCGTGTCTCTGCTCCAGAGACCTCGCCCACACTTCGTTGGACGGGACAGCCTGGTGATGTGTCGTCGTTTCGGGTCTGGGGCGCGCTCTCCCTTGTTCGCGATACCAAAGCGAGCAAGCTCTCTCCTCGCACTCTCCGCTGTGTCTTCCTGGGCTTCCCCACCGACGCTCCACTCTGGCAGTTCTACCACCCTGCCTTGCGTCGTGTTCTGTCCTCTCAGGACGTCACCTTCGACGAGTCGGTCTGTTACTACCGACTTCACCCGCACGCGTCCCACCCGGTCCCCCTTGCACCCCTCTTCCTGGTACCAGTCCCCCCCTCGGTAGACCCCCTCCCCTCACAGGGTCCTGCTCCCTCAGGTGTGTCCCAGGTAGACCCACCCCCCTTGGATGAGCCAGTTGAGATCTCTTCTGACTCCTCTGACTCACCTGAGGGGGGTGACGCCGTCGCCGACGACACGGCGACCACTCGCCACACTCCTCGCTTGGCGACCCCCCCGGGTTTCCCGCCACGGCTGTCTTCGCCGCCTCCGCAGCCTGCTGCTGTGGACTCTGGAGCTGAGACTACTGGAGCTGGGGCTGGGGGTGGTGAGTCTGGGGGAGCCCGCTCTCCTCGTCTGGCTACCCCCCCCCCGGGTTCCCACCTCTGCCGTCTTCGCCGCCTCTGCAGCCTACTACTGTGGACACTGGAGTAGAGACTGAGGGTGCTGGGACTGAGGGTGCTGGGACTGAGGGTACTGAGCCTGAGGGTGCTGAGACTGAGGGTGCTGAGACTGAGGGTGCTGGGACAGAGGGTGCTGAGCCTGAGGGTCCTGGGACTGAGGGTACTGAGACTTTGGGTGCTGACTCTGGGGGTGCTGAGACTTCGGGTGCTGGCTCTGGGGGTGCTGTGAGTCCTTCTGGAGGTTCTGGAGCTGGAGGTACTGGAGCGACTAGGCCTGGAGGCCCTACTGGTGGTACTAGAGGTACTACTCGTGCTGGAGGTACTGGAGCTGCTGCTGGTGCTGGAGGTGCTGGAGCTGGAGGTACTAGAGGTGCTTCTGGAGCTGGAGGTGCTAGAGCTACCACTACTGGAGGTACTGGAGCTGGACAGCCACCGCAGCCTGCTCTACTTGAGCCGCTCTCGCAGCAGGCGATTTGTGCGTGGGTCGTTCTGCAAGGCAGTCCTGGTGGTGGAGGGTACGGTCCTGCTGGTGCTGGAGCTACTAGTCCAGGAGGTGCTGCTGGTGCTGGAGGTGCTGGAGGTACTACTGGAGGTACTAGAGGTGCTGCTGGTGCAGGAGGTACTGGAGCTGCTGGTGCTGGGGGTACTGGAGCTGCTGCCGGTGCTGGAGGTACTGAAGCTGGTGGCACTGGAGGTGCTGGTGCTACTGGTGCTGGAGCTGCGGGAGCTGCTGACCCTGGAGGTGCTGGTACTGCTGGTGCTGGAGGCGTTGGAGCTGGAGGTACTGGAAGTGTTGGAGCTACAGGTCCCGGAGGTGCTCGTACTGGAGGTGCTGGAGCTGCCGGAGCAGGTGGTGCTGCTGGTGCTGGAGGTGCAGGAGGTGCTCCTGTAGCTGCTGGCACAGGAGGTACTGGAGGTCTTACTGGTGCTGGAGGCGCTGGAGCTGGAGCTGGAGGCACTGGAGGTGCTGGAGGTACTACTGGTGCTCGAGGTGCTGGCGCTGTCGGAGCTCGTGGTGCTGGAGGTGCTGGTGCTACTGGTGCTAGAGGTGTTGCTGGGGGTACTGGAGGAGCTGCTCGTGCTGGAGGTACGGGAGCTACTGGTGCTCTTCGCCACCTTCTCAGTCTTCCGCCAGGTGCTACTGGCTTCCCTGTGGCAGGTACTACTCCTCCGTTGCTGTGTCCGCCAGCGGACCAGTCACAGCCACCGCTGCTACCACACTCCCCACTGCCTGCTCCTGCTCCTTACACTGCGGTGTCAGAGTCCCTGACTGAGCGTCGAGAGCCTGAGACTCGTGCTTCCACCCCTGAGCGTCGAGAGCCTGAGTCTAGCTTTGACGTTGAGCCTGAGCCTAGAGCTGCTGTCCGTGCTCGTGTTCCTCGTGTTCGTCGTCCGTGTGCTCCGGCTGTCCCCGGCACTCACGACATGACACTCCGTCCTTCCTCTGTTCCTCAGCGTGTTGTACTACCATTACCTCCTGCGTCCTCTCTGCCTGACGTTGCTGACCCTCCGTCTGACCTTGCTCGTGCGTCCAGTCCGACTGTTACTCGCCTTCTTGCTACGGTTGTGATGGATCCTACGTTCTCGTCTCCTGCTGCGTGTGCCCTAGTAGCTGAGCTTGTTGAATTTGCTGCTATGTACCGCCTAGACTACCTTGCGAGTCTTGTCTCTGACCCTGTCCCTGCCTGTCCTCCGTCCGTCGGGGGTGAGAATGCTCTTGGCTGTACTGCCCTTGGCTGTGACGTTCTTGAGGACAGACAGGAGGAGCTGGAGTGCCTTGCTGCCGCTTCACCCCATCACGCGACCATGCTGCTTGCCCCTGAGGGAGACCCGGATGCACTTGACATCCCCACCCCGCGCTCCTACAAGGAGGCGATTTCGGGTGAGTACTCCTCTCAGTGGCAGACAGCCATGGACGCAGAGATGGCTTCCTGGAAGTCCCCAGGCACCTACGTCGACGAGGTTCCCCCACCTTGGGCGAACATCATCAGTGGCATGTGGATTTTCAGGGTGAAGCGGCCGCCGGGTTCTCCGCCTGCCTTCAAGGCACGTTACGTTGCTCGAGGCTTCAGTCAGCGTGAGGGGGTCGACTTCTTTCAGACCTTCTCCCCCACCCCAAAGATGACCACTCTTCGGGTGTTGCTACACGTTGCAGCTCAGCGTGACTACGAGCTGCACTCCCTCGACTTCTCGACAGCTTTCTTGCAGGGTAGCCTTCACGAGGCCATCTGGTTGCGCCGTCCACAAGGCTTCACTGGGTCGTTTCCTGCGGGTACCCAGTGGAGCCTACGGCGACCAGTGTACGGCCTACGTCAGGCGCCCCGCGAGTGGCACGACACACTGAGGACGACACTTGCGGCTCTTGGGTTTGCTCCTTCGACTGCTGACCCGTCGCTGTTTCTACGCACCGACACTACTCTGCCGCCGTTCTACATCCTCGTGTACGTCGACGACTTGGTTTTTGCTACTGCTGACACTGAGGCACTGACCCTAGTGAAGGCGGAGTTGCTGGAGAGACACACCTGCACTGACATGGGTGAGCTGCGCAGCTATCTTGGCTTGCAGATCACCCGGGACAGAGCATGGCGCACCATCACCCTGACTCAGTCACACATGGTGCACCAGGTCCTTCAGCGCTTCCGCTTCACGTACTCCTCGCACAGCCCACTCCTCTGGCTACCGGCCACTCGCTCTCAGCTCCACCTTCGGACGAGTCCGTAGAGCCGAGTGGTCCGTACCCAGAGCTTGTGGGCTGCCTCATGTACCTGATGACGCGCACACGACCTGACCTCGCGTACCCTCTCAGCCTTCTGGCTTGCTACGTGGCACCCGGCAGGCACCGAAAGGTGCACTTTGATGCTGCGAAGAGGGTACTGCGTTACTTGTGCAGCACATCGGGCATGGGGCTCGTGCTTGGAGGACGGGGTTCGGTGGTCCTCACAGGACACTCTGACGCTTCTTGGGCCGACGGCCAGGCGACTCAGCGTTCGTCACAGGGCTACACCTTCAGTCTTGGCGCTGGTTCTGTCTCGTGGAGGTCCACTCGTTCTTCTTTTGTGCTTGGTTCCAGCTGTGAGGCCGAGATCTACGCTGGGGCCATGGCTGCACAGGAGCTCTGCTGGCTGACCTACCTGCTGACCGACTTGGGGGAGCGGCCTCGTTCTCTTCCAGTGTTGTACGTCGACAACAAGGCAATGCTTGCCTTGTGTCGCGAGCAGAGACTGGAGCACAGAACAAAGCACATTGCTCTGCGCTACTTCCTTGCGCGTGAGCTGCAGCAGCGTGGTCAGCTCCGCCTTGCTTTCGTGGCCTCTTGGGCCAACACTGCTGATGTCTTCACCAAGGCCCTTGCGGCTGGTAATCATCAGCGTTTCTGCACTGCTCTTGGGCTTGTGCCCACTCTGCCTCACCTGCTGGTTGCTTGACTTGCTCTTGTTGTACACTGCTATATATCTTTATACCTGCATGTTTACTCTTGCTAGGTTGTGATCTGTGTAATGCCTTGCTATTATAAATCTGCATGTGAACTGGCCTTGTGGCCGCCTGCTTGTGCTCAGATTGTGTGGTGTCCTTGAGATCCACCCTGGGCTTTGCCTTGCTTGTTCTCTTGCTTGACTGGTCTTGTGACCACTGTTAGGTTTGGCTATCCCCTACTTCACCTATGGGGGTGTGTCAAAACATATTGTTCTGCTTATTTCACTCTAGGTCCAGAAAGTTGCTTCTTTGTATGCCTAAATACTAACCAGCTTGTCAGTGTCAATGATGATAGGTTTCAGACCAAATTTTGGCAGTATGCCCCCTAGATTTGCTATGAGATGATGCTAGAAAGGCATAGTGCGGGCGTAGCGGAAACTTGAATGCAGAACATAATATAAATGAAAGCTTGCAATAGAATGGGTTGAGAACAATGGATTGGTTATGACAACGCACAACGTGGTATTTATCTAAGATACTAACCCTCCAAGTATGGCCACACTGTAAGGAATTTTTCCGAATTCCTTATCGGGGTTGACTGCTTCGCGTACAGCCCGATTTTCGGACTTCGCACGTTCGGCCGATTTCAACGCTGCCGAGGCTCCTCGCGTCGCTTTCGGCATTTCCCAATCGCCAAACCTGCACCCAACCTCGCTCGTCCGAGGTTCCCTCCTAGCTAGGCTAGTCCCTACATTAGTCTGTGCCTTCATTGTATTCTCAGATCAAATAATCACAGTCTCGTTATTCGTTTACCTGCGCACTCTCTTTTACAACTCATAACTGTCAAATCTTATATGTGCTACAGTTTGTTTAGGCTGTAGTGGGGTAGTTACTATGGGGTACAGTAAGTTTAGGGTTTCCTACTTGTACCCAACCCTTTCCTAGTGCAATCACTCTTGTTCATTCTGACGTGGTATCACGAGCCTAGGTTGCCACCTAGGACCGCTTACTACTACGGGCCCACTATTCCGCTAGAAGCGCCCTCGTGCGCCCTACCTTACGTGCGCCCTCGTGCGCCTTTCTCTGCTCGTGCGCCCTCGTGCGCCCTTTTTCTGCTAGTGCGCCCTCGCGCGCCCCGCCCTTCGCTCTGCCCGCGCGCCGTCCTGCAGCCCTCGCGCTGCCTCCTGCTGCCCTAGGCCAGTGCGCCGCCCCTGCAAGCTAGTAAGGCCCTTGAGCCGCCCCTGCAGGTCCGTCAGGCCCCCGAGCCGCCTCTGCAGACCCGTCAGGCCCCCGAGCCGCCTCTGCAGGCCCGTCAGGCCCGAGAGCCGCCCCTGCAGGCCCGTCAGGTCGGCGCGCTGCCCCTGCCGGACCACGCCGCCCGCGCGCAGCCTCTGCCCGACCGCGTGCCGCCCCTGCAGGCCCTCGCCGCCCGCACGCAGCCTCTGCAGGCCCGTCAGGCCAGCGCGCGACCCCGTCAGGTCGCTGTCGCGGCCCCGTCAGGCCGCAGTCGCGGCCCCGCCTTGTCGCTGACGCGGCCCCACCCTGCCGCGGTTGCGGCCTCGCCCTGCCGCCGACGCGGACGTGGCCCCGCCCTGCAGTGACGCGGCCCCGCCAGCCCTACAGCTGACGCGGCCGCGCCCTACTGCTGACGCGGCCGCGCCCTTCTGCTGACGCGGCCGCACCCTGCTACTGACGCGGCCGCGCCCAGCTGCCCGCCGCGTCGCCCTGCCCGCGGCGTCGCCCCTGCCCGCCGCGTCGCCCTGCCCTACCCCGCGCCTGGCCCCTGGAGCAGCCGCCCCTGGAGCAGCCGCCCCTGCAGCAGCCGCCCCTGGCCCCTGGAGCATCCGCCACTGCAGCAGCCGCCCCTGGCCCCTGGAGCAGCCGCACCTGCAGCCGCCCCTGGCCCCTGGAGCGGCCGCCCCTGCAGCAGCCGCCCCTGGCCACTGGAGCAGCCGCCACTGCAGGAGCCGCCCCTGGCCCCTGGAGCAGCCGCCCCTGGAGCAGCCGCCCATGGAGCAGCCGCCACTGCAGCAGCCGCCCCTGGCCCCTGGAGCAGCCGCCCCTGCAGCAGCGACCGTCGCGGCCCTGTCCCTGCCCTGCACGAGCTGCCGTCGCGGCCCGGTCTCGCCCTGCAGCAACTGCCGCGGAGCTCCCTGCCGCGGTCGCGGCCCCGCCCTGCCGCTGTAGCGGCCCCGCAGTCGCATCCGTCGTGCGCCTGCCCTTCCCACCACTGGTGAGCACTGCCCTGCCCGTGCTGCTATTGCTGTTACTGCTGCTGCTACTGCTTCTACTGCTGCTCCTGGCGTGGCCAGATGCAGCTCCAGGGCCGTCCGCGTGTGTCCCTCACGCCCCAGCAGCTTCGTGAGTGGTACGCCAGTTGGGGTTGTCGGGGTGGCAGTAGTGGGAGTCGTCCTGGAGTGGGTAGTTCGGGAGTTTCTTGTAGTGGCCCGGTGCAGCAGCAGCGTCGTCTGCGCGAGACTCGTTCGCCCCAGCAGCTTCGTGAGTGGTACGCTTAGAGTAGAGGGTCGCTGGGTACTGCTCGCTGCCCGTACGTTATTAGCACGGGTGTCCGGACTGGTCAGCCTTGCGGGACGCCTGGTCACACAGAGTCTCGCTGCTTCGCCCGTCTGAGCGACGCTTGGCGTACAGAGTTTGGCGACGACGCTGAGCTCCCCGACTGGGTGGAGCTGCTTAGGCAGAGGGTAGATATATTTGCTCTTGACTATGATGCTATTCTCACTGCAATGTATGCATTGTCTACAAGTGCCGAGGGAGCCTGTCACCTGTGTGTGCCGCCTGACCCCGGTATCCAGTCTGCTGCTCCAGGTGCCGGTGAGGCTGCTGCTCTAGGTGCTCGTGCGTCTCCTGCTCCAGGTGCTGGTGAGGCTCCTGCTCTAGGCGCTCGTGAGTCTGCTACTTCAGGTGCTTGTGAGTCTGCGCCTTCAGGTACTACGTCTACTGAGGCACTGCACACCTTCACACTGGACTCAGGTGCTTCCCGCTGTTTCTTTCGCGACCGCACTGCCCTAGAGCAGCTCCCTAGACCGGTTGCTGTCTCCCTGGCTGACCCCTCCGGGGGTCCGGTCCTTGCGACCTCCACCACTGCCCTCCCTTGTCCTGCTGTCCCGTCCGGCACACTGTCGGGCCTTTACCTCCCCTCGTTCTCTACGAACTTGGTGGCGGGCTCTGCGCTCCAGGACGCGGGTGTTCACCAGTTCATTCCTGCCTACGAGCGTGTGACACACTGCACGTGTGCCCAGACGGGTCGTCACCTGGCTACCTTCACTCGGCAGCCGGGGTCGGACTTGTACACACTGACCACTAAGTCCCCTCAGGTAGCGGCGTCTGCGTCTGCGTCAGGTCAGTTGTCCGCCCCCTGCTCGTGTCGCACCCTGTCGCACCAGACCGTCCTCTGGCACCACCGCCTTGGTCACCCCTCAGTGCAGCGCCTTCATGGCATGCACTCCCGGTACCTTGTCTCTGGTCTTCCCAGGGTTCTCCCTCCCCTCCCACCCTCGCCTGCTCCTCCCTGTCTTCCCTGTGTCGAGGGGCGGCAGCGCGCCACTCCTCACTCCTCCTCGTTCCCTCCCACAGAGGCTCCCCTGCAGACTCTCCACCTGGACGTGTGGGGCCCAGCCCGCGTCCGTGGACAGGGCCACGAGCGGTACTTCCTGCTGGTCGTCGACGACTACACGCGCTACACCACGGTCTTCCCCTTGCGCACCAAGGGTGAGGTCCCTGATGTTTTGATCCCTTGGATCCGCGCTGCTCGTCTCCAGCTCCGCGAGCAGTTCCAGTCGGACTTTCCCGTCCTGCGTCTGCACTCTGACAGGGGTGGTGAGTTTTCCTCCGACCTCTTGGCAGCCTACTGTGCGGAGCACGGCATCCGCCAAACGTTCACACTTCCGGCCTCTCCACAGCAGAATGGGGTTACTGAGCGCCGCATTGGCTTAGTCATGGAGGTCGCTCGTACCTCCATGATCCATGCGGCTGCCCCCCATTTCCTGTGGCCGTTTGCAGTGCAGTACGCTGCGCATCAGCTCAACCTCTGGCCCCGTGTCTCTGCTCCGGAGACCTCGCCCACACTGCGTTGGACGGGGGAGGTTGGCGATGCGTCGGTGTTCCGGGTCTGGGGATGTCGAGCCTTTGTCCGCGATACGTCCGCGGACAAGCTCTCCTCCCGTGCCATTCGCAGTGTCTTCCTTGGCTTTGTCCCTGACGCGCCTGGCTGGCAGTTTTACCACCCCACCTCGCGAGGTGTCTTCCCCTCTCAGGACGTCACTTTTGACGAGTCGGTACCCTTTTACCGTCTGTTCCCCTACTGCACTGCGCCGCTTCCCCCCCCGCCTCTCTTCCTCACCCCAGGTGCCCCTTCGGTAGACCCCCTCCCTCCCCAGGGTCCTGCTCCCTCAGGTGTTTCCCAGGTAGACCCGGTCGAGCCTGTCGAGGTAGCTGTCGACTCTGGTCCTGCGAGGGGTGCTGAGCCTGGGGGTGCTGAGCCTTGGGGTGCTGAGACTGGGGGTGCTGAGCCTGGGGGTGCTGAGCCTGGGGGTGCTGAGACTGGGGGTGCTGAGCCTGGGGGTGCTGAGACTGGGGGTGCTGAGACTGGGGGTGCTGAGCCTGGGGGAGCTGAGACTGACCGTGCAGCGCCTAGTGGCGCTCCCTCTTCACAGCAGCTACGTGAGTGGTACTCTCAGCGTTGCAGCCTCCGGCGTGGGGCTACTGGAGCTGGGGGTTCTGCCGGAGTTGGAGCTGGTGGTGCTGCGGGTACTGTGTCGCGGCCGGAGCCTCCCTCCCCACAGCGGCTGTGTGAGTGGTACGCTCGGCGCTGCAGCCTCCGTAGTGGCGCTCCTAGCGTTGGGGTGCCGCCCGCTGGAGGCCCTGGTGCTGCTGGAGGTGCTGGAGCCTCTAGTCCTGGAGGTGCTCGTACAGGCGGTACTGGAGGTGCTGGGACCGGGGGTTCTACTGGAGCTGGAGCTGGCGCTACTGGTGCTGGAGCTGCTGGAGGTACTGCTGGTGTTGGAGTTGGAGCTGGAGGTGCTGGAGCTGCTGGAGCTACCGGTGGAGCTGAGGCCGCTAGGCCTGCTGGAGTCGGTGTAGCTGCTGACCCTGGGGTTGGTGCTGCAGGCGCTGGAGCTGGAGGTGCTGACGCTCGTCCTCCTGCAGGTGCTGGAGCCCACGGTGAGGCTGGAGCTGGTGCTACTAGGGGTACTGGAGTTGGCACTACTGGAGCTGCTGGTGGTGCTACAGGAGTTGGAGCGGCTGCTGGGGGTTCTGGTGATGTCTCTGCTGGTTCTGGGGGCGCTTCATGGCCTCGGCCGTACTTCGTTCCGCTCCTTCAGCAGGTTCTTGGTCAGCCGCCTCCTCCTTGTCCTGCTCCCTCCTTAGAGTCTCCTCCGCCGGTCCAGTCGCAGTCACAGTTACACCCTGCCTCGTCACTGCCTGGTCCTTCTCCCTACACTGGTCCGACAGGAGGTCTTACGGAGCGTCGTGAGCCTGAGTCTCGTCCTGTGTCGCCTGAGTCTCGTTCTGCGTCGCCTGTTCGTGCTGCTCACACTGGTCGTCGTGTCCCGCGTCAGCGTCGTCCTGCTGTCCCAGGCACGCACCAGATGACGCTTCGTCCTTCCATTGCTCCACAGCGTGTCCCTCTGCCTTCTCCTCCTGCGTCCTCTCTTCCTGCCCTTGGTGACCCGGAGTCTGACTCTCTTCGTGCTGCTAGTCCTACTGTCATGCGTCTCCTGGCCACTGCTGTCACTGACCCTTCCTTTGAGTCCGCTGTTGCGTCTGCCTTAGTTGCTGAGCTTGTCGACTTTGCTGCTCACTGTCGTCTAGACTACGCCGCGAGTCTTGATGCTGAGTCTGAGTCTGTCTGTCCTCCGTCCGTCGGGGGTGAGTGTGCTCTTGGCACGGACGTCCTTGAGGACAGGCAGGAGGAGTTTGAGTGCTTTGCTGCTGCTGTACCTCATCTCGTGTCCATGCTGATTGCACCTGAGGGAGACTCGGATGCACCAGACATCCCGACCCCGTGCTCTTACGCTGAGGCGATCGCGGGTGAGTACTCCTCTCAGTGGCAGTCAGCCATGGACGCAGAGATGGCATCCTGGAAGTCCACTGGCACTTACGTCGACGAGGTTCCCCCTCCTGGGGCGAATATCGTCAGTGGCATGTGGATTTTCAGGGTGAAGCGGCCGCCAGGTTCTCCGCCTGTCTTCAAGGCTTGTTACGTTGCTCGAGGCTTCAGTCAGCAAGAGGGATTAGACTTCTTCCAGACCTTCTCCCCCACCCCGAAGATGACCACTCTTCGGGTGCTACTGCACGTTGCCGCTCAGTGTGACTACGAGCTTCACTCTCTTGACTTCAGCACAACTTTCTTGCAGGGCAGCCTGCACGAGGAGATCTGGCTGCGCCGCCCTCCTGGCTTCACTGGGTCGTTTCCTCCTGGTACCCAGTGGAGCCTCCGGCGGCCGGTCTACGTGTTATAGTCTGCAGTCCACTTAGGGGTCGCGGATGCCCATGAAACCGCCTAAGCAGAATCTGACGTCTTCAAACCGCCTCTGTTCAAAACGCCGTCACGATCAGCTCCGAGAACATACGAGGCTGAAACTTGGACAGCGGTTAGCCTTAGGTGTCTGCTTTCCAACGGTATATTACTTGCTATTATCAGAGGTGTGTGCACTACGCAGTGAACGAAAACGTAAGCTCGGCTGAAAAAACGTGTATTCTCATTGATGCAAGGAAGAGGTGAGTACAACATTGCCTAGGGGACTCATAAGGGGTTGGGTCATCCTGGGAACTCAGAGAAGGTTGAGTCCTAGGGGAGAAAGGCCAGAGAAGAATGGGAAACGTCCTAGCTAGGTCAGCAAAGCCAACCACACTTGGATGTTCAGAGCTGTACTCAAGGCTACCAATAGTGAGTCAAGCCAACATGAGTCAGCTTGTCTTCCCACTTGCACCCTCTTGCAAGTTGCTTCCAGGAAGACCACACTTCTCAAAAGGAGGGTTATAGAGTCCCACTTGACCACCTGTACTTCTTGTCTCATTCTCTGTCCCTGCACCATTGGCATGACAACAATGAAAGGGTGGCAAGGGAAATGCTGCCAACAGTGCACCATGACTACGGAACAGTGAATTTCGGCAGCTGTCACGCAATGCTCAGATGTTGGATCGTTCTGAAACTTGGTGACCACTTGCACAGCGGGGCAAAGGACTGCTAGACCGAATTTCAGACCAATCAGATCTCTGTAGACGAGTCAGCAGCCGAAATGGTGAACTCGGGTGTTACCAAAAAGGAGTAACACACACTTCCGGGATGCCATAAGTCTTGAAACATAAAATGTTGTCATGCCTTGGTAACTGCTTCAAAAACTCTGAAACTTTGAGGGTTTGAAGAAAACGTGATGAACAACCTCCCCACAAAATTCCAGAAGCTGAGCAGGCTTGTAGGCCGAATGGGAGTGCGATGACCGTGCCACTGTAATGTGTTGGCACAACACTACGGTCTCCGCCAGGCGCCACGTGAGTGGCACGACACACTGAGGACTACACTTGCGGCTCTTGGGTTTGCGACTTCTACTGCTGACCCGTCGCTGTTTCTGCGCACTGACACTTCGCTGCCGCCGTTCTACATCCTCGTGTACGTCGACGACTTGGTCTTTGCCACTGCTGACACTGAGGCTCTCGCCCTGGTGAAGTCGGAGCTGCAGAAGAGACACACGTGCACAGACCTGGGTGAACTGCGCAGCTTCCTTGGCTTGCAGATCACTCGGGACAGAGCACGCCACACCATCACACTGACTCAGTCACACATGGTGCAGCAGGTCCTTCAGCGCTTCGGCTTCACCTGGTCCTCAGCACAGCCGACTCCTCTGGCTACAGGTCACTCGCTCTCAGCTCCACCTTCGGACGAGTCCGTAGAGCCGAGTGGTCCTTACCCAGAGCTAGTTGGCTGCCTCATGTACCTGATGACTTGCACTCGTCCTGACCTCGCGTACCCTCGTGGCCTTCTGGCTCGCTACGTGGCTCCTGGTCGGCACCGAAAGGTGCACATGGATGCTGCTAAGAGGGTACTACGCTACTTGTGCAGTACATCAGGCATGGGGCTCGTGCTTGGAGGGAGGAGCTCAGTTGTTCTCACTGGGCACTCAGACGCTTCTTGGGTTGACGACCAGACTACTCAGCGGTCGTCACAGGGTTACACCTTCAGCCTTGGCTCTGGTTCAGTTTCTTGGCGTTCTACACGTTCGTCTTCAGTTCTCAGCTCCAGTTGTGAGGCTGAGATCTACGCCACAGCCATGGCTGCACAGGAGTTACGCTGGCTCACCTACCTGCTGACCGACTTGGGAGAGCGGCCTCGTTCTCCTCCAGTGCTGTACGTCGACAACAAGGCAGCCATTGCCTTGTGTGAGGAGCACAGACTGGAGCACAGAACGAAGCACATCGCTCTGCGTTACTTCCTGGCTCGAGAGTTGCAGCAGCGTGGTCAGCTTCGTCTGCTTTACGTGGCCACTCGGGCCAACACTTCTGATATATTCACCAAGGCACTTCAGTCTGGTGATCATCAGCGTTTCTGCACTATGCTAGGGCTTGTGCCCACTTTTCCTCACTTGCTGTAGGCTTTGCTTGTACTGTGATCTATATATGTATACCTGCATGCTTGCTTTGCTAGGTAGAGATCACTGTGATGTTTGTGTTACATATATGCCTCTGCATGTGAACTGGCCTTGTGGCCCTTTGCTTGTGCTCAGTGAGTGTGGTGACGTTGTGATCCACCCTGAGCTTGCTTTGCCTTTCTTGACTGGTCTTGTGACCCCTTGCTCTCCCCCACTTTGCCTATGGGGGTGTGTCAAATGTTATATGTGCTACAGTTTGTTTAGGCTGTAGTGGGGTAGTTACTATGGGGTACAGTAAGTTTAGGGTTTCCTACTTGTACCCAACCCTTTCCTAGTGCAATCACTCTTGTTCATTCTGACAATAACACCAGGTATCAGAGCTACTTTCCTATTTCACCCCGCTTTTCCGAGGGTAGTTTGGTGGCACGGGTGTGGCTGGTTTAGTGACTACACGACGGTTGGCTGCAGGGATTGTTAATTCAATCCTGCCCGACTCCGATAGTTCATGTTTTCACTTGCCTGAAGGCCACGGATACCCGATTGCCCACCAGACATAGCGCTAGGCATATGGATTAGGAGGTGGTTAACAGGTTGATGGCGCAAGTGGCACAGATGCACGAGGGCATGAAGTTATTAATGGCGGAAGTGACAACACTGCGTGAAAAAAACGCCGAGCTGCGCCAGACGCGAGGTGAAGCGCGTCAGGTGTCGCCCGATGACGAAGGCGAGGGCAACAGTCAAGCGGTGAGCAACCCTTTGGACGCGCTCACACGTGACTTCGAAGAGGAAGACAGGCAGCGAGTGGCAGCAGCGCCAATTGCAGTAACGACGATCAAGATAAAACCCGTCAACCCGCCCCCGTTTAATCCTACGGACAAGACGGTTACAGTGAAGGGGTGATGAGGTCTTCTTCACTGCAGCAGAAGTTAATGACGACGCCACGCGTATTAATTACGCGGTTTCACTTCTTCGAGGTGCAGCGCTTGAATGGTGGCGCCGAACCTTGGAAACGGGGACGCCGACAGGTGTGACGCATGCGGCAGACGGGACCTCAACAGTGACTAATCAAGTGGCACAATCAATCTTCGGAGTGACCACGATACGCACGTGGAATGAGTGGGGCGCAGCCTTACGAGATCGCTTCGAGCACGTATCCGCCTCGGAGCAAGCTCGCATGAAGCTGCGTGCATGGTCGCAGATGGCTTCTGTCCAAGACTACACGGCGTCATTTATGGGCCTCGCCGACCAAGTTGATGACATGTCGGAAGCAGAGCGGTTGGATAAATATATCAGCGGCCTCAAATACGAGATACAGTACGAGGTTCGCAGGGGCCACCCGACATAATTTCTTGAAGCAGTACGGCTGGCGGAGTCCACAGATGCGCTGATGCAGTGCGCGAGAGCAGCTTCCAGGGATGGAAACCGCTTTCGTGGCCAGACCCATCGGGCCACGATCAACGCCGTCCATACACCCGACCGCCCTCCTAAGGGACCGTGTTACCGGTGTGGGAAGACGGGTCACTACATGAAAGACTGCCACGAGAAAACGCCGCTGACGGGGAACGACAAGAAGGAGCAGGGAAATGGGAAGAGTCAGTAATTAGCGGGCCCTTTACTGACTGTGCTCCGTCGCCCGATCCCCACCATCCCCACCGAGTCGTGGTTCCGATTCATGCAATCGATCGCACTCGGCCGAATAACAGGGATTAACAAGTGGATCACCCTGTGCTGGTCGCTGGCAAGGTGTTAAAAAATAACTTGAAAATGTTCGTTGATGGGGGGGCCAGGCATAGCCTCTTCAATTTGGCGAGCGCAAAAAAAAGCAAGCTGCAACTTGACAGGTGTCTGCCCGAAATTGACGCCCGCCTCGTGGATGGGACGCCTATTGCGATAACGGAAGAAACACGGACGGTCAGGATCGAATGCGGCGACGATTTCGGCTTCAGCATGAAGTTCCTCGCCACGACACTGGACGGCTGCGACGTGCTGCTGGGACGTGATTGGCTGCGACGGCACAACCCCGTCATCGACTGGACAACGGGATCGTGCAGCATCAACAAGCACGAGGGGCTAATTAAGCTCTCTGCATGGACACCTGACTACATCCAAGCCCCGTGTATCAAAGCCATCACTATAGCTCGCCACTTCAACAGGGGCGCGCAACTGTTCGCTGTTTGCTTACGCGAGTTGGAAGTTGACACCGACGGAAAGGACATCGAGAAGCTGTGTGCAGCTGTACCACCGGATTTAGCGGAGTTGATTCGGAGGTACCCCGAAATTTTCCTCGACGACCTGCCACATGGATTGCCACCCGAGAGACCTGAGGACCACAAAATCCAGCTGGAACCTGGAGCGCAGCCGACTGTTCGGACACAGTGGCGGTTGACCCAGCCAAAACTCGAGGAGCTGCGAAGTCAAATTGACGCACTGTTGGAGAAAGGGTTCATTCGGGCCAGCACATCTCCCTTCGCAGCACCGATCCTGTTCACTCCGAAGAAAGACGGTGGGCTTCGCATGTGCATCGACTATCGCGCGCTGAACCGGGTCACCATCAAGTCTCGCTACCCAATCCCACGCACCGACGACCTCCTCGACCAACTTCGTGGCGCTCGCTATTTCTCGAAGATCGACTTACGTGGGGGTTACCACCAGATTCGAGTCTTCGCCAACGATTGTCACAAGACTGCGTTTCGCACACGCTACGGGAGTTACGAATTTACAGTGATGCCTTTCGGCCTCACGAACGCGCCTTCGACATTTCAACTCACCATGAACAGGGTTTTTTGGAATCTTCTAGACCGATGTGTCATCGTCTATTTGGACGATATCCTGATTTTTAGCAAGACACGGGAGCAGCACCTCCGCGACCTCGACGCAGTGTTTAAGCGGCTGCAGGAGAACCGACTCATCACTAAGGGCTCTAAGTGCGAGCTTTTTAAGCAGGAGTTGGAGTTTTTGGGGCACGTCATATCACGCGACGGCATTAAAATCGACCCGGCGAAAATCAAGACCATACAGGAGTGGAAGTCCCCGACGAATGTCACGGAACTGCAGAGCTTTCTGGGGTTCGTGAATTACGTCAGGCGGTTCATCCCGAATATGGCGGGGATAACCGGCCCGCTAACCGACCTACTGCACAAGGACATGAATTTTGTGTGGGGGGAGGAGGCAGAAGCGGCTTTCCAAGAACTCAAGAATTTTCTCGTTTCCCCTCCTGTGCTGCGCATCGCCGACCCATCGAAGCCGTTCGAAGTCGTAACCGACGCCTCTGATTTCGCCATCGGAGCTGTGCTACTCCAGGATTTCGGGAACGGGTTGCAGCCGATCGCCTACGAATCACGCAAGCTGCAGGCAGCCGAACGCAACTACCCGATCCACGATAAGGAGATGCTCGCCATAATGAACGTGATCAAACTATGGCGCTGCTACTTGGTGGGCGCCGACGTCACTGTTCGCACGGACCACAAGTCCCTACAGTGACTGCGAGCCCAGCCCAACCTCAACCCGCGACAAATTTGGTGGCTGGATTACATGGAGAGCCACTTCACCTACCGCATCACGTACAAGAAAGGGGCGAATAACATCGCCAACGCCCTGACCCGACCGACAGTACAATCCGCTGCAGTACTCATCACCCATTTGAACCCGTTACTTACCGGACTATTCACCCACGGCTACACTACGGACCCGTTCTTCACGACTGGGAACCATCAGCAGGCCACGACGTGTCAAACTTATACTCTACAGTTGTTTAGGCTGTAGTGGGGTAGTTACTATGGGGTACAGCAAGTTTAGGTTTTCCTACTTGTACCCACCCCTTTCCTAGTGCATTCACTCTTGTTCATTCTGACATGGTATTACGAGCCTAGGTTAGGCACCTAGGACCGATTAGTGCTAAGGGCCCACCGTTCCGCTAGAAGCGCCCTCGTGCGCCCTGCCTTCCTCGCGCCCTCGTGCGCCTCTCTCTGCTCGTGCGCCCTCGCGCGCCCTCTCTTGCGCGCTGCCCGCGCGCAGTCCGTTAACCGCGCGCGCGCAGCCTGCTAGCCGCCCGGGCGCGGCCCGCTTACCGCGCGCGCAGCCCGTTAGCCGCCCGCGCGACCAGGACCGCCCGCACGCAGCCCGCGACGGCCTCGTGCGGCCCCGCGCGCAGCCCGCGAGCTTCCCGTCGACCGGCCCTGCTGGCCGTCCAGCGCGCCGCAGCCCCGCACGTAGGCCGCCGCCTCGCACGTAGGCCACCGCCTCGCACTCGTAGGCCGTCGCCCGCACGACGGCCGCCGCCCGCACGTAGGCCGCCGCTCGCACGAAGGCCGCCGCCCGCACGTAGGCCGCTGCCCGCTCGTAGGCCGCCGCCCGCACATAGGCCGCCGCATCGCACAGCAGCCGCACACCGCGCGCAGGCCGGCCGTCGCGCCGCCCTGCCTGCCCGAGCCGCG
This sequence comes from Closterium sp. Naga37s-1, assembly GCA_947471745.1. Taxonomy (NCBI): domain Eukaryota; kingdom Viridiplantae; phylum Streptophyta; class Zygnematophyceae; order Desmidiales; family Closteriaceae; genus Closterium; species Closterium sp. Naga37s-1. The sequence goes on along the minus strand of CANJKZ010000149.1, from coordinate 3,073,695 downwards.
CTGCCCTGCTGTGCCACACTGTCCCACCTGCAGCAACTGCTGCTCATGTTCCTGCTACTACTGCTGTTCCTGCTGCTACTGCTATTCCTACTGCTACTACTACTACTGCTACTGCTGCCCCTATGGCTAGTCCCACCGTTCTCTCTTTCGATGCTGAGGGCCGTCCGATTCAGTTTGATGCTTGGCTCGACGACCTGCACCTGTTCCTACAGATCACTGCTAAGGACGATGTCTCGCTGTATGATCACGCGTCCGGAACCGCTCTAGCACCTGCTGCGACTGCTGACAGTACAGCTCGTTCCCAGTGGCAGACTCGTGACGCTCACGCTCGCCTAGCCATTCGCAGCCACCTGCCGTTAGATGAGCGCGCGCATTTTGGCCAGCACAAGACTACCAAGGCACTATACGATGCTGTAGTCGCGCGCTACTCCTCACCTGCCTCTGCTACGATCGGCCGTCTCTCACTGCCCTATCTTTTCCCCGATCTGTCCGCCTTTCCCACCGTCGCTGACCTCATCACCCACCTCCGCACTAGTGACACTCGCTACCGTGCCGCCCTTCCTGCTGGGTTTCTCGCCAAGAACCCCCCACCGATGTACCTCACTCTCTACCACCTCGTCACCCGTCTCCCTGACTCTCTTCGCGCATTCAGGGACCACTTTCTCGCTCTCTGCCCCACCGAGCTCACCGTTGACCTGCTCGAGAAGCACCTGCTTGCAGCTGAGGCTAGCATAGTCGCAGTAGGTGCCTCTCGCGGCGACCCCCGCACGCCCTTCTTTGAAGGGTGTTCCCCTTCCCCCCTTCTCCCCTTAGTCGCCTCTGCTGCTGCCGTCGACTACCTTGGAGCTGAGGAAGTCGGGGCTGCGTCTGCTTCTAGTGGGAGGCGCAAGGGCGGCCGGGGCAAGGGGGGCAAGGGTGGTGGGGGTGACGGCGAGGGAGGCGGTGGTGGTGGCGGTGGCGGCGGTGGGAGCGGTGGCGGTGGTGGGGGTGGTGGCGGGGCTGGGGGAGTTAGTGGCGGCGGCGGGGGTGGTGGCGGCAGCGGTGGTGGAGGTGGCCGGGGTGGAGGCGGTGGTGGTGGCGGCAGTGGGCGTGGTAGCGGCGGCTGGGGTGGTGGTCGGGGTGGACAGTCGCAGCGTGGAGGTTCGGGTGGTGTCCAGCGCCAGCAGCAGCGTCTCCGAGAGACCCCGTCGCCCCAGCAGCTTCGTGAGTGGTACTCTCAGCATGGGGGGTCAAGGGGTGGAGGTACCTGCCTGTATGTCATCCGCACAGGTGACCGCGCTGGTCAGACGTGTGGGAGGCCCCACACGCAGCAGCGCTGCTTCTCCCGTCTCGACGTCGCCTGGCGTGCATAGTTCCCTGACGCCTCCGAGCTGCCCCGCTGGGCTGATCTGCTTAAATAGAACATTGATATCTTTGCTCTTGACTTTGATGTTATCCTTGGTGCCATGTATGCATTGACTATTAGTGTTGAGGGTGACTGTTACCTGTGTGTCCCGCCCGACCCGGGCATTGAGACCAGTGAGGCTGCTGCTCTAGGTGCTAGTGCGTCTACTGCCCCAGGTCCTAGTGAGGCTGCTGCTCTAGGTGCTGGTGAGTCTGCTGCTTCAGGTGCTCGTGAGTCTGCGCCTTCAGGTACTGCGTCTACTGAGGCACTGCACACCTTCACACTGGACTCAGGTGCTTCCCGCTGTTTCTTTCGCGACCGCACTGCCCTAGCGCAGCTCCCTAGGCCTGTTGCTGTCTCCCTGGCTGACCCCTCCGGGGGTCCGGTCCTTGCGACCTCCACCACTGCCCTCCCTTGTCCTGCTGTCCCGTCCGGCAAACTGTCGGGTCTTTACCTCCCCTCGTTCTCTACGAACTTGGTGGCGGGTTCCGCACTCCAGGACGCGGGTGCCTATGAGCGTGTGACACACTGCACGTGTGCTCAGACGGGTCGTCACCTGGCTACCTTCACTCGGCAGCCGGGGTCGGACCTGTACACACTGACCACTGAGTCCCCTCAGGTAGCTGAGTCTGCGTCTGCGTCAGGTCAGTTGTCCGCCCCCTGTTCGTGTCGCACCTTGTCGCACCGGACGGTCCTCTGGCACCACCGCCTTGGTCACCCTTCGATGCAGCGCCTTTGTGGCATGCACTCCCGTTACCTTGTCTCTGGTCTCCCCAGGTCACTGCCTCCCCTGCCACCATCCCCTGCCCCTCCCTGCCTTCCCTGTGTCGAGGGGCGGCAGCGTGCCGCCCCTCACTCCTCTGAGTTCCCCCCGACGGAGGCTCCTCTGCAGACCCTTCACCTGGACGTGTGGGGCCCAGCCCGCGTCCGTGGACAGGGTGGAGAGCGCTACTTCCTGCTGGTAGTTGATTACTACACGTGTTACACCACGGTCTTCCCCTTGCGCACCAAGGGAGAGGTCCCTGATGTCTTGATCCCTTGGATCCGCGCTACCCGTCTCCAGCTGGAGAGGCGCTTTCGCACGGACCTTCCCGTCCTGCGACTGCACTCTGACAGAGGTGGTGAGTTTTCCTCCGGCCTCTTGAGAGCCTTCTGTCAGGGGGAGGGCATTGAGCAGACGTTCACGCTTCCGGCCTCTCCGCAGCAGAATGGGGTTGCTGAGCGCCGCATTGGCTTGGTCATGGAGGTCGCTCGTACCTCCTTGATCCATGCGGCTGCCCCCCATTTTCTGTGGCCGTTTGCAGTCCGGTACGCCGCGCATCAGCTCAACCTCTGGCCCCGTGTCTCCGTTCCGGAGACCTCGCCGACACTGCGTTGGACAGGAGAGGTTGGCGATGCGTCCGTGTTCCGGGTCTGGGGATCTCATGCCTTTGTCCGCGATACGTCCGCGGACAAGCTCTCCTCCCGCGCCGTTCCCTGTGTCTTCCTTGGCTTTGTCCCTGACGCGCCTGGCTGGCAGTTTTACCACCCCACCTCGCGCCGTGTCTTCCCCTCTCAGGACGTCACGTTTGACGAGTCGGTCCCCGTTTACCGTCTCTTCCCCTACCGCACTGCCCCGCTCCCCCCTCCACCGCTCTTCCTCACGCCAGGTGCTGCTTCGGTAGACCCCCTACCTCCCCAGGGTCCTGCTCCCTCAGATGTTTCCCAGGTAGACCCGGTCGAGCCTGTCGAGGTAGCTGTCGACTCTGGTCCTGCGCGAGGTACTGAGCCTGAGCGTGCTGAGCCTGGAGGTGCTGAGCTTGGGGGTGCTGAGTCTGGGGGTGCTGAGACTAGGGGTACTGAGCCTGGGGGTGCTGAGACTGGGGGTGCTGAGACTGGGGGGGCTAAGCCTGGGGGTGCTGAGACTGGGGGTGCTGAGCCTGGGGGTGCTGTGACTGGGGGTGCTGAGCCTGGAGGTCCTGAGCCTGGGGTAACTGCGCCTGGGGGCGCTCTCTCGTCCCAGCAGCTGCGTGAGTGGTACTCTCGGCACTGTCGCCGCCGACGTGGTGCTGTGGGAGCTGGGGGTGTTACTGGCGCTGGAGCTGAGGGCACTGGAGCTACTGGTGCTGGTGTGGCTGCCGACCCTAGAGTTGGCGCTGGAGTTGCTGGAGCCACTGGTCCTGGAGCTGCTCGTACTGGCGGTACTGGAGCTGCTGGGACTGGAGGTGCTACTGGAACTGCTGGAGGTGCTGGTGCTACTGGAGCGGGAGCTTCTGAGGGTGCTCCTAGTGCTGGAGCTAGTGGTGCTGCAGGGGCTGGAGCTGGAGGCGCTGACGCTCGTCCTACTGGAGGTGATGGAGCTGACGGTGCTGCTGGAGCTTGTGCTCCTGGGGGTACTGGAGTTGGCGCTACTGGAGCTGCTGGTGGTGCTGCAGGAGATGGAGCTGCCGCTGGGGGTACTGGTGCTGTCTCTGCTGGTTCTGGGGGCGCTACACGGCCGCGGCCGTGCTTCGTTCCGCTCCTTCAGTAGGTTCTTGGTCTCCCGCCTGCTACAGGTCCTGCTCCCTCTTTACAGTGTCCTTTGCCTGTCCAGTCGCAGTCACAGTTACAGCCTGCCTCACCACTCCCTGGTCCTTCTCCCTACACTGGTCCGACCGGAGGTCTTACGGAGCGTCGTGAGCCTAAGTCTCGTCCTGCGTCGCCTGAGTCTAGTCCTGCGTCGCCTGTTCGTGCTGCTCGCACTGGTCGTCGTGTTCCGCGTCAGCGTCCTCCTGCTGTCCCAGGCACGCACCAGTTGGCGCTTCGTCCTTCCACTGCTCCACAGCGTGTCCCTCTGCCGTCTCCTCCTGCGTCCTCTCTTCCTGCCCTTGCTGACCCGGAGTCTGACTCCCTTCGTGCTGCTAGTCCTACTGTCACGCGTCTCCTGGCCACTATTGTCACTGACCCTTCCTTTGAGTCCACTGCTGCGTCTGCCTTAGTTGCTGTGCTTGTCGACTTTGCTGCTCACTGTCGTCTAGACTACGCCGCGAGTCTTGTTGCTGAGTCTGAGTCTGTCTGTCCTCCGTCCGTCGGGGGTGAGTGTGCTCTTGGCACGGACGTCCTTGAGGACAGACAGGAGGAGTTTGAGTGCTTTGCCGCTGCTTTACCTCATCTCGTGTCCATGGTGATTGCCCCTGAGGGAGACCCGGATGCACCAGACATCCCGACCCCGCGCTCTTACGCAGAGGCGATAGAGGGTCCCTACTCCTCTTAGTGGCAGTCAGCCATGGACGCAGAGATGGCTTCCTGGAAGTCCACAGGCACCTACGTCGACGAGGTTCCCCCGCCTGGGGCGAACATCGTCAGTGGCATGTGGATTTTCAGGGTGAAGCGGCCGCCGGGTTCTCCGCCTGTCTTCAAGGCGCGTTACGTTGCACGAGGCTTCAGTCAGCGTGAGGGAGTTGACTTCTTCCAGACCTTCTCCCCTACCCCGAAGATGACCACTCTTCGGGTTCTGCTGCACGTCGCCGCTCAGCGTGACTACGAGCTCCACGCTCTTGACTTCAGCACTGCTTTCCTACAGGGCAGCCTGCACGAGGAGATCTGGCTGCGCCGCCCACCTGGCTTCACTGGGTCGTTTCCTCCTGGTACCCAGTGGAGCCTCCGGCGGCCAGTCTACGGTCTCCGCTAGGCACCCCGTGAGTGGCACGACACACTGAGGACTACTCTTGCTGCTCTTGGGTTTGCTCCTTCTACTGCTGACCCGTCGCTGTTTCTACGCACCGACACCACTCTGCCTCCGTTCTACGTTCTTGTGTACGTAGACGACTTGGTCTTTGCTACTGCTGACACTGAGGCACTCGCCCACGTGAAGTCGGAGCTACAGAAGAGACACACGTGCACAGACATGGGTGAGCTGACAAGCTATCTTGGCTTGCGGATCACCCGGGACAGAGCACAGCGCACCATTACCCTGACTCAGTCACACATGGTGCAGCAGGTCCTTCAGCGCTTCCGCTTCACGTACTCCTCGCCTCAGTCCACTCCTCTGCCTACCGGTCACTCGCTCTCAGCTCCAACTTCGGACGAGTCCGTAGAGCCGAGTGGCCCGTACCCAGAGCTTGTGGGCTGCCTCATGTACCTGATGACCTGCACTCGACCTGACCTTGCATACCCTCTTAGCATCCTAGCATGCTATGTCGCTCCTGGCCGTCACTGGAAGGAGCACATGGATGTCGCTAAGAGGGTGTTGCGTTACTTGTGCAGTATGCGGGCATGGGGCTTGTGCTTGGAGGACGGGCTCGAGTTGTCCTCACTGGTCACGCTGACGCTTCTTGGGCTGACGACTTGATTACGCAGCAGTCGTCACAGGGTTACACCTTCAGCCTTGGCTCCGGCTCTGTTTCTTGGCGGTCTACCCGCTCGTCTTCTGTTCTCAGCTCCAGTTGTGAGGCTGAGATCTACGCAGGGGCCATGGCTGCACAGGAGTTACGCTGGCTCACCTACCTGCTGACCGACCTTGGAGAGCCGCCTCGTTCTTTTCCAGTGCTGTACGTCGACAACAAGGCCATGATTGCATTGTGTCAGGAGCACAGACTGGAGCACAGAACGAAGCACATCGCTCTGCGCTACTTCCTTGTTCGAGAGTTGCAGCAGCGTGGTCAGCTTCGTCTTGCTTACGTGGCCACTCGGGCCAACACTGCTGATGTGTTCACCAAGGCTCTTCAGCCTTGTGATCATCAGCGTTTCTGTACTGTTCTGGGCCTTGTGCCTACTATGCCTCACTTGCTTACTTCTTGACTCTGCTTGTACTGTGATCCTTATATATGTCTACCTGCATGTTTACACTTGCTAGGTTTTGATCACTGTACTGCTTGTTGTATTATCAAACTGCATGTGAACTGGCCTTGTGGCCATCTGCTTGTGCTCAGAATGTGTGGTGACGTTGTGATCCACCCTGGGCTTGCTTTGCTTTTCCTGACTGGTCTTGTGACCCCTTGCTCTCCCCCACTTTGCCTATGGGGGTGTGTCAAACTTATACTCTACAGTTGTTTAGGCTGTAGTGGGGTAGTTACTATGGGGTACAGCAAGTTTAGGTTTTCCTACTTGTACCCACCCCTTTCCTAGCATTCACTCTTGTTCATTCTGACACGACGCAGAAAGGGGATTATTACCTAAAAGCCGGAACCGACCGGATTTGGGTTCCCGCTTACAGGCTGCTGCGTGAACTCCTTATCCAAGAGGTCCACGATTCGAACTTCTCCGGACACTTCGGGGTTGACAAAACCCAGTAATTACTGCACCGTCAATATTACTGGCCTGACTCCTCTAACGACGTGCAGCGATATGTGTCCTTATGCAGGGTGTGCCAAGCCATGAAATCGACACGTGAACGACCAGCTGGGCTGCTGCAACCCCTCGAGCCACCCGAACGACCGTGGCAGCAAGTGACAATGGATTTTGTCACGGGGATGCCAGCTGGGCCGTCCGGCAACGACGCTGTGCTCGTCGTCGTCGATCGCTTCACGAAGATGGCGCACTTTGCCCCATGCCGAACAACAATCACAGCCGAAGAAACTGCGCGCCTCTTCATCTCAACGGTCGTGCGACTGCACGGCATCCCTTCGGCGATCATCAGCGACCGCGAACCAAAGTTTACATCGAAATTCTGGAAGGAGACATGGGCGCAGTACGGCACAAACTACAGTTCTCATCGGCATATCACCCACAGACGGACGGCCAGACCGAGCGGACCAATCAGACCATGGAGCAGCTGATCAGGACAAACTGCCCCGACCCTGCCCGCTGGGAAGAATCACTCGCCATGTTGGAGTTCGCTTTCAACAACGCCCTGTCCAGTACAACTAATCACTCCCCGTTTTTCCTGAATTACGGGATGGACCCGACAGTTCCTACGGCAACCACTCTCGACAACCTGCTCCCGAGGTCACAAACTTTCGCGACGGAGCTTCAGGAAGTCCGAGAAAAAGCCGTAGACGCAATTCGCAAGGCGAATATCACTTCCCGCAAATACACCGACCTTTTACGCCGGGAACTCGTCTTGACCACCGGGCAACTAGTGCTACTTGACACGAAGAACCTGCACCTGCCCGGTCCGTCGAAACTACGGCCACGATTTTGTGGGCCATTCAAGATTATCAAGATGGTGACACCTGTCACCGCGAAGCTGCTGCTACCCGACGACTGGCGCATTCATGACGCCTTCCACGTCAGCCTGCTTCGCAAATTCGTGCCAGCCACGACCGACATCGCGAGGCAGCAAGCTGCCCCAACTGCACGACCTATCCCGGAGCCAACTCTTGACCCTTCGAAAATTTTGGCCCATCGGGTTCGACTTGACGCAGCTGGTCGCCACGTGGATTTCCTAGTCCGTTGGACCGATCGCACCAGTGAAGACGACACGTGGGTGCACTCCGACTCGCTGGACGCCTAGTCAATTGTTGGTGATTACTTGGCGCGCGGGCGTGTTTTGGATATTGACCGCCTTTCTTAAGGGGGGGGGGGGGGGGTAGTGTAAGGAATTTTCCCGAATTCCTTACCGGGGTTGACTGCTTCGCGTACAGCCCGATTTTCGGACTTCGCACGTTCGGCCGATTTCAACGCTGCCGAGGCTCCTCGCGTCGCCTTCGGCATTTCCCAATCGCCAAACCTGCACCCAACCTCGCTCGTCCGAGGTTCCCTCCTAGCTAGGCTAGTCCCTACATTAGTCTGTGCCTTCATTGTATTCTCAGATCAGTTAATCACAGTCTCGTTATTCGTTTACCTGCGCACTCTCTTTTACAACTCATAACACACACCCACACCAATGATTGTGCACCAGTCACTACACCCGCTTATAATTATTGCCCTCCAATAATACCAGACTCAAAAGAATTTTGGCCCTACAATAATTGTACAATTATTATAGGGCTTGGAGTATTATAAAGAGGATTATAGTAAAATGTAACAGCATAAAAATTTGGTTACTTTTCGTATTTCCAACGGAAATGACAGTGGATGGGACAGAGGCCCCGAAGAGGGAAGAGAGAACGACAAAGTATGAGAGTGATGCGCGTGTTGCGAGGGTAAAGGCGACAGCTGAGGTTACTGAAAGGAAGTTTCCAGGAATCAAATGGGCGGGTTGCAGGACAATCAAAGGAAGTTGCAAGAAACAATTGGACGGCTCCATGAGGTTTTGGCTAAATCTGCTCAGCTCAGGGCGAGGGTTTCGGCATTGCAAAGCGCGTCACTGGGGGGGTGGTAGGTAGTCAGGAGTGTGTGGGTGAACCGGTAGGTGGGTGGGCGTTGACTGGGGAAGCTGGGAAAGGAGGGAGTGGGAGAGTTAGCGAGAGACGGAAGGAGGGACGGGCGGACAGAGAGAGTGAGTGAGTGAGGGAGGTGTCAAATTATATATGCTATATATGTTTAGGCTGTAGTGGGGTAGCCAATATGGGGTACAGCCCCTTCTAGGGTTTCATATTTGTACCCAACTCTTTCATAGTCCAATCATTCCTGCTACTAGATTCTAACATGGTTTCAGAGCACTAGGTCCGTAGGACCGTCTTTTTTTTCCGGGCCCACCTACCGTTGCGGTTACCACGCTACCCCACGTGTTGCCTGCCTGCCTGCCTTGCCTTGTGACGTGCTGCGCTGCGCTGCCTACTGCCTCCCTAGGCCAGCGCGCCGCCCTTGCAGGCCCGTAAGGCCCGCGCGCCGCCCCTGCAGACCCGTAAGGCCTGCACGTCGCCCCTGCAGACCCGTCAGGCCCGCGAGCCGCCCCTGCAGGCCCGTCAAGCCCGCGAGCCGCCCCTGCAGGCCCATCAGGCCAGAGCGCCGCCTCATCTCGCGGCCATGACCTGCCACTGACGCGGCCCCACCTGGCCCCGCCCTGCAGCAGCCCGCGCGCCGCGACCGCAGCCCGCGCTGCGTGCTGCAGCCCCGCGCGTCGCGCTGCAGCCCCGCGCGTCGCGCTGCAGCCCCACGCGTCGCGTCAGCTGCCCGCACGTCGCGCTGCAGCCTCGCGCGCCGCGGCTGCCGTCCTCGCGCAGCCCGCGGCGGTTTCGGGCGCCGCGGCTGCCCCTGTTCGTCGCGGCGCCCCCCCCCCCCCCTGGACGTCGCCCCGGCCTGTCGCGACGCCCCTCCACTGGACACCGCCCCTGCCTGACTGCCGCTGTCGCTCTTGCAGCAGCTGCCGCGGAGCGCCTTGCCACAGTCGCGTCCCCGCCCTGCAGCAGCTGCCGCGGAGCCTTCTGCCCCCGTCACGGCCCCGCCCTGCAGCAGCTGCCGCGGAGCCTTCTGCCGCCGTCGCGGCCCTGCCCTACAGCAGCTGCCGCGGAGCCTCCTGCAGCTGTCACAGCCCCGCCCTGCAGCAGCTGTCGCGGACCTGCCCTACCACCGACGCGGCCCTGCTCTGCCGCAGCTATCGCGGCCCCGCCGTCGCCGCCGTAGTGCGCCTACCCGGCCGCCGCCCGCCGCCCGCCGAGCACCGGCCCTGACCGCCTCTGGTGAGCACCTGCCTTGTTCGCGCACTGTCACGCCGCCTGCCTGCCTGCCTGCCTGCCTGCCTGCCTGCCTGCCTGCCTACCTGCCGCGCCTGCCCTGCCCGCGCTGCTACTGCTGCTACTACTGCTCCTTCTGTTACTACTGCTAGGCTGTTGCTGCTGCTGCTGCTGCTGCTGCTACTACTGCTACTGCTGCTACTGCTGCTACTACGGCTACTGCTGCTACTGGCGGTGGCCAGATGCAGCTCCAGCGACGTTCACGCGAGTCTCTCACGCCCCAGCAGCTTAGTGAGTGGTACGCTAGTTGGGGTTGTCGCGGTAGTCGTCGTAGCTGTCGCCCTGGAGCTGGTCAGTTGGGTGCGTCTGGCAGTGGCCAGCTGCAGCTGCAGCGGCGTCCTCGCGAGACACTTACGTCCCAGCAGCTTCACGAGTGGTACGCTCAGAGTAGAGGGTCGTTGAGTACCGTTCGCTGCCCGTACGTCATTCGCACAGGTGATCAGACTGGTCAGGCTTGCGGGACGCTTGGTCACACACAGTCCCGCTGCTTTGCCCGTCTGAGCGACGCCTGGCGTACCGAGTTTGGCGACGAGGCTGAGCTCCCCACCTAGCTGGAGCTGCTTGGACAGAGGGTAGATATCTTTGCTCTTGACTATGATGCTATTCTCACTACAATGTATGCATTGCCTACTAGTACTGACCGTGCCTATTACCTGTGCGTACCGCCTGACCCAGATATAGAGCCTGCTTCTCTAGGTGCTGGTGAGGCTGCTGCTCTAGGTGCCAGTGCGTCTCCTGCTCTAGGTGCTGGTGCGTCTCCTGCTCTAGGTGCTGGTGAGACTGCTGCTCTAGGTGCTAGTGCGTCTCCTGCTCTAGGTACTGTTGAGTCTGCTCTCTCTGGTACTGCACCTGCTGAGGCCTTGTACACCTTCACACTTGACTCAGGTGCTTCCCGCTCCTTCTTTCGCGACAGCACCACCCTCACGCCGCTCAGTCGGCCGGTTGCAGTCTCCCTGGCAGACCCCTCTGGGGGTCCAGTCCTTGCGCACTCCTCCACGGTCCTGCCGTGTCCGGCAGTCCCGTCTGGCTCCCTGTCAGGTCTTCACCTCCCCTCGTTCTCTACGAACTTGGTGGCGGGTTCTGCGCTCCAGGTAGCGGGTGTTCACCAGTTCACCTCGGCCTATGAGCGTGTCACACACTGCACGTGTGCTCAGACGGGTCGTCACCTGGCTACCTTCACTCGGCAGCCGGGGTCGACCCTGTACACACTGACCACAGAGTCCCCTCAGGTAGCAGCGTCTGCGTCTGCGTCAGGTCAGCTAGTGGCCCCCTGCTCGTGTCGCGCTTTGTCGCACCAGACCCTCCTTTGGCACCACCGCCTTGGTCACCCCTCGGTGCAGCGCCTTCGTAGCATGCACCGCCGTGTCCTTGTCTCTGGTCTTCCCAGGGTTCTCCCTCCCCTCCCACCCTCGCCTGCTCCTCCCTGTCTTCCCTGTGTCGAGGGGCGGCAGCGCGCCGCTCCTCACTCCTCCTCGTTCCCTCCCACAGAGGCTCCCCTGCAGACTCTACACCTGGACGTGTGGGGCCCAGCCCGCGTCCGTGGAGAGGGCCACGAGCGGTACTTCCTGCTGGTCGTCAACGACTACACGCGTTACACCACGGTCTTCCCCTTGCAGCGCAAGGGGGAGGTCCCTAATGTTTTGATCCCTTGGATCCGCGCTGTTCGTCTCCAGCTCCGCGAGCGGTTCGGGACGGACTTTCCTGTCCTGCGTCTGCACTCTGACAGAGGTGGTGAGTTCTCCTCAGACCTCTTGGCAGCCTTCTGTGCGGAGCACGGCATCCGCCAGACGTTCACGCTTCCGGCCTCTCCGAAGCAGAATGGGGTTGCTGAGCGCCGCATTGGCTTAGTCATGGAGGTCGCTCGTACCTCCATGATCCATGCGGCTGCCCCCCATTTTCTGTGGCCGTTTGCGGTCCGGTACGTCGCGCATCAGCTCAACCTCTGGCCCCGTGTCTCCTTGCCGAAGACCTCTCCCACACTGCTGTGGACGGGGAAGGTTGTCGATGCGTCGCGTTTCCGGGTCTGGGGTGCTCGTGCCTTTGTCCGCGATACCACCGCGGACAAGCTCTCCGCACACGCTGTTCCCTGTGTCTTCCTTGGCTTTGTCCCTGACGCGCCTGGTTGGCATTTTTACCACCCCACCTCGCGCCGTGTCTTCCCCTCTCAGGACGTCACGTTCGACGAGTCGGTTCCCTTTTACCCTCTCGTCGTCGACTCCCTCTCTCCCCACAGCAGCTGCGTGAGTGGTACGTTGGCCGTCAGGGTCGCGCTGCTGGAGCTAGGGGCCCTGCTGCGAGAGGCGCTGGAGCAGGTGACTCTGCTACTGGAGTTGTTTCTGCTGGAGGTTCTGGAGCTGCTGAGGGTGCTGGCGCTGGAGGTTCTCGAGCTGCTGGAGGTGCTGGCGCTGGTGGCGCTGGAGCTGGAGGTTCTGGAGCTGCTGAGGGTGCTGGCGCTGGAGGTTCTGGAGCTGTTGCGGGTGCTGGCGCTGGAGGTTCTGGAGCTGCTGCGGGTGCTGGCGCTGAGGGTTCTGAGTCTGCTGTTGCGCGGTCTCCTTGGAGTAGCCACCTTCGTCCGCGTGTGCCTCTCACCTCACACCAGCTGCACGACTGGTACGGTCGCCGTCAGGGTCGCGCTTCTGGTGCTCGGGGCCCTGCCGCAGGAGGTACTTCTGCTGACGTCACTGGAGCTGGGAGTGGTCCTGGTCCCGGAGGTGCTCGTACTGGGGGTACTGGAGCTGCTGGGGCTGGAGGTGCTGAGCCTGACGGTGCTGCTGCTGGAGACCCTAGGATTGGAGATGCCGGTTCTGGGGGTGCTGTTGCTGGTGGAGCTGGTCCTGGAGGAGCTGGCACTGAGGGTTCTGGAGCTGCTGGAGGTGCTGGAGCTGCTGGGGGTACTGGAGCTGCTAGTGCTGGTGGCACTACCCGGCCGTGCCTGTTCTTTGCTCCTCCGTCTCCGTCGTCTCAGCCACCGCCTGACTCTGTGCTTCGCCAGGTTCTTAGTCTCCCTTCATCTACTGCTCTTTCGTTACAGCTTGGCTCACCACTGCCTGCTCCTTCTCCTTACACTGAGCAGACAGGGAGTCTTACTGAGCGTCGTGAGCCTGCGTCGCGTCCTGTCTCGCCTGTCCGTTCTGGTCGTTCCGGTCGTCGTGTCCCTCGTTCGCGTCAGCCGGCTGTCTCCGGCACCCACCTCGTCGTCCGTCGTCCTTCCTCTCCTCTGCAGCGTGTTCCCCTGCCGGCCCCTCCTGCGTCTTCTCTGCCTACCGTTCCTGAGCCTGAGTCTGACCGCACCCGTGCTGCTCACCCTACTGTCACGCGTCTGCTAGCCACAATTGTCACTGACCCGTCGTCTGAGTCTGCTGCTGCGTCTGCCTTAGTCGCTGAGCTTGTTGACTTTGCTGCTGCCTGTCGTCTAGACTACGCCGCTAGTCTTGTTGCTGAGTCTGAGTCTGTCTGTCCTCCGTCCGTCGGGGGTGAGTGTGCTCTTAGCACGGACGTCCTTGAGGACAGGCAGGAGGACCTTGAGTGGCTTGCAGCCGCTGCGCCTCATCTCGTGTCCATGCTGCTTGCCCCTGAGGGAGACCCGGATGCTCCAGACATCCCGACCCCGCGCTCTTACGCTGAGGCGATCGCGGGTGAGTACTCCTCTCAGTGGCAGACAGCCATGGACGCAGAGATGGCATCCTGGAAGTCCACAGGCACATACGCCGACGAGGTTCCCCCTCCTGGGGCGAACATCGTTAGTGGCATGTGGATTTTCAGGGTGAAGCGGCCGCCAGGTTCTCCGCCTGTCTTCAAGGCTCGTTACGTTGCTCGAGGCTTCAGTCAGAGGGAGGGAGTCGACTTCTTCCAGACCTTCTCCCCCACCCCGAAGATGACCACTCTTCGGGTGCTGCTGCACGTTGCCGCTCAGCGTGACTACGAGCTTCACTCTCTTGACTTCAGCACAGCCTGCTTACAGGGCAGCCTGCACGAGGAGATCTGGCTGCGCCGCCCACCTGGCTTCACTGGGTCGTTCCCTCCTGGTACCCAGTGGAGCCTCCGACGGCCAGTCTACGGTCTCCGCCAGGCGCCGCGTGAGTGGCACGACACACTGAGGACTACACTTGCGGCTCTTGGGTTTGCTCCGTCGACTGCTGACCCGTCGCTGTTTTTGCGCACCGACACTTCGTTGCCGCTGTTCTACATCCTCGTATACGTCAACGACTTGGTCTTTGCCACTGCTGACACTGAGGCTCTCGCCCTGGTGAAGTCGGAGCTGCAGAAGAGACACACGTGCACAGACCTGGGTAAGCTGCGCAGCTACCTTGGCTTGCAGATCACCCGGGACAGAGCACGCCGCACCATCACACTGACTCAGTCACACATGGTGCAGCAGGTCCTTCAGCGCTTCAACTTCACCTGGTCCTCGGCACAGGCCACTCCTCTGGCTACAGGTCACTCGCTCTCAGCTCCACCTTCGGACGAGTCCGTAGAGCCGAGTGGTCCTTACCCAGAGCTAGTGGGCTGCCTCATGTACCTGATGACCTGCACTCGTCCTGACCTTGCGTACCCTCTTGGCCTTCTGGCTCGCTACGTGGCTCCTGGTCGGCACCGAAAGGTGCACATGGATGCTGCTAAGAGGGTACTACGCTACTTGTGCAGTACATCGGGCATGGGGCTCGTGCTTGGAGGACGGAGCGACGTTGTCCTCACTGGGCACTCAGACGCTTCTTGGGTTGACGACCAGGCTACGTTGCGGTCGTCACAGGGTTACACCTTCAGCCTCGGCTCTGGTTCAGTTTCTTGGCGTTCTACACGCTCGTCCTCAGTTCTCAGCTCCAGTTGTGAGGCTGAGATCTACGCCACAGCCATGGCTGCACAGGAGTTACCCTGGCTTACCTACCTGCTGACCGACTTAGGAGAGCGGCCTCGTTCTCCTCCAGTGCTGTACGTCGACAACAAGGCCGCCATTGCCTTGTGTCAGGAGCACAGACTGGAGCACAGAACGAAGCACATCGCTCTGCGTTACTTCCTGGCTCGAGAGTTGCAGCAGCATGGCCAGCTTCGTCTTGCTCACGTGGCCACTCGGGCCAACACTGCTGATATATTCACCAAGGCACTTCCGTCTGGTGATCATCAGCGTTTCTGCACTTTGTTAGGCCTTGTTCCCACTTTTCCTCACTTGCTGTAGACTTTGTGTGTACTGTGATCTATATATATACCTGCATGCTTGTTCTGCTAGGTAGAGATCACTGTGCTGTTGTTGTTGCATATATACCTCTGCATGTGAACTGGCCTTATGGCCCTTTGCTTGTGCTCAGTGTGTGTGGTGACGTTGTGATCCACCCTGAGCTTGCTTTGCTTCTCTTGACTGGTCTTGTGACCCCTTGCTCTCCCCCAGTTTGCCTATGGGGGTGTGTCAAATTATATATGATATATATTTTTAGGCTGTAGTGGGGTAGCCAATATGGGGTACAGCCTCTTCTAGGGTTTCATATTTGTACCCAACTCTTTCATAGTGCAATCATTCCTGCTACTAGATTCTAACAGGAGGGAGGGAAGGAGGAGTGGGAGAGGTGGTGTATGACTTGCAATCTCTTCTTTTGTTTCGAGTATAATCCTGAGCGTTCTTTCTCTTTCTCTTCTTCTGTTTCATTTGAGATACATCCCCCCTCTCTTCTCCCCCTTCCCTCTCTCACACCCTTCGCATCCCGTCCCTCCTAGCAAAGCAGTAGTAATAGCGCCACCAGGGCTCAGGTTTGGTTTTTACCTACTCACGATTCGCAGTGTAGACATTTTCAAAACCCTTCTGAGCAGTGTGTATTTTTTGGTAACACTGATGGATCAGTGTAACTTTAAGATTTGAAAACTTTACCTAGAGGCATCAGTGTAGGTATATTTTTTACCCTGATTGTACTGTAGGTGCTAGCAGCAACCAAGCTGGAGGCCCAAATTGCGCAAGATTGTTGTGAAAGTCGAACGCAGTGGCTTGTCTGGTTTCACTGAGTCGGCAGGCTTCCCGGGGGGAACATGTGTTTGGGGACCTCGATCGAGTGGAGTCGAGGGAATTGAAGTCCTGCAGTGAGTGCAGCTTCGACCAATCAGGTTGCAGTTTTTGCTTCGTGTAGGTTGCAAGCAGGCACGGAGTGACGCGGTGTCGGTCGTCAGTACTCACGTGCTGCCGTCGTAGTGCATCATTACGAAATTAGGTGTACCGTTATGAAATTTCGGAGAACCATCTCGATAGGTAGAGTTTCCGAAGGGGGGAGGGGGGGGGGGGGGTGGGGGGGGGGGGGTGGTTCCCTGTACGCTCTTCAGGGTAATCTTCGCTAAGGAAAATTTTACCCCAGAGCATCAGTGTGGTCTAAATCATTACACTGACATATCAGTGTAACACTAATCTCCCAAAAAATTACCCCAGCCCATCAGTGTAGACTGAAAATTTCACCCTTCTCATCAGTGGAGAAGGGTAAATTACACTGCAAACCTGAGCCCTGAGCGCCACCACCACTAGAAGCAGCACCAGCAGTAGTGCAGCAGCCACAGGCAGAGAAGGAAGGGGTGAGGGGAGTGAGCAAAATGTGAGGAACGCTCTTGGGGTTTCTTAGGAAGGTGCAGCAGAGGCAAGTGAAGCGTCTCTACCTGCCGGAGTTAGCGGTCATTAACGGATATATCTATGTGAACGTTTGGGCATTTGCCCTTAAAACCACACCTCTGGTCCGCACCATAGTGCATTTGGGAAAAGAAAGCATGACAGTGCAAAACAAACGTTGCAGATAAGATTAAATTATGTACACATGCTAAAGTTTTCGTTTTAGCTGGTCGAAATCTTTTAAAACCCCTATTATCTAAAAATAAGAGGTTCGTTAGACCTTGCTGCTCTAAAAGAAAGAATACGCCAATAATTCTACCAAAGGCGCCGATGCCGGGGATCGAACCCGGATCTTCCGCGTGACAGGCGGAGATACTGACCATTATACTACATCGACATGTTAAAATCCTCGAATGTGGCAATATCTATTTAACAAATGTCGGAAAGATACAGGGGCGACTCGATAGTGTACTTGGTGGGGCTTTATGAGATAAACTGGTCTTCGCTAATGTAACGTTTCGCACAGCAGGTAGGCGAGATGCCTCGCGACAAAGCGTCATCGCATCGCGCCTCCTCCACCTCCTCCTCTTCTCGCTCACAGTCGCACGCTCAATCGCAGTCGCGGGCGCAGCGCCAATCGCATTCGAGTAACCCTAATCGAAGCGAACATCGCGGTAACAGCAGCAGCGCAGCCGGCGGCCACTATAACGACGGCATTGCGGCGCAGCGATCAGGACACGGCGGCGCGAGCCTCGCGTCGCCTGCCACCATCCCCGTTTGTAGCGTTGACGGCGGCGATCCCAATGACGAATCACCTTACAGCAGCAGAAGCGGGAGCTATCAGAACGGCAACGGCGGTAGGGGGGAACTTGCGACGAGAGGGGGAACGGGAAGGGGAGGGGGAGGAGAAGCGGGAAGAGACGGCAGCGAAATACAGCCGTTCATTCGATCTCACCACGCGGCTACGCCGTTGTTGCGCTCATCAGAATTCGCACTCGAGCCCCCCTCCGCGGATGTCCCTTCCCCCTCCGCCTTCCTTCCCCCCATGAGCCCTGAATCCATCCCCCTCGGCCTTTCCTCCCTCCGCTCGCTCTCCGCACTTTCCGCGACCCCTCTCTGGCCGCCGCCGCCGATTGCGGAATGGCCTCGAGCCGCCGCAGATCACGGCCCGCGAATCGCGACCGCTGCGATAGATGTCGCCGATAGGCTGCTGACTACAGTGCCGCCGCTGCTGACGCAGGCGCTGACGTCAGCGGCGGCAGGGGTGCACCGGTATCTGCAGCGGTTCAGTGTGTATGTGACTATAGCGAATGCTGCTCGCCCCGTGCTCAGGCCTGCCGTGGATAAAGCGCAAGAGGTGCTCGATAAGGTACAGTACAGTTGCGCATATAATCATAAATTTCATAAGGTACACCTGCTCGTCCTTGCACCATGTCTTTCCCCGTCCCTCGGCAACCCACCTTCACACACATCCCCCCTCACGACCACTCTGGGCAATCCCTTGAGTCGCCACGCGGTGATTCAAATGCCTTCTTCCCTCACCTCTGCCCAACCCTTCCCCCACATCCCCCCAAGACAACCGCCATGCCAATCCGTGTGCTATGGCTGTGGCGACGCCATCGACCGCTACAAGTCCCACCCGCCATGATATGGCTGGTGGCGGTGCTGGCAGGCATCGCATGCACGCTGCCCCCGCTGCTCTCCACGCTCCACGACCCCCCCCGCCTACTACCATGCCTCTCGCTTCGCCCGTACCCCGCCGCATCCCTGGCGCCCACAAAAAAAAAAAACTATTTTTTATCCCCCCCACCCCACCCTCTCCCACACTCTCCCTCCCCCACCCCACCCTCTCCCGCACTCTCCCTCCCCCACCCCACCCTCTCCCGCACCCTCCCTCCCCCACCTCACCTTCTCACGTTTTACCCCGCTTCTCTTCCCAGATCCCCCCAATGAGCACCATTCCCGGGCGGCTGATATGGCTAGCAATACTGCTGCTGCTGGCGTGGGCAGCATGCACGCTGCCATCACTGCTCTCCACCCTGCACGACCCTCAATACTACTCCGCCTCGCCCTTCCCCCGCCGCATCCCCGTGCTGGGCGACGGCGGTTCTGCTCCCGTCTTCTCTGACGCTGGATTCAATGTCGAGGCTGCTGCCAAGTGAGTGAGTGAGTGTGTGAGTGAGTGAGTGCGTAAGTTAGTGAGTGCGTGAGGGAGTGGGTGAGTAAGCGAGGGGGTGCAGTGAATAAGTGAGTGCGTGTGTGCAACAAGTGTCTGTGGGCATGGTTGCGTGTGGCTGTGTCTCCTCCTCCATCCCTTTTCTTACGGCATTCACACTCCTATTTCATCCTCCCTCTCCTCTCGTTCCTCTCTTCTCAGTTTTCTCTCTTTTCTTTCTCGTCTCCCTCTTCGCTCCTCTCCCTTTCCTCCCTCTCTTCCGCTTTCTCCTCTCCCTCTCCTCACTACGTCCCCTCCGCCATCCCCCTTCCTTCCCCCTCCATTTCCTCCCCTCTAATGCTGGCAGGATGTGGGAGGCGAAGGTGGGGTGTGCGCGCTTCAGGTGGAAGCACAGGGATCTGCTCAAGAAATACTCCTACTCCTCCACCTTCCCCAAAAGCTCCAGCCTTCAGGTGCGGCGCGGCCCCGTGGGCGGGAATGATTCTTGGCCGGGTGCCGGGCAGGTTGATGAACGCCACTGAAAAGTTGGAGATATTCTAGGGAAGGAGAGACAGGTGGGGGTGGGGACGGAGTAGATGGGCGGCAAATAAGGCTAGGGTGGCGTGAGAAGGCTTGCGCTCTGAACAGGTTAGTGATAGGTAGCGGAATAACGTACAAGGCTGGGTTGGGAAGTCAGGTTAGTGTTTTTTTGTTCGTATTTTTTTTCGCCCTTTTTTTCTTTTCTGCCCAAACAAACGCTCGGCCACTTTTTGTTTTCCAACTCAGGTGCAACCATTCACTGCTAGTGCAGCAGCGGGCCCTGTTGGCCTTGAGGCTCCGCCACTGTTGAGAGGCGAGGCAGTGTGCCTCAATATTCCAATCAGAAAGAAGCACACCACCACGCCACACCACATCGCTGATGCTCAGACCCCCTCTCTTCAATGCACATCGCATCGCATCAACCCCCACCCAGTGTGCGTGCTTCCTGAGACTCTCCGTGTTGCAACAACACCACCTGAGCCTCACAGCATGCTCCCATCCTGCCACCGCTCTTTTTCCCCACCACCCCCCCCCTGTCCCTCCACCCCTCCCCCCTCGCCACCCCTCCCCTGTCCCACCACTACCCCCCCTGACCCCTGCACGCACAGGATCCAAACAGGGTGGCGTGCCGGCGAATGCAGCTGCGCCACGTCACCATCTTGCTGCCACCTGGCGCTGAGTCATGGATGTGGCCGCACAAGCTGGAGGGCTTCTACCATTGCCCCCGCTGCGGCATCACCTGCCAGGTATCTGTTGATTTCACCTGCCAGATTTGTGTTGCTTTCACCTGCCAGGTATCTGTTGCTTTCACCTGCCAGGTGTCTGCTGCTTTTACCTGCCAGGTGACTGTTCTTTTCACGTGCCAGGTATCTGTTGCTTTCACCTGCCAGGTGTCTGCTGCTTTTACCTGCCAGGTGACTGTTCTTTTCACGTGCCAGGGATCTGTTGCTTTCACCTGCCAGGTGTCTGCTGCTTTTACCTGCCAGGTGACAGTTCTTTTCACGTGCCAGGTATCTGTTGCTTTCACCTGCCAGGTGTCTGCTGCTTTTACCTGCCAGGTGACTGTTCTTTTCACGTGCCAGGTATCTGTTGCTTTCACCTGCCAGGTGTCTGCTGCTTTTACCTGCCAGGTGACTGTTCTTTTCACGTGCCAGGTATCTGTTGCTTTTGCCACTGGTAGTGCGTTCGTGCCTTAAATCCGTCTCAATCCCCCACCCAGCCCCATCCCCCCTGCCAATCACCCCCTCCACCCGCTCCCCTCTCTCCCCCACCCCTTTCCCCCGCTCCCCAGATCTCCTGGTCGGCCCTCATGGCCCTGCAGGCAGACGCCACGCTGCACGTGTGGCCGGCAGATCCCCCCCGCAGAGCGCACGTGAGGGCAGCCTCTGCGAGTGTATCTGAACCTCTGTCGTGGGGGCTGCTGGAGAAGCGCTGCCTGAGTCCCCTCGATCGAAAGGTCGTGCCTACAGCCACTGCCAGTGCGACCATGCCCCAAACCCCTCTCAATTCCCCGCCCGCCCCTCGCCCCTCGCCCCCCACCCCCCGGCCCGCCCCCCTCCACCCCTTTCCCCCGCTCTGCAGATCTCCTGGTCACCCCTGATGGCCCTCCAGGCAGACGCCATGCTGCACGTGTGGCCCGCAGACCCGCCTGCCGACAGAACCAGAGGGCAGCCTTTACGAGTGTACCTGAACCTCGAGTCGTGGGGGCTGCTGGAGAAGCGCCGCCTGTTCGACGTGGGCGTGTCGCCCTTCGCCAGCAGTGACGTGCAGCTGACCTACTCGGGCGTACACCACACGCTGGAGACCGGCAGAAGGCAGTTCTTCTCCAAGATCAAGCGCCAGGTGGGGTGGACAGGAGAGGCAGGCAAGTGGGTCTGGGATAGCTGTGCATATCTGGGCATATTTGGGAGTGTTGCCCTTCGCCAGCAGCGACACGCAGCTGACCTACTCGGGCATGCACCACACGCTCGAGACTGGACGGCGCCAATTCTTCTCCAAGAGAAAACGGCAGGTCCGTCAGATATGTGTGGGCGTGGGACAGGTGGGCATGGGGGCATACCCATGTGTAAGGGAACCCTCCTTCCTACGGTTAGTGCGAGTCATGCACGGGGGCTCATGAGCGAGTCACGCACGGGGCCTCGTGAGCGAGTCACGCAAGGGGGCTCGTGAGCGGCGTATACGCGTTGCTTCAAGTGCTCACAGCACGGTGCCTTGGTACAACGTGCTCCGAGTGCGGGAGAGGCAGGTTGTGGCGTTTATGCCAGCATACCTTTCATTTCATTGCTCTGCCTCCCTCTCACCATGCACTGCTGCGTCCTCCCCCCTGCCCGTTCCCCTTCCTCTGCCCCTTCTGCCCTCACCTCCCTTTGGACGTGCCTTTGTGGTGCACGTCTGGTAAGGGACGCTCCTCAAATCTCGAAACATGAATTGTGTCCATCGTATTTTCGTTTTGCTTTTGACGACACCTCGTTTTTCAAATTTCCTGGGCGTTCGAGGCGTCTCATACAAATGCAAGTGATGGTATGTTTCACTTTACGACGAGGGAACCCGAGTCTGCGTTCTTATGGAATGTCTCAACGGAATGGGGGTCGACGGTCTTCCATCACGGATTGAGCAAAGCATAACATATGAGACGGACACACGTCACTCCGTGATATTATGGAGCTCTGGAACTCATACATAGCTCGTTGGACCTTGTAAAACCCCGCATGTTTCCGGTATATCCACAGGCGTTAGCTCACAATCACCTGAACTAGCACAGTAAGCTTGCTGACGCCACCATGCCTCGCTCATACATCAACAACCTGTCAAATTATTACCTCGTTAGAATCTTCTGGCACTCTCAAGCATGTCTATGTTGGTTGTAATCCCCAAAGCAGCGGTTACCAATCAGTGGTTTACGTCTCAATTCGCCCGAGATACTCCTTCGAAAGCCCGTATGGCGAATATGTCGGCAGCTTAGGAGGCTCGGAATCGTCCTCCCTGCAGCCGTGAAACAACGATAATGCTACTTCTGGAACCACTCTGTTGTCAGCTCCTACTTTACTTACAGATCCTGCCTACAACCTCCTCATCGCGTTCGTTTGCAAACTCTGGCGTCGCTTGACTCGCCGTCAAGTCTCCATGCTCCTCGTGGAAAAAAACATTGTCGTTTCGCTCCAAGATCTCATCGCTGCCATCAGGTGCTTCCCCAACCTCTCACATCTGCATCTCAGCAACAACAACGTGGAGACAATGAACGACGCCTTCTTCGATTTCCTCGCGTCGTCATGCCCTAAACTAGTTTCCCTGCACGTGGGGAAGGAGATCGCACCGGACTGGGACTGGGAGTGGGTGGATGAGTATCCGGTGACTGAAGCTGGTTTGGACAATTTCATCCGTCGCTGCACTCAGCTGCAGCACCTCTCGCTCTATTGCTTGCATCGATACGGCAAGCTGCCGGATGCTCTCTCGCTGCTCACCAACCTGCACACTCTCGCTCTTACGGAAGCCTCGCCTCTTGAGGCTAAGGAATTCTCGAAACGGTCTGCTCTCACTGCCCTCTCCGTCAACGATCTAGATCAGGAAGATCTAAATCTCTCGAGCCTCACGCATCTCCTGGTCGTCGCGATCCCGGCTGATTCTCTCGTTCGAACAAGGCGAGGATCGCGACGACCGAGAGATGCGCGAGGCTCGAAAGATTCAGATCTTCCTTATCTAGAATGTTGACGGAGAGGGCAATGAGAGCAGACAGTTTCGAAAATCCCTTAGCCTCAAGAAGCGAGGCTTCCGTAAGAGTGAGAGTGTGCAGGTTGGTGAGCAGCGAGAGAGCATCTAGCAGCTTGCCGTATCGATGCAAGCAGTAGAGCGAGATGTGCTGCAGCTGATTGCAGCGACGGATGAAATTGTCCAAACCAGCTTCAGTCACCGGATACTCATCCACCCACTCCCAGTCCCAGTCCGGCGCGATCTCCTTCCCCACATGCAGGGAAACCAGTTTAGGGCATGACGACGCGAGGAAATCGAAGAAGGCGTCGTTCATTGTCTCCACGTTGTTGTTGCTGAGATGCAGATGTGAGAGGTTGGGGAAGCACCTGATGGCAGCGATGAGATCTTGGAGCGAAACGACAATGTTTTTTTTCCACGAGGAGCATGGAGACTTGACGGCGAGCCAAGTGACGCCAGAGTTTGCAAACGAACGCGATGAGGAGGTTGTAGGCAGGATCTGTAAGTAAAGTAGGAGCTGACAACAGAGTGGTTCCAGAAGTAGCATTATCGCTGTTTGACGGCTGCAGGGAGGACGATTCCGAGCCTCCTAAGCTGCCGACATATTCGCCATACGGGCTTTCGAAGGAGTATCTCGGGCGAATTGAGACGTAAACCACTGATTGGTAACCGCTGCTTTGGGGATTACGACCAACATAGACATGCTTTTGAGAGTGCCAGAAGATTCTAACGAGGTAATAATTTGACAGGTTGTTGATGTATGAGCGAGGCATGGTGGCGTCAGCAAGCTTACTGTGCTAGTTCAGGTGATTGTGAGCTAACGCCTGTGGATATACCGGAAACATGCGGGGTTTTACAAGGTCCAACGAGCTATGTATGAGTTCCAGAGCTCCATAATATCACGGAGTGACGTGTGTCCGTCTCATATGTTATGCTTTGCTCAATACGTGATGGAAGACCGTCGACCCACCGTCGACCCCCATTCCGTTGAGACATTCCATAAGAATGCAGACTCGGGTTCCCTTGTCGTAAAGTGAAACATACCATCACTTGCATTTGTATGAGACACTTCGAACGCCCAGGAAATTTGGGAAACGGGGTGTCGTCAAAAGCAAAACGAAATTTTGATGGACTCAATTCGTGTTTCGAGATTTGAGGAGCGTCCCTTACCACACGTGAGAGGGGCTGGTGAGGGACGCGTGTCCCCCACTGCCCTCCCTGTGTGCCTGTCTCTCCATCACACACAGCGCCCTGCGCCTCTCCTCCCCTTCCCACTCCCCTTCGCTCTCCTTCAGGACGTGCATCGGTACCGTGCATCATCGCACTGCCAGTACCAGTGGCGAGAGGGCCTGGTGAGGGACGCGTGTATCATCCCTCTGCTATGCTCCTCCCCCCTTTCTTCCCAGGACGTGCCTTTATACCGCGCATCGTCGCACTGCCAGTACGAGTGGCGCGAGGGCCTGGTGAGAGACGTGTTCGCCCTGGTGCCGCACCACAGCTTTGGGCACTGCGACAACAACATGAACGGCAGTGATGCTGAGCTGCTGCTCTACCCTGAGTGCACCCACCCGTGAGTGGGAGGGGGGGGGGAGTGAGTGGGAACAGGGAGGGAGGGATGTGGGCACCTGGGTGGTAGTGGCAATGGCATTGGGCACTGTGGCAACAACATGAACGGCAGCAACGCTGAGCTGCTGCTCTACCCTGAATGCACTAACCCGTGAGTGGGAAAGGGGGATAGGGGGGAGGTGAAGCGAGGACTCACACACCCATGAGTGGTTGGGTTGGGAAAGGGAGGGAGCAGCTTAGCACCTCAGTGGTGTTGGCTTGGGGCACTGCGACAACATGAATGGGCAGCGATGCTGAGCTGCTGCTGTACCCTGAATGCACTCACCCGTGAGTGGGGAGAGGGGGGGAAGGGGGGATTCACACACCCATGAGTTAGAGGAGTGGGAGAGGGAGGGATGTTAGCAACGTAGCACCTGAGTGGTATTGGCTTTGGGCACTGCGACAGCAACGTGAACGGCAGTGATGCTGAGCTGCTGCTCTATTCTGAATGCACTCACCCGTGAGTGGGACGGGGAGGGGATGGGGGGATGAAGAGAGGATTCACCCACCCATGAGTGAGAGGGGGTGGGGTGGCCAGGAAGGGAGGGATGTTAGCAACTTACGACCTCCACTGGTGCGATTATCGTAAGGCACAACGTCACGAGTGTGCAGGGAGGGTAAGGCGTCACGTGGCGAGTGTGCAAGGAAGATAGTTGAAGGTGAATAGGGGGCGGCGCCAGTGCATGATGGGCTCGTGGGAGCACCCCCCTTAAGGTATCACAACACAACACACTCTCCGTACTCCATGCTTGCTTCCCTCACGCCACTCTTGCGCCACGGCCTGGTCCCACAGCGTTCCAGGCCATGCACGGCACACCGTCACCCCGCATGGGCACAGTAGTACCTCAAGCCTCCTGTTGCGTGCCTGCACCTTAAATTGCACCCAACCCTTCATTCTCTCCCTTCCCACCCCTCCGTGTGCTGTGCATGCACCCTCGGCCAGAGTGATCTGCATTCTGAACAGAAGCAGATAAGAGCGCCACGTTGCATGCAGTGCAAAAGCAGATAAAAGTAGATAAAAGCTTCGTGCATGGACATGGCGGGATGAGAAGCATTCAGAAGAAGGAAATCACAGCGTGTGCCATGTTACACTACAAGTTCACCCCCACTCCTCCCCCTCTCTGCCCCATGTGCATACACCCCCCATACCCTCCATCCACCACCTTCCCAGGATGAGAAGCATTCAGAAGAAGGAAATCACAGCGAGTGCCATGTCACCCCCACGCTCCCTCCCCTTCCCCCCCACGTGCACCTTCCCAGCGTGATAAGCGTACTGAAGCAGGAGATATCAGCGTGTGCCATGTCGCACTACAAGTTCATTCTCAGCACCGAGAACACCCGTGTGCCCGGCTACGTCACCGAGAAGGCCCTGGAGCCCCTCGAAGCAGGCACGGTGCCCGTGTACCACGGGGCCCCTGACATCCACCAGTTCATGCCGCCTGAATCGTTCATTGATGGTTCCAAATACACGGCTGCCCAGCTCGCCACGCTCATCACGGCACTCAACAACGACCCAGGTGCGTCAAAACACACTCTTGAGAACGCTCGAAGTCATTCCTATATAGCAGCTCCTCAAAGTCACCTTCCTGAAGCCCCTGGGAAGCCCCTGGAGGCGGGCACGGTGCCACGGGGCGCCCGACATCCTCCAGTTCATGCCGCCTGAATCGTTCATCGATGGATCCAAGTATTCTTCTGCGCAGCTCGCCACACTGATCACTGCGCTCATCAAACAACCCATGTGCGCTGTTTGAGGCACCTCAAAATCCACTTGTGAAAATATCAAAAGCAACTTCAAAATAACAGGCTCTCACATGCCTCCTTGCTGGAGGCCCTGAAGGCTGGGTGACTTCTGAGTCGACTCGAAAGGCGCTCATCCAGGTAGGGGCGTGCATGCATCATCGTGATCCAGGCAACATGATTATCTTGGCATCATCACCATCAGCAGCATCACCATCATCAGCATCACCATCATCAGCATCACCATCATCAGTAATGCGATAATTTGCTCGCATTGCACCTACTCCTGTCCATGCATTTTCATAACTTGGCATTTCTGTCTTGTGGACGCTCCTTTCCTTTACTGTGCTCATTGTTCTCACTGTGCTCACGTACTTGTTTCCTGCCTCTTGTGGGGCGGTGCGGTGCTGTGTGGTGTGCTGCGGTGAGCAGTGAAGTACATGAACTATTTTGCGTGGCGCATGTGTGGAGTGCCGGGTCCACTCGCCCATGTCACAGCACTCAACTTCGACTCCTTCCCCTGCCGCCTGTGCGAGGCTGTCAGCGCCCGTGGGGGCAGAATGTTCTAGTCGGCACTCTGCATGCAGGGCGGTGCAGTGTGGTGCGGTGGGGTGTGCATTGAGGTACATCCACTCCTTCCCCTGCTGCCTCTGCGAGGCTGGCTGTCAGCCCTTGAGGGTGCGGAATGTTGTACTGGCGGCAGAGGAAGGAGTTGTAATACCGTAGCATAATGTTTCGGCTGCATACTGGTGCAGAATGCTCTCTTGAGGTCGTTGGCCTCTGCATACCGGTGTGCCAGCCTGTTGGGCACGCATGTCCACTCAAAAGTCGTTGAAATGCCAGCTGTATTGAATGCGTGAATTACCGGTACCCAGAATGTAAGAAGCATGTTGTAATTGTTCGAAACAGCATTGCTTGCAGCAAATACTGCATATGCGAATTCCACCCTGGAAAGGGCTTGGTTGGTGTGCGTGGGCGGGGAGTAGGTGTGTGCAAGGGTGGGGAGGGGAGAGGGCAGGGGAGTGAAGAAGAGAGGGCAGGGGAGAGGGTGGGAGCAGGAGAATCAATGCGAAGTTGCTTTCCAAATCACCTTTGAGCATGTTGGTAGTGTGACCCTGGCATGGCATGACATGGCATGGCATGGCACGGGGCATGGGGGAATGGGGCACGGGCACGGTACAGCCGCATCAGCCTCACGTCTCATGGTGCTAATTGGCTTGAGTGAGGGAAGAAAGCACATACCCAGTAAGCTGCTGTCGTCCCTCGCACGAAGTCGGGCACGAGGTCGGGCACAGGCGTGTATGATGAGTTATGAAGGATAGTTTTGGAACGACCAAGAGATGCCTTCCTGGATCCTCATTTCATCTCAGCTCATGCCATCTCTTTTTGATGCGGAATCAGCCCCTTTTTCAAAAAGCAAATGGGACTTGATTGGGTACAACATAACATGCCATACAGAGGGCACATGTGTCCTCCTCGGACATCATCTAGAGAAACAGCAGTGCAGCAAGCAGCGTCGCCAGCAGTGCTTTCGGCCAACCTGCAAGCAGACAAAGCGGAGAGTGCCGATGAGGCAAACACAGATTCCAGAAGCAAGAGTCAAGGGTAGCAATGACATGAAGCATCAACATGCTGAGGCCAGTGGGGCTACAGCAGGTGGGGCTGCAACAGGTGGGGCTGCAACAGGTGGGGCATCTCATGGGCAGAGCAAGCATGCTCACCAGAGACACATAGTCTGTGAGTGGTCCTGGGGTGTGGAGGAGGGGCATGGTCACGGTTGTAGCGCAGAATGTCTTCTGTCACCTCGCCCATGCTGCCCAGATAGGCCCGGGTCAATGACTCGACTTGCACCAATCCCTTGGCACTGGGGGTGATAGGCAGGGTGGGGATGGGAAGGGGCACACGCATAAGGTCACACATGGCACTGCCCAGATAGGCCCGGGTCAATGAGTCCACGTGCACCAGTCCCTTGGCACTGTGTGCGAGAGGCAAGGCGGGGATGGGGAGGGGCACATCCATAAGGTCACACATGGCAGTGCCCAGAGCAGCAGCAGCGCAACTCGTCCACATGCACTAGCCCCTTGGCACTGTGAGCCACAGGAGGATAAGGTGCACTGCACACTGAGGCACACACATGACACCACATGTGGATCATCGAAAGCGATGGTTCAGGCAGCACGGATGAGGGGCCAGGGCAAGGGCGAACATTGTTACCCAGCAACTCAACACGGCCTCAGGCAGCACGAATGCAGAAGGCGTGGAAAGGAAGGCGTGGAAAGGAGCACGAGAGGGAAGGGGGAGCAGAGGGATGCGGAGCAGAAGCGCCAGGCACACAGAATGCAGTCACAGGGCTTGTGCCCCGCCCCTCGTGTCACAGGGCTTGTGCCCCGCCCCTCGTGTGACAAGGCTTGTGCCCGGCCCACAGTATCGTGCATGCCTTGAAGCATTCAATTAGAAACATGGAGCAGTGCAGTGGGAGCAGTGATGAACACTGGGGGTGGTCCCTTTTAGACAGTGAATATACCTTTTTGAGACTTTACAGAAGGAAACACAGAGTACATGCATAGAGCACGTGGTGGTGAGCTACCTGCCCGAGAGGATGTAGTCGAAGGGGTTGCGGCCCTCGTATAGTGCCTCCCGCCACGCCCTGACGGTGCCTGCCAGCTCCAGGCGCGCCACTATGGCCCGCTTGAAGCGTTCCGATATGCTGTTGCGCGTCATTACCACGCTGGCTGGTACGCTGCCGAAGCTGGCAGACTCAAGCAGCAGAGGGGGGGCAATGAGCAGGGGGGGGTTGATACGCAGGGGCGGCGTTAGTATGAGAGAGTGAGGTGCAGGCACATGTGTTGCGCATGAGTGTGGTAACGGCCGACTTTTGAGAAGTCTCAAAAGGCATGTGTGGTAACGGCCGACTTTTGAGACATCTCAAAAGGCATGAGTGTGGTAGTGACCGGCCACCGGCGGCACAGGAGCCTTGCACTGTATGACCTTTAATTTACTCAGAGGTCACACTGGTGGTACAGGAGCCCAATGATAAAGTAGTGGCAGAGAGACATGGCAGAGAGACATGGCAGAGAGACATGGCAGAGAGACATGGCAGAGAGACATGGCAGAGAGACATGGCAGAGAAACATGGCAGAGAGACATGGCAGAGAGACATAACAGAGAGACATGGCAGAGAGACATGGCAGAGAGACATGGCAGAGAGACATGGCAGAGAGACATAGCAGAGAGACATGGCAGAGAGACATAGCAGAGAGACATGGCAGAGAGACATGGCAGAGAGACATGGCAGAGAGACATGGCAGAGAGACATGGCAGAGAGACATGGCAGAGAGACATGGCAGAGAGACATGGCAGAGAGACATGGCAGAGAGACATAGCAGAGAGACATGGCAGAGAGACATGGCAGAGAGACATGGCAGAGAGACATGGCAGAGAGACATGGCAGAGAGACATGGCAGAGAGACATGGCAGAGAGACATGGCAGAGAGACATGGCAGAGAGACATGGCAGAGAGACATAGCAGAGAGACATGGCAGAGAGACATGGCAGAGAGACATGGCAGAGAGACATGGCAGAGAGACATGGCAGAGAGACATGGCAGAGAGACATAGCAGAGAGACATGGCAGAGAGACATGGCAGGAGACATGGCAGAGAGACATGGCAGAGAGACATGGCAGAGAGACATGGCAGAGAGACATGGCAGAGAGACATAGCAGAGAGACATGGCAGAGAGACATGGCAGAGAGACATGGCAGAGAGACATGGCAGAGAGACATGGCAGAGAGACATGGCAGAGAGACATGGCAGAGAGACATGGCAGAGAGACATGGCAGAGAGACATGGCAGAGAGACATGGCAGAGAGACATGGCAGAGAGACATGGCAGAGAGACATGGCAGAGAGACATGGCAGAGAGACATGGCAGAGAGACATGGCAGAGAGACATAGCAGAGAGACATGGCAGAGAGACATGGCAGAGAGACATAGCAGAGAGACATAGCAGAGAGACATGGCAGAGAGACATGGCAGAGAGACATGGCAGAGAGACATGGCAGAGAGACATGGCAGAGAGACATAGCAGAGAGACATGGCAGAGAGACATGGCAGAGAGACATGGCAGAGAGACATGGCAGAGAGACATGGCAGAGAGACATGGCAGAGAGACATGGCAGAGAGACATGGCAGAGAGACATGGCAGAGAGACATGGCAGAGAGACATGGCAGAGAGACATGGCAGAGAGACATGGCAGAGAGACATGGCAGAGAGACATGGCAGAGAGACATGGCAGAGAGACATGGCAGAGAGACATGGCAGAGAGACATGGCAGAGAGACATAGCAGAGAGACATGGCAGAGAGACATGGCAGAGAGACATGGCAGAGAGACATGGCAGAGAGACATAGCAGAGAGACATAGCAGAGAGACATGGCAGAGAGACATGGCAGAGAGACATGGCAGAGAGACATGGCAGAGAGACATGGCAGAGAGACATAGCAGAGAGACATGGCAGAGAGACATGGCAGAGAGACATGGCAGAGAGACATGGCAGAGAGACATGGCAGAGAGACATAGCAGAGAGACATGGCAGAGAGACATGGCAGAGAGACATGGCAGAGAGACATGGCAGAGAGACATGGCAGAGAGACATGGCAGAGAGACATGGCAGAGAGACATGGCAGAGAGACATGGCAGAGAGACATGGCAGAGAGACATAGCAGAGAGACATGGCAGAGAGACATGGCAGAGAGACATGGCAGAGAGACATGGCAGAGAGACATGGCAGAGAGACATAGCAGAGAGACATAGCAGAGAGACATGGCAGAGAGACATGGCAGAGAGACATAGCAGAGAGACATAGCAGAGAGACATGGCAGAGAGACATGGCAGAGAGACATGGCAGAGAGACATGGCAGAGAGACATGGCAGAGAGACATGGCAGAGAGACATAGCAGAGAGACATGGCAGAGAGACATGGCAGAGAGACATGGCAGAGAGACATGGCAGAGAGACATGGCAGAGAGACATGGCAGAGAGACATGGCAGAGAGACATGGCAGAGAGACATGGCAGAGAGACATGGCAGAGAGACATGGCAGAGAGACATAGCAGAGAGACATGGCAGAGAGACATAGCAGAGAGACATGGCAGAGAGACATGGCAGAGAGACATGGCAGAGAGACATGGCAGAGAGACATGGCTCCTCTGCACTCTCCAATCACAATTGCCACTCTGCTGCCCACCAGAGACAAGCACATGCATCCAAACTCAACCACTGCTATCAGCGCTCAACAGATGCTAGTGCCCCTCAACCAGGAGCTTCACAGTCGCAGCTACCGCATGCCCCACTCACGTGCAGTTGGCATGCACGTTCTCTGTGACCTCCACACACCTGCCCACCATGGGCGGACACAGCACGCGGAACTCCCCCAGGTCTTGCGGCGACCACGCCTGCTGAAACCGCACCCCACGCGCAAACCAGAGCGGCGTATCAAGCCGGAAAGAAGCCGCATTGCCTGCCTGCTCCATGAGACACCAGAAGGTGCCATGCAAACCACATTCTCGATGACCGTACTCACATGCAGCCGCTGCCCATACCCAGGTTTTGAGACGTCTCAATACTCACGTGCAGTTGGCGTGCACATTCTCTGTGACCTCCACGCATCCGCCCACCATGGGCGGGCACAGCACTCGAAACTCCCCCAGATCTTGCAGCGACCACGCCTGCTGAAATCGCCCTCCACGGGCGAACCAGAGTGGCGTGTCCAGCCTCAGGAAGGCCACATCGCCCGCCTGCTCCATGAGGCACCGGAAGGCACCGTGGAAGCCCGCATACGTGTCCTCATCGTCACATGTCCCCCGCCCGTTCACTGACACGCACCCACTGCACACCCGCCCCGTGTCCCCCTGCCCTGCGTTTCCCCCTTCCTCTCCCACCACCCCTTCCCCACCCCCACCTCCCCCCCCTCCAGCAGTGGCAGCAGCAGTGGTGCTGAGGGGGCCGAGGGTGCCGTCGCCCCCCGGTGCGCAGGACTCAGGGAACACGGCCTTCACTAGAGTCACATCCGCTGGCTCACCCTCCACGAATGGTGGCGCTGCAAACCCACCTCCTAGCCCCACTCCTCCTCCTCCGCCCCTTCCCGTTACACCCGCTCCCCCACCCACTCCTCCCCCACCTCTCGCCCCTCCCACTCCTCCTGCCTTCCCCCCAAAACCCTCACTCCCCCCACTGCTCCCGCCGCTGCTCCCCCTACTCCCTGCACCCCCCGCACCCCCAGCGCCCCCCGCACCTCCGAGCTGGGACTGGAGGTCAAGGGCGAGCAGGGAGCGCACGGGGAGGTCCCAGCCAGCAGCGGAGGCGTAGAGCGGGTGGCACGTCTTGAAGCGGTGCAGCTGCTGCCAGGGACCGGCCGGGATGCTGGACGGCAGGGGCGCCGTGGGGGAGAGGGGAGACGAGGTGGTGCTGGGGGTGGCGGCGGTGCTGCTGCTACTGCTGCTGCTGTGTGATGTGCCTTGGACCGTCTGTGTGTCAGTTTGGTTTCCAAGCGAAGAGCTACCCGCACCACCACTGCTACCGCCACTGCTGCTGTTGAAACCCGAACTGCCTCCCTCACCCACCGCACCCTCTCTCCCATCCCTATCTCCTCCCACTCCCCCCATCCCAACACCCTCACTCCCCTTCAGCCCCTCACTCCCCGCCTCCCCCCGCCCTGCATCGCTAGCATCACACACATCCCTGCGCACGACAGCAACAGCGGGGTAGGTCTCGCCGCCAGCCGCTCGCTCATGAGGGCCTTCATGCGGGCGTGCAGGAAGGCTCGGAACGCCAGCCCCGCGTCTAACGAGACGAGCTCCGCTTGAGAGGCCGCTATGGCGCCCATGCACTCCTGCTTGCTGCGCCGCTGCACACTGGGGTTGAGGGAAAGGGGAACGGGGCGGCCATGAGGGCAATGCATGCTTACGATTGATCCGCCGCTGGAGCACTGCTGACCCGCGCATGACTGGCTGCTATGGCGCCCATGCACTCCTGCCTACTCCGCCGCTGCACACTGGCATGCCATGGGGCGGGAGGGACGAGGGGACGAGGGTACGGGAAAATGCATGATAATGGCTGATCAACCAGGAAGGGAGGCCGCCCCCCCATGCACTCGTGCTTGCTGCTCCGCTGTGCACAGCAGAAGCGTGGGTATCATATCATTGAGCAGCATGCCATTCATCCACCACTGCACCACTGCCTGCTTACCCCCGCTTGCCTGGCCGCTATGGCGCCCAGCCCATGCACTCCTGCGAGCTGGCTATTGCATGCACGGTGCGGGGCAGGTTCGCTTGGGAGGCAGAGGAACGGAATGGGGGGATAAACCTCAATTGGGGAGAAGGGGGGACGCTTTCCAGGTGGAGAAGAGGAGGGAGATACGATTGCCCCATGAACAGACCAATTTCCTTCCTCCTTCCCGACCCCCAACTCTCTGCACATCCCTGCTTGACCCACCAGGACCACAGCTGACCCACCAGGACCACAGCTGGCTGGCAGTGGACAGTGCCGGCACCACCTCCCCACAGAAGGCGCACTCCCCCCGCCCCACGCAGCACCACCGCACCTCCTCCCGCCCTCCCCCTCTCCCCCCCGCCTGCCCTGTGTGCCCCGCATGCCCCCCTTCCCCCGCCTGGCCCCCAAGCTCTTCTGCCGGGGGGAAGCCATCAGAGGCGGGGGGCTGCAGGGGCGAGCTGGGGGGAGCGGCATCTGAGGCAGGGGCGTGCGAAGGATTCTGCAACGAGGCATCTGACGTGGCATCTGACGAGGCATCTGACGTGGCATCTGACGTGGCACCTGAAGTGGCATCTGACGTGGCATCTGGCGAGGGGCCCCCATCCCCGTTTCCACCTTGCGGGAGCGCTGGCGTCTCTCCCCCATCGCTGCCAGGCGAAGAGGACGCTTCCCCCGAGACACCCCCTTGAGAACCCCCCTGGGGGGAACCAGCAGGCGCACGTGCGGAAGGGGGGGCGGAGACTGAGGGGTGTGCGGGGTGAAGCCGGGGGCGGGTGTGGGGAGAGAGGTGTGGCGGTCGGGGGAGGTGGTTCGAGCCAGAAGGGTCGTTTCCCGCGTTACTGTCCACCCGTGCTGCTTGCGAAGTGAGATCTGCCGGCGAAGCGGGGTCTGCCGAAGGAGAGGCATGGGAGGAGTCTTGCGAGGGGTCTTGGGAGGGGTCTTGGGAGGGGTCCATGGGGGCAGGCAGACGCGCGTCGCGAGAGGGAGGAGGCGAAGGGGGCGGAGAGGAGGACGACGAGGGAGAAAAAGCCGTGGTGCGCGTCGAGGAATTTGGGGAATCCGTTGCGGAGACAGCCGCCTCGCTGCTAGTAACGCCAGCATTCGTAGCATCGCCTACACTGGCTGTTGATGTGACTGTAGCGGGGACAGCTACACCCGCACCGGAATTGATGCTGTGACTGATCGATCCGGTCATGGGAGCACCTGTATCGGATGTGACTGTAGCGGGGGTGACCGTGGTGTCTGTTGGTTCACTGGCGGATGTCGCTGTATCGGGGTCTGGGAAACTCCGCTCGCCCATCAGGTCGGCGTACGTTGTCAGCCGCCGGGCTCCGTTCCAATATCGAGGACTATCTGCGGTGATTCGCTCGTGAGCAAATTCGTCCACACTCGCGAACACATTCGCGAAACGTAACAACAGAAGCTGCGACACGAAAAGCAACGCAGTAAGCCGACCCATCATGGGTTCTAAACGCGCTCCTACTCGCGGCCTGGCCATCATCATGGGCAGCAGACCCATGCACACATATCATTCGCGAACATGATTGGTCGTCGGTCGTTTTCACCTTCTCCAGGGGCGTCTCTGTAGTCGCTCGCAGGCTGTAGCGGCGGAGAGTACGGCAACATGAAACCAAAAGCTTTGTGCAGAGGTTCATGTCACACTGCCTAGCGCTAACCTTCCTTCCTCGGATGATTTGGGGCTGCTCCGTAACACCTATAACCGGGAAGTGGGTGTTTCTTAAAAGGAGTCTTTATGCCATTCACTTTGGTGATTCTAATGAAGCGAAACATAAGGTAAGGCCGCTGCATTACAGCCAGTTGCATTTTGTTACGATATGAAATTACATGAGTAAGGCATTCCTGTATGCTGCAGGAGCCGACTCTACCGAGTACGAAGTCGAGGAGTCAGAAGAGTCGAAGCGGCGCAGCAACCGTCTGACCAAGACCGATGCAGGCAGAAACATTTGAAGTGAAAAGAGCGGGAACAGGTTTGAAACGGGTTCCCGCGCCGCACGGTTTGAATTTCGCTGCAATAAGGGAATGTACCCCTTAGAGTACATGGCTAGCCTAGGTCTTTTCGTATTCCCCTGTATTCTTATATAAACCCGATGTATGTATGTCTTTATTAACTCAGTCATTTACATTCACTCTGACCTGAGATTCAAACTTCTGCTGCAACACTACTCTGCGATCAACCCTGAGCGATCCTTCGCTAAGTCCCACTTGGGATTGTAACATGGTATGAGAGCTACTCAGGGATTCTTCGCATAATCAATTCCTTGAATTTCGCCGAACCAAGATCTGGCGAGCGGCACACGCTCCAAGACCAAGATGGCCGGAGGATCCGGAGGCCAAACAAATCTGACGGCTAAAGGACAAACCAACCCGGCTGCGACAAATGAGGCGACAACTATGATCGGCACTGCCGCACTCGAGCAGTTATTCGCTCGACTTTCAACCATGGAGAAAGAACTCCAAGATTTGCGCAAAGGCGATGCGGGAACCTCTTCCCATCCAGCTCAACCTGGACAACCGGCAACGAAAAGCCGTGATACCGCCGCGCACACCTTCTCCCTCGACACAGACAAATCAACAACAACTGCCCCCCGTCCAAGTGATGAAGTTATTAACTCTGCGCAAGCACGCTTCCTCAGCGTTTCAAAAATCAAGACTACCGCTGCCTTCGACGGCAAGGATTTCTATACATGGAGTTTTGAGCTTGAGCTCCTCCTACAGACAGCGCAGATCTACCATTACTTCGACGGCTCCTATTCTAAACCGGTGGACGACGCCAGGGCTCAGTACTACAGCGAGTCCCTCATGGCGTATAGCGTGCTGCTACGCAACATGTCGCCTGCAGAGCAACTAAGCATCCGCTCCTATAAAGAGAGCGCCGCTCCAGCCTTGGAAGCCTGGAAGCACCTCGTTGAGGTTTATCAACCGAAGGACTCGGTTACAGCCAGCAGGCTCCTGCAGCAACTCATGGAGACAAAGATGGGGCACGGGGAGAAAGCGAACTCTTATATTAACCGCTGTCGCAACATCCGTGACCAGATCACGAAGCATGGGAGCGCAATCTCGGAAGAGATCTTCGTCAACATAGTCCTTCAAGGACTCGGGCCAGAGTGGAAGCCCTGCAAAGCGCTACTCCGACAACGAGGAATCATCTCTGAAGCCGCGCTATGCGCCGCACTCCTGACTGAACAGCAGGACATGGACTCGAGCAGAACAAGCGCTGCGCCGCGCCGAGAGCGCCTCGCCTTCTACGCTGACAACCGTGAAGAGCGACGACATATGCAAGTCTTCGGACATTCAACGGATCGATGCAAGTCCCGATCCAACTATCGCCACCCAAATTCCACTCACCACAACAACTGGGTCGGCCGACAAGATGCTCGTCACTCTCAGTCTCAGCATCATACACCTCGTCCTCCTGCACAACCTCAACATCAGCAAACTCAAGGACCTCAATCAGGAGCTCCTAGGAACATCATCGCAAATATGACGACGCGCCGACGTCGCACTGCTGAACCTGACGAGGAAAATGAGATTCAAGGGAGACTCCTTGAACCAGAAGAGGGTTGGAATAATCCCCTCACTGAAGATCACTATTACCGGTATGACGAAGACGAGCAGGATTGGAACCTACCAATCACCTTGCGGGAAAGCCCGCTGCATGACAATCAACACTACGTACCGGTGGGATGGAAGGAGGATGAAGACCCTCTCTTCCATAGTCGCTACAAGGCAACCTTGGTGACCCCGCGACTGGCGCTACTTCTGCGCAGAAACAACACTGACAACCACAACACCTGGTACCTGGACAGCTGCTGCGGACAGCACATGGTGGGATCCACGCGATACGTCTCGAACCTGAGCCGCGCTCCCCCAACTTACGTCACCGTCGCCAACAACGAGCAGCTGCGCGCTAATGCGCAAGGCATCGTGGTCCTGCAAGCACGAGACAGCAACACACACATTTCGTTCAACGACGTACTCTACGTCCCGAATCTTCGGTTTAATCTTCTCTCGGCAAGACAACTTCGCGACTGCGGCGTCATCCTCACCACAGACCTCGCCACACGTGACCTCATTCTCATCTACGCTCCCCCGGATACACCTCCCGAGTCATTCAAGTATCTCGGACGAGCCCGCTCGATCAACGGAATCTACGTCCTAGACTTCGACGTACCTTCCTGCCAAGCTTCATCCGACGAGCTCGTAGACCTCGTTCCCCTCGAGTTCGCCTACACAAGCAAGTGGGAGCACCCAGACGGACGACCATGGGTTCGCCGCAGCCCTCATCCCCGCGAGATCAATCTGCACGAGCCAGACATTAATGGACTCTGCACCACCTGCCACACACCCACGGCGAGCCACACAGACCAAGTCGAAAAGGAATACGCGGCAATTCAGGAAGCAGAGAGTGCCGAGGCAGAACCTACGGGGATGACACAAGACGAGCTTGCCGTGACAACTCATCGCATCTTTGGCGAACCAAACGACGACTTCGGGCAACCGCGTGTCGAACGACCGACACCATATGCAGAGACGCTCCGGTTTTTTTTACGAGCTAACACCGGCACCTACGACGAGGAGGGACGCCCACGACCCTACCCTCGCGAAGTCTACCGCACGGAGATTGACACAGCCTGGAAGGATCCGGACGCAGCAGAGGAGCTAAGCGTCAAGGAAGAAGAAGACAAGGCACGGGCGGAAAAGAAACAGAAACTATTTGAGGAACGCGTCGCGGCTGGATGGGACGAGGAGTCCGCACGACGAGGCGCATGGGGAGACGAGGATTACGAACCAGAAGAAGGCGCAACCTGGGGATCCGCCACTGGAGCATGGGGAGCCAGCGCCAGCAGCACGTTCTGTTGTAAAGTAGAGGTGAACGAGAATGGATGAAACTAGGTAGGAGGGAGGAAACCCTAACAAAGTTGTACCCCCTAAGGCTAAACCCACTATAGCCTACACAATTTAAACATATAATGTTTGACACACCCCCATAGGCTAAGTGGGAGACAACCAGATGGTCACAAGACTAGTCAAAGCAAAGCAAAGCAAGCTCAGGGTGGATCTCAAGGAAACCACACAAATTCTGAGCACAAGCAAGTGGTCACAAGACCAGTTCACATGCAGGTTGATAGTATAACAAGAGATACAGCGATCACAACCTAGCAAGAGTAAACATGCAGGTATATATATATAGAGATCACAGTACAAGCAGAGTCAAGAAGTAAGCAAGTGAGGCCCAGTAGGCACAAGGCCTAGAACAGTACAGAAGCGCTGATGGTCACAAGGCTGAAGCGCCTTGGTGAACACATCAGCAGTGTTGGCCCGAGTGGCCACATAACGCAGACGAAGCTGACCGCGCTGCTGCAGCTCTCGAGCAAGGAAGTAGCGTAGAGCGATATGCTTCGTTCTGTGCTCCAGTCTGTGCTCCTGACACAAGGCAATGGCAGCCTTGTTGTCGACGTACAGCACTGGAGGAGAACGAGGCCGCTCTCCCAAGTCGGTCAGCAGGTAGGTGAGCCAGCGTAACTCCTGTGCAGCCATGGCTGTGGCGTAGATCTCAGCCTCACAACTGGAGCTGAGAACAGAAGACGAGCGTGTAGAACGCCAAGAAACTGAACCAGAGCCAAGGCTGAAGGTGTAACCCTGAGACGACCGCTGAGTAGCCTGGTCGTCAGCCCAAGACGCGTCTGAGTGCCCAGTGAGTACAACTCGGTCTCGTCCTCCAAGCACTAGCCCCATGCCCGACGTACTGCACAAGTAGCGCAACACCCTCTTAGCGGCATCCATGTGCTCCTTCCGGTGACGGCCAGGAGCGACATAGCGTGCAAGGATGCTAAGAGGGTATGCAAGGTCAGGTCGAGTGCAGGTCATCAGGTACATGAGGCAGCCCACAAGCTCTGGATACGGGCCACTCGGCTCTACGGACTCATCCGAAGGCAGAGCTGAGAGCGAGTGACCGGTAGGCAGAGGAGTGGGCTGAGGCGAGGAGTACGTGAAGCGGAAGCGCTGAAGGACCTGCTGCACCATGTGTGACTGAGTCAAGGTGATGGTGCGCCGTGCTCTGTCCCGGGTGATCCGCAAGCCAAGATAACTTGTCAGTTCACCCAGGTCTGTGCACGTGTGTCTCTTCTGCAGCTCCGACTTCACGTGGGCGAGTGCCGCAGTGTCAGCAGTGGCAAAGACCAAGTCGTCGACGTACACGAGGATGTAGAACGGCGGCAGCGAGGTGTCGGTGCGTAGAAACAGCGACGGGTCAGCAGTAGAAGGAGCGAACCCAAGAGCCGCAAGTGTAGTCCTCAGTGTGTCGTGCCACTCACGTGGCGCCTGTCGGAGACCGTAGACTGGCCGCCGGAGGCTCCACTGGGTACCAGGAGGGAACGACCCAGTGAAGCCAGGTGGGCGGCGCAGGCTGCCCTGTAGGAAAGCAGTGCTGAAGTCAAGAGAGTGGAGCTCGTAGTCACGCTGAGCGGCGACGTGCAGCAGAACCCGAAGAGTGGTCATCTTCGGGGTCGGGGAGAAGGTCTGGAAGAAGTCAACTCCCTCTCGCTGACTGAAGCCTCGTGCAACGTAACGCGCCTTGAAGACAGGCGGAGAACCCGGCGGCCGCTTCACCCTGAAAATCCACATGCCACTGACGATGTTCGCCCCAGGTGGGGGAACCTCGTCGACGTAGGTGCCTGTGGACTTCCAGGAAGCCATCTCTGCGTCCATGGCTGTCTGCCACTGAGAGGAGTAGGGACCCTCTATCGCCTCTGCGTAAGAGCGCGGAGTCGGGATGTCTGGTGCATCCGGGTCTCCCTCAGGGGCAACTAGCATGGACACCAGATGAGGTAAAGCAGCGGCAAAGCACTCAAACTCCTCCTGCCTGTCCTCAAGGACGTCCGTGCCAAGAGCACACTCACCCCCGACGGACGGAGGACAGACAGACTCAGACTCAGCAACTAGGCTAGCGGCGTAGTCTAGACGACAAGCGGCAGCAAAGTCGACAAGCTCGGCAACTAAGGCAGACGCAGCAGTGGACTCAAAGGAAGGGTCAGTGACAACAGTAGCCAGGAGACGCGTGACAGTAGGACTGGCAGCACGAAGGGAGTCAGACTCAGGGTCAGCAAGAGCAGGAAGAGAGGACGCAGGAGGAGACGGGAGAGGGACACGCTGGGGAGCAGTGGAAGGACGAAGCGCCATCTGGTGAGTGCCTGGGACAGCAGGAGGACGCTGACGCGGGACACGACGACCAGTGTGAGCAGCACGAACAGGCGACGCTCGACGAGACTCAGGCGACGCAGGACGAGACTCAGGCTCACGACGCTCCGTAAGACCTCCAGTCGGACCAGTGTAAGGAGAAGGACCAGGGAGAGGGGAGGCAGACGGTAACTGTGACTGCGACTGGACAGACGGAGGACACTCTAAGGAGGGAGGAGGACAAGGAGGAGGAGGCTGACCAAGAACCTGCTGAAGGAGCGGAACGAAGTACGGCCGCGGCCGCGCAGCGTCTCCAGAACCAGCAGAGACACCAGCGCCAGGGTCGTCAGCACCAGCAGCAGCACCAACTCCAGGGTCCTCAGCACCAGCAGCAGCTCCAACTCCAGGGTCCGCAGCACCAGCAGCAGCTCCAACTCCGGGGTCCGCAGCACCAGCAGCAGCTCCAACGCCCGGGTCTGCAGCACCAGCCGCAGCTCCAACTCCAGGGTCCGTAGCACCAGCAGCACCTCCAGGAGTAGCAGTACCTCCAGCAACTCCAACAGCAACAGCACCAGCAGCACCTCCAGCAACTCCAGCAACACCAGGAGCACCACCAGTAGCAGCAGCACCTCCAGCAGCTCCAGCAGCTCCAGCACCAGCAGTACCTCCAGCAGCGCCAGCAGCACCGCCAGCAGCAGCACCTCCAGCAGCTCCAGCACCAGCAGCACCTCCACTAGCACCAGCAGCACCGCCAGCAGCAGCAGCACCTCCAGCTCCAGGGTCCGCGACACTAGGAGCGCCACTCCGGAGACTGCAGCGCCGTGCGTACCACTCTCGGAGCCGCTGGGGAGAGGGTAGCTCCCACCTAGGAGGGGAAGCACTAGCCCCAGCTCCAGCAGTACTCCTAGCTCCAGAAGCACCTCTCCTGAGGCTGCAGTACTGTAAGTACCACTCACGCAGCTGCTGTGAGGAGAGAGCTCCTCCAGGTGTAGCACTCCCAGGCGCGGCACCTCCAGACTCAGCACCCCCAGACTCAGCACCCGCAGGCTCCGCACCCCCAGGCTCAGCACCCCCAGACTCCGCACCCCCAGGCTCCGCACCCCCAGGCTCCGCACCCCCAGGCTCCGCACGCTCAGGCTCAGCACCCTCAGCAGGACGAGAGTCGACAGCTACCTCGACAGGCTCAACCGGGTCTACCTGGGACACACCTGAGGGAGCGGCACCCTGAGGGGGGAGGGGGTCTACCACAGCAGCACCTGGCGCGAGGAAGAGAGGCGGGGGGGGAAGCGGGGCAGTGCGGTAGGGGAAGAGGCGGTAGTAGGGGACGGACTCGTCGAACGTGACGTCCTGAGAAGGCAGGACACTGCGCGAGGTGGGGTGGTAAAACTGCCAACCAGACGCGTCCGGGACAAAGCCAAGGAAGACACAAGGAACAGCGCGGGAGGAGAGCTTGTCCGCAGACGTATCGCGGACAAAAGCTCGAGATCCCCAGACCCGAAAGCGTGACGCATCGCCAACCTCTCCCGTCCAACGCAGTGTCGGCGAAGTCTCCGGAACGGAGACACGGGGCCAGAGGTTGAGCTGATGCGCAGCGTAGCGGACCGCAAACGGCCACAGAAAGTGGGGGGCAGCCGCATGGATCAAGGAGGTACGAGCGACCTCCATGACCAAGCCAATGCGGCGCTCAGCAACCCCATTCTGCTGTGGAGAGGCCGGAAGCGTGAACGACTGGCGAATGCCGTGCTCCGCACAGTAGGCTGCCAAGAGGTCGGAGGAGAACTCACCACCTCTGTCAGAGTGCAAGCGCAGGACAGGAAAGTCCGAGTGGAAACGCTCGCTGAGCTGGAGACGAGAAGCGCGGATCCAAGGGATCAAAACATCAGGGACCTCACCCTTGGTGCGCAAGGGGAAGACCGTGGTGTAGCGCGAGTAGTCGTCAACAACTATCAGGAAGTACCTCTCCTGACCCTGACCACGGACGCGGGCTGGGCCCCACACGTCCATGTGGAGCGTCTGCAAGGGAGCAGTCGTCGGGGGAAACGAGGAGGAGTGAGGAGCGGCGCGCTGCCGCCCCTCGACACAGGGAAGACAGGGAGGAGCAGGCGAGGGTGGGAGGGGAGGGAGAACCCTGGGAAGACCAGAGACAAGGTACCGTTTGTGCATGGCACGAAGGCGCTGCACGGACGGGTGACCAAGTCGGTGGTGCCAGAGGACGGTCTCGTGCGCCAGAGAGCGACACGAGCAGGGGGCCGACAGCTGACCTGACGCAGACGCAGACGCAGCTACCTGAGGGGACTCAGTGGTCAGTGTGTACAGGTCCGACCCCGGCTGCCGAGTGAAGGTAGCCAGGTGACGGCCCGTCCGAGCACACGTGCAGTGTGTCACGCGCTCGTAGGCAGGGGTGAACTGGTGGACACCCCCGTCCTGGAGCGCACAACCTGCCACCAAGTTCGTAGAGAACGAGGGGAGGTGGAGACCTGACAGTGTGCCCGACGGGACCGCAGGACAAGGAAGGACAGTGGAGGAGGTCGCAATGACCGGACCCCCAGAGGGGTCAGCGAGAGAGACAGCAACTGGCCGAGCAAGCGGCTCAAGGGTAGTGCGGTCACGAAAGAAACAGCGAGAAGCACCTGAGTCCAGTGTGAAGGTGTGCAGTGCCTCAGTCGACTCAGTACCAGGAGGGGCAGACTCACTAGCACCTAGAGCAGCAGCCTCACCAGCACCTGGGGTAGTAGACACGCGAGTACCGGGAGTGGTAGCCTCACCAGCACCAAGGGCAACAGACGCACTAGCACCTAGAGCGGCAGCCTCACTCACAGGACACGGCAGCTGCACCTGTCCACTACCAGAAGCTCCCGAACGACGCACTCCAGAGCGACTACCACTACGGCCACCCCGACAGCCCCAACTGGCGTACCACTCACGAAGCTGCTGGGGCGAAAGAGGACACGGTAGCTGCACCTGTCCACTACCAGAAGCTCCTGACCAACCCACTCCAGAGCGACTACCACTACGGCCACCCCGACAGCCCCAACTAGCGTACCACTCACGAAGCTGCTGGGGCGTGAGGGACTCACGCGCACGGCCCTGGAGCTGCATCTGGCCACGCCAGGAGCAGCAGTAGCAGCAGTAGCAGCAGTAACAGCAGTAACAGTAGGAGCAGTAGAGGCAGTAGCAGCAGTAGTAGTGGTAGCAGTGCGGGCAGGGTAATGCTCACCAGTGGTTGGCGCGGTAGGCGCAAGACGGTGGCGACAGCGGAGCCGCTACAACTGCAGGGCGGGGCTGGGCCGCGGCAGGGAGCTCCGCGGCAGCTGCTGCAGGGCGGGGCCGGGCCGCGACGGCAGCTGCTCCAGGGGTCAGGAGCGGCTGCTGCAGGGACGGCTGCTCCAGTGGCCAGGGGCGGCTCTTGCAGTGGCGGCTGGTCCAAGGGCCAGGGACGGCTGCTGCAGGGGCGGCTGCTCCAGGGGCCAGGGGCGGCTCTTGCAGTGGCGGCTGCTCCAGGGGCCAGGGGCGGCTGCTGCAGGGGCGGCTGCTCCAGGGTCCAGGGGCGGCTCCTGCTGTGGTGGCTGCTCCAGGTGGCCAGGGGCGGCTGCTGCAGGGGCGGCTGCTCCAGGGTCCAGGGGCGGCTGTAGGTGCAGCTGCTCCAGAGGCCAGGGGCGGCCGTCCCAAGGGCGGGCGCGGGGTAGAGCAGGGCGCCACGGTGAGCAGGGGCGACGCGCGGGTCGCGCGCGGGGGCGACGCGACGAGGCAGGGGCGACGCGTGCGGGTCCCGCAGCTGCGTCGCGACGAGGCGGGGGCGACGCGCGGGTCCCGCAGCTGCGTCGCGATGGGGCGGGGGCGACGCGCGGGTCCCGCAGCTGCGTCGCGACGAGGCGGGGGCGACGCGCGGGTCCCGCAGCTGCGTCGCGACGAGGCGGGGGCGACGCGTGGGTCCCGCAGCTGCGTCGCGACGAGGCGGGGGCGACTCGCGGGTCCTGTAAGGGCGTCGCGAAGGGGCAGGGGGGGCGACGCGCACGGGTTCCGGCGGGCTGCAGGCGTCGGCGTGAAGTAGCCGCGGCGCGCGGGTCACGGCCTGTGCGTGAGCGGCCTACGGGCGGCCTACGGGCTGCCTACGGGCTGCCTACGGGCTGCCTACGGACGGCAGCGTCCTACGGGCGTCGTACTGGCGGCCTACGGGCGGCCGCGGCCTACGGGCTGCGTACGGGCAGCGTA
The DNA here is from genome assembly GCA_947471745.1 of Closterium sp. Naga37s-1. Classification (NCBI taxonomy): domain Eukaryota; kingdom Viridiplantae; phylum Streptophyta; class Zygnematophyceae; order Desmidiales; family Closteriaceae; genus Closterium; species Closterium sp. Naga37s-1. The sequence goes on along the minus strand of CANJKZ010000149.1, from coordinate 3,028,801 downwards.
AGGGCGGCCTACAGGCGACGGCAGGCGACGGGCAGCCTACGGGCGATGGGCAGCCTACGGGCGGCGGCCACTAGGGCGCACGACGGCGCTAGTAGGGGCGCTCGACGGCTCTAGAAGGGGCGCTCGACGGCGCTAGGAGGGGCGCTCGACGGCGCAAGAAGGGGCGCTCGACGGCGCGAGAAGGGGCGCTCGACGGCGCGGTGGAACGGTGGGCCCAAACCAACTTCGGTCCTAGGTCCTGACCTAGGCGTCGGATACCATGTTGTATAGTAGAGGTGAACGAGAATGGATGAAACTAGGTAGGAGGGGGATACAAGTAGGAAACCCTAACAAAGTTGTACCCCCTAAGGCTAAACCCACTATAGCCTACACAATTTAAACATATAATGTTTGACACGTTCACCCAAGGAGGATGGGGTAACACCAGCGAATGGGGAGGAAACGAATACGTGGACGCTCCAATCACCAACGAAGAAGAAGAAGAGATGGAACGCGAGATGCAAGCTGAGCGTGGAGAACCATCCCCTCATGTCGTTATTCCACTGGGTCGGCCCCCACGCACCCGCTCACCTCCCTCTTCCCCCTGTCGGTGGCGTGATCGTTGGTCGGAGATTGAGGAGGGGAATGTACCACCAACTCCTCCGCGGGACTCACTTTGTGAGGATCTAGGATCGAGCTCAGAAAAGTGGGTTTGAATTGAATGATTCACCTGGGTACAACACGAGGCTATATATAGGCTCGACACAAGGCAGGTAACCCAGGTGTTACGCGAATGTTCTGAGGGTCGCGAAGCGTCCCGAACAGAACCTTCCCGAACTCAGTAGAAAGCAATTCGGTGGAAACCGAATAGGCTTGAGTTCGGTACACGTAACCTGGTTCGGTGCTATAACTATAATAACATATAGGAATGCACCTAACCTAGGAAATCAAGCATATCTATGCATGATAAAATAAACCCAAGCTAGAAATAGCATAATAATGTCCAGGCAAGCTAGCAAAGCCAGCATAAGCCGTCGTACTCTCACACGTCCCCCCCTCAAAGCTGGGTGGCGTGAGAAACACCCTGCTTGACAAGATAGTCCTTGAGAGCACGGCGTGCGTTGCCCATATCAGCTTCTGCAACCCAACTATCCTCTGTGGGGTCATAACCCTTCCAGCATATTAGGAACTCGAGGGTCTTGCCGCCGCGGCGCCGATGAGTGAGAACGCGCTCCACTTCGTACTCTGGTTCATCCTGTATGAGAACAGGTGGTGGTGGCGGTAGCTGCCGTCCCTGGAACTGTTGGTTGGGGTCCTTGTAGGGCTTCAGTAGCTGAACATGGAAAGCATTGTGAAGCTTCCACGTAGTAGGTAAGCGCAAGCGGAATGTTACTGGTGTCACCTGTGCCTCAACGAGAAAAGGACCACAGAAGCGAGGCCGGAGTTTGGATGGGAGGTGAGACAGGTTCAAGTTGCGCGTGTCAAGAAGCACCTGATCTCCGACTGCTACTGAGTGATCTCGTCGCTGGCGATCGGCATACTGCTTCTGGGAGGTCTGCATCGTGATGAGACGTCGCTGGGTCTTCTCCCATAGCTGCTGCATGGTGGTGACGAAGTCGTGTGCGGCCTGGACGTGTGCCGGTGTGGTTGGCTGTTGTGGTGTAAGTGGTTCCCGTCCGTAACACAGGAAGAAAGGAGTTTTCCCTGTGGCCGCATGTGACGCGTTGTTGTAAGCGAACTCTAGGGTCGGTAACTGTGTGTCCCAGTGGCTGACGTGTCTTTGCAAGCTGTGCGCAGTAACTGTTCAACCACCTGATTGAGTCGCTCTGTCTGTCCATCAGTCTGTGGGTGGTATGCTGAGGACATCGCAAGTTTAGTCCCCAATAATCCCATGAGTTCCTTCCAGAACTTACTCGTGAATTTGGGGTCTCTGTCTGAGATGAGTGTAGCGGGGATGCCGTGGATGGTGATGATGCGGTCGAAGAAGAGGCGAGCAGTTGCTTCAGCTGTAGCCGTGGTATTGGTCGGGATGAAGTGACCCATTTTAGAGAACTTGTCGATCACCACGAGTATAGCGTCATGCCCTCGTGAGGTCGAAGGAAGTCCCGTGATGAAGTCGAGGCTAACGACCTGCCATGGCTGCTCCGGTACGGGTAGAGGCTGAAGTAACCCTGCTTTTTTCTGCTTGCTACTCTTCATCCGCTGGCACGTGTCGCATGAGGTGACGAACTGCTGCACGTCTGCTGCCATCCCGGGCCAGTAGTAATACTTCGCTATCCCTGCTAACGTCTTGTTGCTCCCGAAATGTCCCGCGTATGGTACGTCGTGAAACTCCTCCAGTAGGATCTGCCGTAGTGGGGCATAGTTCGGTACCCAAATCTTTCCTGAACCCTTCCTTACAGCTAAGTCTTTCTCCCACTGTAACAGCTTCTTAGTCTGTGTTGTGCCGATCTCGGCGTCCACGGAGTACCCATGTTGGAATAGACCCTTGAGCAGAGGGTTCATCCCGTCGAGCTGGATGCCTGCTACATGACCGGGGCGGCTCAACGCGTCTGCCTTGTTGTGTAGCCCGGGCTTGTAGACGATGTCGTAGTGGAAGTGAGTTTCCAGGAAGTCCACCCACCACACCTGTCGTCGTGAGAGCGTCGGCTGCGACTTCAGGTATTTGAGACTGCAGTGGTCAGTATAGACTGTAGTCTTGGCTCCCTCTAGGTAACACCTCCATGCCTTGAAGGCTATGACTATCGCTAATGCTTCCTTATCATGGATGGGGTAGTTCAGTTCTGCTCCGTGTAGCTTCTTACTGAGGTAGGCGATGGGCTGCAAACCGCGTCCGTGATCCTGCATCAGTACTGCTCCAACTGCTTGGTCACTAGCGTCTGCTTCCACCACGTAGTCCTTGTCTGGGTCCGGTAGGATGAGTATTGGCGCTGTAGTCAGTGCTGTTTGTAGCTGCTCCATGGCTTGCTGATGAGGAGTATCCCATTTGTAGGGCGTATCCTTTTTCAGTAGGTCGGTCAGTGGCGCTGCTATCTTAGCGTATTGCGGCACGAACCTGTTGTAGTAGTTGGCGAAGCCTAGGAACTGCTGCAACTCCTTCACGTTCTCCGGTACTTACCACTTCTTAACGGCTTCGATCTTCCGCGGGTCCATGTGTACGCCCTCTGCACTCACCATGTGCCCGAGAAATTGCACCTTCTTCAGGGCGAAGTCGCTCTTTGACAGCTTCACGTAGAATTTGTTTTTCCGCAGGATCTCAAACACCTTCCGCAGATGCTCCAGGTGCTCCTTCATGTTCTTGGAGTAGATAAGAATGTCGTCCAGGTACACCACTACGCACTCGTCCAGCAGGGGTCGTAAGATGTGATTCATCTCCGCCTGAAACGTTGCTGGTGCGTTGCAGAGTCCGAACGGCATCACCAAGTATTCGTAGGAGCCGTATCTGGTACGGAACGCCGTCTTATGGACCGAGTTGTCTGCCATCTTGATCTGCCAGTAACCCGACCGTAGGTCCAGCTTCGAAAAGACTGTTGCACCACGCAGTTGGTCTAGAAGATCGTCTATGCGCGGTATGGGGTATTTGTTTTTAACCGTCTGTTTGTTCAGTGCGCGGTAGTCGATGCACATCCGTAAACTGCCGTCTGGTTTTGGAGTGAAGAGAACTGGTGCACCGTAGGGAGAGGTGGATGGGCGGATCAGTTGTCGGTCCAGTAGATATTCTATCTGTTTCTTCATGTCTGTCAGTTCGGTCGGACTCAGTCGGTATGGTGCACGTGAGACGGGTTTCGCACCTGGTTCCTCCACGATCTCGTGAAAGTTGGGTACAAAAAGCAAACCCTAGAAGACTGTACCCCATATGTGCTACCCCACTATAGCCTACAGTAGCTATGCCATATAAATCTGACACACCCCCATAGGCAAAGTGGGGGAGAACAAGGGGTCACAAGACCAGTCAAGCAAAGCAAAACAAGCTCAGGGTGGATCACAAAGTCACCACACATTCCGAGCACAAGTTCAAGGCCACAAGGCCAGTTCACATGCAGGATTGCATATATATGTATAAGACTAGGCAAGCAAGAGCAGGTATATATATATATGCAACAGTACAAACAAGGTCAAGGGGTGAGCAAGTGAGGCAAGGTAGGCACAAGACCAAGCTGAGTACAGAAGCGCTGATGATCACAAGGCGCAAGTGCCTTGGTGAAGATATCAGCAGTGTTGGCCTCAGAGGCCACGTACGCAAGCCGCAGCTGACCACGCTGCTGTAGCTCACGAGCAAGGAAGTAGCGGAGAGCAATGTGCTTCGTTCTGTGCTCCAGTCTCTGCTCTCGACACAAGGCCAGCATGGCCTTGTTGTCTACGTACAGCACTGGAGGAGAACGAGGCGGCTCTCCGAGGTCAGTCAGCAGGTAGGTGAGCCAGCGAAGCTCCTGTGCAGCCATGGCCCCGGCGTAGATCTCAGCCTCACAACTGGAGCCGAGAACAGAAGACGAGCGGGTAGCCCGCCACGAAACAGAGCCGGAACCAAGGCTGAAGGTGTAACCCTGTGACGACCGCTGCGTAGCCTGGTCGTCAGCCCAAGAAGCGTCTGCGTGCCCAGTGAGGACCACTGGACTCTGCCCTCCAAGCACAAGCCCCATGCCCGACGTACTGCACAAGTAGCGCAACACCCTCTTCGCTGCAGCCATGTGCTCCGGTCTGTGTCTCCCAGGAGCAACATAGCGTGCAAGAATGCTAAGAGGGTATGCAAGGTCAGGTCGTGTGCAGGTCATCAGGTACATGAGGCAGCCAACAAGCTCTGGGTACGGGCCACTCGACTCTACGGACTCATCCGAAGGCAGAGCTGAGAGCGAGTGGCGAGTAGGCAGAGGAGTGGGCTGAGGCGAGGAGTACGTGAAGCGGAAGCGCTGAAGGACCTGCTGCACCATGTGTGACTGAGTCAGGGTAATGGTGCGGCGTGCTCTGTCCCGGGTGATCTGCAAGCCAAGGTAGCTGCGCAGTTCACCCAGGTCTGTCCACGTGTGTCTCTTCTGCAGCTCGGACTTCACGTGGGCAAGTCCAGCAGTGTCAGCTGTGGCGAAGACCAAGTCGTCGACGTACACGAGGATGTAGAACGGCGGCAAAGAAGTGTCGGTGCGCAGAAACAGCGACGGGTCGGCAGTAGAGGGAGCAAACCCAAGAGCCGCAAGTGTAGTCCTCAGTGTGTCGTGCCACTCACGCGGTGCCTGGCGGAGACCGTAGACTGGCCGCCGGAGGCTCCACTGGGTGCCAGGAGGAAAAGACCCAGTGAAGCCAGGTGGGCGACGCAGCCAGATCTCCTCGTGCAGGCTGCCCTGCAAGAAAGCAGTGCTGAAGTCAAGAGAGTGCAGCTCGTAGTCGCGGTGAGCAGCTATGTGCAGCAGTATCCGAAGAGAGGTCATCTTCGGGGTGGGAGAGAAGGTCTGAAAGTAGTCAACTCCCTGCCGCTGACTGAAGCCACGAGCCACGTAACGCGCCTTGAAGACAGGCGGAGAACCCGGCGGCCGCTTCACCCTGAAAATCCACATGCCACTGACGATGTTCGCCCCAGGCGGGGGAACCTCGTCAACGTAGGTGCCTGTGGACTTCCAGGAAGCCATCTCTGCGCCCATAGCTGCCTGCCACTGAGAGGAGTAGGGACCCTCTATCGCCTCCGCGTAAGAGCGCGGAGTCGGGATGTCAAGTGCATCCGGGTCTCCCTCAGGGGTAAGCAGTACGGACACGAGATGAGGTGAAGCAGCAGCCAAACACTGGAACTCCTCCTGCCTGTCCTCAAGGACGTCCGTGCCAAGGGCACACTCACCCCCGACGGACGGAGGACAGACAGACTCAGACTCAGCAACAAGACTAGCAGCGTAGTCTAGACGACAGCGAGCAGCAAAGTCGACGAGCTCAGTAACTAGTGCAGACGCAGCAGTGGACTCAAAGGAAGGGTCAGTGACAACAGTAGCAAGGAGACGCGTGACAGTAGGACTGGCAGCACGAAGAGAGTCCGACTCCGGGTCAGGAAGAGCAGGAAGAGAGGACTCAGGAGGAGAAGGCAAAGGGGCACGCAGAGGAGCAGTGGACGGACGCAGAGACATCCGGTGCGTGCCAGGGACAGGAGGAGGACGCTGACGCGAACCACGACCACTAGTGCGAGCAGCACGGACAGGCGACGCAGGGCGAGACGCAGGCTCACGACGCTCAGCAAGACCTCCAGTAGGACCAGTGTAGGGAGAAGGAGCGGGCAGTGGGGAGGCCGGCTGTAACTGTAACTGTGACTGGACAGGCTGTGGACACTCTAAGGGAGGAGGAGGAGGACCAGTAGAAGGCGGGAGACCAAGAACCTGCTGAAGGAGTGGAACGAAGTACGGCCGAGGCCGCGCGGCGACTCCAGACACAGCAGGGACAGCACCAGTACCCCCAGCGGCAGCACCAGCGCCAGCAGCACCTCCAGCTCCAGTACCTCCAACAGCACCAGTAGCACCCCCAGCAGGACCGCCTCCAGGACCGACAGCAGTAGCCTCAGCGCCAACACCCTCAGCAGCTCCAGCTCCAGTCGTACCCGCAGGCCCAGCAGCTCCAGTACTCCCAGTACGAGCACCTCCGGGACCCGCGGCACCAGTACCCTCAGCAGCCGAAGAACCTCCAGCTCCAGCAGCACGCCTCCAGCGCCGGGCAAACCACTCGCGCAGCTCCTGTGGAGAGAGTGGCTCCCGCCGAGACGAAGCACCCGGAGAACCTCCAGGCTCAGCACCTCCAGACGCCACACGAGCAGGCCCAGCTCCCTCAAGCTCCGCACCCCCAGGCTCAGCACCTCCAGGCGTAGCACCCCCAGGCTCAGCACCCCTAGTAGTAGCACCCCCAGGCTCAGCACCCCCAGGCTCAGGACCCCCAGTAGTAGCACCCTCAGGCTCAGCACCCCCAGGCGTAGCACCCACACGCTCAGCACCCCCAGAGTCAGCACCCCCAGGCTCAGCACCCTCAGCAGCACCAGAGTCACCAGTAACCTCGACAGGCTCGACTGCGTCTACCTGGGACACACCTGAAGGGGCAGGACCCTGAGGGGGGAGGGGGTCTACCGGGGGGGACCTGGCACAAGGAAGAGCGGTGGCGGGGGGAGGGACGGAGTGCGGTAGGGGAAGAGGCGGTAGTAGGGGACCGACTCGTCAAACGTGACGTCCTGGGAGGACAGAACACGGCGAGAGGTGGGGTGGTAGAACTGCCACCCTGGCGCGTCAGGGGGGAAGCCAAGGAAGACGCAAGGAGCAGCACGAGGGGACAGCTTGTCCGCAGACAAGTCGCGGACAAACGCCCGAGATCCCCAGACACGGAACGCAGACGCATCGCCAACCTTCCCCGTCCACAGCAAGGCTGGGGAGGTCTCCGGCATGGAGACCCTAGGGTGAAGGTTGATCTGATGCGCCGCGTACCGAACAGCAAACGGCCACAGAAAATGGGGGGCAGCCGCATGCATCATGGACGTACGGGCGACGTCCATGACCATGCCAATGCGGCGCTCAGCAATCCCATTTTGCTGTGGAGAGTCCGGAAGCGTGAAGGTCTGGCGGATGCCTCGTGCACGACAGTAGGCTCGCAGAAGGCCAGAGGAGAACTCTCCACCTCTGTCAGAGTGCAGACGCAAAACAGGAAAGTCCGAGCCGAAGCTCTGCCTGAGCTGGAGACGAGCTGCGCGGATCCAGTCGATCAACACCTCAGTGACATCACCCTTGCTGCGCAAGGGGAAGACTGTGGTGTAACGCGAGTAGTCGTCAACCACCAGCAGGAAGTAGCGCTCGTGACCCTGTCCACGGACGCGGGCCGGGCCCCACACGTCCATGTGAAGCGTCTGCAGCGGGGCCTCTGTCGGAGGAAACTGGGAGGAGTGAGGGGCAGCCCGCTGCCGCCCCTCGACACAGGGGACGCAGGTAGGGCCAGGCCCCGGAGGAAGGGGAGGGAGGGACCGGGGAAGACCAGAGACAAGGACACGGGAGGCCATGCCTCGGAGACGAAGCAGGGAGGGGTGACCAAGGCGGTGGTGCCAGAGGAGAGTCTCGTGAGACAGGAGGCGACACGAACAGGGGGCAGACTCAGGACCAGACCTGGACGCTGCAGCAAACACCTGACCTGACGCAGCTACCTGACCAGACGCAGTGACCGGAGGAGACGCAGTGGTCAGTGTGTACAGGCTCGACCCCGGCCGACGTGTAAACGTGGCCAGGTGTCGGCCTGTCCGAGCGTCCGTGCAGTGGGTCACCCGCTGACTCGCAGGAGTGAACTGGTGAACCCCCGCATCCTGTAGGTCAGCACCACTCACCAAGTTTGTAGAGAACGAGGGGAGGTAAAGACCAGACAGGGTGCCAGAGGGGGCCGCCGGACACGGGAGGACAGTGGAGAAGTGAGCAAGGACAGGACCCCCAGAGGGGTCTGCCAGAGAGACTGCAACTGGCCGGCCAAGCGGCGTGAGTGTGGTGCGGTCTCGAAAGAAGGAGCGAGAAGCCCCCGAGTCAAGGGTGAAGGTGTGGGAGGCCGAAGGCGACGCAGAACCTGAGAGAGCAGACTCACCAGCACCTGAGGGAGCAGACGCACCTAGAGCAGCAGCCTCGCTAGCACCTAGAGCAGCAGCCTCACCAGTACCTAGAGCAGCAGTCTCAATGCCCGGGTCGGGCGGAAAACACCGGTAACAGTCACCCTCATCACTAATAGTCACAGTATACATGGCAGCAAGAATAGCATCAAAGTCAAGGTCAAAGACAGCTACACCCGCCCTAGACAGCTCACCCCAGCGGGGGATCTCAGTGGCCTCAGGGAACTGGTGACGCCAAGCGTCCGTCAGGCGGCCAAAGCAGCGCTGGGTGGAGTGCGCACCCCCGCACTGGTCACCCGCGCGGTCGCCGGTGCGGAGGACGTAGGTGCACGGACCAGTACCCCAACCCCTCTGGCGTGCAGTGTACCACTCACGGAGCTGCTGAGGGGAGGGGATGTCACGAGTGCGCTGCTGCTGCTGCTGCTGCTGCTGGCGCTGACCACCACCGGAGCCGACCCTCTGCGCAGCGCCACCCCGACCAGCTCCACCTCCTCCGCCGCCTCCTCCTCCACCGCCGCCACCTCCGCTCTCTCCGCCACCGCCGCTGCCGCCTCCGCCTCCACTGCCGCCACCGACACCTCCACCCCCGCCACCACCCCCACCGCCACCCCCACCCCCTCCACCGCCCCCACCGCCGCCTCCACCGCCCCCGCTAGCTCCTCCAGCGCCCCTGCCCCCCTTGCCCTTGCCAGGGCGGCGTCTCCCGCTAGGGGTAGACGCTGCCCCAACCGACTCCAAACCAGCGAGGTCGGCCGCAGCAGCAGAGGCAACAGAGGGCAAAAGAGGGGAGGGGGAACACCCCTCAAAGATGGGGGTGCGAGGGTCACCACGAGAGGCTCCTACAGCGACTATGCTCTTTTCTGCTGCTAGGAGGGCCTTCTCGAGGAGGTCAACAGTGAGAGTGGTGGGGCAAACCGAGAGGAAGTGGTCCCTGACTACGCGAAGGGAGTCAGGGAGACGGGTGACTATGTAGTAGAGGGTGATGTACATGGGGGGGGGGTTCTTGGCGCAGAACTCAGCAGGAAGCGCAGCGCGGTAGCGAGTGTCACTAGTGCGGAGGTGCGTAATGAGGTCAGCGACTGTGGGAAAGGCAGCAAGGTCAGGGAAGAGGTACGGTAGCATGAGGCGGCTCAGTGCAGCAGTGGCAGGGGAGGAGTATCGCGCAACTACAGCGTCGTACAAGGTCTGAGCACTCTTGTACTGGCTAAAGTGCGCACGCTCAGAGGTAGGCAGGTGGCGACGCACAGCAAGACGTGCAGCAGCATCGCGTGTGGCCCACTGTGAGCGAACAGTGGCGTCAGCATCAGCAGCGGGGGCAGGAGAGGCACCAGAAGTGAGGTCAAAGAGGGAGAGGCCGTCTGCCCTGTCGCACTGTAAGAAAAGCTGCAGGTCATCTATCCAGACATCAAAGTCAATGGCCCGACCCTCAGCGTCAAAAGCGAGGACACTAGGGGTAGCCATGACAGTAGTAGACTAGCAGCGCAAACAGTAGGGTGAGGGCAGTGCTGTGAAAGGGGCGCTGCTCTTACCGGACAGGGCGGCTCGGGTGGCTCGGCTGCAGGGCGGCTCGGCGGCTCGGCTGCTGGGCGGCTCGGCGGCTCGGCGGCTCGGTTGCTGGGCGGCTCGGCGGCTCGGCTGCTGGGCGGCTCGGTGGCTCGGCTGCTGGGCGGCTCGGCTGCTGGGCGGTTCGGTGGCTGGGCGGCTCGGCTGCTGGGCGGCTCGGCGGCTCGGCGGCTCGGCCGTTCGGCTGCGACTGCTGCTGCAGAGACGGCGGCGGCTGCTGCCTCAGGGACGGCAGCGTCCGGCCGCTAGGGGCCGCGTCAGGTGCAGGAGAGGGCCGCGTCAGGGGCGGCGTAGGGGCCGCGGCAGGGGCGGCGAAGGGGCCGCGTCAGGGGCCGCGGCAGGGGCCGCGGCAGGGGCCGCGTCAGGGGCCGCGTCAGGGGCCGCGGCAGGGGCCGCGGCAGGGGCCGCGTCAGGGGCCGCGTCAGGGGCCGCGTCAGGGGCCGCGTCAGGGGCCTCGTCAGGGGCCGCGGCAGGGGCCGCGTCAGGGGCCGCGTCAGGGGCGGCGTCAGGGGCGGCGTAGGGGCCGCGGTAGTGGCGGCGGAGGGGCCGCGTCAGGGGCCGCGTCAGGGGCCGCCTCAGGGGCAGCGTAGGGGCCGCGTAGGGGCCGCGTCAGGGGCCGCGGCAGGGGCCGCGTCAGGGGCTGCGTAGGGGCCGCGTCAGGGGCCGCGTTGGGGCCGCGTCAGGGGCCGCGTTGGGGCCGCGTCAGGGGCCGCGTAGGGGCCACGTCAGGGGCCGCGTTGGGGCCGCGTCAGAGGCCGCGTAGGGGCCGCGTCAGGGGCGACGTAGGGGCCGGGTAGGGGCCGCGTAGGGGCCGCGTAGGGGCCTCGTAGGGGTCGCGTAGGGGCCGCTAGGGGGGGGCCGCTAAAAAAAAAAATTAGGGCAGGGGCGCAATGCGCGTCGGGCAGCTAAAAAAAAAAAAATTCGTTATGGTGGGCCCTTAGGAAGGAACGGTCCCATGTAGGAACCCGCTCTATACCATGTGAATTAAGAAAACAGGAATGGAATGACTAAGTGAAAGTTGGGTACAAAAAGCAAACCCTAGAAGACTGTACCCCATATGTGCTACCCCACTATAGCCTACAGTAGCTATGTCATATAAATCTGACACTTAGAGTACATGGCTAGCCTAGGTCTTTTCGTATTCCCCTGTATTCTTATATAAACCCGATGTATGCATGTCTTTATTAACTCAGTCATTTACATTCACTCTGACCTGAGATTCAAACTTCCGCTGCAACACTACTCTACGATCAACCCTGAGCGATCCTTCGCTAAGTCCCACTTGGGATTGTAACACATTTTTTAGGTGATGTTATGACTTGTAAAAGGAAGAGAGAATATCAAAGACGTCACTACATGGCCAAACCAAGTCATACAAATGAAAACGAGGGCCCCTATTTCAGACCTTGAAAGTCGTGTTGGGCTGAGAAAAAGCCCTTAGGATCTTTGCAGGACTAAACTCTGGGTATGAACAATGTAATAGCGGAAGCGTGTAATGATAAGTCTTTGAATCACCTTGCGCTAGTATGTGAGGGCAAAGTAGATTGATTAAAACAAGGAGATACAAGGTTTTATAAGAGTACAAGGAATATGAAGAGTTACAGCTAATAACTGTTTTACTGTTGCTGTTGCGGTTCGATACAGTGACGACTCGGGCAACTGCTCTGTATCGAGTCAGTTGTTTGTCCTTGCTTTCGCGCTGTATTTGTCAAGTCAAAGGTCGCTGACCTTTGACCTTCGCGTAACCTCCAGCGGTTGCTTCAGTTGTCAACCTCCTATGGTTGACTCGCTGATGTTTCGTTTGTGCTTCGCTTCGTTTAAGACTTGATGTTTCGACACAGCAGAAGCGCTTAAATCACTTGTTTCCAACACTCCCCTTCGCTTCTGGAGTGTCGCTGCTGGTGACGTGGCTCTGTCCAGTCAGCAGCATGCAGTGCTCGAACTTCTGCTTTCTGAGCTTCTTGGTCAAGTAATCAGCTGCCATCTCAGACGTGGGGCAGTAGGACAGCTCGAGTCTCCCCTTCTCGATCTCGTCCTTCACGAAGAAATACCGTAGGGCAATGTGCTTCGTTCTGTTCGCGAATCCGTTCTTGTTGGCTATGCGGATTGCAGACTGGTTGTCGCAGAACAGGGAGAAGTTGGGTAACTGGGCCAGCTTCGCTTCTTCCAGCAGTTCGCGAAGATATAGTCCTTCCTTGGTGGCTGAGCAGAGTGCAATGTATTCTGCTTCAGCTGAGGAGAGAGCGATTAGTTCCTGCTTGCTCGACTGCCAAGAGATGGGCCCGATAGGCTCAAGTCGGTAGATGTAGCCGGTGCGTGAGCGCCTGTTGTCAGAGTCGCCGGCGTGATCAGCGTCGACGTAGCCGATTAACTTAGGTGTTGTAGTTCCGGTCTTGTGGTAGGTTAGGCCGATCGTCGGGGTGCTGACGAGGTAGTGAGGAGCGCGGTCGAGCTCCGCCATGTGTTCCGCTACAGGTTTCTTGAGGTAGGTGGCGAGTTGACTTGCAGAGTATGATAGATCCGGACGGCAGGTAACGGCTGCGAAGAGGAGGCATCCCAGCTTTCTCTGGTAGTCGCGTATGCCTGCGGGCTTGAGCGGAGCGGAGCCTTCCTTGTGACTTCCGGTGGTGTAGCGCTATGGCGTGGAGATGGCGGTCGAGGTGAGTCCGAAGCGTTTGGCGATGGTGTCGGCGTATTTCGCGGCGTTGAGGTAGATTGCGCCTTCCTCTTCCTGAATGTTGAGGCCGAGGTATTGCGTGACGGTCGATGACACTGTGAGAGTAAGATCCTGCTGCAGCTCCCCTTCGAACCAGGTAGTAACAACGTTGGTCGAGCCAATATAGAGTAGGTCGTCTACATAGACGATCAGTAAGATGTAGTCGGTGCCCTTTGTGAGTCGGTACATGCCCTGGTCGTGCGGTAGCTGGCGGAACCCGATGCGGATGAGTCTAGCGTGCAGGTGCTGTTGCCACAGTCTCGGATCTTGTTTGATGCCATACAGGGACTTCAGCAGCTGACAGACTTGGTTGGGCTCTCCGTTGGAGCCGTGTGGTAATTCAACGAAGATTTCGGCGTCGACAGGTGCGTAGAGGAAGGCATTGGCGTCGTCGATTTGCCGTAGTTTCTTCTTCTTCATGGCGGCGATCGCGAGGAGAATTCGTAGCGAAGTGTGTCGGCTGACCGGTGCGAACGTCTCGGTGAAATCGCGTCCGTGCTCTTGGTCGAAACCGCGTACGACCCAGCGCGCCTTAAACTTGTCGATGGTGCCGTCTGCCTTTGTTTTCACACAGAAGACCCATTGTCCGGTGAGTACTGTTTTGTTGCGTGCTACGCTGATGGGAATGACTTTCCAGGTGTTCCGTTCTTCCACCGCTTTCAGCTCCCTGTCCATGGCTTCGCGCCATTTTTCCATATGCTCCCCCCCCAGAGCCTGCTGAACTGTGGCAGGCTCCTTAGGAATCTACGTGTCGTGAACCGCGGTGACGAGGCCAAGTATCTGGAGTCCGCTCTGTGTGTAGCGGGGGAGTGTTGTGTCCTCGGGATAAGCTGCTTCGTCACCTGCTTCTGGGTCAGGTTAGAAATTTGGTCCTATGCGTTCGGCTTCGTTGGTGTTGACTCGGGCGGGTGTAACGTAACCGTTGTCGGCGAAATCGTAGAAGACTTCGGCGTTGACGCTTTCGTGAGGGTTGTCGTCATCCATTGGAACGTCCACCGAGTAGTAGGGAAGAGGTCCAGCTTCTTCCGAAGCTCCGTCCATGGTCTGCTTGTCCAGGTCAGCTTCATCTGCTGCCGAAGCGAAGGCTCGGTCCCCACGAAATCCGCCTGTGACATCTCGTGAAGTGTCCAAGTTGTACAGGTACGTTGAAAGAGTGAGGCGTTCGTAGAAGATAACATCACGTGCTGCCACTGTTTCCTTTGTGTTGATGTCGAAAATCTTCCATGCGTTGTAATGTTTTTCGATGCCCAGGTGTAGTCCCCATTGTGCGCGTTGGGAGAATCGGCCGACGCGTGCAGCTGGGGGTCGGTACTGTACCATGCAGCCGAAATTTCGCAACATTTTTGTACTGCCCAGTTTTCCTGTCCACAGCAGATGCGGTGATGCGTTGTTCGGGAGCGATGATGACGAAGCAAGTTGTGCAGCATCACGGCGTGGTCCATTGCCTCGGGCCACTGGTGGTTGGGTAGCCGCATGCCACGTAGCAGCTTACGCATGGTGTTCTGAAAGGTCCTGTTCATTCTTTCTGCTACACCCTGCTATTGATGGGCGTAGGGAAGGGAGATGAGGCGCTTGATTCCTCGTTCTGCCAGGTAGTCTTTGAACTGCTGTGACGTATATTCCCCTGCTCCGTCTGTCTGGAAGCTCTTTAGCTTTACGCCTGATTCTCGCTCTGCTACTGGAAGCCATGCGACGAAGGCTTCGAAAGCCATGTCGCGACTCGGAAGGTTGAGATGCCAGACGTATCGCGTGGCGGCGTCGATGAAGGTGATAACGTAGTTATACGCTCCTTGACCGGGTTCGCGATTGTAAAGTATATCGCTGTAGACCTTCTCCAAAGGTGCGTACGCCGGTGCACTTGGGTTGTGATGAGAGACGAAGGGCTGATGCGGTAAGTCAGCTTCGGGGCAGGTGAAGCAGGTTCCGCGCATTCGTCGAAGTTCTCTTCCGTCGGGTAGGAGTAGAGAATCTTTGTCGAGAACGCATGCTCGTATCGTGTTGTTTAACGTCGTGTTGCTTGGGTGTCCCATTCGTTTATGCCAGATATCTTCGTCAGCGCGATATCCGGGTGAGCGTCGGTATAAGTCGGAGTTGGAGTAGAAGCCTGCGGTGTGGTTTGCGCTTCGATGGACTTCTCGTGGAGTTGGATTCGGCTGCTGCGCAGGAGTCGGTGGTGTGTTGTCGACGAAGACCGGTGCCGTTGAAGGGCCAGCGATTGGTGCCGATGTTGTCTCTGCTGCTGCCGATGTTGTCTCTGCTGCTGCCGATGTTGTCTCTGCTGCTGCCGATGTTGTCTCTGCTGCTGCCGATGTTGTCTCTGCTGCTGCCGATTGAATTGTTGCTAATGCTCTCGTTCTTTCTGTTTCAGGTATGGTGTGCGAATACCAGAAGCCGCCTGGACTGAAGTCGGGATCAAGATCCGGGGGATGTGTCCAGGAAGTGAAGGTCACAATTCCGTCGCTGTCGGCGGTGCCAAGATCTGGAACAAAGTCGAGGACTAAGACGTTGTTCTTCAACACAGCCTTTCCAATGTAAAGTCCGCCTTTCCCGTGATACAGCTTGAAATCCTGGGTGGTGCTGTCTGCTTCGAGATGAATGCCTTTCGCCATCAGCTGACTGACCCTCAGTAAGCTGTAGCCGAGTCCCTCCGCGATTAAGACCTTTGACATCTGTAGTATCACGTTTGTTTCTCTTGATTGAAGTTGAACAACTCCTTGCCGTCGTGTGCGCAGGTTCTGGTTGTTGGCGATGGTGATGACGACTTCGCGCTGGAGTTGATGTTCGCGTTGAACGAAGCGACCCGAGGAGCACATATGCTGTCCGCAGCAACTGTCCAACAACCAAGTGTCTTTCCCGGACGGCTCACTCTGGGCGATGGCTGCGTATGTCGGATTCGGCTCCAGTGTCTCGCGGCGAGGAGTGCGTTCTTCAAGTTGTTCTTCTGGTGAGTAATACGGTGGTGATTCAGTGATGCAGGAGTCTGACAGTCTTGCCATGCAGCTCACGATGTTTCTTGCTCCTTGCGCAGGTTGAGTTGTCGACGTTCCTTGAGCTTGAGGAGTGGGATGGGCTTGTGTTGAGGCGACTTGACTGCTTGAAGGCCGAAGTTGTCGTTGTGGTGGTGTTGACTGTCGCAGACTTGGACAGTGTGTACAGGGATGTCCAGACGTCTTGCAGAGATGACAGAACGGCGGTACGTGCTGCTGCTGCTGTTGTTTATTCTGTTGGTTGGAGTTGTTGAAGCGCCGTTGGGTGTGGAATGCGAATTCTGGTACTGATGCCTTTTTCTTGTGTCGTTCCTCGTGCAGGTCCATGTCTTGTTGTTCAGAGTGGATTTCGGCGCAAAGTGCCCCTTCGGAGATCTTTTCGTGAGCTCGGAGAATAGCTCGAGTGGAGCGCCAATGAGGACCAAGACCAGTGATGACAACTGTGACGAAGGCTTCTTCAGATATCGATCCTCCGCATCGAAGGAGTTTGTCGCGCAACTCGCGGCAGCGGCTGATATATGCCATTCCCTTTTCGCCGGGTTTCATTTCCACTGTTGTCAGCTGTGCCATTAACCGACTCTGATTGACGCTGTCTATTGCTTGATACAGATTCTTCAAATGGTTGTACGCGAGCTCGGCGGAGTTGCCGTATCCCCGATAAGAGCGGATATTCTGCTGCTGGTTTGGAATTAGGTTCCTCAGCAGGATCGTGTATGCCATCATTGACTGATACGTGTACTGCTGCTTGTCGTATTGCGTTCCGTGTGTTGGGTATGGCAGGGACCCGTCGAAGAATCCAAGTATCTGCGCGCCTTCCATCATCAGCTCGAATTCAAATGACCAGGTATAAAAATCCTTTCCGTCGAAAGGTGTTGATGTCTGAAGTTTTAAGACGTGCGCGAACTGCGACTGAACCTGGAGTGCGTCCAATGTCTTTTCTTGTTCAGGTGAAGGCTGTTGACGCGGCACGAAGCTGATGGAGCCACGCTGGGGCTCGTACGGAGCAAAGGTGGGTTGTTGCTGGTTTCCGCGCGCATAGGATGAACCGTCAAGACTCATGGGCGTGACATCGTTGTTGTTGTTGCTGATGTTTGACTGCGCAGGTGCCGTTTGCTGATGCTGCTCATAGAAGGACATGAAGGAGAAGAACTTCTCCATCAAGCTTGGGTCGAAGCCCGCGGCTTGATTTGCGGGAGTTTCAGTAGACCCAGCTGCTGGTCTTGTTGCCATGCCCTCCTCTGTCTGTAGGCCAGAGGCAGGAGGTGGAGTAGGAGTAGTGCCAGGAGAACCGTTAGAGGAGCTTCTCTCCTTCTGCGTTGCCATGCCTTCTGATGTTGTGGGTAACTTGGAAGTAGTTGAGTTTGCCCTGATAGCTCTCATACCATGTTGGGCTGAGAAAAAGCCCTTAGGATCTGGGTATGAATAATGTAATAGCGGAAGCGTGTAATGATAAGTCTTTGAATCACCTTGCGCTAGTATGTGAGGGCAAAGTAGATTGATTAAAACAAGGAGATACAAGGTTTTATAAGAGTACAAGGAATATGAAGAGATACAGCTAATAACTGTTTTACTGTTGCTGTTGCGGTTCGATACAGTGACGACTCGGGCAACTGCTCTGTATCGAGTCAGTTGTTTGTCCTTGCTGTCGCGTTGTATTTGTCAAGTCAAAGGTCACTGACCTTTGACCTTCGCGTAACCTCCAGCGGTTGCTTCAGTTGTCAACCTCCGATGGTTGACTCGCTGATGTTTCGTTTGTGCTTCGCTTCGTTTAAGACTTGATGTTTCGACACAGCAGAAGCGCTTAAATCACTTGTTTCCAACAAGTCGATGTTGGGTGTCGGTCCAAGGCTTCACGAACCAGCTTCGGGAGTCGAATACCTGGTCTTTCGAAAATGAGTAGTACATACGCGATGCAGTTTGAACTTAGTAACAAATGGATTTCTTTTAGGATACTGTCAGAAGTGAAACAGCGGAATGATGGATTGAAAGGGCAAGCGCGTACAAATACAGCTAAACCTAACCTGGGTTAACCAACGTAACAGCACAAATGTTACAAATACACTTTGACACACCCCCATAGGCTAGGTGCCAATTAGGCAAGAAACAAATCAGGGTGGAATTACTAGTCCATCCTCTGATACAAGCAGCCACAAGACCAGTCAACAAAAGCAACAAAGCAAGAGATACAATCCAGAGTGGTCACCCCTCCAAGTACAAACCCCATGCCTGATGTGCTCGCCAGGTACTTCGCTACCCCCTTACCAGTCGTCCAGTGAACGAGACGGTGTTTTCCTAGTCGCAACGAAGAGAGCAAGGATGCTGAGAGGATAGGCGAGGTCTGGTCGAGCTCAAGTCATCAGGTATATGAGGCACCCCACGAGCTCTGCGTACGGACCATTAGGCTCCGCCGACTCATCGGAAACATGAGTGGTAAGCCTATGGTCGACAGCAAGAGCAGTGGGATATGTGGAGGAGAACTGAAAGCCGAACAGATGAAGGACCTGCTGCACCATGTGTGACTCAATCAGAGTGATTGTGTACGATGCTCTGTCCGTAGTGATCTGCAAGCTTAGCTGCGCGGCTTACAAGATCAGTGCAAGTGTGTCTCTTCTGCAGTTCAGCCTTCACTAAAGCTAGGGCAACCCCGTCTGCGGTAGCAAAGACGAAGTCGCCGACGTAAAAAAGGATGAGAAACGGGTGTGCCGAGATCGAACGAAAAGTGACGGATCGGCTGAAGAAGGGCGGAACCCATGGAAGCAAGAGTGGTACATTGAGTGTTGTGCCACTCATGAGGTGCCTAGCGCAGACCATGGACTATTCGTCTAGGGCTTCACTGGGTCTTAGGCGGGAATAAGCCAGTGAAGCTAGGCGGACGGCGCAACCAGATCTGCTCGTGCGGACTCCACTTGAGAAAGGCAGTGGAAAAGTATAGTGAGTGGAGCTCGTAGTCACGCTACGACGTGCAATAGAACCCGAAGAGTAGTCATCTTCAAGGTGGGGGAGAAGTTATGGGAGAAGTCTACTCCCTCATGCTGACTAAAGCATCCCGCCATGTAGCGCGCTTTGAAGACAGGCGGTGATTCAGGTTGCTGCTTCATCTTAAAGATCCACATACCATCGACTATGTTCGGCCAAGGAGGGGGGATTGCGTCGACGTACGTGCATGTGGATCCCGAAGATGTCATTTCCTAGTCCATGGTGGCTATCCACTGAGAGGCCCAGGGTCCACAGACTGCCTCTAAGTAAGTGCAAAGAGTCGGGACGTCAACATCGTATGGGTCTCCCTCAAGGGCTAGCAGCATGGCATAGAGATGAGGGGCAGAGGCTGCAAGGAACTCCAGCTCAAAATGCCTGTCCGCTAGGACGTCACAGCCAAGGGCTAGCGCCCCCCCCAGCGGAAGACGACGGGAAGCAGAAGAAACCAAGTGGGTGGCGTGATCAAGGTGGCGGGTGGAGGCAAAGTCAGTGACAGTGGTGAAAAGAGGCGAGACGGGCGATAGAGAGGCAGTAGGGTCAATAACAAGAGAGGAAAGGACACGGGAGACAACAGGGCGAACAGTACCGGACATAGTTAGAAAGAGGTAGACGACAGACAGAGAGAGACGACGCTGTGGGAACGGAAGAACAGAGGGAGGCGGAACACAAGGAGGGAGAGAACGAAGAAGTAGAGAGTGGAGGTCCGGAACGGGGGACGAGGAACGAGCAACTGGAGGACGGCAGGACCAAGGAGTGGAGGCTATGGTCAGAAAAGGAAGCAGAGGAGGATACGAGTATGACCAAGGAGAAAAACGAGCTGGAGACGCGTCCAGGGGAGGAAACGTGGGAGCAAAAACAGGAGGAGACGACGAGCAGTCTGTAGGAGGAGAAGGAAACCCAAGCAGACGGAGACCACTTACAGGCAGTGACGACTGTTGCAGCAGCGACCGCTGCTGCTGCTACTGTTGATGCTACTACGGATGCGCCTGCTGCAGAGCTGCTGCTGCTGTGGCTGCTGCTTCTGCTGCTGTTGCGGCCCTGCCGCACCCTCAGGACCAGCACCTCCTCCAGCCGGACCTGCAGACGCGGCACCATCCCCAAAGCCACCTCTTCCAGCCGCACCAGGTCTGTCGATTGGTTTCAGCCTAGCACTTGAGTAGCTAAGGTCCCCAGTTTCCAGCCCTGACACTTCCGGGAAGCGGCCTTTTCCGCCCTTGTACGCGTCCGGAAAAGCCTTCAGCCCAAAACTTGAATTCAGGGCTACAACATAATATTCAGGGTTCGAATTTCGTTTAACATTAACAAATAGGCTTTTCTAAAGCCGTAGTTATTTATAATCTAAACTACCTACCTTCCTACCTACTCAACAAAAAAAATCTAAGTGGCAAGCATGCGGCCCCTCCTCCCATCGAAAATCTATCTGGTACACATCTGCCCAGTCCACCGGGTTATCTAGCATCTTCACGGTCATAATGTCTAAGAGCCTAACATTGCTCAGGGCCAACCTATCCCAAGGCTTGATCATGTTTTGCCTAAAAAAACCTATCTCGCACTCCACTGTGCTGAGAGGCAGCACAGCAATAGCACGCTAGTGAGTGACAATGTGGGGGTAGTGATCAAGCCAATCAGTTGTGCACAGCATGTTGGTCAATGCCTGGTGAAAGCTTTGGCCCTTGAACTTCTTCTCGAGGGTGATGGTGAAGAGCCTCTGGCTCGATGTTTGCTGCCGTGACACCTGCCGCGGACATGGAAAACATTAGACATTTACGCATCCCCTTCGAGTTAGCATTCAATAGGCATTCCGTGCTCTTTAAAAGGCATTATACATACCTGGAAGGGAATGCTTGAACATTTCCAGAAGCTGCTCCATGTTGGACGTGTGATACATGTTCTAGTCACCTGGACTCTTGGGGTACTTGGATGGAAAGAAAAACAGCACATTGTCAAAGTGGCACAGATCCGCCATCCTCTTTGAGAGGCTATGGATGATGGCCTCTATAAACCTCCGCCCCAGGTCATTGCAAGTATCGAGATCAGAACCGCCTCCTGAACTGATGGGCTATTCATGCAGTTCGAATGCCTCGATCACTTGCTCGCCATTCGCGTCAACTCCAGTCACGAGCATGTATCGGTCCTCGGCAAGGGCTTCCGGAAACTTCACAAGCCTGGAGTTTTGGGCCCCGAACATGGCGTTTGGCTGGATGTACCGATGTGCAAGCTTCAACTAGACCTTGTCGACGAGGTCCTTAACCTCGGTGATGCTGACTTGGAGGGAGAGCGGGGGGTGGGGGGAAGCGATAGTGAGAGATGGTTGAAGATGGGAATGAAAGTAGGTAATAAAAGAAACACACCGGATTTTTCTGAAATTAGAGGTTTGTGAGAAGAAAAACTTGAAGGGAAACGGATGGTTTGATTAGAAACAACAAGGGTATACATAGTTGGCGCTAGAAAGGGGGGGTGGTTGGGTACCTAGCCAACATTATTGGCCCCCCCACCAATAAGTTGGGTTGGAGAATTATTGGGGGGTCCCAATAATGTTGGACAAGTGAGTTGGATCAACATTATTGGGGGGGACCAATAATCTTCCCAACCCAACCTTTGGGGACAATACTTGGCCAAGGTTGGGTTCCAACCCCAACTAGGGTAAAACCTAGATGTACACCCAAACTAAGTTTGGGTGCCTATCTCTAACCGAACTTTATAGATTAGATGCAGGTTACAAGGCAAGATAATATTTTGACACAACCCCTTTTAATTTGCAGAAATGTGCAAGGTCGGAAGAGATAGAGGGGAACAACCCCCGAATCAAGGGGCGCCCGGGGGAGCAAGGCCGATGAGGCGAAGAAGAGCGGAGTGCGCAGGGCGAGGAAGCGCCTTAATGAAGATGTCGGCCAAGTTGGCCTCGGCAGCGATCTTGCGAACGGCAATAAGACCCTGCTGAGCGAGCTCACGGATAAAGTAGCGGAGCTCGATGTGCTTGGAGCGGCCGTGGAAGACAGGGTCCTGGGTGAGATGGATGGTGCTGGCATTGTCACACCAGAGAGTGGGGAAACGCTGAGGAGCGCCAAGCTCGGCAAGAAGGAAGTAGAGCCAACGCGACTCCTGAACAACCATGGTGCCGGCGTAGAGCTCGGCTTCACAGGAGGAAAGAGCGATGGCAGCGGAATGCGTGGAGCGCCAGCTGTTAAGGCCGCTGCCAAGTGTGAAACCGTATCCTTGAGAGGAGTGGCGGTCCGGCTGCGAGTCCTCCCAGGAGGAGTCCCTGAAGCTAGAGAGGAGGGGAGGGGAGGAGCCACCAAGGGTGAGGGCATGGTCCTTGGTACCGCGGAGGTAGCGGAGGACCCGCTTGGCGGCCTTTCAGTGATCCTCGATGTGGCGGCCGGTGCCAACAAAGCGAGAGAGCACGCTGATGTGGTAGGCAAGGTCGGGGCGGGTGGACATCATGGCGTACATCAGTGACTCGACGGGCTTGGCATGGGGGCGAGAGGAGGAGGAGGGAAAGGTTGGTGGTGCGAGCTGGTGGCCGAAAGGTAGGAGGGTGGACACGGGCTTGGCCTGCGCCATGTCGAACTTCTCCAGGACCTGGCCGAGGTAGTGAGACTGGGAGAGCGTGATGGTGCGGGCAGACCGGTCACGCGTGATGGACATGCCGAGGTAGTGTTGCATGTCGCCAAGATCCTTGCAGTTGAGGTGCTCTTGCAGCGACCGCTTGAGCTGCTCCATCTCGGCCTTGGATTCAGCAAGCAGGATCATGTCGTCGACGTACACCAGGACGAAGAAACGACGAGGGGAGGAGCGAATGAAGAGACTGGCGTCAGAGTGGGACGCAGAAAAGCCAAGAGACTGCAGGGTGGCAGACAACTTTGCATTCCACTCCCTTGGTGCCTGCTTCAGACCGTAGACCAGGCGACGTAGCTGCCACACTGTGTTCTCGGGAAAGGCGGCGTAGAATCCGGGGGCCCGCCTCAAGAAGATGTGCTCGTGCGCGTCGCCTTGCAGGAACGAATTGGAGACATCCATGGAGCAGATCTCCATGTTGTCGCGTGCGCCGATGTCGAGGACGGTGCGAAGGGTGGGCGGCTTGGCGGTGGGAGCGAAGGTGGCCCATAAATCCACAGCCCAAGTATATGTGAAACCCTTGGCGACGTAATGTGCCTTGTAGACCGGCTCCTCGCCCAGCAGCTGCTTCACTCGAAAGATCCACTTGCCCTCGATGAGGTTGGCGTTGGTAGGGAGGGGGACATCGACGAAGGAGTCATTACGAATGAATGCCTCACATTCCCGAAAGATGGCCGCAATCTACTTGTCAGCATCAGGGCAAGTGATGGCCCCATGGAAGGTGGAAGGAACGAAGATGGTGGGGGAGGAGACAGCGCCGAGGACAAGAGCGCCGAGGAAGTTTGGAAAGAGTGGGGCAAGGGAAGGAGTGGGGTGTTGGATTGCAAGGAACTCCTCACGAGAGTCCTCGAGAAGGTGAAGGGAGGAGGGAGGTGGGGTGCCGAGGATAGGAGCGAGGGAGCGGGTGTGCATGCGAGGGAGGAGGAAAGGGGAGGAGCGAGCAGTTGCTCGTTGTTGTTGCTGGTGCTGCTGCTGTAGCCCCTGCTGCTGCTACTGGAGCGGCTGCTGGTGCTGTTGCTGCTGCCCCTGCCGCTATCCCTGCTGCTGCTGCTGCTGCTGCTGCTGCTGCTGCTGCTGCTGCTGCCGCCCCTGCTGCTGCTGCTACTGCTGCTCCTGCTGTGGCTGCTGCTGCTGCGGCTGTTGCTGCTGCTGCTGCCCCTGCTGTGACTGCTGCTGCTGCTGCTGCTGCTGCTGCTGGAGCGTGGGAGCAATAGGCGGGGTCGTAGATGTCAGCAGAGGAGGAGAGAGGGATCGGGGCAGCAATAGGCGGAAGGAGAGGTGCGGTAGGAAGGAGGGGAGGGAGGACAGGTCTGTCAAGGTAAGGGGGCGAGAGGGAGGAGGGAGAGGGCCAGGTGGAGGAGTGGAGTATTATGAGGTAGATTCGTCGAAAACGACATCAATGTTGCGAATGAGGCGTCCGGAGGGAGGATGGAGGAATAGATAGCCGGGAGAGTCGCGGTTGTGCCCGAGGTAGGCACACTCTAGGGCACGAGAGGCGAGCTTGCCAGCCGAGCGGTCAGGAGGAGGAATGAGGACGTACGCCTTGCAGCCCCAAAAACGGAGATCGGCGGCATCGGGTTTGGTGCCAGACCAGGGCTCGGTGGGGGTGGCGGTGGAGCGCTGAGGATGGGAGTGGAGATTAAGGAGGAGGGAGGCATGAAGGATGGCATTGCCCCAAAGGGAAGGTGGGGTGGAGGCGCGAGCGATCTTGGTGATCTCACGGATGCGACTTTCAGCGACGCCGTTCTGCTGAGGGGAGTGGGGAAGGGTGTGGGTTTGCTGGATGCCGTGGGTGCTGCAGTAGGTGGAGAGGGTGTGATTGAGAAACTCACCCCCACCGTCGGAGTGAAGGCGGGTGATTGGGCGTTTGAAGTGAGTGCGGCACTGCTCAGCCCAGGCGATGATCACAGCCGGTGCCTGATCCTTCGAGTGAAGGAGGAAGAGTGAGGAGTACCGGCTGTGGTCATCGACGAGGACGCGCATGTACCGGTGCCCCTGACGAGAGCGGGTGGGAGAGGGGCCCCATAAATCTATGTGAATGAGGTCAAGCGGGGCAGGGGCGAAGGAGGGATGGCTGTGATGGGGAGATTGTTTGAGCTTGCCATGGATGCATGATGGGCATGGGGGAGCAGGGGAGGAGGGGAAGGGAGGAAGGGTGGGGGGGAGGCTGTTAAGGAGGCGGGAGGTGACAGTAGTGCGAATAGCGGAAAATTTAGGATGGCCGAGTCTGTGATGGAGGAGCACTGCGGGATGGGAGAGATCATTGGAGGAGGATAGGGGATGAAGTAGAGGGGGAGGAGGAGGAGGGAGGAGGGGGAGGAGGGGGTACATCGGGAGGAAGGGGGGGGGGAACCGTGGAGGTACCAGCACGGGTAGTGACATGGCAGAAAGAGGGACGTGGCGTGCAAAGAGTGTAAAGTCGAGTGCGGAGGCAGAGGGAGATACGTTGCAGTGTGGAATAGATGGCAGTAGGAGGCATGTCCTGGGTAGATAGCGGTACCAGCACGATGCAGCTCACCCTGGGAGAGAAGGTTGTTGCGAAGGGTGGGGATGTGGAGACCGGTAACTGTACTAGAGGGGAAAATAGTGCAAGGGAGAGTGGAGAGATGAGTGCAGGGGATGGAGAAGCTGGAGTCTGCACCGTGAACCTGAGTGGGAAGAGGAAGGGGGGTGAGGGTACCAGCATCTCTGAGTGCAGTTTCAGTGGCCCCACTATCAAGGACAAAGTCCAGGGTGGGGGAGGAAGAGGAGGAGGGGGACATGGAGTACTGGAAAGTGATCTCCTTAACGGCAGAGGGATACATGGAAGTAAGAGATGGTGCGACAGCAACATTACCAAGGAAACTACCCTGGGTGACAGGAGTAGCGGTGCCACTGGGAGGGGCAGAGGGGAGGGAGCTCCAGGGGGGGGGAGCGGGGGAGGCATGAGCAGCCATGGCAGTCGTGCCAAAGTTCAGCTGTTGCTACTGCCAAGGGGCGGCTCTAGTACCCCACGACTGCTGAGACCCAGCACCCCACTCCTGCTGCTGCTGTTGCTGCAAGAACTGCTGATGCTAGAGATGGAATTGTAGTAGGTGAGGAGGAGGGAAGGGGATGAGGAGGCGGAGGTGAGCAGGAAGGAAGGCAAAGAGGGTCTGGATGTCAATGAGTGAGGGGCGTGGGTTAATGGTGCCCCAACGAGGAGGGGTGCCGACGTTGCCTAGCTCGAACCACGCATTATCAAGTGCCTTGAAGCACGTAGCAGGAGGGTGAGTCGTTTGACTGCAGGGGGTGCTTGCACGAGGACCATGACGGCGAACGTAAGTGCAGGGAGGGAGAGTACCTGGACGCCCCCCAGGGGATGATCCACCAGAGTTTGCGACACCCGAAGTAGCGGGGCTACCATTCTCATCACCACCGGGGACGGTGCTGTCATTGCTAGTGCCGCCTCCACGACTGCTACCACCACCACCGCCTTCACCGCGACCACCACCACCTTTGCCCCCACCACCCTTGCGCGGCTGCGTGGCATTAAGGGAGGATGAGGAAGGCTGAGAGGTGGTGAGATTGACGATGAGGCTGCGGAGCGTGACCTCGGTGTCGATGATCCACTGGACTACAGAGTTGAGGCCGGCCATGGGTTCGGTGAAGGCGTGAAGGCGGGACTCGTAGTGCGGGATGAGGTTGAAGAGCAGGCGATGAATCTGCAGGGGTTCAGAGAGACCCGCCTGACGAGCCTCGAGGCGATAAGCGACTTCCAACATATGCCCCACGTAGTCAACGGCACCGTCACAGGCATCGAGGTGATAGAGAAGTACTCCTGGAAGAGGACGCCGACAGAGCTGATGTCGCGGCATTCAAACATGGCGTGCAGTTCTGTCCAGATCACTGAGGCATGGAGTTCACGAGCTTGGAAGCGGCGCATGAGGGTGTCGGGGAGAGCGTAAAGGAGAACAGTGCAGGCACGATTGTCGGCAACGGACCAGGCGATGAGGTTAGGGGTGTACGTGGTCATGTCAACTTCATACTTAGCAACGACGCAAGGTGAGCATTACGACCTGCCAGAGCCTGTTCATAGTTGTCAGTGGCGGCATCATGGTCAGCCTTGCGGATAAGGTATTCGCGACGACGGAGGAGGAATGTTGCCTCTGCAGTAGCTTGAAGCTCGGGGGTTGCTGCGACCCTAATGTTGGCCAAGTTGAGTTGGATCAACATTATTAGAAGGGATCAATAATCTTCCCAACCCAAACTTTGGGGCCAATAATTGGACCAAGGTTGGGTTCCAACCCCAACTAGGGTTAACCCTAGATGTACACCCAAACTAAGTCTGGGTGGCAATCTCTAACCGAAGTTTATAGAATAGATGCAGGTTACAAAGCAAGATAATACTCTGACAAGGTTCGGGTTGTTCAGGTGGTCTAGGACATCTGCAAGGAGGTTGAGCATGAAGTGAAACTTGAAGCTGCTCCCAATCTGCCACATCTCTTTGTTCTCCTTCTTCCAAATCCAAGGGGACGGCATCCCCTCTGGACAACCAGCGCACGGCAAAAATCCCTTGAATCTCTAGCTAGGTCCTCATGATCTTATTGTGAAGATGCATGAAGGCCTTCCGATCAACAGACGAGCGCCCCAAGTGCTTAGCGGTCTGGCGGATTTGAGCATCCACGATGTTGAACTTGGGGATCATGGTTGCCGCGTCCTTGGCCGCTAGCGCTTCCCTGGTACGCGGGTACTAACAATCACAAAGGTAATAAAACAGAAGCAAGTATAAAGTCTGCAGAGGCAATGCGAAATGGCAACCGTCCAAAAAACACATGAATACATTATTGGCTAAACATTATAACAGAAACGCATACCGATGGGCGACGCAGTGAACGACCACAAGCCACGGGAATCGCTTGCGCAGCAAGGTGAGGACGCCCTTCTTATCGCCCGTCATGATAGAGGCACCATCTGTGGAGACACACACCTGCCTTTCCAAGGAGAGGCCTTTCTCCTCAAGGTACGAGATGATGATGGCGTGCAGGGAAGGAGCGCCGGCCTTGTCGATTGGAAGGTGGCCGAAGAATTGCGTGATAACTGTCTCCGTCCGCTGGTAAGTGATTTTAATGATAAAATGCTTCCCATGAGCGCGGTCGGTTGACTCGTCAAATGACAAGCCATACCACTCGGAGGCCTTGATGTCCTTCGCTTATCGATCGCTCAAGTGTTGCGCCATAGCCTTCACGACCTCGCCAAACACGTACCTGCAAGGATGAATCAAGATAACTACATTAGTCCAATGACTTTCACATTGCATAATTGAAACAATGCTAACATACACACACCTTGAAAAGTACCGACCATACTCCTTGTCGTTCACCATGTCAGGACACCCCTGATTTGCCAGGAAACGCACAAGGCTGGGGTACAGGACAATAGGTGCATCATGCCAAGCAATCCAGTGTGCAGCTTGCATGCACTTGATCACACGGGCCATTCGCGGGTCTTTGCTCAGCATGTAGAGAAGACAGCGCTGCACCGTCTCTGTCCCCTCTGCAAGTCGCTCGGCGATCATGGTAGCCAGGTGAATCTTAGACTGGTCATGAGCCTTGCACTCGGATTTCAGGAAATTACGACCACCAGCACCACAACGATTGAACAGAGACTTAGTATGAGGTGTATGCGCTTTGCAAACCTTGCACTTCATCCCTGTACTGCAGGAGGACAGGGTTGAACTCGAGACTTAGGCTTGGGTAAGTCGACTTCCACAATGGGTTGAAGTGACGCGCCAAAGCTTTCTCCGACTCAGGAATCTCCACCTCATTTTTCTTCTCCACGGTCGGGTTTGCTTGCCAATCCTTGTCCGCAACAGGGTCCGGTCGAGGCGGCAGGGGCGTCCGCGTCCTCTTCTTCGCAGGACGGGTAGGCGGACTCGCGTAACCGAGTGTAGCTTGTATGTAGCGTCCTTGACGTCCAGATGATGTCGATGGCATAACTTCCTCTGACTATAGACGGCTAAGCTCTGCATGTGTGATATCGATGTTGATATCAATGTCAATAAACTCCTCGTCCTCGCCATGTTCTTCTGCCTCATGGTCACCACCAGCATCGTCGTCCGTTAAGCTAACCGTACCAACAGAACCACAAATACAAACTATTGCGTCCAGAGGTGAGAAATCAAACTCGCTATCTGCGTCCATAGCTGGCAAACAACCAGCCTGTCGAGCATTGAGTGGGTTCACGGTGAAGTGTGTGTTTATCTTGCTGTGATGTGTGAGTGAACGTTGGGATCATTGGGGTAACGGGTTGGTTGGTGGAGGTGGTGGTGGAGGAGGAGGGCTGCGTGCGATATAGCCACGAAACCATCACAAAAACCAATCCACTTCAGGTGAAGAAGCTGGCTTGGCGTGGTTGGGTGAGAGTGGCGAGCCAATTGGGCAGTCAAATACTAGCATCTCTGACGAGGCTACGAGGCATCTCCAGAATTGGTAGTAAAAAAAAATATCCCAGCACAATTGTAGAAAAGGGGGGAAAAGCGGGGAAAGGTAGGGGAAGGGGGGGGGGGGGGGGGGGGTGTTTTCGAGAAATCCGGGGAAGGCAAGAATCGTGCACGGGGAACCAGGTCAAGCACCCAGCTGTACGCGATAAGAATTAGGGCAAGCCCCCAAATGCCGCCCTGTAGAATTCAGGGCTGTACAGAAAAAAACAATGTTAATTTTGGACCCTGCTGCGATGTCAAACATGCATGTTCAGGGCATTAAAGCACAACCCCCAAATTACAGAAAAGCGTTCACAAACTGGCCCCAGTTTGCGTCTCGCCTCTACTGGGTTCTGGGCAAAAGGGTTTCGGAAGTTTTCCGAACCTCCTATTGCCTGCCTTTTTTAACCTATTTTTCCTGCGTTGACCCTGTTAAGCAATTCGGATGTCGCCCTTGAAGGCCAAGTGGCCTTGAATTGGCAGGGCTGAGCCGCACTAGTACCTCCACCACCTCCACCACCTCCATCTCCACGACCTCCAGCTCCGCCACCCTTCCCACCTTTCTTACCTCCCTTGCCCCGTTTTTACGAACTAGAGGCAGAAGCAGTTGCAGTCTCCTCGACAGTGGACGAAGGAAGCAAAAAAGGAAGGGAGCTCGGGCAGAGCGCACCCCTCAAAGAGACGAGGGATTACTGCGGAAGTAGTGGATGCGACGGGGTGGAGGCTACTCACGATCTGATTGTGATTAGTCTCAATGGGTTCGATAGTAAGCTCAGAAACGTGCTTCCCATGAATCGTGTCAGGTATAGACAAGAGGTGCTCAGGGAGACGTGTGATGATGAAGTAGAGGGTGGCAAACATAGGCGGGGGGTGGCTAGCAAGCTGGGTAGTGGAGGAGGCAACACGGTAGCTAGCGTCGAGAGAGCGCAAGTGTGTGACTAAGTCAGAAGTGGTGGAAAGCACAGTAAGGTCCGGGCAGAAGAACGGCATCAGGAGGCGTCCTAGGGTGACAGAGGAGGGAGTGGAATAGCGAGAAATGATAGCATCAAAGCACTCCTTTGCGGACGTGAATTGGCTGCAGTCGGCCAGTTGCAGTCTCCCTGGCGGACCCCTTTGGGGGCCCCGTCCTTGCGCACTCCTCCACAGTCCTGCCCCGGCAGTCTCGTCTGGCTCACAGTTACAGCCCGCCTCTCCACTGCCTGGTCCTTCTCCTTACTCTAGGCCGACTAGAGGTCTTACGCCGCACTGGTCGTCGTGTTCCGCGTCAGCGTCCTCCTGCTGTCCCCGGCACACACCTGATGGCGCTTCGTCCTTCCACTGCTCCGCAGCGTGTCCCTCTGCCGTCTCCTCCTGCGTCCTCTCTTCCTGACGGTCCGGACCCGGAGTCTGACTCCCTTCGTGCTGCTAGTCCTACTGTCACGCGTCTCCTGGCCACTGTTGTCACTGACCCTTCGTTTGAGTCCACTGCTGCGTCTGCTCTAGTTGCCGAGCTTGTTGACTTTGCTGCCGCCTGTCGTCTAGATTACGCCGCTAGTCTTGTTGCTGAGTCTGCGTCTGAGTCTGTCTGTCCTCCGTCCGTCGGGGGTGAGTGTGCCCTTAGCACGGACGTCCTTGAGGACAGACAGGATGAGTTTGAGTGCTTTGCCGCTGCTTTACCTCATCTCGTGTCCATGCTGCTTGCCCCTGAGGGAGACCCGGATGCACCAGACATCCCGACCCCGCGCTCTTACGCAGAGGCGATAGAGGGTCCCTACTCCTCTCAGTGGCAGACAGCCATGGATGCAGAGATGGCTTCCTAGAAGTCCACAGGCACCTACGTCGACGAGGTTCCCCCGCCTGGGGCGAACATCGTCAGCGCCATGTGGATTTTCAGGGTGAAGCGGCCGCCGGGTTCTCCGCCTGTCTTCAAGGCGCGTTACGTTGCACGAGGCTTCAGTCAGCGAGAGGGAGTTGACTTCTTCCAGACCTTCTCCCCTACCCTGAAGATGACCACTCTTCGGGTTCTGCTGCACGTTGCCGATCAGCGTGACTACGAGCTTCACTCTCTTGACTTCAGCACTGCTTTCCTACAGGGCAGCCTGCACGAGGAGATCTGGCTGCGCCGCCCACCTGGCTTCACTGGGTCGTTTCCTGCTGGTACCCAGTGGAGCCTCCGGCGGCCAGTCTACGATCTCCGCCAGGCGCCCCCTGAGTGGCACGACACACTGAGGACTACTCTTGCTGCTCTTGGGTTTGTTCCTTCCACTGCTGACCCGTCGCTGTTTCTACGCACCAACACCTCTCTGCCGCCGTTCTACGTTCTCGTGTACGTCGACGACTTGGTCTTTGCTACTTCTGACACTAATGGACTCGCCCACGTGAAGTCGGAGCTGCAGAAGAGACACACGTGCACAGACCTGGGTGAGCTGACTAGCTATCTTGGCTTGCGGATCACCTGGGACAGAGCACAGCGCACCATTACCTTGACTCAGTCACACATGGTGCAGCAGGTCCTTCAGCGCTTCCGCTTCACGTACTCCTCGCCACAGCACACTCCTCTGCCTACTCGCCACTCGCACTCAGCTCCACCTTCGGACGAGTCCGTAGAACCGAGTGGTCCGTACCCAGAGCTTGTGGGCTGCCTCATGTACCTGATGACCTGCACTCGACCTGACCTTGCCTACCCTCTTAGCATTCTGGCACGCTATGTCGCTCCTGGGAGACACCGGAAGGAGCACATGGATGCCGCTAAGAGGGTGTTGCGCTACTTGTGCAGTACGTCGGGCATGGGGCTCGTGCTTGGAGGACGGACTCGAGTTGTCCTCACTGGTCACGCTGACGCTTCGTGGGCTGACGACTTGGCTACGCAGCGGTCGTCACAGGGTTACACCTTCAGCCTTGGCTCCGGCTCTGTTTCTTGGCGGTCTACCCGCTCGTCTTCTGTTCTCAGCTCCATTTGTGAGGCTGAGATCTACGCAGGGGCCATGGCTGCACAGGAGTTACGCTGGCTCACCTACCTGCTGACCGACCTGGGAGAGCCGCCTCGTTCTCCTCCAGTGCTATACGTCGACAACAAGGCCATGATTGCCTTGTGTCAGGAGCACAGACTGGAGCACAGAACGAAGCACATTTCTCTGCGCTACTTCCTTGCTCGAGAGTTGCAGCAGCGTGGTCAGCTTCGTCTTGCTTACGTGGCCACTCGGGCCAACGCTGCTGATGTCTACACCAAGGCACTTCAGCCTTGTGATCATCAGCGTTTCTGTACTGTTCTAGGCCTTGTGCCTAATGTGCCTCACTTGCTTACTTCTTGACTCTGCTTGTACTGTGATCTCTATACATATACCTGCATGCTTACACTTGCTAGGTTGTGATCACTGTATTGCTGGTTCTCCTTTATATAACTCTGCATGTGAACTGGCCTTGTGGCCATTTGCTTGTGCTCAGAATGCATGGTGACATCGTGATCCACCCTGAGCTTGCTTTGCCTTTCTTGACAGGTCTTGTGACCTCTTGTTCTCCCCCACGTTGCCTATGGGGGTGTGTCAAACTTATATTCTATAGTCTGTGTAGGCTGTAGTGGGGTAGTTCATATGGGGTACAACACTTTAGGGTTTCCTACTTGTACTCCTCATGCTGCTCAATGCATTCATTTCCTCGTTCTGTTCTTCACAGATTTTTGTTTGCATATGTGTTTTTTGTTTTTACAGTTCGTGCACTGGATTTTTGTGTTGTAAATGTGTATGATCTTGTGCGTATGTTTGTTTGTATGTATGTGCGTGTGTGTGTGTGTGTATGTTGTGTATGTGTGTGTATGTTGTGTATGAGTGTATACGTGTGCATGTACATTGCAATAACAATGCATGTTTTCTGGGTCTTAAAAAGGGGCCTCCGATATATCATTTCACAAAAGGTTCATTGGCGCACTCAGTGACTCGTGTGTTGCCACTTCGAACTGGATTTGATCTCCTTTTTATAATTCACAGATTGTATTGTTTCATGTGGTAGTTGATTATTCAAAAATTAAGCTACTGCCTTCCTCCCCATGCTAGGCAGAGGATGCGGTAGCTTAGTTTTTGGGTCGTTAACTATCACGCATTTTTATGAAATATTGGTATGTGCGCATATAAGCATATCATATGCATATTAAAACATTATTATGCATGTATTGTTTAATGCATTTATATAACTTGATTAATTACATTCATCTAAGCATGTGTGTTGTGGAATTCATAATTGGAATGTGTTAGATGTTACATGCGATTACCACAACATCTAACAGTAAGAGATATGACGCAAACAATACAGCATACATGCACAAAACTAATACAGAAATAATCAGATTGGAACAGTATTCAGAACTGATCAACCTGTCAGAACAGTAGGCATAACGAGGAGCCATAGCTAGGGTTTAGCTAGCTAGGCAAGAGTGAGATACGCAAAGTGTCAGAATGTACGAAACAGGAATGATTGACTAGCAACAGAATGAGAGTACAAGTATGACAAACCTAAAGTTCTGTACCCCCTAGAGGCTAACCCACAATAGCCTACACAAGTATAACACATACAATGTTTGACACACCCCCATAGGCTAAGTGGGGGAGAACAAGGGGTCACAGGACCAGTCAAAGCAAAGCAAAACAAGCTCAGGGTGGATCTCAAGGATACCACACAAATTCCGAGCACAAGCAAGTGGTCACAAGACCAGTACACATGCAGTTTGATAATAGAACAAGAGGTGCAGTGATCACAACCTAGCAAGTGCAAGCATGCAGGTATATATATAGAGATCACAGTACAAGCAGAGTCAAGAAGTGAGCAAGTGAGGGAGAGTAGGCACAAGGCCTAGAACAGTACAGAAACGCTGATGATCACAAGGCTGAAGCGCCTTGGTGAACACATCAGCAGTGTTGGCCCGAGTGGCCACGTACGAAAGACGAAGCTGACCACGCTGCTGCAGCTCTCGAGCAAGGAAGTAGCGCAGAGCTATGTGCTTCGTTCTGTGCTCCAGTCTGTGCTCCTGACACAAGGCAAGGGCGGCCTTGTTGTCAACGTACAGCACTGGAGGAGAACGAGGCCGCTCTCCCAGGTCGGTCAGCAGGTAGGTGAGCCAGCGAAGCTCCTGGGCAGCCATGGCTGTGGCGTAGATCTCAGCCTCACAACTGGAGCTGAGAACAGAGGACGAGCGTGTAGAACGCCAAGAAACTGAGCCAGAGCCAAGGCTGAAGGAGTAACCCTGAGACGACCGCTGAGTAGCCTGGTCGTCAGCCCAAGAAGCGTCTGAGTGTCCAGTGAGGACAACGTCGCGCCGTCCTCCAAGCACAAGCCCCATGCCCGACGTACTGCACAAGTAGCGTAACACCCTCTTAGATGCATCCATGTGCTCCTTCCGGTGACGGCCAGGAGCGACATAGCGTGCTAGGATGCTAAGAGGGTAGGCTAGGTCAGGTCGAGTGCAGGTCATCAGGTACATGAGGCAGCCCACAAGCTCTGGATACGGGCCACTCGGCTCTACGGACTCATCCGAAGGCAGAGCTGAGAGCGAGTGACCGGTAGGCAGAGGAGTGGGCTGAGGCGAGGAGTACGTGAAGCGGAAGCGCTGAAGGACCTGCTGCACCATGTGTGACTGAGTCAAGGTGATGGTGCGCTGTGCTCTGTCCCGGGTGATCCGCAAGCCAAGATAGCTTGTCAGTTCACCCAGGTCTGTGCACGTGTGTCTCTTCTGCAGCTCCGACTTCACGTGGGCGAGTGCCTCAGTGTCAGCAGTAGCAAAGACCAAGTCGTCTACGTACACGAGAACGTAGAACGGCGGCAGAGTGGTGTCGGTGCGTAGAAACAGCGACGGGTCAGCAGTAGAAGGAGCAAACCCAAGAGCAGCAAGAGTAGTCCTCAGTGTGTCGTGCCACTCAGGGGGCGCCTGGCCGAGATCGTAGACTGGCCGCCGGAGGCTCCACTGGGTACCAGCAGGAAACGACCCAGTGAAGCCAGGTGGGCGGCGCAGCCAGATCTCCTCGTGCAGGCTGCCCTGTAGGAAAGCAGTGCTGAAGTCAAGAGAGTGAAGCTCGTAGTCACGCTGAGCGGCAACGTGCAGCAGAACCCGAAGAGTGGTCATCTTCAGGGTAGGGGAGAAGGTCTGGAAGAAGTCAACTCCCTCTCGCTGACTGAAGCCTCGTGCAACGTAACGCGCCTTGAAGACAGGCGGAGAACCCGGCGGCCGCTTCACCCTGAAAATCCACATGGCGCTGACGATGTTCGCCCCAGGCGGGTGGAACCTCGTCGACGTAGGTGCCTGTGGACTTCCAGGAAGCCATCTCTGCGTCCATGGCTGTCTGCCACTGAGAGCAGTAGAGACCCTCCATCGCCTCTGCGTAGGAGCGTGGGGTCGGGATGTCTGTTGCATCCGGGTCTCCCTCAGGGGCAATCAGCATGGACACGAGATGAGGTAAAGCAGCAGCAAAGCACTCAAACTCCTCCTGTCTGTCCTCAAGGACGTCCGTGCCAAGAGCGCACTCACCCCCGACGGACGGAGGACAGACAGACTCAGACTCAGCAACAAGGCTAGCGGCGTAGTCTAGACGACACGCGGCAGCAAAGTCAACAAGCTCAGCGACTAGTGCAGACGCAGCAGAGGACTCAAAGGAAGGGTCAGTGACAACAGTGGCGAGGAGACGCGTGACAGTAGGACTGGCAGCACGAAGAGAGTCAGACTCCGGGTCAGCAAGAGCAGGAAGAGAGGACGCAGGAGGAGACGGCACAGGGACGCGCTGTGGAGCAGTGGAAGGACGCAGGGTCATATAGTGAGTGCCAAGGACAGGAGGAGGACGCTCACGCAGAGCACGACGACCAGCGCGGACAGCCCGGACAGGCAACTCTGGACGCGACACAGGCGACCCTGGACTAGACTCAGGCGACGGAGGACGAGACTCAGGCTCACGACGCTCCGTAAGACTACCCGTCGGCGCAGTGTAAGGAGAAGGACCAGGCAGCGGAGAGGCAGGCTGTAACTGTGACTGTGATTGGATAGGCGGTGGACTCAGTAGGGGAGGAGTAGGACCAGTAGAGGGCGGGAGACCAAGAACCTGCTGAAGGAGCGGAACGTAGTACGGCCGCGGCCGCTCAGCAACTCCAGCTCCAACCCCCTCAGCAGCTCCAGGGTCCTCGACACTAGGAGCGCCACTCCGGAGACTGCAGCGACGAGCGTACCACTCTCGAAGCCGCTGGGGAGAGGGCAGCTCCCGCCTAGGAGGGGAAGCACGAGCACGAGCTCCAGCAGTACCTCTCCTGAGGCTGCAGTACTGTAAGTACCACTCACGCAGCTGCTGTGAGGAAAGAGCGCCTCCAGATGAAGCACTCTCAGTCGCAGCACCCTCAGGCTCAGCACCGCCAGACTCAGCACCCCCAGACTCAGCACCCGCAGGCTCCGCACCCCCAGACTCAGCACCCGCAGGCTCCGCACCCCCAGACTCCGCAACTCCAGGCTCCGCACCCCCAGGCTCCGCACGCTCAGGCTCAGCACCCCGAGCAGGACGAGAGTCGACAGCTACCTCGACAGGCTCAACCGGGTCTACCTGGGACACACTTGAGGGAGCGGCACCCTGAGGGGGGAGGGGGTCTGCCACAGCAGCACCTGGTGCGAGGAAGAGAGGCGGGGGGGGGAGCGGGGCAGTGCGGTAGGGGAAGAGGCGGTAGTAGGGCACCGACTCGTCAAAAGTGACGTCCTGAGAGGGCAGGACACGGCGCGAGGTGGCGTGGTAAAACTGCCAACCAGACGCGTCCGGGACAAAGCCAAGGAAGACACAGGGAACAGCGCGGGAGGAGAGCTTGTCCGCGGACGTATCGCGGACAAAAGCTCGAGATCCCCAGACCCGGAAACGCGACGCATCGCCAACCTCCCCCGTCCACAGCAGTGTGGGCGAGGTCTTCGGCAAGGAGACACGGGGCCAGAGGTTGAGCTGATGCGCAGCGTACCGGACCGCAAATGGCCACAGAAAGTGGGGGGCAGCCGCATGGATCAAGGAGGTACGAGCGACCTCCATGACCAAACCAATGCGGCGCTCAGCAACCCCATTCTGCTGTGGAGAGGCCGGAAGCGTGAACGACTGGCGGATGCCGTGCTCCACACAGTAGGCCGCCAAGAGGTCGGAGGAGAACTCGCCACCTCTGTCTGAGTGCAGACGCAGGACAGGAAAGTCCGAGTGGAACCGCTCGCTGAGCTGGAGACGAGAAGCGCGGATCCAAGGGATCAAAACATCAGGGACTTCACCCTTGGTGCGCAAGGGGAAGACCGTGGTGTAGCGCGAGTAGTCGTCAACAACGATCAGGAAGTACCTCTCCTGACCCTGTCCACGGACGCGGGCTGGGCCCCACACGTCCATGTGGAGCGTCTGCAAGGGAGCAGTCGTCGGGGGAAACGAGGAGGAGTGGGGAGCGGCGCGCTGCCGCCCCTCGACACAAGGAAGACAGGGAGGAGCAGGCGAGGGTGGGAGGGGAGGGAGTACCCGGGAAAGACCAGAGACAAGGTACCGTTTGTGCATGGCACGAAGGCGCTGCACTGACGGGTGACCAAGGCGGTGGTGCCAGAGGACAGTCTCGTGCGCGAGAGAGCGACACGAGCAGGGGGCAGACAGCTGACCTGACGCAGACGCAGACGCAGCTACCTGAGGGGACTCAGTGGTCAGTGTGTACAGGTCCGACCCCGGCTGCCTAGTGAAGGTAGCCAGGTGACGGCCCGTCCGAGCACACGTGCAGTGTGTGACGCGCTCGTAGGCAGGGGTGAACTGGTGGACACCCCCGTCCTGAAGCGCACAACCCGCCACCAAGTTCGTAGAGAACGAGGGGAGGTGGAGACCGGACAGTGTGCCCGACGGAACCGCAGGACAAGGAAGGACAGTGGAGGAGGTCGCAATGACCGGACCCCCAGAGGGGTCAGCAAGGGAGACAGCAACTGGCCGGGCAAGCTGCTCAAGGGCAGTGCGGTCACGAAAGAAACAGCGAGAAGCTCCTGAGTCTAGAGTGAAGGTGTGCAGTGCCTCAGTGGACTCAGTACCAGGGGGCGCAGACTCACTAGCACCTAGAGCAGCAGCCTCACCAGCACCTGGGGCAGCAGACACGCGAGCACCTAGAGCAGTAGCCTCACCAGCACCTGGGGCAGCAGACAAGCAAGCACCTAGAGCGGCAGCCTCACTGGTCCGAATGCCCGGGTCGGGCGGAACACGCAGGTACTGATCACCCTCTCCACTAGTAGACAACACATACATGGCAGTGAGAATAGCATCAAAGTCAAGAGCATAGATATCAATGTTCTTCTTCATCAGGTCAGCCCAGCGGGGCAGCTCAGTGGCAGCAGAGAACTGAGTGCGCCAAGCGTCGTCAAGGCGGGAGAAGCAGCGCTGCGTGGTGTGCGCCCTCCCACACGTCTGGCCAGTGCGGTCACCAGTGCGGATGACGTACGTACAGCTAAGGCCACCCCCCCCCCCCCCCGTGCTGAGAGTACCACTCACGAAGCTCCTGGGACGACGGAGTGTGCTGCTGGCTCTGGACACCGCCAGCGCCTCCACGACCACCACCGCCGCCGCCACCACCTCGACCACCACCGCCTCTGCCGCCTCCGCGTCCACTGCCTCTCCAACCACCGCCTCCACCCCGGCCACCTCCTCCGCTGCTGCCGCCTCCACCCCGGCCACCTCCTCCGCTGCTGCCGCCTCCACCCCCACCGCTGCCACTAGCCCCTCCAGGACTGCCACCACCCCCACCACCGCCACCGCCCCCACCACCACCTCCCCCACCGTCACCTCCACCTCCCTTGCCCCCTTTGCCCTTGCCGCTGCGGCGCCAGCTCGGAGCGGACGCAGTCCCGACCTGCTCAGTACCAGCTAGGTCGACAGCAGCAGCAGAGGCGACAGAGGGGAGAAGGGGAGAAGGGGAACACCCCTCGAAGAAAGGTGTGCGGGGGTCGCCACGAGAGGCAGCTACAGCGACTATGCTAGTCTCGGCTGCAAGCAGTTCCTTCTCGAGCAGGTCTATGGTGAGCTCAGTGGGGGAGCGAGCGAGGAAGTGGTCCCTGACCGCGCGAAGAGAGTCAGGGAGACGGGTGACAAGGTGGTAGAGAGTGAGCCAGAGCGGGGGGGGGTGGGTGACAAGAAACTCAGCGGGCATAGCGGCACGGAAGCGAGCCTCACTAGTGCGGAGGTGCGTGGTGAGGTCAGCTACTGTGGCGAAAGCGGACAGGTCTGGGAACAGGTAGGGGAGCGAGAGACGGCCTAGCGCAGCAGAGGCAGGTGAGGAGTAGCGTGCAACTACAGCAGTGTACAGTGCCTGCGCAGTTTTGTGCTGGCCAAAGTGCTCGCGCTCATCTACCGGCAGGGAGTTGCGAATAGCAAAGCGAGCGTGGGCGTCACGAGTCTGCCACTGGGAGCGGGCAGTACTGTCAGCAGTAACAGCAGGGGCAGCAGCATTGCCTAGCGCGTGATCGTACAGCGAGATGTCCTCCTTGGCAGTGAGCTGGAGGAACAGGTGCAAGTCATCTAGCCAGGTGTCAAACTTCAGTGGGCGGCCCTCAGCATCGAAAGCGAGTACAGCAGGGCTAGCCATAGTTGCAGTAAGAGCAGTAGTAACAGTAGGAACAGTAGCCGTAGTAGCAGCAGGCGAAACCCTAAAAGCAGCAGGCAGCGCGACTCAGGTAGGGCGGCTCGGTCCAGAGAGGGCTGCTCAGTACGGGGAGGGCGGCGCGGCTCGGTTCGGGCGGCTCGGTTCTGGCGGGGCCGTGGCTGTCGCGTGCGGGGCTGCTGGGGTTGCCGTGCGTGGCGCTAAGGGGCGGCGCGTGGGGTCGACGGGGCCGACGGGGCCGCTAGGTGGAGCGCGCGCGCGGGGTCGACGGGGCCGACGGGGCCTCTAAGGGGCTGCGCGCGGGGTCGACGGGGCCGTGTGGTGGGCCGCTAAGGGGCGGCGCGTGGGGTCGACGGGGCCGACGGGGCCGCTAAGGGGGGGGCGCGCACGGTGTCGACGGGGCCGACGGGGCCGCTAGGTGGGGCGCGCGCGGGGTCGACGGGGCCTCTAAGGGGCTGCGCGCGGGGTCGACGGGGCCGACGGGGCCTCTAAGGGGCGGCGCGCGGGTCGCTAAGGGGCGGGTCGCGGGTCGCGGAGCCTTACGGGGCCGTTAAAGAGGGGCACACGAGGGCGCTGGGGGGAGGCGCTCGAGGGCGCTCCGACAGTAGGGCGCACTAGGGCGCTAGTAGTCAGTCAGCAGTGATGGGCCCTAAAAAATCGGTCCTAGCGGAGGACCTGCTCTGATACCATGTCAGAATGTACGAAACAGGAATGATTGACTAGCAACAGAATGAGAGTACAAGTATGACAAACCTAAAGTTCTGTACCCCCTAGAGGCTAACCCACAATAGCCTACACAAGTATAACACATACAATGTTTGACACAAAGGAGAAGGTTCACTAGCAAGCAGGTGGATACATATAGGAAACCCTAAGGGGTCGTACTCACTATAGAGTACCCCACTGCAGGCTAGACAAACTACACATTCTGACACACCCCCATAGTCAAAGTGGGGTATAATCAGCAGAGCAAGCAGTCATAGAGCAGGTTCACAAGTGCAAGCAAAGCTAGAGGCATTCACAACGGGCACGTGAGGAGGAGGAGGCTGGACTGTGAGAGGAGAGGAGATAGGAGGCGACGGCTGAAGCTGCAGACACACGGGCAACAGGAGCGGCGCGCATAGTGGCTACCGGCAGCAGAGCCCCGGACTACAGGAGTAACTGGCTCTGCGGCTAACTCTGAGCGGCAGGAGCAACGGACCCACGGGCGACAGGCGCAGCAGGCTCTCTGAGCTACCAGCAGCAGAGCCCCGGACTACAGGTGCTGCGGACGACAAGACGGCAGCCTCCGCTCAACCTCCCCCAACTGTCCCACCCCCCTTTTTCACACACCCCTTGCTGCACCCCTAGCTCCACTCCCACGTCACCCCCCTAGCACCACTCCCTCGGCTCCCACACACCCACCCCCCTTCAGCGGCAGCTGCAGCAGTGGGAGACGGAGGAGGAGGAGGAGCAGGGGACTGTGCACACACCCGTCATCCCCATGCTTGCCACCCCAACACCCGCCACCCCCAAACCCTAAAACGGGCAACACGGGGCAAGAGCGCGAGCAGCAGCGCGGGGGACGGCGCGCGGCCCTCAGGGCGCCGCGACGGGGCAGCGGGGGCCGCGCGCGGCTCCCTAGGGCGCCTCGACGGGGCAGCGGGGGGTCGCGCGCGGCTCCTCAGGGCGACGCGACGAGGTAGCGGGGGCCGCGCGCGGCTCCCCAGGGCGTCGGGACGGGATAGCGAGGGCCGCGCGCGGCTCCCCAGGGCACCGCGACGGGGCAGCGGGGGGCCGCGAGCGGCTCCCCAGGGCGTCGCGACGGGGCAGCGAGGGCCGCGCGCGGGTTGCGGGGCGACGCGACGAGCTCCCGTGGGGCGACGCGACCGTCGACGGGGAAGACGCGCGGGTCCGCGGGGTGACGCGTGAAGCAGGAAGCCGCCACGCGCCTCGGGGTGCACGGCGGGCAGAAAACCGCCATGCGCCCCGAGCGCGTGGCGGGAAGAAAAAAGCGTCGCGCGCCACGGGGCGCGCGACAGACAGGAAAGCAGCGGAAGCACGTGGGGCCCACAGGCCAAGAGCGTGACAGCTCTGATTCCATGTCAGAACAGTAGGCATAACGAGGAGCCATAGCTAGGGTTTAGCTAGCTAGGCAAGAGTGAGATACGCAAAGGAGAAGGTTCACTAGCAAGCAGGTGGATACATATAGGAAACCCTAAGGGGTCGTACTCACTATAGAGTACCCCACTGCAGGCTAGACAAACTACACATTCTGACACAACCTGCTTGTAGTATGGGAAGGGCATTACTGTAGTTTACAAATTTTATTTTCATGTTTTATTAAAAACAATATGAAAATAAAATTTGGCAAAATCGATCGTAAAGGGTTGCTTCGCAACCCAAAAAATAAAAAACAAAAATGAGTTCTGCTGGTTGCGGAAATGCGAGGATAGCGGCTCTGATACCAAGTGTTACGGGTGCAATGTATCGAGGTAACAATGATTGCACTAAGTTGGCAAACGAATACAAGATGTGAGCGAAGGCATCAGCGAACATTTATAGCGAACTAAGCAAGCGGCAACGCGGTGCGTGCTGGCTAGCTAATGCAATGCTGGCAGCGAGGTTCGGGCTAGTCTCGAAGCGTAGGCCGACTCGGGCCAGTCCAGCGATGCATGGTTTGGCAATTGTGACGCGCGAAGGCGGTAACACCGTTAGCTAATAGTAAGAGGCGAAGAAACGGTTGGTCATGTACGGGATGTTGAGGTGCGCGGTAAGGATGCCAAAAAAAGTAAAACCTTTCAATCACTACACACATTCACACACTTCTATCATTCAGACTTGTTGAAAAATATGCCATTCGTAACCAGCATGGGACTCGATAACATGTTTGGTAAAAAAATAAAGGGTACGGTCACTGCAGAGGGTGTTTTCACGCGACTGATAAAACGTTTCACGTAATCAGTCACTATAAACTGGTAAAAAAAAACGCGAATGGTCATAGATGAAACTCCCGCCAAAACAAACTGAAACCCAAAAAGAACCTGGATGCAGTTTCGGATGAATCAACCCTAAACACGTAACTCGCCAGGTGTTTAGGGTTGACCTGTTCCCAAACCGCATCCGTTTCCGATTGGGTTTTAGTTTTTTTGAAGTTAGCAGATTGGTTCAGCGCGAGCGGGAATTTTGTTGAGTTTCAAGTTTTTTTGGCGGGAGTTACATGTGTGACCATTCGCGTGATTTTTTACCTGTTGTTACTTACTAAATCCGTGACCCCACTTACCATACCCGTCAGAACACCCGATACAGTTACCGTACGCGTTTTTTTTTTACCATTGACGTTATCGAGTCCTAAGTTGGTTACTTATGGCATATTTTCCCCAGACTTGTCGATTTACAACTTTGTCAGAACGAGTTGCTCCGGCGACATGCCTTCCAGGCTTGGTGTCGCGCCGAAGGTTTGGGGCGAGATAACCAGGGGAATGTCAGTGATGGTGGTCTGGGTTTGGGGCGTCGCCTGTCGAGCCTCCCTGCCACGGCCCTCAACAAGCACCAACATCCCCGAGACCAGCCCCTGCGCACCCACCCGTCAGGCCGCCCCCTTCCTCCTCCTCAAATCAAGCCCCTAGCCAAGATTCTCCTCCCTCCAGACCAGACCAGGTTGACCCGCCGCCCCGCATCGAGAGATGCGAAGCGCCTTCAAAGGCTGCCCCTTGTTTCACCACCCCGTCCCTTCCAAACCTTCCACCACCAATCATCTCGTTCCCTCACCTGCCTCCAGACCAAACAAAGCCGAGCAAGCCTCTTATTTTTTATAGGTCTGGTTGGTTGGTAGGCGTCAGATTGTCATTGTCAGCTGTGCCTTTGCTCCTTCAAACGATGATGTCAGAGGCTTCAAGGGTCTACTCTACAGATAGCCTAATGGTCGCCTTCAGAAGCGTTGGAAAGGCGAACTTAGATGTCAAGATTCCACCTATCTTAGCTGTCAGAAATGGAGAAAAGCATGGGTGAAGGCTTTATCTGTGCGGAAAGTATTTTTGTTTTTTACTGCACAATGTGGAGCAAGTCGGCGCCAGGGACGAAGTCGTCGCACTCCGTTAAGCTCAGCGATTACGACCGTTACATGCGCAGGATCAGGTAGCACTTTAGGGCAAACGGCTTCAGGCAATTCAGACCGCCCGCGTGCCTTGCTCCCGACCGCGGAGCATCCGAATCCGAACAGCTCGCGAGTGCCTCAGTGGTGGTGGTGGCGATTAGAGCTCTGAACCAAGCGCGTAGCATCCAGCGCGTTTAACAGTCACTAATGAGACTGTTTTGCAGTTGATGGCTCCTTAGCTTATGTGAGACCCTGGCTTTAATGCATGAGCGTTCCCCATCAGAGCTCTCATCGCGGACCACTAGCCGCCTCGTGCCGACATCACGACGACAAATCCGCCTGCTACTGTCGTCAGAAGCCCAATCTCGTACTTGCATAGGCATAACTCGCGTCGGTGACGAGTCGGATACACGTCGCATACGCGTCGCGCAGTCTTCCTGCCAATGACTCACACGATCACGCTCGGCAAGCGGAAGACGCACGGCAGCGGCGAGCGGCCTCGCCTCTTGCAATGGCTGCTCCCGCCGCTGCTCCTCGTCCTCGCAACGGTCGCAGGGCTGTCGCACTGGAGCTTGTCGCGCGACAAGAGCGACTTCACGGTCCTTAACGGCAAGGCGCTGCTCAAGGCGTCGCAGAAAATCGCGGATTTGTGGAAAGCGAGCGGCGAGACGGGGGACCTGAGCGGGTATCTTGCAAATGGTAGCGAAGACGCGTATATCGGGGACGGCGGGAGGACGGGCGAGGTGGATCCGTGGAGGTGCGAGGACGGCAACGGGTGGAACGAATGTGCCGGCGCTGCTGCTGTGATCCTGGCAGAGGTGCGCTGATGCGCGCTGTGCGGTGCTGTGCTGTGATGCGCGCGGTGCGCGCTGTGCGGTGCTGTGCTGTGATGCGCGCGGTGCGCGCTGTGCGGTGCTGTGCTGTGATGCGCGCGGTGCGCGCTGTGCGGGCTGTGATGCGCGCTGTGGCCTGTTCTATGATGCCGGCCCCATCATCCCCCTCCCATCAACTGCCCCGCAGCATTCGCCCATCATCCGCCCCAATCCTCCGCCCCAATCGTCCGCCCCAATCGTCCGCCCCAATCCTCCGCCCCAATCGTCCGCCCCAATCGTCCGGCCCCATCATCTGCCCCCCCATCCCCCTCTCCCCTCCCCCTTCCCCAACCAGGGCGCGCTGGCGGAGCGCGTGCACGCGGTGTGCGCGGCGTATGCGCTGACGTCGCTCACCGGCGCGCCCACGCTCGCCCTCTGGCCCGCCGACCGCCACCTGCCCGCCACCACCTTCCGCCACCTCTTCTCCGCCTCCCCCGCGCCCAATAGCAGCCGCAGCAGCAGCAGCGGAGGGGATGGGGCGGAGGGGTGGGGAGTGAGCGGGGGGGAGGGCGGGGTGTGGGTGCGCGACCTGCCTGTGCGCA
The DNA here is from genome assembly GCA_947471745.1 of Closterium sp. Naga37s-1. Taxonomy (NCBI): domain Eukaryota; kingdom Viridiplantae; phylum Streptophyta; class Zygnematophyceae; order Desmidiales; family Closteriaceae; genus Closterium; species Closterium sp. Naga37s-1. The sequence continues at coordinate 2,983,866 of CANJKZ010000149.1, read as the reverse complement.
GTGACGCACTGAGGACGCAACTGGCCTCCTCGCCGCAGCAGCAGGTGAGGCGTAGGGTGGTGGTGGTGCGGGTGAGAGGGCGGTGCGGGTGAGAGGGCGGTGCGGGTGAGGGGGCAGTGCCCGTGTTCCTATTTTCCACTTCAAACGCTCTACTCCTGACGCCATGCCTTGCTCCTCTCATTTCCTCGTCCTCCTCCCACACCCCTCCTCCCGTCCTCCTCCCGTGCCCCTCCCCGTGCCCCTCCTCCCGTTGCCTTCCCCTCTGCATAGCTCGTGCTTGGGCGCTCATGCATCACCATCGCTCCATCAAATCTCAATCCCCATCCCCATCCCCATTCCCATTCCCATCCCCATCCCCATCCCCATCCCCATCCCCATCGCCAAGGGCAGGTGGTGCTGCGGCCATGCAGGGGTAGGTCTTCCTCCCGCTCCCTGCCTCCTCCCCTGCACCTCTTCCTCGCGCCCCACTCTGCTGCTGCTGAAGCTCACACCCCACACGCACCACCAGCAAACGCAGCAGCAGGGGCTGCGGAGGGCAAGGTCGAAGGAGCGGGTCTGTTCCTGGGGGGCCAGGGCGAAGGCGCGAGGGTGGCGCAAGAGAGGGTGGAGGTGGACTTGTGTGAGTATGAGCGGCGGGTGGAGGAGTGTCTGGGCGCACTGGAGCCGTCACCGTTTGTGGCGTCACTGGTGCTCAAGGAGGACGTGCACCGCCTCGCCACCTCCACCGCCTTCTATGTTGATGTGAGTGAGGTGTGAGGGCACATGCCGCATGCTGTACCTGTGCTTGCACTTGTGCTTGCACTGTGCGGCCTTGATCAAGGAGGATGTGCACCGCCTCGCCACCTCCACCGCCTTCTATGTTGATGTGAGTGAGGTGTGAGGGCACATGCCGCATGCTGTACCTGTGCTTGCACTTGTGCTTGCACTGTGCGGCCTTGATCAAGGAGGATGTGCACCGCCTCGCCACCTCCACCGCCTTCTATGTTGATGTGAGTGCACAGATGCTGTCATGCTCTTGCACGCTGCACCATGCACATGTGCTTGCATGCGCTGTGTGATGGTGCCATGCCATGGCATGGCATGGCTTGGCAGCTGCTCTTCCCCGCATGCACATGCACTTCCCATGGCCTCGGGCTGCCAATGAATTTCACTGCTCACCTCCGCACCCTCCCAATCAATTTCCGTGCGATTACTTCCTGCTCTCCGTTTCGAATCCTCTTCTCCACCCTCCATCCCCCTGCCGATGCATACGCAACAACTCAGCCGATTCTTCATCCCCCACTCCCACCTCCCCACCCCCCACTTCCCACTCCCCAGCCCCTCGGCCCCTCGGGCTGTGCGGGGTGCAGCGAGGAGTCGGAGTATTCACCCCCCATGTGCGCCATGCGCCGCATCGCCATGACCTACCTTGCCGACCGTGCCGTCTCCTTCACCCTCGCCGCCCTCTCGCCCGCCCACGTGCCCCAAATCATGGACTACTTTCCGCCCCTCCGCTCCCCGTTGCTGCTTAAAGCCACCCAATCGCGCATTGCCACGTGTCAGCTGGAGGAGGAGGTTGAGGTGGAGGAGGGAGAGGGAGGGGAGAAGGGGGTCGGGAGTGCGGAGGAGGATGTGGTGGGGGGAGATGTGTTGAGGGAAGGAGTGGAAGGGATGGGGCAAGGGGGAGAGAGGAGAGGAGAAGGATTGGGAAGGAGAGTGAGAAGAGTGGTGCGGAGATTGGAGGTGTCGGATGAGACTCTGATGCGGTGCCATCAGCTGCAGGTGGGTTCAATGTGGTGCCATCAGCTGCAGGTGAGTTTTGCCATTCACTGCATGATGCTGAACCCAAACCTCCTTATCTCCTATTCATAATCTGTTGAACCCCTTTTCTTATCATCAGGCAGATTTGTCTGCCCAGCACTCTCTTCGCCTTGCGCTCTGTGGACCCTGCATTCCAGTCCTCTCCTGGCACTCTCCTCCCGCCGTCGTTTCTGCCACCCTGCGGAGTACCCCTCTGTCAGCCGGCCAGCACGGCTGCCTGCAGTCTCACCTCATTCCAACTGTGTCTCTCGCCCTCCTTTCTGCCTCTCAGGACTTAACCCCGTTTCTCGCTCGCCCTCACAGCAGGGAGGGTGGCAACCTCACCTTTGCTCTCCGTCATGCTTCCCCACTCTCCCACCCCTTCCCTCACCGCTTCACCCGCCCCTCCTCCCCTCCTCCCCAGGTCGCGGATCTCTTCTCTCTCCGCCTGGCAGCGGGGCTGGTGGCGGTCAACAGCAGCGCCGTGGAGCCTCCTTCCCCACTCCCTCCCTTGCCCTCCCACCCCCCCTCTTGCCCCCCCACTTCCTTGCTCAGGTATCGGAGCTCTTCTCACTGAGCCTAACATCCGGGCTGGTGGCCGTCAACAGCAGCGCACTTGAGCCGCGTTTCATTGCCGCCCAGGCCGCCCGGCGATCGTCGTCCTTCCGCCAGCACGTATCCGTGTGCGGGCGGCGTGAGATCCGGCCAATCACGAAGCAGAAGTGGTCCATGTTCACCATGGTGGAAGGTGAGGGCCCTGGCAGGTGGGTGGCAGGTGGGTGGCAGGTGGGTGGCAGGTGGGTGGCAGGTGGGTGGCAGGTGAAATGCAGGCGGGCGACAGGCGGCCGGCAGGTGGATGGCAGGTGGATGGCCGGGGGATGGCAGGTGGGTGGCAGGTGGGTGGCAGGTGGGTGGGCAGGCCAAAGTGAATAGCACGGCCACGGCGGGAGGTGGGTACTACTTACTGCCCTCGTCCCCACTGGAGTCCCGTCCGTGCGTGTGCAAGCACCTGTATGCACCTGGACTGGCATGCTCACCTAATTTATTGCCTGCTGCCACGCCACACTCACCTGTCCCACCCCTTCTCCAGCCACATTCCCATCCCCCGCCCCACCCCATCCAGCCCGTGCCCACCAGAATGCTGAAGCTGTTTGGGTGCACGGTGCCCACGATGCTAGGTCGTTCTCCACCCCTCCCCATCGCATCCCACCATGCCCAAGGTGGCAGCCAGCTCGTGGCTCATGTGGCTACTGGAATCCCGCATCCATTACTTCCCCCACCCCACATCCCGTAGCCCACCAGCGAAGCTGAAGCTATTCGTGTGCACGGTGCCCAAGGTGCTACATGGGCCACGCTGAATCGTTCTGCATCTCTCCCCATTGCATCCCACGCCCCTCTCAGAGAAGCTGAAGATATTCATCTGCACGGTACCCAAGGTAGCAGCCAACTCGTGGCTCATGTGGCTGCGGGCCATGCTGGGGCAGCCACACCCTGAGGACCCGCTGCTGGCGCTGGACGATGACAGGGCGGGCTGGCACATGCTGCACGTGCACTTCACAGAGAAGCAAGCCGTGAGTGTGCTGCTACGTGCGCTCTGAACTCTCCCATGTGCGGTGAGCACTTGCGATTCGCGTGCGTCCCCACCGTGTGGCAAAGAGAGTGCGATTCTTTGCACTGCTCTCCCTCGTCGCCACCCTTCCTTCCACCTGCCCCTTCTCAGCCTCTCCCAACCCACCACCCGCCTTCACTCCAACCGCTCCACCCACCTTTACACCCTTCTTTGCTGCCGCAGAAGCCGCAATCCTCTCCTGCCTCCATGTGCAAACAGCCCATGTGTCCACTGTCCACTTCCAAGCATATCTGCCTCCCCTCTCTCTCACACTCCCCTCGCCTCCAAACACCTCCCTCTCCGCCCAAACTCCCCCCTCTCCTCCCTCGCCCCGCCCGCCTGCCCTCCCCCAGGTGCGGGCAATGACGCGGCCGGACCTTTTCCGCTTCACCTTCGTGCGAAACCCCTTCTCACGAGTGCTCTCAGCATACAACAACAAGCTGGTCATCACCGACTCCCCCAACAACAAGACGGGCCCGGGGTCGAGAGATTACTGGAACAATGTGAGTTCTGGGGCAATGTGAGTCTTGACTGTGGGGCTAAGACGTACTTGCTGCTGCCTGTTGCTGGCCGCTTGTGCTTGCCATGGCGAGTGCTCCCAGCGTACAACAACAAGACTGAACGATGTGAGCGAAGCCGGTCTTCTTTGAGTGGGAACAATGTGAGCTGTTGTGGTGAGATGGGCTTTGGAGTGAGAGGCAGGCAGGCAGGATGCTTCCCCACGCTTCCTCCAGTCCCCTAACCTCCTCCCCCTGCTCCTCTCCCCCTTTGCAGGCGTTTTTCCGGCTGATTCGGTCGCAGTGGGAGGCGCTGAAGGGGGAGGACGACCTGGTGTCATTCCACGACTTTGTGAAGCTCGTGGGCGTCGTGTTCAAGGAGAGGCGCTGGAACATGGACCGGCACATTGCGCTGCAGGTGGGTGGAACATGGACCGGCACATTGCACTGCAGGTGGGTGGAACATGGACCGGCACATTGCACTGCAGGTGGGTGGAACATGGACCGGCACATTGCACTGCAGGTGGGTGGAACATGGACCGGCACATTGCACTGCAGGTGGGTGGAACATGGACCGGCACATTGCACTGCAGGTGGGTGGAACATGGACCGGCACATTGCACTGCAGGTGGGTGGAACATGGACCGGCACATTGCACTGCAGGTGGGTGGAACATGGACCGGCACATTGCACTGCAGGTGGGTGGAACATGGACCGGCACATTGCACTGCAGGTGGGTGGAACATGGACCGGCACATTGCACTGCAGGTGGGTGGAACATGGACTGGCACATTGCACTGCAGGTGGGTGGAACATGGACCGGCACATTGCACTGCAGGTGGGTGGAACATGGACCGGCACATTGCACTGCAGGTGGGTGGAACATGGACCGGCACATTGCACTGCAGGTGGGTGGAACATGGACCGGCACATTGCACTGCAGGTGGGTGGAACATGGACCGGCACATTGCACTGCAGGTGGGTGGAACATGGACCGGCACATTGCATTGCAGGTGGGTGGAACATGGACCGGCCCTTTGCACTGCAGGTGGGTGGGGTGGCTTGGTGAAGCTTGTGAAGATGTATGACATGTGCAAGGGGGCATGTGGTTCCAGCAGAAGCATATTCGCCGGCTCGTGCCTGCTCTCATGTGTGCATTTTCCAAGTGTGGATTTCCCATGGTGTGCGTGTGTCTGCCCCCATAATGTGCACGTAATTGCTCCCATGCATGTATGCATCTACCCACACATCTGTCCACATGCGTGCAAGCAGAGGGACGTGTGTGCGCTGGGGCTGATAAAGTACGACTTTATGGGGCGGTTTGAGAATCTGGAGGAGGATGCCAAGTATGTGGTGAACCGATTCGGAGGCGACCATCTCGACATCTTCAACTTCGGCGTCAACGCGCACCAGACCCGCGCCGATGAGAAGCTAGTGCAGATGTACGATAAAGTAAGTTCCATGCCTTGCCTGCCTCTTTGTTGTACCCATTAGCTAGCCTCTGCATTTCGTCCGTGGATACGAGGTGACTTTTGAGTCGACTCAAAGATTCATCAGGTCAAGTTTGATGTGAAGCTCGTGTGTATGGATGACCAAGTGAGTACCCGGCCTTGCCTGCCTCCTCTTTAGATGCGCGAGCTCCTTTCCACCTGCTTCATCGGTTCCTCCCTTGTTTCGGCCACTCACCCTTTTTGTGGTATCCTGCCATTTCGTGCGTGCTATGCTATGCAAGTACCAGCAATGTGTACACGGTATCTGTCAACTGGCTGAACCATGTGCGGTCTTGTTTGTTTTGTGCACCCGCTGCAGGAAACATACGAGCGGGTGAAGAAGCTTTATGCACTGGACCTAGAAATTCCGTTCAACGACGTTTCGCACTCCATCCCCAAGCCTCTGTTTGACCGCTTTGAGTCAAATGAAAAATGAACATGACTAGGCAATACTCAAATTGATTCATTCAATCTGAGTTGTGTGGTGTACATAAACCAGCATGGACAAATGAGCCATGCTCTGGTTCTTATGTCAAAACATGATGTATGCTTGTAGGCTGTAGTGGGGCACCCTCTAAGGGGTATGACCTTTTTAGGGTTAGGCATATGTACCAAACTTACATCAATGCAACTCACTCCGCTGTTCACACTCTTGACATCATATCATACGCTAGGTTAGGATCGATCCTAGATCCTAGGCCCGTTACTGCCCGCGTGCCCTACCCCGAGCGCCCTGCTGCCCGCGCGCCCTGCTGCCCACGCGCGCCTGCTGCCTGCGCGCGCCCTGCTGGCCGTGCCCGCCCTGCTGTCCCGCATGCCGCCGCTGCCCGCGCGCCCTGCTGCACGCGTGCCTCTGCTGCCCACGCGCCCTGCTGCCCGCGGGCGCCTGCTGCCTGCGCGCCCTGCTGCCCCGCACCATGCTGCCCGCGCGCCATGCTGCCCGCGCGCCCATGCTGCTTGCGCGCGCCTGCAGCCTGTGCGCCCCTGCTGTTAGAATGTAGAACTGAACGAGAATGTGTGAAACTAGGCAGCAGGGTGATACAAGTAGGAAACCCTAGCAATGTTGTACCCCCTAAGGCTAAACCCACTATAGCCTACACAATATGAACATGTATAATGTTTGACACACCCCCATAGGCTAAGTGGGAGACAACCAGATGGTCACAAGACCAGTCAAAGCAAAGCAAAGCAAGCTCAGGGTGGATCTCAAGGAAACCACACAAATTCCGAGCACAAGCAAGTGGTCACAAGACCAGTTCACATGCAGTTTGATAATATAACAAGAGGTACAGTGATCACAACCTAACAAGAGTAAACATGCAGGTATATACATATAGAGATCACAGTACAAGCAGAGTCAAGAAGTGAGCAAGTGAGGGAGAGTAGGCACAAGGCCTAGAACAGTACAGAAACGCTGATGGTCACAAGGCTGAAGCGCCTTGGTGAACACATCAGCAGTGTTGGCCCGATTGGCCACGTAAGCAAGACGAAGCTGACCACGCTGCTGCAGCTCTCGAGCAAGGAAGTAGCGCAGAGCGATGTGCTTCGTCCTGTGCTCCAGTCTGTGCTCCTCACACAAGGCAATGGCGGCCTTGTTGTCAACGTACAGCACTGGAGGAGAACGAGGCCGCTCTCCCAGGTCGGTCAGCAGGTAGGTGAGCCAGCGTAACTCCTGTGCAGCCATGGCTGTGGCGTAGATCTCAGCCTCACAACTGGAGCTGAGAACAGAAGAAGAGCGAGTAGAACGCCAAGAAACTGAACCAGAGCCAAGGCTGAAGGTGTAACCCTGAGACGACCGCTGCGTAGCCTGGTCGTCAGCCCAAGAAGCGTCTGAGTGACCCGTGAGGACAACGTCGCTCCGACCTCCAAGCACGAGCCCCATGCCCGACGTACTGCACAAGTAGCGCAACACCCTCTTAGCGGCATCCATGTGCTCCTTCCGGTGACGGCCGGGAGCGACATAGCGTGCTAGGATGCTAAGAGGGTATGCCAGGTCAGGTCGAGTGCAGGTCATCAGGTACATGAGGCAGCCCACAAGCTCTGGATACGGGCCACTCGGCTCTACGGACTCATCCGAAGGCAGAGCTGAGAGCGAGTGACCGGTAGGCAGAGGAGTGGGCTGAGGCGAGGAGTACGTGAAGCGGAAGCGCTGAAGGACCTGCTGCACCATGTGTGACTGAGTCAAGGTGATGGTGCGCTGTGCTCTGTCCCGGGTGATCCGCAAGCCAAGATAGCTTGTCAGCTCACCCAGGTCTGTGCACGTGTGTCTCTTCTGCAGCTCCGACTTCACGTGGGCGAGTGCCTCAGTGTCAGCAGCAGCAAAGACCAAGTCGTCTACGTAAACAAGAACGTAGAACGGCGGCAGAGTGGTGTCGGTGCGTAGAAACAGCGACGGGTCAGCAGTAGAAGGAGCAAACCCAAGAGCAGCAAGAGTAGTCCTCAGTGTGTCGTGCCACTCACGGGGTGCCTGGCGGAGACCGTAGACTGGCCGCCGGAGGCTCCACTGGGTACCAGGAGGGAACGACCCAGTGAAGCCAGGTGGGCGGCACAGCCAGATCTCCTCGTGCAGGCTGCCCTGTAAGAACGCAGTGCTGAAGTCAAGAGAGTGGAGCTCGTAGTCACGCTGAGCAGCGACGTGCAGCAGAACCCGAAGAGTGGTCATCTTCGGGGTCGGGGAGAAGGTCTGGAAGAAGTCAACTCCCTCTCGCTGACTGAAGCCTCGTGCAACGTAACGCGCCTTGAAGACAGGCGGAGAACCCGGCGGCCGCTTCACCCTGAAAATCCACATGCCACTGATGATGTTCGCCCCAGGTGGGGGAACCTCGTCGACGTAGGTGCCTGTGGACTTCCAGGAAGCCATCTCTGCGTCCATGGCTGTCTGCCACTGAGAGGAGTAGGGACCCTCCATCGCCTCTGCGTAGGAGCGTGGGGTCGGGATGTCTGGTGCATCCGGGTCTCCCTCAGGGGCAACTAGCATGGACACGAGATGAGGCAAAGCAGCGGCAAAGCACTCAAAATCCTCCTGTCTGTCCTCAAGGACGTCCGTGCCAAGAGCACACTCACCCCCGACAGACGGAGGACAGACAGACTCAGACTCAGACTCAGCAACAAGGCTAGCGGCGTAGTCTAGACGACAGGCAGCAGCAAAGTCAACAAGCTCAGCGACTAGAGAAGACGCAGCAGAGGACTCAAAGGAAGGGTCAGTGACAGCAGTGGCAAGGAGACGCGGGACAGTAGGACTGGCAGCACGAAGAGAGTCAGACTCCGGGTCAGCAAGAGCAGGAAGAGAGGACGCTGGTGGAGACGGCAGTGGGACACGCTGTGGAGCAGTAGAGGGACGCAGGGTCATATAGTGAGTGCCAAGGACAGGAGGAGGACGCTGACGTGGAACACGACGACCAGCGCGGACAGCGCGGACAGGCGACTCTGGACGCGACTCAGACGACTCTGGACGAGTCTCAGGCGACGGAGGACGAGACTCAGGCTCACGACGCTCCGTAAGACCTCCCGTCGGCGCAGTGTAGGGAGAAGGACCAGGAAGTGGAGAGACTGGCTGTAACTGTGACTGCGACTGGACAAGCGGTGGACTCAGTAGGGGAGGAGTAGGACCAGGAGAGGGCGGAAGGCCAAGAACCTGCTGAAGGAGCGGAACGTAGTACGGCCGTGGCCGCTCAGCACCTCCAGCTCCAACCCCCTCAGCAGGGCCAGTCCCAGCAGCTCCAGCAGCACCGCCAGCAGCAGCAGGGTCCCCAGCAGCTCCAGTACCAGCAGCACCTCCAGCAGTGCCAGCAGCACCACCAGCAGCAGCAGCACCTCCAGCAGCTCCAGCAGCACCAGTACCAGCAGCACCTCCAGCAGCGCCAGCAGCACCGCCAGCAGCAGCAGTACCACCAGCAGCAGCGCCAGCCGCACCGCCAGCAGCAGCAGCACCTCCAGCAGCTCCAGCAGCACCAGAACCAGTAGTACCTCCAGCAGCGCCAGCAGCACCTCCAGCAGCAGCAGTACCTCCAGCAGCTCCAGCAGCACTAGCAGCACCTCCAGCAGCGCCAGCCGCACCGCCAGCAGCAGCAGCACCTCCAGTAACTCCAGAAGCTCCAGAGTCCACGACACCGGGAGCGCCACTCCGGAGACTGCAGCGCCTAGCGTACCACTCTCGGAGCTGCTGGGGAGAGGGCAGCTCCCGCCTAGGAGGGGAAGCACTAGCACCAGCTCCGGCACCACTCCGAGCTCCAGAAGCACCTCTCCTGAGGCTGCAGTACTGTAAGTACCACTCACGCAGCTGCTGCAAGGAGAGGCCTCCCCCAGGTGCAGCACGCTCAGGCTCAGTACTCTCAGACGTAGCACTCCCAGGCTCAGCACCCCCAGGCTCAGCACCTCCAGACTCAGCACCCGCAGGCTCCGCACCCCCAGGCTCAGCACCCCCAGACTCAGCACCCGCAGGCTCCGCACCCCCAGACCCCGCACCCCCAGGCTCAGCACCCCCAGACTCCGCAACCCCAGGCTCCGCACGCTCAGGCTCAGCACCCCTGGCAGGACGAGAGTCGACAGCTACCTCGACAGGCTCAACCGGGTCTACCTGGGACACACCTGAGGGAGCGGCACCCTGAGGGGGGAGGGGGTCTACCACAGCAGCACCTGGCGCGAGGAAGAGAGGCGGGGGGGGGAGCGGGGCAGTGCGGTAGGGGAAGAGGCGGTAGTAGGGCACGGACTCGTCAAAAGTGACGTCCTGAGAGGGCAGGACACGGCGCGAGGTGGCGTGGTAAAACTGCCAACCAGACGCGTCCGGGACAAAGCCAAGGAAGACACAGGGAACAGCGCGGGAGGAGAGCTTGTCCGCGAACGTATCGCGAACAAAAGCTCGGGATCCCCAGACCCGAAAACGCGACGCATCGCCAACCTCTCCCGTCCAACGCAGTGTCGGCGAAGTCTCCGGAACGGAGACACGGGGCCAGAGGTTGAGCTGATGCGCAGCGTATCGGACCGCAAACGGCCACAGAAAGTGGGGGGAAGCCGCATGGATCAAGGAGGTACGAGCGACCTCCATGACCAAGCCAATGCGGCGCTCAGCAACCCCATTCTGCTGTGGAGAGGCCGGAAGCGTGAACGACTGGCGGATGCCGTGCTCCGCACAGTAGGCTGCCAAGAGGTCAGAGGAGAACTCACCACCTCTGTCAGAGTGCAGACGCAGGACAGGAAAGTCCGAGTGGAACCGCTCACTGAGCTGGAGACGAGAAGCGCGGATCCATGGGATCAAAACATCAGGGACCTCACCCTTGGTGCGCAAGGGGAAGACCGTGGTGTAGCGCGAGTAGTCGTCAACAACGATCAGGAAGTACCTCTCCTGACCCTGTCCACGGACGCGGGCTGGGCCCCACACGTCCATGTGGAGCGTCTGCAAGGGAGCAGTCGTCGGGGGAAACGAGGAGGAGTGAGGAGCGGCGCGCTGCCGCCCCTCGACACAGGGAAGGCAGGGAGGAGCAGGCGAGGGTGGGAGTGGAGGGAGAACCCTGGGAAGACCAGAGACAAGGTACCGGTTGTGCATGGCACGAAGGCGCTGCACTGACGGGTGACCAAGACGGTGGTGCCAGAGGACAGTCTCGTGTGCCAGAGAGCGACACGAGCAGGGGGCAGACAGCTGACCTGACGCAGATGCAGACGCAGCTACCTGTGGGGACTCAGTGGTCAGTGTGTACAGGTCCGACCCCGGCTGCCGAGTGAAGGTAGCCAGGTGGCGGCCCGTCCGAGCGCACGTGCAGTGTGTCACACGCTCGTAGGCAGGGGTAAACTGGTGGACACCCCCGTCCTGGAGCGCACTACCCGCCACCAAGTTCGTAGAGAACGAGGGGAGGTAGAGACCCGACAGAGTGCCCGACGGGACCGCAGGACAAGGGAGAACAGTAGAGGAGGTCGCAATGACCGGACCCCCAGAGGGGTCAGCGAGGGAGACTGCAACCGGCCGAGCAAGCTGCTCAAGGGCAGTGCGGTCACGAAAGAAACAGCGGGAAGCGCCTGAGTCCAGTGTGAAGGTGTGCAGTGCCTCAGTAGACGCAGTACCAGAGGGCGCAGACTCACGAGTACCTAGAGCAGCAGCCTCACCAGCACCTGGGGCAACAGACACACGAGCACCTAGTGCAGCAGCCTCACCAGTACCTAGAGCAGCAGACTGGATACCGGGGTCAGGCGGCACACACAGGTGACAGGCACTCTCAGCACTAGTAGGAAATGCATACATGGCAGTGAGGATAGCATCATAGTCAAGAGCATAGATATCTACCCTCTGCCTAAGCAGCTCCACCCAGTCGGGGAGCTCAGCTGCGTCGCCAAACTCTGTACGCCAGGCGTCGCTCAGACGGGCGAAGCAGCGGGACTCTGTGTGACCAAACGTCCCGCAAGGCTGACCAGTCCGAGCACCAGTGCGAATGACGTACGGGCAGCGAGCAGTACCCCGTGACCCTCCACGCTGAGCGTACCACTCACGAAGCTGCTGGGGCGTGAGGGACTCACTCGGACGTCGCGGGAGCTGCATCTGGCCACCGCCGGGAGCAGCAGTAGCAGTAGTAGCAGCAGTAGTAGTAGCAGCAGCGCGGCCACCCCTACAACCCCACCCAGCATACCACTCACGAAGCTGTTGGGGCGTGAGGGACTCACGCGGACGGCGCTGGAGCTGCATCTGGCCACGCCAGGAGCATCAGTAGAAGTAGAAAGAGCAGTAGCAGCAGGAGCAGCAGTAACAGCAATACGGGCAGGGCAGCGCTCACCAGTGGCGAGAAGGGCAGGCGTACGACGGTGGTAACGGCGAGGCCGCTACCACTGCAGGGCGAGGGCTCCGCGGCAGCTGCAAGGGCGGCTGCTTCAGGGGCCAGGGGCGGCTGCAGAGGTCCAGGGGCGGCTGCTGCAGGGGCAGCTGCTGCAGGGGCGGCTGCTGCAGGGGCAGCTGCTCCAGGGGCGGCTGCTCCAGGGGCCAGGGGCAGCTGCTCCCTTTTTTTTTTTTAAATTAATTATTTATTTTAGGGTTTGGCAGAGCGCACTCGGCGCTGCAGAGGCGGCTCGCGGGCTGCAGGGTGGCTCGGGCAGCAGCGAGGGGGGGGGGGGGGCGGCGCGCGGCTCCCCAGGGCGTCGCGACGGGGCAGCGGGGGGGGGGGGGGGGGGGGCGCGCGCGGCTCCCCAGGGCGTCGCGACGGGGCAGCGGGGGGTCGCGCGCGGCTCCCTAGGGCGTCGCGACGGGTCAGCGGGGGCCGAGCGCGGCTCCCCAGGATGTCGCGACAGGGCAGCGGGGGGCCGAGCGCGGCTCCCCAGGGCGTCGCGACGGGGCAGCGGGGGCCGAGCGCGGCTCCCCAGGGCGACGCGACGGGACAGCGGGGGTCGCGCGCGGCTCCCCAGGGCAGCGCGACGGGGCAGAGGCAGCGCCCACGGGCGACACGCGGCTCGGCAGGGCAGCGCGCTGGCTGCAGGGGCGGCTCTCGGGCCTGACGGGCCTGCAGAGGCAGCTCGGGGGGGCCTGACGGGTCTGCAGAGGCGGCTCGGGGGCCCGACGGACCTGCAGGGGCGGCTCGAGGGCCGTACTAGCTTGCAGGAGGCAGCGCGAGGGCTGCAGGACGGCACGCGGGCAGACCGAAGGGCGGGTCGCACGGGGGCGCACGAGGGCGCACGTAAGGTAGGGCGCACGAGGGCGCACGAGGGCGCACGAGTATAGAAAGGCGCACGAGGGCGCACGTAAGGTAGGGCGCACGAGGGCGCTTCTAGCGGAATAGTGGGCCCGTAGGAGAAAGCGGTCCTAGGTAGCAACCTAGGCTCGTGATACCATGTTAGAATGTAGAACTGAACGAGAATGTGTGAAACTAGGCAGCAGGGTGATACAAGTAGGAAACCCTAGCAATGTTGTACCCCCTAAGGCTAAACCCACTATAGCCTACACAATATGAACATGTATAATGTTTGACACCTGCTGCCCGCGCGCACCTGCTGCCCGCGCGCCCCTGCTGCTAGCGCGCCCCTGCTGCCTGCACGCAGCCCTGCCCCGTGCGCCCCTGACGAGCCGCCTTGCCGAGCCACGCTGCCAGGGCCTAGCACTGCACCTCGTTCCTAGCACTGCTACTACTACTGCCCTTCGTCACTGCCGCTAGGCCACACTGCTCCCTATGGCAACACCCACTGTACTGATGTTTGACGCCGAGGTTCGCCCTATAGAGTTGGAGTCCTGGCTCGAGGACCTGTGCCTGTACCTGCAGAGTGTCACTCGGGACGACGTCTCCCTGGTCGAGCCCACGTCGGGGTCCTTTCAGGCCCTCTCGCCTCCGGCTGAGCCTGCTGCTGACGCTGGGACGGAGGTGCAGCAGCAGTACCGGGCTGACCACATTGCCTGCACACGGTGGACGTCACGGGACGCCACCGCCCGGCTTGCTGTCCGCACTCGCCTGCTGCTCGACCAGAGGGCCCACTTTCGCCATGTGATGTCGGCCCAGGCTCTCTACGCTGCTGTGGTTAGGCGCTACTCCTCCCCCTCTTCTGCCACTCTAAGCCGTCTTGCACTGCCATTTCTCTTCCCCGAGTTGTCCGACTTTCACACTGTAGCTGACCTCGTGACTCATCTGCGCTCCCTTGACTTCCGCTACCGAGCCGCCCTCACGCCATAGTTTCTCGCTGAGAACCAGCCCCCCCTATCACCCTGTACTTCCTCACGACTCACCTCCCTGACACCCTTCATGCTGTTCGCGACCATTTCCTCTCCCTAGACCCCATTAGTCTCGACCTTGCCTCGTTTGAGACCCGTCTTCTCGAGGCTGAGACCAGTGCCCGTGCTGTTGCTGCCTCCCGTGGCACCCCTCGCACCCCCTTTTTTGAGGGGTGCGCTCCCTCCCTTCTCGTGTCCTCTACTGCCTCAGCTGCTGCTGTTGACCTCCACGGCACTTCGACGGTCGATGCTGTGTTCACTCCTGACGTGAGACGCGGCGGCAACGGTAGGCGTAGGGCGAGTTGGGGTGGTGGAGGTGGCGGTGGCGGTGCGAGGGGCGGGGATGGTGGGGGTGGTGGGGGTGGCGGGGGTGGTGGGGGTGGCAGGGGTGGCGGAGGAGGTGGGAGTGGTAGTGGTGGTGGAGCTGGCGAGAGTGGGAATGGTGGCGAGGGTGGAGCGGTCGGTGGACGAGACGGTCCTAGGGGTGGACAGTAGCCGGTAGAGGCTGTTAGTATAGGGGCGTGTGAGACTGCTAGCACGGAGGCAGCTCCTGCGAAGGCGATGCACACTTTCACACTGGACTCTGGGCGTCTCAGTGTTTCTTCCGCGACTGCACCACACTCACACCGCTCGCGACACCTCTCCCAGTCACTCTGGCCGACCCCTCTAGTGGCCCAGTCGTTGCACGCAGTTCCACTGTTCTCCCGTGTCTGGCAGCCCCCTCTGGCTCCCTCACAGGTTTCCACCTCCCCTCGTTCGCTACGAACTTGGTGAGTTAGGCTGTCCTCCAGGATGAGTTGGTCACTACCACTACTCCTCGGGGCGAGCTTGTGGCGATCTGTACGGACTCGGTGACTGGCGACCACCTCGCCACGTTCATCCGGAGGCCTGGGTCTGGCTTGTACACACTGCACACTGAGTCAACACAGGTAGCCGCGTCCGGTCAGGTAGCTGCGTCTTGCTCGTGTCGGTTACTCACGCACCCGTCTCTCCTCTGGTACCACCGTCTTGGTCACCCCTCCCTGCAGCGTCTGCGTCGTATGCACTCCCGTCTTCTTGTCTCTGGCCTTCCGAGGTCCCTGCCCCCGCTCCCGCCGTCGCTTGCTTCGCCGTGCACTCCTTGCGTCGAGGGGCGGCAGCGCGCCGCTCCTCACTCCTCGTTTCCTCCGACCACTTGTCCTCTGCAGACCCTACACATGGACATGTGGGGCCCCGCCCTCGTCCCTGGGATGGGTCGGGAGCATTACTTCCTGCTGGTCGTTGACAACTACACGCGCTACACCACGGTGTTTCCGTTGGGGAGCAAGGGCGATGTGTCAAACTATATTTATTTAGTTTCTTTAGGTTGGTCTAGGTGTTCTACATTTTGTTGCACTTGTGGTAGAACTATTTATAGGGTTTGCTATATCTTGCTTGTTCCTTGTTTTTCCTTACCCAATTCATTACCCGTTCAGTAACTTGACATGGTATAGAACTAGCCCGTAGCGCCCACCTCCCCGAAGGGCCCACCTCCCCGTAGCGCCCGTAGATCCCGAAGGGCCCACCTCCCCGTAAC
The DNA here is from genome assembly GCA_947471745.1 of Closterium sp. Naga37s-1. Taxonomy (NCBI): domain Eukaryota; kingdom Viridiplantae; phylum Streptophyta; class Zygnematophyceae; order Desmidiales; family Closteriaceae; genus Closterium; species Closterium sp. Naga37s-1. Next base: position 2,968,265 of record CANJKZ010000149.1, on the reverse strand, counting down.
CCGACCTAGCCCGTAGCGCCCCAACGCCCGAGGCGCCCAATAGCTCCCCATAGCGACCCGAAGCGCCCCCCGTAGCGCCCCGTAGCGCCCCAACGCCCGAAGCGCCCCGTCACCCCACTAGCCCGCACGTCAACCATTTATGCCCCGCCCCCACCCGTTTTGCCCCGCGCGTCACCTGATTTTGCCCCGCGCCCCACCCGTTTTGCCCCGTGCGTTGCCCGCCAGCCCGCTAGCACACAGCAGACGCACGCGCGCAGCTGCACGTGCAGCCACGCGCACGTACGCCGCGACCGCACGCACGCGCAGCAACAGCCGCGCGCACGTGCAGCCTGTTAGCCGTGCCCTCCCACACCCGTCGCCCGCTGCCTTAACCGCCGCCCCACCTGAAACCAGCCGCCCCACACCTGAAACCCACCGCCCCACACCTGAAACCGCAGCCCCACGACCTGAAACCGCCGCCTCACACCTGAACCCGCCGTCCCACACCTGAAACCCGCCGTCCCACACCTGAAACCGCCGCCCCACACCTGAAACCCACCACCCCACGACCTGAAACCGCCGCCTCACACCTGAACCCGCTCGCCCACACCTGAAACCCGCCGCCCCACACCTGAAACCGCCGCCTCACACCTGAAACCCGCCGCCCCACGACCTGAAATCGCCGCCCCCCACCTGAAACCCACCGCCCCATGACGTGAAACCGCCGCCTCACACCTGAAACCCGCAGCCCCACACCTGAAACCGCCGCCTCACACCTGAAACCCGCTGCCCCACGATCTGAAACCGCCGCCCCGCCTGAAACCCGCCACCCCACGACCTGAAACCGCTGCCCCACCTGAAACCCGCCGCCCCACGCACTGAAACCCGCCTCCCTACGAGCTGCCACACCCGTTACCTGCCCCACCCGCTGTCAAACCCGCCGCCCCACCCATTAGCAGCCGCCCCACATGAAACCCGCCTCCCGACGAGCTGCCTCACCCGTTACCTGCCCCACCCGCTGCCCCACCCGTTAGCAACTGCCCCACGACCTGAAACCCGCCGCCCCACCCGTTCTCTGACGCCCTCACGAGCTGAAACCCGCTGCCCCACCTGAAACCCGCCACCACACGAGCTAACTCCACCGCCCCACAAGCTGCCCCACCCGTTACCCGCTGCCCCACCCGTTCCCTGCTGCTCCACGAGCTGAAACCCGCTGCCCCACCAGTTAGCCGCAGCCTCACCTGTACGCTCCGCCCCACCCATAACCTATTGCACCACCCGTACCCGCTACACCCACCACACCCGACCGCTCCTAGCCGCTCCCCACCACGCTCGGCCGTCTCTAGCACCCACCATGGCGTCTACTAGAGTTCTGTTGCGGCAAGGTCAGCCATTACGACCGCAGGTACAGCACTCCCGGCAGTGGAGACCTGAGGGTCCTAGGAGTACCGGCCCCAGCAGCGGCTTAGCCAGCAGTAGGCGCGACGTTGGTCCCTGCAGGTACAGGATCTTGACTGGCCCCGGTGCTGGCACTACCTGCTTGGGCCCCGATTGCGGAGAGTTGCTCTACAACGGTCGGGAGCTAGACTACGGGGGGGGGGGGGGGGGGGGGGGGGGGGGGGTTGGCACGAGCTCTAGGAGTGATCGTAGCTTAGCGTTCTCTAGCACTTGTGCATTCACAGATCAATTTGGCAAGAGTTTTACTAGGGAAAGTTGCATTGCAGAATGATTGATACAACAATGGCAAGGATGACTACATCAGTGCCTAGCAACCTAGCAGGGCAACTGGTCGACCGCCAGCACAGCATGGTCGGCCCCCTGCCAGCATTACGTAGAGGAGCCGCGCCAGCACTACAGAAACGCGGCATGCCAACAGAGCAGGTCGACGGCGTGCCAATGCTGCAGCAAGGCGGCGGCCCAGCGTTGCACCCGTAGAAGAAGCAGTGCGCACACTCGCAGGTGCGCGCAGACGATTGGCCCGACGTGCACCGTCACATGTCCGCCGGCTGTTGTCTACGCCTGACGAGCTACATCAACTTCGGGATACCAACCCGAAGTCGCCTTCGCCGTCGCGGCCTCGACGGAGTTCGCGTGCTTCCGCAGAACACCGCCGAGCAGGTTACCTGGTCGACCCGGTCGACCACCCAGTGCCCTGGTCGATGACTCCCTCGTCGACCACAGCTTCCGTCGAGGACCATCCTGGTCGACAGTCCCCTCCGTCGACCAGCTCGGTCAACTGCTGCCGTCGAAGATCCCTCGTCGACGGCTCCTCGAGAGTGCCACGCAGGTCGACGAACCCCTTCGTCGACCACACCCAGGGCCGGTCGACGAACCCTTCGTCGACCACACCAGTAGAAGTCTGCCGCCGGCCTCCGTCGACGGTGGCATTGCAGTGGTCGCCTGCAGGTCGACAACCCCGTGGACCAACACGCGTCGAACCCTGCAGAACAGTCGGCTGCACCACCCGCGCGTCCGACCAGGAAGTCAGCGTCACCCAGCGTCACCCAGCGTCACCAACAACCCATTCCCATCAACACTCCCCTGCCGCACGGCAGAACTGCACGGAGAAAAACGGTCGGCGTGCACCCAATGCACAGCACGCCGTCACCGCACCATCCATGCAAAAGGGCATGGCACCTACTGCTGCACGTTGTCGTCACCGTCGCCGACTTAGGCCAGGCGCACTTGGCCGATCGCGATAGAGCACCGGTTGAAGGCCGGAAAATGCAGCGGCTTCGTCAGGAAATCGGCCGGCTGCTCGGTGGTCGGGATGTACCGCAGTACGAACTTCCTGCGCTTCACCATCTGCTGCAACCAGGCGTAGCGTCGCTCCATGTGCTTGAGGTAGCCCTTAAACTCCAGAGCGGTGTCACGGGTGTCGGCGAGGTAGGCGAGGTAGCGGTCGACCTAGCGCCAGTGCTGGTCGCTCCTCACCGTGAGGCCGCTCCCCAACTTGTTGCACGCGAAAGCGATGTCTAGCCTCGTCGTTGTCGCCGCGAACTGCAGCGAGCCGACCTTCTGCCGGTACTCCTCCTCCTCGCGCGCCTGAGCATCCTCACTGTCGAACGTCAGCTTGACGTAGGCGTCGACGGAGACTGGCGTCTTCGGGGTCCGCCCAGTCTGCTCTTCGTCGATGAAGCGCCTGCGCAGCTTGTCGACGCACAATTGCTGATGCAGCCACAAATTCCCCGCCGGCCTGTCGCGCACGATCTCCAGCCCAAGGTACCGCTCGACCTGGCTGGGGTGGCGAAGTATGTGGCAAGCACATCAGGCATGGGACTTGTCATTGGAGGAAAGCAGCCAGTTACACTTACAGGTTTCTCGGACTCGTCGTACGCGGAGTGTGGTCAGACGTACAGGTCTGTTACGAAACGGACTTAGCTAGATAACGGGTTTAAGAGGGCCTAGGCTTAGTAGCCTAGGCCAAGCGGGTATCGAGCGTATTTGTGCCAAGGAGAATTGAGAATGGTTGTGTTCACTATAGCACACAAGGTACATATAGCAAACTAGCAAAGGTGCACCCCAAGCAAACAATCAGATAACTACACTACAGTAACTACAGCAAGCAGGATATATTAAATATAACTTTAACACACCCCCTTAGCCTGCTTGCAGTAATAACTAGTGCAGTCAGCACCCTCTGAAGGGGTACACCTGGCGCAGTGGATGACTGCAGAGAGTTAAATGAGGAGGAGGAGGCGAGAGGGAGAGAGGAGAGGAGAGGGGAGAAGTACCAAGGAGGAGGTGAGAGAGGGATGAGGCGAGGAGTTGAGGGGGAGCCACCCGTGGCGAAACCCTCGTAGTAACCCCCTTTTACAAAAGGGGGAGGTGAGAGAGTGATGAGGAGAGGAGGTGGGGGGGAGCCAAGCATGGCGAAACCCCTCTTAGTAACCCCCAAATCCCCACACCCATTCAACCACCCCCCCTTAACCTCACCCCCCATAACAGCCGCCCCCTTGGACCGCACCCCCCCCCCCCCGTTCCTTCCTCCACACCCCTGCCCCACCCACGGTAGTCCCTGCAGCGGGGTCTCTGCTGACGGTGTAGCTGCTGGCAGGGTCTCTGCTGGCGGGGGTCTCTGCTGGCGGGGTCTCTGCTGGCAGGGTCTCTGCTGGTGGGGTCTCTGCTGGCGGGGTCTCTGCTGGCGGGGGTCTCTGCTGGCGGGGTCTCTGCTGGCGGGGTCTCTGCTGGCGGTGGCGCCGCTGGCGGGGTCTCTGCTGGCGGTGGCGCTGCTGGCGGGGTCTCTGCTGGCGGTGGCGCTGCTGGCGGGGTCTCTTCTGGCGGTGTAGTGCTGGCGGGGGTCTCTTCTGGCGGTGTCGCTGGCATTGTCGCTGGCGGTGTCGCTGGCGTCGGTGCTGGCGGTGTCGCTGGCGTCGGTGCTGGCGGCAGTTGCTGGCGGGTCCGACGGCGGGTCCGTCGGCTCGCTTGCTTGCGGGCTCGCGGGTCCGTTGGCGAGCTCACTGGCGGGCTCGTCGGCGGGTCCGTCGGGGGATCCGTCGGCGGGTCCAACGGCGGGTTCGTCGGCGGGCTTGCTGGCGCGCTCGTTGGCGGGTCCGACGGCGGGTCCGTCGGCGGGTTCGCTGGCGCCAATGCTATCGCGGGCGACCGTCGCTGGCGGTCTGAATGGCTGGTGGTACGCTCGCCACTGGTCGCTGGCGCGATCGCCACAGCTCGCCGCCTTCCTCGCCACGTGCAGAGCGTGACGAGCGAGCTACAAGCAGAACGCGACGGGAGATCCGTGGGGCGCGACATGACGAGCGCGATTGGTGGGCCCATATAAGAGATTCGGTCCGCAGGATTCAACACTCTGATAACATGTTACGAAACGGACTTAGCTAGATAACGGGTTTAAGAGGGCCTAGGCTTAGTAGCCTAGGCCAAGCGGGTGTCGAGCGTATTTGTGCCAAGGAGAATTGAGAATGGTTGTGTTCACTATAGCACACAAGGTACATATACCAAACTAGCAAAGGTGCACCCCAAGCAAACAATCAGATAACTACACTACAGTAACTACAACAAGCAGGATATATTAAATATAACTTTAACAAGGTCTTCACAGGGCTACTGCTTCAGCCTCGGGACCGGAGCTGTTTCATGGCGGTCGACTCGGGCGTCGTCTGTTGCTGGCTCCAGCTGTGAGGCGGAGGTGTACGCTGTGGCCATGGCCGCCCAGGAGCTTGGCTAGATGTCTTTCCTCCTCACCGACCTTGGTGAGCGGCCTCGCTCTCCCCCAGTCTTGTTCGCCGACAACAGGGCTGCTGTCCTTTTGTACGAGGAGCCCCGGCTGGTTGGGAAGGCGAAGCACATCCATATTCGTTACTTCTTTCTGTGCGAGTTTCAGCAGCGTGGCCAGGCCCGCATGTTACGTGTGGTCTCTAAGGCCAACACTGCAGATATCTTCACCAAGGCGTTGCCGCCTTGTAACCACCAGTGTTTCTGCACCCAGTTGGGCCTTGTGCCTTCCTGTCCTCACTTGCTTACGTAGATATGCTTGTCTTGCTTGTCTTGTACTCTTGCATCTCTTATACTTGCTATATACTTGCTTGTGGACTGGCCTTGTGGCCTCTTGCTTGTTCTCAGACTGCGTGGTGATATTGAAATCCACCCTGAGATTTGCTTTGTTCTTGTGGACTGGTCTTGTGACCCTTGCTCTCGAAGTGCATGGTGATCTTGAGATCCACCCTGAGATATTTGTTGCGTTCCCCAGGAATGTCATCACCTAGACTATGGGGGTGTGTCAAACTATATTTATAGTCTGGTATTCTATATTTTGTTGCACTTCTGCTAGAACTATTCCTAGGGTTTGCTATATCTTTCTTGTTCCTTGTTTTTCCTTACCCAATTCATTTCCCGTTTAGTAACTTGACACGATGCCGATGGGTGGAGGACCTCCCGGTGCTGCGGCTGCACTCTGATCGTGGAGGTGGGTTCTCCTCCGGTCTCCTCGAGGACTTTTGTTGTGAGGAGGGCATCACCCAGTCATTCACGCTTCCGGCCTCTCCACAGCAAAATGGGATTGCTGAGCACCACATTGGCTTGATCATGGAGTTTTCTCGCACCTCCATGATCCATGCGGCTGCTCCCCATTTTCTGTGGCCGTTTGCAGTCTGATACGTCGCGCATCAGCTCAACCTCTGGCCCCGTGTCTCCGAGCCAGAGACCTCGCCTACACTGCGTTGGACGGGGAAGGTTGGTGATACATCGGTGTTTTGGGTATGGGGTTCGTTTGCCCTTGTCCGCAATACTACCGCGGGCAAGCTCTCTGCTCGCACTATTCGCTGCGTCTTCCTTGGCTTTCCCACCGATGCGCCCGACTGGCAGTTTTACCACCCAGCCACGCATCGCGTCCCGTCCTCTCGTGACATCAAATTTGACGAGTCAGTCTGCTTCTACCGTCTATTCCCCCGCCGCCCCTCTTCCTGGTTCCAGGTTATCCCCCGGTAGACCCCCACCCCCCCTCGCATCCTGCTCCCTCAGGCATGTCTCAGGTAGCACCACCCCCCTTGGTTGAACCTTTGGAGGTCTCCTCTGGCCCGGATGAGGGGGGTGACCCTGCTGTTTGCGACACTGCGGCCTCTCGCCGCTCCCCGCGCTTGGAGACCCCTCCTGGCTTTTCGCCTCGGCCGTCTTCGCCGCCTCTGCAGCCTGCCGCGGTGGACTCCGGTGCTGTCGGGGGTGGTGGCGCTGGAGGCGTGGACTCTGAGGGTTCTGACGCTGGAGGTGCTGGTCCTGGGGGTGCTGAGCCTAGGGGTGCTGAGTCTGGGGGTGCTGAGCCTGGGGGTGCTGAATCTGGGGGGTGCTGAGCCTGGGGTTACTGACGCTGGTGCTGGAGGTACTCGTGCTGGTGGAGCTGGAGCTGGTGGTACTATAGCTGGAGGTACTGGAGCTGGAGGTGCTGGAGCTGGAGGTACTGGAGCTGGAGGTGCCGGAGGCACTGGAGCTGGAGGTACTGGAGGTACTGGAGCTGGAGGTACTGGAGCTACTGGAGCTGGAGTCACTGGAGGTTCTGGTCGGCACTTGGTCAACGACAACGATGACTGCGTCATTACCACCAGGGCTCGCAGATAACCCCGTGACAAAATCCATTGTAACTTGTTGCCAGGCGCGCTCGGGCGGCGGAATCGACTGCTGTTGACCCGCCTTTTTCTTGTGCGAGCTTTTCATCACCTGACATGTGGGGCACGATCCTACGTGGTGCTGTACGTTGGTCAAGAGCTCCGGCCAGTATTAGTACCACTGCAGTTGCTGTCGCGTTTTTCAACCCTGAAGTGTCCCGAGGTAACTCCGTCATGTGCCTCCTGCAGTAGCAGTTCCCTTAACAGTGAGTATGCCAGATGCGGTTGGTCCCCGTTTTCCCTAAACCCTAAACCCAGATGCGGTTGGTTCCCGTTTTTACGTAATATAGTCCCTTACCTTCTATCCGTGACTGTGAATTTCCGGTGGTAAAAAATGGGTCGGTGCGGTGTCTATGGGTGAATAGGCTTGTTGGCAAGTAGGATGGCGTGAAGTTGGGCAGTGGGGCGAGTGAGGGTGTCAGCGATATTCGATGCCCCTTTTTGTACGTGACGGTGTAGTGAAAATTGGACTCCAGATAGTTTAACCTCCGTATTTGTCGCGGATTGAAGTTCAGTTGGGCGCGGAGGTACAATAGTGAACAGTGATCTGACCGACTGTCACGTCGGCTCCTGTGAGGTAACACCGCCACACTTTGAACGCGTGCACGATCGCCAATATCTCGCGGTCGTGTATCGGGTCGTTGCGTTCGGGCGGGTGAAGCTTGTGGGACTCATACACGATTGGATGAAGGTCGTTCCTGAAATCCTGCAAGAGTACTACTCCTACAGCGATATCACTTGCGTCGGTGACCAGTTCGAACAGACGGTGGGGATTAGCAACGTGAAGCACGGGCGGCGAGCACAAAATGTTATTAAGGTTCGCGAAGGCAGCTTGCTCGTTCTCCCCCCGCGTCTACTCAACCCCCTTTCTCAGCAAGTCGGTCAGCGGAGCAGTCAGCTTCGCCATGTCGGGGACGAACTGACGCACGTAGTTGACGAACCCCAGAAAACTCTGCAACTCGGTCAGATTTGTCGGCGCGTGCCAGGACTGAATCGTCGCAATCCTCTTCTGGCCTATTTCCATGCCGTTGGCCGAAATAACATGGCCCAAAAACTTCAGTCTGTCCTATAAAAACTCACACTTATAGGCTTTGGTTAGTCGGCGGTTTTTACTCATTATTTAAAGTATACTTTGATGTCCCGTAGATGCTGTGCTCTGTCCGGGCTGTAGATCAGTACATCGTCTAAGTAGATGATTACACACTTATTTAAGAGTGGGTAAAGGCTTCGTTCATGGTTATTTGAAATGTGGCGGGGGCGTTGCTTAGTCCGAAGAGAATGACGGTGTATTTAAATGAACTGTAGCGGGTGCGGAAGGCGGTTTTCGGGCAGTTGGGTGGGTTTATGCGGATCTAGTGGTAACCCCCTCGAGGATCGATCTTTGAGAAAACACGGGCTGTGCGAAGTTGGTCGATGAGTTCGTCAGCTCGCGGTATGGGGTAATGGGACTTGATCGTAACTCTGTTCAGTGCACGGTAATCTATGCACATGCGAAAGACCCCATCTTTCTTCGGTGTGAACACATGCGTCTAGTACGAAGTGGTTAGGGTCAGCCAACACACGACCAGCAAGCGCCGTCTCCTTCTCCAAGGAAAGGAAGGAGAAACCGTCATCCGACGAGTCCTCTTTTCCCTTCCCACCATCATTTGCCGCTGCTGCTGCCACTTTTCCTTTGCTGCCCTTCTTGTTCTAGGCTACGTTCTTCATCCTCTTCTCCACACATTCAGGCCTAGTGACAGGTGGAGCCTCTCCTAGATAACCTTGAGGCTTCCACCCATCTGGCCGGCTCCAACACTCCTTCCACGAGTGCTTCCGGTTGCATCAAAGGACGAGGCACTTGTCGAGCTCCTTCTTCTTCCCCCCACCTCCTTGCCGCTGCTGGTACTTCTTGGAGGCAGCCCTATCACCTACCCCCATCCCTCCTTCAACTCCTCTACCAGCATCACGTTTGCGAGCCTCATCAGAGACCAACACCTCCCATATCCAGGCCTTGGTCCATTTCTGCTGCTCTAGGTGAAGGTACTCTAGTAAAGCCTCGTTTGCCTCTTGGTCCAGCACCTGGAGTGCGGTGTAGATGATCTCCTTCTCATCTACTTTGTAGTTTAACTCCTCCAATGCCCTTCACATACTCATTCACCCTCTAGAGATACTGCACCATGGTCTCCCCATTGCCATAGTTACGTTCCATTGTGTAGAATCACTTCCTCGAGGTGAATATGCTTAGCATCCCCTTTTGCAAATGTCGATCTTGAACTCTCTTCCATGTTTGAGTAGTTGCTCATTGCTTCCCCTTCAGGTCAATCAGCATCTTCAGGAGCTCTAATTGGCCTTCCAAATCCCAACACAGGTACTGGAACGCTTGCTTGTCCTTGCGGTCCCATGCTTCCTGTGCCTTAAGTAGCTCCTCCGCACTAAGCCGTTGCCTTCCGATTCGCGGTGCTGCTGATCCACCTCCACTTCCCTCACGTATGGATGAGCTAGAGGCTCCCCCAGCCCCTTCATCAGCTTCGGGTCTTCGCTCCGATCCCTCCAAACGCCCTCTAGGTCCTTAATACCTAGCCAAACCATTAACTGGAACCGCCATTGCAAGAAGTCAGTGCCGGTGAACCTAGGAGGACCATCTAGTTTCTGGGCCATGACCAACCCCAGAACTAGAGGTTCTTAAACCAATTCGACATCAGATATTATGAGGGAATGTCGCTGGCCTAACCAGCTCTGATACCACTGATGGAAAGCGAGCGAATCTAGAGAGTGTAGTAAGAGATTAGGTCCGCCGACTTCGACGGAACATTGCGTGCAGCTCACGTAACTTAATATATACTCTCCATAATGATAAAGCACGCCTTCAAGCAAGATCTAGGCCGATCTCTATCGCGATTTGAATGCGACGGGGTATCCTGACGGAATCACTTGGTAGCCATGGATTAGATATAGAGAATAGCCATATTAAGAGTTCAGATCTCAAAAGTGACGAGTTTAACAAACCCTACCATCCCAACCCTCGCCCTACAACAATCCCCAACGACCCAAAGTACCAAACTAGCAACACCAAAAGTGTTGTAGTGAATAGCAAAGGTTTGTTGGTGCTTGTTGGGTGCGAGTTCAATTCCAGCCCGCAACAAGTCTAATAATCACTTTTGCCCAAGCCCTTAGCCCACAACCAGCTAGAGAAAAATACCACAACCACCTACACAATCAACATTGACCCTGCTGCTGACGACACGACGGCTTCTCGCTGCTCACCGCACTTCAAGACCCCTCCTGGGTTTCCGCCTCGACTGCCATCGCCGCCTCTGCAGCCTGTCGCAGGGGACTCCGGTGCTGCCATGAGTGCTGGGTCTAGGGGTGCTGACTCTGGGGGAGCTGGTTCTGGGGGTGTTGCGTATCCTAGTCGTGGTGGAGTTGAGGGTGCTAGTGTCAACGGGAGTTGTTGTTGGCCCCGTCCTCACTTGGGCGGAGCCGACTTCGTGGTCGGGTGTGAGGAGTGAAACCGACCTGCAGCAGTGGGGGAGCTGGTCGATGGGTCTGGTCAACCTGCACGGGGGCCACTGCAAGGGCGCCGACTTTGGGAGGGCGCCAACTTCGGCTGGTCGACTTGGGAGGTCGACTAGTAGAGGGCGTCGACTTGGGTGACGTCGACCAGGGGAAGCCGACCTGGTGTGGTCGACTGAAGGTGGTCGTCGACTTGGGAGGTCGACGGACACACGAGGAAGTAGCTGGTCGACGTGGTGGTTGCCCGGTCGACCAGGTTACCTGGGTGACGAGGTTCTGCGGAGGAGTGCGATGGTCGCCCAGGTGGTAGTGGCAAGACCGACCTCGGTGGTGGTATCCCGAGGTCGACGTGGCTGGTGGGCGCAGTCGCTGGCGTGGAGTCGAGCTGGGCGTCTGCGCTGTGCATGTGACAAGGAAAAGTGCACCAACCAGCTGCATGCACCTGCTTCGCAGGTGCACCGTTGTTCTGTGGGCGCAACGCTGTGCAGCCGACTTGCTGCAGCGTTGGCACACCATGGACTTGCAACGTTGGCAAGCCGCGACTTTGCTCTGCTGGAGCGCGGTCGACCAAGTCGTGCTGGCACGCGGTCGACCGTACTGAGCTGGAAGTCGACCAGCAACTTTGCTAGGTCTGATGTAGTCTTGCATGCCAATGTTGTTGCTATCATTCTGAACCATTGTTCTCAACTTTTGCTAGTGAAACTCTTGCGGTTTTGCCCTGTGAATGCACAAATGCTTGAGAACGACTAAGGAACGAATGCAGAGATCCCTCCTACCCCGTGCCTAGCCCGTAGTCTAGCTCCCGTTGATAGAGTTAAATCTGCATGGTGCGGTGAGCGTGGACGGCACATGACTTACCCCTTCAGTCAGGTCGACGTAGTGGTCACTTACCTAATTCATGTTTGTAGGCCGGCAGCTGTGCGGTAGTCACTATGGTAGGCGCCGTTGGTGACGCAGGGGTGGTGAACACCCTGGAGGCATGGCTGGAGGACGCGAGGAGACGCCATGAGGCCAACGAGTACGGGCCAAACCTACCATTGGCAGTCATCGAGGCAGGCATCCGCTCGGTGTGGGCGGAAGAGCACCCTGCTCGACCAGCCTCTCCTCGTCTGGTGAACACTGAAGGCGGCGTCGACGTGGGCGTCAACGACGGTGGTGACCAAGTCGACAGCAGTGCGGGAGGCACGTCGAGGCAGCGAGGTGTGATTCACGCCGATGAAGTCGGTGGCGTTCAGGCGCGAGGGATGCGGTCGTCGGCGGCTGCAGGCTCCTCACAAGGCGAACTCGGAGGTCGACGAAGCAGTTTGTCGCCGATGTCGGCGACCCACATGACAGCGGGAGGGATTGCACCGAGCTACGGGTACTTCAAGTTTACGCCGGACAGGATCTCGGTCAACCCTCTGCTTGTTGGTCGACCTGATACCCTCACCTGGAAGGAAGCCATCGAGCCCCAGCTGGAGATGGCCGAGCTGATCGGCTTCGCCAGGGGCACTGTGGCGACGCCGGAGGAACACTACCCCGACTTGCGTGCGGAGTTTCGCGCCGTGCAGTTGCTGACCTTCGTGGTCATCTCACGGTGCTGCTCGTCGGGCGTTCAGATTGCCTTGAAGTCGTGCAGGGAGTACCTCGACGCCGGCCACCGGGCATGGCACTTCATCGAGTCGACATACCAGGTCACCGACGACCTGTACATTGGCCAGCTTGAGGATCAGCTATCGCACATACGGATGGGCGAAGAGGAGACGACGACTGACTACTGCAACCGGGCTCGGCGAATTCTCGCCACCATGAGGATGGCCGGCGTGCACTACCCGACGGCGTCATACCTCACGCACGTTATCAAAGGGCTCACGAGCAGCTACAACATGCTGAAACGACTGTCTATGGCGCCGAGTACTAGGGCGACACTCAACGAGGATTCTCTTACCTCGTAGATCCTGCAGGATGAGGCGATGCAGGAAGCTGAGCGGCCCTCGGAGTTCCTGGCGCAGGTGAACTACGTCGCCCCAGTGAAGCAAGATGGTCGACCGGGGCAGCGCGCGAAGACTAGCGGCGGTAGTAGCAGTGGCTGGAAGCCGACTAAGGACGCCGACAAGAAGAAGTCGGCCAAAGATAGCGGTCGTGGAGGAGGAAGTCGACGTCGGGAGTGCTGGCTGTGCGGCGACCCCGACCGCCTCTCCTTCGAGTGCCCCAACCGCAGTGACTCAGACGTCGACGACGCCAAGGGAGGCCGCGGGAGGTCTGGCAGCCGTCGTCCCGGTTGAGGCAGAAACCAGCCGCGCAAGGAGAAGCAGTCGACCATGTCGTCGACCTCGGCGAAGGACGCCGACTCCTCTGATGGCGGCAAAGGGCGAGACGACAAGGAGGCGTCGTGCTCGCTGGTCGGCGTCGTGGAGCCGACCGTCTCGTTGGCGCCGGAGGCTGGCGAGGACTTCAAGGCGATGGCGGCAGCCGTGCAGGCAAACCCGGCGGTAGTTCTGCTCGATAGTGGTTGCTCCCACCACTTGATGGGGACGAAGGAGGTCTTCGTCGACCTGCAGCCGAGCGGTGACGTGAAGCACGTGCGTGGCTTCAACGGGGCTCTTCAGGACGTCCATGGTCGGGGCACGGTCGCCTTGCAAGGGAAGGCCGGGAAGCAGGTGCTATTCCTCGATGTACTCTACGTTCCGGGCGTGCACGCGAACCTGCTGTCGGCTGGCCAGCTGAAGGAGAACGGTGTGAGGCTGCAGGAGGACGGCGACGAGATGCTTCTCGTCTCGGCGGCAGGAGACGTCCTTGGCCGGGCGTCCTACACTCACTGGGTCCTCTGCACCGACCTGCGTCCTTGCTCGGCAAAGTCGACGTCGCCCATGACGGCTGTGGTGGCCCTGCGGGCGATCGTCTCGGCGACGAAGTCGACACCGGACAGGCTGCATGCGAGGCTTGCACGCGTCGGCATGGACACCATCAGGAGCTCGGCTAAACACGAGGTCGCCACTGGGCTGGACCTCAAGTCGGCGTCTGGCGGTGACTCGCCGTGTGTCTCGTGCGTCGGCGAGAAGCTGGCGCGGCACACCTTCCCCGCCCAGGGCTCCAAACCCGACGACGTGCTGGCCGTCGTGCACGTCGACCTGTGCGGGCCATTCCGGGTGGCTGCCAAGGATGGCAGCCTGTACTTCTTGCTGCTGAAGAACCGCAAGACCCGCTACATGTGGGTGAGGCCGGTTGCCAAGAAGTCGGATGCGCTGCTGGAGTTCGTGCAGTGGCTGGCGATTGCTGAGCGACAGACGAAGAAGTCGGTGCTGATGCTGCGCTCTGACCGGGGAGGGGAGTTCCTCGGGAAGCAGTTCACCGACTTCGTGAACGGCAAGGGAATCGTTCACGACCTGACCTGCCCCTACACCCCGCAGCAAAACGGCATGGCAGAGCGGGAGATGAGGACGGTCGTGGAGTCGGTGCGGACGATGCTGCTGCACGTGGGCGTGCAGCACCACTGGTGGCACCTTGCTTTCCGGCAGGCCGTCTGGGTCCGTAACTGCCTGGAGAGGTCGACGCTGCCGCCGAGGACGACGCCATACCAGCTGCTGACCGGGAAGAAGCCCGAATTGTCGCTGGCACGGGTGTGGGGCTGCATGGCGCAGTTCTTGGTCCCCGAGCAGCAGCGTGGTGGAAAGCTGAAGCCGAAGGCCAGGTGGGGCCTTCACCTCGGCGTGTCGGAGGAGAGCAAGGGCTGGGAGCTCCTCGACATCGCCGACAACCGGGTGGTCACCACGCCGGACGTGGTGTTCTACGAGAACATGTCGCTGGAGGTGTGGAAGTCGGAGCACAAGCCGGCGTCGGGCCGGACGCCAACCACCCCGCCAACGGACACCTCGACGGCGACACTCCCTCTGCTCGCCGAGGTCGGTGAGCCTGCTGCTGAGGACGTCAAGGATGTCCCCTTTCCCTCCCCCTCCCCTGCCCCTCGTGCCCCTCCCCTTGTGGCCGACCTACGTGGGCTGACTCCAGTGTCGGCCTCCGGCGATGAGGGGAGCAGTGGGGCCTCGCCGGTGGCACCGGCCAAGTGCATCGCCGGTGGCCGACGTGACGTCCAGCAAGTTGACGTGAGAGTGAAGTCAACGCTGGCAAGAGAGGAGCAGGCCGAGGTAAAGCCGACGGTGGTGAAGTCGGCAAAGGCGGCAGCAGCAAGGAAGCAACCGACAGAGGAGCAGGCAGCAGCCAAGACGACCAAGGAGCAGTCGACGACCGGGCAGTCGGCAAGGGAGCCGACCACATGGGAGAAGTCCGCAGGGACGCCGGCTGTGGTGCAGCCAGTTGTTGAGGGCAGTGACGCCAGTGAAGAGGAAACCGAGCAGGCGGACGCCGAGGAGTCCACCGACAGCAACGTGGTGGAAGTCGGACCACGGAGGACAGGCGGACTTCGGAGGCCGCCTGACTTCTTCGTCCGGGCTGCCTTCACCACGGTGTATGACGAGGTCGAAGACGACCTGCTGTACGACGACGCCAAGGAGGACGAAGACTTACCGGAGCTTGACCCCGACATGCACGCCGACCCCGAACACCGCTGGGACATCTCGACGATGACGGTGAAGGAGGCCTTGGCAAGCTAGAAGGGCAAGGCGGTGAAGGCCGCCATGGAGGAGGAAATCCGCAGCCTCATCAGCATGGGAGCTTGGGAGCTGGTCGAACGCCCACCTGGGGTGAACATCATGAAGAACCGGTGGGTGCTGACGACGAAGTACCGCATCGACGACACCGTCGAGCGCGAGAAGGCGAGGCTGGTCGTGAAGGGCTTCACACAGGTGTATGGCACCGACTACGACGAGACGTACGTGCCGGTGAGCAGCTATGTCACGCTGCGGATCTTCCTCAGCTTCGTCGCCGTGCTCAACCTCAACCTGATGCAGCTCAACATGAAGAACGCCTTCCTGCAGAGCAAGCTCGACCGAGTGCTCTACATGTACCAGCCGGACCACTTCAGTGACGGGACCGGCCGGGTGTGTAAGCTGCTGAAGAGCCTGTACGGGCTGAAGCAGTCGCCGCTGCTGTTGTACAAGGCGCTCAACGATGTTCTGGTCAGCGCCGGGTGGAAGAAGAGCCAGGTCGACGAGGCTCTGTACTTCAAGGTCGGCGACGACAAAGTTGCGTGCTGGGTGCTGGTCTACGTCGACGACCTGCTCGCCGCCAGCAGCAGTGCCGAGATGCTGAAGGAGCTGAAGGAGCTGCTGGAGGCCGCCTTCGAGCTGCGGGAGATCTCGCCGGTGCAGAAGTACCTAGGGCTGGAGATCGTGCGCGACAGGTCGGCGAGGAAGCTGTGGCTCCACCAGCAGGGCTATGCAGACAAACTGCGTAGGCGTTTTCTTGACGAGGAGCAGACCGGGCGCACCCCGAAGACGCCGGTCTCGGTCGACGCCTATGCCGAGCTCACCTTCGATGACGAAGAGGCACAGGAGCGCCAAGAGGAGGAGTACCGGCAGAAGGTCGGCTCGCTGCAGTTTGCGGCGACAACGACAAGGCCGGACATCGCCTTTGCCTGCAGCAAGCTGGGGAGCGGCCTCACGCTGAGGAGCGACCAGCACTGGAGCGAGGTCGACCGCTGCCTTGCCTACCTCGCCAACACGCATGACACCGCCCTGGAGTTCGGCGGTGGAGCAGAGTCGCTGAAGCTGGTCGGCTACGTGGACGCCGACGACGCCGGCGACAAGCAGAACCGGACGAGCACGGGCGGCTACGTGTTTGTCTTTGGAGGGGCCGCCGTCTCTTGGTCGAGCCAGCGCATCAAGTGCGCGACGCTGTCGTCGACCGAGTCAGAGTACGTGGCGGCAACCGAAGCCGGCAAGGAGGGACGTCGCCTTCGCTTCCTCCTTGCAAAATTCCGGCAGCTGGACGCCGGGACGCCGACTGTCCTCCGGGTGGACAACAAGTCGGCCATCACGGTCGCAGAGGGCATGGGGTTGACGGGCAACCTCAAGCACATGGAGCGGCGACAAGCCTGGCTGCAGCACATGGTGAAGCGCGAGAAGTTTTCGCTGAGGTACATCGCGACCGCTGAGCAGCCAGCCGACTTCCTGACGAAGGCGCTGCACTACCCGGCCTTCAACTGGTGCTCCGTTGCAATCGGCCAGGTGCGCCTGGTCGACGTGGGCGACGGTGACAACGACGTGCAGCAGTAGGTGCCATGCCCTCTTGCATGGCTAGTGCGGTGACCGGCGTGCTGTGTGTTGGGCGCATACCGACGAGCTATTCTCCGAGCAGTGCTGCCGTGTGGGCTGGGTGCCCATGTCAACATATAATTTGTATGTTTAGTTTATGTTAGTCTAGGTGTAACATTTCCTATTTGTTAGGGTTTGCTAATCTTGTTGAATCTTCTCTTTCCTTAGTCAAATTTCTTCACCCGTAAGTCTCTCGACATGGTATAGAGCTAGAACGTCCTATGGGCCCACCTCCCCTGTAGCGCCCTAACGTCCGAAGCGCCCTAATGCCCGAAGCGCCCCGTCACCTCAGTAGTTCTCTCGTCACCCGTCTTGCCCCGAGCGCGCCACCCGTTTTTTCCCCGCTCGCGTCACCCGGTTTTTGCACCGCGCCCCACTCGTTCTGCCCCACGCGTCACTCGCCAGCCCGCTAGCGTGCAGCCGTAGGCGTAGCCGCAGCCGCGCGCAGCCGTAGCCGTAGCAGTAGCCGCGCGCAGCTGTAGCCGCACGCACGGCCGCTCGCGCAACCGCACGCACACCAGTACGCAGCCACACGAGCAGCCGCGCGCGACGGCCCGCACAGCAGCACGCGCAGCCACGCGCTCGAACGCACGCGCCGCAGCTCGTGCAGCCCGCACAATGCACCACCGCCGCCCCAAACGTTCCCGCTGCCTCACCTGTAGCCCGCCGCCCCAGCCAGAAATGCCACCCCACCCTTAACCTGCCACTAGAACCGTACCCGGTCGCCTCACCCGTTCGGCCGCCACAGCCAGACCAGCCGCCCCTGCTCGTAACCAGCCACCCCACCTGTACCTGTGCTAGCCCGCCCCCCCCCACCCCCGCCACACAGAATTGCACTGAACCGTACAGAACCGCACAGAATCGCATAGAACCGCACTGAACCGTACAGAACCGCACCGAATCGCACAGAACCGCACAGAACAGCACCTACTGCTCCACCTGTGCCAGTCACAGCTGCTCCCACGACCTGAATCCTCCGCCCCACGCGCTGAAACCCGCCGCCTGCAGCGCCACAGCAGCTTAGGCTACCGCCACTGCGCAGAACCGCACGAAAACGGACAAAACCGCACAGAACCGCACCCGCTGCCCCACCTGTTCCAGCCAGAGCTGCTGCCCCACCCGTTCCAGTCACCTCACCCGGAATCAGCCGCCCCACTCGGTACTCTCCACCGCACAAAACCGCGCTGAACTGCGCTGAACCGCACAGAACCACACAGAACCGCACCCGCTGCCCCACCTGTACCAGTCAGAGCTGCCCCCCCCCACGACCTGAATCCTCCGCCTCAAGAGCTGAAACCCGCCACGAGCAGCACCAGTAGCAGCAGTTTGTGCTGCCCCCAGCGCACCAGTAGCAGCATAGGCTGCCCCCAGCTCTCGAGCAGCAGCTTAGGCTACCGCCAGTGCTCCAGCAACAGTTTAGGCTGCCCCCAGCGCACCAGCAGCAGCTTAGGCTGCCCCCAGCAGAACCAGCAGCAACATAGGCTGCCCCCAGCGCACCAGCAGCAGCTTAGGCTGCCCCCAGCAGAACTAGCAGCAGCATAGCCTGCCGCCAGCAACAGTTTAGGCCTACCTGCCAGAACCACTCCCGTTTCTAGTTTCTCACATGGCATGTACTAGTGTTCTACAGCAGCAGGGCCAGCAGCAGCACTCCCGGCAGTGGGGACCTGCGTGTCCAAAGTGTGGAGCCCCCAGTCGTGGCTCAGCTAGCAGTGGGCGAGACGTCGGCCCCTGCGGGTATCGGGCCCTGACTGGCCCCGGTGCTGGCACTACCTGCTGGAGTCCTGACCACTCTGCGTCCAGCTGCTACCGTCGACTCGACGACCTCCACTGTGAGCGTTTTGGTCCCCACGCTATTACACCGCACTGGCCCTCGCGACTTCGCCAGTGCACTGCTGCTCCAGTTGAGTCTCACCTACCTGGTCTAGGACCTTTCCTGGTTGCACGAGTAGAAACCTGTGTTTCCAGTCTTGGTGCGTGTGCTGTTTCCAGTCCAGGCGCCTCTGAGCGTCTTTGTGTAGGAGCTGCAGCCACCACTAGTCTAGCACCAGTCTTTGTCACTGGCTCGGGTGCGACCTCACAGACTGGACAACTTTCCTTCACCCTAGACTCTGGAGCGTCCAGCTGTTTCTTTCGCGACTGTACTGACCTCACACCACTGCGCACTCCAGTCACTGTCGCCTTGGCTGACCCCTCTGTGGGACCTGTAGTTGCCCGCAGCACCACCACTCTCCCATGTCCAGCGGCTCCCTCTGGGTTTCTCACAGGTTACTACACCCCCTTGTTCTCCAGGAACCTCGTGGGTGTTAGTCACCTCCACGACCTAGGTGTAGTCACTACTTTCCCACTGGACGAGCCTGTTGCCTCCTGCACAGTCGGTGCCACTGGGGCGCCTCTGGCCACTTTCCACAGTGAGCCGGGCTCGGGTCTGTACACACTACACACTGGGTCCCGCCACACTGGGTCAGGTCAGGTCAGGTCAGGTCAGGTAGCTGCTGTGTCGTGGGACTGCCGGTCACTCACCCACCCGTCGGTCCGCTGGCACCACCGTCTAGGTCACCCGTCGTTCCCACGTCTCAGTAGGATGGCACGTCACCATCTGGTCTCAAGTCTCCCACAGTCGCTTGCCCCGCTTCCTCGCTCCCCTGCGCCACCGTGCACTCCCTGCGTCGAGGGTCGGCAGCGCGCTGCCCCTCACTCCTCCTCGTTTCCCCCCACCACGGCTCCCTTCCAGACCCTGCACTTGGACGTCTGGGGCCCCTCCCCGGTCCTTGGCCCACGTCAGGAGCACTACTTCCTGATTGTGGTGGACGACTACTCCCGCTACACCACGGTTTTACCTTTGCGACGGAAGGCCGACGTGTCTACCGTCCTCGAGCCGTGGCTACTAGCGAGGGATGGCGCCCAGGCCCTTTGTGGGCTCCGCCTGCACTCGGACCGTGGTGGTGAGTTTTCTTCCACTCGCATAGAGACGTTTTGTCAGGGTCGGGGGATCATCCAGTCTTACACTCTACCAGACTCGCCGCAGCAGAACGGGGTAGCCGAGCGACGCATCGGCCTGGTCATGGAGGTTGCCCGGACCTCCATGTGCCATGCCGGTGCCCCCCAGTTCCTGTGGCCTCAGGCAGTCCGCTACGCCGCGCACCAGCTGAACCTGTGGCCCAGTGACGCATGGCCACGGGTGACGCAAGTCTCCGTTTGGACGGGTTCTTCGGGCGTAGCAGCTGACTTCCGCGTCTGGGGCTCCCTGGCTCACGTTCGTGCCCCTGGCGCGAACAAGTTGTCTCCGCGCACTCGTGCCTGCGTCTTTCTTGGCTTCCCTTTGGACACCGCCGGCTGGGTGTTCTACGACCCGGTTACCTGTCAGTTCTTCAGTTCCCAGGACGTCACGTTCGACGAGTCTGTCTGTTACTACAGGAGTCGCCCCCACCGAGGTACGGAGGTCTTCCCCCCCCCGCTGTTCCTCACCCTTGAGCCCCCCCCAGTCGCCCCGGTAGCCCCCCCCCCCCTTCACGTCCTGCCCCGTCAGGTGTGTCGCACGCCACTCCGCAGTCGTCCCCCCTGCAGCGACCAGTCCCTGTCAAGTCTGGGGGTGCGGGAGGTGCAGTTGCGGAGGGTGAAGGTGCTGGGGCTGCAGGAGCTGGTGGTGTCGGTTCTGGGGTTGCAGGGGTTGTGGGCGTAGAGGCCACTCCCGTGGAGGACACGGCAGCCTCGAGTCGGCGGCCTCGCCCCGCGTCACCCCCTGGCTTCCCGTCCGTCCCGCAGTTCCCTCCTCGTTCTTCTCTGCGGCCGGTTGCTGCGGAGCCTGGGGGTGTTCCTGCGGGAGGTGCTGGAGGCCCCGTGGGTGTCAGTGGTGGAGGTGCTGGTTCTGGGGGTGCTGGAGCTGGAGGCACTGGCACTGTGGCGCCTACACCGCGCACAGTACGTTTCCTGACCCGTGAGCAGCGTCTCCTCCGGTTGGAGAGGGAGGAGCGTGAGCGGTTTGAGAGAGCACAGCAGCAGCAGCAGCAGCAGTTGCTGCTGCAGGAGCAGTCTCAGTCGCAGCAGCAGGAGAGCGTAGAGGAGGAGTCACAGCAGCAGCAGGAGAGAGAAGAGGAGTTGTCACGACTGCAGCAGCAGGTGCAGTTGCAGCCGCAGCAGGAGAAAGTAGAGGAGGAGTCACGAGTGCAGCAGCGGGTGCAGTTGCAGTGGCAACAGGAGAGAGTAGAGGAGGAGTCACGGCCACACCAGGAGATGGTAGAGCAGGAGCCCCGTTCGCAGCAGCGGGTGCAGTTGCAGACACAGCAGGAGAGAGTAGAGGAGGAGTCACGGCCGCAGCAGGAGAGGGTCGTGCAGGAGTCTCGGTCGCAGCAGCGGGTGCAGCTACAGCCACAGCAGGAGAGGGTCGTGCAGGAGTCCCGGACGCAGAAGCGGGTGCAGCTGCAGCCGCAGCAGGAGAGGGCAGGGGAGGAGCCACAGGAGCAGCAGCAGGGACAGGTACCGTCGCAGCAGACGCCAGAGGAGGCGGAGCAGCAGCGACTGCGACTGCGTGACCTGCCCGACGCAGCACCTGCACGCTTGGTTCGTGGTCCCCTACCGTCCCCTCCTGTTCCCCCCGTCCAGTCCCTTTCCTCGTCCCAGTGGACTCGTCGTTCTCCCCTCAGTCGTGCTGTGTCTCCAGAGCCCCGTCGGTCTCGTTACCGTGCAGACGGCCCGTTTCACCTTGTTCTCCGATCTCGTGTTCCACCTCCTCCAGTCCTTCCACAGCCTTCTGAGTCATCCCTCACTGTGCTTCACGACCCGTTGTCCGACTACCGCCGTGCCTCCCGTCCTGTCGTCTCCCGCGTTTTGTCCGCGTTGGTCACTCACCTGACTGCACCCCTGTCGTCTGTCTCAGCACTTGTTACCACTGTCGCTGGCTTTGCCTCTTCCCACCGCCTTGATTACGCCACTCACTTGGTGAGTGGCCCTGCTTGTTCTCCGTCCTCTGGGGGTGCTCCTATCTTTCCCCTGGAGGTCCTAGAGGACAGGCAGTTTGAGCTTGGTTTCCTTGCGGCCGCTGTTCCTCATCTTTGTGCCATGCTGCTTGCCCCTGAGGGGGATCCTCACGCTCTTAACATCCCGATCCCTCGCAATCACGCTGAGGCGGTCTCGGGACCTTGGTCCTCGTACTGGATAGCAGCTGAGGAGGCAGAGATGGCATCTTATAGGTCCACAGGCACTTACGTCGACGCAGTCCCACAACCTGGGATGAACGTCGTCAGTGGCCGATAGCTCTACAAGGTGAAGCGGCCGCCTGGATCACCACCAGTGTTCAAGGCGCGCTATGTGGCGAGAGGCTTCAGTCAGCGAGAGGGGGTGGACTTCTTCCAGACCTTCGCTCCCACCCCGAAGTTGAGTACTCTTCGGGTGTTGCTGCATATTGCAGCCCAGCGCGGCTACGAGTTGCACTCCTTGGACCTTTCCACCGCGTTCCTTCAGGGGAGCCTGCACGAGCAGATCTGGCTGCGTTGCCCACCTGGCTTCACTGGCTCTTTCCCACCTGGGACCCAGTGGCAGCTGCGTCGACCTATCTACGGCATGCGCCAGGCTCCACGTGAGTGGCACGACACACTTTGCTCGACCCTTGCAGCGCTTGACTTCTTTCCGTCGTCTGCCGACCCGTCACTGTTCGTCCGCCGTGGCTCGACCCCGTTCTTTGTCCTGGTCTACATCGACGACCTGGTGTTCGCCACTCCCGACCGACGCGCGCTAGCCTCCATGAAGGAGGAACTGTAGAGGAGACACACTTGCATTGACCTTGGTGAGCTGCAGCATTACCTTGGCCTGCAGATCACCAGGGACAGGGCAGCTCGCACCATTACGCTGACCCAGTCGCATATGGTCGAGCAGATCCTCACGCGGTTTCGCTTCCCGTTCTCCAAGGTACAGCTCACCCCTCTTGTTGTGGATCATGGGCTCACGGCTCCACCTTCGGACGAGTCATTTGAGTCCAATGTTCCATATCCTGAGCTGGGGGTTGTCTCATGTACCTGATGACCTGTACTCGCCCAGACCTAGCTTACCCTCTTAGCGTCCTTGCGCGCTTTGTTGCGCCTGGGAGACACCGACCGTCCCACTGGTACGCTGCTAAGAGGGTGGCGAAGTATGTGGCGAGTACATCAGGCATGGGACTTGTCCTTGGAGGGAAGCAGCCAGTTACACTCACAGGTTACTCGGACTCGTCGTGGGCCGATGACGCGGAGACGCGTCGGTCTATACAGGGGTACTCCTTAAGCCTCGGGACAGGTGCGATTTCGTGGCGGTCGACTCGGGCATCATCCATCGCCAGTTCCAGCTGTGAGGCAGAGGTGTACGCTGCGGCCATGGCTGCTCAGGAGTTTCGCTGGCTGTCTTTCCTTCTCACCGACCTTGGTGAGCGGCCTCGCTCTCCCCCAGTCTCGTTCGCCGACAACATGTCTGTTGTCCTGTTGTGTGAAGAGCCCCGACTGGTTGGGAAGGCGAAGCACATCCAGCTTCGTTACTTCCTTCTGCGTGAGTTGCAGCAGCGTGGCCAGGCACTCGTTCGACGTGTGGTCTCTGAGGCCAACACGCCATATATCTTTACCAAGGCATTGCCGCCTTGTGACCACCAGCATTTCTGCACCCAGCTTGGCCTTGTGCCTGCCCGTCCCCACTTGCTTACGGAGAGATGCTTTGTCCTGCTTGTCTTGTACTCTTGCATCTCCTTATATTTGCTATATATCTGCATGTAGACTGGCCTTGTGGCCTCTTGCTTGCTCTCGGAGTGTGTGGTGACTTTGAGCTCCACCCTGAGATTTGTCTGGTTCTTGTGGACTGGTCTTGTGACCCTTGCTTGTTTTTGCTGACTGGTCATGTGACCCTTGCTTGCTCTCAGATTGTGTGTGTCCTTGAGACCCACCCTGAGATTTGTGTTGCTTTGCATAGGACTACCGTCACCTAGACTATGGGGGTGTGTCAACATATAATCTATATGTTTAGTTTATGTTAGTATAGGTGTAACATTTCCTATTTGTTAGGGTTTGCTATATCTTGTTGAATCTTCTCTTTCCTTAGTCAATTTTCTTCACCCGTAAGTCTCTCAACAGCCCAAGCGTGAACGCGGCAGGGGAGTGTCAACGGGAGTTGTTGTTGGCCCCGTCCTCACTTGGGCGGAGCCGACTTCGTGGTCGGGTGTGAGGAGTGAAACCGACCTGCAGCAGTGGGGGAGCTGGTCGACGGGTCTGGTCAACCTGCACGGGGGCCACTGCAAGGGCGCCGACTTTGGGAGGGCGCCAACTTTGGCTGGTCGACTTGGGAGGTCGACCAGTAGAGGGCGCCGACTTGGGTGACGTCGACCAGGGGAAGCCGACCTGGTGTGGTCGACTGAAGGTGGTCGTCGACTTGGGAGGTCGACGGACACACGAGGAAGTAGCTGGTCGACGTGGTGGTTGCCTGGTCGACCAGGTTACCTGGGTGACGAGGTTCTGCGGAGGAGTGCGACGGTCGCCCAGGTGGTAGTGGCGAGACCGACCTCGGTGGTGGTATCACGAGGTCGACGTGGCTGGTGGGCGCAGTCGCTGGCGTGGAGTCGAGCTAGGCGTCTGCGCTGTGCACGTGACAAGGAAAAGTGCACCAACCAGCTGCATGCACCTGAGAAGCAGGTGCACCGTTGTTCTGCGGGCGCAACGCTGTGTAGCCGACTTGCTGCAGCGTTGGCACACCATGGACTTGCAACGTTGGCAAGCCGCGACTTTGCTCTGCTGGAGCGCGGTCGACCAAGTCGTGCTGGCACGCGGTCGACCGTACTGCGCTGGAAGTCGACCATCAACTTTGCTAGGTCTGATGTAGTCTTGCATGCCAATGTTGTTGCTATCATTCTGAACCATTGTTCTCAACTTTTGCTAGTGAAACTCTTGCGGTTTTGCCCTGTGAATGCACAAATGCTTGAGAACGACTAAGGAACGAATGCAGAGATCCCTCCTATCCCGTGCCTAGCCCGTAGTCTAGTTCCCGTTGATATAGTTATCTCCGCAGCTACTACTGGAGGTACTGTGGGTGCGTTGCAGCCTCTGCCGTGGCGCCCCTACTCCTGGGAGCAGTAGCAGTCGTCACTGCCTCTTTTTGAGTCCGTTATTGGAGGTTCTGGGGGTGCTGGTGCAAGAGGTTCGGGAGCTGGAGGTACTGCCGCTGGAGGTGCTGGAGGTTCTGGTGCTAGAGGTACTGGAGCTAGAGGTGCTGGAGCTGGCGGTGCTAGAGGTTTTGGTGCTGGAGGTCCTGCCGCCGGAGGTACTGGGGGTTCTGGTGCTGGAGGTACTGGGACTGGCGGTGCTGGAGGTACTGCCGCTGGAGGTGTTGGAGGTACTGGAGCTGGAGGTACTGGAGCTGGCGGTGCTGGAGGTTCTGGTGCTGGAAGTACTGGAGTTGGAGGTACTACCCGCTGGAGGTACTGGAGCTGGGGGTGCTGTGCAGCCACGGCAGCGGCGACCGTTCTTCTAGGACCAGCTGCAGTCGTCACTGCCACTACCTGGCTCGGCGCCAGGTTCTCAGTCTTCCGTCTTCCACTGGCACTACTCCTTCTGTACTGTGTCCACCGACTGACCCGTCCCAGACACAGTTAACGACTGACTCCCCACTGCCTGTTCCTTATTGTTACACTGAGCAGACAGACTCCCTAACTGAGCGTCGAGAGCCTGCGTCCCGTCCTGCCTCCCCTGTTGCTCGTCCTCCTCGCCGTGTTCACCCTCCACCTGTTCCCAGTGAGCAGATTATGGCACTTCGTCATTCCTCTGTTGCACGGCGTCCTGTCCTGCCATTTCCTCCACCGTCCTCTCTTCCTGACGCCCCTGACCCTGAGTCTGACTTAGCTGGTGCTGCTAGTCCTACTGTTATTCGCTGTCTGGCCACACTTGTCACTGACCCTTTGAGTCTACCGCTGCGTCTACCTTAGTCACCGAGCTCCTATTCTTTGCTGTTGCCTGCCGTCTTGACTACTTTGTGAGTCTTGTTTTTGAGTCTGACTGTCCTCCGTCCGTGGGGGGTGAGCTTGCCTGGCAGTGATGTACTTGAGGACAGGCAGTTTGAGCTCGAGTGCTTCGCGGCTGCTGCACCTCATCACGCTGCCATGCTGCTTGCCCCTGAGGGAGACCCAGATGCATTGGACATCCTGGCCCCGCGCTCTTACGCAGAGGCGATCACGGGTCAGTACTCCTCTCAGTCGTAGACGCAGATATGGCATCCTGGAAGTCCACAGGCACCTACGTCGACGCAGTTCCCCTCCTGGGGCGAACATAATCGATGGCATGTGGATTTCAGGGGTGAAGCGGCCGCCGGGATCTCCGTCTGTCTTCAAGGCACCTTACGTTGCACAAGGCTTCAGTCAGCGTTAGGGGGTTGACTTCTGCCAGACCTTCTCCCCCACCCCGAAGATGACTACTCTTCGGGTGTTACTACACGTTGCAGCACAGCGTGGCTACGAGCTGCACAAAGGACGACACTTGCGGCTCTTGGGTTTGCTCCATCGACTGCTGACCCATCGCTGTTTCTACGCACCGACCCTTCGCTTCCGCCGTTCTACATCCTCGTATATGTCGAAAACTTGGTATTTGCTACTACTGACAATGAGGCACTGGTCCTTGTGAAGGCGGAACTGCAGAAGAGACACACCTGCACTGACCTGGATGAGTTGCGCAGCTATCTTGGCTTGCAGATCACCCGGGACAGAGCAGCGTGCACCATCATTCTGACTCAGTCACACATGGTGCAGCAGGTCCTTCAGCGCTTCCGCTTTCTGTTTTCCTCGCCACAGCCCACTCCTCTACCTACGAACCACTCGCTCTCAGCTCCACCTTCGGACGAGTCTGTAGAGCCAAGTGGTCCGCATCAAGAGCTTGTGGGTTGCGTCATGTACCTGATGACGTGCACTCGACCTGACCTCGCATCCTGGAGCGCTACGTTGCGCCCGGGAGACACCGCCCTGAGCGTTACCGGGCTGCTACGAGGGTACTGCACTACTTGTGCAGTATATAAGGCATGGGGCTTGTGCTTGGAGGGTGGGGCCCAGTTGTGCTCACAGGGCACTCAGACGCTTCTTGGGCTGACGACCAGGAGACTCAGCGGTCGTCACATAGTTACACTTTCAGTCTTGGCACTGGTTCTATCTCGTGGAGGTCCACTCGCTTGTCTTCTATGCGTAGTTCAAGCTGTGAGGCCGAGATCTACGCTGGGGCTATGGCTACTCAGGAGTTACGCTGGCTGACCTACTTGCTGACTGACTTGGGTGAGCGGCCTCGTTCTCCTCCGGTTCTGTACGTCGAGAACAATGCCATGATTGCCTTGTGTCGGGAGCAGAGTCTGGAGCACAGAACGAAGCACATTGCTCTTTGTTACTTTCTCGCATGAGAGTTGCAACAGCTTGGTCAGCTTCACCTTGCTTACGTGGCCTCCTAGACCAACACTGCTGATATCTACACCAAGGCCCTAAGGTCTGGTGATCATCAGTGCTTCTGCACTGCTCTAGGCCTTGTGCCTACTCTGCCTCACTTGCTTGTCTCTTGACTTTGCCTTGTACTGTGATCTATATATAAACCTGCATGTATAGACTTGCTAGGTTGTGATCAGTGTACTGCTTTTGTTCTTATAACACTGCATGCGGACTGACTTTGTGGCCACTTGCTTGTGCTCAAATATGATCTCTAGGCTATAGTGGGGCATGTTCTATGGTGTACATCAGTTTTGGGTTTCATATTGGTACCCCCTTCTTGCCTAGTTCATCCATTCCGATGTTCACATATTTGACAATGTTGACGCGGCGTTGATGTCAGATTTATATGACTTAGCTGCTGTAGGCTATAGTGGGGTAGCACATATGGGGTACAGCTTTCTAGGGTTTGTACTTGTACCCAACTTTCCTTTAGCCTTTCCATTTCCTCGTTCATTTTCACATGGTATAGAGCAGGTTCCCCTGTGGGAACTGTTCCTAGGGCCCACCAACTTTTTTTTTCCTGCCCGGAGCGCGCTCAGCCTCTGCCCGAGTCGCGCTCCCCTCTCACGGCCCCGTCGCGCCGCCCTTACGACCCCGTCGCGCCGCCTCAGCGGCCCCGTCGCGTCGCGCCTCCCTAGCGGCCCCGTCGCGTCGCCCTTGCGACCCCGTCGCGCCGCCCTCGCGGTCCCGTCGCGTCGCGCCGCCCTCGCGGCCCTTTCGCGCCGCCCTCGCGGCCCTTTCGCGCCGCCCTCGCGGCCTCCTCGAGCCGCCCTCGCGACCCCTCCACGCCGCCCTCGCGGCCCCGTCGCCTACCCTTGCGGCCCCGGCGCCACCCTTCCCGGCCCCGGCGCCGCCCTTCCCGGCCCCGGCGCCGCCCTTCCCGGCCCCGACGCCGCCTCTGCTGGCCCCGTCGCCCCACCCTTGCGACCCCGCGGCCCCACCCTTAAGGCGTCGGTCGCCACCCTTCGTGGCCACGCCGCCGCCCTCAGCGGCCTCGTCGCCGCCCCACCCGGCCCCGCCGCCATCCCCACGCGGCCCCGCCGTCACCACCGAGCCGCCGGCGCCGCTGAGCCGCCGATCTACCGAGCCGCCGCTGCTGCCGAGCCGCCCGAGCCACCCGAGCCGCCCGAGCCGCCGAGCCACCTGAGCCGCCCGAGCCGCCGAGTCGCCGAGCCGCCGAGCTCCAGTTGCTGCCGAGCCGCCGTGCCGCCGAGCCGCCCGAGCCGCCCGAGCCGCCCGAGCCGCCGAGCTGCAGTTGCTGCCGAGCCGCCGAGCTGCCGAGCCGCCCGAGCCACCCTGTCCGGTAAGAGCGGCACCTCTACCACTGCGCTGCCCTTACCCTACTGCTCCAGCTGCTAGTCTACTGCTGTCATGGCTACCCCCAGTGTCCTCGCTTTTGACGCTGAGGGTCGGGCCATTGACTTTGACGTCTGGGTAGATGACCTGCAGCTTTTCCTACAGTGCGACAGGGCAGACGGTCTCTCTCTCTTTGACCTCACTTCTGGTGCCTCTTCTGCCCCTGCTACTGATGCTGACGCCACTGTTCGCTCACAGTGGGCCACACGCGACGCTGCTGCCCGTCTTGCTGTGCGCCGCCACTTGCCTACCACTGAGCGTGCACACTTTAGTCAGTACAAGAGTGCTAAGACCTTGTACGACGCTGTAGTTGCACGCTACTCTTCCCCTGCCACTGCTGCACTTAGCCGCCTCATCCTGCCGTACCTCTTCCCTGACCTCGCCGCTTTTCCCACAGTCGCTGACCTCATTACGCACCTGCGCACTAGTGACACTCGCTACCGCGCTGCCCTTCCTCCTGAGTTCTGCGCCAAGAACCCCCCCCCTATGTACATCACCCTCTACTACGTAGTCACCCGGCTCCCTGACACCCTTCGCCCGGTCAGGGACCACTTTCTCTCTGTTTGCCCCACCACCCTCACCGTTGATCTCCTCGAGGAGCGCCTCCTAGCAGCAGAGAAGAGCATAGTCGCTGTAGGAGCCTCTCGTGGTGACCCTTGTGCCCCTGTCTTTGAAGGGTGCTCCCCCTCTCCTCTCTTGC
Source organism: Closterium sp. Naga37s-1 (assembly GCA_947471745.1). NCBI lineage: Eukaryota > Viridiplantae > Streptophyta > Zygnematophyceae > Desmidiales > Closteriaceae > Closterium > Closterium sp. Naga37s-1. The sequence continues at coordinate 2,938,973 of CANJKZ010000149.1, read as the reverse complement.
CCTCTGTTGCCTCTGCTGCTGCGGCCGACCTCGTTGGTCTTGAGTCGGTCGGTGCGGCGTCTGCCCCTAGCGGGAGACGCCGCACTGGCAAGGGCAAGGGGGGCAGGGGCGCTGGAGGAGCTAGCGGGGGCGGTGGAGGCGGCGGTGGAGGCGGCGGAGGGGGTGGGGGTGGCGGTGGGGGTGGTGGCGGGGGTGGGGGCGTCGGTGGCGGCAGCAGCAGCAGCAGCGCACTCGTGAGATCCCCCCCCTTCAGCAGCTTCGTGAGTGGTACGCTGCACGCCAGCGGGGTGGGGGTACTGGTCCGTGCACCTACGTCCTACGCACCGGCGACCGCGCGGGTGAGCCGTGCGGAGGTGCGCACTCCACCCAGCGCTGCTTTGGCCGCCTGACGGACGCTTGGCGTCACCAGTTCCCTGAGGCCACTGAGATCCCTCGCTGGGGTGAGCTGTCTAGGGCGGGAGTAGCTATCTTTGACCTTGACTTTGATGCTATTCTTGCTGCCATGTATGCTGTGACTATTAGTGATGAGGGTGACTGTTACTGGTGTTTTTGGCCCGACCCGGGCATTGGGACTGCTGCTCTAGGTACTGGTGAGGGTGCTGCTCTAGGTGCTAGTGAGGCTGCTGCTCTAGGTGCCAGTGCGTCTGCTTCCTCAGGTGCTGGTGAGTCTGCTCTCTCAGGTACTGCGTCGGCTCCGGCCTCCCACACCTTCACTCTTGACTCGGGGGCTTCTCGCTCCTTCTTTCGAGACCGCACCACACTCACGCCGCTTGGTCGGCCAGTTGCAGTCTCTCTGGCAGACCCCTCTGGGGGTCCTGTCCTTGCTCACTTCTCCACTGTCCTCCCGTGTCCGGCGGCCCCCTCTGGCGCCCTGTCTGGTCTTTACCTCCCCTCGTTCTCTACGAACTTGGTGAGTGGTGCTGACCTACAGGATGCGGGGGTTCAACAGTTCACTCCTGCGAGCCAGCGTGTGACCCACTGCACGGACGCTCGGACGGGCCGACACTTGAACACGTTTACACGTCGGCCGGGGTCGAGCCTGTACACACTGACCACTGAGTCTCCTCCAGTCACTGCATCTGGTCAGGCAGCTGCGTCGGGTCAGGTGTTTGCTGCAGCGTCCAGGTCTGGTCCTGAGTCTGCCCCCTGCTCGTGTCGCCTCCTGTCTCACGAGACTCTCCTCTGGCACCACCGCCTTGGTCACCCCTCACTGCCTCGTCTCCGAGGCATGGCCTCCCGTGTCCTTCTCTCTGGTCTTCCCCGCTCCCTCCCTCCCCTTCCTCCGGGGCCTGCCCCTACCTGCGTCCCCTGTGTCGAGGGGCGGCAGCGTGCTGCCCCTCACTCCTCCCAGTTTCCTCCGACAGAGGCCCCGCTGCAGACGCTTCACATGGAGGTGTGGGGCCCGGCCCGCGTCCGTGGACAGGGTCACGAGCGCTACTTCCTGCTGGTGGTTGACGACTACTCGCGTTACACCACAGTCTTCCCCTTGCGCAGCAAGGGTGATGTCACTGAGGTGTTGATCGACTGGATCCGCGCAGCTCGTCTCCAGCTCAGAGAGAGTTTCGGCTCGGACTTTCCTGTTCTGCGTCTGCACTCTGACAGAGGCGGAGAGTTCTCCTCTGGCCTTCTGCGAGCCTACTGTCGTGCACGAGGCATCCGCCAGACCTTCACACTTCCGGACTCTCCACAGCAAAATGGGATTGCTGAGCGCCGCATTGGCATGGTCATGGACGTCGCCCGTACGTCCATGATGCATGCGGCTGCCCCCCATTTTCTGTGGCCGTTTGCGGTTCGGTACGCGGCGCATCAGATCAACCTTCAGCCCAGGGTCTCCATGCCGGAGACCTCCCCAGCTTTGCTGTGGACGGGGAAGGTTGGCGATGCGTCTGCGTTCCGTGTCTGGGGATCTCGGGCGTTTGTCCGCGACTTGTCTGCGGACAAGCTGTCCCCTCGTGCTGCTCCCTGCGTCTTCCTTGGCTTCCCCCCTGACGCGCCAGGGTGGCAGTTCTACCACCCCACCTCTCGCCGTGTCTTGTCCTCCCAGGACGTCACGTTTGACGAGTCGGTCCCCTACTACCGTCTCTTCCCCTACCGCACTCCGTCCCTCCCCCCGCCTCCGCTCTTCCTTGTGCCAGGTCCCCCCCCGGTAGACCCCCTTCCCCCTCAGGGTCCTGCCCCTTTAGGTGTGTCCCAGGTAGACGCAGTCGAGCCTGTGGAGGTCGCTGGTGACTCTGGTGCTGCTGGGGGTGCTGAGCCTGGGGGTGCTGACTCTGGGGGTGCTGAGCGTGTGGGTGCTACGCCTGGGGGTGCTGAGCCTGGGGGTGCTGAGCCTGAGGGTGCTACGACTGGGGGTGCTGAGCCTGGGGGTGCTGAGTCTGGGGGTGCTGAGCCTGGGGGTGCTACGACTGGGTGTGCTGAGCCTGGGGGTGCTACGCCTGGAGGTGCTGAGCCTGGGGGTGCGGAGCCTGAGGGAGCTGGGCCTGCTCTTGTGGCGTCTGGCGGTGCTGGGCCTGGAGGTTCTCTGGGTGCTCCGTCTCGACGGGAGCCACTCTCTCCACAGGAGGTGCGTGAGTGGTTTGCCCGGCGCTGGAGGCGTGCGGCTGGAGCTGGAGGTTCTTCGGCTGCTGAGGGTGCTGGTGCCACGGGTCCCGGAGGTGCTCGTACTAGGAGTACTGGAGTTGCTGGGCCTGCGGGTACTACTGGAGCTGGAGCTGCTGAGAGTGTTGGCGCTGAGGGTACTGCTGGCGGTACTGGAGGCGGTCCTGCTGGGGGTGCTACTGGTGCTGCTGGGGGTACTGGAGCTGGAGGTGCTGCTGGCGCTGGTGCTACCACTGGGGGTACTGGTGCTGTCCCTGCTGTGTCTGGAGTCGCTGCGCGGCCTCGGCCGTACTTCGTTCCGCTTCTTGAGCAGGTTCTTGGTCTCCCGCCTTCTACTGGTCCTCCTCCTCCCTTAGAGTGCCCACAGCCTGTCCCGTCACAGTTACAGTTACAGCCGGCCTCCCCACTGCCTGCTCCTTCTCCCTACACTGGTCCTACTGGAGGTCTTGCTGAGCGTCGTGAGCCTGCGTCTCGTCCTGCGTCGCCTGTCCGTGCTGCTCGCGCTAGTGGTCGTGGTTCGCGTCAGCGTCCTCCCCCTGTGCCCGGCACGCACCGGATGTCTCTCCGTCCGTGCACTGCTCCTCTGCGTGCCCCTTTGCCTTCTCCTCCTGAGTCCTCTCTTCCTGCTCTTGCTGACCCGGAGTCGGACTCCCTTCGTGCTGCCAGTCCGACTGTCACGCGTCTCCTTACTACTGTTGTCACTGACCCTTCCTTTGAGTCCACTGCTGCGTCTGCCCTAGTTGCTGAGCTCGTCGACTTTGCTGCTCGCTGTCGTCTAGACTACGCTGCTAGTCTTGTTGCTGCGTCTGAGTCTGTCTGTCCTCCGTCCGTCGGGGGTGAGTGTGCCCTTGGCACGGACGTCCTTGAGGACAGACAGGAGGAGTTCCAGTGTTTGGCTGCTGCTTCACCTCATCTCGTGTCCGTACTGCTTACCCCTGAGGGAGACCCGGATGCACTTGACATCCCGACTCCGCGCTCTTACGCGGAGGCGATAGAGGGTCCCTACTCCTCTCAGTGGCAGGCAGCTATGGACGCAGAGATGGCTTCCTGGAAGTCCACAGGTACCTACGTTGACGAGGTTCCCCCGCCTGGGGCGAACATCGTCAGTGGCATGTGGATTTTCAGGGTGAAGCGGCCGCCGGGTTCTCCGCCTGTCTTCAAGGCGCGTTACGTGGCTCGTGGCTTCAGTCAGCGGCAGGGAGTTGACTACTTTCAGACCTTCTCTCCCACCCCGAAGATGACCACTCTTCGGGTACTGCTGCACATAGCGGCTCACCGTGACTACGAGCTACACTCTCTTGACTTCAGCACTGCTTTCTTGCAGGGCAGCCTGCACGAGGAGATCTGGCTGCGCCGCCCACTTGGCTTCACTGGGACTTTTCCTCCTGGCACCCAGTGGAGCCTCCGGCAGCCAGTCTACGGTCTCCGCCAGGCACCGCGTGAGTGGCACGACACACTGAGGACTACACTTGCGGCTCTTGGGTTTGCTCCCTCTACTGCCGACCCGTCGCTGTTTCTGTGCACCGACACTTCTTTGCCGCCGTTCTACATCCTCGTGTACGTCGACGACTTGGTCTTTGCCACAGCTGACACTGCTGGACTCGCCCACGTGAAGTCCGAGCTGCAGAAGAGACACACGTGCACAGACCTGGGTGAACTGCGCAGCTACCTTGGCTTGCAGATCACCCGGGACAGAGCACGCCGCACCATTACCTTGACTCAGTCACACATGGTGCAGCAGGTCCTTCAGCGCTTCGGCTTCACGTACTCCTCGCCTCAGGCCACTCCTCTGCCTACTCGCCACTCGCTCTCAGCTCTGCCTTCGGATGAGTCCGTAGAGTCGAGTGGCCCGTACCCAGAGCTTGTTGGCTGCCTCATGTACCTGATGACCTGCACTCGACCTGACCTTGCATACCCTCTTAGCATTCTCGCACGCTATGTTGCTCCTGGGAGACACAGACTGGAGCACATGGCTGCAGCGAAGAGGGTGTTGCGCTACTTGTGCAGTACATCGGGCATGGGGCTTGTGCTTGGAGGGCAGAGTCCAGTGGTCCTCACTGGGCACGCAGACGCTTCTTGGGCTGACGACCAGGCTACGCAGCGGTCGTCACAGGGTTACACCTTCAGCCTTGGTTCCGGCTCTGTTTCGTGGCGGGCTACCCGCTCGTCTTCTGTTCTCGGCTCCAGTTGTGAGGCTGAGATCTACGCAGGGGCCATGGCTGCACAGGAGCTTCGCTGGCTCACCTACCTGCTGACTGACCTCGGAGAGCCGCCTCGTTCTCCTCCAGTGCTGTACGTAGACAACAAGGCCATGCTGGCCTTGTGTCGGGAGCAGAGACTGGAGCACAGAACGAAGCACATTGCTCTTCGCTACTTCCTTGCTCGTGAGCTACAGCAGCGTGGTCAGCTACGCCTTGCGTACGTGGCCTCTCAGGCCAACACTGCTGATATCTTCACCAAGGCACTTGCGCCTTGTGATCATCAGCGCTTCTGTACTCAGCTGGGTCTTGTGCCTACCTTGCCTCACTTGCTCACCCCTTGACCTTGTTTGTACTGTTACATATATATATACACCTGCTCTTGCTTGTTTAGCCTTATATATATATGTAATCCTGCATGTGAACTAGCCTTGTGGCCTTGAACTTGTGCTCGGAATGTGTGGTGACGTTGTGATCCACCCTGAGCTTGCTTGCTTTGCTTGACTGGTCTTGTGACCCCTTGTCCTCCCCCACTTTGCCTATGGGGGTGTGTCAGATTTATATGACTTAGCTGCTGTAGGCTATAGTGGGGTAGCACATATGGGGTACAGCTTTCTAGGGTTTGTACTTGTACCCAACTTTCCTTTAGCCTTTCCATTTCCTCGTTCATTTTCACAGTTGACTCCCAACCGCATTCGTCACCCCGTGCTGTGTCGTCCTGTGGTCGTCGCGAACGTTGTTGCGTGCGACGCCATCACTAGCAGCGCTCGAGGGATGTCCCTCACTCTCGTGTTGGGTGGTGGATGGTTCTCCTTGTGCTGCTGTTCCTTGCGCTTGTGATTGTGCTTGTTGAGCCCGTGCAATGTCGTTTTGCAGCGTCGAGCGTTCTGCTGTCAGCGCTGCAATTTCCTCGGGTTTTTCTTGCAGTTGGCGCGTCAGCTCATCCAGGCGCTCTTGCGTGAGGCTTGCAAGGTTGATAAGTTCTGCCTTGTCGAAAGACGTCGGCCGGTCTAGGTGCTAGGCGCAGTCGTGGCTGCACGCGCTTACGAGAAAGCGCGAGGATAGCGGCTCCAAGTACGCTAAGGGGCGCTGTACGAGTGAAAAAACAAAAGTTTGCTTCTGCTGGTTGCGGAAATGCGCGGTCCAAAAGGAAAGTGGCTCTGATAGCCAAGTGTTGCGGGTGCAATGTATCAAGGTAGCGAGGATTGCACTAAGTTGGCAAACGAGTACCACAAGATGTGAGCGAAGGCATGAGCGAACATATATAAGAGAAGCCTGCAAACGGTAACGCGGTGCATACGAACTAGCTAGTGCGATGCTGGCAATGAGGTTTGGGCTAGTTCCGAAGCGTAGGCCGACTCAGGCCAGTCTAGCGATGCATGGTTTGGTGAATAGTGCGAGCGAAGTTGGCGAAGCCCCATTAGCAGTAACGGGCGAAGAAACAGTTAATCCTGTACGCGGTGTTGAAGCACGTGGTAAGGAATTCCGAAAATCTCCTTACAAGAATTCAAGTTTTCTCTGACAAATCAGAGTAGCGCTCATTATCAACCCTGATTTTCAGAGTTCCCAAAAGAACAACTCTGAAAATCCGAGTAGTGAAAAAAAAAAAAAAAAAAAAAAAAAAAAAAAAAACAAACTTTGCTGTGCTTACATCACAGACCACTGGGTGGTAATTTTGATTACCGCACGTAAGAGAATTCGGATTCTTCTGTATAATTACAAATTTGAGTTGGGTACCCGTCAATATACATGAATAAGATGTCAAGAGTGTGAACATCAGATTTAGTTGCATTGATGGAAGCTTGGTACACATGCCTAACCCTAAAAGGGTCGCACTACAGCCTACAAGCATATATTATGTTTTGACACACCCCCATTGGCAAAGTGGGGAACAGAAATAACAACAAGCGGTCACAAGACCAGTCAATAGAAGCAACAAAGCAAAGCTCAGGGTGGATCTCAAGATCACCACACAGTCCAAGCACAAGCAAGCGGCCACAAGGTAAGCAGTACAGTGATCACTATATAGCAAGAGTAAGCAAGCAGGTATATATATATATCACAAAACAAGGCAAAGTCAAGAAACAAGCAAGTGAGGCAGAGTGGGCACAAGCCCAAGAGCAGTGCAGAAGCGCTGATAATCACCAGACCCCAGGGCCTTGGTGAAGCTGTCAGCAATGTTGGCCTGTGAGGCCACGTAAGCAAGGCGAAGCTGACCACGCTGCTGTAGCTCCCGTGTAAGAAAGTAATGAAAAGCAATTTGCTTCGTTCTGTGCTCCAGCCTCTCCCGACACAAGGCAATCATGGCCTTATTGGCGACGTACAGAATTGGAGGAGAACGATGCGTTTCACCCAAGTCAGTCAACAAGTAAGTCAGCAAGCGTAACTGTCAAACATTATATATGTTGTGTTAGTTTAGGCTACAGTGGGTTAGCCTATAGGGGGTACACAATTCTAGGGTTAGGTACTTGTACTCTTTTCATTGCTAGTTCATTCATTCCTGTTCAGTGATTCCAACATGGTATAGAGCAGGTCCTTCCTAGGACCGAAATTTTCTAAGGGCCCACCACTACGTCACTACCTACCTACCTACCTACCCGTGCCCTAGGGCGCCTCGGCGTGTCACGCCCCTAGAGGCCCCTCTTGACGGCCCCGCGCTAGCCCTGTTCAGGCCCCGTCGGCCCCTTTAAGGCCCCGTTCAGGCCCCGCGCTAGCCCCGTTTAGGCCCCGTCGGCCCCGTTTCAGGCCCCGTCGGCCCCACGCTAGCCCCTCTCAGGCCCCGTCGACCCGCGCTAGCCCCGTTTCAGGCCCCGTCGGCCCCCTTTTCAGGCCCCGTCGGCCCCCTTTTCAGGCCCCGTCGGCCCCGCGCTAGCCCCGTTCAGGCCCCGTCGGCTCGCGCTAGCCCCGTTTCAGGCCCCGTCGGCCCCGTTTCAGGCCCCGTCGGCCCCGCGCTAGCCCCTCTCAGGCCCCGTCGGCCCGCGCTAGCCCCGTTTCAGGCCCCGTCGGCCCGCGCTAGCCCCGTTTCAGGCCCCGTAGGCCCCGCGCTAGCCCCTCTCAGGCCCCGTCGGCCCCGCGCTAGCCCCATTCAGGCCCCGATCAGGCCCGCGCTAGCCCCGTTTCAGGCCCCTTCGGCCCCGTTTCAGGCCCCGTCGGCCCCGCGCTAGCCCCGTTCAGGCCCCGTCGGCCCCTTGCTAGCCCCGTCAAGGCCCCGTTTGGCCCCGCGCTAGCCCCGCTCAGGCTCCGATCGGCCCCGCGCTCGCCCCTCTAGGGCCCCAACCGGCCCCGTGCCTACCTCGCCGACCCGTGCCCACCACCCAGAGGCCCCGGGCGGCCCGTTCCCGCCGCAGCACAAGAGGGAGAGCGGGCGGCCCGTCCCCGCCATGACCTGAGCCGAGCCGCGCGCCCCGAGCCGAGCCGCGCCACCCAGCCGAGCCGCGACCCGACCTGAACCGAGCCGCGCCGCCCTGCCCTACTTGGTTCGTCCTACCTGCTTCTCCTACCGCTACTGCTGCTATTTCTACTGTTCCTATGGCTAGCCCACAGGTTCTCGTGTTCGATGCTGAGGGCCGCCCTGTGAAGTTTGACACCTGGCTCGATGACCTGCACCTCTACCTACAGCTCACAGCCAAGGATGACATCTCACTGTACGATCACGCCCTAGGCCTTGTCACTGCCCCTGCTGCTACTGCTGACAGCACTGCTCGCTCACAGTGGCAGACTCGTGATGCCCACGCTCGCTTCGCCATTCGCAACTCCCTGCCGATAGACGAACGCGAGCACTTTGGTCAGCACAAGACTGCACCGGCACTGTACACAGCTGTAGTTGCTCGCTACTCCTCACCTGCCTCTGCCGCACTAGGCCGTCTCTCCCTCCCCTACCTGTTTCCCGACCTGGCCTCCTTTCACACAGTCGCTGACCTCATCACGCACCTCCGTACTAGTGAGGCCCGCTTCCGTGCCGCCATGCCTGCTGAGTTCCTTGCCACGCACCCCCCTCCACTCTGGCTCACTCTCTATCACCTAGTCACCCGCCTCCCTGACACACTGCGTGCTGTCAGGGACCACTTCCTAGCTCGTTGCCCCACTGAGCTCACCATTGCCCTCCTCGAGAAGGAGCTACTTGCAGCTGAGGCTAGCATAGTCGCTGTAGGTGCCTCTCGTGGCGACCCCCGTACCCCGTTCTTTGAGGGGTGTTCTCCTTCCCCCCTTCTTCCCTCTGTCGCCTCTGCTGCTGCTGTCGACCTTCTTGGTACTGAGAAGGTCGGCACTGCGTCTGCCTCGAGCGGACGCCGCAGCGGCAAGGGCAAAGGGGGCAAGGGTAGTGGCGGTGACGGCGGGGGAGGCGGCGGTGGGGGCGGTGGAGGCAGTGGGGGTGGTGGCTCGGCTGGAGGGGCGAGTGGTAGCGGTGGGGGTGGTGGCGGCAGCGGCGGGGGAGGTGGCAGGAGTGGAGGCGGCGGTTGGGGAGGCGGTGGACGAGGCGGCGGCAGGGGTTGGGGTGGTCGAGGAGGTGGCAGCGGTGGTGGTGGCCGTGGAGGCGCTGGCGGTGGCCAGGGCCAGCAGCACACCCTCTCGCCCCAGGAGGTCCGTGAGTGGTACTCTCAGCACGGGGGTGGGGGTGGTCTTAGCTGCACGTACGTCATTCGCACTGGTGACCGCACTGGTCAGCAGTGTGGACGACCGCACGCCACACAGCGCTGCTTCTCTCGTCTCGACGACGCTTGGCGTGTTCAGTTCCCTCAGGCCACTGAGCTGCCCCGCTGGCTTGATCTCCTGAAGAAGGGGATTGATATCTATGCTCTAGACTTTGATGCTATTCTATCTGCCATGTATGTGATGTCTACTAGTGGAGAGGGTGCTGAGTACTTGTGTGTGCCGCCCGACCCGGGCATTAGGGCCAGTGCGTCTGCCGCTCCAGGTACTCACGTGTCGGCTACCCCAGGTGCTGGTGAGGCTGCTGCTCTAGGTGCTCGTGTGTCTCCCCCCCTTGGTACTGCGTCGACTGCCGCACTGCACACCTTCACACTGGACTCAGGTGCTTCTCGCTGCTTCTTTCGTGACCGCACTGCCCTTGAGCCGCTTACTCGGCCAGTTGCTGTCTCCCTTGCTGACCCCTCTAGGGGTCCGGTCATTGCGACCTCTTCCACTGTCCTTCCCTGCCCTGCGGTCCCGTCGGGCACACTGTCAGGTCTCCACCTCCCCTCGTTCTCTACGAACTTGGTGGCAGACTGTGCACTCCAGGACGGGGGTGTTCACCAGTTCACCCCTGCCTACGAGCGCGTGACACACTGCACGTGTGCTCGTACGGGCCGTCACTTGGCTACCTTCACTCGGCAGCCGGGGTCGGACCTGTACACACTGACTACTGAGTCCCCTCAGGTTGCTGCGACTGCGTCCGCGTCCGCGTCAGGTCAGCTGTCCGCCCCCTGCTCGTGTCGCTCTTTGGCACACGAGACTGTCCTCTGGCACCACCGCCTTGGCCACCCGTCTGTGCAGCGGCTTCGTGCCATGCACTCCAGGTACCTTGTCTCTGGCCTGCCCAGGGTCCTTCCTCCCCTCCCACCCTCGCCTGCTCCTACCTGTCTCCCCTGTGTCGAGGGACGGCAGCGCGCCGCTCCTCACTCCTCCTCGTTCCCCCCGACGACTGCTCCCTTGCAGACACTCCACATGGACGTGTGGGGCCCAGCCCGCGTCCGTGGTCAGGGTCAGGAGAGGTACTTCCTGATAGTTGTTGACGACTACTCGCGCTACACCTCGGTCTTCCCCTTGCGCACCAAGGGTGAGGTCCCTGATGTCTTGATCCCTTGGATCCGCCGAGCCCGTCTCCAGCTCAGCGAGCGTTTTCACTCGGACTTTCCTGTCCTGCGCTTGCACTCTGACAGAGGTGGTGAGTTCTCCTCCGACCTCTTGGCAGCCTACTGTGCTGAGCACGGCATTGAGCAGTCGTTCACGCTTCCGGCTTCTCCACAGCAGAATGGGGTTGCGGAGCGCCGCATTGGCCTGGTCATGGAGGTCGCCCGTACCTCCTTGATCCATGCGGCTGCCCCCCACTTTCTGTGGCCGTTTGCGGTCCGGTACGCTGCGCATCAACTCAACCTCTGGCCCCGTGTCTCCTTGCCGGAGACCTCGCCCACGCTACTGTGGACGGGGGAGGTTGGCGATGCGTCGCGTTTCCGGGTCTGGGGGTCTCGAGCTTTTGTCCGCGATTCGTCTGCGGACAAGCTCTCCTCCCGTGCTGTTCCCTGCGTCTTCCTCGGCTTTGTCCCGGACGCGTCTGGTTGGCAGTTTTACCACGCCACCTCGCGCCGAGTCTTGCCCTCCCAGGACGTCACTTTTGACGAGTCCGTCCCCTACTACCGCCTCTTCCCCTACCGCACTGCCCCGCTCCCCCCCCCGCCTCTCTTCCTCTCGCCAGGTGCTGCTGTTGCAGACCCCCTCCCCCCTCAGGGTGCCGCTCCCTCAGGTGTGTCTCAGGTAGACCCGGTTGAGCCTGTTGAGGTAGCTGTCGACTCTCGTCCTGCTGGGGGTGCTGAGCCTGGGGGTGCTGAGCCTGGGGGTGTGGAGCCTGGGGGTGTGGAGCCTGGGGGTGTGGAGCCTGGGGGTGTGGAGCCTGGGGGTGTGGAGCCTGGGGGTGTGGAGCTTGAGGGTGCTGAGCTTGAGGGTGTGGAGCCTCGTGGTACTGAGCTGCGGAGTCCGGAGTCTGGGGGTTCTGCGTCTGGAGGTACGAGGTCTGGGAGTCCTGCACCTGGAGGAGCCCTCTCCTCGGAGCAGCTACGTGCGTGGTACTTAGAGTACTGCAGCCTCCGGAGAGGTACCGCTCGAGCCGGACGTACTACTGGGACTGGTGCTAGTACTTCTTCTCCCGTTCGGGAGCTCCCCTCCCGCGAGCGGATCCGTGAGTGGTACGAGCGGCGCTGCACTCTTCGGAGTGGCGTGCCTCGTGTTACGAACCCCGCTGCTGTTGGAGCTGCTGCTGGTGCTGAGGACCCGGGCGTTGGAGCTGCTACTGGTGCTGAGGACCCGGGCGTTGGAGCTGCTGCTGGTGCTGAGGACCCGGGCGTTGGAGCCGCTGCTGGTGCTGAGGACCCGGGCGTTGGAGCTGCTGCTGGTGCTGAGGACCCAGGCGTTGGAGCTACTGCTGGTGCTGAGGACCCGGGCGTTGGAGCTACCGCTGGTGCTGAGGACGTGGACGCTGGAGCTGCTGCTGGTGCTGCCGACCCTGGTGCTGGTGTCCCTGCTGGCTCTGGTGTCGCTGCTCGGTCTCAGCCGTACTTTGTTCCGCTCCTTCAGCAGGTTCTTGGTCAGCTTCCTCCTCCTTTTCCTCCTCCCTCCTTAGAGTGTCCTCAGCCTGTCCAGCTGCAGTCGGCGTTACCGTCTGCCTCCTCTCTCCTTGGTCCTGCTCCTTACACTGGTCCGACTGGAGGTCTTACTGAGCGGCGTGAGCCTGCGTCTCGTCCTGCGTCGCCTGAGTCTCGTCCTGGGTCGCCTGTCCGCACTGCTCTCTCTAGTCGTCGAGTCCAGCGTCAGCGTCTTCCTGCTGTCCCAGGCACTCACCGGATGGTGCTTCGTCCGTCCACTGCTCCACAGCGTGTCCCACTGCCGTCTCCTCCTGCTTCCTCTCTTCCTGCTCTTCCTGACCCTGGGTCAGACTCTCTTCGTGCTACCAGTCCTGCTGTCACGCGTCTCCTGGCCACTGTTGTCACTGACCCTTCCTTTGAGTCTGCTGCTGCGTCTGCCTTAGTTGCTGAGCTTGTCGACTTTGCTGCTCGCTGTCGTCTAGACTACGCTGCTAGCCTAGTTGCTGAGTCTGAGTCTGTCTGTCCTCCGTCCGTCGGGGGTGAGTGTGCTCTTGGCACTGACGTCCTTGAGGACAGGCAGGAGGAGTTCCAGTGCTTTGCTGCCGCTTTGCCCCATCTCGTGTCCATGCTTGTTGCCCCTGAGGGAGACCCGGATGCACCAGACATCCCGACCCCACGCTCTTACGCAGAGGCGATGGCCGGTCCCTACTCCTCTCAGTGGCAGTCAGCCATGGACACAGAGATGGCTTCCTGGAAGTCCACAGGCACCTACGTCGACGAGGTTCCCCCGCCTGGGGCGAACATCGTCAGTGGCATGTGGATTTTCAGGGTGAAGCGGCCGCCGGGTTCTCCGCCTGTCTTCAAGGCGCGTTACGTTGCACGAGGCTTCAGTCAGCGCGAGGGAGTTGACTTCTTCCAGACCTTCTCCCCGACCCCGAAGATGACCACTCTTCGGGTTCTGCTGCACGTCGCCGCTCAGCGTGACTACGAGCTAAACTCGCTTGACTTCACCACTGCTTTCCTGCAGGGCAGCCTGCACGAGGAGATCTGGCTGCGCCGTCCACCTGGCTTCACTGGGTCGTTCCCTCCTGGTACCCAGTGGAGCCTCCGACGGCCAGTCTACGGTCTCCGCCAGGCGCCTCGTGAGTGGCACGACACACTGAGGACTACGCTTGCGGCTCTTGGGTTCGCGCCTTCTACTGCTGACCCGTCGCTGTTTCTACGCACCGACACCTCACTGCCGCCGTTCTACGTCCTTGTGTACGTCGACGACTTGGTTTTTGCTACTGCTGACACTGTGGCACTCGCCCACGTGAAGTCGGAGCTGCAGAAGAGACACACGTGCACAGACCTGGGTGAACTGACAAGCTATCTTGGCTTGCGGATCACCCGGGACAGAGCACGCCGCACCATCACCTTGACTCAGTCACACATGGTGCAGCAGGTCCTTCAGCGCTTCCGCTTCACGTACTCCTCGCCTCAGCCCACTCCTCTGCCTACCGGTCACTCGCTCTCAGCTCTGCCTTCGGATGAGTCCGTAGAGCCGAGTGGCCCGTATCCAGAGCTTGTGGGTTGCCTCATGTACCTGATGACCTGCACTCGACCAGACCTTGCATACCCTCTCAGCATTCTTGCACGCTATGTCGCTCCCGGCCGTCACCGGAAGGAGCACATGGATGCAGCTAAGAGGGTGTTGCGCTACTTGTGCAGTACGTCGGGCATGGGGCTAGTGCTTGGAGGGCGAGTCCCAGTTGTTCTCACTGGACACTCAGACGCTTCTTGGGCAGACGACCAGGCTACTCAGCGGTCGTCTCAGGGTTACTCCTTCAGTCTTGGCTCTGGTTCTGTTTCTTGGCGTTCTACTCGCTCTTCTTCTGTTCTCAGCTCCAGTTGTGAGGCTGAGATCTACGCCACAGCCATGGCGGCCCAGGAGCTACGCTGGCTCACCTACTTGCTGACCGACCTTGGAGAGCAGCCTCGTTCTCCTCCAGTGCTGTACGTCGACAACAAGGCAGCCATTGCCTTGTGTGAGGAGCACAGACTGGAGCACAGAACGAAGCACATTGCTCTGCGTTACTTCCTCGCTCGAGAGCTGCAGCAGCGTGGTCAGCTTCGCCTGCGTTACGTGGCCTCTGAGGCCAACACTGCTGATGTGTTCACCAAGGCGCTTCAGCCTTGTGACCATCAGCGCTTTTGCACTCTTCTAGGCCTTGTGCCTACTGGACCTCACTTGCTTACTTCTTGAGTCTGTTGTACTGTGATCTCTATATATAAACCTGCTTGTGCTCGGAATTTGTGTGGTATCCTTGAGATCCACCCTGAGCTTGTTTTGCCTTGCTTTGCCTTGACTGGTCTTGTGACCCCTAGTTCTCCCCCACTTTGCCTATGGGGGTGTGTCAAACATTATATATGTTGTGTTAGTTTAGGCTACAGTGGGTTAGCCTATAGGGGGTACACAATTCTAGGGTTAGGTACTTGTACTCTTTTCATTGCTAGTTCATTCATTCCTGTTCAGTGATTCCAACAGTAACTCCGTGCAGCCATAGCCCCAGCGTAGATCCATGTCTCACAGCTGGATCTAAGCACAGAAGACGAGCGAGTGGACCTCCACGAGACAGAACCAATGCCGAGACTGAAGGTGTAACCCTGTGCCGTATGAGTCACAAGAAGCGTATGAGTGCCTGGTTGTCGGCCCAAGAAGCGTATGAGTGCCCTGTGAGTAGAACTGGGCCCCATCCTCCAAGCAAAAGCCCCATGCCTGATATACTGCACAAGTAGCGCAGTACCCTCGTATCAGCCTGGTAGTGCTCAGGGCGGTGTCTCCCGGGCTCAACTAAGCGTGCCAGGATGCTAAGAGGGTACGCGAGGTCAGGTCGAGCGCACGTCATCAAGTATATGAGGCAGCCCACAAGATCTGGATATGAACCACCCGGCTCTACGGACTCGTTCGAAGGTGGAGCTGAGAGCGAGTGGGTCGTAGGCAGAGGAGTGGGCTGTGGCAAGGAGAACTGAAAGCGGAAGCGCTGAAGGACCTGCTGCACCATGTGTGACTAAGCCAGAGTGATGGTGCGCAATGCTCTGTCCCGGGTGATCTGCAAGCTAAGATAGCTACGTAGCTCATCCAGGTCAGTGCAAGTGTGTCTCTTCTGCAGCTCCGCCTTCACAAGGGCCAGTGCCTCAGTGTCAGTTGTAGCAAAGACCAAGTCGTCGACGTATACAAGGATGTAGAACGGCGACAGAGAAGGGTCGGTGCGCAGAATCAGCGACGGGTCAGCAGTCGAAGGAGCAAACCAAAGAGCCGCAAGTGTCGTCCTCAGCGTGTCGTGCCACTCGCGGGTCGCCTGGCGTTGACCGTAGACTGGCCGCCGGATGCTCCACTAGCTACCCTGAGGAAACGACCCAGTGAAGCCAGGAGGGCGGTGCAGCCATTTCTCCTCGTGAAGGTTGCACTGCAAGAAAGCGATGGAGAAGTCGAGAGAATGATCTCGTAGTCACGCTGTACTGCAATGTGCAGCAACACCCGAAGAGTGCTCATCTTCTGGGTGGGGGAGAAGGTCTGGAAAAAGTCGACCCCCTGCCGCTGTCTGAAGCCTCGTGCAACGTAATGCGCCTTGAAGGCAGGCGGAGAACCCGGTGGTCGCTTCACCCTGAAAATGCACATGCCATCGACTATGTTCGCCCCAGGAGGGGGGACTGTGTCAACGTAAGTGCCTGTGGACTTCCAGGATGCCACTTTGCCTCCGGCGGCCAGTCTACGGTCTCCGTCAGGCGCCTCACGAGTGGCACGACACACTGGGGACGAGACTTGCGGCTACTAGGTTTGATCCTTCGACTGATGACCCGTCACTGTTTCTGCGCACCGACCCTTCTCTACCGCCGTTCTATATCCTGGTGTACGTCGACGACTTGGTCTTTGCTACTGCTGACACTGATGCACGGGCCCTTGAGAAGGCGGAGCTGCAGAAGAGACACACCTGCACTGACCTGGGTGAGCTGCGGAGCTATCTTGGCCTGCAGATCACCCAGGACAGAGCACGGCGCACCATCACTCTGACTCAATCACACATGGTGCACCAGGTCCTTCTGCGCTTCGGCTTTCAGTTCTCCTCGCCACATGCCTCTCCTCTGCCTACGGGCCACTTGCTCTCAGCTCCACCTTCGGGCGTGTTCGTAGAGCCGAGTGGTCCGTATCCAGAGCTTGTGGGTTGCTCCACGTACCTGATGACGTGCACTCGGCCTGACCTCGCGTACCCTCTCAGCATCCTTGCGCGCTACGTTGCGCCCGGGAGGCACCGCCGTGAGCACTGGCGAGCTGCTACGAGGGTGCTGCGCTACTTGGCCAGTACATCAGGCATGGGGCTTGTGCTTGGAGGACGGGGTCGAGTTGTGCTCACGAGGCACTCAGACGCTTCGTGAGCCGACGACCTGGCGACTCAGCGGTCGTAAGAGGGCTACACTTTCCGTCTCGGCAGTGGCTCTGTTCTGGGAGGTCCACTTGTCAAGAAGGAATGAGGTGGATTAGGGCAAGGAGGGGGATAGAATGAAGTGTCGAGCAAATTACTGTACCCCCTAAGGCTAAACCCACTACAGCCTAGATAACAGTAAACATATAATTTGATACACCCCCATAGGCAAAGTGGGGGATAGCCAGAGAAAGCAATGGTCACAAGACCAGTCAAGAGAAGCAACAAATCAAAGCCCAGGGTGGATCTCAAGATCACCACAAAGTCCGAGCACAAGCAAGCGGCCACAAGGCCAGTTCACATGCAGTGTGATAACAACAAAAGAAATACAATTATCACAACCTAGCAAGTGTACGCATGAAGAAAGCAAAAGTGTCGGCCTGGGAGGCCACTGAAGAAAAGGCGGAGCTGAGAACGCTGCTACAACGCTCGTACGGGAATGGAACGAAGTGCACAGTGCTACGTTCTGCTCGCGAGTCTGACCAAGTAGCGCAGCACCCTCCTAGCAGCCCGCCAATGCTCGGGCGTGACGTAGCGAGTCCGGATGCTGAGAGGGTACGGCAAGTACTCCAGCTCGAACTGCATGTCCTCAAGGACGTCACAGCCAAGGGCTAGCTCACCCCCGTCGAACGGAGGACACGGAGAGGCAGAAACAAGACCCGCAAGGTAGGCACGGCGGCAAGGAGCGGCAAAGCCAGCGAGCTCAGCTACTAAGGCAGAAGCAGTAGCAGGCAAAAAAGCACGTGCAGTCACATTCGCGGCTAGACAACGAGGGATAGCCGGTCTAGCAGTACGAGGAAGGACATACATATGGTCAGGAACGGCAGGAAACAACAGAGGAGGAGGAGTACCAGTGGCCGTCGGCTCAGCAGAGGTAGGCGAGAGTCGGAGAAGGTGGTGAAGCGCCGACTCAGGTAGCGACGACGACGGCTGCTCCAAGAAGATAGGCCGCCGCGGTAGCAACTGCGACACACCCCCAGACCCAGCACCTCCAGCACAAACACCAGGACCGCCAGTCCCAGGAACACCTCCAGCGCCAGCACCAGAACCTCCAACTACACCTACAAGAGGACCCCTAGCACCCCCAGAGCCAGCACCCCCAGAACCAGCACCTTCTGAACCAGTACCCCCAAAAGCCAGCACCCTCAGCGTCACCATCCCCAACAACACCTGGGCCCCCGAAGTCCACAGCGACAGGCTGCAGAGGAGGCGAAGACGACCGAGGCAGAAAACCCGGAGGTGTCTCCAAGCGCGGTGAGCGGCAAGAGGTCGCTGAGTCGGCAGCAGCAGGGTCACCCCCCTCAGTCGAGCCAGAGGAGTTAGAGGGGTGTGCAGAGACTAGTCCAAAGGTGGGGTCGGCCAGAGTGACAGGGACCGCGAGCAACGCTTCCGCAGGAACTGCACCTGTGCTAGTAGGCGCACAAGCAGCGACACACAAGGACTCTAACTGCTGCTGCCCGCCCCCGCCACTCTTGCCAGCTCCACTACCACCACCCTCGTCAGCTACAGAGGCGAGGTCTGACAGCGCATGGAAGGTAAGAGGCAGCGCAAGACAGCCTAGGGTGGCAGGAGGGGGGGGGGGAGTAGCGCCTAACCACAGCATAATACATAGCATGGGCCGACGGCATCTGACGAAAGTTGGCTCTCTGGTCGAACGAGAGGTGAAGGCGGACTGCAAGTGTGGCGGCGGCGTCTCGCGCCATCCACCGCTTGTAGGCAAGGTGAGCTGCGAGGAACTGCGTCCGCACCTCCTCCCCAGCGTCAGCAGCAGGCTCAGCAGGAGCCTTGGGGGCCTGAAGAGACCCCGACGTGTGCTCGAACAGCGAGACGTCGTGGCTAGTGACACTATGGAGGTACAGGTTCAGCCCCTCTAGCCAGGAGTCGAACCCTAGAGGGTGCCCCACTGCGTCAAAGGCTAGAACAGTGGGAGTCGCCATAGCAGCAGGAACGGCAGCAAGCAGCACGAGCGGCAGTTACGGCAGCAGCGGCAGCACAGGTGGCAGCAGCAGCGCACGCGGCAGCAGCAGCTCAGGCGACAGCAGCAGCCTAGCAGCAGCAGCAGCCTAGCAGCAGCAGTAGCTGATCTGTAGCAGTAGCGCAGCAGTAGGAGCAGCGCAGGCGGCAGCAGCAGCTTAGCAGCAGCACCAGCGCAGCAGCAGCAGCACAGGTGGCAGCAGCAGCGCAGGCGGCAGCAGCACAGGTGGCAGCAGCAGCGCAGGCGGCAGCAGCAGCCTAGCAGCGGCAGCAGCCTAGCAGCAGCAGCAACTTAGCAGTAACAGCAGCGCAGCAATAGCAGCAGCGCAGGCGACAGCAGCACCTTAGCCGCAGCAACAACGCAGCAGCCCACGGCAGGGCAGGGCACGCTCGAGGCAAGCGTCAGTAGTAGCTTAGCAGCAGCTGCAGCGCAGGCAAGGCGCGCGTAGGCGACGCAGACAGCGTGCGGGCAGCGCACTGGCTGTGCAAGCAGCGCGCGGGCACAGCACCTGGCAGGGCGCTGGCAGCGGGTGCACGGGCAGCGAGCAACGCATGGCAGGGCAGCGCGTGGGCTGAAGGGCAGGGCGTCGCGCGGGCTGCAGGGCAAGGCAGCGCGCGGGATGCGGGTCGCTGGCAGGGCGCAGTGCAGCATGTTTGTGGGCGGCGCAGGGCAGCGCATAGGAGCAGGGCAAAACAGCCGTGCGCGGGCGGGGCAGGGCAGCGCGAGGGTCAGCTCGAGCGCCAGGGGCAGGGCAGTGCACATGCGAGGCAGCGCGATCGTGAGGGGGTGGAGTAGCGCGCGGGGCAGGACGATTCTAGCAGGCAGGGCTAGTGGCGCGCCACTGACAGAAAAAAAAAAACGACCGCGCCCTAGGGGCGCACGACGGGAAGGAAACTAACGGTGGGCCCTTAAACTTTTAGGTCCTAGGCTAGGAACGTCCTAGCTCTAAATACCATGTCAAGAAGGAATGAGGTGGATTAGGGCAAGGAGGGGGATACAATGAAGTGTCGAGCAAATTACTGTACCCCCTAATGCTAAACCCACTACAGCCTAGATAACAGTAAACATATAATTTGACACCACTCGCTCATCTTCTGTGTTTAGATCCAGCTGTGAGGCTGAAATCTACGCTGGGGCTATGGTGCGCAGGAGTCACGCTGGCTGGTCTACTTGCTGGCCGACTTGGGTGAGCGGCCTCGTTCTCCTCCGGTTCTGTACGTCGACAACAAGGTCATGAGTCCCTTGTGTCGGGAGCAGAGACTGGAGCACAGTACGAAGCACATTGCCCTTCGTTACTTTCTCGTATGAGCGTTGCAGCAGCGTGGTCAGCTTCGTCTTTCTTACGTGGCCTCACAGGCCAGCACTACCGATATCTTCACCAAGACCCTTGGATATGGTCATCATTAGCGTTTCGGTACTGCACTTGGCCTTGTGCACTTGGCCATGTGCCTACTCTGCCTCACTTGCTTGTCTCTTGATCTCGTCTGACACTTGTTGTACACTGCTGTACACTTGCTAAACCCTAAACCCTAAACCCTAAACCCTGCTTGCGTACACCAACTTTCTAGGGTTTGGTATTTGTACTCCCACCTTATTAGTTCAATTCATTTCGTTGCCTATGTTATTAACACCCGCCCCCGACCCCGGGCCGTGCCCGCGCCTCCGGGCCCCGGCCGCGCCCGCGCCCCTGGCCCCGGCCCCAGCCGTGCCCGCGACCCCGCCCCCGGCCCCTGGCCTCGGCCCCGGCCGCGGCCGCGCCCCCACCTCCGAGCCCCGTCTGCGCCCGCGCCCCCGGCCCCGGTCGCGCCAGCGCCCGCGCCCCCACCCCCGGGCCCTGCCCGCGCCCGCGCCCGCGGCTCCGGCCGCGCCCGCGCCCCCGTCCCCACCCCCGAGCCGCGCCCGCGCCCCCGGCCCTGACCGCGCTTGTGCCCCCGCCCGCGCCCCCGGCCCCGGGCCCAGCCCCGGCCGCGCCCGCGCCCGCGCCCCCACCCTGCGTGGGTGTCGGGTCCGATTCACTGTCTCCCGCTTCCCCACAGGCAGCAGATGTACATCTTGGGGGGAGACTAGACCAGGGGTGCCCGCTTCCCCACAGATGGGGGAGACTAGAAATGTTTCTGGACTAGGTGGCGGGCCCGTGGCAGGTCCGGGCGGTGGTGCTGGTTGACTGTTGCGTTCGTTTCATTTTCATCCTATCCAGGTGTGTTCCACTCCACCCGAATCCACTCCACATCTCCTGTACATCTCGTTCAATAGTCACACAACTACCCAGACTGACTAAGACAACTAATCACACATACCTAGTAACAACAGCTAGCTATTTCCAATCTGTTCGAAACAACAATTTGAGCAACGATAGGTGTAGCAATAGCAACACAAGGAGGTGCGATGGCGCCATCAGATATGGCGGATAAACGCATTTCCCCGTCAGATCTGGCGGGTAAGCGCATTTCGTCGTCAGATCTGGCGGTTTGGCGCATAGCGCATGGCGCCATGAGATGAGGCGACGTCCACGTGGACGTTAGGGATGAGCCGCGACTCAACGCAGGTAAGGTGACTGCCCGTGAGACTGCGCATTTGAGGCCCGATTTCATGGTTCCGCGGACAGCAGCAGCTGTGAGCGCATGCGCGTTGCTGGCATCCGTGGTCAGAGGCGCGCACGCGCTGCTGCCTTTCCCCTACCCATTGCATTGCCCTCCCTCTCCCTCTTTGCCCCTCACCCCGCCCTTTCCCTTGTGACATTCCCATCTTTTCTCCCCTGACCCCGATCCCCCTCCAGGCGCTGAGATTAGAGAGGGCACCGCGGCTCGCCTGTGCGCCATTCATGGCAGCCCCGTGGCACTGCACTTGCGCGGCGGCTCTTCACGAGGTACGAGGAAAACGAGAAAGACAGCTACGAAATGAAAAAAAATCATCAAACAAAGAAAATCGAAATCGAAATAAAACAAGCATGTCACATGGTTTTGTGGATCTCATCCCCTGGCCTTGTCGTTTTCCCCTCTGGCCTTGTCATTTTCTCCATTGGCCTTGTCATTTTCCCCCCTCACATTGTCTCCCCCCCCTCTCACCCTATGACTTGCCCCCACCATGCCATGATCTTTCCTCCCCCCCCCCCCCCCCCCTCCAGCCGGCTCGGGACACCAAGTCACGTGGCCAGGGCCGCCACGAGCGCGCCACCTCTCACCACACGACATGCCATGGCACCGCATGGTGAGAGGAAAATGAGGAAAAATAGATTAGCAACAAGACTACGAAATCAGATAATTGAAAAACAACTCCTCTCCCTCTTATTCCATCCCTCGCACCCTCCCATGCTCCTGCTCCTTTCCCCACGTTCCTTGCAACATCTGAAACACGAAGCATCCATTTCTCACTCGCACTCTGCTCTCGACCTTACCCACCCTGGCCAGGGCTTTAAAGCCACCCTGGTTAGGGCTTCTTTAGAGCCACCCTGGTCGGGGCTTTAAAACTACCCTGGTCATGGCTTTAAAGCCACTCAGTTCAGGGCGTTAAAGCCGCCCTGTTCATGGAATTAAAGCCGCCCTATTCATGGCTTTAAAGCTACATTGGTCAAGGATTTGAAGGCACCCTGGTCAAGGCTTCTAAGCCATCCTGGTCAGGGATTTAAGGCCACCCTAGTCTGGGCCTTGGAGCCACCCTGAAAAGGGCCTTGGAGCCACCCTGAAAAGGGCATTGGAGCCACCCTGAAAAGGGCCTTGGAGCCACCCTGGTCTGGGCTTTGGAGCCACCCTGAAAAGGGCCTTTAATCCACCCTGGTCAGGTCGTGAACCCTAGCTGGTTCTTCTTCTTTGATTTTGAAGGAGGCTTCCTGTTTGTTTACGGGTTTTGCTTTCATTTGTTTATTTGTTCATTCGTTTACATAGTTCATAGTATGTTGGTTGTCTTGTCGACCGTTTGCATAAGGTAGAGGCTGAGGCTGTTATAATGAGTATTAAAGCCACCTTGGTCAGGGTTTTGAAGGCACCTTGGCCATAGCCTTAAAGCCACCCTGGTCATTTCGTTTCCACCCCCAGTTCGTTCCCACCCCCAGCTCGTTCCCACCCCCAGCTCGTTCCCACCCGCAGCTCGTTCCCACCCGCAGCTCGTTCCCACCCGCAGCTCGTTCCCACCCGCAGCTCGTTCCCACCCGCAGCTCGTTCCCACCCGCAGCTCGTTCCCAGCCGCAGCTCGTTCCCAGCCGCAGCTCGTTCCCAGCCGCAGCTCGTTCCCAGCCGCAGCTCGTTTCCAGCCGCAGTTCGTCTGTTTCCACTCTCAATTCGTTTCCACCCTCAGTTTGTCCGTTTCCACCCTCAGTTCGTCCATTTCCAGCCGCAGTTCGCTTCCACCCTCAGTTCGGAGTTCATTTATCCGTCCCCCCTACCTTCATTCATCCACTTCCCATCATTTGATATCTGTTGTTAGGCTATAGTGGGGCTAGCCTTATGGGGTACACAACTTTAGGGTTTCCTACTTGTACCACCATTCTCATAGTTCAATCATTCACTTCTTGACATGGTTTCAGAGTAGGTCCCGGTTAGGACCGTTTTTTTTAGGGCCCACCGTCGTTTCTGCTTGTTCCTGCGCGTAGCGCCCTTGCGCTGTCCTCCCCTGCCCGAAGAGAGTCGCCCTGCCCTGCTGCCACGCGCTCTATCTGCCCTAGCGCGCTGCCTGCTGCACGCGCTGCTTGCTTTAGCGCGTCACGCTGCCTGCAAGCGCGCTGCCTGCAAGCGCGCTGCCCGTGCTCGCTGCGCGCCCTGCCTTCTCGCTGCGCCTGCTGCTCGTGCGCTGCCCCTACCGCTCGTGCGCTGCATTTGCTGCCCGTGTGCTGCTCGCCCTGCCAGCGAACTGCCCGCGCGCTGCTGCGCCTGAGCCACTGCTGCCGCACGCGCTGCTGCTACTGCTGCTGCTGCTGCTGCATACGCTGCTGAGCTGCTGCGCCTGAGCTGCAGCTGCGCCTGAGCTGCTGCTGCCGCTCGCACTGCGCTGCTGCTGCTACTGCGCAAGAGCTACTGCTGCTGCACTGTTAGAATCCGAGACAGAACGAGAATGATTGACTAGCAGCAGAATGAGAGTACAAGTATGACAAACCTAAAGTTCTGTACCCCCTAGAGGCTAACCCACAATAGCCTACACAAATATAACACATACAATGTTTGACACACCCCCATAGGCTAAGTGGGGGAGAACAAGGGGTCACAGGACCAGTCAAAGCAAAGCAAAACAAGCTCAGGGTGGATCTCAAGGATACCACACAAATTCCGAGCACAAGCAAGTGGTCACAAGACCAGTACACATGCAGTTTGATAATAGAACAAGAGGTGCAGTGATCACAACCTAGCAAGTGCAAGCATGCAGGTATATATATAAAGATCACAGTACAAGCAGAGTCAAGAAGTGAGCAAGTGAGGGAGAGTAGGCACAAGGCCTAGAACAGTACAGAAACGCTGATGATCACAAGGCTGAAGCGCCTTGGTGAACACATCACCAGTGTTGGCCCGAGTGGCCACGTACGAAAGACGAAGCAGACCACGCTGCTGCAGCTCTCGAGCAAGGAAGTAGCGCAGAGCTATGTGCTTCGTTCTGTGCTCCAGTCTGTGCTCCTGACACAAGGCAAGGGCGGCCTTGTTGTCAACGTACAGCACTGGAGGAGAACGAGGCCGCTCTCCCAGGTCGGTCAGCAGGTAGGTGAGCCAGCGAAGCTCCTGGGCAGCCATGGCTGTGGCGTAGATCTCAGCCTCACAACTGGAGCTGAGAACAGAGGACGAGCGTGTAGAACGCCAAGAAACTGAGCCAGAGCCAAGGCTGAAGGAGTAACCCTGAGACGACCGCTGAGTAGCCTGGTCGTCAGCCCAAGAAGCGTCTGAGTATCCAGTGAGGACAACGTCGCGCCGTCCTCCAAGCACAAGCCCCATGCCCGACGTACTGCACAAGTAGCGCAACACCCTCTTAGCAGCATCCATGTGCTCCTTCCGGTGACGGCCAGGAGCGACATAGCGTGCTAGGATGCTAAGAGGGTAGGCTAGGTCAGGTCGAGTGCAGGTCATCAGGTACATGAGGCAGCCCACAAGCTCTGGATACGGGCCACTCGGCTCTACGGACTCATCCGAAGGCAGAGCTGAGAGCGAGTGACCGGTAGGCAGAGGAGTGGGCTGAGGCGAGGAGTACGTGAAGCGGAAGCGCTGAAGGACCTGCTGCACCATGTGTGACTGAGTCAAGGTGATGGTGCGCTGTGCTCTGTCCCGGGTGATCCGCAAGCCAAGATAGCTTATCAGTTCACCCAGGTCTGTGCACGTGTGTCTCTTCTGCAGCTCCGACTTCACGTGGGCGAGTGCCTCAGTGTCAGCAGTAGCAAAGACCAAGTCGTCTACGTACACGAGAACGTAGAACGGCGGCAGAGTGGTGTCGGTGCGTAGGAACAGCGATGGGTCAGCAGTAGAAGGAGCAAACCCAAGAGCCGCAAGAGTAGTCCTCAGTGTGTCGTGCCACTCACGGGGTGCCTGGCAAAGACCGTAGACTGGCCGCCGGAGGCTCCACTGGGTACCAGGAGGGAACGACCAAGTGAAGCCAGGTGGGCGGCGCAGCCAGATCTCCTCGTGCAAGGTGCCCTGTAGGAACGCAGTGCTGAAGTCAAGGCAGTGGAGCTCGTAGTCACGCTGAGCAGCGACGTGCAGCAGAACCCGAAGAGTGGTCATCTTCGGGGTCGGGGAGAAGGTCTGGAAGAAGTCAACTCCCTCTCGCTGACTGAAGCCTCGTGCAACGTAACGCGCCTTGAAGACAGGCGGAGAACCCGGCGGCCGCTTCACCCTGAAAATCCACATGCCACTGACGATGTTCGCCCCAGGTGGGGGAACCTCGTCAACGTAGGTGCCTGTGGACTTCCAGGAAGCCATCTCTGCGTCCAAGGCTGTCTGCCACTGAGAGCAGTAGAGACCCTCCATCGCCTCTGCGTAGGAGCGTAGGGTCGGGATGTCTGGTGCATCCGGGTCTCCCTCAGGGGCAATCAGCATGGACACGAGATGAGGTAAAGCAGCAGCAAAGTACTCAAACTCCTCCTGTCTGTCCTCAAGGACGTCCGTGCCAAGAGCACACTCACCCTCGACGGACGGAGGACAGACAGACTCAGACTCAGCAACAAGGCTAGCGGCGTAGTCTAGACGACAGGCGGCAGCAAAGTCAACAAGCTCAGCGACTAGAGCAGACGTAGCAGAGGACTCAAAGGTAGGGTCAGTGACAACAGTGGCAAGGAGACGCGCGACAGTAGGACTGGCAGCACGAGTAAGGTCTGACGGCGGGTCGTCAACGACAGGAAGAGAGGACGCAGGAGGAGACGGTAGAGGGACGCGCTGTGGAGCAGTGGAAGGACGCAGGGTCATATAGTGAGTGCCAAGGATAGGAGGAGGACGCTCACGTGGAGCACGACGACCAGTGCGGGCAGTGCGGACAGGCGACTCTGGACGAGACGCAGAAGACGCAGGACTAGACTCAGGCGACGGAGGACGAGACTCAGGCTCACGACGCTCCGTAAGACTACCCGACGGCGCAGTGTAAAGAGAAGGAGCAGGCAGCGGAGAGGCAGACTGTAACTGTGACTGCGACTGGACAGACGGTGGACTCAGTAGGGGAGGAGAGGGACCAGTAGAGGGCGGGAGACCAAGAACCTGCTGAAGGAGCGGAACGTAGTACGGCCGCGGCCGCTCAGCACCTGCAGCTCCAACCCCCTCAGCAGGCCCAGTCCCAGCAGCTCCAGAACCTCCAGTACTAGCACCTCAAGGACGAGCGGCTCCAGCAGCTCCAGCAGCACCAGCAGCGCCAGCACCAGCAGCACCTCCAGCAACGTCAGTAGCACCAGTACCTCCAGCAGCACCAGCACCAGCAGCACCTCCAGTAGCGCCAGCAGCACCGCCAGCAGCAGCAGAACCTCCAGCAGCTCCAGTAACTCCAGCACCAGCAGCACCTCCAGCAGCGTCAGCAGCACCAGCACCTCCAGCAGCACCAGCACCTCCAGCAGCGCCAGCAGCACCAGCAGCAGCAGCAGCTCCTCCAGGACGAGTACCTCCAGTAGCTCCAGCAGTACCAGCAGCTCCAGCACCAGCAGCACCTCCAGCAGCGCCAGCACCAGGGTCCGCGACGCGAGGAGCGCCACTCCGGAGACTGCAGTGCCGAGCGTACCACTCTCGGAGCTGCTGGGGAGAGGGTACCGCCCGCCTAGGAGGGGAAGCACTAGCACTAGCTCCAGCAGCGCTCCTAGCTCCAGAAGCACCTCTCCTGAGGCTGCAGTACTGTCAGTACCACTCACGCTGCTGCTCTGAGGAGAGAGCTCCTCCAGGTGTAGCACTCCCAGGCTCAGCACCCCCAGACTCAGCACCTGCAGACTCAGCACCCGCAGGCTCCGCACCCCCAGGCTCAGCACCCCCAGACTCCGCACCCCCAGGCTCCGCACCCCCAAGCTCCGCACCCCCAGGCTCCGCACGCTTAGGCTCAGCACCCCTAGCAGGACGAGAGTCGACATCTACCTCGACCGGCTCAACCGGGTCTACCTGGGACACACCTGAGGGAGCGGCACCCTGAGGGGGGAGGGGGTCTACCACAGCAGCACCTGGCGCGAGGAAGAGAGGCGGGGGGGGGAGCGGGGCAGTGCGGTAGGGGAAGAGGCGGTAGTAGGGCACCGACTCGTCAAAAGTGACGTCCTGAGAGGGCAGGACACGGCGCGAGGTGGCGTGGTAAAACTGCCAACCAGATGCGTCCGGGACAAAGCCAAGGAAGACACAAGGAACAGCGCGGGAGGAGAGCTTGTCCGCGGACGTATCGCGGACAAAAGCTCGAGATCCCCAGACCTGGAAACGCGACGCATCGCCAACCTCCCCCGTCCACAGCAGTGTGGGCGAGGTCTCCGGCAAGGAGACACGGGGCCAGAGGTTGAGCTGATGCGCAGCGTACCGGACCGCAAACGGCCACAGAAAGTGGGGGGCAGCCGCATGGATCAAGGAGGTACGAGCGACCTCCATGACCAAGCCAATGCGGCGCTCAGCAACCCCATTCTGCTGTGGAGAGGCCGGAAGCGTGAACGACTGGCGGATGCCGTGCTCCGCACAGTAGGCTGCCAAGAGGTCGGAGGAGAACTCACCACCTCTGTCAGAGTTCAGACGCAGGACAGGAAAGTCCGAGTGGAACCGCTCGCTGAGCTGGAGACGAGAAGCGCGGATCCAAGGGATCAAAACATCAGGGACCTCACCCTTGGTGCGCAAGGGGAAGACCGTGGTGTAGCGCGAGAAGTCGTCAACAGCGATCAGGAAGTACCTCTCCTGACCCTGTCCACGGACGCGGGCTGGGCCCCACACGTCCATGTGGAGCGTCTGCAAGGGAGCAGTCGTCGGGGGAAACGAGGAGGAGTGAGGAGCGGCGCGCTGCCGCCCCTCGACACAAGGAAGACAGGGAGGAGCAGGCGAGGGTGGGAGGGGAGGGAGTACCCGGGGAAGACCAGAGACAAGGTACCGTTTGTGCATGGCACGAAGGCGCTGCACTGACGGGTGACCAAGGCGGTGGTGCCAGAGGACGGTCTCGTGTGCTAGAGAGCGACACGAGCAGGGGGCAGACAGCTGACCTGAAGCAGACGCAGACGCAGCTACCTGAGGGGACTCAGTGGTCAGTGTGTACAGGTCCGACCCCGGCTGCCGAGTGAAGGTAGCCAGGTGACGGCCCGTCCGAGCACACGTGCAGTGTGTCACGCGCTCGTAGGCAGGGGTGAACTGGTGGACACCCCCGTCCTGGAGCGCACAACCCGCCACCAAGTTCGTAGAGAACGAGGGGAGGTGGAGACCTGACAGTGTGCCCGACGGAACCGCAGGACAAGGAAGAACAGTGGAGGAGGTCGCAATGACCGGACCCCCAGAGGGGTCAGCAAGGGAGACAGCAACTGGCCGAGCAAGCTGCTCAAGGGCAGTGCGGTCACGAAAGAAACAGCGAGAAGCACCTGAGTCCAGTGTAAAGGTGTGCAGTGCCTCAGTAGACGCAGTACCAGGGGGCGCAGACTCACGAGCACCTAGAGCAGCAGCCTCACCAGCACCTGGGGCAACAGACACACTAGCACCTAGAGCTGCAGCCTCACCAGCACCTGAGGCAACCGACACACGAGCACCTAGTGCGGCAGCCTCACCAGTACCTAGAGCAGCAGACTGGATACCGGGGTCAGGCGGCACACACAGGTGACAGGCTCCCTCTGTACTAGTAGACAATGCATACATTGCAGCGAGAATAGCATCATAGGGAAGAGCAAAGATATCTACCCTCTGTCCAAGCAGCTCCACCCAGTCGGGGAGCTCAGCGTCATCGCCAAACTCTGTACGCCAAGCGTCAATCAGACGGGCGAAGCAGTGGGACTCTGTGTGACCACGCGTCCCGCAAGGCTGACTAGTCCAGTCACTCGTGCTAAGAACGTACGGGCAGCGAGCAGTACTCAGCGACCCTCTACTCTGAGCGTACCACTCACGAAACTGCTGGGGCGAAAGAGGGTCGCGCGGACGACGCTGCTGCTGCACCGGGCCACTACAAGAAGTTCCCGAACTACCCACTCCAGGACAACTCCCACTACGGCCACCCCGACAACCCCAACTGGCGTACCACTCACGAAGCTGCTGGGGCGTGAGGGACACACGCGGACGGCCCTGGAGCTGCATCTGGCCACGCCAGGAGCAACAGTAGAAGCAGTAGCAGCAGCAGTAACAGCAGTAGCAGCACGGGCAGGGCAGTGCTCACCAGTGGTGGGAAGGGCAGGCGCACGACGGAGGCGACTGCGGCGGCGGCTGCTCCAGGGGCCAGGGGCAGCTCCTGCAGTGGCGGCTGCTCCAGTGGCCAGGGGCGGCTGCTCTAGGGGAGGCTGCTCCAGTGGCCAGGGGCGGCTGCTGTAGGGGCGGCTGCTCCAGGGGCCAGGGGCGGCTCCTGCAGTGGCAGCTGCTCCAGTGGCCAGGGGCGGCTGCTCCAGGGGCAGCTGCTCCAGTGGCCAGGGGCGGCTGCTGCAGGGGCGGCTGTTCCAGGGGCGGCTGCTCCAGAGGCGGCTTAGGTCAGGGCGATGCAGTGGGCAGGGGCGACGCGCGGGCAGGGGCGGCGCGTCGGGTAGAGCGACGCGGCGGGCAGGGGCGACGCCGCGGGCAGGGCGACGCGGCGAGCAGGTGGCGACGCCGCGGGCAGGGGCGACGCGGCGGGCAGGTGCGACGCCGCGGGCAGGGCGACGCGGCGGGCAGGTGGCGACGCCGCGGGCAGGGCGACGCGGCGGGCAGGTTGCGACGCCGCGGGCAGGTGGCGACGCCGCGGGCAGGGCGACGCGGCGGGCAGGTTGCGACGCCGCGGGCAGGTGGCGACGCCGCGGGCAGGGCGACGCGGCGGGCAGGTGGCGACGCCGCGGGCAGGGCGACGCGGCGGGCAGGTGGCGACGCCGCGGGCAGGTGGCGACGTCGCGGGCAGGTGGCGACGTCGCGGGCAGGTGGCGACGCCGCGGGTAGGGCGACGTGGCGGGCGGCGAGGGCCTGCAGGGGCGGCGCGCGGTCGGGCAGAGGCTGCGCGCGGGCCTGACGGGTCTGCAGGGGCGGCTCTCGGGCCTGACGGGCCTGCAGAGGCGGCTCGGGGCGCACGAGGGCACACGAGGGCGCACGAGGGCGCACGAGGGCGCACGAGGGCGCACGAGGGCGCACGAGGGCGCACGAGCAGAGAAAGGCGCACGAGGGCGCACGTAAGGTAGGGCGCACGAGGGCGCTTCTAGCGGAATAGTGGGCCCGTAGTAGAAAGCGGTCCTAGGTGGCAACCTAGGCCTCTGATACCATGTTAGAATCCGAGACAGAACGAGAATGATTGACTAGCAGCAGAATGAGAGTACAAGTATGACAAACCTAAAGTTCTGTACCCCCTAGAGGCTAACCCACAATAGCCTACACAAATATAACACATACAATGTTTGACATGCACGCGCTGCTGCGCTGAGCCGCGCCGCGCCGCGCCGCCCTGCCCAAACCGCGCCGCGCCGCGCCGCCCTGCCTGAGCCACGCCGCCCTACCCGAGCCGCGCCGCCCTGCCCGAGTCGCGTCGCCCTGCCCGAGCCGCGCTGCCCTGCCCCAACTGAGCTGCACTGCCTTACTGCTGCTGCTGCTGCTACTACTGCTGCTACTGCTGCTACTGTTACTGCAGCTGCTGCTACTACCGTTCTGCTGCTATGGCGACCCCTACTGTTCTCACCTTTGACGGAGAGGGTCAACCGGTAGACTTCGAATCCTGGTTAGAGGATCTTCACTTGTACCTGCAGTGCCAGACTAGGGAGGATGTCTCACTCTTTTAGCATACCTCTGGGACCCTAGCCACCCCTGCTGCCATAGCTACTCGTGTAGACCAGTCCAGGTGGGCGTCTCGTGACGCTACTGCCGCTCTTTCTGTCAGTAGCCACCTTCCGCTAGACCAGCGCTCCCACTTTCGCCAGCTCAAGACGGCCAAGGCGCTTTACGACGATGTAGTCACACGCTACTCGTCCCCGTCGTCTGCCACTGTAGGTCGTCTAGCGCTGCCGTTCCTCTTTCCCGAGCTGTCGGACATCACCACTATAGCCGACCTCAAGACTCACATGCGCTCCCTTGAGACCCGCTACGCTGCCGCCCTCGAGCCCACCTTTAGGGCTGAGAACAAGCCACCTATTTACCTCACCCTTTACTTTCTCACGACCCGCCTCCCTGACTCCCTTCGTGCTGTACGCGACCACTTCCTCGCCCTAGACCCCACGAAGATCACCCTCGACACGTTCGAGTCCCGTCTCTTAGAGGCGGAGTCCGCTGCCCTAGCTGTCGCTGCCTCTCGTGGCACTCCCCACCCCTCTGTCTTTGAGGGGTGCTCCCCCTCCCTCCTCGTGTCATCTGTTGCCTCTGCTGTTGTTGTTGACCTCTTCGGTGCTGAGGAGGTCGGTGCTGCTTCTGCTCCTAGTGGGAAGCGCCGCAGCGGCAAGGGCAAGGGTGGCAAGGGTGGGGGTGGCGGGGGTGGTGGGGGTGGCGGGGGCAGCGGCAGTGGTGGTGGAGGTGGTGGGGGAGGAGGAGGTGGAAGCGGCAAGGGAGGAGGCGGGGGTGGAGGGAGCAGTGGGGGTGATAGAGGGGGTGGGGGTGGCACTAGGGGCGGAGCTGGAGGAGGAGCGGCTGGAGGTCCGGCCACTCGTGGTGCATTGGGGGTTGGAGGTGGCTCTGGGGGTGGCCAGCAGCAGCAGCCGAGCCTCCAGGCACAGCTCTCGCCGCAGCAGCTTCGCGAGTGGGCGATCCGCCGTGGCAACTCAGGTGGCCCACCTCGCTGCGGGTACGTCCGTCGCACAGGTCAGCCTGGAGCAACCTGCACTCGCACCGACCACACCGAGTCTCGTTGCTTCTTTGCCTCGACGATTTGTATCGTGCGGAGCATGGTGAGCACATGAAGACTCCTGATCGGCTCGCTTTGCTGAAGCAGGACATAGATATTTTTTCTTGTGACTGGGTTGTGATCCATGCTGGCATGTATGCGATGTATGCTGTTTCTGCTAGTGTTGAGGAGGACTGTTACTTGTGTGTGCCTAGAGTTGCTAGGGTAGAGGCTGCTAGTCTTGGTGCTTTTGACTCGGCTAGCACAGGTGCAGAGCCTGAGGAGGCCTTGCACACTTTTACTCTCGACTCAGGCGCGTCTCGTTGCTTCTTCCGCGACAGCACCACAGTCACACCGCTCACAGTCCCTGTCCCTGTCACACTGGCCGACCCCTCTAGGGGCCCGGTAGTCGTGCGTGGCGCCACTGTTCTCCCTTGTCCGGCGGCCCCTTCCGGCCTCCTCATAGGTCTCCACCTCCCCTCGTTCGCTAAGAACTTGGTGGCTACCTCTGTCCTCCAGGACCAGTGGGTCACTGTCACCCAGCCTGGAAGCGAGCTAGTGGCGATCTTTACGGATTCGCGCACTGGTGAGCACCTCGCCACGTTCACTCGGAGGCCTGGGTCTGGCCTGCACACACTGTCCACTGAGTCTGCACTGGTAGCTGAGTCAGGTAAGGTAGCTGCGTCGGTTGAGTTCGCCTCGTCTTGTTCGTGTCGTCTCCTCACGCACCAGACTCTCCTCTAGCACCACCGTCTTGGCCACCCCTCCCTGCCACGCCTGCGTGGCATGCACTCGCGTCTCCTTGTGTCTGGTCTCCCCAGGTCCCTGCCCCCGCTCCCGAGGTCGCTTGCACCGCCCTGCCTTCCCTGCGTCGAGGGGCGGCAGCGCGCCGCTCCTCACTCCTCCTCGTTTCCTCCTACCACTGCTCCTATGCAGACCCTGCACTTGGACGTGTGGGGCCCCGCCCGCGTCACTGGACAGGGTGGCGAGCGCTACTTTATGCTGGTTGTGGACGACTACACGCGCTACACCACGGTCTTCCCCTTGCATAGCAAGGCGGATGTCCGCGGTGTCTTGATCCGCTGGATCCGCGCTGTTCGTCTCCAGCTTTGCGCTCGGTTCCAGCAGGACCTCCCTGTCCTGCGGCTGCACTCTGACCGAGGTGGTGAGTTTTGCTCCCACCTCCTTGAGGACTTCTGTGGTGCTGAGGGCATCGTCCAGTCGTACACGCTTCCGGCCTCTCCACAGCAGAATGGGATTGCTGAGCGCCGCATTAGTTTTGTCATGGAGGTTGCTCGCACCTCCATGATCCATGCGGTTGCTCCCCATTTTCTGTGTCCGTTTGCGGTCCGATACGCCGCTGAGCAGCTCAACCTCTGGCCCCGTGTCTCCCACCCGGAGACCTCCCCCACTTTGCGGTGGACGGGCGAGGTTGGTGATGCGTCGGCGTTTCGGGTCTGGGGTTCCCTCTCTCTTGTCCGCGATTTGCCTGCGGGCAAGCTCTCTCCACGCACTCTTCGGTGCGTGTTCCTTGGCTTTCCCACCAACGCAGCGCCCTGACATATTTTACCACCCGGGCTCTCGTCGTGTATAGTCCTCCCGCGACGTCACCTTTGACGAGTCTGTTTGCTTCTACCGTCTTCACCCCCACCGCAGTTCCCCGGTACCCCTTACGCCTCTCACCCTGGTGGACGACCCCCCCCCGGTAACCCCCCTCCCTCCTCACGGTCCCGCTCCCTCAGGTGTGTCTCAGGTCGACCTACCCCCCTTGGTTGAGCCTTTGGAGGTCTCCTCAGACACCTCTGGCCCAGCTGAGGGGGGTGACCCGACTCCTGCTGCCAGAGTGACCCCTCGCCGCTCTTCACGCTTGGCTGTCCCTCCTGGGTTTCCGCCTCAACCGTCTTCACCGCCGCTGCAGCCTGTCGCTGTGGACTCTGGTGCTGCGGGAGGTGGTACCACCGAGGGTGCTGGTTTTGGGGGTGCTGAGTGTCCTCTGGGTACAAGAGGTACTGGAGGTACTGATTCTGGTGGTCCTGCTACGAGTCGGCAGGAGGCTCTCTCGCCGGAGCGGCTACGCGAGTGGGCTGTCCAGTGGGGCAGCCCTGGTGGTGGCGCTAGCCGTCTTAGAGCTGGAGGTGTTGGGACTGCTGGAGCTGGAGGTGCTGGCACTGCTGGAGCTGGAGGTTCTGCTACTGGTGGTGCTATGGTTGCTCGTACTGGTGGCACTGGTGCACGTCGGCGGGCGAATCTCTCGCCGGAGCAGCTTCGCGAGTGGGCTGTACAGTGGGGCAGCCCTGGTGGTGGAGCTAGCCGTGCTCGCTCTCCTAGAGCTAGAGGTACTGGAGGTGCTGCTACTGTGGGTGCCGCTGCGGGTAGTCCTGGCGCACGTCGCCAGGCGTCTCTCTCGCCGGAGCGGCTTCGCGAGTGAGCTGTCTGTTGGGGCAGTCCTAGTGGTGACGCTGGACGTGCTGGAGCTGCAGGTTCTGGAGGTGCTAGCCCTGGAGGTGCTAGTGCTTGAGTTCCTCGTACTGGAGGTACAGGTGCTGCTGGAGGTGCTGGAGGTTCAGGTTCTAGAGGTGCTAGCCCTGGAGGTGCTGGTGCTGGTGTTCCTGGTACTGGAGGCACCGGCGCTGCTGGAGGTGCAGGTACTGCTGGAGGTGCTGGAGGTACTGGAGGTACTACTGGAGGTGCAGTTGGAGGTACTGGAGTTAGTGGTGCTAGTCGGCAGGAGTCGCTCTCGCCACTGCAGCTTCGTGAGTGGGCTGTTCGTTGGGGCAGTCCCGGTGGTGGAGATGGGGGCACTAGTTCTGGGGGTGCTGTTGCTACTGGAGCAGGAGGTTCTAGGGGTGCGACTACTCAGCCGCAGCCGTCTGCGCTTCGTCGCCTTCTCAGTCTCCCGCCTGCTGGTACTGAGTTCCCGGTTCCTGGTTCTACTCCTCCGTTACTGTTCCCACCGCTTGACCAGGCTCAGCCACAGCTACTGCCTGGCTCCCCGCGTCGAGAGCCTGAGACTCGTGCTTCCACTCCTGAGCGTCGTAAGCCTGAGACTCGTGCTTCCACTCCTGTTCGCGGTCATCGTGTTGTCCGTCCTCGTGCTCCAGCTGTTCCAGGCACTCACCGTATGGCACTTCGTCCTTCCTCTGTTCCACAGCGTGTTGTCCTGCCGTCTCCTCCTGCGTCTTCTCTTCCTTGCGTTCCTGACCCTGAGTCAGACCTTGTCCGTGCTGCCAGTCCGACTGTCACTCGTCTCCTTGCCACAGTTGTGACTGGCCCTTCCATTGAGTCTGCTGCTACGTCTGCCTTAGTTGCTGAGCTTGTTGACTTTGCTGCTTTGTGCCACCTTGACTACGCTGCGAGTCTTGTTTCCGACTCTTCCTGTCCTCCGTCCGTCGGGGGTGAGCTTGCCCTTGGCTGTGACATTCTTGAGGACAGGCAGTTTGAGCTGGAGTGCCTAGCGGCCGCTGCACCTCATCTCGCGTCCACGCTACTTTGCCCTGAGGGAGACCCGGATGCACGAGACATCCCGACCCCGCGCACTTACACAGAGGCAATCACGGGGGAGTACTCCTCTCAGTGGCAGATAGCCATGGACGCAGAGATGGCTTCCTGGAAGTCCACAGGCACCTACGTCGACGAGGTTCCCCCACCTGGGCCGAACATAGTCGATGGCATGTGGATTTTCAGGGTGAAGCGGCCGCCGGGTTCTCCGCCTGCCTTTAAGGCGCGTTACGTTGCACGAGGCTTCAGTCAGCGTGAGGGGGTCGACTTCTTTCAGACCTTCTCCCCCACCCCGAAGATGACCACTCTTCGGGTGCTACTGCACGTTGCAGCACAGCGCGACTACGAGCTGCACTCCCTCGACTACTCGACAGCCTTCTTGCAGGGTAGCCTTCACGATTCTATCTGGTTGCGCCGTCCACGTGGCTTCACTGGGTCGTTTCCTGAGGGTACCCAGTGGAGTCTTCGGCGACCAGTCTACGGTTTCCGACAGGCACCCCGCGAGTGGCACGACACACTGAGGACTACACTTGCGGCTCTTGGCTTCGCTCCCTCGTTTGCTGAACCCTCGCTGTTTCTACACACAGACACTTCTCTGCCACCGTGCTACGTTCTTGTGTATGTTGACGACTTGGTTTTTGCTACTGCTGATACTGAGGCTCTGGCCTTGGTGAAGGCGGAGCTGTAGGAGAGACACACTTGCACTGACCTGGGTGAGCTGCGGAGCTACCTTGGCTTGCAGATCACCCGGAACAGAGCACGCCGCACCATCACCCTCACTCAGTCACACATGGTGCAGCAGGTCCTTCAGCGCTTCGACTTCACGTGGTCCTCGCCACAGCCCACTCCTCTGTCTACCGGGCACTCGCTCTCAGCTCCACCTTCGGACGAGTCCGTAGGGCCGAGTGGTCCGTACCCAGAGCTTGTGGGTTGCCTCATGTACCTGATGACGTGCACACGACCTGACCTCGCGTACCCTCTCAGCCTCCTGGCTCGCTACGTGGCTGGGATGCTGCGAAGAGGGTATTGCGTTACTTGTGCAGCACATCGGGCATGGGGCTCGTGCTTTGAGGACGGGGTTCAGTTGTTCTCACCGGTCACTCAGATGCTTCTTGGGCTGACGACCAGACGACTCACCGGTCGACACAGTGGTACAATTTCAGCCCCTACCCCCTAGGGCTAGTCCCTATATAGCCTAGATAAGATATAACACATATGTTTTGACAGTTTCCTACTTGTACCACCATTCTCACAGTTCAATCATTTACTTCTTGACAGATTCCGGCCGCGGTTCGTTTCCGGCCGCGGTTCGTTTCCGGCCGCGGTTCGTTTCCGGCCGCGGTTCGTTTCCGGCCGCGGTTCGTTTCCGGCCCCGGTTCGTTTCCGGCCCCGGTTCGTTTCCGGCCCCGGTTCGTGTCCGGCCCCGGTTCGTGTCCGGCCCCGGTTCGTTTCCGGCCCGGGTTCGTGTCCGGCCCCGGTTCGTGTCCGGCCCCGGTTCGTGTCCGGCCCCGGTTCGTGTCCGGCCCCGGTTCGTGTCCGGCCCCGGTTCGTGTCCGGCCCCGGTTCGTGTCCGGCCCCGGTTCGTGTCCGGCCCCGGTTCGTGTCCGGCCCCGGTTCGTGTCCGGCCCCGGTTCGTGTCCGGCCCCGGTTCGTGTCCGGCCCCGGTTCGTGTCCGGCCCCGGTTCGTGTCCGGCCCCGGTTCGTGTCCGGCCCCGGTTCGTGTCCGGCCCCGGTTCGTGTCCGGCCCCGGTTCGTGTCCGGCCCCGGTTCGTGTCCGGCCCCGGTTCGTGTCCGGCCCCGGTTCGTGTCCGGCCCCGGTTCGTGTCCGGCCCCGGTTCGTGTCCGGCCCCGGTTCGTGTCCGGCCCCGGTTCGTGTCCGGCCCCGGTTCGTGTCCGGCCCCGGTTCGTTTCCGGCCCCGGTTCGTCTGTTTCCACACCCTCAGTTTGTCAGTTTCCACCCTCAGTTCGACACCCTCAGTTTGTCAGTTTCCACCCTCAGTTCGTCCATTTCCAGCCGCAGTTCGCTTCCACCCTCAGTTCGAAGT
This sequence comes from Closterium sp. Naga37s-1, assembly GCA_947471745.1. Taxonomy (NCBI): domain Eukaryota; kingdom Viridiplantae; phylum Streptophyta; class Zygnematophyceae; order Desmidiales; family Closteriaceae; genus Closterium; species Closterium sp. Naga37s-1. Next base: position 2,901,551 of record CANJKZ010000149.1, on the reverse strand, counting down.
TCATTCATCCGTCCCCCCTACCTTCATTCGTCCACTCCCCCTCATTTCGTTTTCCTTCAACCACCGCACTGAACCCATGCCCAGCCGCACTGAACCCATGCCCAGCCGCACTCAACCCATGCCCAGCCGCACTGAACCCATGCCCAGCCGCACTGAACCCATGCCCAGCCGCACTCAACCCATGCCCAACCGCACTCAACCCATGCACAACCGCACTCAGCCCAGTCCCAACCACACCGAACCCATGCCCAGCCGCACCGAACCCATGCCCAACCACATTGAACCCATGCCTAACCGCACAGAACCCTTTCCCTAAATCGCAATGAACCCATGCCCATTTCTGCTATTATATAATTTCCCCCCTGACCTGACCCACGTTTCCCCCGCAGGCAGACATTCTGGTTTTCTCGCGTTCCCATCATCCACAACCCCCACTCTTCCCCCCCTCTGTGGGGGGGAGGGACTTGGGGGACTTGGGGGACTTGGGGGGACGACAGGGGGCGGGGCGAGGGAATCCAGGGAAATAAATGAATGAAAATAATGCCCTGCCCCCACCTCAAACCCCAGGCCCCGGCCGCGCCCGCGCCCCCGCCCCAACCCCCGGGCCGCGCCCTCGCCCCAACCCCCGGGCCTCGCCCGCGCCCGCGCCTCCGGCCCCGGCCACGCCCGCGCCCCCGGCCCAACCCCTGGGCCGCGCCCGCGCCCCGGCCCCGGCCGCACCCGCGCCCCCGCCCCAACCCCCGCGCCCGCGCCGGCGCCCCAGGCCCCGGCCGCACTCGCGCCCCCAACCCCGGACCGCGCCCGCGCCCCCACCCCTGGGTCACGCCCGCGCCCGCGCCCCCGGCCCGGCGCCGCCCGCGCCCCTGTACCTGCCCCCACCCCCGGGCCCCACCCGTGCCCGCGCCCCAATCCACGGGCCGCGCCCGCGCCCCCGGCCCCGCCCGCGGCCGTGCCCCTGCCCGCGCCCCCGGTCCCGGCCGCGCCCCCGGCCCCGGCAGCGTCCCCACCCCAATCCCCGGGCCGCGCCCGCGCCTACCGCCTCCACCCCCAGGCCCCGCCCGCGCTCGCCCCCGCCCCCCTCCACCCGCCCCTGGGCCCCGCCCGCGCCCGGTTCATCTCCAACCATTCCGAGCGGAGACAAGGAGTCTCAGCCGACGCACTGGTGTGGGGGGGTGGACACGGGGGGATTTAAGGGGGGTTGTTTTTCTGTTTTATGAACGGGTTTTTGTTGCACTTTCTGCTAGGCACTTGCACATTATCCATTGTACGATGCCTATAGCTTGAATTTCGCGTGCATTCGATGTAATTCGTTTTGTTGCTGTCCTTTTTTCGAACTACAGTATCGTTTTGTGACGTTTTTCTGTGCTGCGATTTGTCGTTATAAGCCCTTGTTTGAATGATCACTACGCACTGTATGCTTTCGCCTTTGATTTATGGTTTGCACGCACACGTTGCCCTGCCCGTCCCTAATGCCTGGTAAAAAGTTGATATTTTTCGGAGAATGTTGTTGCAGTCACGCACACTTCTTTGTATGTCGACCACCACTGTGTGAACTATCTGGAGACCGCACCTGCACTTATGTATGCGACCATAATTGTCCTACTTGCAAGATTTTTCGTGAGTTTTTTTGAATGAGTTTGCTATTTCAGAAACGTTATAGATGCTTTAAAAATCACTTAAATGCACTAATTTCCACCCCAAATCAAGCTCATCTAGACCATTGGCACTGCACGCACTATGTTGACATTTTTTTAGGTGTATTTTGCCTTTTTTTTAACGCCCCCGGGGGAGATGTGGACTGGGAGGAGAGGAATTTGAAGGTGGTGGTGCCACATCATCAATTTTGAAGACCCTAAGGCCCACAAAGCATTTCTAATATTTGTAATGTTTGCAAGTTATTGCTTAGATGTTTAGGTCGTGTTTGCATAAGCTTCGCTTTGTAAACAGTTAAACCCCGACTGATGATGGCCTGAAATGGCCGAAGTTAGTTTTGGGGATTTCTCGCGCGAGAAATGTACAGGGGGGTTTCGAACGGCCCTGGTCCCTTATGTCGCGTTGTTATTACAGCTATCGTAACTTGTTTCCAAACGTTTTTTTTTTTTTTTTTTTTTTTTTTTTTTTTTTTTTTTTTTACAGTTGTCACGCTTCCGCTCTGCTTTGTCGTATACTTCGGTTGTAACTGTGAAATTTAAACGATTTGACCGTGGACTTCAATGATTACAATTGTTTGTTTTGTTTCTAGTTCAGTGCTTCCAACTGCTTAATTTTGTTTCTAACGCACAGTAGCGACTCACAGTGAATTGGTCAACGTTTGTGTCCAATCACCAGAGTTGCAATCGTTTGTGGTCCAATTTTGAAGGGAACGCAGACTCTTCTCCTTCCAATCTTCTCTTATCTTTTCTCACTCCTTTCTCTAACCATCAAACGCACCAACAATCAAACTCTATAACTCTCCTACAATCAAACTCTCCAACTCTTCAGTACTCAAACTCTCAAGCTTTTGAGCTCTCTCCATACTTACAGCTATTCTTGATTGTAAGTTATTTGTTCTTTTGGAGTTTAGTTAGTCAATCAGATAGCCTTTTGGATTCTCATATTTCATGATTGATAGCTTCCACTAAAGTACCCCCCTAGCTATTTTGTTCACAAGGGATGAGTTTCAAAAACATGCTTCATGCTCTTCCCACAGGACGAGCATTCATCCGCCGGGTATTACATGTCAGAATCACAGCTAGAAAGTTAGAACAGATGAGGGAGGTTGCACTAGCAACAGTTGGAATACAAATAGGAAACCCTAATTGGGTTGTACTCACTACAGAGTACCCCACTGCAGACTAGACAGCAAACACATTCTGACACACCCCCATAGTCAAAGTGGGGTATAATCAGCACAGCAAGCAGTCATAGAGCATGTTCACAAGTTCAAGCAAAGCTAGAGGCACTCACAAAGGGCAAGTGAGGAGGAGGAGGCGGGACTGTGAGAGGAGAGGAGATGGGAGGCGACGGCCGAAGCTGCAGACACACAGGAGTGGCTGGCTCAGTGGCTACCGAAGCAATGGCCCGGACTTCAGGAGTAACTGGCTCCGCGGCTACACCGAGCGGCTGGAGCAACTGACCCACGGGCGACTGGCGACAACCGGAGATTGTAGCCTCCGGACTACTGGCGCTGCGGGCGACACGACGGCTACCTCCGCCCAACCTCCCCCAACTGTCCCACCCCCCTTGCTGCACCCCTAGCTCCACTCCCACGACACCCCCCTAGCGCCACTCCCTCGGCTCCCACACACCCACCCCCCTCAGCGGCAGCTGCAGCAGTGGGAGACGGAGGAGGAGGAGGAAGAGCAGGGGACGGTTCACACACCCGCCACCCCCATACCCCCAACGCAGGGCAGAAACGCGGGCAGCAGTTGGGGCGGCGTGTGAGCAGAAGCGGGGCGGCGCGCGGGCCCCCAGGGCGCCTCGACGAGCGACAGGAGGGGGCGACGCGCGGCCCCCAGGACGCCGCGACGGGCGACGGGCAGGGCGGCGCGCAGGCCCCCGGGGCGCCGCGACGGGCGACGGGAGGGGGCGACTCGCGGGCCCCCAGGGCGTCGCGACGGGCGACGGGCAGGGCGGCGCGCAGGCCCCCGGGGCGCCGCGACGGGAGGGGGCGACGCGCGGGCCCCCAGGTCGCCGCGACGGGCGACGGGCAGGGTGACGCGCGGGCCCCCGGGGCGCCGCGACGGGCGACGGGGGGGGGGGGGGGGGCACGGGTCCATGGGGGTGCCGCGACGGACGACGCGGCGTGAAACCGCCGCACGCGCCCGGGGCGCGCGGCGGGCAGGAAACCGCCACGCGCCCCGAGCGCATGGCGGGCAGAAAACAGCCACGAGCTCGGAGCGCGTGGCGGGATGAAAAAACGTCGCGCGCCACGGGGCGCGCGACAGACAGTACAGCAGCGGAAGCAATTGGGCCCACAGGCCAGGAGCGTAGTCGCTCTGATAGCATGTCAGAATCACAGCTAGAAAGTTAGAACAGAAAAGGGAGGTTGCACTAGCAACAGTTGGGATACAAATAGGAAACCCTAATTGGGTTGTACTCACTACAGAGTACCCCACTGCAGACTAGACAGTAAACCAGGGGCGGGTCCGCGGCGGCTCAGGGCACCGTCGCGGGCGCCAGGGGCGGGTCCGCGGCGGCTCAGGGCACCGTCGCGGGCGCCAGGGGCGGGTCCGCGACGGGCATAAAAAACGTCACGCGCCACCCGGGCGCGTGACAGAACGAAAATCTCCATGCGCCCGAGGCGCGCGACCGGAAAAACAGCAGCGGAAGCGTGAGGCTGGCCCACAGGCCAGGACATAACAGGCTCTGATACCATGTCAAGAATAGTAGCACAAGTGAGAGGTAGGTTTAAGTGGGCCTAGGCTTCGTAGCCTAGGCCAAGGGAGTCGAGCTAGTTTGTGCCAAGGAGGGAGAGTCGAGAAATGAGAGATGAATGATGTTCACTATAGCACTAGGGTACATATAGCGAACAAAGAGGTGCACCACCTATAAAGTTAATATCTACACTACAGCTAGAACTACATGCAGGTATAATAATATAATTCTGACATTACATCCTGTCTTAAAGCTTGGATCTCGCCCAACGCCAACACATCATGCACCTCCTCCCGCTGACGCGATCGTGCGTTGTCCTGCACTTGGACATAGCGATAATTCGCTTTGCTGTTGCAATCGTGCGCACTGTGCACGGTCGCAACAGCACGACACATACGCGGGTCCTGTAAGGCCACACGCGCGTGTCAGGACCCATGCGCAGATCCAGACTTTCGAGCTTTTTTCAATTGACCAGCGCGAAATGGTCAAAGGGGCTGGTCAACAACTCGAGCCCCACACCCAGCACACGCGACACTCGCAACCGACGCTCATGAACTTACATGAGCTGACATGATCGTTCATGGCTCGTCATGATCCGTCATAGTCCCTCATGACTGGTCATGAGCCCACAAAAAAAATAGACGAAACAAAATGCAAAAAACAAATGTGCACAGAACACACACAAAATGCATGATGCTATGCAGGCGGCTGGTTGACGTGCGAAAATAGTATTTTGCACCCAACATTATTCCATATTTCAGTTCATTTGAAGTTGCACTTCTGTTTTATTGTTTTTTTTTCCCCAAAACTCTCGTTCATTTCAGGGTCATCAACTGCATCTATGTGATCCATACCGCTACTTGAAGAATGTTCGGAGGATCAAAGTATGTTTTTGGATGTTCGTTGTTAAGTTGTACTATGAAATCACAACGTTTCATTGATATGCTTGCCTAATTGGAAACTTCTACCTATTTAGTAAGGAAGTGGAATGATAAGATAGAGGGGATCTATTATGTGTGGAAAAAAAAATATTTTGAATCATAGCATACCTTGTTGATTTTGCCAACATTTATTTTTTTAGTTTAATCGATTCATTCGTGTTCTCGGAATTAATACGTGTTCATACGTGATATTTACCCAAATGTATCTGTGTTTACAACTTTCCACCCCCCTTCCCTCCCCCATATTCCGTTCCCTTCATCATTTTTTTGTTGGTCAGGGCGTGCGAACGATTACTCAAAATATGCGATTCTTTAGCATAGCAATAATATATTAGATCAGAAAAGGCTGAATATTGAATCCATGTATTGTTTCATATTTGTCTTGTTAATCTGAATATTTTGAATAAGTTTTTTTTTTTTCTGTTGTGTTTCCCTTTTCTTAAGAAATGTGAAATGTTAATCTTAAGAAATAAGAAATGTTAATCTGAATATTTTGAATGTGTAAATCACTTGTGTTTGCGTTTTTCAGTGTGCGTACTCGGATTGACGTGGAGTGCGTTAATCCTTGTAATGGGGATAGATTCTTCTGCGCCTAGGCTTTTCACGGAGGCTTCTATTGATGGTGCGTTAAGAAAATGTTTTTGTTTCGTAGAAGGGCTGTACGTGGGGCTGGGGCTTGTTTGTATAGATTTTTGTCACTCGCAGTATTTAAAAACGACGAACTTTGGCAACCATTGAAAGAAAACATTGTTGAGCATGTACGAGCGAATTGGTCGAAGTACCAAATCTTAGTGGCGATGTGTCTTGATGTGACACTAACTTCGGCTGATGAATATATTGATTACATCAAACGACCTTCACTGTGGGGTTCAGCTTGCGAAATCAAGGCTTTTTGCGATCTGATGGAGTGTGCAGTCGGTACGACCCACAGATGAGCATAGTCTGTTTCGCAGCCACTTTCCAGATCCAGATCTGACGAGTTCCTAGCGGATCACGCTGAACGCAGGATCTTTAAGCTTCGTGCTTAGCGTCTTTTTAATATTTTGACTACACAGATGAACACGCCAATCTCTACATCGAGGTCCGAGACGCTGGGAAGTGCGTCGCGCTCGCAAAGGAGAGCACGCGCGAGAAGGAGAGCGCAAGCGTCGGAGGGAGCGCTGAGAAGAAACAAGGAATGAATGAACTATGAATGAATTGGGTACAAGTACTAACCCTAATTGGGTTGTACCCCTTATGGACTACCCCACTATAGCCTACACAATATGCATGAGCTATAATGTTCTGACACACCCCCATAGGCAAAGTGGGGGAGAACAAGGGGTCACAAGACCAGTCAAGCAAAACAAAGCAAAGCAAGCTCAGGGTGGATCACAAAGTCACCACACATTCCGAGCACAAGTTCAAGGCCACAAGGCCAGTTCACATGCAGGAGTACATATATATAAAAAAAAGGCTAGACAAGCAAGAGCAGGTATATATATATATGTAACAGTACAAGCAAGGTCAAGAGGTGAGCAAGTGAGGCAAGGTAGGCACAAGGCCCAGCTGAGTACAGAAGCGCTGATGGTCACAAGGCGCAAGCGCCTTGGTGAAGATATCAGCAGTGTTGGCCTCAGAGGCCACGTACGCAAGACGCAGCTGACCACGCTGCTGCAGCTCACGAGCAAGAAAGTAGCGGAGAGCAATGTGCTTCGTTCTGTGCTCCAGTCGCTGCTCCCGACACAAGGCCAGCATAGCCTTGTTGTCTACGTACAGCACTGGAGGAGAACGAGGCAACTCTCCGAGGTCAGTCAGCAGGTAGGTGAGCCAGCGAAGCTCCTGTGCAGCCATGGCTCCTGCGTAGATCTCAGCCTCACAACTGGAGCCGAGAACAGAAGACGAGCGAGTAGCCCGCCACGAAACAGAGCCGGAACCAAGGCTGAAGGTGTAACCCTGTGACGACCGCTGCGTAGCCTGGTCGTCAGCCCAAGAAGCGTCTGCGTGCCCAGTAAGGACCACTGGACTCTGCCCTCCAAGCACCAGCCCCATGCCCGACGTACTGCACAAGTAGCGCAACACCCTCTTCGCTGCAGCCATGTGCTCCGGTCTGTGTCTCCCAGGAGCAACATAGCGTGCAAGAATGCTAAGAGGGTATGCAAGGTCAGGTCGTGTGCAGGTCATCAGGTACATGAGGCAGCCAACAAGCTCTGGGTACGGGCCACTCGACTCTACGGACTCATCCGAAGGCAGAGCTGAGAGCGAGTGGCGAGTAGGCAGAGGAGTGGCCTGAGGCGAGGAGTACGTGAAGCCGAAGCGCTGAAGGACCTGCTGCACCATGTGTGACTGAGTCAGGGTAATGGTGCGGCGTGCTCTGTCCCGAGTGATCTGCAAGCCAAGGTAGCTGCGCAGTTCACCCAGGTCAGTGCACGTGTGTCTCTTCTGCAGCTCGGACTTCACGTGGGCTAGTCCTGCAGTGTCAGCTGTGGCAAAGACCAAGTCGTCGACGTACACGAGGATGTAGAACGGCGGCAAAGAAGTGTCGGTGCGCAGAAACAGCGACGGGTCGGCAGTAGAGGGAGCAAACCCAAGAGCCGCAAGTGTAGTCCTCAGTGTGTCGTGCCACTCACGCGGTGCCTGGCGGAGACCGTAGACTGGCCGCCGTAGGCTCCACTGGGTGCCAGGAGGAAAAGACCCAGTGAAGCCAGGTGGGCGACGCAGCCAGATCTCCTCGTGCAGGCTGCCCTGCAAGAAAGCAGTGCTGAAGTCAAGAGAGTGTAGCTCGTAGTCACGGTGAGCAGCTACGTGCAGCAGTACCCGAAGAGTGGTCATCTTCGGGGTGGGAGAGAAGGTCTGAAAGTAGTCAACTCCCTGCCGCTGACTGAAGCCACGAGCCACGTAACGCGCCTTGAAGACAGGCGGAGAACCCGGCGGTCGCTTCACCCTGAAAATCCACATGCCACTGACGATGTTTGCCCCAGGAGGGGGAACAGCGTCAACGTAGGTGCCTGTGGACTTCCAGGAAGCCATCTCTGCGTCCATAGCTGCCTGCCACTGAGAGGAGTAGGGACCCTCTATCGCCTCCGCGTAAGAGCGCGGAGTCGGGATGTCAAGTGCATCCGGGTCTCCCTCAGGGGTAAGCAGTACGGACACGAGATGAGGTGAAGCAGCGGCCAAGCACTGGAACTCCTCCTGCCTGTCCTCAAGGACGTCCGTGCCAAGGGCACACTCACCCCCGACGGACGGAGGACAGACAGACTCAGACTCAGCAACAAGACTGGCGAAGTAGTCTAGGCGACAGCGAGCAGCAAAGTCGACGAGCTCAGCAACTAGGGCAGACGCAGCAGTGGACTCAAAGGAAGGGTCAGTGACAACAGTAGCAAGGAGACGCGTGACAGTAGGACTGGCAGCACGAAGAGAGTCCGACTCCGGGTCGGCAAGAGCAGGAAGAGAAGACTCAGGAGGAGAAGGCAAAGGGGCACGCAGAGGAGCAGTGGACGGACGCAGAGACATCCGGTGCGTGCCAGGGACAGGAGGAGGACGCTGACGCGAACCGCGACCACTAGTGCGAGCAGCACGGACAGGCGACGCAGGGCGAGACGCAGGCTCACGACGCTCAGCAAGACCTCCAGTACGACCAGTGTAGGGAGACGGAGCAGGCAGTGGGGAGGCCGGCTGTAACTGTAACTGCGACGGGACAGGCTGTGGACACTCTAAGGGAGGAGGAGGACCAGTGGAAGGCGGGAGACCAAGAACCTGCTGAAGGAGCGGAACGAAGTACGGCCGAGGCCGCGCGGCGACGCCAGACACAGGAGGGACAGCACCAGCACCCGTAGCAGCTCCAGCTCCAGAACCCCCAGCAGCACCAGTAGTACCCCCAGCAGGACCGCCTCCAGGACCGACAGCAGTAGCCTCCGCGCCAACACCCGCAGCAACTCCAGCTCCAGAAGTACCCGCAGGTCCAGCAGCTCCAGTACTCCCAGTACGAGCACCTCCGGGACCCGTGGCACCAGCTCCCTCAGCAGCAACAGAACCTCCAGTACCCGCAGCACCTCCAGCTCCAGCAGCTCGCCTCCAGCGCCGGGCAAACCACTCACGCAGCTCCTGGGGAGAGAGTGGCTCCCGGCGAGAAGGAGCACCCGGAGAACCGCCAGGCACAGCACCACCAGGCGTAGCACCCCCAGGCTCAGCACCTCCAGGCGTAGTACCCCCAGGCTCAGCACCCCCAGACGCAGCACCCCCAGGCTCAGCACCTCCAGGCGTAGTACCCCCAGGTTCAGCACCCCCATTCGTAGTACCCCCAGACTCAGCACCCCCAGACTCAGCACCCCCAGGCTCAGCACCCCCAGGCGTAGCACCCACACGCTCAGCACCCCCAGAGTCAGCACCCCCAGGCTCAGCACCCTCAGCAGCACCAGAGTCACCAGCGACCTCGACAGGCTCAACAGCGTCTACCTGGGACACACCTGAAGGGGCAGGACCCTGAGGGGGGAGGGGGTCTACCGGGGGGGGACCTGGTACAAGGAAGAGCGGTGGCGGGGGGAGGGACGGAGTGCGGTAGGGGAAGAGGCGGTAGTAGGGGACCGACTCGTCGAACGTGACGTCCTGGGAGGACAGAACACGGCGAGAGGTGGGGTGGTAGAACTGCCACCCTGGGGCGTCAGGGGGGAAATCCAGGAAGACGCAAGGAGCAGCACGAGGGGACAGCTTGTCCGCAGACAAGTCGCGGACAAACGCCCGAGATCCCCAGACACGGAACGCAGACGCATCGCCAACCTTCCCCGTCCACAGCAAAGCTGGGGAGGTCTCCGGCATGGAGACCCTGGGCTGAAGGTTGATCTGATGCGCCGCGTACCGAACCGCAAACGGCCACAGAAAATGGGGGGCAGCCGCATGCATCATGGACGTACGGGCGACGTCCATGACCATGCCAATGCGGCGCTCAGCAATCCCATTTTGCTGTGGAGAGTCCGGAAGCGTGAAGGTCTGGCGGATGCCTCGTGCACGACAGTAGGCTCGCAGAAGGCCAGAGGAGAACTCTCCGCCTCTGTCAGAGTGCAGACGCAGAACAGGAAAGTCCGAGCCGAAGCTCTGCCTGAGCTGGAGACGAGCTGCGCGGATCCAGTCGATCAACACCTCAGTGACATCACCCTTGCTGCGCAAGGGGAAGACTGTGGTGTAACGCGAGTAGTCGTCAACCACCAGCAGGAAGTAGCGCTCGTGACCCTGTCCACGGACGCGGGCCGGGCCCCACACGTCCATGTGAAGCGTCTGCAGCGGGGCCTCTGTCGGAGGAAACTGGGAGGAGTGAGGGGTAGCCCGCTGCCGTCCCTCGACACAGGGGACGCAGGTAGGGCCAGGCCCCGGAGGAAGGGGAGGGAGGGACCGGGGAAGACCAGCGACAAGGACACGGGAGGCCATGCTCCGGAGACGAAGCAGGGAGGGGTGACCAAGGCGGTGGTGCCAGAGGAGAGTCTCGTGAGACAGGAGGCGACACGAGCAGGGGGCAGACTCAGGACCAGACCTGGACGCTGCAGCAAACACCTGACCCGACGCAGCTACCTGACCAGACGCAGGGACTGGAGGAGACGCAGTGGTCAGTGTGTACAGGCTCGACCCTGGCCGACGTGTAAACGTGGCCAGGTGTCGGCCTGTCCGAGCGTCCGTGCAGTGGGTCACCCGCTGACTCGCAGGAGTGAACTGGTGAACCCCCGCATCCTGTAGGTCAGCACCACTCACCAAGTTCGTAGAGAACGAGGGGAGGTAAAGACCAGACAGGGTGCCAGAGGGGGCCGCCGGACACGGGAGGACAGTGGAGAAGTGAGCAAGGACAGGACCCCCAGAGGGGTCTGCCAGAGAGACCGCAACTGGCCGGCCAAGCGGCGTGAGTGTGGTGCGGTCTCGAAAGAAGGAGCGAGAAGCCCCCGAGTCAAGGGTGAAGGTGTGGGAGGCCGAAGCCGACGCAGAACCTGAGAGAGCAGACTCACCAGCACCTGAGGGAGCAGACGCACCTAGAGCAGCAGCCTCGTTAGCACCTAGAGCAGCAGCCTCACCAGTACCTAGAGCAGCAGTCTCAATGCCCGGGTCGGGCGGAAAACACCGGTAACAGTCACCCTCATCACTAATAGTCACAGTATACATGGCAGCAAGAATAGCATCAAAGTCAAGATCAAAGACAGCTACACCCGCCCTAGACAGCTCACCCCAGCGGGGGATCTCAGTGGCCTCAGGGAACTGGTGACGCCAAGCGTCCGTCAGGCGGCCAAAGCAGCGCTGGGTGGAGTGCGCACCCCCGCACTACTCACCCGCGCGGTCGCCGGTGCGCAGGACGTAGGTGCACGGACCAGTACCCCCACCCCTCTGGCGTGCAGTGTACCACTCACGGAGCTGCTGAGGGGAGGGGATGTCACGAGTGCGCTGCTGCTGCTGCTGCTGCTGCTGGCGCTGACCACCACCGGAGCCGACCCTCTGCGCAGCGCCACCCCGACCAGCTCCACCTCCTCCGCCGCCTCCTCCTCCACCGCCGCCACCTCCGCTCCCTCCGCCACCGCCGCTGCCGCCTCCGCCTCCACTGCCGCCACCGACACCTCCACCCCCGCCACCACCCCCACCGCCACCCCCACCCCCTCCACCGCCCCCACCGCCGCCTCCACCGCCCCCGCTAGCTCCTCCAGCGCCCCTGCCCCCCTTGCCCTTGCCAGGGCGGCGTCTCCCGCTAGGGGTAGACGCTGCCCCAACCGACTCCAAACCAGCGAGGTCGGCCGCAGCAGCAGAGGCAACAGAGGGCAAAAGAGGGGAGGGGGAACACCCCTCAAAGATGGGGGTGCGAGGGTCACCACGAGAGGCTCCTACAGCGACTATGCTCTTTTCTGCTGCTAGGAGGGCCTTCTCGAGGAGGTCAACAGTGAGAGTGGTGGGGCAAACCGAGAGGAAGTGGTCCCTGACTACGCGAAGGGAGTCAGGGAGACGGGTGACTATGTAGTAGAGGGTGATGTACATGGGGGGGGGGTTCTTGGCGCAGAACTCAGCAGGAAGCGCAGCGCGGTAGCGAGTGTCACTAGTGCGGAGGTGCGTAATGAGGTCAGCGACTGTGGGAAAGGCAGCAAGGTCAGGGAAGAGGTACGGTAGCATGAGGCGGCTCAGTGCAGCAGTGGCAGGGGAGGAGTAGCGTGCAACTACAGCGTCGTACAAGGTCTGAGCACTCTTGTACTGGCTAAAGTGCGCACGCTCAGAGGTAGGCAGGTGGCGACGCACAGCAAGACGTGCAGCAGCATCGCGCGTGGCCCACTGTGAGCGAACAGTGGCGTCAGCATCAGCAGCGGGGGCAGGAGAGGCACCAGAAGTGAGGTCAAAGAGGGAGAGGCCGTCTGCCCTATCGCACTGTAAGAAAAGCTGCAGGTCATCTATCCAGACTTCAAAGTCAATGGCCCGACCCTCAGCGTCAAAAGCGAGGACACTAGGGGTAGCCATGACAGCAGTAGACTAGTAGCGCAAACAGTAGGGCGAGGGCAGTGCTGTGAGAGAGGCGCTGCTCTTACCGGACAGGGCGGCTCGGGCGGCTCGGCTGCAGGGCGGCTCGGCGACTCGGCGGCTGGGCGGCTCGGCTGCAGGGCGGCTCGGCGACTCGGCTGCTCGGCGGCTCGGCGGCTCGGCTGCTGGGCTGCTCGGCGGCTGGGCGGCTCGGCTGCTGGGCGGCTCGGCTGCTGGGCGGCTCGGCTACTGGGCGGCTCGGCTGGCTCGGCGGCAGGGCGGCTCGGCGGCTCGGCGGCTCGGTCGCTGGGCGGCTTGGCGGCTGCGGTTCCTGATCAGGGACGGCGGAGGGGCCGGTGGGAGGCGGCGTCGGAGCCGGGAAGGGCGGCGCCGGGGCCGTAGGAGTAGGCGCCGGGGTCGTAGGAGCAGGGGCCGGGGCCGTAGGAGTAGGCACCGAGGCCGCTGCAGGGGAGGGCGACGACGGGGCCGCAGGTAGGGCGGCGACGGGGCCGCAGGTAGGGCGGCGACGGGGCCGCAGGTAGGGCGGCGACGGGGCTGTAGGTAGGGCGGCGACGAGGCCGCAGGTAGGGCGGTGACGGGGCCGCCGAAAGGGGCGGCGACGAGGCCGCAGGTAGGGCGGCGACGGGGCCGCGAAAGGGGCGGCGCGACGGGGCCGCGAAAGGGCGGCGCGACGCGGCCGCGAAGGGCGGCGCGACGGGGCCGCGAAAGGGCGGCGCGACGCGGCCGCGAAGGGCAGTGCGACGGGCCCGCTAAGGGCGGCGCTAGGGGGGCCGTGAGGGGCCTAGTGAGGGCGCGACGGTGATGAGAGCACACCGGGCGCGACTCGGGCCGGAGCGAAGCGCGCTCCGGGCAGGAAAAAAGAAAAATAAACTCGTAGTGGTGGGCCCTAGGAATCGTTCCCGTTAGGGAACCTGCTCGATACCATGAGAAGAAACAAGGAATGAATGAACTATGAATGAATTGGGTACAAGTACTAACCCTAATTGGGTTGTACCCCTTATGGACTACCCCACTATAGCCTACACAATATGCATGAGCTATAATGTTCTGACAAGCGCCGCCCACTGAAACTTCACCCTCAGATATTGAGGTATTGCTACCCGCGGGGAGGGCGACCGTGTGGGGTTCTAGACGTGCGGGCTAGAGCAGCGTGCGGGGTAGAGCAGCGTGCGGGCTAGAGCAGTGTGCGGGCTATGTTGACAGCTATAACGTTATGCGGAAGCGTTTAAACTGGTATTGCAGACTTGAACTTGGCAACACTTAACATCACTTGCAGCCCTTCGAGCGTGACGGCTTGTCACCTCCTAGCCAAGGGCATAGAAAATTTGCAAATGAGTAGTTATGCCTTGCTCAGCCTGTCGAATGAGTAAACTGGTCGAGCAGAGTTTCGGCAGCACCACGGTAGCGATTCTACTCTCGTCAATACGTAGTAGTAGAAAGTGAACTTGAAAGTCGAATTACAAAATAGTTGTTGTATTTATGAACAATTACAGGCACACATTTATATAAAATCCTACGCACACACAAAGTCAGGCATAAAAGTAGTTGTAGAACAAGGTCTTGATTTTTACCACGCTGTAATAGAAAACGGTTGTATACTTTCTTAGGATGTTGCCTTTTTTCTTCTCTTGTAACACAAGGCAATTCCATTGCTGACTCCTCACATGAACATTTGCGGTTTCATGTGGCTCCCATATGGCTCCCATGAGCCTCACATGAAGTTCATGCGAGTATACTGTCAGATTTATATGACATAGCTACTGTAGGCTATAGTGGGGTAGCACATATGGGGTACAGTCTTCTAGGGTTTGCTTTTTGTACCCAACTTTCACTTAGTCATTCCATTCCTGTTTTCTTAATTCACATGGTATAGAGCGGGTTCCTACATGGGACCGTTCCTTCCTAAGGGCCCACCATAACGAAATTTTTTTTTTGGCTGCCCGACGCGCATTGCGCCCCTGCCCTAAATTTTTTTTTTTAGCGCCCCCCCCCCCCCCTAGCGGCCCCTACGCGACCCCTACGAGGCCCCTACGCGGCCCCTACGCGGCCCCTACCCGGCCCCTACGTCGCCCCTGACGCGGCCCCTACGCGGCCTCTGACGCGGCCCCAACGCGGCCCCTGACGTGGCCCCTATGCGGCCCCTGACGCGGCCCCAACGCGGCCCCTGACGCGGCCCCAACGCGGCCCCTGACGCGGCCCCTACGCAGCCCCTGACGCGGCCCCTGCCGCGGCCCCTGACGCGGCCCCTACGCGGCCCCTACGCTGCCCCTGAGGCGGCCCCTGACGCGGCCCCTGACGCGGCCCCTCCGCCGCCACTACCGCGGCCCCTACGCCGCCCCTGACGCCGCCCCTGACGCGGCCCCTGACGCGGCCCCTGCCGCGGCCCCTGACGAGGCCCCTGACGCGGCCCCTGACGCGGCCCCTGCCGCGGCCCCTGCCGCGGCCCCTGACGCGGCCCCTGACGCGGCCCCTGCCGCGGCCCCTGCCGCGGCCCCTGACGCGGCCCCTTCGCCGCCCCTGCCGCGGCCCCTACGCCGCCCCTGACGCGGCCCTCTCCTGCACCTGACGCGGCCCCTAGCGGCCGGCCGCTGCCGTCCCTGAGGCAGCAGCCGCCGCCGTCTCTGCAGCAGCAGTCGCAGCCGAACGGCCGAGCCGCCGAGCCGCCCAGCAGCCGAGCCGCCCAGCCGCCGAACCGCCCAGCAGCCGAGCCGCCCAGCAGCCGAGCCACCGAGCCGCCCAGCAGCCGAGCCGCCGAGCCGCCCAGCAACCGAGCCGCCGAGCCGCCGAGCCGCCCAGCAGCCGAGCCGCCGAGCCGCCCTGCAGCCGAGCCACCCGAGCCGCCCTGTCCGGTAAGAGCAGCGCCCCTTTCACAGCACTGCCCTCACCCTACTGTTTGCGCTGCTAGTCTACTACTGTCATGGCTACCCCTAGTGTCCTCGCTTTTGACGCTGAGGGTCGGGCCATTGACTTTGATGTCTGGATAGATGACCTGCAACTTTTCTTACAGTGCGACAGGGCAGACGGCCTCTCCCTCTTTGACCTCACTTCTGGTGCCTCTCCTGCCCCCGCTGCTGATGCTGACGCCACTGTTCGCTCACAGTGGGCCACACGCGATGCTGCTGCACGTCTTGCTGTGCGTCGCCACCTGCCTACCTCTGAGCGTGCGCACTTTAGCCAGTACAAGAGTGCTCAGACCTTGTACGACGCTGTAGTTGCGCGCTACTCCTCCCCTGCCACTGCTGCACTGAGCCACCTCATGCTACCGTACCTCTTCCCTGACCTTGCTGCCTTTCCCACAGTCGCTGACCTCATTACGCACCTCCGCACTAGTGACACTCGCTACCGCGCTGCGCTTCCTGCTGAGTTCTGCGCCAAGAACCCCCCCCCCATGTACATCACCCTCTACTACATAGTCACCCGGCTCCCTGACTCCCTTCGCGTAGTCAGGGACCACTTCCTCTCAGTTTGCCCCACCACTCTCACCGTTGACCTCCTCGAGAAGTCCCTCCTAGCAGCAGAGAAGAGCATAGTCGCTGTAGGAGCCTCTCGTGGTGACCCTCGCGCCCCCATCTTTGAGGGGTGTTCCCCCTCCCCCCTTTTGCCCTCTGTTGCCTCTGCTGCTGCGGCCGACCTCGTTGGGCTTGAGTCGGTCGGTGCGGCGTCTACCCCTAGCGGGAGACGTCGCCCTGGCAAGGGCAAGGGGGGCAGGGGCACTGGAGGAGTCAGCGGGGGCGGTGGAGGCGGAGGTGGAGGCGGTGGAGGGGGTGGGGGTGGCGGTGGGGGTGGTGGCGGGGGTGGAGGTGTCGGTGGCGGCAGTGGAGGCGGAGGCGGAGGCGGCGGTGGCGGTGGGAGCGGAGGTGGCGGCGGTGGAGGAGGAGGCGGCGGAGGAGGTGGAGCTGGTCGGGGTGGCGCTGCGCAGAGGGTCGGCTCCGGTGGTGGTCAGCGCCAGCAGCAGCAGCAGCAGCGCACTCGTGACATCCCCTCCCCTCAGCAGCTCCGTGAGTGGTACACTGCACGCCAGAGGGGTTGGGGTACTGGTCCGTGCACCTACGTCCTCCGCACCGGCGACCGCGCGGGTGACCAGTGCGGGGGTGCGCACTCCACCCAGCGCTGCTTTGGCCGCCTGACGGACGCTTGGCGTCACCAGTTCCCTGAGGCCACTGAGATCCCCCGCTGGGGTGAGCTGTCTAGGGCGGGTGTCGCTGTCTTTGACCTTGACTTTGATGCTATTCTTGCTGCCATGTATACTGTGACTATTAGTGATGAGGGTGACTGTTACCGGTGTTTTCCGCCCGACCCGGGCATTGAGACTGCTGCTCTAGGTACTGGTGAGGCTGCTGCTCTAGGTGCTAGCGAGGCTGCTGCTCTAGGTGCGTCTGCTCCCTCAGGTGCTGGTGAGTCTGCTCTCTCAGGTTCTGCGTCGGCTTCGGCCTCCCACACCTTCACCCTTGACTCGGGGGCTTCTCGCTCCTTCTTTCGAGACCGCACCACACTCACGCCGCTTGGCCGGCCAGTTGCAGTCTCTCTGGCAGACCCCTCTGGGGGTCCTGTCCTTGCTCACTTCTCCACTGTCCTCCCGTGTCCGGCGGCCCCCTCTGGCACCCTGTCTGGTCTTTACCTCCCCTCGTTCTCTACGAACTTGGTGAGTGGTGCTGACCTACAGGATGCGGGGGTTCACCAGTTCACTCCTGCGAGTCAACGGGTGACCCACTGCACGGACGCTCGGACAGGCCGACACCTGGCCACGTTTACACGTCGGCCGGGGTCGAGCCTGTACACACTGACCACTGCGTCTCCTCCGGTCACTGCGTCTGGTCAGGTAGCTGCCTCAGGTCAGGTGTTTGCTGCAGCGTCCAGGTCTGGTCCTGAACCTGCCCCCTGTTCGTGTCGCCTCCTGTCTCACGAGACTCTCCTCTGGCACCACCGCCTTGGTCACCCCTCCCTGCTTCGTCTCCGAGGCATGGCCTCCCGTGTCCTTGTCTCTGGTCTTCCCCGGTCCCTCCCTCCCCTTCCTCCGGGGCCTGGCCCTACCTGCGTCCCCTGTGTCGAGGGGCGGCAGCGGGCTGCCCCTCACTCCTCCCAGTTTCCTCCGACAGAGGCCCCGCTGCAGACGCTTCACATGGACGTGTGGGGCCCGGCCCGCGTCCGTGGACAGGGTCACGAGCTCTACTTCCTGCTGGTGGTTGACGACTACTCGCGTTACACCACAGTCTTCCCCTTGCGCAGCAAGGGTGATGTCACTGAGGTGTTGATCGACTGGATCCGCGCAGCTCGTCTCCAGCTCAGGCAGAGCTTCGGCTCGGACTTTCCTGTTCAGCGTCTGCACTCTGACAGAGGTGGAGAGTTCTCCTCTGGCCTTCTGCGAGCCTACTGTCGTGCACGAGGCATCCGCCAGACCTTCACGCTTCCGGACTCTCCACAGCAAAATGGGATTGCTGAGCGCCGCATTGGCATGGTCATGGACGTCGCCCGTACGTCCATGATGCATGCGGCTGCCCCCCATTTTCTGTGGCCGTTTGCGGTTCGGTACGCGGCGCATCAGATCAACCTTCACCCCAGGGTCTCCATGCCGGAGACCTCCCCAGCCTTGCTGTGGACGGGGAAGGTTGGCGATGCGTCTGCGTTCCGTGTCTGGGGATCTCGGGCGTTTGTCCGCGACTTGTCTGCGGACAAGCTGTCCCCTCGTGCTGCTCCTTGCGTCTTCCTTGGCTTCCCCCCTGACGCGCCAGGGTGGCAGTTCTACCACCCCACCTCTCGCCGTGTTCTGTCCTCCCAGGACGTCACGTTTGACGAGTCGGTCCCCTACTACCGCCTCTTCCCCTACCGCACTCCGTCCCTCCCCCCGCCACCGCTCTTCCTTGTGCCAGGTCCCCCCCCGGTAGACCCCCTCCCCCCTCAGGGTCCTGCCCCTTCAGGTGTGTCCCAGGTAGACGCAGTCGAGCCTGTCGAGGTTACTGGTGACTCTGGTGCTGCTGAGGGTGCTGAGCCTGGGGGTGCTGACTCTGGGGGTGCTGAGCGTGAGGGTGCTACGCCTGGGGGTGCTGAGCCTGAGGGTGCTACTACTGGGGGTCCTGAGCCTGGGGGTGCTGAGCCTTGGGGTGCTACTACTGGGGGTGCTGAGCCTGGGGGTGCTGAGCCTGGGGGTGCTACGCCTGGAGGTGCTGAGCCTGGGGGTGCGGAGCTTGAGGGAGCTGGGCCTGCTCGTGTGGCGTCTGGAGGTGCTGAGCCTGGAGGTTCTCCGGGTGCTTCGTCTCGGCGGGAGCCACTCTCTCCACAGGAGCTGCGCGAGTGGTTTGCCCGGCGCTGGAGGCGTGCTGCTGGAGCTGGAGGTTCTTCAGCTGCTGAGGGTACTGGTGCCGCGGGTCCCGGAGGTGCTCGTACTGGGAGTACTGGAGCTGCTGGGCCTGCGGGTACGACTGGAGCTGGAGCTGCTGAGGGTGTTGGCGCTGAGGCTACTGCTGTCGGTCCTGGAGGCGGTCCTGCTGGGGGTGCTATTGGTGCTGCTGGAGGTACTGGAGCTGGAGGTGCTGCTGGCGCTGGTGCTGCCGCTGGGGGTACTGGTGCTGTCCCTGCTGTGTCTGGAGTCGCCGCGCGGCCTCGGCCGTACTTCGTTCCACTCCTTCAGCAGGTTCTTGGTCTCCCGCCTTCTACTGGTCCTCCTCCTACTCCGTTAGAGTGTCCACAGCCTGTCCAGTCACAGTTACAGTTACAGCCGGCCTCCCCACTGCCCGCTCCTTCTCCCTACACTGGTCCTACTGGAGGTCTTGCTGAGCGTCGTGAGCCTGCGTCTCGCCCTGCGTCGCCTGTCCGTGCTACTCGCACTAGTAGTCGTGGTTCGCGTCAGCGTCCTCCTCCTGTCCCTGGCACGCACCGGATGTCTCTGCGTCCGTCCACTGCTCCTCTGCGTGCCCCTTTGCCTTCTCCTCCTGAGTCCTCTCTTCCTGCTCTTCCTGACCCGGAGTCGGACTCTCTTCGTGCTGCCAGTCCTACTGTCACGCGTCTCCTTGCTACTGTTGTCACTGACCCTTCCTTTGAGTCCACTGCTGCGTCTGCACTAGTTACTGAGCTCGTCGACTTTGCTGCTCGCTGTCGTCTAGACTACGCTGCTAGTCTTGTTGCTGAGTCTGAGTCTGTCTGTCCTCCGTCCGTCGGGGGTGAGTGTGCCCTTGGCACGGACGTCCTTGAGGACAGGCAGGAGGAGTTCCAGTGTTTGGCTGCTGCTTCACCTCATCTCGTGTCCGTACTGCTTACCCCTGAGGGAGACCCGGATGCACTTGACATCCCGACTCCGCGCTCTTACGCGGAGGCGATAGAGGGTCCCTACTCCTCTCAGTGGCAGGCAGCTATGGACGCAGAGATGGCTTCCTGGAAGTCCACAGGCACCTACGTTGACGAGGTTCCCCCGCCTGGGGCGAACATCGTCAGTGGCATGTGGATTTTCAGGGTGAAGCGGCCGCCGGGTTCTCCGCCTGTCTTCAAGGCGCGTTACGTGGCTCGTGGCTTCAGTCAGCGGCAGGGAGTTGACTACTTTCAGACCTTCTCTCCCACCCCGAAGATGACCACTCTTCGGGTACTGCTGCACATAGCTGCTCACCGCGACTACGAGCTGCACTCTCTTGACTTCAGCACTGCTTTCTTGCAGGGCAGCCTGCACGAGGAGATCTGGCTGCGTCGCCCACCTGGCTTCACTGGGTCTTTTCCTCCTGGCACCCAGTGGAGCCTCCGGCGGCCAGTCTACGGTCTCCGCCAGGCACCGCGTGAGTGGCACGACACACTGAGGACTACACTTGCGGCTCTTGGGTTTGCTCCCTCTACTGCCGACCCGTCGCTGTTTCTGCGCACCGACACTTCTTTGCCGCCGTTCTACATCCTCGTGTACGTCGACGACTTGGTCTTCGCCACAGCTGACACTGCTGGACTTGCCCACGTGAAGTCCGAGCTGCAGAAGAGACACACGTGCACAGACCTGGGTGAACTGCGCAGCTACCTTGGCTTGCAGATCACCCGGGACAGAGCACGCCGCACCATTACCCTGACTCAGTCACACATGGTGCAGCAGGTCCTTCAGCGCTTCGGCTTCACGTACTCCTTGCCTCAGGCCACTCCTCTGCCTACTCGCCACTCGCTCTCAGCTCTGCCTTCGGATGAGTCCGTAGAGTCGAGTGGCCCGTACCCAGAGCTTGTTGGCTGCCTCATGTACCTGATGACCTGCACACGACCTGACCTTGCATACCCTCTTAGCATTCTTGCACGCTATGTTGCTCCTGGGAGACACAGACCGGAGCACATGGCTGCAGCGAAGAGGGTGTTGCGCTACTTGTGCAGTACGTCGGGCATGGGGCTTGTGCTTGGAGGGCAGAGTCCAGTGGTCCTCACTGGGCACGCAGACGCTTCTTGGGCTGACGACCAGGCTACGCAGCGGTCGTCACAGGGTTACACCTTCAGTCTTGGTTCCGGCTCTGTTTCGTGGCGGGCTACCCGCTCGTCTTCTGTTCTTGGCTCCAGTTGTGAGGCTGAGATCTACGCCGGGGCCATGGCTGCACAGGAGCTTCGCTGGCTCACCTACCTGCTGACTGACCTCGGAGAGCCGCCTCGTTCTCCTCCAGTGCTGTACGTAGACAACAAGGCCATGCTGGCCTTGTGTCGAGAGCAGAGACTGGAGCACAGAACGAAGCACATTGCTCTCCGCTACTTCCTTGCTCGTGAGCTACAGCAGCGTGGTCAGCTGCGGCTTGCGTACGTGGCCTCTGAGGCCAACACTGCTGATATCTTCACCAAGGCACTTGCGCCTTGTGATCATCAGCGCTTCTGTACTCAGCTTGGTCTTGTGCCTACCTTGCCTCACTTGCTCACCCCTTGACCTTGTTTGTACTGTTGCATATATATATATACCTGCTCTTGCTTGTCTAGTCTTATATATATATATATGCAATCCTGCATGTGAACTGGCCTTGTGGCCTTGAACTTGTGCTCGGAATGTGTGGTGACTTTGTGATCCACCCTGAGCTTGTTTTGCTTTGCTTGACTGGTCTTGTGACCCCTTGTTCTCCCCCACTTTGCCTATGGGGGTGTGTCAGATTTATATGACATAGCTACTGTAGGCTACATATGGGGTACAGTCTTCTAGGGTTTGCTTTTGTACCCAACTTTCACTTAGTCATTCCATTCCTGTTTTCTTAATTCACATATACATCTGTAAAACGGTTTTAAACGTTTGATGACGTGAACAACCGAATTGTACCTGCGGCAAAATTATTCTTTTATGCGGTGAGACATTCGCGCGCAATTTCTTGTTCCGTGAGTCAGCGCGGGATTCTGTTTTTCAACCGAGATCCCACGCGCCCCCACCTGCCACACGCCACGGCCGAGATATTTCTCGGTCGTGCTGTACAGCGCGCATGATTGCAATCATGTGCGTGTACAGTTCGGGACAGGGCAGAAACGTGCCCTGTCCTGTTGCGATCGTGCTGTACAGCACGCTCGCAACAGTGCGTGGCACACGCGCATGCCCTGTGGGGCCTCACGCGCGTGCCAGGACCCCACATGCGGTCCTGATTTCGTACCCTTTGACTCGCGCCAGAAGAGTCAAACGGCACCCCCTCGATAGTCAAACTATCGAGCCCCCTGGTACACCGCTCGCTCGCATGGAACCCCAATGAGCCTCGCATGAAACATTCGAATTTCATGGGACTTTCATGGGTTGCTCGCATGAGCCTCGGATGAAACATTTAAGTCTCATGCGAGCTTCGTTTGAGCTCCATGGGGTCTTCATTTAAGCGCTTCATGAGAGCTTCATTTGAGCGCGTCATGAGAGCTTCATTTGAGCGCGTCATGAGAGCTTCATTTGAGGGCGTCATGAGAGCTTCATTTGAGCGCGTCATGAGAGCTTCATTTGAGCAGTGAAAACGAAACTGAAAATGCACAAACACAAAATGCAATTACGAATGAAAAACGAAACACACAAAATGCAGAAACACATGCGCACAGAACATCAAAAAATGAAAATGAAAATGCGCACACACACACAAAATGCAAAATGCGACACAGGCGGCGGGTTGACGTGCAAAAATAAATATTTGCACCCAACAGGCTAGAGCAGCGTGCAGTGCGGGGGAGGGTGGTGAGTGCGGGGGAGGGTGGTGAGTGACGGGGAGGGTGGTGAGTATGGGGGAGGGTGGTGAGTGCGGGGGAGGGTGGTGAGTGCAGTGGAGGATGGTGAGTGCCGGGGAGGGTGGTGAGTGCGGGGGAGGGTGGTGAGTGCGGGGGAGGGTGGTGAGTGCGCGGGAGGGTGGTGAGTGCGAGGGAGGGTGGTTATTGCTGTTGAGTGCAATACATGGTTTGCACGGCATGTTGACTGATATAACGTTGTGCGGAAGCGATTAAACTGGAACTACAAACAAAACTTAGCAACACTTAACATCACTTGCAGCCCTTCGAGTGTGACAGCTTGTCACCTCCCAGCCAAGGGCGAAATAAAAACGCAAGTGAGTAGTTATGCCTTGCTTATGCTTGTAGAACAAGTAAACTGGTCGAGCAGAGTTTCGGCAACAACGTGATCGTTTCTACTCTCGTCAATACGAAGTAGTAGAATTCAAGCTTGAAAAACGCGAATGCATTGAATTGATTTCGACAAGTACAAGCACACATTTATATAGATTCTACGCACAGGCAAGGGCAAGCAAAACAGTTGTTTAACCAGCTCGCAGGATTTCGTCACGCTGTACTTGAAAACGGTTGCACAACTCCTTGAGCATTTGGCTATATCCTCCTCTTGTTAAAATCTGTCTTCAAACTGTACTTGTAACAGTTGCCCGTGCTGAGTCAAATGTGTGCACTCATGAGACTCGCATGTGGCTCCAATGTAGCTCCAATGTCTTCATGCGAGCTCACAGTTATATAACGGTTTTTACCGTTTGAAAAACGGAGTAACCGATTTGCATCTGTGTCGAAATGATTCCGCAAAGCGAAATGACTTTCGCGAGAAATTTCCCGTTCCGCGAGTCAACGCGGAATACAGTTTTTCAACTGTAAATCCGAGCACCCCCCACGTGCCACACGCCACGACAGAAATGACAAGACTCGAGATTCAGTTATCCAACTGAAATCTCGAGTCAAACCTCGAGCACCCCTTGCGATCCCTTGGCACCCCCTGAAACATACGCGCACCCCTGGGGGGCACGCGCGAGATCTTGACCCAACGCGCGGTCCAGATTCTCGCGCTCATTTTACCTTGACCAGTTCGAAAGTCAACTAGTCCCCACCAGTCAAACTATCGAGCCCCTCCCCCTTTGACCCGTACAACACTCGCTCGCATGAGCCACGCATGAGCCACGTATGAAACATTAAAACTCATGGGACTTTCATGGAAAGCTCATTTGAGGCTCATTGGAGCTTCATGAGAGCTTTCATTTGAGCTTTCATTTGAGCTTCATTTGAGCGCGTCATGGGAGCCTCATTTGAGCGCTTCAAGAGAACAGTGAACACGAAACTGAAAATGCACAAACACAAAATGCAATTACAAATGAAAACGAAACAAAAGAAAAATGCAAGGACGGATGCGCACAGAACACACACAAAATGCGCACACACAAAATGCAAAGTGAAATGACATTTCTCACGCCACAAATTACCTTCAAACAAAACTCTCCATTTTCTTTTACCGTCGGCGAGTAGGCGGTAGGTTGCCGTGCAAACCATGTATTGCACTCAACACGGCAACCTACCGCCCATTCGCCGACGGTAATGGAAAATGGGGGAGTTGTGTTTGAAGGTGATTTGTGGCGTATGAGATGTTATTTCATTTTGCGTTTTGTGTGTGCGCATTTTGTGTGTGTTCTGTGCGCATTCGTCCTTTCATTTTGTATCTTCTGTTTTTCATTCGTAATTGCATTTTGTGTTAGTGTATGTTCACTGTTCTCATGAAGCGCTCAAATGAGGCTCACATGAAGCGCTCAAATGAGGCTCACATGATGCGCTCAAGTGAAGCTCTCATGAAGCGCTCAAATGAGGCTCCCATGACGCGCTCAAATGAAGCTCTCATGAAAGCTCAAATGAAAGCTCTCATGAAGCTCCGATAAGCCTCAAATGAGCCTCCCATGAAAGTCCCATTTGTTTGTAATGTTTCATGCGTGGCTCATGCGAGCGAGTGGTGTACGGGTCAAAGGGAGAGGGGCTCGATAGTTTGACTAGTGAGGTGTTAGAATAGAAACGAGAATGGATGACTAAGGGAAAGTTGGGTACAAAAATACAAACCCTAGAAAACTGTACCCCATATGTGCTACCCCACTATAGCCTACAGCAGCTATGTCATATAAATCTGACACACCCCCATAGGCAAAGTGGGGGAGTACAAGGGGTCACAAGACCAGTCAAGCACAGCAAAGCAAGCTCAGGGTGGATCACAAAGTCACCACACATTCCGAGCACAAGTTCAAGGCCACAAGGCCAGTTCACATGCAGGATTACATATATATATAAGGCTAAACAAGCAAGAGCAGGTATATATATATATGCAACAGTACAAACAAGGTCAAGGGGTGAGCAAGTGAGTCAAGGTAGGCACAAGACCCAGCTGAGTACAGAAGCGCTGATGATCACAAGGCGCAAGTGCCTTGGTGAAGATATCAGCAGTGTTGGCCTGAGAGGCCACGTACGCAAGCCGCAGCTGACCACGCTGCTGTAGCTCACGAGCAAGGAAGTAGCGGAGAGCAATGTGCTTCGTTCTGTGCTCCAGTCTCTGCTCTCGACACAAGGCCAGCATGGCCTTGTTGTCTACGTACAGCACTGGAGGAGAACGAGGCGGCTCTCCGAGGTCAGTCAGCAGGTAGGTGAGCCAGCGAAGCTCCTGTGCAGCCATGGCCCCGGCGTAGATCTCAGCCTCACAACTGGAGCCGAGAACAGAAGACGAGCGGGTAGCCCGCCACGAAACAGAGCCGGAACCAAGGCTGAAGGTGTAACCCTGTGACGACCGCTGCGTAGCCTGGTCGTCAGCCCAAGAAGTGTCTGCGTGCCCAGTGAGGACCACTGGACTCTGCCCTCCAAGCACAAGCCCCATGCCCGACGTACTGCACAAGTAACGCAACACCCTCTTCGCTGCAGCCATGTGCTCCGGTCTGTGTCTCCCAGGAGCAACATAGCGTCCGAGAATGCTAAGAGGGTATGCGAGCTCAGGTCGTGTGCAGGTCATCAGGTACATGAGGCAGCCAACAAGCTCTGGGTACGGGCCACTCGACTCTACGGACTCATCCGAAGGCAGAGCTGAGAGCGAGTGGCGAGTAGGCAGAGGAGTGGCCTAAGGCGAGGAGTACGTGAAGCCGAAGCGCTGAAGGACCTGCTGCACCATGTGTGACTGAGTCAGGGTAATGGTGCGGCGTGCTCTGTCCCGGGTGATCTGCAAGCCAAGGTAGCTGCGCAGTTCACCCAGGTCTGTGCACGTGTGTCTCTTCTGCAGCTCGGACTTCACGTGGGCGAGTCCAGCAGTGTCAGCTGTGGCAAAGACCAAGTCGTCAACGTACACGAATATATAGAACGGCGGCAAAGAAGTGTCGGTGCGCAGAAACAGCGACGGGTCGGCAGTAGAGGGAGCAAACCCAAGAGCCGCAAGTGTAGTCCTCAGTGTGTCGTGCCACTCACGCGGTGCCTGGCAGAGACCGTAGACTGGCCGCCGGAGGCTCCACTGGGTGCCAGGAGGAAAAGACCCAGTGAAGCCAGGTGGGCGACGCAGCCAGATCTCCTCGTGCAGGCTGCCCTGCAAGAAAGCAGTGCTGAAGTCAAGAGAGTGCAGCTCGTAGTCGCGGTGAGCAGCTATGTGCAGCAGTACCCGAAGAGTGGTCATCTTCGGGGTGGGAGAGAAGGTCTGAAAGTAGTCAACTCCCTGCCGCTGACTGAAGCCACGAGCCACGTAACGCGCCTTGAAGACAGGCGGAGAACCCGGCGGTCGCTTCACCCTGAAAATCCACATGCCACTGACGATGTTCGCCCCAGGCGGGGGAACCTCGTCAAACGTAGGTGCCTGTGGACTTCCAGGAAGCCATCTCTGTGTCCATAGCTGCCTGCCACTGAGAGGAGTAGGGACCCTCTATCGCCTCCGCGTAAGAGCGCGGAGTCGGGATGTCAAGTGCATCCGGGTCTCCCTCAGGGGTAAGCAGTACGCACATGAGATGAGGTGAAGCAGCAGCCAAACACTGGAACTCCTCCTGCCTGTCCTCAAGGACGTCCGTGCCAAGGGCACACTCACCCCCGACGGACGGAGGACAGACAGACTCAGACGCAACGACAAGACTAGCAGCGTAGTCTAGACGACAGCGAGCAGCAAAGTCGACGAGCTCAGCAACTAGGGCAGACGCAGCAGTGGACTCAAAGGAAGGGTCAGTGACGACAGTAGCAAGGAGACGCGTGACAGTAGGACTGGCAGCACGAAGAGAGTCCGACTCCGGGTCGGGAAGAGCAGGAAGAGAGGACTCAGGAGGAGAAGGCAAAGGGGCACGCAGAGGAGCAGTGGACGGACGCAGAGACATCCGGTGCGTGCCAGGGACAGGAGGAGGACGCTGACGCGAACCACGGCCACTAGTGCGAGCAAGACGGACTGGCGACGCAGGGCGAGACGCAGGCTCACGACGCTCAGCCAGACCTCCAGTAGGACCAGTGTAGGGAGAAGGAGCGGGCAGTGTGAAGGCCGGCTGTAACTGTAACTGCGACGGGACAGGCTGTGGACACTCTAAGGGAGGAGGAGGACCAGTAGAAGGCGGGAGACCAAGAACCTGCTGAAGGAGCGGAACGAAGTACGGCCGAGGCCGCGCGGCGACTCCAGACACAGCAGGGACAGCACCAGTACCCCCAGCGGCAGCACCAGCGCCAGCAGCACCTCCAGCTCCAGTACCTCCAGCAGCACCAGGAGCACCCCCAGCAGGACCGCCTCCAGGACCGACAGCAGTAGCCTCAGCGCCAACACCCTCAGCAGCTCCAGCTCCAGGCGTACCCGCAGGCCCAGCAGCTCCAGTACTCCCAGTACGAGCACCTCCGGGACCCGCGGCACCAGCACCCGCAGCAGTCGAAGAACCTCCAGCTCCAGCAGCACGCCTCCAGCGTCGGGCAAACCACTCTCGCAGCTCCAGTGGAGAGAGTGGCTCCCGCCGAGACGAAGCACCCGGAGAACCTCCAGGCTCAGCACCGCCAGACGCCACACGAGCAGGCCCAGCTCCCTCAGGCTCCGCACCCCCAGGCTCAGCACCTCCAGGCGTAGCACCCCCAGGCTCAGCACCCCCAGGCGTAGCACCCCCAGGCTCAGCACCCCCAGGCTCAGCACCCCCAGTAGTAGCACCCCCAGGCTCAGCACCCCCAGGCTCAGCACCCCCAGTAGTAGCACCCTCAGGCTCAGCACCCCCAGGCGTAGCACCCACACGCTCAGCACCCCCAGAGTCAGCACCCCCAGGCTCAGCACCCTCAGCAGCACCAGAGTCACCAGTAACCTCGACAGGCTCGACTGCGTCTACCTGGGACACACCTGAAGGGGCAGGACCCTGAGGGGGGAGGGGGTCTACCGGGGGGGGACCTGGCACAAGGAAGAGCGGTGGCGGGGGGAGGGACGGAGTGCGGTAGGGGAAGAGGCGGTAGTAGGGGACCGACTCGTCAAACGTGACGTCCTGGGAGGACAGAACACGGCGAGAGGTGGGGTGGTAGAACTGCCACCCTGGCGCGTCAGGGGGGAAGCCAAGGAAGACGCAAGGAGCAGCACGAGGGGACAGCTTGTCCGCAGACAAGTCGCGGACAAACGCCCGAGATCCCCAGACACGGAACGCAGACGCATCGCCAACCTTCCCCGTCCACAGCAAGGCTGGGGAGGTCTCCGGCATGGAGACCCTGGGGTGAAGGTTGATCTGATGCGCCGCGTACCGAACAGCAAACGGCCACAGAAAATGGGGGGCAGCCGCATGCATCATGGACGTACGGGCGACGTCCATGACCATGCCAATGCGGCGCTCAGCAATCCCATTTTGCTGTGGAGAGTCCGGAAGCGTGAAGGTCTGGCGGATGCCTCGTGCACGACAGTAGGCTCGCAGAAGGCCAGAGGAGAACTCTCCACCTCTGTCAGAGTGCAGACGCAGAACAGGAAAGTCCGAGCCGAAGCTCTGCCTGAGCTGGAGACGAGCTGCGCGGATCCAGTCGATCAACACCTCAGTGACATCACCCTTGCTGCGCAAGGGGAAGACCGTGGTGTAACGCGAGTAGTCGTCAACCACCAGCAGGAAGTAGCGCTCGTGACCCTGTCCACGGACGCGGGCCGGGCCCCACACGTCCATGTGAAGCGTCTGCAGCGGGGCCTCTGTCGGAGGAAACTGGGAGGAGTGAGGGGCAGCCCGCTGCCGCCCCTCGACACAAGGGACGCAGGTAGGGCCGGGCCCCGGAGGAAGGGGAGGGAGGGATCGGGGAAGACCAGAGACAAGGACACGGGAGGCCATGCCTCGGAGACGAAGCAGGGAGGGGTGACCAAGGCGGTGGTGCCAGAGGAGAGTCTCGTGCGACAGGAGGCGACACGAACAGGGGGCAGACTCAGGACCAGACCTGGACGCTGCAGCAAACACCTGACCCGACGCAGCTACCTGACCAGACGCAGTGACTGGAGGAGACGCAGTGGTCAGTGTGTACAGGCTCGACCACGGCCGACGTGTAAACGTGGCCAGGTGTCGGCCTGTCCGAGCGTCCGTGCAGTGGGTCACCCGCTGACTCGCAGAAGTGAACTGGTGAACCCCCGCATCCTGTAGGTCAGCACCACTCACCAAGTTCGTAGAGAACGAGGGGAGGTAAAGACCAGACAGGGTGCCAGAGGGGGCCGCCGGACACGGGAGGACAGTGGAGAAGTGAGCAAGGACAGGACCCCCAGAGGGGTCTGCCAGAGAGACTGCAACTGGCCGGCCAAGCGGCGTGAGTGTGGTGCGGTCTCGAAAGAAGGAGCGAGAAGCCCCCGAGTCAAGGGTGAAGGTGTGGGAGGCCGAAGCCGACGCAGTACCTGAGAGAGCAGACTCACCAGCACCTGAGTGAGCAGACGCACGAGCACCTAGAGCAGCAGCCTCGCTAGCACCTAGAGCAGCAGCCTCACCAGTACCTAGAGCAGCAGTCTCAATGCCCGGGTCGGGCGGAAAACACCGGTAACGGTCACCCTCATCACTAATAGTCACAGCATACATGGCAGCAAGAATAGCATCAAATTCAAGGTCAAAGACAGCTACACCCGCCCTAGACAGCTCGCCCCAGCGGGGGATCTCAGTGGCCTCAGGGAACTGGTGACACCAAGCGTCCGTCAGGCGGCCAAAGCAGCGCTGGGTGGAGTGCGCACCCCCGCACTGCTCACCTGCGCGGTCGCCGGTGCGTAGGACGTAGGTGCACGGACCAGTACCCCCACCCCGCTGGCGTGCAGCGTACCACTCACGGAGCTGCTGAGGGGGGGGGGTGTCACGAGTGCGCTGCTGCCGCTGCTGCTGCTGCTGCTGGCGCTGACCACCACCGGAGCCGACCCTCTGCCCTGCGCCACCCCGACCAGCTCCACCTCCTCCACCGCCGCCTCCTCCACCGCCGCCACCTCCGCCACCTCCGCTCCCACCGCCACCGCCGCCGCCGCCTCCGCCTCCACTGCCGCCACCGACACCTCCACCCCCGCCACCACTCCCACCACCACCCCCACCCCCTCCACTGCCGCCACCGCTACCTCCGCCACCCCCGCCAGCCCCTCCAGCACCCTTGCCCCCCTTGCCCTTGCCGGTGCGGCGTCTCCCGCTCGGGGCAGACGCAGCGCCGACCGACTCGAGACCAACGAGGTCGGCCGCAGCAGCAGAGGCAACAGAGGGCAAAAGAGGGGAGGGGGAACACCCCTCAAAGATGGGGGTGCGAGGGTCACCACGAGAGGCTCCTACAGCTACTATGCTCTTTTCTGCTGCTAGGAGGGCCTTCTCGAGGAGGTCAACGGTGAGAGTGGTGGGGCAAACTGAGAGGAAGTGGTCCCTGACTACGCGAAGGGAGTCAGGGAGACGGGTGACTATGTAGTAGAGGGTGATGTACATGGGGGGGGGGTTCTTGGCGCAGAACTCAGCAGGAAGCGCAGCGCGGTAGCGAGTGTCACTAGTGCGGAGGTGCGTAATGAGGTCAGCGACTGTGGGAAAGGCAGCAAGGTCAGGGAAGAGGTACGGTAGCATGAGGCGGCTCAGTGCAGCAGTGGCAGGGGAGGAGTAGCGCGCAACTACAGCGTCGTACAAGGTGTGAGCACTCTTGTACTGGCTAAAGTGCGCACGCTCAGAGGTAGGCAGGTGGCGACGCACAGCAAGACGTGCAGCAGCATCGCGCGTGGCCCACTGTGAGCGAACAGTGGCGTCAGCATCAGCAGCGGGGGCAGGAGAGGCACCAGAAGTGAGGTCAAAGAGGGAGAGGCCGTCTGCCCTATCGCACTGTAAGAAAAGCTGCAGGTCATCTATCCAGACGTCAAAGTCAATGGCCCGACCCTCAGCGTCAAAAGAGAGGACACTAGGGGTAGCCATGACAGCAGTAGACTAGCAGCGCAAACAGTAGGGTGAGGGCAGTGCTGTGAAAGAGGCGCTGCTCTTACCGGACAGGGCGGCTCGGGCGGCTCGGCTGCAGGGCGGCTCGACGGCTCGGCTGCTGGGCGGCTCGGCGGCTCGGCTGCTTGGCGGCTCGGCGGCTCGGCTGCTGGGCGGCTCGGCGGCTCGGCTGCTGGGCGGCTCGGCTGCTGGGCGGCTCGGCGGCTGGGCGGCTCGGCTGCTGGGCGGCTCGGCTGCTGGGCGGCTCGGCGGGGCCGCTGAGAGGGCGGCGTCCGGGGCCGCTGGGAGGAGGCGGCGGGGCCGCTGAGAGGGAGGCGGCGGGGCCGCAAAGGTAGGTGGCGGGGCCAGCAGGTAGGTGGCGGGGCCGCACAGGTAGGTGGCGGGGCCGCGGGTAGGTGGCGGGGCCGCTGGTAGGTGGCGGGGCCGCAGGTAGGTGGCGGGGCCGCACAGGTAGATGGCGGGGCCGCGGGTAGGTGGCGGGGCCGCTGGTAGGTGGCGGGGCCGCAGGTAGGTGGCGGGGCCACAGGTAGGTGGCGGGGCCGCACAGGTAGGTGGCGGGGCCGCGGGTAGGTGGCGGGGCCAGCAGGTAGGCGCCGGGGCCGCACAGGTAGGCGTCGGGGCCGCAGGTAGGCGCCGGGGCCGGAAAGGGCGGCGTCAGGGCCGCAGGGCGGCGCGAGGGCCGCTGGGTAGGCGACGAGGCCGCGGGGCGGCGGATCGGGGCCGGGTAAGGGCGGCGCGATGGCCGCGGGGTAGGCGACGAGGCCGCCGGGCGGCGGGTCGGGGCCAGGAAGGGCGGCGCGAGGGCCGCAAGGCAAGCGACAGGGCCGCTAGGGCGGCGCGACGGGGCGAGAAAAAAAAGGAGGGGGGGGGAGCGCGACTCGGGCTAGGACTGAGCGCGCTCCGGGCAGAAAAAAAAATGTCGAATTGGTGGGCCCTAGGAACAGTTCCCACGAGGGAACCTGCTCGATACCATGTTAGAATAGAAACGAGAATGGATGACTAAGGGAAAGTTGGGTACAAAAATACAAACCCTAGAAAACTGTACCCCATATGTGCTACCCCACTATAGCCTACAGCAGCTATGTCATATAAATCTGACATGAGGGGCCAGTTGAATTTCGAATTGGTCAAGGTCAAGCGCACGAAATCTTGACCGCGCGTGTGGTCCTGATTTCGTGCGTGGGCTCTCAGGGATCGAGCGTGTGCTCGCGCACTGTTGCCAACGTGGCAGGGCCCACGATCGCAACAAGACAGGGCGAATGATCGCCCTGCCCACGCGCAGTACAGCGCACGTCCGTGCACTGTACAGCACGACCGAAAAGTCGGCCGTGCATGATTGCGCCCCTCAGGGGTGCGCGTGTGTTTCGGAGGGTGCTAAGGGATCGCGAGGGGTGCTCTAATTTTGACTCGAGATTTCAGTTGAGTAACTGAATCTCGAGTCTTGTCATTTCTATCGTGGCGTGTGGCATGTGGGGGGTGCTCGGATTTACAGTTGAAAAACTGTATTCCGCGTTGACTCGCGGAACAAGAAAATTTCTCGCGAAAGTCACGCCGCGTTGCGGAATGATTTCGCCACAGGTACAATTCGGTTAGTCGCGTCATCCAACGGTTAAATCCGTTTTACAACTGTAAACTCGCATGAAACTCATGTGAGTCACATTGGAGGCACATGTGAGCTATGAGTGTTCATGTGAGAAGTCAGCAGTGGCAATTGTCCTAAGTGAAATTTGAATACATGTTTTTACAAGAGGAGGAAGAAGACAATAGCCCAAGAAGTTGAGCAACCGTTTTTAAGTACAGCATGGCGAAGATCCGAAATTCAGTTTTACAACTACTTTGCTATTTCCCTAAGCATGTGTGTTAGGCGAAATATAAAACGTGTGTTTGTGCTTGATTGTCATCAACCTTTCTAGTAAAAATCTTTTGTGAATTTCCTTGGCGAGTTAAGTCGCTCTATCAACGTATTGACGCGAAGAGCTATTCTGCACACGAGCCCATTTCGTCGTCGACGCTGCGCAACATAGTTTGGGAACGCTCTAGTACGCACGATAATTTTCATACTTAAGGAAATCCCTCTTCAAACACGGACCCTTGGATAGGGGCTGGTTCTACCAGGCACCAAAGGACCCTTGGAGGTGACCCCGTGGGGACTACCTAGTGTGGATTAAAGGTGTGTTAAGAGCCTACAGGTCCCAAATATCGGTCAACAAGTGCCAGGGAGGGTGGTGAGTGCGGGGGAGGGTGGTGAGTTAATGAACATTATTGTTTGGTTGGATTCGCGAGAATGGATTCAATACGAGATAATTGAATATTTAATAAATGACAATCAAGTTCATCTTTGGTTTTCAAGCAACCATTACATCTGTCAGAATGTTATATTATCTAGCCTGCAGTGCGGTGCTCTGTAGCGACTACAGCCCAGTTAGGGTTAGCTATTTGTATCCCAACTGCTGCTAGTGATGTTGGAATCACTGAACAGGAATGAATGAACTAGCAATGAAAAGAGTACAAGTACCTAACCCTAGAATTGTGTACCCCCTATAGGCTAACCCACTGTAGCCTAAACTAACACAACATATATAATGTTTGACACACCCCCATAGGCAAAGTGGGGGAGAACTAGGGGTCACAAGACCAGTCAAGGCAAAGCAAGGCAAAACAAGCTCAGGGTGGATCTCAAGGATACCACACAAATTCCGAGCACAAGCAGGTTTATATATAGAGATCACAGTACAACAGACTCAAGAAGTAAGCAAGTGAGGTCCAGTAGGCACAAGGCCTAGAAGAGTGCAAAAGCGCTGATGGTCACAAGGCTGAAGCGCCTTGGTGAACACATCAGCAGTGTTGGCCTCAGAGGCCACGTAACGCAGGCGAAGCTGACCACGCTGCTGCAGCTCTCGAGCGAGGAAGTAACGCAGAGCAATGTGCTTCGTTCTGTGCTCCAGTCTGTGCTCCTCACACAAGGCAATGGCTGCCTTGTTGTCGACGTACAGCACTGGAGGAGAACGAGGCTGCTCTCCAAGGTCGGTCAGCAAGTAGGTGAGCCAGCGTAGCTCCTGGGCCGCCATGGCTGTGGCGTAGATCTCAGCCTCACAACTGGAGCTGAGAACAGAAGAAGAGCGAGTAGAACGCCAAGAAACAGAACCAGAGCCAAGACTGAAGGAGTAACCCTGAGACGACCGCTGAGTAGCCTGGTCATCTGCCCAAGAAGCGTCTGAGTGCCCAGTGAGAACAACTGGGACTCGCCCTCCAAGCACTAGCCCCATGCCCGACGTACTGCACAAGTAGCGCAACACCCTCTTAGCTGCATCCATGTGCTCCTTCCGGTGACGGCCGGGAGCGACATAGCGTGCAAGAATGCTGAGAGGGTATGCAAGGTCTGGTCGAGTGCAGGTCATCAGGTACATGAGGCAACCCACAAGCTCTGGATACGGGCCACTCGGCTCTACGGACTCATCCGAAGGCAGAGCTGAGAGCGAGTGACCGGTAGGCAGAGGAGTGGGCTGAGGCGAGGAGTACGTGAAGCGGAAGCGCTGAAGGACCTGCTGCACCATGTGTGACTGAGTCAAGGTGATGGTGCGGCGTGCTCTGTCCCGGGTGATCCGCAAGCCAAGATAGCTTGTCAGTTCACCCAGGTCTGTGCACGTGTGTCTCTTCTGCAGCTCCGACTTCACGTGGGCGAGTGCCACAGTGTCAGCAGTAGCAAAGACCAAGTCGTCGACGTACACAAGGACGTAGAACGGCGGCAGTGAGGTGTCGGTGCGTAGAAACAGCGACGGGTCAGCAGTAGAAGGCGCGAACCCAAGAGCCGCAAGTGTAGTCCTCAGTGTGTCGTGCCACTCACGAGGCGCCTGGCGGAGACCGTAGACTGGCCGTCGGAGGCTCCACTGGGTACCAGGAGGGAACGACCCAGTGAAGCCAGGTGGACGGCGCAGCCAGATCTCCTCGTGCAGGCTGCCCTGCAGGAAAGCAGTGCTGAAGTCAAGCGAGTGGAGCTCGTAGTCACGCTGAGCGGCGACGTGCAGCAGAACCCGAAGAGTGGTCATCTTCGGGGTCGGGGAGAAGGTCTGGAAGAAGTCAACTCCCTCGCGCTGACTGAAGCCTCGTGCAACGTAACGCGCCTTGAAGACAGGCGGAGAACCCGGCGGCCGCTTCACCCTGAAAATCCACATGCCACTGACGATGTTCGCCCCAGGCGGGGGAACCTCGTCGACGTAGGTGCCTGTGGACTTCCAGGAAGCCATCTCTGTGTCCATGGCTGACTGCCACTGAGAGGAGTAGGGACCGGCCATCGCCTCTGCGTAAGAGCGTGGGGTCGGGATGTCTGGTGCATCCGGGTCTCCCTCAGGGGCAACAAGCATGGACACGAGATGGGGCAAAGCGGCAGCAAAGCACTGGAACTCCTCCTGCCTGTCCTCAAGGACGTCAGTGCCAAGAGCACACTCACCCCCGACGGACGGAGGACAGACAGACTCAGACTCAGCAACTAGGCTAGCAGCGTAGTCTAGACGACAGCGAGCAGCAAAGTCGACAAGCTCAGCAACTAAGGCAGACGCAGCAGCAGACTCAAAGGAAGGGTCAGTGACAACAGTGGCCAGGAGACGCGTGACAGCAGGACTGGTAGCACGAAGAGAGTCTGACCCAGGGTCAGGAAGAGCAGGAAGAGAGGAAGCAGGAGGAGACGGCAGTGGGACACGCTGTGGAGCAGTGGACGGACGAAGCGCCATCCGGTGAGTGCCTGGGACAGCAGGAAGACGCTGACGCTGGACTCGACGACTAGAGAGAGCAGTGCGGACAGGCGACCCAGGACGAGACTCAGGCGACGCAGGACGAGACGCAGGCTCACGCCGCTCAGTAAGACCTCCAGTCGGACCAGTGTAAGGAGCAGGACCAAGGAGAGAGGAGGCAGACGGTAACGCCGACTGCAGCTGGACAGGCTGAGGACACTCTAAGGAGGGAGGAGGAAAAGGAGGAGGAAGCTGACCAAGAACCTGCTGAAGGAGCGGAACAAAGTACGGCTGAGACCGAGCAGCGACACCAGAGCCAGCAGGGACACCCGCACCAGGGTCCGCAGCACCAGCAGCAGCTCCAGCGCCCACGTCCTCAGCACCAGCGGTAGCTCCAACGCCCGGGTCCTCAGCACCAGCAGTAGCTCCAACGCCCGGGTCCCCAGCACCAGCAGCGGCTCCAACGCCCGGGTCCTCAGCACCAGCAGCAGCTCCAACGCCCGGGTCCTCAGCACCAGCAGCAGCTCCAACGCCCGGGTCCTCAGCACCAGCAGCAGCTCCAACAGCAGCGGGGTTCGTAATACGAGGCACGCCACTCCGAAGAGTGCAGCGCCGCTCGTACCACTCACGGATCCGCTCGCGGGAGGGGAGCTCCCGAACGGGAGAAGAAGTACTAGCACTAGTCCCAGTAGTACGCCCGGCTCGAGCGGTACCTCTCCGGAGGCTGCAGTACTCTAAGTACCACGCACGTAGCTGCTCCGAGGAGAGGGCTCCTCCAGGTGCAGGACTCCCAGACCTCGTACCTCCAGACGCAGAACCCCCAGACTCCGGACTCCGCAGCTCAGTACCACGAGGCTCCACACCCCCAAGCTCAGCACCCTCAAGCTCCACACCCCCAGGCTCCACACCCCCAGGCTCCACACCCCCAGGCTCCACACCCCCAGGCTCCACACCCCCAGGCTCCACACCCCCAGGCTCAGCACCCCCAGGCTCAGCACCCCCAGCAGGACGAGAGTCGACAGCTACCTCAACAGGCTCAACCGGGTCTACCTGAGACACACCTGAGGGAGCGGCACCCTGAGGGGGGAGGGGGTCTGCAACAGCAGCACCTGGCGAGAGGAAGAGAGGCGGGGGGGGGAGCGGGGCAGTGCGGTAGGGGAAGAGGCGGTAGTAGGGGACGGACTCGTCAAAAGTGACGTCCTGGGAGGGCAAGACTCGGCGCGAGGTGGCGTGGTAAAACTGCCAACCAGACGCGTCCGGGACAAAGCCGAGGAAGACGCAGGGAACAGCACGGGAGGAGAGCTTGTCCGCAGACGAATCGCGGACAAAAGCTCGAGACCCCCAGACCCGGAAACGCGACGCATCGCCAACCTCCCCCGTCCACAGTAGCGTGGGCGAGGTCTCCGGCAAGGAGACACGGGGCCAGAGGTTGAGTTGATGCGCAGCGTACCGGACCGCAAACGGCCACAGAAAGTGGGGGGCAGCCGCATGGATCAAGGAGGTACGGGCGACCTCCATGACCAGGCCAATGCGGCGCTCCGCAACCCCATTCTGCTGTGGAGAAGCCGGAAGCGTGAACGACTGCTCAATGCCGTGCTCAGCACAGTAGGCTGCCAAGAGGTCGGAGGAGAACTCACCACCTCTGTCAGAGTGCAAGCGCAGGACAGGAAAGTCCGAGTGAAAACGCTCGCTGAGCTGGAGACGGGCTCGGCGGATCCAAGGGATCAAGACATCAGGGACCTCACCCTTGGTGCGCAAGGGGAAGACCGAGGTGTAGCGCGAGTAGTCGTCAACAACTATCAGGAAGTACCTCTCCTGACCCTGACCACGGACGCGGGCTGGGCCCCACACGTCCATGTGGAGTGTCTGCAAGGGAGCAGTCGTCGGGGGGAACGAGGAGGAGTGAGGAGCGGCGCGCTGCCGTCCCTCGACACAGGGGAGACAGGTAGGAGCAGGCGAGGGTGGGAGGGGAGGAAGGACCCTGGGCAGGCCAGAGACAAGGTACCTGGAGTGCATGGCACGAAGCCGCTGCACAGACGGGTGGCCAAGGCGGTGGTGCCAGAGGACAGTCTCGTGTGCCAAAGAGCGACACGAGCAGGGGGCGGACAGCTGACCTGACGCGGACGCGGACGCAGTCACAGCAACCTGAGGGGACTCAGTAGTCAGTGTGTACAGGTCCGACCCCGGCTGCCGAGTGAAGGTAGCCAAGTGACGGCCCGTACGAGCACACGTGCAGTGTGTCACGCGCTCGTAGGCAGGGGTGAACTGGTGAACACCCCCGTCCTGGAGTGCACAGCCTGCCACCAAGTTCGTAGAGAACGAGGGGAGGTGGAGACCTGACAGTGTGCCCGACGGGACCGCAGGGCAGGGAAGGACAGTGGAAGAGGTCGCAATGACCGGACCCCCAGAGGGGTCAGCAAGGGAGACAGCAACTGGTCGAGTAAGCGGCTCAAGGGCAGTGCGGTCACGAAAGAAGCAGCGAGAAGCACCTGAGTCCAGTGTGAAGGTGTGCAGTGCGGCAGTCGACGCAGTACCAAGGGGGGGAGACACACGAGCACCTAGAGCAGCAGCCTCACCAGCACCTGGGGTAGCCGACACGTGAGTACCTGGAGCGGCAGACGCACTGGCCCTAATGCCCGGGTCGGGCGGCACACACAAGTACTCAGCACCCTCTCCACTAGTAGACATCACATACATGGCAGATAGAATAGCATCAAAGTCTAGAGCATAGATATCAATCCCCTTCTTCAGGAGATCAAGCCAGCGGGGCAGCTCAGTGGCCTGAGGGAACTGAACACGCCAAGCGTCGTCGAGACGAGAGAAGCAGCGCTGTGTGGCGTGCGGTCGTCCACACTGCTGACCAGTGCGGTCACCAGTGCGAATGACGTACGTGCAGCTAAGACCACCCCCACCCCCGTGCTGAGAGTACCACTCACGGACCTCCTGGGGCGAGAGAGTGTGCTGCTGGCCCTGGCCACCGCCAGCGCCTCCACGGCCACCACCACCGCTGCCACCTCCTCGACCACCCCAACCCCTGCCGCCGCCTCGTCCACCGCCACCCCAACCGCCGCCTCCACTCCTGCCACCTCCCCCGCCGCTGCCGCCACCACCCCCACCGCTACCACTCGCCCCTCCAGCCGAGCCACCACCCCCACTGCCTCCACCGCCCCCACCGCCGCCTCCCCCGCCGTCACCGCCACTACCCTTGCCCCCTTTGCCCTTGCCGCTGCGGCGTCCGCTCGAGGCAGACGCAGCGCCGACCTTCTCAGTACCAAGAAGGTCGACAGCAGCAGCAGAGGCGACAGAGGGAAGAAGGGGGGAAGGAGAACACCCCTCAAAGAACGGGGTACGGGGGTCGCCACGAGAGGCACCTACAGCGACTATGCTAGCCTCAGCTGCAAGTAGCTCCTTCTCGAGGAGGGCAATGGTGAGCTCAGTGGGGCAACGAGCTAGGAAGTGGTCCCTGACAGCACGCAGTGTGTCAGGGAGGCGGGTGACTAGGTGATAGAGAGTGAGCCAGAGTGGAGGGGGGTGCGTGGCAAGGAACTCAGCAGGCATGGCGGCACGGAAGCGGGCCTCACTAGTACGGAGGTGCGTGATGAGGTCAGCGACTGTGTGAAAGGAGGCCAGGTCGGGAAACAGGTAGGGGAGGGAGAGACGGCCTAGTGCGGCAGAGGCAGGTGAGGAGTAGCGAGCAACTACAGCTGTGTACAGTGCCGGTGCAGTCTTGTGCTGACCAAAGTGCTCGCGTTCGTCTATCGGCAGGGAGTTGCGAATGGCGAAGCGAGCATGGGCATCACGAGTCTGCCACTGTGAGCGAGCAGTGCTGTCAGCAGTAGCAGCAGGGGCAGTGACAAGGCCTAGGGCGTGATCGTACAGTGAGATGTCATCCTTGGCTGTGAGCTGTAGGTAGAGGTGCAGGTCATCGAGCCAGGTGTCAAACTTCACAGGGCGGCCCTCAGCATCGAACACGAGAACCTGTGGGCTAGCCATAGGAACAGTAGAAATAGCAGTAGTAGCGGTAGGAGAAGCAGGTAGGACGAACCAGGTAGGGCAGGGCGGCGCGGCTCGGTTCAGGTCGGGTCGCGGCTCGGCTGGGTGGCGCGGCTCGGCTCGGGGCGCGCGGCTCGGCTCAGGTCACGGCGGGGACGGGCCGCCCGCTCTCCCTCTTGTGCTGCGGCGGGAACGGGCCGCCCGGGGCCTCTGGGTGGTGGGCACGGGTCGGCGAGGTAGGCACGGGGCCGGTTGGGGCCCTAGAGGGGCGAGCGCGGGGCCGATCGGGGCCTGAGCGGGGCTAGCGCGGGGCCAAACGGGGCCTTGACGGGGCTAGCAAGGGGCCGACGGGGCCTGAATCGGGGCTAGCGCGGGCCCGATCGGGGCCTGAATGGGGCTAGCGCGGGGCCGACGGGGCCTGAGAGGGGCTAGCGCGGGGCCTACGGGGCCTGAGACGGGGCTAGCGCGGGCCGACGGGGCCTGAAACGGGGCTAGCGCGGGCCGACGGGGCCTGAGAGGGGCTAGCGCGGGGCCGACGGGGCCTGAAACGGGGCCGACGGGGCCTGAAACGGGGCTAGCGCGGGCCGACAGGGCCTGAGAGGGGCTAGCGCGGGGCCGACGGGGCCTGAAAAGGGGCCGACGGGGCCTGAAACGGGGCTAGCGCGGGTCGACGGGGCCTGAGAGGGGCTAGCGTGGGGCCGACGGGGCCTGAAACGGGGCCGACGGGGCCTAAACGGGGCTAGCGCGGGGCCTGAACGGGGCCTTAAAGGGGCGTGATACGCCGAGGCGCCCTAGGGCACGGGTAGGTAGGTAGGTAGGTAGTTACGTAGTGGTGGGCCCTTAGAAAATTTCGGTCCTAGGAAGGACCTGCTCTGATACCATGTTGGAATCACTGAACAGGAATGAATGAACTAGCAATGAAAAGAGTACAAGTACCTAACCCTAGAATTGTGTACCCCCTATAGGCTAACCCACTGTAGCCTAAACTAACACAACATATATAATGTTTGACAAGTGAAACTCCTCTTTCTTGTTCTAAACTTTCTGCTTGTATTTCTGACATGGTATCAGAGCAGGTCGATCCCCTTGGGTCGATCCTGTGGGTGGGCCCACCACCTAACTGCTTCCGCTGCTCTACTGCTGTCGCGTGCCCCGGGCGCGTGACCCTTTGTTCCTGCCGCGCGCCCGGAGCGCGCGGCGGTTTTTCATCCCGCCGCGCGCTCGGGGCGCGCGGCGGTTTTCTGCCCGCCGTGCGCCCCGAGGCGCGCGGCGGTTTCCTACCGTGGGGGACCCGCGCGCAGCCCCCGCCCTGTCCGTCGCGCTGCCTTGGGGGACCCGCGCGCGCCCCCCCTTGCCATCCCGTCGCCCGGCGTGACGTTCTGGAGGATCCGCACGCGCCCCCCCCCCGACATCCCGTCGCCCGTCGCGGCGCCCAGGGGGGCCGCGCGTCGCCCTGCCCGTCGCCCGTCGCGGCGCCCTGGGGGGCCGCGCGTCGCCCCTCCCGTCGCCCGTCGCGGCGCCCTGGGGGGCCGCGCGTCCCCCCCTCCCGCCACTCGTCGAGGCGCCCTGGGGGGCCGCGCGTCGCCCCTCCCGTCGCCCGTCGCGGCGCCCTGGGGGGCCGCGCGTCCCCCCCCTCCCGTCACTCGTCGTGGCGCCCTGGGGAGGAGCGCGCGGCCCCTCCTGTCCCGTCCCCCCCCCCCCCCCCCCCCCCCCCCCCCCCGTGCTGCCCATTCCTCCCGTGCCGCCGTCCGTTCTGCGGTGGTGGGGGGTGTGGGGTGGCAAGCACGGGGGTGTGGTGTTCCCCTCCTCCTTGTTCGTCTCCCACTGCTGTAGCTGCTGCTGAGGGGGGTGGAGGTGTGGGATCCGCGGGGAGTGGAGCTTGGGGGGTGACGTGGAAGTGAAGCTAGGGTTTCTGCAGGGGGTGTGTGTCAGGGGGGTGGGACTGTTTGGGGAGGCTGAGAGGAGGCTGCCGTCTTGTCGTCCGCAGCACCTGTAGTCCGGGGCGCTGTCCTGGTAGCCCAGAGAGCCTGCTGCGCCTGTCGCCCGTGGGTCCGTTGCTCCTGCCGCTCCTCGTAGCCGCCGAGCCAGTTACTCCAGTAGTCCGGGGCGCTGTCCCGGTAGCCACTGTGCCAGCCGCTCCTGTTGCCCGTGTGTCTGCAGCTTCAGCCGTCGTCTCCCATCTTCTCTCCTCTCACAGTCCCTCCTCCTCCTCACTTGCCTGCTGTGACTACCACTAGCTTTGCTTATAATTGTGAACTACTGCTATGCCTGCTCATTGTGCTGATTACACCGCGAGTACAACCCAGTTAGGGTTAGCTATTTGTATCCCAACTGCTGCTAGTGAAACTCCTCTTTCTTGTTCTAAACTTTCTGCTCGTATTTCTGACAACATCCTTCTTGAAGGGTGTGACGAAGGCGAAATTTGGGGCACCTCATTTCCTATCGAATCAAGTACACCAATTGAACTCGATGTGACAAATGATAAGAATTTTTACATTGAACGGAACTGGAACTTAGTAACGCCATCTGCGTTTAGTGAAGTGTCATCAGAGGCCACGATGAATGTTAAACCCGGGTCGGGTGATAAGGATCGTGACACTCCACAAAACGTGCCAATCATTGGAGCACGCAATGCATGATCTCGTTCTGTTGGCGAAGTACAAGTATTCGTAACAGTGCAAATCACTTTCGATTGAAGGATTGATGCTAATGGAACTATCCATTTCTCAATTCCTAACATTTCACTGGACGATACAGATCTTGTAGGTATCATTAAAGATGGATCTCGTTTCACGATAAGGATAATTGTAAAGAAAGGAAAATACATGTTGGCGACTTTATTAGAGATCGCCACGCTGCATGGGCACGTCAATATGTCGTCTTGAAGTATTAAGGATTGAATTGAACACGAGGGAGAAGCTTCCATTTGATTGACGATATTTCATCGAAAGCCTCGCGCGCATTTCCTTTTTTACTCGATCTTTAAGAGTAATAACAATCATGCATCTACGCAAACTTCAACAAGAAAGACGTATACAAGCGTGTACAAAGGGCGTGAAAAGTTTGGATTTCGAATAATGGTGCGAGGTCAAAACTATATGTATGAAATATGGAATTATGAAGAATTTGAGGCACGTGCAAAACAATACTTAGTCCATTTAATATTCTGCCTTGAAAACAAGAAAAACACTTCATTGATGTGGACAATTGTTACAACGATGGCGAGTTTATTCACTGGGACGATTTCGATGCAATATTTGCCGACGTCGAAGAGTGATTCAATGAAGAAAACCCGCATTCGAAATGCGTGGAGCAAGCTAAAGTCTGATTTGAATAAGCTTCCAAATAAGGTCCATTTTTTTGGTGCAACAGTTGCGACAAGCTAATGTTCAGGCGTCAATTATTCAAATTAGAAAGTACTAAATTTTCAGAATTGTGAAACGTCTGCAATAGTTGCGAGGGAGATTACGAGTCAAAAAACTCCCATTCTTTCTCGAATGGGAGGTGCATTGTTACCGAAGTGTTGGGTGCGAATATTTATTTTTGCACGCCAACCAGCCGCCTGCGTCGCAGTTTGCATTTTGTGTGAGTGCGCATTTTTTATTTCCCATTTTGTGTGTGTTCCGTGCGCATTCGTTCTTGCACTTTGTGTGTTTCGTTTTCATTCGTAATTGCATTTTGTGTTAGTGCAATTTCTGTTGCGTTTTCACTGTTCTCATGAAGCTATCATGAACCGTTCAAATAAGGCTCACATGAAGAGCTTAAACGAGGCTCCCGTGAAGCGTTCAAATGAGGCTCTCATGAAGCTCAAATGAGCTCCCATGAAAGTCACATGAGACTCGAAAGTTTTATGCGAGACTCATTGGAGCCCGATGTAAGCGGGTGGTGTACCGAAGGGTGCTCGGTTGTTTGACTGGTCAAGGCAGGTGCCTTGATTATTTTCGCGCGGGTCAATGGCGAGAAAGTCAGGACTCATGCGTGGGTCCTGGCACGCGCGTGTGGGCCTACAAGGCACGCGGGTGTGCCGCGCACTATTCCGACCGTGCTGTACAGCACGATCGCAACAGGAGAGGGCACATTATGGCCCTGTCTCGATCAAGTCGCGCTGTAGAGCATGACCAAGAAAAAATATCGGTCCTGTGTGTGGCACGGGGGGGGGGGGGGGGGGGGGGGTGCTCGAGATTACATTTGAAAAATGTATCCCACGCTTACTCACTGGACGATAAAT
Organism: Closterium sp. Naga37s-1; assembly: GCA_947471745.1. Lineage (NCBI taxonomy): Eukaryota > Viridiplantae > Streptophyta > Zygnematophyceae > Desmidiales > Closteriaceae > Closterium > Closterium sp. Naga37s-1. Next base: position 2,857,291 of record CANJKZ010000149.1, on the reverse strand, counting down.
ATCTCAAGAAAATCACGCTGCTTTGAGTGATGATTTCGACAGAGGTACAAATCAGGTAATTTGGAAATTCATGCTTTGATGAAAACTGATAACTGGTATGTAAATCATAAACTGTTTTATAACTGTAAGCTCGCATGAATGTCATGAGAGCTACATTGGAGTCACATGGAAGTCTCATGAGAGCAAACATTTGAGTCAGCAAAAGCAATCATTTCAAGTGCAATTTGAAGACATGTTTTAACAAGAGGGGGATGAAGCCAAACGCTCAATGAGTTGAGCAACCGTTTTCAAGTACAGCATGGCGAAATCTTGCGAATTGGTTAAACAATTGTTTTATGCTTGCCCTTACCTGTGCTTAGGATATATATAAATGTGTGCTTGTACCTGTCGAACTTAATCTGAAGCACTTGGTTTTCACGCTTGAATTATGTCGCAACGTATTAATGAGGGTAGAAACGATACAAGTCATTGCCGAAACGTTGCTCGACTAGTGTAGTCTTCCCACAATCTAAGCGAGGCATAACTACCCACTTGTAATTTTTCTATGCCCTTGGCTAGGAGGTGACACGCTGTCAACCAAGTGCGTGAAAATGCTGTCTCTGCTGCCGGAGTCTTGAATGGTCTTCACCAGCGGCCTGAATCTTCCCCAAAATCAGAGTCTCTGGACATTGGAGTGGATTCGCACCAAAATACTTGAGGAGGACTACCTGAGGCGTTAGTTGAGGGGAGGAGAATAGGGAAGCAGCAGCTATGCTATGTAAGGAGGAAAGTGGGGTAGAGGCAAAAAATGGCAAAGAGCTGGGAAGGAAGAGGGAAGCCGGCCAGATTTTCCACGTTGGTGAGAAGGAAGATGATGCAGTAATCGCCCATGCTAGAGCCGAGCTGCACCCACTCATCACTTGGATTCTAGACTCAGGAGCGGCATTGACTATGACTCCAAGGGCCGAGCTCCTGGACAAGGTGGGGACTGCACCTATTGCTGAGGTCAAGTCGGCATCCGGCCACGCCCTCAAGGTGACGGGAGCGGGACGTGCCGCATTCAAAGGAGCCGACGGCAAGCCAGTGGTGCTGAGCGATGTGCTCCTCGTCCCCGACCTGAAAGCCAACCTCATCTCCCTGAGGAAGCTGGCCAAGTGTGGGGTCAGCATATCTACCGATGGTGCCAAGACATTCAAGGGGCAGCTGGGAAAGCGGATGCTTTGGGACCTGCATGAGAATAGGGATATATGAATATTTTAAAAAAGTGTAACACTTTTCAAATTTTCGTATTTTGAAAGCGAAGCAGTCTGTAATGTAGGAATGGGCAGCGGCGAACTGCACTAAACGCCCGTTTTGGAGTACAAAACGTGGGCTGGAGGTCATTTCCCTCCACCCACGTCTCTAATTTTCTAACGGTTTAGCCGATTTTCGTCTCCCACACTCAAGATGGCGAGGACCAAGTCTCTTCCTCGATTTCAATCCCCGTCGACTTTACTCTCTGACATTTTCGCGCACAACGCAACAACTATGGCACTTAATGGCGGAGAGTCTAATACCGCTACCGCCCCCGCTCGACCCGAGTCCGCAAGAAACGCACGCGAAATCGCGGGCGATCGCCCGAACAAGCGCCGGGCAGACGACGGGGAAATTTCCCCGACTGGCGTCGACGTCCTGCTGGGCGCGACCGAGGCACACGCTGCTGGTGTCGAGGCACACGCCCCTAGTGTGCCTCGAGCCCCTATGGCCCCTGACGCGCCGGCCACGACAGAAGGCGCCAAATCGGCCCCAACCAGCGCGGCTGGCACCCTGCGCCCGCGCCAGCGACGCAGGCCTGTGGGCCCTGACGCGCCTGTGGGCTCTGACGCGCCTGTGGGGCCTCACACGCAAGTGGCGACGGGCGTGCAAGTGGCGCCATCATTCACTGCAGCCCAACTGCAGCAGCTGCTGACCCTGTTACAGCAGCAGACCCCTGCTATTACTGAAGAAATCGCTACACCAAACGCAACTTCTGTTTCTGCTAAAAGCGAAAAGGCGAAAACGGAGTCCGTGAAGCGCACTCGCACGACAAAAACCGGAAGGGGCGAAGACACACGCGCCGCTGCGACCCCAGTCATGAACAACCCCACCGACAGCGACAATGAAGACAACGAAGACGGTGAGGCTCATGCTATAAATGTCGCTTTTGCACCCGATGAGCAACTCCCTCCGCTCCCTTCTCCCAACCCCACCCTCACCGCCGCCTCGTTCAAGAATGCCGCCGTGCGCGAGCAAGCCGAGGTCCTGGAACACCTGCGGGCATACTTGAAGCATGCAGAGCACAAGGTATGGCACAACGAGCCGGCAAGCACCCTCGAATAACTTGGCGAAGCCTTCACGCTCATCAACAACCGCTTCAAGTTACTTCACGTTGCCGACTACACCAACTTCCGCACCGCAAACAGGTTCAAGCTCTATGAAGACAAGAGCGTCTTCACTTCTCGCCCGTTCAAGCAGGCCGTCGCGGACGTAGCGGCCATGGAGCGCACCCAAGGAAATTTCAATCGCGCCCCACGCGGCGGAGGGCGTGGGCCCATGGCCTTTGGGAACAAGCGTGGCCCGCCAAGTGATGGCAACGGCAGGAGCTTTCGAGGCTCTTGCTACCGTTGCGGGCAGCCGGGCCACATGGCCAACGCTTTCCCTGAAAACGGGGCGGGAGCCCAAGGGCCCGCACCGGTGGTGTAAACTCCCGAAAGGGCAATCACCCGGTGTCGAGGGGCATGATCAAAGTAGCACTAGGGAGTGCAAGGCCGCTGGCCTTTTCCCGTAGGGGATGGTAGAATGGCCGTGGGCCAACCCCAAGGCAAGGGGATAGGACTAGGAGTCCTAGAGTAAAGCATTTTATGAAATGGTGAATTTCTTGTGTGCCTTATTGAGGGCTCGGAATGCATAACGGGCTATGTTTGTGAAAAATGGTGATTTTTGTGTGACTTACTAAGGCCCTTGGTTTCAATGTGTGTAAGAAGCTGCAACGGGAGCAGCCAAGTCACATTAAGGCCTACAAGCCCTCTGAAAAAAAAAAAAAAAAAAAAAAAAAAAAAAAAAAAAAAAAAACTAGAGAATAAGAGCAAGAGAGAGAAAGAGGGAAACGAGCAAACTAAGAAGGGAGGGAGTTTTGGGTCCCACTAAGCCAAGAGCCTGTAAAGCAAGGCAAGGTTTCCATGGTCTAAAGAAGGGGATGGCAGCAAGGACGGCCATCCAACGAATCTGGAGAACGGCAAGCATGATCATGCAAAAAAAAAAGAAAAAAAAAAAGAGCTAAGGAAGAGCGCGAGCGAGATGTTCACCGTGATGAGCACACCGAGCAAAAGAAGGAGCTGCCCTACGAGCACCACATGTTACGCACAGGGAGAAACACCCAAGTGCAGGCAATCAGGCAAAAGGACTCATGAAAAAAAAAAAACAAAAACAAAAAAACATCAACAACAACACCAACAACAACAACAACAACAACAACAACAACAACAACAACAACAACAACAACAACAACAACAACAACAACAACGAGAGAGGAAGGAAGAGAGAGAGAAAAGATAGCGAGAGAGAGAGAGAGAACCTCACGGGGGACCTACATTGCCGCATACCTTGCTAAACGAAGCATGTCCCATGCTGCCCCAAACCCCATGGTCCACAGATACACCGGGTAGCGGCTCGATGGTTAAGTATGCCCCGTACGAGATCGCGATTATCGACAAGCTCGTCACGACCATGCGCGGACGCTTGCGCGCAGCATTTCCTTGGTGGAGCTCATGGTGCAAGAGTATCTTCATACTCTCGGGTGTTTCAAATGGCTATTGGATGCCATGGAAGCATGGGGCCCCCACGCCATTTCAGCAAGACAACAACGCGGGAACACTAATCCACTCAAAGTTCACCAAGCAGGCCATAATCGAGCTCCTTGATATTGGTGCGGCCATTCTCGCCCCCGGATCCCAACAGCTATGCATCAGTCCACTAAATGTGGTGGTTCAAAGAGAAAAGTGCCGAATGATTCTTGACCTCCAAAGAGTAAACCAAAATCTGTGCATCCCGAAATTCAAGTACGAGGGATTGAAGCGGGTGGCGGAGCCCGTCAGCATAGGCGATTGGATGTTCGCTGTCGACCTCAAATCAGGATACCACCACGTCGACATCCATCCGTCATGCTGGAAGTACCTGGGATTCCAATTCGACGGGCGCTCATACGTCTTTCGGCCCCTCCTTTTCGGCCTCGCGACGGCCCCATTTGTATTCACGCAACTTATCAAGCAGCTCGCCCGTCGTTGGCGGGCCCTCGGGGTACGAGTCATCCCGTATGTTGACGACATCATATTTTTGTGTCACACGGAAGCAGAGGCTCGATTTACGTGTCAGATGGTGGTGGAGGACCTCAACAAGGCAGGACTAGTCATCAATTCTAAGAAGTCGCATCTGCATCCCACCCAGCAGCTGCGCTTTCTGGGTGTCGAACTGGATACTAAGCACGGCCAGTTCTCCATTGGTCCCGAGCGGCGTGCATCGTTACGCTCGACCATTCACGAACTCTGCATGGTAGGCAGAGCCAAGCGCAAGGTCCCGATCCGCCATGTAGCGAGGGTTACTGGCATGCTCGCTTCGATGTCACTTGCCATCGGCGCAACTGCGCGGGCATTTAGCCAGAACCTGCTGCAGACCATTCAGGAGGCCCCTTCCTGGAACAGCAAGGTGCCATTGGCCCTCGCCATCATCGAGGAACTCGAGTTTTGGCTGCAAGAATTCAACAACTTCAATGGCGCCTCCTTCCACGTCCCGGGCAGCTATGACGCAGTGATTCATGTGGACGCCAGCGCACACAGTTGGGGAGCCACATTAGACACGTTCCCGGGAGGGCGAACCGAGGCGAATGCAGCAATGCCCGAGCATCTCACAAAGACCTTGAAATGAGACGATGCCATTGCTACATGAAAGAAAGCAAGCTTTCTAAATCTGCAGATCTATGTGGCAGCTGCCAGTGGTACCTTGGGGCAAGGGGAGTGATGCTCAGGGGGGGTGCAGCGCTGTAGCTGCAGAGGAGCTGAAGGTGTCAGCAATGGGAGGTGAAACGGACTGGATTACAACCCACCATCGCTATGCCCGCACAGCAGCAACTGCAAAAGGAGGAAGGGGTTAAGGGACTGAAGCTGATAGGTGCATCGGCAACTCACAAGTGTGAATTTGCTGAGCAAGTTCACCCGCTTCCTATTACATTCAACCAAAGGTGGTGGCAAGAAACTGCAGTGCACATGGATGTGGTGGGGCCACGACTGGTGTTGGGAGAGCGTGGTGAGAAATACTTTCTCACCATTATGGATGACTGGAGCCGAGTTACTTGGGCATACCCCATCAAGAAGAAGGACCATGTTCCGTCCATCATCCATGATGAGTGGCTGCCGTTGGTGGAGAAGCAGTCCCAACACCAGGTGATGCGGATTAGGACTGATAGGGGTGGAGAGTTCCTTAGGGAGGAGCTGCCTGCATGGTTCAAGAAGCATGGCATCATCCGCGAGCTCACCACCTCCTACGCACTGCAATCCAACGGCGTAGCAGAACGAGCAAATCGCACGATCTTGGAGACATCACGAGCTCTTCTCATTGATTCGGGGTTGGGGAACTCCAAGTGGCCACATGCTGTGCACCACACCACGGTGGTGAAGAACAGGGTGTTCACTAACGTCGGTGGTAACTCATGGGCCCCCATGGAGAGGTGGCTTGGGAGGAAGCCGCCCATTGATATGCTGCGTGTGTTTGGCTGCATGGCTGTGGTCAGATCCCCAAGGCACATCGCAACAAGCTGGGTGCAATGGATGTTTGGTGTGTGCACTTGGGTTTGGCAGCAAAACGCAAGGGGTGGCTGCTATGGGAGCCGAGCAAGGGACTCGTGTTCGACAGTAGGGATGTCAAGTTCATGGAAGACATCACCTACAGGAGCTGGTCCAAGCAGCCAAAGGAGCAGCTAGTGCACCAACTGGAGCAGGCAACCATGGGCTTTGTGGTGGAGGAGGAGTAGGTTGGGGAGGAGATTGCAATGACACACGAGGAGGGTGCAGCAGAGCTCCCCGTGGTCAAGAGTGTGGAGCCAATGGCTGAACCTGAAGAACCCCATCCCATAACACGTGTCATACCCCCCACTCTTCCCCAGAGGAGGACCCAGACCAAACCATTACCCGCAGGTCAGACCTTTTCATCCATGATCGCAAGGCAGATGCGAGCAGCCGCGTTGAAGCTGAGGGGTGAAGGAGGAGCAATGGGAGAGCAGCAGCAACATGACGATTGCTGGTGCTGCATAGTAGCTGTGACTCTGACAAAGAACCAGAGGAGGAAGTGTACTGCTTCATGGCACCTGCACTGACTCAGCCACTGACCACGGAGGACGCTCTTAACGGACCAGACAGGGACAAATGGCTGGTGTCACGAGATGCTGAATACAACAGCCAAATGGAGAATGGGACTTGGGAATTCGTGCCGCTGCCGATGGGGAAGAAAGCCATAGAGTGTGGCTGGATTCTCAGGATCAAAACTGGCAACAAAGGAGCCGTGTCAGTCTACAAAGCATGCTGGTTGCAAGGGGGTACCAGCAGAAGGAAGGGGAGGACTACAAGGAAGCATTTGCTACAACAACGAAGCCGCCAACACTGCGTGTTCTTCTTGCCGGTGCAGCTGTGTGTGGATGGGTGATTGCCCACATGGATATCACCACGGCCTTCCTCTATGGGCTGGTAGATGAGGAGGTGTTCATGACGGAGCCGCCGGGTTTTGAGGATGGTACAGCGCGTGTGTGCAAGCTGAAGAAGGCCATTTATGGCCTCTAACAAGCACCACGCTGCTGGTATAAGAAGCTGGCTTCTGACGAGTGCGTGTGACGAGAGAATTTTCCTCATGGGGAGAAGGAGACCCTCGTCATGTTCCTTGTGTACGTGGATGACATCCTGCTGTTTGGGAGCAGCAACTAGGAGGTGATGAAGGTGCAGCAGAAGCTGATGCAAAACTTCAATTGCAAGACCCTGGGGGAGGAAAATTACTACCTGGGCATGCACATCGAGAGGGACATCAGCAACGGATGGGTGAAACTGCATCAGGATAAGTACATCAAGGACATGGGGAACAAGTATGAGATTGAAGTCAGGAGGAAGGTTGCCGCACCACTTCCATCTGAGTTCAAGCTCGTAAAGGCTGGAGAGAACGAGGGGGTGGATCAGCGAGAGCAAGCACTTCTCCAATCCGTGTTGGGGAGCTTGCTCAATGCATTAGTGCACACCAGGCCGGACGTCTCATTTGCTGTGGGGCAGCTGGCTAGGGTGGTGCAAAATCCTACCAAGGAGCATGTCGATGCAGCTGATTGAATCATTCAGTACCTGAACTTCTACCCCACCGTTGGAGTTCAGTTCTCTGTTGTGGCACAAAAGAAGCAGAAGGGAGTAGAAGTTCTCAAGGAGAACAGAGAGCACATGGGAGAGAGGGAGCTGTTCCTTACAGGTTTTGCCGATGCATCATGGGTCTCAGAACAAGAGGATAGGTCTTCAGTGGGCGGATACCTGTGTGTGATGGGGGGAGGGCCCGTGAGCTGGAGGTCAATTAAGCAGGTGGAAACTGCACGTTCATCTGCTGAATCAGAGTACATGTCAATGTATCACGCGGCCAAGGAGCTGGTTTGGCTGCTGGAGGAGATTGGGCATGAGCAGAAGGCACCAACCCCACTCTTCTGTGATAATTCAAATGCCATCTCCATGGCCAAGAATGTTGTACTGCATGGGCTCAACAAGCACTTGCGCATCAAGTGGCATTGGATGCGCAAGGAAGTGCAGAGGGGAACCCTTGAGCCCCTCTAAGTGAAGTCCCAACAGCAGCCGGGTGATTTCCTCACCAAGCGGCTAACCTCATTGGCGCTGTGCCAAACTAAGTGGCATGAGCCTTAATTAGGGTCACGCATGTGAGTGCAAGCAAGCGACTGCTTGAGGGGGAGTTTGTTGGGTGCTACTATTTTTTTTTGCACGTCAACCAGCCGCCTACATCACAATTTGCATTTTGTGTGAGAGCGCATTTTTCATTTCCCATTTTGTGTGTGTTCATTGCGCATTCGTTCTTGCATTTTGTGTGTTTCGTTTTCATTCGTCATTGCATTCTGTGATAGTGCAATTTTTGTTGCGTTTTTCCCTATTCTCGTGAAGCGCTCAAATAAGGCTCACATGAAGCGCTTAAATATGCCTCTCATAAAGCACTCAAATGAGGAGGCTCTCACGAAGCTCAAATGAGCTCCCATGAAGGTCACATGAGACTCGAATGATTCATGCGAGACTCATTGGAGCCCCATGCGAGCGGGTGGTGTACCGAGGTGTGCTCGGTTGTTTGACTGGTCAAGGGGGTTGACTTGACATTTTTGTGCGGGTCAATGGCGCAAAAGTCAGGACCCACGCGTGGGTTCTGGCACGCGCATGTGGCCCCACGGGGCACGCGCGTGTGACGCGCACTGTTGCGACCGTGTTGTACAGTACAATCGCAACAGGACAGGGCCCATTATGGCCATGTCCCGCACTGTACACGCGTATGATCTCGATCATGCCGCGCTATACAGCACGACCGAGAAAAAATATCGGGCGGGCGTGTGGTGTCAAAATGCATATATACTGTTTAGGCTGTAGTGGGCCCATATGGGGTACAACCCTTTCAGGGTTAGTACTTGTACTGATCATTCCTGCTAATGCCACCATTCCCCTGTGCTCACATTCTGACATGGTATCAGAGGGCTAGGTTAGGTCCGACTTCCGAACCTACTACCGAACCTACGACTAGGTTAGGTTTGCCCCGCTGACCCGCGCCTCGAGTGCCACTGCCCAACTGCCCTGCTGCCCGCGCGCCCCGCGTGCCCTGCTGCCCTGCGCGCCCCGCGTGCCCTGCTGTCCCGTGCTGCCCTGCCCTGCGCGTCACACTGCCCTGCCTGCGCCTTCACGCTGCCCTGCCCGCGGCGTCGTGCTGCCCTGCCCGTGGCGTCGCGCTGCCCTGCCCCGCGCATCGCGCTGCCCTGCCAGCCCGAACGTCACGCTGCCCTGCCCGCCCGCGCGTCGCGCTGCCCTGCCCGCCCGCGCATCGCGCTGCCCTGCCCACCCGTGCACCACGCTGCCCTGCCCGCCCACGCGTCGCGCTGCCCTGCCCGCCCGCGTGTTGCGCAGCCCTGCTCGCCCTCTGCCTTGCTGCCCCCTGTATGTTGCCTGCTGCCTTCCGCCAAGCTGCCTGCTGCGCTGCTGCCTCTACTGCGCTCTGCCTTGCCCTTCCCTACCGCCGCTCTGCAGCACGCGCTCCAGTCCACGCCGCCCTGCCGAGCCGCCCTACCGAGCCGCCCTTCCGCTGCTGGTGCTGACTACCACTACCTGGCATGGCCAATATTACGGTCTTAGCGGTTGATGCAGACGGAGGCCCGTTCGAGTTCGGGTCGTGGCTTGCGAGCATGCGCGTGTATCTCCGGCAATTTGTTAGAGATGACGTTTCCCTGCTCAAGCACACGATGGGGTCCCTTCAAGCCCCCACGACTCCCACTGAGCCTGCTGCTGACGCTGGAGAGGGCGTGCAGTGGTGGTACCGGGTGGACCGCCTTGCCTACACACAGTGGACGGAGCACGACGCTGTCGCACAACTTGCCATCCGAGCTCACCTACCGGTCGACCAGCGGGCCCACTTTCGCCAGGTGACGTCGGCCCAGACTCTTTACAACGTTGTGGTTAGACACTACTCTTCCCTCTCTCTTGCCACCCGGCCACTGCGGCAGCACCGTCCGTTGTTAGGGATAGTGCAGCAGCTGGTCGAGGAGGCGAGTGTAGGTACCTGTGCGTCTGCTCGTACAAGTGGTGCAGCTGGTGGAGGCGGAGATGTTGGGGGTGGACAGTTGCGGCAGTAGTGTCAGCAGAAGACAGAACCTGGCGGTGTAGAGGCTGCTAGTCTAGGTGCCTATGAGCCTGCTGGCACAGGTGCAGCTCCTATGGAGGCTTTGCACACCTTCACGCTTGACTCCGGCACGACTCGCTGCTTCTTCAGCGACTGCACCACGATCACACCGCTCACTACACCTGTCCCAGTCACTCTGGCTGACCCCTCTGGGGGCCCAGTCGTAGCACTTGCCTCCACCGTTCTCCCGTGCCTGGCAGCCCCCTTCGGCTCCCTCACATGTTTCCACCTCCCCTCGTTCGCTAAGAACTTGGTGAGTACCGCTGTCCTCCATGACCAGTTTGTCACTGTCACTACTCCTGGGGGTGAGCTTGTGGCGATCTGTACGGACTCACGGACTGGCGCCCACCTCGCCACGTTCACTCGGAGACCCAGGTCTAGCCTGTACACACTTACCACTGAGTCTGCACATGTAGCTGCGTCCTGTGAGGTAGCTGCGTCTTGCTCGTGTCGGTTACTCACGCACCCTTCTCTCCTCTGGCACCACCGTCTGGGTCACCACTCCCTGCCGCGTCTACGTAGCATGCACTCCCATCTCCTTGTCTCTGGCCTCCCCAGTTCCCTGCCCCCGCTCACGCGGTCGCTTGCACCGCCGTGCCTTCCCTGCGTCGCAGGGCCGCAGCGCACCGCTCCTCACTCCTCCTCGTTTCCTCCGACCACTGCTCCTCCGCAGACTCTCCACATGGACGTGTCGGGCCCCGCCCGCGTCCGTGGACAGGACCACGAGCGCTACTTTCTGCTGGTTGTTGACGACTACACATGCTACACCACAGTCTTTCCTTTGCAGAGCAAGGCGGATGTCCGCGGTGTTTTGATCCCTCGGATCCACACTATTCGTCGCCTGCGACTGCACTCTCACAGAGGCGGTGAGTTTTCCTCCCGCCTCCTTGAGGACTTTTGTCATGAGGAGCGCATCGCCCAGTCGTTCACGCTTCCGGCCTCTCCACAGCAGAATGGGATTACTGAGCGTCGCATTGGCTTGATCATGGAGGTTGCTCGCACCTCCATGATCCATGCGGCTGCTCCCCATTTTCTGTGGCCGTTTGCGGTCCCATACGCCGCGCATCAGCTCAACCTTTGGCCATGTGTCTCTGTGCCAGAGACCTCGCCTACACTGAGTTGGACGGGGGAGGTTGGCGATGCGTCGGCGTTTCGAGTCTGGGGCTCGCTTGCCCTTCCGCGCGATCCTACCGTGGGCAAGCTCTCTCCTCGCACTCTCCGCTGCGTCTTCCTTGGCTTTCCCACCGACGCCTCTCCCTGGCAGTTTTACCGCCCTGCCACGCGCAGCGTCCTGTCCTCTCAGGACGTCACCTTTGACGAGTCGGTTTGCTTCTACCGTCTCCACCCCTACCGCACTTCCCCAGTCCCCCCCCCCCCGGTAGCCCCCCTCTTCCCGCAGAGTCCTGCTCCCTCAGGTGTGTCCGAAGTTGACCCACCCCCCTTGGTTGCGCCGTTGGAGGTCTCCTCGGCCGTCTTCACTGCCTCTGCAGCCAGACGTTGTGGAGTCTCGTGCTGCTGGAGGTGGTGACACTGGGGGTGCGGACTCTGAGGGTGCTGGTTCTAGAGGTGCTGGTTCTGGGGGTGCTACGAGTCCTACTGGTGGTAGAGTCGTGGGTACTCCTGCTGGAGACTCTGGGAGTGGACGTCAGCCGCAGCCGAGTCGGCAGGAGACTCTCTCGCCGCAGCAACTTTGCGAGTGGGCTGTCCGGTGGGGCAGCCCCGGTGGCGGAGCTTGGGGTGCTGGTGCTGGAGGTGCTGGTACTGGAGGTGCTGGTGCTGGAGGTGCTGCTGCTGGAGGTGCTGATACTGGAGGTGCTGGTGCTGGAGGTGCTGGTGCTGGAGGTGCTGGTGTTGGAGGTGCTGGTGCTGGAGGTGCTGGTGCTGGGGGTGCTAATGCTGGAGGTGCTGGTGCTGGGGGTGCTGGTGCTGGAGGTACTGGTGCTGGGGGTGCTGGTGCTTGAGGTGCTGGTGCTGGAGGTGCTGGAGTTGGAGGTCTTGGAGGTGCTGGTGCTGGAGGTCCTGGTGCACGTCGCCATGAGACTCTCTCGCCGCAACAGCTTCTCGAGTGGGCTGTCCGGTGGGGCAGCCCCGGTGGCGGAGCTGGAGGTGCTGGTGCTGGGGTGCTGGTACTGCTGCAGTTGGAGGTGCTGGTGCTAGAGGTTCTCGTGCTGGAGCTGGAGGACCTGCCGGACCCGTTATTGGAGGTTCTGGGGGTGCGACTACTCAGCAGCAACCGTCTGCGCTTCGCCACCTTCTCAGTCTCCCGCTTGCTGTTACTAAGTTTCCTGTTGCTGGCACTACTCCTCCGTTACTGTTTCCACCAGCTGACCCGTCTCAGCCATTGTTACTGCCTGACTCCCCACTGCCTGCCTCTGCTCCTTACACTGGGGTGACAGAGTCCTTGACTGAGAGTAGAGAGCATGCGTCACGTCCTGTCATGCCTGTTCATACTCGTCGTGCTCCTCGTGCTCGCCCTCCACCTGTCCCCGGCACTCACACTATGGCACTTCGTCCTTCCACTGTTCCACATCGTGTTGCTCAGCCGTCTCCTCCGGAGTCCTCTCTTTCTGACGTTCCTGACCCTGAGTCCGACCTTGCTCGTGCTGCTAGTCCTACTGTCACGTGTTTCCTGGTCACATTTGTCGGTAACCCTTCTTTTGAGTCTACTGCTGCGTCTGCCTTAGTCACTGAGCTCGTTAACTTCGCTTCTACCGTCGTCTTGACTACTTCGCGAGTCTTGTTACTGAGTATGAGTCTGACTGCCCTCCGTCCGTCGGGGGTGAGCTTGCCCTTGGTAGCGACGTCCTTGAGGACAGGCAGTTTGAGCTCGAGTGCCTCACTGCTGCTGTACCTCATCTCGCGGCCGCAAGGAAAGCCAGCTCAAACCGCCTGTCCTCTGGGATGTCATGGCCAAGGGAAAACCCACTCCCGACCAGGCCCTCGGATTCGTTTTTGGAGACCCTAATGCCTCAGGGTATATCTGAATTGAAAAAAAAGCCCTGATTTTTAAGGGTAGGATTTTAGGGTGACCTTGATTTTTCAAGGCAGGGCTTGGGTTCCTTCCTAATATCTAAGGGATAATTTTTGTCAATATCGTGATTCCTGACATGCTCACCTATGCGACAGTCAGCCAAGCATATCTCTAAAAGACAGAACAAGATTCCCCTTCCAAGCACTCTCGCAAAGGAGCGCTGTACACAAAGGCTCCCTCTCCTGTGAAGCAACCCAACCATAAGCTCTGCCATGACAGTGGGTGCATGCATGGCAATCAAGGCATCAACCCACGTACCACGGGTTTGTCGAGTGTTTGAGCTGTACCATTGGTCACTTGTGATGTTTACTGTATCAACCAGCAAAGCACAAGGTTAAAATCCTTTGTGCATTGTTGTCCAGTGGTGAAACGCGAACCGTGGCAGCATTAGTGCTGCAAATGAGTGTTTCCTTTCACCTACTAAAATAAATAAAAATCCTTCAGGAACACGTTTGTCCACCACTACCACACCCCCCCTCCTCCAGAAAGATATGGGCTGCATTCGAGTACTCGTCAAGGTAAGCCTCGACAAAGATCCAGAACCTTTAGAGCAAAGAACGTGGATCACCCTGAAATTTCAGGGTGCATACAGAACGGGAATCCTGAGTTCACAGGGCATATAAAGACCATATCCTGAAAAAATAAGACAGAGCCCCTAACCACACCCTGAAAATCAGGGTATCATGATCTTGCCCCCGCGATTAGAGTAAGCAGTGCCAGGTACTAACTGAGCAGCGTAGTCAAGATGGTGACTGGACGAAAAGTCAGTGATAGCAGCGAGAAGAGCAGAGACTGACAGAGCAGTAGTAGTAGGGTGAGTGACAAGGGACAAAACGACACGAAAGCCGGTAGGACGAACAGAACGAAGGAAGTGAACGGAGGAGGGAAGACAGTGAGAGACAACTGAGTAGATGGGGGGAGAAGAGGAGGAGAATCACGAGGAGGAGAAGGACAAAGGCTCTTAAAGTGACACCTCCGAACAGGAGACGAGGGGCGAGCAATAGGGGAACGAAAAGTACTCAAAGAGGGAGAGAGACAAGACAGGTCAAGGCGAAGAGGAGGAGCCAGAGAACGAGGAGGAAAACGTTCCGGAGACGAGTCAGAGAGGGGCATCAGGGCAGTAGGAGGATAGTCATGTCAGAATACTGAACGAGAATGAATGCATTGGGTAGGAAGTTGTGACAAGTACTAACCCTAATTGGGTTGTACCCCTTATGGGCTACCCCACAACAGCCTACACAACATAAACAACATAACAGTTTGACACACCCCCATAGGCAAAGTGGGGGAGAACAAGGGGTCACAGGACCAGTCAAGAAAATGCAAAGCAAGCTCAGGGTGGATCATGGCGTCACCACACACTCTGAGCACAAGCAAATGGCCACAAGGCCAGTTCACATGCTGAGTTATATAAATAAGAACAAACAGTACAGTGATCACTACCTAGCAAGTGAAAGCATGCAGGTAGATCACAGTACAAGCAAAGTCCCGAAGTGAGCAAGTGAGGCAAAGTAGGCACAAGGCCTAAAACACTACAGAAACGCTGATGATCACAAGGCTGAAGTGCCTTGGTGAATATATCAGCAGTGTTGGCCCGAGTGGCCACGTAAGCAAGACGAACCTCACCACGCTGCTGCAACTCTCGAGCAAGGAAGTGACGCAGAGCGATGTGCTTCGTCCTGTGCTCCAGTCTGTGCTCCTAACACAAGGCAATCATGGCCTTGTTGTCTACGTACAGAAATGGAGGAGAACGAGGCGGCTCTCCCAAGTCGGTCAGCAGATAGGTGAGCCAGCGTAACTCCTGTGCAGCCATGGCCCCTGCGTAGATCTCAGCCTCACAACTGGAACTGAGAACAAAAGACGAGCGGGTAGACCGCCAAGAAACAGAGCCGGAGCCAAGGCTGAAGGTGTAACCCTGTGACGACAGCTGCGTAGCCAAGTCGTCAACCCAAGAAGCGTGCGCGTGTCCAGTGAGGACAACTGAACCCCGTCCTCCAAGAACGAGCCCCATGCCCGACGTACTGCACAAGTAGCGCAACACCCTCTTAGCGGCCTCCATGTGCTCTGGCCAGGGTCTCCCGGGCGCTACGTAGCGTGCCATGATGCTAAGAGGGTAGGCAAGTTCAGGTCGAGTGCAGGTCATCAGGTTCATGAGGCAGCCCACAAGCTCTGGATATGGGCCACTCGGCTCTACGGACTCGTCCGAAGGTGGAGCTGAGAGCGAGTGATCGGTAGGCAGAGGAGTGGACTGTGGCGAGGAGTACTGGAAGCGGAAGTGCTGAAGGACCTGATCGGTAGGCAGAGGAGTGGACTGTGGCGAGGAGTACTGGAAGCGGAAGCGCTGAAGGACCTAGTGCACCATGTGTGACTGAGTCAGGGTGATGGTGCGCCGTGCTCTGTCCCGGATGATCTGCAAGCCAAGATAGCTGCGCAGCTCACCCAGGTCAGTGCAGGTGTGTCTCTTCTGCAGCCCCGACTTCACAAGGGCCAGTCCCTCAGTGTCAGCAGTGGCAAAAACCAAGTCGTTGACGTACACGAGGATGTAGAACGGCAGCAACGAAGTGTCGGTGCGCAGAAACAGCGACGGGTCAGCAGTCGAAGGAGCAAACCCAAGAGCCGCAAGCGTCGTCCTCAGTGTGTCGTGCCACTCGCGAGGCGCTTGGCGGAGACCGTAGACTGGCCGCCAGAGGCTCCACTGGGTACCTGCAGGAAACGACCCAGTGAAGCCAGGTGGGCGGCGCAGCCAGATCTCCTCGTGCAGGCTGCCCTGTAGGAAAGCAGTGCTGAAGTCAAGAGAGTGGAGCTCGTAGTCACGCTGAGCGGCGACGTGCAGCAGAACCCGAAGAGTGGTCATCTTCGGGGTAGGGGAGAAGGCTTGGAAGAAGTCAACTCCCTGTCGCTGCCTAGAGCCTCGTGCAACGTAACGCGCCTTGAGGACAGGCGGAGAACCCGGCGGCCGCTTCACCCTGAAAATCCACATGTCATCGACTATGTTCGCCCCAGGAGGGGGAACTGCATCGACGAAGTGTCTGTGGACTTCCAGAATGCCATCTCTGCGTCCATGGCTGTCTGCCACTGAGAGCAGTAGGGACCCTCTATCGCCTCTGCGTAAGAGCGCGGGGTCGGGATGTCTGGTGCATCCGGGTCTCCCTCAGGTGCAAGCAGCATGGCCACAAGATGAGGTACAGCAGCTGCAAGACACTCAAAGTCCTCCTGCCTGTCCTCAAGGACGTCCGTGCCAAGAGCACACTCACCCCCGACGGACGGAGGACAGATAGACTCAGACTCAGCAACAAGACTAGCGGCGTAGTCGAGACGACACGCAGCAGCAAAGTCAACAAGCTCAGCAACTAGGGCAGACGCAGCAGTGGACTCAAACGAAGGGTCGGTGACAACAGTGGCTAGGAGACGTGTGACAGTAGGTCTGGCAGCACGAACCAGGTCAGACTCAGGTTCCGGAACGTCAAGAAGAGATGACGCTGGAGGAGACGGCAGGGGAACTCGAAGTGGAACATAGGAAGGACGAAGTGCCATACCGTGAGTGCAGGGGACAGGAGGAGGACGCGGACGAGGAACACGGCGACCACGGCGAACAGCGCGACGAGCGAGGCAGGACAAGACTCAGGCGCACGACGCTCTGTAAGAGAGTCTGTCTGCTCAGTGTAAGGAGACGGAGCAGGCAGTGGGGAGTCTGGCTGTAACTGTGGCTGCGTCTGGTCAGGCGGTGGACACAGTAGAGGTGGAGTAAGGCCAGTAGAAGATGGGAGACTAAGAACCTGGCGAAGCAGTGGAACGAAGTACGGTCGCGGCCGCACAGTGCCTCCAGTACCAGTACCGACAGCTCCAGCACCCCCAGAGCCAGCACCTCCGGCTCCAGGGTCTCCAGCTACAGGGTCTCCAGCTCCAGCACCTGCAGTACTACCAGCTCCAGCAGCTCCAGCACCTCCGGTACCTCCAGCTCCAGCGCCTCCAGCTCCAGGGTCTCTAGCTCCAGCGCCTGCAGCACCACCAGCTCCGGCAGCTCCAGTACCTCCAGTACGAGCACCTCCGGGACCAGCGGCTCCAGCACCTCCAGCACCAGCAGCACCACGAGCTCCGGCAGCTCCAGTACCTCCAGACCGAGCACCTCCAGGACCAGAAGCTCCAGCACCTTCGGTACCTCCAGCTCCAGCGCCACCAGCTCCAGGGTCTCTAGCTCCAGCGCCTGCAGTACCACCAGCTCCAGCATCTCCAGTACCTCCAGTACAAGCACCTCCGGGACCAGCAGCTCCAGCACCTCCAGGACCAACAGCTCCAGTGCCTCCAGCTCCAGGACCTCCAGTGGCAGGCCCCCCAGCTCCAGCAGCGCCACTCCGAAGGCGGGTGCGCCGAGCAAACCACTCGCGCAGCCACGGTGGAGAGAGAGGCTCCCGCCGTGACGAGGCACCCGTAGGACCTCCAGCAGACACAGTACCTCCAGGCTCAGCACCCCCAGGCTCCGCACTCTCAGGCTCAGCACCCCCAGGCTCCGCACCCTCAGACTCAGCAACCCCAGGCTCAGCACCCCCAGGCTCCGCACGCTCAGGCTCAGCACCCCCAGACGCAACACCCCTAGCAGCACCACCCCCAGCATCACCAGAGTCGACAGCGACCTCGACAGGCTCGACATGGTCTACCTGAGACACATCTGAGGGAGCAGGACCCTGAGGGGGGATGGGGTCTTCCGGAGGGGGACCTGGAGCGAGGAAGAGCGGCGGGGGGGGGAGAGGGGCAGTACGGTAGGGGAAGAGACGATAAAAGGGAACCGACTCGTCAAACGTGACGTCCTGGGAGGGCAGGACACGGCGCGTGGTGGGGTGGTAAAACTGCCAGCCAGGCGTGTCAGGGGGAAAGCCAAGGAAGACACAGGGAATGGCGCGGGAGGAGAGCTTGTCCGTGGAGGTATCGCGGACAAAGGCACGAGAGCCCCAGACCCGGAACACCGACGCATCGCCAACCTCCCCCGTCCAACGCAGTGTAGGCGAGGTCTCCGGCAAGGAGACACGGGGCCAGAGGTTGAGCTGATGCGCAGCGTACCGGACCGCAAACGGCCACAGAAAATGGGGGGCAGCCGCATGGATCATGGAGGTACGAGCGACCTCCATGACTAAGCCAATGCCGCGCTCAGCAACCCCATTCTGCTGCGGAGAGGCCGGAAGCGTGAACGACTGGCGAATGCCCTCCCCACGACAAAAGTCCCGCAAGAGGTCGGAGGAAAACTCACCACCTCTGTCAGAGTGCAGACACAGGACTGGTAGGTCCTCACGGAACCGCTCGCGGAGCTGGAGACGGACAGCGCAGATCCAAGGGATCAAAACATCAGGGACCTCCTCCTTGCTGCGCAAGGGGAAGACCGTGGTGTAACGCGAGTAGTCGTCAACAACCAGCAGAAAGTAGCGCTCGTGGCCCTGTCCACGGACGCGGGCTGGGCCCCACACGTTCATGTGGAGAGTTTGCAGGGGAGCAGTCCTCGGGGGAAACGAGGAGGAGTGAGGAGCGGCGCGCTGCCGCCCCTCGACACAGGGAAGGCAGGGAGGGGCAGGCGAGGGTGGGAGGGGAGGCAGAGACCTGGGAAGACCAGAGACATGGAGGCGGGAGTGCATGCTACGAAGGCGTGGCAGGGAGGGGTGATCAAGGCGGTGGTGCCAAAGGAGAGTCTGGTGCGACAGGAGGCGACACGAGCAGGGGGCTGCTACCGGACCTGACGCGGACACCTGACCAGACGCAGCTACCAGAGGAGGCTCAGTAGTCAGTGTGTACAGACTCGACCCAGGCCGACGGGTGAACGTGGCCAGGTGACGGCCCGTCCGTGTACACGTGCAGACCGACACACGCTGACCCCCAGGAGTGGTGGTAGTGACCATCGCATCCTGGAGGGCAGCGGTACTCACCAAGTTCGTAGAGAAAAAGGGGAGGTGAAGACCTGAGAGTGAGCCGGACGGAACCGCTGGACACGGGAGAACAGTGGAGGAACATGCAAGAACTGGTCCCCCTGAGGGGTCAGCCAGTCTCACTGCAACAGGTGCAGTGAGTGGTGTGACTGTGGTACTGCCGCGAAAGAAACTGGGGGAAGCACCTGAGTCAAGCGTGAAGGTGTGCAAGGCCTCAGCAGGCGTAGTACCAGGGAGAGCAGACTCACTAGCACCTAGAGCAGCAGCCTCTATACCTGGGTCGGGCGGCACACACAGGTAACAGTCACCCTCAGCACTAATTGTCAAAGCATACATGGCAGCAAGGATAGCGTCATAGTCAAGAGCAAATATATCCACACCCTGTCTAAGCAGCTCTAGCCAGCGGGGGAGCTCAGTCGCGTCCGGAAAGTCTGCGCGCCAGGCATCGTCAAGACGGGAGAAGCAGCGGGAATGTGTGTGACCAACCTTCCCGCATGTCTGACCAGCGCGGTCACCTGTACGAATGACGTACTGGCAGCGAACACCACCCCCAGACGCCCCACGCTGAGCAAACCACTCACGAAGCTCCTGGGGCGTAGGGGTCTCACGCAGACGCTGCTGCTGCTGCTGCCTCTGACCACCGCCAGAACCTCCCCTCTGACCGGCTCCACCCCGACCGCCACCACTGCCGCCGCCACCACTCCCACTGCCGCCACCACTGCCGCCGCCACCACTCCCACTACCGCCACCACCGCCGCCACCAAAGCCTCCACTCCCACCACCACTCCCTCCGCCACCACCGCCACCTCCACCGCCTCCAACGGCCCCACCACCGCCTCCACCGCTGCCACCCCCACCACCCTTGCCTCCCTTGCCCTTGCCGCTGCGGCGCCTCCCACTAGGAGCAGACGCAGCCCCGACCTCCTCAGCACAAAGGAAGTCAGCAGCAGCAGCAAAAGCGAAAGAGGGGGCAAGGGGGGAGGGGGAACGCCCCTCAAAGAAGGGAGTGCAAGGAGTGCCACGAGCAGCACCTACAGCGACTATGCTAGCCTCAGCTGCAAGGAGGTGCTTCTCGAGCAGGTCGACAGTGAGGTTGGTGGGGTCCATGGCAAGAAAGAGGTCCCTAACTACGCTAAGAGAGTCAGGGAGGCGGGTGTCTATGAAGTAGAGAGTGATGTAAATGGGGGGAGGGTTCTCGTCTAGAAACTAGGTGGGAAGCGCGGCGCGGTAGCGAGTGTCGCTAGTGCAAAGGTGGGTGATAAGGTCGTCGGCTGTGGCAAAGGCGGACAGCTCAGGAAAAAGGTAGGGCAGTATAAGGCGGCCGAGTGCAGCAATGGCAGGGGAGGAGTAACGAGCGACTACAGCATCGTACAGGGCTTTAGCAGTCTTGTGCTGGCCAAAGTGAGCGCGTTCGGCTAACGGTAAATGGTTGCAAACGGCTAGGCGAGCAGCAGAGTCACGGGTAAGCCACTGTGAGCGAGTCGCACTATCAGCTGTGTCGGGAGGGGCGAGAGAGGCTCCAGACGTGAGGTCAAACAACGAAACGCCGTCTCTAGAATCACTCAGTAGGAACAGCTGTAAGTCATCGAGCCACGTATCGAACTGGATCGGACGGTCCTCAGGATCGAATGTGAGGACGCTGAGAGTAGCCATAGCGGGCAGAGCAGGGTGGCGCGCGAGCAGCAGGGCAGCACGCAAGCAAGGACGGCGCGACGGGCAGGGCAGCGCGCAAGTGCTAGGGAAGGGCGCAGGGCAGGGCGGGGCGGCGCACGGCTAGGGCAGGGCGGCGCAACTGGCAGGGCAGGGCGGCGGCCAGCAGGGCGGCGTGCGGGCAGTGCAGGGCAGGGCGGCGGCTAGCAGGGCGGCACGCGGGCAGGGCAGGGCAGGGCGTCGCGCGGGCAGAGCAGGGCGGTGCGGCGGCCAGCAGGGCGGCGCGCGGGCAGAGCAGGGCGGTGCGGCGGCCAGCAGGGCGGCGCGCGGGCAGGGCAGGGCGACGCGGCGCTAGCAGGGCAGCGCGACGGGCAGGGGAGGGCGGCGCGGCGGCCAGCAGGGCAGCGCGACGGGCAGGGCAGGGCGGCGTGGCGCTAGCAGGGCGGCGCGACAGGCAGGGCAGAGCAGCGCGCGGCCAGCAGGGCGGCGCGACGGGCAGGGCACGGCGGCGCGGCAGCCAGCAGGGCAGCGCGCGGCCAGCAGGGCGGCGCGACGGGCAGGGCAGGGCGGCGCGGCAGTTAGCAGGGCGGCGTGCGGCTAGCAGGGCGGCGCGACGGGCAGGGCAGGGCAGCGCGACTGGTGGGGCAGCGCGACGGGCAGGGTAGGGCGCTACGAGCAGGGTAACGCGCTACGGGCAGGGAACTATTCGGTGGGCCCTAAAAAAAAAAACCGGTCCTGCTCTGAAACCATATCAGAATACTGAACGAGAATGAATGCATTGAGTAGGAAGTTGGTACATGTACTAACCCTTATTGGGTTGTACCCCTTATGGGCTACCCCACTACAGTCTACACAACATAAACAACACAACAGTTTGACAAGTCAGTCGAAGGAAAAGGAAGACCACGTACCCGAACTCCAGTCACCGCAAAGGGCGGCAGCTGCAGGGACGGCGGTTGCTGCTGTTGCAGCCGTCTCTGCTGTTGCTGGTGCACTCTCGCCGAGCGACGCGGGGCCACTGCACCCCCAGAGTCCGAATCTCCTCTAGCAGTACCTCCAGCGCCAACACCTCCAGCGTCAGCACCCCCAGAGCCAACACCCCCGCCGCCAGCACCCCCAGAAAAAGCACCTCTAGAACCAACATCGTCAGGGCCAGCACCCACCGCAGCTGCACCCCCCGATCAATCACCCCCAATGTTTCAACAGTGACCGGCTGCGACGGCGCAAGACCTGGCTGCGGCTGCAAAGGCTGCTGCGGCGACAGCGAGGATGACGATGTCGACGGTGAGGACAGCGGAGTGACGTGCAACAGACCAGCCGAGTCAGGACGAGGGGGGAGGGGAACTAGCAGAAGGGTGAGACTAGGGGGAGGGGAACTACCGGAAGGGTGAGACCAGGGGTAAGAGTCGGAGTGAGGAACGGGTGAGAGGGGGTTAGCAGGGAGCCTCTGTGTGGGGAGCGATTGTAGAAGCAGATAGACTCGACAATGGTGACATCACAAGAGTTGAGGAAGCGGTGGGAGAGGGTGGTAGAACAGCCAGTCAGCAGTGTCTAGAGGGAAACCAAGAAAGACACAGGCGACAATGCGAGCTGAGAGCGCAGACGAGAGCAAGACAGCCCCAGACGCGGAACGCAGACGCAGGCGCAAGGGATCCAGATTAGAGGATCGTCGCAAGGAAGTTGGCCAACAGAGGGTTTTCACTATAGGGCTTGGAGTACACATTGAAAACATGGCTAGTGATTGGTACACCACCAAAAGTTTGTTTTAATAACCACAGTAACTATTGCTACTGGCAGTTATACAAACAATATATAATTTATTGTTCTGACACACCCCCTAACTGCCTGCGCTGAATAGCACACGTAGGCTGGTGCCCATCGACTGTTGGGCAGCAACTGAACCACGGCGACTGGCGGGCAGCTACTGAACCGCAGACATGCGGCAGGTGCGAGGCAGGCGTGCGGCATGTGCGAGGCAGGCGTGCGGCAGGTGCGAGGCAGGCGAGCAGACCCAGCAAGTAGAACACGCAACGAGCAACAAGTGAGACAGAGATGTGCAGCAAAAGCGGAGAGTGGGCAAGAGAGGAGGAGGAAATGAAAGGAAAGGGAGAGAGACGAGAGGAGGAGGTGAGGCAGCTACTGGCGGCTGTCTGGTCAGTCCTGCCACCCCCTCACCCACCCCTCGCACCCCCCCCCCCCCCTCACTCTAGCAGGAGCGGTGGGGGGAGAGAGGAGAGGTGGAGGGTCGTTTCCCCCCCCCCCCCCTCCCTCTCCTCCCCCCACTGCTGCAGACGCATCAAGGAGAGGGAGGAGCAGGCGGGCGGCGGTGCAGCGGCGTGGTGGCGCAAATCGACTTCTTCCACCCCTGTCACGGACGGCCACGATCCATTGGAGAAGAGCATCAGGCACATCGGCCCAGCAACAGGGACGGGGCCCCAAAGGTCCATGTGTAGGGTCTGAAGAGGGTGAGTTGTGTGAGACAGCGAGGAGGAGTGAGGGGCAGCGCGTTGCCGGCCCTTGACGGAGGGAGTTCACGGCGGTGCAGACGAGACCTTTGACAAGGCGACGGGAAAATATCTTACGCATACGCGGAAAGGAGGGGTGACCTAGGCGGTGGTGCAAGAGAACCGATGGTGGGTAAGAGACCGACACAAGAAGGACGCAGCTACCTGACCAGACGCAGACACTGAGGCAGACTTAGTGCGTTGTGAGAAGAGATCGGACCCAGGCCCTTGAGAGAACGTGGCCAGAGGAGCCCTAGAGGTAGAGTCCATACAGTTCGCAGACTGCTCGTGCCCAGGGATGTGGTGGTGACACCCAGGTCATGTAGGTGACCCACACCAACCAAGTTCCTGGAGAACGGGCGGATTTGCAGGCCCGTAAGGGAGCCAGGGGGGACTGCCAGGCACGGGAGCGTAGTGGAGCTGCACGCGACAACCGGGCTAGCGGAGGGGTCGGCCAGTGCAACTGCGACAGGATGCTAAAGAGGAACAAGGCCCATGTGGTCATGGAAGAAACACTGGGAGGCACTGGAATCAAGCGTGAAGGAGAGTGACGTGTCCGTAATGGTCACACTAATGCTAGTGACAGCAGAAGATCCTAGACATGCAGCAGCTACTGATCTCAAACTAGATGCACAAGAATAATTAGATGCAACAACAACTGGGCCAGATGCATACATGGCAGCAGGAACAGCACCCATGTCCATACTAAAAATAGGCACACCACGCATCGTCAGAGAGTACCAATCTGGGAGAGTAGCCTGAAGGCCGAAGGGCAAGAGGTAGAGGTCGTCGAGGGCGGTGGAAGTTGCGCAGCGGTCCAGACGTCCGCAGACAGTGCCTACGCCAAGGCCAGTCTGAAGACGGTACTGTCACGGCCTGACGTCACGGTGACTTGAAACCCAGCTGGCAGGGCCACCATCACAGCCAATGCTCCCCGGACCTGGGTGGATCCGGCTCCCACCCATAATGGTCCGGACCCCCACCCGGGCTGGGTGGATCCGGTTCCCACCTGGGATGGTCCGGATCCCCACCTGTCTTGGGTGTATCCAGTTCTCATCCAGGTTGGGTGGATCCAGTTCCCACCAGCCCGGGGTATATTATCCCTCCCGAGGGCCCTGGTGGGTGTTTCTTGATTGCCCCAAGTGATGGTAACCCAACGTTATCCGAATGATTGGCCTAGGAATGAGGTATGGGTATTTTTTTTTTCATCCTTCACTTGGGCCCTTGCATAGTGTTTTTTTTAGCCCCAGGTGTTGGTAACCCATTGTAATCCATGTGATTGGTCTAGGAATAGGGTTGGGGGAGGGTAATTTCATTACGGCCTTAGCTGCTTTTATGACTTGAAAGAGACCCGCTACTGCGCTGCCTGTTGCTGATGCGTCTACTTCTCCTGCTGCGGCGGCTGTTGCTGTACCGCCATACCCCCAAAGCCAGCACCTCCTCCAGCTGCACCACCCGACCCTGAACCACCTCCAGTGTCAGCTCCCCCAGTCGTGCTAGCACCTCCAACTCCACTGCGACCACGACCACCCTTGCGCCTACCGGCGCCCACCCAAGGCAGCACCAGCAGCGGCAACCTCGACAGTAGAAGCGGGCTCCACAGCCAAAGCGGAAGCAGCAAAGACAGGGAGCTGGGGAGGGGCACACCCCTCTAAGTTAGCCAGCTCACCAGTAGTCACAGCAATGGTGCACAGGCGACTCTCGATCTCCGTGAGACTAGTATCAAAATTATATTGAGTTAGTTCACTAGAGTGTATGGCGAGGAGAGCGTCACGTGAAGTAGCAAGGCGGTCACGGAGGCGAGTCGTGAGGAGGTGAAGGGTGAGATACATAGGCAGGGGCACATGGAGAGCTGCTCAGTAGTGCGAGCGCCGCGCAAGCGTGCGTTAAGGGCATGAAGGTGAGTCATGACATCAGCAATAGTGCGCAAAGTAGGCAGGTCAGGAAAGAGAAATGGCATGATGAAGCAGAAGAAGGAGTGGTGTAACGAGCAGTGATGGCATCAAAGTACTGCTTCGCCGTCCTGACCTTGCGAAAATGAGCGCGCTCGGTAGGCAAGAGGAAGGTACTAAGGGCAAGACGTGCAGCTGCGTCGTGCGACACCCAGATTTTGTACCTATCTTGAGGCGTGTCGTAGTCCTGCCTCTCTCCGTCTGTGGCGGCATGAGTGAGAGCTGGAGGGCGCGGGGGGGAGGGGGGCAGACAACTCATCAGACACGTGAGCATAGAGGTACACGCCATCCTGGCGTTTGGTCTACAGGTACAAGGTGAAGTCTCTCTGCCACACGTCGAAATCTAGCGCTCGGGCCTCTGCATCAAAGTTTCTTATAAACTGGGGGAGCGAAGAGGACGCCATAACGAACGAACAGCAAGAACATGACTAGGAGCGGCAGCAGCAGCGGCGGCGGCCTAGGTTGCAGCGGCAGCGGCCTAGGCAATAGCGGCGGTGTCAGCCTAGGCAGCAGTGGCGGCGGTAAGGGTGGCAGTGGCGGCGGCCTAGGCAGCAATGGCGCCTAAGGCGCACGGGCAGTAAATGGTAGGGGCGGCAAGCACCTAGTGGCGGCAGGTAACGAGGGGCGGCAAGGGTAAGGGCGGTAAGCTCGGCTGAAGCAATGGCTAGCTTGGCTAAGGCTGGGGATGGCTCAGTTGGTGCTAGGCTGCAACAATGGCCATGGCTGCTGTAGAATACGCAGCAAAGGCAGGCAAGCCACGGTGAGTACGCTGGCGAGGAACTGTAGCGGTGGGCAGCAACTTGCAGTAGCTCGCGTCGAGCTGTCTAGCTACTGCTAACGGCTAGCTGTCTAGCTGCTGCTGGCGCTGCCTGTCTGGCGGCTAGCTACTGCAGGCAGAGCGTCAGAGCGAGGTGACCTAAACGATGGTGCCCCAGAAGTGACGGGTGGGTGAGTGACCGACAAGAGCAAGACGCAGCTACCTGTCCAGACGCAACAACCTAAAGAGACACAGTGCGCAGTGTGTACAGACCTGACACTAGCCTCTGGGGGAATGTGGCTAGATGTGCCCCAGTGGCAGCGCTCATACAGGCCGCAAACCGCTTGTGTCCAGGAAACATGGTGGTGACACCAAGGTCCTGAAGACAACCGACACCCACCAATTTCCTGGAGAATGAGGGGATGTGCTGACTGGTGAGGGAGCCAGGGGGGATTGCTGGACACGAGACAGAAGTAGCGTTGCATGCAACGACCAGTCCAGAAAAAGGATCGGCTAACGCGGCTGGGACTGGTGCCGGAAGCGGCGTGAGGCCGTTGCGGTCACGGAAGAAGCACCAAGACGCGCCAGAGGCGAGCATGAAGCAAATTGATACATCAGCGGCGGTCGCACCTGTGCAAGCAACATCAGAGGATCCTAGACTAGAGACTGCTAGAGGTCCTAGTTTAGGCATACAAGAATAACAAGATCCAGCCATACTATAGGCATCAGCATATATGGCCAGGGCAGAATACAAAGCAGCATGAATCGTAGACAAGTCCATAGTAAAGATAGGGAGCTCAAGGCGGAGCGCACCGGAAGTCTGTAGCGGCCGTTGTGGAGGCCAGAGAGGTGGCTGAAGCACCACGCAGCGAAGTGGTCAAGACGTGTGCAGACCTGGCCGGCACGTGGGCCTGTCTGAATCACATGCTGGCAGGGTCCACGGTCGCGGCCAGTGCTCCCGGGGCTGACAGAGCCCCACTACTACTGGGGAAACTGTTGTGGCACCAACGGCTGAAACTGTTGCAACTGATGCTGTTGAAACTACCACTACTACTGGTGTGGCTGCTCGGCTGCTTCTGCTACTGCTTTTGCTGCTAATGTTGCTGCTGCTGCGGCTGGTGCTGCTGCACTACGACACTCCCAGGGTCAGCACCTCCTCCAGCCGCACTACCAGACCCTAAAACCTCCTCCATCGTCAGCACCCCCAAACGTCCCAGCATTCTGCCGCCTCCACCTCCTCCACCCCCTCCACCCTTCTTACCATCCTTGCGACTCCGATGTCGACCATTGGCTGCAACTGCTCCAACACCCTTCGAAGCAGTAGGCTCAGTCAGCCACAGGGCTAGCAAGAAAGGACAAGGCAAACCCCTCAAAGATGGGGAGAATCGGAGTACCAGAGGAGGCACTGATGGCACAAAGACTATATTCGATCTCAGATATACGTGTCGCAAAGAGGTCGATAGTGAGGGTCATGGGGTCCACAGCAAGAAAGGTGGTGTGCAGTCGTGAAGCAGTCCGGAAGGCGGGTTGCTAGGAGTTACAGGGTTATATATTTGAAAGGGGGGGCTCTTTGATCTGCTCCGGAGTGCAATCAGTGTGGAAGGTAGTGTTTAGCAAGCGGGGGTGCGTTACCAGATCAGCAATAGTGTGGAACAAATGGAGGTAAAAAAAGAGGAAAGGCAGGATGTAGCGGCCTAACGTGGTATGAGTAGATAGCGTGCAATGACATCTTCGAGCACTCCTGTGCCGTCTTCACCTGAGTGAAGAACTCCCTCTCAGGTTGTGGCAGGTGCGGATAGCAAGTCGCGAAACAGCGTCATGCCCCCTCCATTGTGAGAAGTGCAGATGAGATGTGTGGTATTCCTGCTGCTGGTCAGCAGTAGCGGTAGCAGGAATATGATCAGGACACAGCGGGGCTGAGACCTCACCAGCAGTATGATTGCACGGATAGATATCGTGCTGAAACTGAATCTACAAGAAGAGATGAACCTCGACCAGCCACGATTGAAAGTCTACCGCACGAACCTCTGCATCGAACGGTGGGAGAGACTCAGACGACACAGCAGTAGCGCAAGAGAGAAAACTGTCACGGGAGGAGGAGGAGTACTGCCACAAGAAAACCTAACCCTGAGGGAGGTGCTGTGGCAGGTGCAGCCGTAGGAGCACGTAATCTAGAAGGAATGGGCGGCTAGGGAGGCTGGCTGGCACTGGCGGTAAGGGGGACAGGCTCGCACGGGCGGCAGGCCGGCATGGGCGTCAGGCCGGCATGGGCGTTTTGGGCGGCTCGGGCGGCTAGGGCGGCTAGGCAGGAGGTGGCCCGTACGGTAGTAGCGGCAGCTAAAGGTAGTGGAAGGTGCTCGCACTAGCACTGTTGCACCTGCATTTGCACCTGCACCTGCTCTAGTGGCTGCCAGCGGTGGCCTGCTAGCAGCGGGCAGAGGCGGCGGCTGCTAGTCGCGGGCAGAGGCTGCAGCTGGCACCAACGAGTTGGTAGTGGCGGGCAGCGGCAGGCATCGGCAGGCTGGCAGCCGGGCCGGCTGGCAATGGCGGGCCCGAGCGGCAGCAGCGCGATGAGCCTACGGGGCCAGCGAGGCGCAGGGGCCTACGCGCGAGGGGGCAGCGGGGCTTACCCGCGATAGGGCGACGGTGCGGCCTAGGTCAACACGACTGGGTGTGCTTGGGCAGCACGATGGGGCGGCCTAGGGGAGTGCGACGGGGCGAGCTAGGGCAGCGCGACAGGGCGGTCTAGGGCAGCGAGATGGGGTGGCCTAGGGCGATCGCGACGGGTGGCTCAGGGCAGGGCGCCTCGGGGAGGCATAGGGTACGGGCGGCCTAGAATATGGCAACACGGCGTCCTAGGGAGATTGCGTGCTAGCGGCGGGGTCACGACGAGCCTAAGGTGGGGCGCTCGACGGAGCGCTCTAAGGGCTAGTTAGGGAGCATGAGGGGCGGCGGGCTAGGTGCGGGCCAGGATAGGTGAAGCGGAAGCGGCGACCTAACCTACTCATGGTACCATCTCAGAAAGAAATGAATGACTAACAGTAGGGCATACACGGTTCATAAGAACAAATGTGATACCCTCCATAGAGAAGCCTAACCTAGCCACAAAATTGACAGATAGCTCACCCGAAGCGTGGGCGTACAGGGGGACGTCACCTTGAAACTAGCTCCGCGGGTGAAGCTTGACATCGAGCAGCCACGCGGCAAAGTCGATCGCTCACCCTTCAGCATTAAGCCGAAGAACAAACTCAGTCGCCATAATAGGAGGGAACAGGGTACAGCTACAAAATATGAGAGGAGACAGGCACATGAGGAGGAGGAGATAGACAAAATGTAAACTTGAAACCGCAGCTTTAGGCACGGCGGAGGGCACGGGCGGCAGACGCAGCTGCATGCTCAGCGACAGGTGCTACTGCAGGCGCACGACAGGCGCGTCGGCAAGGCATGCGGTAAGCTTGCGGTAGAGCACAGTAGGACACGGCAGCGCTCGCTGCAGGCGAATGGCAGGCGCGGGTGGCAGCAGCAAGGGCGCGGCAGGCATGGGAGGCAGCGGCACGAGCGCGGCATGTGCAACGATGGCAGGTGCGGCAGGCGCATGCGTATGTGCAACAGGTGCGGGCGGCGGGGATTAGGGCGCAACGGTGGCAGGCGCATGTGCGTGCGCAACAGGCATGGGGGGCGGCGGCTAGGGCGCAACAGGCACGGACGGTGGCGGCACAGGCAAGGTAGGCGAGGGCACGGCAGGCACGGCAGCGGCAGGTGCGGGCGCGGCGCAGCACGCGTGAGCGGTGGTGGCGCAAACACGGCAGACGCTGCCTCAGCAGGCACAGCGGGCGCGTCGGCGGCAAGTGCGAGTGTGGCGGCGGTAAGTTCGGGCGCAGGCGTAAGCGCGGGCACCGCTGGTGCGGGTGCGCTAGGCGCGGCAACAGTAGGCTCGGCAGGCGCTAGTGCAAGCGCGGCGGTAGGTGCGGGTGGGGCAACGGGGCCGCCAAGTGGGCTGCTAGAGAGTCAAAATACATTTGTATGTCTGTAGGCTGTAGTGGGGTAGCCCATATAGGGTACAACCCTTTTAGGGTTGCCTACTTGTACTTGTCATTCATGCTAGTGAAATCATTTCTGTCACAGTGTAAAAGTTTACTAAAACAGAAAGTACAAACAAGATATATGCAAAACCTAACCCTAGTGCAAGTACAAAATGAAACAAGGGAGAACACCTAGACTAGAACTACACAAACTATAAAATTATAGTTTGACACACCCCCATAGTCTAGGTGACGGTAGTCCTGTAGAAACAACAAGAGCAAGCAACGGTCACAAGACCAGTCCACAAGAACAAGACAAATCTCAGGGTGGAGCTCAAAGTCACCACACACTCCGAGAGCAAGCAAGGGGCCACAAGGCCAGTCCACATGCAGGTATATAGCAAATATAAAGAGATGCAAGAGTACAAGACATGCAGGACAAGGCATCTCTACGTAAGTAAGTGAGGACGGGCAGGCATAAGGCCAAGCTGGGTGCAGAAACGCTGGTGGTCACAAGGCGGCAACGCCTTGGTGAAGATATCTGCCGTGTTGGCCTCAGAGACCACACGTCGTACGAGTGCCTGGCCACGCTGCTGCAACTCACGCAGAAGGAAGTAACGAAGCTGGATGTGCTTCGCCTTCCCAACCAGTCGGGGCTCTTCACACAACAGGACAGCAGACCTGTTGTCGGCGAACAAGACTGGGGGAGAGCGAGGCCGCTCACCAAGGTCGGTGAGAAGGAAAGACAGCCAGCGAAGCTCCAGAGCGGCCATGGCCGCAGCGTACACCTCTGCCTCACAGGTGGAACCGGCGACGGACGATGCCCGAGTCGAACGCCACGAAATCGCACCTGTCCCGAGGCTTAAGGAGTACCCCTGTGTAGACCGACGCGTCTCCGCGTCGTCGGCCCACGACGAGTCCGAGTAACCTGTGAGTGTAACTGGCTGCTTCCCTCCAAGGACAAGTCCCATGCCTGATGTACTCGCCACATACTTTGCCACCCTCTTAGCAGCGTACCAGTGGGACGGTCGGTGTCTCCCAGGCACAACAAAGCGCGCAAGGACGCTAAGAGGGTAAGCTAGGTCTGGGCGAGTATAGGTCATCAGGTACATGAGACAACCCACCAGCTCAGGATATGGACCACTGGACTCAAATGACTCGTCCGAAGGTGGAGCCGTGAGCCCATGATCCACAGCAAGAGGGGTGAGCTGTACCTTGGAGAACGGGAAGCGAATCCGCGTGAGGATCTGCTCGACCATATGCGACTGCCTCAGCGTAATGGTGCGAGCTGCCCTGTCCCTGGTGATCTGCAGGCCAAGGTAGTGCTGCAGCTCACCAATGTCAGTCCAAATCTGTCTCCTCTGCAGTTCCTCCTTCACGGAGGCCAGCACGCGTCGGTCGGGAGTGGCGAACACCAGGTCTTCGACGTAGACCAGGACAAAGAACGGGGTCGAGCCACGGCGGACGAACAGTGACGGGTCGGCAGACAACGGAAAGAAGTCAAGCGCTGCAAGGGTCAAGCGAAGTGTGTCGTGCCACTCACGTGGAGCCTGGCGCAGGCCGTAGACTGGTCGACACAGCTGCCACTGGGTCCCAGGTGGGAAAGAGCCAGTGAAGCCAGGCGGGCGACGCAGCCAGATCTGCTCGTGCAGGCTCCCCTGAAGGAACGCGGTGGAGAAGTCCAAGGAGTGCAACTCGTAGTCGCGCTGGGCTGCAATATGCAGCAACACCCGAAGAGTACTCATCTTCGGGATGGGAGCAAAGGTCTGGAAGAAGTCCACCCCCTCTCGCTGACTGGAGCCTCTCGCCACGTAGCGCGCCTTGAACACTGGTGGTGATCCAAGCGGCCGCTTCACCTTGTAGAACCATCGGCCACTGACGACGTTCGTCCCAGGTGGTGGGACTGCGTCGACGTAAGTGCCTGTGGACCTATAAGATGCCATCTCAGCCTCCTCAGCTTCTATCCAGTACGAGGCCCAAGGTCCCGAGGCCGCCTCAGCGTGATTGCGAGGGATCGGGATGTCAAGAGCGTCTGGATCCCCCTCAGGGATAAGCAGCATGGCACAGAGATGAGGAACAGCGGCCGCAAGGAAACCAAGCTCAAACTGTCTGTCCTCTAGGACCTCCAGGGGAAAGACAAGAGCACCCCCAGAGGACGGAGAACGAGCAGGGCCACTCACCAAGTGAGCGGTGTAGTGAAGGCGGTGGGAAGAGGCAAAGCCAGCGACAGTGGTAACAAGTGCTGAGCCAGACGACAGGGGTGCAGTCGGGTGAGTGACCAACGCGGACAAAACACGGGAGACGACAGGACGGGAGGCACGGAGGTAGTCGGACAACGGGTCGTGAAGCATAGTGAACGACTCATGAGGCTGTGGAAGGACTGGAGGAGGTGGAACACGAGAGCGGAGAACAAGGTGAAACGGGCGGTCTGCACGGTAACGAGACCGACGGGGCTCTGGAGACACAGCACGACTGAGGGGAGAACGACGAGTCCACTGGGATGAGGAAAGGGACTGGACGGGGGGAACAGGAGGGGACGGTAGGGGACCACGAATCAAGCGTGCAGGTGTTGGGTCGGGCAGGTCGCGCAGTCGCAGTCGCTGCTGCTCCGCCTCCTCTGGCATCTGCTGCGACAGTACCTGTCCCTGCTGCTGCTCCTGTGGCTCCTCCCCTGCCCTCTCCTGCTGCGGCTGCAGCTGCACCCGCTGCTGTGACCGGGACTCCTGCACGACCCTCTAGTGCTGCGGCTGCAGCTGCACCCGCTGCTGCGACCGGGACTCCTGCACGACCCTCTCCTGCTGCGGCTGCAGCTGCACCCGCTGCTGCGACCGGGACTCCTGCACGACCCTCTCCTGCTTCTCCGAACGGGACTCTTGCTCTACCGTCTCCTGGTGCGGCTGTGACTCCTCCTCTACTCTCTCCTGCTGCGACTGCAACTGCACCCGCTGCTGCACTCGTGACTCCTCCTCTACTCTCTCCTGCTGCGGCTGCAACTGCACTTGCTGCTGCAGTCGTGACAACTCCTCTGATCTCTCCTGCTGCTGCTGTGACTCCACATGTTTCTGGCATGGTATTCATAGCAGGTCCCTGCGTAGGATCGCTCCTTTAGGGCCCACCGTTAGTTCCGTTCTGCCCGGTTTTTCCTGCCCTGCCCTAGCTACGATCGTGACGACCCTGCCCTAACAGCGTCCCGCACGCTGCCCTGCCCGCGCTACCCCATGCGCTCTGCCCTGCCCTGCGAGCGACCCACTAGCTGCCTAGCGCGTGACCCGCACGCTGCCTTGCACGTGCCCTGCTCGCGCCGCCTGCACACGCGCTACCTGAGCCCTGTGCACGCACTGCCCGCACGCTGCCTGCACTGCCCACGCGCTGCCTGCACTGCTTGCGCGCTGCCTGTGCTGCCCACGCACCGCTTGCACGGCCCGCGAGCTGCCTGCGTGATGCTTGCACCGCCCGCGCTTTGCCCACGTGTTGCTTGCACTGCCCGCGCGCCACCCGCATGCTGCCTGTGCTGCCCACGCGCTGCAGGCGCGCTGCCCCTGCTGCTCGCGCGCCGCCTGCACTCTGCCTGCACAGCCCGCGAACTGCTCTGCACCGCCTGCGCGTGCACTACCCGCGTTGCTGCTGCTGCTGCCGCCCGCGTCGAGCCGCGCTGCCCTGCCCGAGCCGCGCCGCCCTGCCAAGCCGCGCCGCCCTGCCCGAGCCGCGCCGCCCTGCCGAGCCGCCCAGCTGAGCCGCCCTGCCGAGCCGCCCAGCCAAGCTGCCTTTGCTGCCACCCCTTCTGCTACTGCTGTTGCTGCTGCTGCTACTGCTGATGTTGCTACTGCTGCTGCTGCTACTACTACTGCTGCTACTGCCTACTATGGCTACCATTACTGTCCGTACCTTTGACGCAGAGGGTCGCCCGAATTAGTTTGACACCTGGCTAGAGGATCTCCACCTGTACCTACAGAGTGTAGCCAGGGACGACGTTTAACTGTTCGAGCATACGTCCGGGTTCCTTCCCGCCCCAGATGATACATCTGACCGTGTAGCTCGTTGGCAGTGGCTCACGCGTGATGCTACCGCCCGCCTTGCTATCCGCAACCACCTTCCGCTAGATGAGAGGGCCCATTTTGGCCAGCTGAAGACAGCCAAAGAACTCTATGACGCCGTAGTCACTCGCTACTCCTCCCCCTCTACTGCTGCCCTAGGCCGTCTCATGCTGCCGTATCTCTTTCCTGAGCTCTCGGACTTCCACACCGTCGCTGATCTCGTGACCCACCTTCACTCTAGTGACACTCGTGTCAACTAACTAACTTAGCTTAGCAGGCGGGTTTAAGGGTCTAGGCTTAGTAGCCTAGGCCAAGCGAGTGTCGAGGAGTTTGTGCAAGGAGGTATGTCGAGAATGATTGTGGTTTCACTATAGCACTGGGGTACATATAGCAAAGATGAGAAGGTGCACCACCAATAGTACGAAAGCATAACTACACTAAAGCTAAAGCTACAGGCAGTTAAAAATATATATAAAATATATATCACGACAACTCGCTACCGTGCTGCTCTCATGCCGGCCTTTCTGACAACGAACCCGTCCCCGATGTACATCACTCTTTACTTCCTCGTCACTCACCTCCCTGACTCCCTCCGCGCTGTTAGGGATCACTTCCTCGCCCTTGACCCCACTAAGCTCACGCTTGCCTCGCTAGAGAAGCATCTCCTCAAGGCTGAGACCAATGCCGTCGTTGTAGCTGCCTCTCGTGGCACTCCCCGCTCCCCCTTCTTTGAGGGGTGTTCTCCCTCCCTTCTCGCGCCCTCTGTTGCCTCTGCTGCTGCTGTTGACTTCCTTCGTACTGAGGAGGTCGGTGTTGCGTCTGCTCCTAGTGGGAGGCGCCGCAATGGCAAGGGCAAGGGGGGTAGGGGTGGTGGGGGTGGCGCTGGCGGGGGTGGTGGTGGTGGTGGTGGCGGTGGTGGTGGCGGGGGTGGAGGCGGTGGTGGCGGCGGTGGAGGTGGTGGGGGTGGTGGAGGCGGTGGGGTGGGCGGAGGAGGCTCGGGTGGCGGTCGGGGTGGAGCTGGTAAGGGTGGTGGCTCTGCTGCAGCGACTGGGGGTGCAGCTCGTGGTGGCGGAGGCTCTGGGGGTGGACAGCAACAGCAGCCATGCCAGCCGGAGACACTCACGCCCCAGCAGCTTCGTGGGTGGGTTGTCCGGCGTGGCTCCTCTGGGGGTAGTGGTCGTTGCCTGTACGTCAGGCGCACGGGTCCCCGGGCTGGTGACCCCTGCGGGAAGATTGGGCACACTGAGTATCGCTGCTTCTTCCATCTCGAGGATGCGTGACGCACCGATCAAAGGTGACGAACTTGAGATCCCCAACTAGTTAGGATTGCTCCATAAGGGGGTGGATGTGTATGCTCTTGATTGGGACAATATCACTGCTGGCCTATATGCTATGTATGCTGGTTCTGCTTGAGGGTGACTGTTACTCATGTGTACCTAGTGCTGCTAGTGTAGAGGCTGCTAGTCTTGGTGCTTGTGAGCCTGGCAGCACAGGTGTAGCTCCTGCCGAGGCTTTGCACACCTTCAAACTTGACTCAGGCGCGACTCGCTACTTCTTCCGCGACTGCACCACAGTCACACCGCTGTCCCAATCTCTCTGGCTGACCCCTCTGGGGCCCCAGTCGTTGTTCGTGCCTCCACTGTTCTCCCGTGTCCGAAAGTCCCCTCCGGCTCCCTCCCAGGTCTCCACCTCCCCTCGTTCTCTACAAACTTGGTGAGTAACGCTGTCCTCCAGGACGAGTTGGTCACTACCACTACTCCTGGAGGTGAGCGTGTGGCGATCTGTATGTACTCACGGACTGGCCACCACCTCGCCACGTTCACACGGAGGCCTGGGTCTGGCCTGTACACACTGACCACTACGCCTGCACAGGTGGCTGCGTCAGGTCAGGTAGCTGCGTCTGGTCAGTTAGCTGCGTCTTCTTCGTGTCGGTTAGTCACGCACTCGTCTCTCCTCTGGCACCACCATCTTGGTCACCCCTCCCTGCCGCGTCTGCGTAGCATGCACTCTCGTCTCCTTGTCTCTGGCCTCCCCAGGTCCTTGCCCCCACTCCCGCGCTTGCTTGCACCGCCGTGCCTTCCCTGCGTCGAGGGACGGCAGCGCGCCGCTCCTCACTCCTCCGCGTTTCCTCCGACCACCGCTCCTCTGCAGACTCACCACATGGACGTGTGGGGCCCTGCCCGCGTCCGTGGACAGGACCACGAGCGCTACTTTCTGCTGGTTGGTCACGACTACACGCGCTACACCATGGTCTTCCCCTTGCAGAGCAAGACGGATGTACGCGGTGTTTTGATCCCCTGGATCTGCACTGTTCGTCACGAGATGAGCACACGGTTTCAGCAGGACCTTCAGGTCCTGGGGCTGCACTCTCACAGAGGCGATGAATTTTCCTCCCGCCTCTTTGAGGACTTTTGTCGTGAGGAGGGCATCGCCCAGTCGTTCACGCTTCCGGCCTCTCCACAACAGAATAGGATTGCTGAGCGTCGCATTGGCTTGATCATGGAGGTTGCTCGCACCTCCATGTTCCATGTGGCTGCTCCCCATTTTCTGTGGCTGTTTGCGGTCCGATACGCCGCGCATCAGCTCAACCTCTGGCCCCATGTCTCTGTGTCAGAGACCTCGCCTACACTGCATTGGACGGGGGAGGTTGACGATGCGTCGGCGTTTTGAGTCTGGGGCTCGCTTGCCCTTGTCCGTGATCCTACTGCGGGCAAGCTTTCTCCTTGCACTCTTTGCTGCGTCTTCCTTGGCTTTCCCACCGACTCCCCGCCCAGGCAGTTTTACCACCCTGCCACGTGGCGCGCCCTGTCCTCTCAGGACGTCACCTTTGACGAGTCGGTTTGCTTCTACCGTCTCCACCCCCACAGCACTTCCCCTGTCCCCCCCCCGCCTCTTTTCCTGGTTCCACGTCCCCCCCCGGTAGACCCTCTCCCCGCACAGGGTCCTACTCCCTCATGTGTGTCCCAGGTAGACCCACCCCCCTTGGTTGAGCCTTTGGAGGTCTCCTTTGACACCTCTGGCCCAACTGAGGGGGGTGACGCTACTTCTGACGACACAGCGGCCACTCGCCGCTCACCGCGCTTGGAGACCCCTCCTGTTTTTCCGCCTCGGCCGTCTTCGCCGCCTCTGAAGCCTGTTGCTGTAGACTCCGGTGCTGGTGGGGGTGGTGACACTGGAGGTGCTGACTCTGGGGGTGCTGGTCCTGGGGGTGCTAACTCTGGAGGTGTTGGTTCCGGGGGTGCTGAGTCTGGGGTTGCTTCTTCTAGGGGTGCTGCTTCTGGGGGTGCTACTTCTGGGGGTGCTACTTCTGGGGGTGCTACGCGTCCTAGTGGTGGTGGAGTCGTGGTTTCTCCTGCGGGAGGTTCTGGCGTTGGCCAGTAGCAGCAGTCTCGTCGACAGGGGACTCTCTCGCCGCAGCAGCTTCGCGAGTGGGTTATTCGGCGAGGCCGCTCTGGTGGCGGTGCTTGGGGCATTGGTGCTGGAGGTGCTGGAGGTACTGGAGCTGCTGGTGCTGGAGGTGCTGGAGCTGGAGGTACTAGAGGTGCTGGAGCTGGAGGTGCTGGAGGTACTGGAGCTGGAGGTGCTGGAGGTACTGGAGCTGCTGGTGGTGGAGGTGCTGGAGGTACTGGAGCTGCTGGTGCTGGAGGTACTGGAGCTGGAGGTACTGGAGCTGCTGGTGCTGGAGGTGCTGGAGGTAATGGAGCTGGAGGTGCTGGAGGTACTGGAGCTACTGGTGCTGGAGGTGCTGGAGCTGGAGGTGCTGGAGCTACTAGAGGTACTGGTGCTGGAGGTACTGGAGCTATAGGCTCTGGTAATGTGGGTACTGCGCACCGGAGACCGTTTTTCTTCCCGCAGCCGCAGTCGTCACTGCCACCACCTAACTCGGCGCTTCACCAGGTTCTTAGTCTTCCGTCTTCCACTGGCCTTACTCCACCTCTTCTGTGTCCTCCGCCTGACCAGTTACAGCCGACGTTACTGCCTCAATCCCCTCTACCTGCTCCTTCTCCTTACCCTGGGCAGGCAGACTCCCTAACAGAGCGTCGTGAGCATGCGTCTCGTCCTGCCTCGCCTGTTCGCACTGTTAGTCGTGCTCGTCGTGTACGTCCTCCACCAGTCCCCGGCACACACACTATGGCACTTCGTCCTTCCTCTGCTCCACAACGTGTTGCTCTGCCGTCTCCTCCGGAATCCTCTCTTTCAGACGTTCCTGACCCTGAGTCCGACCTTGCTCGTACTGCTAGTCCCACTGTCACGCATTTCCTAGCCACCCTTGTCACTGATCCTTCCTTTGAGTCTACTGCTGCGTCTGCCTTAGTCACTGAGCTTGTTGAGTTTGCTGCTACCTGTCGTCTAGACTACTTCGCGAGTCTTATTACTGAGTCTGGGTCTGACTGTCCTCCGTCCGTTGGGGGTGAGCTTGCCTTTGGCAGTGACGTCCTTGAGGACACGCAGTTTGAGCTCGAGTGCCTCGCGGCTGCTGTACCTCATCTCGCTTCCATGTTGCTTTGCCCTGAGGGAGACCCGGATGCACAAAACATCCCGACCCCGCGCTCTTACGCTGAGGCGATCACGGTTGAGTACTCCTCTTAGTGGCAGACAGCCATGGATGCAGAGATGGCTTCCTGGAAGTTCACAGGCACCTACGTCGACGCAGTTCCCCCTCCAGGGGCGAACATAGTTGATGGCATGTGGATTTTCAGAGTAAAGTGGCCGTCGGGTTCTCCGCCTGCCTTCAAGGCGCGTTCGTTGCTCGAGGCTACAGTCAGCGACAGGGGGTCGACTTCTTCCATACCTTCTCCCGCACCCCGAAGATGACCACTCTTCGGGTGTTACTACACGTTGCAGCACAGCGTGACTATGAGCTCCACTCACTTGACTTCAGCACGGCTTTCTTGCAGGGCAGCCTTCACGAGGAGATGTGGCTGCGCCGCCCACCTGGCTTCACTGGGTCATTTCCTGAGGGTACCCAGTGGAGCCTTCGGCGGCCAGTCTACGGTCTCCGTCAGGCACCCCACGAGTGGAACGACACAATGAGGACTACACTTGCGGCCTTAGGGTTTGCTCCTTCGACTGCTGACCCGTCGATGTTTCTACGCACCAATCCTTCTTTGCCGACGTTCTACATCCTCGTGTACGTCGACGAATTGGTCTTTGCTACTGCTGACACTGGGGCACTGGCCCTTGTGAAGGCGGAGTTGCAGAAGAGACACACCTGCACGACCTGGGTGAGCTGCGGAGCTATCTTGGCTTGCAGATCATCCGGGACAGAGCACGGCACACCATCAATCTCACTCAGTCACACATGCTGCACCAGGTCCTTCAGCGCTTCGGCTTCCAGTTCTCCTCGCCACATTCCACTCCTCTTCCTACAGGCCACTCGCTCTCAGCTCCACCTTCGGACGAGTCCGTAGAGCCGAGTGGTCAGTATCCAAAGCTTGTGGGCTACCTCATGTACCTTATGACTTGCACTCGACCTGACCTTGCGTACCCTCTCAGCATCCTGGCGCGCTACGTTGCGCCCGGGAGACACCGACCAGAG
Organism: Closterium sp. Naga37s-1; assembly: GCA_947471745.1. Classification (NCBI taxonomy): domain Eukaryota; kingdom Viridiplantae; phylum Streptophyta; class Zygnematophyceae; order Desmidiales; family Closteriaceae; genus Closterium; species Closterium sp. Naga37s-1. The sequence continues at coordinate 2,817,948 of CANJKZ010000149.1, read as the reverse complement.
CACTGGCGGGCTGCTAGGAGCGTGCTGCGTTACTTGTGCAGTACATCGGGCATGGGGCTTGTGCATGGAGGACGGTGCTCAGTTGTACTCACGGGACACTCAGACGCTTCTTGGGCCGACGACCAGGAGACTCAGCGGTCGTCACAGTGTTACACTTTCAGTCTCGGCACTGGCTCTGTCTCCTGGAGGTCCACCCGCTTGTCTTCTGTACTTAGTTCCAGCTGTGAGGTCGAGATCTACGCTGGGGCTATGGCTGCTCAGGAGTTACGCTGGCTGACCTACCTGCTGACAGACTTGGGTGAGCGGCCTCGTTCTCCTCCGGTTCAGTACGTCGACAACAAGGCCACGATTGCCTTGTGTCAGAAGCAGAGACTGGAGCACAGAACGAAGCACATTGCTCTTCGTTACCTCCTCGCTCGAGAGTTATGACAGCGTGGTCAGCTCCGCCTTACCTACGTGGCCTCATGGGCCAACACTGCTGATATTTTCACGAAGGCACTTGTGTCTGGTGATCATTAGGGTTTTTGCACTGCTCTAGGCCTTGTGCCTACTCTGCCTCACTTGCTGACTGCTTGACGTTGCTTTGTACTGTGATCTATATATATATCTATACCTGCATGCTTACACTTGCTAGGTTGTGATCACTGTACTGCTTGTGCTTTTATAACGCTGCATGTAAACTGGCTTTGTGGCCGCTTGCTTGTGGTCAGACTGCGTGGCGATCTTGAGATCCACCCTGAGCATTGCTTTGCTTTGTTCTTTTGCTTGTCTGGTCTTGTGACCGTTGGTTGTTCTTGCTATCCCCCACTTTGCCTGTGGGGGTGTGTCAAAATACATTTGTATGTCTGTAGGCTGTAGTGGGGTAGGGTAAGCTAGGGGAGGTGGGGCGAAAGCGAGGGTCCGAAACAATGCATGGCACCATACAGTTGGAATATGTAGCAATTCATACTCTCTAGAGCACAACCCAATCTAGCCTACTATGACAAATGCAAAAATAAGTATGTGTACTTTGACAGTTTCAGCATCTAGCCAAAGCGGTTTAGGGTAACTTAGTAGTTATCCTTTATTTTGTCTCGAACATGGCCACAAGGACAGAGGGGGCTTGTTGAGTGATGTTGTTGAGAGGGATGTGTAGATCGCGCGCGAACACTCGCTTCACCAGCTCGTATGTTTCCTGGCAATTCAATGGGGAATGGAAAAGAAAGTTGATGTCAGCGAAGGAATCAGGAACAATTGGAGGACAAGCTTCCCATTTGGACGATTTTCAAATCGCGTCTCCTTGTCCACGCATGCCTTCCCATCCGTGTTCCTATTTCCAAAACTGTACCTGGCTCAAGAGACAAAAAAAGAGCGTACCTTGTCGTATTTTTTTGCGAGCTTCTCATCGGCGCGGGTCTGGTGCGCGTTGACGCCGAAGTTGAAGATGTCGAGATGGTCGCCTCCGAATCGGTTCACCACATACTTGGCATCCTCCTCCAGATTCTCAAACCGCCCCACAAAGTCGTACTTGATCTTGTCCATGAAGCAAATGTCCGACTGCAGATTATAACGAAAAAAAGAGAATAGAACAGACAAGAGAGATTGTCACACCATTGGCCAGAGCATAGAAGAGAGCATGTGCTGACGAGGTGGAGGGCATGCGGTGACGAGTGTGTGCCATGACCTGCTTTGCTAGCGCTGTATGGGCCTGCCATGCCATGTGCCTGTCCGCATGGCCTCACCTGGGATGCGATGTGGCGGTCCATGCGCCAGCGGTGGTTCTGCATGAGCTTCGCCACGAGCTTCACGAAGTCAGGGAACGACACCAGGTCGTCCTTTCCCTTCACCTTCTCCCAATGCGGCCGAATGTACTTGAAGAATTGCTGTGCGTGGAGCCAAGAGGAGGGGGCAGAGGACAGGCAAGGTCTATTGGCACGAGAAAACGAAGCAGCCCACTTCAAAAGGCCCCCATGATGGCAAGGAGAAGCAGTAAGCAACAAGCAGCAGCAGCAAGCACAGCTCAACCCCATTGTCAAGAGTCACCTCGTTGCAATACTCTCTGGGACACACCAAGCACCATGCGCCTCCCCTCACTCAATCTCACCTCATTCCAGTACTCTCTGGATCCGGGCCCGGTCTTGTTGTTGGGCGTATCCGTGATGACGAGCTTATTGGAGTAGGCGGAGAGCACGCGGGAGAAGGGGTTGCGCACGAAGGTGAACTTGAAGAAGTCCGGCCGGGTCACCTGCTGCACCGCCTGCTGCTCCGTGAAGTGCAGCGTCAGCATGTGCCAGCCCGCCCGCCGCGGGTCCAGGGCGAGAATGGGGTCCTCTGGGTGCGGCTGCCCCAGCATGGCGCGCAGCCACATGAGCCACGAGTTGGCCGCCACCTTGGGCATCGTGCACACCATGAGCTTCAGCTTTTCTGGAGAGGGACGCACGAAAGAGGGCATGGCAGGGGGAAAGAATGGGAGGGGAAATGGAGAGGGCGAAGGAATGGGCATGGTTCGTGGAGCGCATTGGACTTGATGCACCCACCAGCTTTAAATTCTCTGGGGAGGCGTGTGAAACTCATTTCCTGGGGCTAGAAGGTAAAATGATTGCACTCGAGAGAGCAGCAGGTAAGGTGCACTAAAAAGAGCAACAGGTGGGCAGGCAGTGAGTGACATCTCACCTTCCACTTGGGTGAACATGGCCCACTTCTGCTTCGTGATTGGCCGCATCTCCACCGACTCACACACCGACCGGTGCACTCCAAACGACACCGACCGCGCGCGGCCTTGCGCTGTAACGAAGCGTGCTTCTATGGAGGACCGGTTGACTGCCAGCAGTCCGCGGGCGAAGCTGAGCGTGAAGAGCTCTGCGACCTGCACGGTGGGGTTGGGGTTGGCGCATGTGAGGGGGAGAGAAGAGGGCGTTAAGGCTGTGCACTCTCTGTGCCCGCAACCCCCAACCTTACTCTTATCTGGTCATCCAGGACTGCACCCACTGCAACCTACGCCGAACCGTGTGCTCTGTGTATATTTGTTTTCCCTGTCAATCTACTCTCTTTTAAATTGAAGGCCCTTTGCTCATGCACACTTCTCTGTCCCCGATTACCTAGCAGACGAACACAGGAAGCAGGAGATAATCATTCCTTCCTTCACCGCAGCTCACCTGCAGCTGAGAGCACCGCGTCACATGCGCCGCAAGCGCTCGATCCTCCCCACGTTGCACCACCAGCCCTCCTGCACCTCCTCCCCCCGCACCTCCCTCTCCTGCCACCACGCTTCTATTCGCTCCCCCCACCACCCGCCCCGCCTCCCCACCCTCCACCAGCTCCCTCCTCTCGCCCTCCTCTCCTGCAGGGGGCTCTCTTTCCTCCACACGGCACGAGGCGTTCCGCTGCTGGGTGCTCTTGAGCACGAGCGGGGTCCTGAGCGCGCTGAAGTAGCTGCTGAGAAGGGTGACGTCGGACGTGTTGAGCCCGCCCGCTGTGAAGCTCACCCCCGGGTCGTACAGGTACTCCATTGTCACTCGCCGCATGGTGCAGTGCGGTGCAGAGCGGTTGGAGTTGTCTGTGCACCCGGAGCACACGCCTTCTGCCAGTTGCTGGTGGGTGGTGGGAGGGGAGAGAGGTGAAAGGAAGAAGGTGGGGGAATAGGGAGAAGGAAAGTGTTTGGGAAAAGGGGGCAGTGAGAAGGAGAGGACAGGGAAAAAGTAGGCAGCCCCGGAAAAGGGGAAGGCAGGGAGGAGGAGGGGGGCAGGAAATAGAAGCTGGACAGGAAACCTCGCTGCAGTCCACCCCTCACCGCACTCCACCCCTCTCCACACTCACGTCAATCAGCACGGCGCTGGACGCCGCCACGCGCGCCAGGTCCTCCTCCACCACCATCGCCGCCACGGCGGCCGACGGGCGAATCGCGGCCAGACACGTGTCCACCTCGCGCTCGAACGCGCACGCGTCCACGCGCAGGGGGACGGTGGATTTCTCCCGCACGGCCGGCGAGAGGAAGACCTTGAACGGCAGCCCGCTGGCGGACGGCGCGGGCCTGCCGTCCGTCGAGTTCTTGCACGGCTTGAACGCCACCTGATGGGGGGAAGGGGATGCGGGGGATGCGGGGGGTGAGGCGGAGGGGTAGAGGTCGAGAGGAGCGGGCAGAAACTTGAGGGGAGCGCGGACGCGGGATGATGATGCGGAGGACGGGGAGGTTAGCATCCGGAGAGTAACGGGTGGAGAGTAACAGGGGGGAAGTAACCAGCGCAGAGAAACAGGCGGAAGGGTGCGCGGAGGGGTGTCAACAGAAGGGCATCGCAAGGGCGATGCGAGCAAGCGGCGAATGACTGGGAAGGGCGAGCGGGAGCAAAGAGCACGACGCAGCCGTCGGCGGCCTTTGAGCACGGCAGGGCGCGGCAAGGGTAACGGAAACAGCCAAACGTACCCGTCGGCGGCCCTTGAGCGCGCGCCTCAGCATGCCCGCCTCGGCGGGCGTGTCCTGCACCCACACGCTCCCCTCGCGACCGCTCTCGCCGCGCTCGCGGGATGACGTGGGGGAAGGCGCGGGGTCGCCCGCGAGGCGGAAGAGGTGGCGGAAGGTGGTGGCGGGCAGGTGGCGGTCGGCGGACCAGAGGGCGAGCGTAGGCATGTTGGTGACGGCCGTCAGCGCGTACGCCGCGCACACCGCGTGCACGCGCTGCGACACAGAGCCCTGGGGAGAGGTTTCGTCAGGGGAGAGAGTGAATGGGGGAGGGGGACGGGTGGTGGAGAGGGGAGAATGGGGGAGGGGGTGTCAGAAGGGGGAGAGGCGAGCTCTTTCATACGAAGCTGGTCCGCGAGCTCGGGAGCTAAAAGAACACGAAGAGATTCAAGAGCGATAGGAAAACAAAGGGGGCGACGCAGAAGCCGTTTAAAACGTCAAGACGTGGGCAATCTGTCAAGACCCTGTGGGGCACGAGAGGTGTAATCCTTTAGAAATTTCTCAGAAGTGGTACAAACTCCGTGGGACACGAGAGGTTGTGACCTCAGCAGCCCTCCACTCCCCACGTACCGCGGCCACGAAGACTGCGTCGGCTCGTCGCACAGGGCAATCGCCGTGTGAGTCGCTCGCGTCGCATTTCCACGGATCTTCGTCGAGAAACAGCGTCGATCGCGCGTCGCCGTTCTCCCCATCAGATGCGTCCTTCACTGTCCACCAGCCCATGGATAGCTTCTTCGCGCCCATGGCGAGCGATCGGCCCTCGAGCATGACGGCGACGTTAGGGTTGCACGAGGGGCCCATCCAGTGGCCCACGGTGTAGAGCACCATGAGCGGCAGCAGCACCATCACCACGCACCGCTCCCATGACGCGGCGCGCGGCCGGTCTGGAGTCGAGCACGTTTTGCGCTTGTGGAAGAACACCATGATTGGTGAGCCGCGTGTGCCACCCCTCCACGGACGGAAATATATTCACAGAGAGACGGGATTCGGCTGCTCGGCACCTTACGGACTAGGTCTTTCGCGTCAATGATATGCTGACAGGGTGCTTTGGTTGAACGGCGATGTTTGTTGTGCGTGGTGGATGTAAATTCAGAAGCAAGCACGTGCTTCACGGCGCTCGCAGCTGCAAAAATGAAAACAACTTCGAGGGTACAAGAACCCGCTCTTTACGAAAGGACAGCAGGGGCCGAATAACTCAGCATCTGTAGGGGGAATAGGAGGCTGTACACATGGAATTCAGAACCAGGAAAAAGGTGAGGTTGGAGATGGGAGTTGGGTTGGGAGTCTCACATTTGTGCTGTGGGGAACAAGCGCACCGCCACTTCCCGCGCCGCACGCGCGAATTTGCTTGCCTCTCCCTCCTTCTGCGACTGGTGACTTCGGACGAACCTCGCCCCAGGCCAAGCCGAACTCCACACGGTTCATCCATGACTATTTTCACGTCCGGGGCACGCGTTGGAGCAATTCGCTTAGGTCTGGTCATACTTGAGTTGCTTACAGTTCATGTATCACTGTTAAAGAAGGTGAAAAGCGGTTCAGAACGGCAAATTTAACAAACCGCTCTAGATTGCACAAAAGCGTACTCAATCGTTTTGGGTGAGCTCTAAACGAACCATTAGCGATTCACCCTTACCGTCGAGCCAAACCGCTAGGTTCGTTACGAAACCAGACCAGCTGCTTCTGTTCTGGGAGGCTCATGTTTGATACTGTATGTGTACGAACCAGGACACTGGCGCGAAAACAGAAGCACCTGTCAGAAGAGCTGTCGAGGAACGACATCGCAGAGTTTCCGAATTTGTCGTAACCTTTCGCTCCCAACCTTTGTCAGGTAGACATTTCTACTGGGGCATCCCCTCGGCCAATCACCTTCGACGGCGGGAGGTTCTGCTAGAGCCTTCGCGCAAACCCAACGGACCTACCATACCTCACGTCCTCTCCCCCGTACCCCCCTGTAATGTCTCGCCTAACCTCCCCCCCTTCAAATCCAAACCTTCGGCAGTCCACACCTTTCGTTCAATTTGTTCTCCCCGTCGCACAAGGCACAACCAGTGAGCAAGTCGACTTTGTTTGTCGTCAACACAGGCCTTGCGACCCGACATCGTCGCAGGTCCGGGTGCGAAAGGTCATGACTGTGACGTGCTGCGAATCTGGCAAATGGATTTAGCGGTAATGCCTGCACCCCAGCCGAGCAGGAATGAGTGTTGCTTCTGAATCTCGTTTGTGATCACTTTCTCCCACACCACGAAAAAGATGACACCAACAAGCTCTACTTGAGTGACGAGTGGCTTCCGATACACGTAGTTGACTGACTGCCTGCACTGCCGTTCCGCCGCGTAACTTATTACTGGGCTTTTTGAATCCGAAACAGGTTGGAAGGACGAAGGGAAGTAGTCATCCGAACAGCAATCGAGCCCAGTCCCACCCCTTCCCGTCCTTTTTCAGAATCCTCCAATTGACTCCGAAGAACCGTGAACGATATCGTGACGTTCTCTCGATGTGGTTTCAGGTTCTAAGTATACATTGAACTTACTTTTTGAGGAGCATCAGAGATTGATGCAGGCTCAGGTCCCCTTTTGACAGAAAGAGTAAAGCTTTGCAGCTGCAGCCATGACAGGCAAGAAGAAACATTCTAGTAGCGTGTTTCGGATAGTCAGAGGGTTCGGCGCAGCGCTACTGCTCGTTCTCGTCTTAAAGCCCATCGTGCCGTGCCTATGGTCGCGCGAGCCCGGGATCTGTCCAATCCTCGAGATCCCGTCCCTCGCGCGGCGAGAGATCAAGGAGGCCGCTGACGCCGGCAAACTGGAGTCACGAGTTTCAGTCTCGGAGAGCGCGAGCAGCATTTCGGAAACGGTTAAGAGCGATGCAGGGAAGCAGGAGGAGCCGCAGGTGGCTGATGCAGCAGCAGCAGCGGAGAATGGCAGGGAGTTAGCTGCTGCTAAGCTCGCCTTATCCGCTGAGCTAGATTTACCAAATAACGGGGATAATTTATCATCGCAAACGAGAAGCTCGCGTGTAGAGGAGGAGGAGGAGGAAGAGTCGCTGACGTCAGCTGTCGAGTCGATGTCGGAAGACGACAAGGAGCGCGAGGTGAAGTCGTTGTGGCGCTGCCAGGGCGGATCTGGTGCCGCCGACTGCTCTGAACCGCAGGCGCTCTTGCTGGCCGAGGTGAGCGAATGAATGCAGGGCGAGGTGAGCGAATGAATGCAGGGCGAGGTGAGCTCGCGCAAAGGGAGGCGAGCTCACGCAAGGGGAGGTTAAATGCGAATGCGGTGGATGATGAGGATTGGCGGGTATTGCTGCGGTCTAAGACACGTACGACTGCCATGGAGTGAGGAGCGTACGAATGAGAAGGTACGTGCGAATTTTTTGAAGTGGAAAGCGTACGAATGCCGTTGAGTAAGATACGTACGAACGTACGAATGCGATGGAGTAAAGATACGTACGAACGTACGAATGCCATGGAGTAAGATACGTACGAACGGACGAATGCCATGGAGTAAGATACGTACGAACGGACGAAGGCCATGGAATAAGATACGTACGAACGGACGAATGCCATGGAGTAAGATACGTACGAACGAAGCTGGCAGACGCAATGGCAACAGCATGGCTTATATGAACCCTTCGTTGAATTTGGGCGGCTGGGTGAACGTGGTGTGCGGTGTGGGGAGTTGACACAGCGGTGTTGTGATGTGACGGCGCGCAGGCTGCCCCAGGTTGCGCTGACTCATGCGGACAGCATGGCGCTCGCAGCAGCGAGGAGAGAGGAGGGGTGTGTGTGCTGGGCGCCAATTTGTCGTGGCATGCGTGCTTCTCATACCTCGGTCATCCATATACCACCCCTTCTTCCATTCCCTTTTCCCCTTTCCCCCAACACCCCCCCCCACAGGCTCTCTGTGCGGGTGCGTGCAGGCGGTGTAGGGTCATGTGGGGTTCGCCCTAGCAGCACACGCTCAGGCTCATCCCCTCCCTCCTCTCCCCACCTCCCCCGCTCTTCTTCCCCTCCCTCCCCACCGCCCCCTTTTCTTCCCCCACCCTCCCCCCTTGTTTTCCCCCTCCTCTCCCCCCCCCTCCCCTCTCCCCCCCCCCCTTCTCCTTTCCCCCTTTTTCCCCCCAGGGCGCGCTGGCGGAGCGTGTACACGCGGTGTGCGCGGCGTATGCGCTGACGGCGCTCACCAGCGCGCCCACGCTCGCCGTGTGGCCCGCCGACCGCCACCTGCCCGCCACCACCTTCCGCCACCTCTTCCGCCCCGCCAGCAGCGTGGCCATCCCCCCGGGGGACGTGGCGGACAGGGCGGTGAGCGGAGAGGCGCGCGACGTGTGGGTGCGCGACGTGCGCCTGGCCAGCAGCGAGCTCACGGCCCGCCTGCACGCCTCCCAGCAGGTGGGTGGGCCACTGAGATGGGCCGTGGTGGGATGTGGAGGGATGTGGTGGGATGTGGTGGGGCTGTGATTGGCAGTAACGGTTTGTGGTGCGCATGGCGAGCAGCGAGCTCAAGGCGAGGCTGCCCGCGTGGCAACAGGTAAGCTGTTGAGATGGGCTGGGGTGGGCTGTGGTGGGCTGGGGTGGGCTGGGGTGGGTTGTGGTGGGCCTTGGTGGGCCGTGACGGGTTGTGGTGGGTTGTGGTGGGCTGTAAAGGTGGGTCCGACTAGGTCAGGCAAAAGTTTCGCTCTTTTTGGAAGCATCAAGGAGGAAGATCTTCGTGGAGTGGAGCTATCTCAAGCTCCGTGCGTGGAGCATATCTTCATTTCCAACAAGGATAGATGCTCAACCCACTGGACGTATACCGTTGAGGTGAATGTTCAGCTTACTCATGCTGTACAACCTTGTTGCCTTGGCCAGTCCTGCAATATGGTCTTGCTCTCTACCCTTCACTCGCCCATTTTCTTCCCTCCCCTCATTGTATGCCTTGTCTTGCCCCCCAATCCGCTCCACCCCTCTGTACCCCTTGCCACCGAGCTTCCTACAGGTGATGGTCAAGGAGTGCCCACGAGGCAGCAGGAGGAAAACCAGGCGCATCCCCCTGCCCTTCCGCCACTACCTCTCCCCCTCCGCTCACTCCAAGGTGTGCTATTTCAGTCTCGTCCTTGTTTGTGCCTGCATGCGCCATTCTCTCATCCATTCCCTCGTCCCATGCACTCATCGCATCCCCTTCCCCACATCGCACGCCATCCTTTTCATGATTCATCTGTTCGTCTGCCGTCTCGCCTCTCCGCCTTCACCCGCCGCTGCCCCTCTGACTCACTGTCTCCCCTACCGCAGCAGGCGTCCGGTGCAGTGAACCTGGACGGGTGCGCGTATGACAAGCACGTGGACGCGTGTCTGGGGCGCCTGCGCCCCTCCACGGCAGTGGGCGCGCTGGTCATGGAGGAGGACCTGGCCGCACTCAAGCTCTCCAAAGCTATCTACGTGTCGGTATGTGTCGGTGAGCCCACATCCACACACTGTGTGCATGTGAGAGAGTTCATGGGAGTGCATGGGTGCACGACCCTCCACAACCGTCCACGGCGCTGGGCGCGCTGCTGATGCACTCAAGCTCTCCAAGGCTACCTATGTCTCGGTGCGCCTGCATGCATGCATGCGCCCACTTTATGCATGTTAGCAAGTGAAGGGCAGTGCACAGGTGTGCGGTGCGCCACAGGTGTGCAGCCCTCATGATGCAGGGGGGCCTGCACGCGCTCAAGCTCTCCAAAGCCATCTACTTGTGACATGGAATTCCTGCACCACCCCCACATCACATTCGCCTACCTTCCCTACCCTCACATTACCTTTCCTCCCTCCCCTGCCACCACCAGAGCCCACCTGCTGGTACCGTCTGCTCTGGCTGTCCCCGTATGGCCAACTCGTCCGCCCCACTGTGCGCCATGCGCCGCATCACCATGGCCTTCCTGCACGACCCCCACGTGGCGTTCGCCCTCGCCGCCCGCGCCGCCCCCGACGTCACCGCTGTTGGGGACTTCTTCAGCGAGCTGCGCCGCCCGCTCGTGCTCAAGGCCAGCCAATCGCGGCTGGACACGTGTCAGGAGGGGGGGAGGAGGGAGTTGGCGGAGGGGAAGGGGGTGCTGGGGAGTGAAGTGGGCGGGTCCAGCATCAAGTGCGCTCAGCTGCAGGTGGGAACACACGCCAGTGCATGGATGAGTGCGTGTGTGGCTGCATGTGTGCGTGGGTGCATGTGTGGTGCATGGGTGCATGGGTGCATTGTGAATCCATAACTTGTCACTGTATAGCGGCCCCACATCGCTCCATCCCCATACGCTCATATTCACCGTACATGGCACTGCTCCTCAAGCCTCCACTCACCCCTCACCCTTCAACCGCTCCTCACCCCTCACCTGCTCCTCAACCCTCAACTGCTCCTCACCCCTCACCTGCTCCTCAACCCTCAACTGCTCCTCACCCCTCACCTGCTCCTCAACCCTCAACTGCTCCTCACCCCTCACCTGCTCCTCAACCCTCAACTGCTCCTCACCCCTCAACTGCTCCTCACCCCTCACCTGCTCCTCAACCCTCAACTGCTCCTCAACCCTCAACTGCTCCTCACCCCTCAACTGCTCCTCAACCCTCAACTGCTCCTCACCCCTCAACCGCTCCCCACCCCTCACCCGCTCCCCACCGCCTCCACCCACAAGTCTGCTGTTTCGTTGGCCTCCCTCTGCTGTTTTCCTCCTGCCCCTCTGCCCCTCCTCTCCCCCTCTCCCTTGTGCTGCACCCATCCCCCTTCCATCCCTTTCCCTTGCTACTTCCCACCACTCCAACCCTTCCCCCATCCCATGACCCCCTTCCCCCATTCCCCCCATTCCCCCCACCTCCCCCCCTTCTCCCACTCTCCCCCCCACCAGGCAGCGGAGCTGTTCGCCCTGAGCTTCGCGAGAGCGCTGGTGCCCATCCACCGGTGGGCCATCGAGGCACGCTTCATCCTCGCCCAGGGCTCCCACCGCTCCCCCGCCTTCCAGGTGCCGCCCCCCTCCCCGCCCCTCCTGCTGCTCTGCTCTGCTCTTCCCCCCTGCCGCCCTCCCAGTCTGCTGCTCCTCTCGTGCTTCTTTCCCCTTCTTCCCCCCTTCCCTCCTGCCGCCCTCCTCCTGCCTGTCTCCCACCCTCCCACCATGTGCCTCCCACCATGTGCCTCCCACCATGTGCCGCCTGCCGTGTGCGTGTCAAAGAGACTGCCTTGCCAACTCATCTCAGTGGGGATCGCCCCCGGTTTCCTTCCCAACCTCCCAACCATCCTTGTGCTTAACAGCCTTAAGCACCACTGCCCACTCACTCGTTTTGGTGCAAGTTCTTAACACGGGTAACCCATCCTCGCCCTTTGCTCACCCCCCGCCCTGTGATTCTGCACCCCCTCTTGCTGTGCGTACCCCTCCCGTCGCCATGTGCTGCCAGGTGCTGCCGTCCATCTGCGAGACCGAAAGACTGCCGCCCATCATTCGCCACCGGTGGTCGTGGTTCACACAGGTGGAAGGTGAGATGGTCGTGGTTCACTCATGCGAGCCTGGAATTTCATGCCAGCATGCGCCACCTCAGCATGCGCCACCTCAGCATGCGCCACCTCAGCATGTGCCGTGCTGCTCAGTCTATGCCATGCGGGCTAGATGGAGCGCAGCATGCCCCCCGGCGCCCCCTCTCTCACCAATCCCTCATCCGCCACCTCCCTCCCCCCCCAGCCATTCCATTCCCCACCAGAGAAGCACAGGCAGGAGGTGTGCACGGTGCCCCGGGTGCTCCCCCTCCTGCTTGGCCTTCCCTGCTGCTCCACCAACCATGCCCTTTGCTTCTCGTTTGAGGTTGATTTTGAGAATTCTCAAAATCAACCTCAAACAAATTGAGAATTCTCAAAATCAACCTCAAACAAATTGAGAATTCTCAAAATCAACCTCAAACAAATTGAGAATTCTCAAAATCAACCTCAAACAAATTGAGAATTCTCAAAATCAACCTCAAACAAAATTCTCCACCAACCATGCCCTTTTTTTCTCCCTTCCCGTCGCTCCCCATGCATTGCAACCGGCGGCCCACTGTGCCCATCAGAGGGGCCGGCGCTGTTGTGTGCACCATGCCCAACCTGCTCCATGGACCACGCTCAATTGTTCTCCCGTCCCTCCCCATGCATTGCATCGCGTTTCTGTCCCCTGGCCCCTCCTGCAGAGAAGCTGAAGCTAGTGGTGTGCACGATGCCCAAGGTGGCGGCCAACTCGTGGCTCATGTGGCTGCGCGCCAAGCTGGGGCAGCCCGACCCGAATGACCCCATCCTCGCCCTCGATGTGGACAAGGCCGGCTGGCACCTGCTGGGCCGCCACTTCACAGAGAAGGAAGCAGTGAGTACAGAGCTCTAGTTGACGGCAATTTTTCTGCTTTGCTAATATCCACGACCCCCATTCTCAACTCACATCCACTTTCCATCTTTCCATCTGTCCTCAATCCACCTCCCCACTCCGCCCCCACTCTCTACCTGCACCCTTCCCCTCAGGTTCATGTGCTCCCAACCCCTTGACTTCTCTGCTTAACTCTGCTGCACCACTTTCAACCCTCAAATTCGATGAACGCTTTTCATGCCATTTCACCATTCACACCTCCTTTGCCCTTCCCCTCTCCCCCTCCCCCTCTCTGCAGGTCCGTCTGGTGACCCGCCCAGACTTCTTCCGCTTCACCTTTGTGCGCAACCCCTTCTCACGCGCCCTCTCCGCCTACTCCAACAAGCTTGTGGTCACGGACACGCCCAACAACAAGACGGGCCCGGGGTCCAGAGAGTACTGGAATGAGGTGAGTGTTCTCCAGTGTGCGGTCGAGCTGTGCGTGCTGCTGCCTGGTGCTGCCAATGAGGTGAGGCCTACTCCAACAAGCTTGTGGTCACGGACACACCCAACAACAAGACCGGCCCGGGGTCCCGCGAGTATTGGAACGAGGTGCGCCTTCGTGACTGTGGGACTGAACCGTGCTTGTTGCTGCCTGGTGCTGCCAATGAGGTGAGGCCTACTCCAACAAGCTGGTGGTCGCTGACACGCCCAGCAACAAGACTGGCCCGGGGTCGAGAGAGTACTGGAACGAGGTGAGCCAAGGGGGTGGGGAACGAAGTGAGGGGTGGTCAGGAACGAGGTGAGGTGGGATGACGACTGAGGTGAGGAGGGGTGACGACTGAGGTGAGGGGTGGTTGGAATGGTATGATGCGTGCTGCACTTGCAGCATTCTCTCTTAATTTTATCCCAAACAGCACTTTTGTTTTTCTTCTCGAGTGCCAGGCGACCTGTGAAAATGCACACACACCTCATTCAACATAATCATCGCCTGCTCCTCTCATCGCTCTCGTTGGACCCCCTTTTGGTTGGCATGGCATGGCAAGGCATGGTATGGCATGGCATGGCATGGCATGGCATGGCATGGCATGGCATGGCATGGCACGGTGGCGTTTGTTCCGGGTTGTGCGGCCGCATCTTGAGCTGCTCAAGGGCGAGCATGACCTCTACTGATGCTCATCTCAACTCACCCAACCCTTGGACTCTCCCCCTGCTCGCATTGCTCTGGTTGCCCCCCCATGGCACAACAGCGTTTCTTCCGGTTTGTGCGGCCGCAGTTTGAGCTGCTCAAGGCCGAGGACGACCTCGTGTCATTCCCCGACTACATGCGCCTCGTTGCCCTGCTCAAGAAGAACTTCCGCTGGAAGATGGACCGCCACATCGCCCCTCAGGTGTGCTTCTGGTGACAGGTGGGAGTGTATTGAAGGATGGGTTTAGTGTGGCAGGTGGGATGGGATTGTGATGGCAGGTGGGCTGGTAACAGCATGCTCACAGAGCATGCGCCTCGTTGCCCTGCTCAAGAAGAACTTCCGCTGGAAGACGGACCGCCACATCGCCCCTCAGGTGTGCTTGTGGTGGCAGGTGGGATTGTGGTGGCAGGTGGGATTGTGGTGGCAGGTGGGATTGGTGGCATGAACGCCATGAAAGGAACTTCCGCTGGAAGATGGACCGCCACATCGCCCCTCAGGTGGGTCCGCTGCGCTCGGAATGACAGGTGGGTCTTTGATGGCAGGTGCGCTGGTGGTAACTGCATGCTCACAGAGCCTGTGCTTGGTCGCCATGCTCACAGAGCCTGTGCCTGGTCGCCATGCTCAAGCACAACTTCAACTACAAGGCTATCACATTGCCGCGCAGGTGGGATTGTGATGACACACGGGATTGTGATGACACACGGGATTGTGATGACACAAGGGATTGTGATGACACACGGGATTGTGATGACAGGTGGGCCGGTCGGGAGGAGCTGCGCTCAAGAGTGGGAGCATCGGGGCAGCTGCATGGGCGAGCATAATTACCTCGCTTTGCCTGCCTCTCATGTGCCGCTCATCAACTCTCTGCGCCTCTCTTCTGCCTCTGCTGCCTCTTCCCTGCCTCTTCTGCCTGTGCTGCCTCGCTGCCTGTGTGCCTGCCCTGTGCTGCCGCTTCTCTGGCTGCACTGCTGGCAGGTGGACGTGTGTTTCATGCAGATGATAAAGTACGACTTTGTGGGGCGGTTTGAGAATCTGGAGGAGGATGCCAAGTATGTGGTGAACCGATTCGGAGGCGACCATCTCGACATCTTCAACTTCGGCGTCAACGCGCACCAGACCCGCGCCGACACCAAGCTAGTCAAGAAATACACCAAGGTTAGTTCTGCTGCAGCGGCTGCTGTACGGTCTGGGAGCTTCTGAGTCCTGACATGGCTTAAGTGGGACATGGACCATGGTCATGAAGGTTACTTCCGTTTGTTTTGTTTGTTTGATTGTTTGTTTGTTTTTTTGGGTGCTACCTGGTTGACCTTTTTGTGTTTTCCTGGTGCAGGACGCATATGAGCTTGTGAAGGAAGTCTATGCTCAAGACTTCTTCATCCCTCTCAATAATATCACACAAACGGCACCTCCTGTTCTATCTCAGATCTTTGAGGGTTGACGCTTATTATTTCAAAGGTAGCCCAAGGCTAGCAGAGGAATTATTGTGCGATAAGAATCGAATCCCCTCCCCATATAGACACTTGTGCTAACAGATGGTAGAATTGGCATCCAGAAAAATATTACCTCTAGCATGCGGATTGGCGAACACCGTTAGTCGGTAACGCGCGAGGAATGATCGAGCCCGCGTGAACAGTGATGCATGGTGTATTCACGCGCAGGGAAAGGAATAGGATGATTTAAACATATATATAACTTTAACCTTTGACTAGGTTGGCCAAGTCCCATTTCCAGAAGAAACGCGTAGTGATGTTACAAGTTTATCAGTTTTTATTGTATAACCTTCATTTTGGTCGCTAAAGTGTAACTGACACTTCGTGCTCGCAGTTCGCGAAAGTGTAACTGATCACGGAAACTCGAAGGTGCGTTTATGGCTTCCACCCTGTTTCTGAGTCAACGCTTGGTTTGGTAGGTCCGGGGTTCGGGCAAAATGAGGTGCGGAGGAATTGCGAAAGGTGGCAGGTTAGCGAAACCTGATGCGACTCTCCCGTGAGGCAAACAGTTCGCAGGCAACCCGCATACCAACCCCAGAGGGAAAGAACAGCATAAGAAAACTGGTGCGACAGAACAAGCAAACATACTCATTCACTCGCTATTAGTATCCGACCATCGCACACCAGCTAGGGTTTTAGAGTGAGCGCCATTTAGACAACCGGAATTAGTAGGTGCAGCTTGTATACGCAATCGAAGCACGGAGAAAATGGGCGTGAGGAGATGAGAGAGCACTTTGCCTACCTCGCGACCCTCGCCCGTCGCCCTTGCTTTCTCCGCCCACTGCCCTCACCCCGCCCGTCGCCCTCGCCGCCTCGCCGCCCGTCGAGGTCGGTTCCCTCGCCCGTCGCTCTCGCTTCCCCCGCCTACTACCCTCGCCTCGCCTGTCGCCCTCGCCGCTTCCCCGCCCGTCGCCCTCGCTTCCGCCCGTCACCGCCCATCACCCTCCCTTCCGCCCGTCACCCTCCCTTCCACCCGTCGCCCTCCCTTCCGCCCGCCGCCCTTCCTTCCCCTCGTCGCGCTTCCTTCCGCCCGTCGCCCTCCCTTCGTCTCGTCGCCCTCCCTTCGTCTCGTCGCCCTCCCTTCCTCCCGTTGCCTTCCCGTCCGCCC
The DNA here is from genome assembly GCA_947471745.1 of Closterium sp. Naga37s-1. Lineage (NCBI taxonomy): Eukaryota > Viridiplantae > Streptophyta > Zygnematophyceae > Desmidiales > Closteriaceae > Closterium > Closterium sp. Naga37s-1. Next base: position 2,801,433 of record CANJKZ010000149.1, on the reverse strand, counting down.
GCCGCCCTTCTTTTCCCTCGTCGCGCTCCCTTCCCCCCGTTGCCCCCCTTCGTCTCGTCGCCTCTCTGTCGCTCGTCGCCCTCCTTCCCGCTCGTCCCCTCGCAATCCCCGTCTCTCTCTCCCCCCGTCGCCCTCTCTTTCCCCGTCGCCCTCCCATCCACTCCTTGTCCTCGCCATCCCTCCCTTCTCCCTTCTCATCTCGCACACTTGTCACGCCCCCTTTCCCACCTGCACATGCACCCTTCCCATTCCCGAATAATCGCCTTTCACCCCCACACTGCATACATCTCTCCCTTTTCCCCCCATCAATCGCCCTGCTCCCCACCGTCCTCCCCCCAGCTCTCTCCCCGGCATCTCCCTCGCTCCCCACGTCCTCTTCCCTGCTTCCCCCCATCCCCTTCCGTGCTTCTCTCCATCCCCTTCCGTGCTTCCCCCCATCCCCTTCCGTGCTTCCCCCCATCCCCTTCCCTGCTTCCCCCCATCCCCTTCCCTGCTTCCCCCCATCCCCTTCCGTGCTTCCTCCCATCCCCTTCCGTGCTTCCCCCCATCCCCTTCCGTGCTTCCCCCAATCCCCTTCCGTGCTTCCCCCCATCCCCTTCCGTGCTTCCCCCCATCCCCTTCCGTGCTTCCCCCCATCCCCTTCCGTGCTTCCCCCCGTCCCCTTCCGTGCTTCCCCCCATCCCCTTCCCTGCTTCCCCCCATCCCCTTCCCTGCTTCCCCCCATCCCCTTCCCTGCTTCCCCCCATCGCCTTCCCTGCTTCCCCCCATCCCCTTCCCTGCTTCCCCCCATCCCCTTCCCTGCTTCCTCCATCCTCTCGCACTCTCACTCTCCTTCCCCCACCCTCTGCCCTGTTCCCACCTAGGAAACCCCATCCCTGCCTTTTCCTCCCACCCTCCTTCCCCCACTCTCCCTCCTCCTGCACTCTCTCCCTCCGTCCTCTCGCACTCTCACTCTCCTGCACCCTCTGCCCTGTTCCCACGTGCCCTCCCCATCCCTGCCTTTTCCTCCCTGCTCCGCCCTTCCCTCCCCCAGCCGTTCACAACCCTTCCCTTCCTTTTCATGCCCTACCCTTCCCCCTCACTCCTCACCTTCCGCCCTCTAATACACATGCATGTGCACCCATTAGTGTCTCCCCATACATGCTTTCATTATGTGCGCTTGTGTGTATTCCCCTGCCGTTGTTCCCTTGCACCTCACTCCACCTCCCCCATGTTTCTTCACACGAATCTTTCTGCCTACTCCAATCTCCCCTATTTTTCAGTGGTGAAGCAGAGGAGCAAGCTGAGGCGCAGCTAGTCTATGCTTTGCATCGTACCACCACCTGTGTCTTGTGTGCTTTGCATCATTTTTGTTGAAGAGATGGATCCCAAAGGCATAATACCGTACCGTATGTAATTTTGTTTCTGCAGTGCAAGATATTCTTCCAAGATTGATGCACACTAAGAGTGTCAGAAGGGTACAGAAAGGCATGTGCACAATACTTTTGATTGTACCTTTTCCAAAGCCTCGAAAGAAACATGAAGGGAACTGTTTTCTCTACGAGCATGGCATGGGATGATGGGCCTCTGAGCGAGTTGCAGCACCAGAAAAATCATCAGTGTAGTCACTGCAATAGCCAGGGAGAGAAAGAGAATACGAGCGATGGGGAGGGGAAAGCGGGGAAAGAGGGGGAAGAGGGAAGCAGGGGGGAAGGGACAGGGGGAGATAGGACGATGTGAGAGGGAAAGGGGATAGGAAGAGGAAGTGGTGATGGGAGGAAGTGGTGATGGAAGGAAGTGGTGATGGGAGGAAGTGGTGATGGGAGGAAGTGATGATGGGAGGAAGTGGTGATGGGAGGAAGTGATGATGGGAGGAAGTGGTGATGGGAGGAAGTGGTGATGGGAGGAAGTGGTGATGGGAGGAAGTGGTGATGGGAGGAAGTGATGATGGGAGGAAGTGGTAATGGGAGGAAGTGGTGATGGGAGGAAGTGGTGATGGGAGGAAGTGGTGATGGGAGGAAGTGGTGATGGGAGGAAGTGATGATGGGAGGAAGTGGTGATGGGAGGAAGTGATGATGGGAGGAAGTGATGATGGGAGGAAACACCTGGAGCGGAGGGGGAGAGGAGGGGATGGGGACAGGACGGATGGGGAGAGGAGGGATGGGGAGAGGATGGATGGAAAGAGGAGGGATGTGATGAGGAGGGATGGGTTTGGAAGAGGAGGGGATGGGGAGAGGACGTGACGTGATGGGAGGAGGGGCGTGATGAGGGGAGGGGGAGAGGAGGGGATGGGGAGAGGAGGGACGTGATGAAGGGAGAAAGAGAGGTTGGGAGGACGGGGGGAAGGGATTCACGCAGCACCACGTCCGCCTCTGTTGTGCGACTATGGGCGCCGCCATCCGTCCACAGCGTCCCAAGCAGCTCCCTGGAGCAGAAACGCACAAGGGATGAGGAGGTGGGGAGAGGAGGGATGGGGAGAGGATGGATGGAAAGAGGAGGGATGGGTTTGGAAGAGGAGGGGATGGGGAGAGGACGGGAGGGGGAGGGGAGGGGATAGGACAGGGCGGGGTGAGGGGATAGGACAGGGCGGGGTGAGGGGATAGACGTAGCGTGGGTGCACTTTCCTCCCTTTCCCCTTCTTTCCCTGCAAGGAGTCCCTGCAATGAGACCGCGCAGAGCGATTGGGGGAGGGGAGGGGGAGGTGAAGTGCGGAGCAAACAGGAAGGGATGTGGGGAGGAAGGAACGAACAGAGGACGGATGGGGAGAGGACGGATAGGGAGAGGAGGGATGGGGAGAGGAGGGATGGTAAGAGAAGGGATGGTAAGAGGAGGGATGAGAGGAGGGATGGGGAGAGGAGAGACAGGGAGAGGAGGGATAGTAAGAGGAGGGGATGGGGAGAGGACGGGAGGCGGAATGGGGTGAGGCGGAATGGGGTGAGGAGGCCTGGATGGAAAGAGGAGGATATGGGGTGAGGAGGGGTGGACGAAAGAGGAGGAGATGGGATGAGGTGGGGAAAGGGAGAAGAGGGGGGTAAAGTGAGGAGGGGACGGGGAGAGGAGGAATGGGGTGAGGCGGAATGGGGTGGGGCGGAATGAGGTCAGGCGGAATGGGATGGGGCGGAATGGGGTGGGGCGGAATGGGGCGAGGCGGAATGGGGGGAGGGAGAAGCACGGCGGGAGTGGCGGGGCGAGTGGAAAGGGAGGAGGGAGAGGAGAGGGAGAAGGGTAAGGAATGAGAGGAGAGGGGAGAGGGAGAGGAAGACCGGAGAGGTGAGGGATGGGGAGATGAGGGATGGGGGGTTGAGGGATGGGGAGATGAGGGACGGGGAGATGAGGGACGGGGAGATGAGGGACGGGGAGATGAGGGACGGGGAGATGAGGGACGGGGAGATGAGGGACGGGGAGATGAGGGACGGGGAGATGAGGGATGGGGAGATGAGGGACGGGGAGATGAGGGACGGGGAGATGAGGGATGGGGAGATGAGGGATGGGGAGATGAGGGATGGGGAGATGAGGGATGGGGAGATGAGGGATGGGGAGATGAACGCATATGCGAGGGAAGCGGAGCACCCCCTCTCCGTCGAGGGGAGGGTGCGTGCGTGTGTGACGGCAGTGGAGTGAGCGTGGGCGACGGATGGGGCCGAACGCGACGGGAGGGAGCGAGCGTGGGCGGCGGAAGGGGAGTGAGCGAGGGATACGGAGGGGAATGAGTGGGCGACGGGGAGGAGTGAGTGCGACCATAAGGAGTGGGCGTGGGCGACGGAGGGGAGTGAGCATGTGCGACGGAGGGGACCGTCACGGCGGGAGGGAGTGAGCGTGGGCGGCGGACGGGGAGTCGTCTCGCGCGCCGGGAGGGAGTGCGCGTGGACGGCGGGAGGAGATTGAAAGGGAGAGCGCGGCGCGGGCGGCAGCGTGCGACGAGAGGGAATTGGCTGTGTGCGACGAGCGGGGGTGAGCGTGTGCGATGTAAGGATTGCGCGAAGGCGATGGAAAGGGAGTGAGCGTGGGCGACGGGAAGGGAGCGAGCGTGGGCGAGGGAAGTGATTGAGAGTGGGCGACTGAACGATTGCGCGTAGGCGATGGGAAGGGTGTGAGCGTGGGCGACGGGAAGGTCTTGAGAGTGGGCAACGGAAGGGAGTGCGCGTGGGCCGAGGTAACTGACGGAGTGCGCGGGGGCGACGGAAGGGAGTGCGCGTCTGCGGCGGGAACGAAGTGAGCGTGGGTGACGGAAGGGAGTGTGCGTAATCGGTCTCGGCGCTCCCGCGTGGGCGACGGGAGGGAATTGTAATCCGCGAGAAAACAGAGCGCGCGTGTGCGACAATGGAGCGAGCGCAAAGGAGACGGGAGGGGAGGGAGCGTGCTCGTTGTCGCGAGGAAGCGTGAGCGATGGAGGGGAGTGCGTGTGTGGGACGGAAGGGGACGGAGTGTGGACTACGGGGAGAAGAAGCGAATGCGACGAAGTAGGGCGATTCACCTTAGAAACGCGGACAGAAAGTTATATCTCTGGCACCTAAGGAATGGAGTATTAGTCCTAACGAGTAAGGCTGATCTATGAGGCATGGGGCTGGAATGAGGTTGGAGCCTAGCTGTTCTAAGCTATGGCTGCCGCTGGTGCTGATCGGACTAGGCAGTTTTTATCGACCTGAATTACAGGTTTCCAGTTTGGTGTGCACACCAAGGCCAGAGTGGTTGCGCAGGAACCGAGCGACACTTCCGTGAGCTGCATGCGACTTCATCACGTTTTGCCCGTGCACAACTGGTAACCACCCTGGTTCGGGAGGGAAAGTGTTAACACCTCCCAACTTTTTTTGTAATTCAGGCTGCGGGTTTTAATTTAGCCGAAATTCTGGGCCCCAGACCAATCGACAGGCCCCAAGACAAGAGGAGAATCGCTGTTTCCGTGGTCCTGGTCAGATGAAGGACCAATCGAAGAGGGCGACTTTTTGCTTTGCGGCGTCGCGCTCGTGCGAGATCACCTGGAAGGAAGGTGATCGACCGCCATTCTCGGGTCGGCTTCCGCCCTCTCCCTCTGCTCCGCGCTTTCACCGCCTCAAAGACCTCCGCGTACTTCCTTCCCCATAGGAGCTCTCCACTCGAACCTTCCCTTCCTCTCTGCCTATGGCTCCGCTTCCCTTTTGCGTGACTTCCCGCCGCCCCTCGCCCTTTCCCCTCTTCGATCTCCAACCCTGTTCCAGGCACCACCATCAGACTTGATAAGCCGGCCATCCATCATGCATTTCCCTAGTTGTTCAGTCACCAGCTGTGTCGAACAATGAACGACCAACGTTCCTTGTTGCGCTCCCACGATCTCTCGCAGTCACTAGAGTTTTTAGCTTCCAGCAGCTACATTTAGCATCGTCAGTAATGGCAGAACAGTAGAAGATGGTGGCATTGCGGCGGTTACCGCCGGGATTCGGCTTCCGCCCCAGCGGAACGAGGAGCTTCTCTTCCAAAGCTCTTTGATTTCTCGGTATGCACCTCCTTTCCCTTATAATTTCCTTCCAGCTCGATTTAGCATTGTGAAATAATCACAAAACAGTAGAAAATGGTGCGGTTACCACCGGGATTCGGCTTGCTTGGACGGATTGACAGACACGCACTTCCCCCGTTGTTCAGCCACGAGCGGCCTGTGTATAACAACGAGGGACCAACGTTCCTTGCTGCGCTCCCACGAGCTTCCCGAAGCCGGATTCTTCGTCAAATAATCACAACAAAAGTAGAAAATGGCGACATTGCGGCGGTTACCGCGGGGATACGGCTTCCGTCCGACGGACGAGGAGCTGGTCCACGGCTACCTGCGGCGGAAGGTGGAGAACCGCCTCGCGGACGACCACGGGCTCATCGTTGAAGTCGACATTCTCCGATACGAGCCGTGGGACCTGCCCAGCCAGTCGCCCCTCGAAGCCGGCGAGTGGTACTTCTTCTACGCGCTCGAGAAGAAATATCCGAACGGCTCGCGCGTGAATCGCGCCACGCGGAGAGGGTACTGGAAGTCGACCGGCGACGCCAAGCCCGTGCACAGCTCGCGCACGTCGCGACAAATAGGGTCCCGGAAGACGCTCGTGTTCCACCTGGGGAGGGCGCCACGTGGCGATCCTACGGACTGGAAGATGTATGAGTACCGCCTGGAGCCCGAGGTGGACTACGTGCTGTGCCGCTTGTTCAAGAAGCCGCCTGCTGCGAGCGCTGCGAGCCAGCCGCCTGCTTCGAGCGAGCCGCCTGCTTCGAGCGAGCCGCCTGCTTCGAGCGAGCCGCCTGCTGCGGCGCTGATGGACGTTCTGGATCTCGAGGAGGCCGACCTCCTGCCCCTCCACCCTGCCGCCGCGCCGCTTGTGCCCGTTGCCGTGCCGGTTGCCGTGCCCGTTGCCGTGCCCGTTGCCGTGCCCGTTGTCGTGCCTGTGAGCGACGTGGATCTAGACACATTCTGGGAGAACATTTCTCGGCAAGCTGTGTCGGCTGGGAGGTCTGCGGGGGGCCATGTGGCGGAGTATGGGGCGAGCCACGTGGTGGAGCATGGGCTGGGCTATGTGGCGGAGCATGAGGAGAGCCACGTGGCAGAGCATGAGGAGAGCCACGTGGCAGAGCATGAGGAGAGCCACGTGGCGGAGGAGGTCGAGTGGCGTACAGTGTACGAGGAGCTGCCGCCGCTCTCGGAGGGCTTTTCCATCGACGAAAGCCACTCCGCCCTCCCCGCCGCTCCCCCGGCTCCTGCCACTTTCGCTGCACCGGCACCCGGTGGTGTCGCGCCTGCTGCCCTTGCTGGCGCAGCGCTCCGAGTGGCAGAGCGAGCGGCGCCCAGAGCACCGGGCGCAGCGGCTGTACCCTCGAGGCTGGCGGTGCCCGTGCCACCAGCGCCCGTGCCACCAGCGCCCGCAGCAGGCGCAACCACCATGACCGCGGCCCTCGCAGGGCTGGCTAGGGCCAGAGCGGCACATGGCGCTGCCGCTCCCCTGGGCCGCACCCACGCGAGAGCAACGGTCCGGGCGAGGTCGAGGCCTGTGCGCGCAGCTGGTGCCGTCATGCACGGCCGGCGCATGCAGGCGCTCAACGCGCCGCAGCTGGCGGGTGGCGGTGGGGGAGCGCGGCTGGCGAGCACCAGTGCGCCGTCTCAGAATTTGGGCGCGCGCCCTGCGCCTCACGAGCAGCTGCGTCTCGCGGAGGTATTGCGACTGCTGTGTTCTTCTCAAACCTTTTGGTTTTTCCAGGCTTCATTTGTTTCTTTCCGCCGTTCCGCCTCATGCCATTTCTTGACTATTCCACGCCTTACTCCTCTCTGTCTCTCTGAATCAGGCGGATGGCACTGTGGGTGATGAGGACTGTCTCATGGGTGCGCATAGGTTGTCTAGGGATCAGCATGAGGGCATGGTAGCAGCAACACCCGTAGCAGCAACACCCGTAGCAGAATTTGATGGCTGGGGTCTGGATCCACACATGGAGCTCAGCGTCGTTGCAGGTACACCGCGCTAGCCACCACCGTCCTCCACCGTCCACGCGTGCCTTCTAACCGCTTATTCTCTTCCCATCTGTTGCGACCTTTTTCCATGCCCTCTCGTTTTCCACGCCTCTCTTTTTCCACGCCTCTGCTGTGTTTCCAAGAAGCCTTTGCTTCTCCCTTATACGCCTTGACAGTCGCTGATGGGCCGTGCCTGTGTCTGCGTGTGTGTCTGCACGCGTGTGCGTGTGTCTGTGTGCGTGTTCTCTGTGTGTGTGTGTGCGTGTTCTCTGTGTGTGTGTGTGCGTGTTCTCTGTGTGTGTGTGTGTGCGTGTGTGTGTGTGTGTGCGTGTGTGTGTGTGTGTGTGTGTGTGTGTGTGCGCGCGCGCAAGTGTGCTTTGTGCGAGTGCAAGTGTGTGTGTGTGTGTGTGTGTGTGTGTGTGCGTGTTCACTGTGTGTGTGTGTGTGCGTGTGTGTGTGTGTGTGTGTGTGTGCGCGCGCGCGCGCAAGTGTGCTTTGTGCGAGTGCAAGTGGGTGTGTGTGTGTGTGCGCGCGCGCTAGTGTGCTTTGTGCGAGTGCAAGTGGGTGTGTGTGTGTGTGTGTGTGCGTGCGTGCGTGCGTGCGCGTGCGCGTGCGCGTGTGCGTGTGTGTGTGTGTGTCTCGCCCTCTCCTCTGTTCTGTGTGTGGCAGACGTCACAAGGTATTTCAGCGTGGATGACCTGGACGGACACGGGGCGCGCATGACACAACACCCCACTCACGCTGCTGCCGCTGCTGCTGCCGCTGCTGATGCCACTGGTGCTGCCAATGCTGCTGCGGCAGACGGTGCGTTTGGTGGTCCTGCTGCTGGGCCGCCAGGTGCGCTGTGTGTGGTAGGCCAAGAGGAGAGAAGGGTAAGGATGCTGCCCGTGCCGCAGGATGTTGCGGTAGAGGCTGGTGCGGTAGAGGCCGGTGCGGTAGAGGCCGGTGCGGTAGAGGCCGGTGCGGAAGAGGCTGGTGTTCCTGTAGCGGGTGCCCCTATAGCTGACTGCATGTTGGAGCCCCCGTTGCCCGTTGCCCCTGCCAGGGCTGCACCCAGCCCACCTGTGGCCGCTGGGCCACGTCTAGCCCCTCCGCCCCTCCCTGCTGCCTCTGCTGCCGCTCCTGCAGCAGCGGAGGTGGTGCTTCCGCCCCCAGTGGCAGCACCAGCAGCAGCAGCAGAAGGGGGGGCAGGCGGGTCAGCAGCTGGTGCCGTGGTGGTGGAAGAGGGAGGTGCGGTGGTGGAAGAGGGAGGTGTGTGTGCCGGTGCTCGTCCCATGGCAGGTCTCATCGCACACTCTGCCCGGAAAACACGCGCGCGTCGCCACCTGTGGCACCAGTACCTGCCCGCTCGGCGCTCAGTCAGCCTCGGAGTTGCTTCTGCTGCTGCTGTTCCCACACCAGCAGGAGCAGCAGCAGCAGCATAACAGCAGCAGGGACATGGCAGGTGCAGAGGCAGCGGCGGCGCCAGCCTAAGGAGGAGCAGATTCAGCTGCCTCTGTCCTCCAACCCATGAAGCCTAGTGAGCCAGTAGGGCTCGCAGCAGTTATTTTAAGGGAGGGCGCGTGGGGGTGGGGGGGAGCAGGCCGGTGCACTTGATGTCGCGTGGAGGGGGGGCCTGCTGGGGGCCTGAGGCCCGCTCCCTGGTAATGGGGCAGCAGCAGGGGAAGGGAGCTGCGGGGTGGAAGGGCGGCGGTGGGTTGGTGTACGGTGGAGTGGAGTGGAGGAGAGGAGCACGTGGCTGCATGAGCAGAGCCTGCTGCTCTGGGTGGCCTTGGCGCTGTGTTGTGTTGCTGTGGGTGTGCTCTTGGCACCTACGTAGCATGTCTTGCCTCGCTTCATTGCCACTTTAGGTGAACATTAGACAGGCGGGTTGTTTGGTTTGAAAGCTGCAAAAATTCCAGCTCTGGTGGCAGATAAACGGCCACCATTAGGAATGAGTTGCCCCTGTACAGTATAAGATTGTGTATTGTACAGCTCCAAAAATGGAGACACCGGTACAGAAGGGAAAGCTCTTGAATAGCTTCACAAGTTTGTTCAACATCTGAAATGTTTGTGTGCTGCCTTGTCTGTCGAGACTAGGGGTACATTCCGCTCTGGACATGTCCCAATCGTACATGTCCCAATCGGTTCCACCGCACTGCATCTTATTACACCGAATTACACCCTAGTTTCAAACATTGTCAAAATTTTCGCGTCTCTGGTTTAGTTCGGTTCGGAGCGGTGGAATGATTGAACTATCGAGAAGTATGATTGACTAGGGAACGACCCAGTGAAGCCAGGTGGGCGGCGCAGCCAGATCTCCTCGTGCAGGCTGCCCTGTAAGAAAGCTGTGCTGAAGTCAAGAGAGTGAAGCTCATAGTCACGCAGAGCGGCAACGTGCAGCAGTACCCGAAGAGTGGTCATCTTCGGGGTGGGGGAGAAGGTATGGAAGAAGTCAACTCCCTCTCGCTGACTGAAACCTCGAGCAACGTAACGAGCCTTAAAGACAGGCGGAGAACCTGGCGGCCGCTTCACCCTGAAAATCCACATGCCACTGACGATGTTCGCCCCAGGAGGGGGAACCTCGTCGACGTACGTGCCTGTGGACTTCCAGAATGCCATCTCTGCGTCCATGGCTGTCTACCACTGAGAGGAGTACTCACCCGCGATCGCCTCAGCGTAAGAGCGCGGGGTCGGGATGTCTGGTGCATCCGGGTCTCCCTCAGGGGCAAGCAGCATGGCCACGAGATGAGGCGCAGCGGCTGCAAGACACTCAAGGTCCTCCTGCCTGTCCTCAAGGACGTCCGTGCCAAGAGCACACTCACCCCCGACGGACGGAGGACAGACAGACTCAGACTCAGCAACAAGACTAGCGGCGTAGTCTAGACGACAGGCAGCAGCAAAGTCAACAAGCTCAGCGACTAAGGCAGACGCAGCAGCAGACTCAAACGACGGGTCAGTGACAACAGTGGCTAGCAGACGCGTGACAGTAGGGTGCTCAGCACGAAACCGGTCAGACTCAGGGTCCGGAACAACAGGCAGAGAAGACGCAGGAGGAGACGGCAGAGGAACACGCTGCGGAGGAGAGGAAGGACGACGGACTACAAGGGAAGGGCCGGGGACAGCCGGCTGACGCTGACGAAGAACACGAAGACTGGAACGACCAGAACGGACAGGTGAGACAGGACGCGACGCAGGCTCACGACGCACAGTAAGGCCCCCTGCCTGCTCAGCGTAAGGAGAAGGAGCAGGCAGAGTTGAGCCAGGCTGTAACGGAAGACCAGTAGATGACGGGAGGCTAAGAACCTGGCGAAGTACGGAGTCAGGCGGTGGCAGAGACGACGGAGACGGTGGAGCAAAGAACAGGCGCGGCTGTGCAGTGCCACCAGCACCAGCAGCTCCAGCACCCTCAGAAGCTCCAGCACCTCCAGCAGCTCCAGCACCCTCAGCAGCTCCAGCACCTCCAGTAGCTCCAGTACCTCCAGCAGCTCCAGTACCCTCAGCAGCTCCAGCACCTCCAGCAGCTCCAGCGCCCTCATCAGCTCCAGCACCTCCAACAGCTCCAGTACCCTCAGCAGCTCCAGTACCCTCAGCAGCACCCCCAGAACCGGCACCTCCAGTCCCAGGGTCTCCAGCAGCAGCACCCCCAGACCCAGGGTCTCCATCAGTAGCAACCTCAGGCTCAGCAGCACCTCCAGCCCCAGCAGCTCCAGCACCTCCAGTACGAGCACCTCCGGGACCAGCACCACTCCCAGCTCCAGTGACGTCAGCAGAAGTACCTCCAGCGGTAGAGCCCCGAGTTCCATAAGCGCGACCCTGACGGCGACCGTACCAGTCGTGCAGCTGCTGTGAGGTGAGAGGCACACGCGGACGAAGGCGGCTACCCCAAGGAGACCGCGCAGCAGCAGACTCAGAACCCTCAGGCGTCGCACCCCCAGACTCAGTACCCCCAGGCTCCTCACGCTCGGGCTCAGCACCTCCAGACACAGCACCCCCAGGCTCAGGACCTCCAGGCTCCTCACGCTCAGGCTCAGCGCCCCCAGACTCCGCACCCCCCGGCTCAGCACCTCCTGGGTCCTTACGCGCAGGCTCCGCACCTCCAGGCTCAGCACCCCCAAGCTCCGCACCCCCAGGCTTAGCACCCCCAAGCTCCGCACCCCCAGGCCCAGCACCCCCAAAGACAGCACCACCCCCAGCAGGACCTGAGTAACCAGTGACCTCAACAGGCGCAGGCACGGGAGGGTCTACCTGAGAAACACCTGAAGGAGCAGGACCTGGCGCGGGGAGGGGGTCTACCTGGGGAGGACCTGGGGCGAGAAAGAGCGGCGGGGGGGGGGCGAGGGGCAGTGCGGTAGGGAAAGAGACGGTAAAAGGGGACGGACTCGTCAAAGGTGACGTCCTGAGACGGAAAGACACGGCGCGAGGCGGGGTCGTAAAACTGCCAGCCAGGCGCGTCAGGGACAAAGCCAAGGAAGACGCAGGGAATGGCGCGAGCGGAGAGCTTGTCCGCGGTGGTATCGCGGACAAAGGCACGAGCACCCCAGACCCGGAAACGCGACGCATCGCCAACCTTCCCCGTCCACAGCAGTGTGGGCGAGGTATCCGGCAAGGAGACACGTGGCCAGAGGTTGAGCTGATGCGCGTCGTACCGGACCGCAAACGGCCACAGAAAATGGGGGGCAGCCGCATGGATCATGGAGGTACGAGCGACCTCCATGACTAAGCCAATGCGGCGCTCAGCAACCCCATTCTGCTGCGGAGAGGCCGGAAGCGTGAACGTCTGGCGGATGCCGTGCTCCGCACAGAAGGCTGGCAAGAGGTCTGAGGAGAACTCACCACCTCTGTCAGAGTGCACACGCAGGACAGGAAAGTCCGACTGGAACCGCTCGCGGAGCTGGAGACGAACAGCGCGGATCCAGGGGATCAAAACATCAGGGACCTCCCCCTTGCTGCGCAAGGGGAAGACCGTGGTGTAACGCGTGTAGTCGTTGACGACCAGCAGGAAGTACCGCTCGTGGCCCTGTGGACGGACGCGGGCTGGGCCCCACACGTCCATGTGGAGAGTCTGCAGGGGAGCCTCTGTGGGAGGAAACGAGGAGGAGTGAGGAGGGGCGCGCTGCCGCCCCTCGACGCAAGGAATGCAGGGCGGCGCAGGCGAGGGAGGGAGGGCAGGCAGAGACTCAGGAAGGCCAGAGACCAGGTAGCGAGAGTGCATGCTACGAAGGCGAGGCAGGGAGGGGTCACCAAGGCGGTGGTGCCACACGAGAGTGTCGTGCGACAGGCGGCGACACTCACACTGGGTAGCTACCTGAGCAGACGCGTACAGCTGGGGGGACAAAGGGGTGTAGCGTGACGCAGTGGTGAGGGTGTACAGACCAGACGCAGGCGCACGTGTGAACGTGGCCAGGTGACGGCCGGTCCGGGAGCACGTGCAGATCGCCACACGCTGTCCTCCAGGAGTAAAGGTGTCAACCCAGTGATCCTGAAGGACGGCGTTGCTCACCAAGTTCGTAGAGAACGAGGGGAGGTGGAGACCAGACAGCTCACCAGACGGGACCGCCGGACACGGAAGCACAGTGGAAGACCGTGCAAGCACTGGGCCCTCAGAGGGGTCAGCCAGCGAGACAGGAACAGGTGCAGGGAGGGGAGTGACTGTGGTGCTGTCGCGAAAGAAACAGCGGGAAGCACCAGAGTCAAGTGTGAAGGTGTGCAAGGCCTGTGCGGACGCAGTACCAGGGGGAGCAGACTCACAAGCACCTAGTGCCACAGGCGCTATACCTGGGGCTATACCTGGGTCAGGCGGCACACACAAGTAGCAGTCACCCTCAGCACTAACACTCAATGCATACATGGCAGCAAGAATAGCCTCATAGTCAAGATCAAAGATAGGTACATCACGCCTAAGCAGGTCTGCCCAGTTGGGGAACTCAGTAGCATCAGGAAACTTGGCGCGCCAGGCGTCGCTAAGCCGAGCGAAGCAGCGCTGCTCAGTGTGAAACCCTGTGCACTGGCGACCAGTGCGGAGACCTGTGCGAATGACATAGGGGCAGCGACCAGGACCCCCAGAAGCCCCACGCCCGGCATACCAGTCAAGAAGCTGCTGGGAAGTGGGGGTCTGGCGCTGACGCTGCTGCTGCTGCTGCTGCTGCGACTGCTGCTGGCCCTGACCACCACTGCCACCACCGCTCCCCCTCCCCCACCGCCGCTGCTGCCACCTCCACCGCTCCCAGTGCCTCCGCTGCCCCCACCACCACCTCCACCACCTCCACCCCCACGACCGCCTCCACCACCTCCACCTCCCCCGCCGCCACCTCCACCGCCACCTCCACCGCCACCCCCACCTCCCCTGCCACCCTTGCCGCCCCTGCCGCTGCGACGCTTCCCACTAGGAGCGGAAGCAGCCCCGACCTCCTCAGCACCAAGGTAGTCGTGAGCAGCAGCTGCGGAGGCGTAGGAGGGGGTGAGAGGGGAGGGGGAGCACCCCTCAAAGAGGGGAGAGCGAGGAGTGCCAGGAGCAGCACCTACAGCGAGGATGTTCTTCTCTGCTGCAAGGAGGTGCTTCTCGAAGTCGTCAACAGTGAGAGTGGGGGGGTCTAGCGCTAGGAAGTGGTCCCTGACGGAGCTAAGAGTGTCAGGGAGGCGGGTGACGAGGAAATAGAGAGTGAAGTACATCGGGGGGGGGTTGCGGCGCAGAACTCGGCTGAAAGGGCGGCACGAAAGCGAGTGTTAGTAGCGCGCAGGTGGGAAATGAGGTCGTCAGCAGTGGTGAACGAGGAAAGGTCGGGGAACAGGTAGGGTAGCATGAGCCGACCTATGGCTGCAGTGGCCGGGGAGGAGTAGCGCGCAACTACAGCGTCGTACAGCGTCTTAGCAGTTTTGTGCTGGCTGAAATGCGCGCGCTCAGTAATCGGCAGATGGTTCCTGATAGCTAGGCGTGCAGCAGCATCGCGAGTCTGCCACTGCGAGCGTTCGAGAGCGGGAGCATCGGCAGCAGGAGCAACGACAGTGCCAGACACGTAATCGAACAGTGAAACGCCCTCTTTGGCATCGGTCAGAAGGAACAGTTGGAGGTCGTCTAACCACACAGCGAACTCTATGGGGCGACCGTCAGGCTCGAACGCGAGAACGTTAGGCGTCGTCATAATGGCAGCAGGCAAAGGCAGTAGGCAGCAGGCAGCGGACAAGAGGCAGTAGGCACAAGGCCGCAAGCAAGGACAGAGGCAGCAGGCAGCAGGCAGCAGGCAGGAGGCAGCAGGCAGTAGGCACCAGGCAGTAGCGGCCGCACGTGAGCTCCTAAAGCAGCGCGTTAGGCAGCAGCGGGCCGTGCAGGTGGCCGTCGTGACGCGTGGGCTGCGGACGCGGCGCGCGGCTCGGCGGCGGGCCGCGCTGGCGACAGACGCGGCGCGCGGGGCGACGGCGGGCTGCACGCGACGGCGGGATGCGTGTGGCGGCGGGCTGCGCGGGCTCGACGCGGGCTGCGCGGGCGACGCGGGCGCGAGCAGCCGAGGCGCGCGCGAAAAAGCGACGCACGCGCGAGCAGCCGAGGCGCGCGCGAAAAAAAAGTGACGCGCGCGCGCGAGCAGCCGAGGCGCGCGCGAGCAGCAGGCAAGGCAGGCAGGCAGTAGGTGAGGTAACACAGGTACGGGTGGGCCCTATTCTTAGGTCCTATAGACCTCCTGCTCTAGATACCATGTCGAGACTAAGGCAAGGAATGATTGAACTATCGAGAAGTTTGGTACAAAAGTGAAACCTAAGGGGTTGTACCCCACAGTGAGTACCCCACTAAGCCTACCCAAACTATAACACATACATGTATGTTTGACATTGTCATGAGCGCTGCTCTGCTGCCAAGGTTCATGCCAACCAATTCCGGTATCTGAACTCATGTGGGCTTTACTTTGTGAATACCGGTCATTAGGGCGTGTAAAATCGCCGAACCCAAAATTTCGGCCATAATCCGTCGTGCCGAATTGGCGAAAGTAACCCGATGACGAAAACAACGAAGTAATTGGCGAAGCTCGCAAGTCGACTCGATAACGACGCCGAGTCGACTTCTTAAAGGCCACGATCCCGCCCCGTCGTTGCGACATTGACTGACGGAATCGCACAGTACCGCATGCGACGTGACCTGTGAACCCGACCCTGCCTACACCACACGTAGAGAGCACAGAACAGGCTCACAAGCACAGCGCACCAATTTCAATACCGACTCGAGCTTTCCCATGCGGCTCGCTTGTGCACCCCGCGACACATTTCAATGCCAGGTTGAGCACAATACAAATCGTAGAAATATGAACGCGAATCAACCCAGTCTTACTCTCGTACTCCTAACAAGCCATGGCATCGGAGAGTGGAAACGACCAGCCTGCTGACAGCACTAGAGGCAACAACCCAGCTAACCTGCCTGACACCGACGCCTCACACAACGACCCGATGACGCCTCGATTAGAACACGTTGTCAGAATCTAGCAGCAGGAAAATAATTGAACTATGAAAGTATTGGGTACAAATATGAAACCCTAAAAGGGGTTGTACCCCATATTGGCTACCCCACTACAGCCTACACATATATAACATGCATATACTTTGACACACCCCCATAGGCAAAGTGGGGGAGAGCAAGGGGTCACAAGACCAGTCAGGAGAAGCAAAGCAAGCTCAGGGTGGATCACAACGTCACCACACACACTGAGCACAAGCAAAGGGCCACAAGGCCAGTTCACATGCAGAGGTATATATGCAACAACAACAGCACAGTGATCTCTACCTAGCAAAGCAACCATGCAGGTATATATATAGATCACAGTACAAGCAAAGTCTACAGCAAGTGAGGAAACGTGGGCACAAGGCCTAACAAAGTGCAGAAACGCTGATGATCACCAGACGGAAGCGCCTTGGTGAATATATCAGCAGTGTTGGCCCGAGTGGCCACGTGAGCAAGACGAAGCTGACCACGCTGCTGCAACTCTCGAGCCAGGAAGTAACGCAGAGCGATGTGCTTCGTTCTGTGCTCCAGTCTGTGCTCCTGACACAAGGCAATCATGGCCTTGTTGTCGACGTACAGAACTGGAGGAGAACGAGGCGGCTCTCCCAGGTCAGTCAGCAGGTAGGTGAGCCAGCGTAACTCCTGTGCAGCCATGGTCCCTGCGTAGATCTCGTGCCTTTGTCCGCGATACTACCGCGGACAAGCTCTCCGCCCGCGCTATTCCCTGCGTCTTCCTTGGCTTTGTCCCTGACGCGCCTGGCTGGCAGTTTTACCACCCCACCTCGCGCCGTGTCCTGCCCTCTCAGGACGTCACGTTCGATGAGTCAGTTCCCTTTTACCGTCTCTTCCCCTACCGCACTGCCTCTCTCCCCCCCCCGCCGCTCTTCCTTGCACCAGGTCCTCCTCCAGTAGAACCCCTCCCCCCTCAGGGTCCTGCTCCCTCAGGTGTGTCTCTGGTAGACGCTCTGTCGAGGTAGCGGTTGACTCTGGTGCTGCTCCTGGGGGTGGTGCTACTGGAGGTGCTGAGCCTGAGCGTGCGGAGCCTGGGGGTGCTGAGCCTGAGCGTGTGGAGCCTGGGGGTGCTGAGCCTGAGCGTGCGGAGCCTGGGGGTGCTGGGCCTGAGCGTGTGGAGTCTGGGGGTGCTGAGCCTAGGGTTGCTGAGTCTGAGGGTGCGGAGCCTGGGGGTGCTGAGTCTGAGGGTGCTGAGCCTGGGGGTACTGAGCTTGAGGGTACTAAGCCTGCAGTTGCTGAGACTGGGGGTACTGAGTCTGCTGGAGTTCCTGCAGGTGCCTCGTCTCGGCGGGAGCCTCTCTCTCCACCGCAGCTGCGCGAGTGGTTTGCTCGCCGCTGGAGACTCCAGCGAGGAGCTGCTGGAGCTGGGGGGCCTACCGCTGGAGCCCCTGGAGCTGGTGCTACTGGAGCTGCTGGAGCTGGAGGTGCTGCCGGTGCTGGAGCTGCCGGAGGTGCTCGTACTGGAGGTACTGGAGCTACTCGAGCTGGTGGTGCTGCAGGAGTTGGAGCTGGCGGCGCTGGAGCGGTTACTACTGGAGGTGCTGCTGGAGCTGGAGTTGCTGTAGGTGCTTCTCGCGGCGACCCTCGCGCCCCTTTCTTTGAGGGGTGTTCCCCCGTTCCCCTTCTGCCCTCTGTTGCTTCTGCTGCTGCTGTCGACCTTGTTGGCACCGAGGAGGTCGGGGCTGCGTCTGCTCCTAGTGGGAGGCGCCGCAGCGGCAAGGGCAAGGGGGGCAAGGGTGGTGGAGGGGACGGCGGGGGCGGCGGTGGTGGCGGTGGAGGAGGAGGAAGGGGTGGGGGTGGAGGCAAGGGTGGTGGCGGGAGTGGGGGCGTCGGTGGCGGCGGTGGAGGTGGTGGAGGCAGCGGCAGCGGCGGTGGAGGCAGTAGCAGCGGCGGTGGAGGTGGCGGCGGCGGTGGTGCTGGTCGAGGTGGAGCCGCGCAGCGTGGAGGCTTTGGTGGTAGCCAGCGCCAGCAGCAGCCGCGTTCCCGTGAGACCCCGTCGCCCCAGCAGCTTCGTGAGTGGTACGCTGGGCGTGGGAGGTCTGGGGGTGCTGGTCCCTGCACTTACGTTCTCCGCACCGGCGGGCGCCGTGGGGAGACGTGCGACCTGCCACACACGCCGCAGCGCTGTTTCGGTCGCCTGTCTGACGCCTGGCGCGCCCAGTTTCCTGACGCTGCTGAGCTCCCTAGCTGGGCTGATCTGCTTAGGCAGAATGTTGATATCTTTGCTCTTGGCTCTGGTACCATATGAAGAACAGAACGAGGAATGATTGCGTTGAGCAGAATGAGGAGTACAAGTAGGAAACCCTAAAGTGTTGTACCCCATATGATCTACCCCACTACAGCCTACACAGACTATAGCATATAAGTTTGACAGGGGGGGGAGGAAGGGAATGAGGGGTGTTGTTAGATCATTGTTACCTTGTTTCAGTTATTCATATAACAATTCATCACGATTCCATACAAACCCTCACCAAGGTTGGCAGTTAAGCCCGAAGGGGTTGCACTCATCGATTCGGAAGGAGTTCCGCCTGTTGCTACTCCGGCGGGAGTTGGAGCCCCTTGCACGGCCTGCACATTGCCATCGTTGCTGGCGATTGGAGCAGCCGGAGCCTCGATTGGCGTCTCTGTCACGGGTGTGTCCGCGGGCCTTGACGTGTCTGCCGGCCCGTCCACAGTAGGTTCCTCGGGATCGCTCTCAATAGTGGTTGTCGGGCGGACGGTCCCGCGTGTCAGAATCCCAGCCACTAGACCACTGGGATAAAATGGCTTGTTAAGTTAGGGGTCAGTGCGCCCAGCGAGCCTGTAACCCTTCCCTAGGATCAATCGGGCATCCACAGTGTTGGTTTTCAGACACCGCGGTCCCTCCACAATTGGTCCGCCACCTCGTACCATAAGGGACAGCCTTCGGACAATCCCTCTCCCAATTGCGTCCACACACCACGCCATCGGAGCCAAGCTGCCTCAAGGCGTCGAAGCTTCGGTTGCAAGGCGGAAACCCCATGGCGCCACCGTGGATTGCGGGCGAGTAGGTTGAGGTGAAGCTTGACGAACTGGTTTTGGCCCTGTATGCCTCTCATGCCGCTCCATTCTCCTTTCTGTGCCAAGTCGAAGCGCTCTTGCATTAGTAACATTTCGTCTTGTTTACTCTAGCGCGGCACCGTCGTCGTGGTACGCGTAGTCGCAGGGGCGGAAGTCCCTGCAGATTCTACGTTCGTTCGAGCCACGTTCGGGTCGAGCTCCTCGTCGTCGTTGGCGGAGCAGACCTCAGGGGCTTCTTCGCCGGCGCCGTAGTCGTCGTACACCCCGTAAGGTTCGTCCGGACGTGGCAGGTTGTTGATCCACCTGTCAAACTGTTATTTGTTGTGTAGGCTGTAGTGGGGTACTCAACAGTGAGTACAACCCTTTTAGGGTTTCCTATATGTATCCCACCTGCCTGCTAGTTCAAACTCCCTTCTTCCATTCCTACGTCTTGCCTAGTTTCAACATGCTATCAGAGCTGGTCCTTCCGAGGACCTAATTTTCATGGGCCCACCAGTCGCGCTGCCCGTCATGCAGTGCCCCTGCCCGTCACGCGCCCCGAGCGCGTGGCGGTTTCTGCCCGTCGCACGCCCAGGGCGTGTGGCGGTTTCTGCCCGTCGCACGCCCCGAGCGTGTGGCGGTTTCTGCCCGTCGCACGCCCCGGGCGTGTGGCGGTTTCTGCCCGTCACATGCCCCGGGCGTGTGGCGGTTTCTGCCCGTCGCGCGCCCCCAGCACGCGACGGTGTTCTGCCCGTCGCTCGCCCCCAGCGTGCGACGGTTTTCTGCCCGTCGCGCGGCCATTCTCACTGTGGTTGACAAACTCACAAAGATGGCCCATTTCATTCCCACTTCCACCACTGCCACTGCCCAAGACGTTGCTGAACGCTTCTTCACAGAAATAGTACGTCTTCACGTTATTCCCTCTGTCCTTATCTCCGACCGTGACTCCCGTTTCGTTGGCAGATTCTGGCAGGCCCTTTTCAACAGGATGGGTACCAAGATTCGCCTCTCAACTGCCTACCACCCTCAGTCTGATGGGCAGACCGAGAGAATGAATCGAACGCTGGAAGATGGCTTGCGTGCATGTGTCAACGCTCACCAGAACGATTGGGACACCCACCTGCCAGAAATCGAGTTCTCCTACAACAACACCGTTAACCTTGCTACTGGACAGACCCCGTTCTACCTAGCTACTGGACAGAACCCTCACACTCCTACCTCACTGGTTCACAGCCCCAAACGTGATACTGCAGCAACGGCATTTCTGAAGGACAGAGAGAAAGCCATAGCAGCAGCACGCACCTCACTCTCCAGGGCACAGCAGCGCATGATTCACTATGCAGACCAGCACCGACGTGATATCCGCTTTCACGTAGGAGACAGAGTGCTTCTCTCAACTACAAATCTGCCCCTACTCATTCAAGGCCTCACCCGCAAGCTCGCACCTCGCTTCATTGGTCCCTTCACAATCACACAGGTCCTCTCTCCACTCACATACCGTCTGAAACTTCCTCCTCACATCAACATCCATCCAGTCTTTCATGTCCAGCTGCTACGCCCATATCATGATCCTCCAGCTCGCTTTCTCCCTACCTCTCAGCCATCTCGCCCTCCCATGTTCACTCCAAGCCCTGATTTGTTCGAAGTTCAGAAGATTCTTGCTCATGAAACAACACCTAGTGGCAGATACTTTCTGGTTAAGTGGCGTGAGCATGATGATGCAGAAAATCTCTGGATTCCAGAGAAGGACCTACAGCATGCACAACGAGCTATCTCTGCCTACCTTGCATCTGCTGGTGCACCGAGGACGGTGCCCCTTGGAGGGGGGAGTAATGTTACAGGGCGAAGGCGAACTCGCCACAGGAAAGTTCGCTCACTAGCGAACTTGTAACTTTCGCCAAAAACCCAACCTGAAATGTGAAATTCAAGGTTGGAAATCCCAACCTGAAATGTGCGCTTCGAGATTCCTCAAAGCACACGTGAAACTCCAACCAGCAAAGCAGCAGAGAGAAGAAACCAGAGAAGCATTACGACAACAAGGCAAGAAGACAACGCATGCAAGGCAAGCACGCGCACTGCTGCAGCCGCCCGTACGCCGCAGCCCTTGTCCACAGCACGCGATCGCCGCTGCTGCAGCCCGCCGCTGCTGCGCTGCAGCTCCCCGCTCGTACGAGCCCACCGCCGCTGCAGCCGCGACTGGAGCGGGCAGCATCGAGGGGGTTAGTGGCGGCCGGAGCCGCCAGTCGCCAACGCCCGTGCCAGCGCCAGCGCCAGCACAAGCGCGCGGAGCTGCACCAGCCTCACCTCCCCGCCGTCGCAGGAGTGGCGGTGAGATGTTGGGTGTTGGGGGGACGCAGGAGTGGCGGTGGGGGGTAGTTGCACCTCCAGCGCCCCGCTGCTCTGCTTCGTCACCAAGCCAGCAGTCCCCCCCCTCCACCTCTCCTTTCCCCCCCTGCTGCTTCTACTGCAGCGGCGGTTTCTGCTCGGCGCCTCGTGCGCCTCTGCCTGGCGCCTCGTGCGCCCTGCCCGCCCGCGCACACTTCGCCCCCCCCCTCCCTTCTATTCCCTCTCCCTACTACGTGTGCAGCAGTTTGGGGGGAGGGGGAGGGGGTGTAAGGGGGAGGTGGCACCAACTGCACCACCCTCCTCTTCTCTCTTTCACGGCCGCACCTGCTGCTGTGGGGGGGGAGGGTGGAGAGGGTGGAGTAGTGGGAGTGACGGGAGGAGCTACTGCCGCTGCCGCTCGCCTTCCCCTCTATCTCCCTGCTGCGCGTGCAAAAGTGGGGGGGGGGTGGGTTTGGGGTGGCGGGTGTGAGCACCCATCTGTCGCCGCTCCTCCAGCAGTCATGTATTAATAGGGATCATAAGGTACAAGCAGGACAAGGTGGGGTACTAGACTAGACAAGGCATGCAGGTGATCGAGCAAGCAACAACTAGGGGCGCCAGCATACTGTCAAACAGAGCAGGCCTGCACATACATTCCCGGCCTGTCCTAGCCATGCCTACACAACCTACAGATTCCCCGCTGCCCCCCGCTCCGTGTCCCACCCCTTACACATCCACCTTGCCTCCTCCTGCCGCTTCCCTTCCCTCTCCTCTCCTAGCTCTCCCCCCTGCCGTCCCCAGCTCTCCCCACGGCCGTCTAAGCCGCCCTGGCAGGGGCCTCCCGCTCCTCATAGTCGTCTTGTGTCATCTGCCAGAGGTCTCCTAGCCGCGGGGCCAAGGGGTCAGCCGCTGCCTGTGGGAACGCTGCCTCTGCTGCCCGGTTGGACTTGGAGAGAAGAGAGATGGCCTGGCTACGCTGCAGCATCACGGACCAGCGCTGGCGGTAGTGGGCATTGAATCGGGCAGCCGTGGTGGTAAGGCGGCCCTGCCTGAACTTCTTCTTGGCTGCGTGGGTGGCTAGCATGCGAAGGAATTGTAGCGTGTCAGCCGCCATTGCCCCATATGTCTCCACTGCAAGCCTGAAGAAGCCAGCGTAGCTCGGCCTCCCCTCGTACTCTCGGTGCTTCCTCTGTGATGCCTCTTCCGCGGCCCAACCCGCCGGTCTGCGTGCCCTGGTGTCTCTGTTTTGCAGAACTGGATCAGTCACGGTGACGTCGGCCACCCACGTCTCTCCTGATTCCTCATCCCGGATGGCCAGGTCCGCCCGTTTCCTAAGAACCGGGGGCGAGAAGGCGGAGGTCTCGTGGAAGACCTTGTAGCCCGCCTCGTTCGCCATTCGCAGCGCTGCGTAGACCAGCACGTTGTGGGTCCTAACCGCGTCCCCTCCGTCCTGGCACCGCAGCAGGTGGTTCGGCAAGCTCTTGTCTGCAATCGTGGAGTTGCTTCGCTTGCACGGGCACACCTCGGCGACTGGGAGCTCCATACCTAGGCGGAGGCCTAGGGCCAACGAAAACTGACCAGGGGAGATGCTAAGGTCAGCTCTCGTCGGCACGGCATGGAGCCAATCACCTGCTCCCGCTCCTTTCAAACTAATAAGTCGAATCGCGTGGCCCCTGCTGGCACCAGGTCTGTCCACGACTGTGTCGCCCAGGAGGTCTACTGCCCGCTGCTGGTTGATGCACTTGGAGAGGCGCAGTTGTAGGCTACCCTGCCTGTACCCTCTGTCCTGTACTAACTCAGTGCTGACTGTGCCGTCGCGGGGAGGCTCTCCTCCACCGAGGTCAGGGGGTTGCTTCCAGGGGGCGGTGGGGACCAGTCATGAGAGAGCAGGGTTGTGGCTCAGTAGAGCAGGCAGTCTGGAGGCAGGTTCAGCTGCTGCAGAAGGGAGTGGGCAGCCGCTACCGAGGCGATGTAGGCGGCAGGCGCCTCCGAGCTTGGGTCAATGATTCCCAAGCCGCCCATCCGGACAGGTAACGTCGCCTGTCTCTAGAGTAGGCTCTGTTCCAGCTCTGACGTGGGGACGCGGAGCTTCGCCGCCGAGAGTGCTGCTCCCACCAAACTCTCTCTCCATCCCCTCCACTCTCCCATACTAAGGGCCGATGCTGGTGTCGTCCGCAGAATGTACGAAATTCGGCGCGAGATGCTGCGCGATAGGATCAGCAGCGCATGCTGCGGGTTGAGCTGTGTGATGAGAGGGAGCGGCGTCGCCGCGTCTTCCAGCGACGCCCGAACTAAGTTGGTGCAATAGTCGGTAGTACCAATGGGGCTACCGAGCACTTTTATCCCCCCTGGGTCAGCTACCAACCCCTCCGGCAGTTCCTCGTTGTCTCCTCCCTCGGAAGGAGTCCATGCTGACGACTTGGAAAAATTGCAACGAAGCCCCAGCTCCGCCAATTTGCCCGAGATCGTGCTGAACGCCAGGCAGGCTGCTTCGGGCGGGCCAACCACGGTGATGTCATCAGCGTAGGCCGTGATTGCGACTTCCGGCACGGTCGTGGCGACGCTGAGGAGGGTGGGTTGAATTGCCGCCGCAAAGAGGAGTGGGCCGAGAGGGTCGCCCTGTCGCACGCCCCTGGTGCTCAGAATGTGATCGGTGCCGAGCCGAGGGTCAACGAGCAGACGGGAAGGGCCATCGTAGAGGTTGCGCACCAACGGGAGGAGCGGGCTCAGGCTAGACCATTGCAACGCCCCGAGGAAGGCCTGTCGCTCTACGCTATTGAAGGCATTCTCGACGTCAAGCTGTAGCGCGATCCTACTCTTATCTTCACTAAGCAAGGCACGGACCGCATGGATGATGCACTCCGCCCCCCCTGGGACCGCGACACCCAGCTGAACTGGTAGGAAAAATTCCCTAATTTTCGGGCCCAGAGTCTGTAACGCTGCTTTTGCAACCACGCGTAGTATGGCCTCACCGATGGCGATCGGCCTTACTCCGCCGTCCGGCTTCTCTAGTGCTATGAGGCGTGATGGCAGCAGCAGGTCTCGTACTCGTTGGGGCTGGAAATTACTGAGCAGCGCGTTGACCACTTTGGCGAAGAGCAGGAGCAGTTCCTCGTTGGCGAGAGCTGGGTCTCGCAGGTGCTCAAAACTCGTGCCGGACGGGCCCGTCCCAACCCCGTTCGGGCACTTCGCCAGAACTTCGCGAAGTGTATCCAGAGGGACGGCGAGTTCGGACTGTGTGATTCCGGTTACCCAGGCCGGGGTTTGTGTCGCAGCCACAGGGTGTTTCGCTCGCAGGGCTTCCAGGGTCGCCGGGGTGGGTTGTGCGAGTGGGCTGGTTCGCAGCGCCGATACAGCTTTTGCAATGTTACCTTTTTTCATTAAACCCTCCGCTCGTGCACAAACCCCCTCCTCGTCATCTTGGTGCCGTACCGGGCCCTCTGTGGCGGGGATGACTCCTGCTTCTTCGAAGAGGTCCTCCCACTCGCCACGCTGGAAATTGTGGAGATGGGCTTCAATTACCGTCCAACGGCTTCCTGTGACTGGTTCCGGCGCTGGTCTGAGGGTCAGCCTTGGGAGGAAGTGGAGTATTGTCCAGCCACCTGGGCAAGTGGGATATTTTTGCAGCCGGTACAGTGGGGCTAGCATGCACAGACAATAGCGGTCCAGTAACTGAGGTGGCAAACGGCGCACCAGGAACGGCTGGTCTCCTCTCTGGAGGGCGTCCACGTTCCACTCCCCTGCGATCTGCCACACACCTCCCATCTCTGCCAGGTCGGACGGAGAGGGCACATCCGTGTCCTCCTTGGCGGCCTCCCCTACCTCGTCTGCCTCGCCTGGAATTTGTGTGGTTGGAGCAGCCGTCTCTCCCCTCCTCCTGGATTGGTTGTTCCTCCCTGCGACGGGCTCCTCGTCCAGCGAGATTTCTTCAGACTCGGCTTCCTCCCCCTCGCCCATAAAATCTGGGTCTGCAGTTGTGTTATCTACGCCTTCCTGCCCCTCATTCGCCTGTGCATCCACAGCCACAGATTCCGGTCGATCGTGGCGTTCCCGCCAAGGGCCGGATCTCAAAGGGATATCCGTCCTGCCTAGCGGGTTGCGCCCTCCCCGTCCCCCTCCGAGGCCCCCGCGCATCCCCCCTCGACGTCCCCGCGCTCCACCGCCCGTGGTGGCCGTCCCGCCGCCCCTCGCGTTACCAGGCGCGCCCAAACCTCCGCGTCCCACCGGCATCCAGGGAGTACGCCCCCCACGTGGCGGTCCCCAGGTGATTGTACCGTGCCGTGCGGAGCGTCTCACGCCCTGCACTGCCGCCGCGTTCACCCCCGTCCCTGTCGCTTCGGCCGTTGCTGCCGCATCCGTCGTCTGGACGTTGCTCGGTCCCGCCGACGGCGTTTCACGGTGAGTCGCTTGCTGGGTTGCGGGTGTTGATGCCGCCGCCGCCTGCTGCGTCTGGCGGGACGCCTCTGTCCTGTGCTGCGCCTGACGAGCCCCGTTCGTGTCGTGTCCCTCGTTCGGTCCCGATGCAGGTCGCGGTGCTGATGAAGACGGAGGCGCTTTCCCTTGTGGCGACGGCGTTTGCTGGAGCCAGCCCAGGAGGGGTCCTGGGCGACCAGGCGTCAGCGTTGCTCCAAGCCGCCTCGGTGCTGGTCGAGCGCGGAGCCTCACGGTCTTCCCACGGGCGGAGAGGGCGGCGCCGCGATTCGCGGGAGCCGGTGTACCATTCTCCCCCTGGGCGCACCCCCGCGTGTCTGAGGCCTCGGCAACAGCTGGCGTTCCGGCGGACGCAGCGCCAGCCGTCACATCCCCCTCTCTCCAGTCGTCGTCCTGCTCCGCCGCAACAGCTGTCGCAACTACCGCTACCGGTGCGAGTGGCGCAGCCTTCGCAGCCGCCTCCTCTGCACGTCCCTGCTCTGCCGCCAGTCCCTGCTCCTCCACCAGCGGCCGTGTCAACGGGGCAGTGGCAGCGGGTGAGGCTGAGCCGACGCCAGCGTCAGCGGCAGCAGCAACAGCCGCGTGCGCCACCTCCTCCTGTGCCGCTGTTGCCGCTCCAATCGCAGGCGCAACCGCCTCCGCTGGTGCAGGCGGACCAGGGACTGCAGACGACGCCGCAACTGCCAACCAGTGCTGAACCGATCTCCCTCCGTCCTCCCCCGCTCCCTCAGTCCTCTGCCTCGACTCCCCCGTCGCCAACGCCAACGGAGTACACGCAGCTGGGGAATTCGCCGCCGGGCTCCCCGCCGCGGGGCAGGGCCTACCGCGTCGGGCAGCACGTTGGGCACGTTGGGACTTGCCTGACACTGCTGGCACTGGTACTCGACCAGCTGCACGCTTTCCAGTTACGGCAGATAAATCCTGAGGAGGTGCCTCCGGTGCTGTCGGAGCAGGAGCAGGAGGAGGGTGTGGCGGCAGCGATGCAGATGCTGGAGATGTTGCCTCTGATCGGGCTGGTGCCAGACTCCCCTGGTGCTGCCTTGGGGCCTGGCCCTGCTGCGCTGAGGCGGCTTGTGCTTGCCGCCTTGCAGGCCCCCTGGGACATAGTGCCAGCTGCCGCATCCGTGCTACGCTGGATGGACGGCCGGTTGTGTTGGATCCTGGCCGAGTAGCGGCCTTTTTCCCCTTGCCCGCCTGCTTGCCTCCTGGCCTGGCCTTGGGCTTCCCCATGGCGGTTACTCCACGCCTGGGGGTGTTGTTTGTTGCTGTGGGTTGTTACTGGGGCATGTTGTATCCTTCCATATTATAAAACTTGCTTCCCCTCTTTCCTTGTCACACCTCACGCGCGGCCGAAGGCCGCGCCGACGAGCGACGGCCGCCGAAGGCGGCCGGCACGAGCCGCCGTTTTTGGAGAGTAAACAGAACTCACCAGTGAAGAATGAGTCCCCAAGGGAGGCACTAGAGGCTTTATACTAGGATACTAGGCTGGAAAACGACTAAGGACTAGACTCTACACTAGAGAGGGCTAAAAACGGCTAAGGACTAGTCCTTGGCCATCTCTCTCTCTCTCTCTCTCTCTCTCTCTCTCTCTCTCTCTCTCTCTCTCTCTCTCTCTCTCTCTCTCTCTCTCTCTCTCTCTCTCTCTCTCTCTCTCTCTCTCTCGAGCGAGCGAGCCGCCGTTTTTGGAGAGTAAACAGAACTCACCAGCCGCCGCTCCTCCTCTCTCTCTCACTGCCGCACGTGCCGCTGTGGGGTGGAGGGTGAGGGGGTGGCGGGTTTCTGGCCGCCGTGTGAAGGCTTGAGCAGGGACCACCGTGGGTGGGGAAGGCTTTGGAGGATGGGTGGGGGGAAGGCGTGAGGTTCCAGGGGGCGGTTGACAAGGGGGGTGAGATTGAGGGGGGTGGCTGAAAGGGGGCGTGGAGTTAGGGGGTTAGTAAGAGGGGTTCCCCGCGTGGCTCCCCCCACCTCCTCTCCTCCCTCTCTCACCCTCCCCCCTTTGTAAAATGGGGGTTCGTAAGAGGGGTTCGCCGCGTGGCTCCCCCCACCTCCTCTCCTCATCCCTCTCTCACCCCCCCCCCTTTGTAAAACGGGGGTTCGTAAGAGGGGCTCGCCGCTTGGCTCCCCCACCTCCTCTCCTCATTCCTCTCCTCTCCCCTCTCTCTCTCTTGTTTAATCACCACCAACTGGCAGGCCGGTGCCAGGGGTTAACATGGCGGGACGATGATTCGTCACGTGTGTCAAAGTATATGCATGTTATATATGTGTAGGCTGTAGTGGGGTAGCCAATATGGGGTACATCCCCTTTTAGGGTTTCATATTTGTACCCAATACTTTCATTGTTCAATTATTTTCCTGCTACTAGATTCTGACATGGTTTCAGAGCTCTAGGTCCGTAGGACCGTTTTTTTTTCAGGCCCACCTACCGTTGCGGTTACCACGCTACCCCAAGTGTTGTCCTGCGCCTGCCTGCCTGCCTGCCTTGCCTTGTGACGTGCTGCGCTGCGCGCGCCGTCCTGCAGCCCTTGCGCTGCCTACTGCTGCCCTAGGCCACAGCGCCGCCTCTGCAGACACGTCAGGCCCGCGAGCCGCCCCTGCAGGCCCGTCAGGCCAGAGCGCCGCCCCGCCAGGTCGCCAGGCCAGGTCGACGCCCCGCGCGTCGCGCCCACAGCCCGCGCGTCGCGCTGCAGCCCCGCGCGTCGCGTCCGCTGACCGCGCGTCGCGCTGCAGCCCCGCGCGTCGCGTCCGCTGCCCGCGCGTCGCGCTGCAGCAACGCGCGCCGCGGCTGCCGTCCTCGCGCAGCCCGCGGCGGCTTCGCGCACCGCGCGCGCAGCTCGCGTAGCGCGTTGCAGCCCCGCGCGCCGCAGCTGCCCCTGTTCGTCGCGACGCCCCCCCCCCCCCCCCCCCCCCCCCCCCGTGGACGCCGCCGTCGCTCCTGCAGCAGCTGCCGCGGAGCCTTCTGCCGCCGTCGCGGCCCTGCCCTGCAGCAGCTGCCGCGGAGCCTCCTGCCGCCGTCGCGGCCCTGCCCTCCAGCAGCTGCCGCGGAGCCTTCTGCCGCCGTCGCGGCCCCGCCCTGTAGCAGCTGCCGCGGAGCCTCCTGCCGCGGTTGTGGCCCCGCCCTGCAGCCGTCACGTCCCCGCCCTGCAGCAGCTGTCGCGGACCTGCCCTACCGCCGACGCGGCCCTGCTCTGCCGCACCTGTCGCGGCCCCGCCGTCGCCGCCGTCGTGCGCCTGCCCTTCCCGCCACTGGTGAGAACCTGCCTACCTGCCTGCCTGCCACGCCTGCCTGCCTGCCGCGCCTGCCCTGCCCGCACTGCTACTACTGCTAGGCTGCTGCTGCTGCTGCTACTACTACTACTGCTACTGCTGCTACTGGCGGTGGCCAGATGCAGCTCCTGTTATAGTCACAATAGGCTTGAATGTGCCTAAAACGAAAGATAGAGAGCACAGACGGATTTCTGCACAGCGGCTTCAAACGTTGATAGCGTTCTGCTCACAGCTGCAAACGACTTGATTCAAATTGGATCTGGAGCGTCTTTACGTCGTCTACAATTAGCAATTTAGATTGCACGATTTGATAAAGAATTGACGACACAGCGTCGGTTTGAACGAACGGTACTATGGCAGCCACTATAGTCTTAGAACACAAGATAGGAAGAGTTACGAGTTGGGAATGACTCCCAGCTCCTACAAACCCCAAGAGCCGAGGTACAGTGATGTGGAACAGTGCCACACTGTCCCCAACCACGAAGGGTCTCGAAACTACCCTTCACTAGGGCCTACACCAAGTGAAATGTTACACTACACAAAGTAATGTAACTATCTTCAATATCTTGAGGTGTACCCTTTTGGCAAGCTTCGAAATCACTTGAGGCTTGACACCAAGGCTCGGGCTCTTCATCACAAACTCATCCTTGAGTTCTTGATGGGTCTGCTGCACACACCTGCGACACGCCGAACGTTCGACACAGGACAAAATAGAAACCGCGCACGACAAAATAGAAACCGCGCGCGAGACACAAACGACCGCGTAACACGCGTCTAGCGATAACTCGCTATTGACTCGACACACACACTCGACATCATGACTCAACATTCACACACAATTATAAGCATGAAATATATATTATCCCATGCCCTCATACCATTCCATACACACACACATTCACGCACACGGACAACAAGCCGAGTGCAAACCGTAGGGTTGCACCAACAAACTCCCCCTCGGATTGTTGGCCTTAGGATATGTT
The DNA here is from genome assembly GCA_947471745.1 of Closterium sp. Naga37s-1. Classification (NCBI taxonomy): domain Eukaryota; kingdom Viridiplantae; phylum Streptophyta; class Zygnematophyceae; order Desmidiales; family Closteriaceae; genus Closterium; species Closterium sp. Naga37s-1. The sequence goes on along the minus strand of CANJKZ010000149.1, from coordinate 2,771,504 downwards.
GCTCTCTCAGTTCAGAGCCATCCCAGCCAGCTTGCAACACTTCCAATGCTGCTGCTCCACCAGCCTCTTGGTCATCATGTCAGCCGGCTGCCCCGTGGTCTTCACGTAGCGCAACTCAACTTCACCCGCGGTTACCATGCTCCTCGTCCAATGCCACTTCACTCTCATGTGCTTCGTGAGTCCATGCAACACAGGGTTCTTAGCAAGAGCAATGGCACCCTGCCTGTCACAGTACAGTGGGGTAGGTCCTTGCTGCTCCTCCCCCAATTCAGCCAACAAACGCCGCTGCCACACAATCTCCCGTACGGCACGGAAGAGTGCCATGTACTCGGACTCCACCGAGCTCAAAGCTTGGTCAACCTGCTTCTTGCTCTCCCAAGCAGTTGGGCCTCCACCAACACAGCATATGAAGCCTCCCACACTTGTCATGTCCTCTGGTTCTGATGCATATGAAGCATCCGAGTAGGCGGTGAGGAACAAACGCCCGGGTTCAACACCATCCGCGCCCTTTTGGCGCCTTTGTGCCGCCGCCGAGTATTGCAGCCCAACGGTCGGTGTTTGGCCAAGATACTTGGCCACCCTCATTCCAGCTGCTACCTGCTCCTCATTAGGGCATTGCACAACCCTAGCCAGCTGCCCGGTAGCAAACGCGACGTCCGGTCGGGTGTTTACCGCCGCATACATGAGGCTGCCCACCAACGAGTGAAATCGGCGCCTCTCCTCTTCACCAACGCTCTCCTCCTCTGGTCCCTTCACACACTTGAACCCAGAGGGAAAGGGTGTAGCCACATGGCCTTCACTCTGCCCAAAGTTGGCAGCCAATGCCTCCAGGTACTTTCGTTGATGCACCCGCATGCACCGCTTCTCCACATCTCGTTCGATGTGGAGCCCAAGGTAGAAGCTCACGTCACCAAGGGCCTTGCACTTGAACTTGTCTTGAAGCTTCAGCATCACCTCCTTCACAAGGTCAGAAGAGGGTGAGAAAATGAGGATGTCATCCACATAAACCACCATGAAACTCCTCTGCTCCCCCTCGCCAAGCATGAACAAGGAGTGATCGGCCGTTGAGGGAGTGAAGCCGATCCCCTCCAACACTTCGCGCGGCTTCATGTACCATTGCCTAGGGGCCTGCTTCAGCCCATAGAGGGCCTTATTCAGCTTCCACACTCTGCCACTACCATCATCAAACCCCTCTGGCTGCGCCATAAAAATCTCCTCCTCAAGGATGCCGTTAAGGAATGCCGTTACGATGTCCATTTGCTTTACTACCCATCCTTTGATGGCGGCTCCCGCGAATAGGGTTCGCAGCGTCGTCGGCTTCACCACAGGGGCAAACAGCTCCTTGAAGTCCACCTTCTCCTTCTGCTGGTACCCCTTGGCTACAAGCCTAGACTTGTAGCGCTCGATCTTGCCGTCGGCATCCGACTTGATTTTGAAGAGCCACTTGGACGTTATCGCCGTACGCCCCTCCGGTAGCTCCACCAATTCAAACGTGTCATTCTCCTCGATGCTCTTCAGCTCACTCTCCATGGCCTTCTTCCACTCCTCAGCATCACTACTCTCCAAAGCCTCCTTGAGAGTTGCTGGTTCTCCCGGCATCTCCACCGGAGAGAAGAACGCGAAGGCACACTCCTCGCAGTCACTCTCCTCGTCGTCTCCGACCATCATTGCCGCTCCGGCCAGGGCTGTCTTGCCCTGCTTTCCCGGCGCATCATAGGTCAGCCTATTAGGGGGTTGAACTCTCCTCTTCCCCCTTCCTTCCTCCTCAGCTGCAGGGACTTGAAGGCCTTGGCGTTGCTGCGGTGTGGCTCGAATCCGTGGAGCACTCGTAGTACGGGAAGGGAGTGACGGTGCACGCTCGCTCACTTGCTGCACCTCCTCCTCTTCTTCCTCTGCATCATTGGCCTCCTCTCCCCCATTCACAAGGGAGGATTGCCTTGTGGTTGTGCTGCCGCTGCTCAGCTCCAAAGGCAGCTCCACATGCTCCAAACCGGAACTCTTCACCTCCCCAAACCGCACGCCTATCTTCGCCTCATTCTCCGCCTTCCAATCCTTGTACATGAAGTTCTCCATGAACTTGCAGTCCCTGCTCACCAAGAACTTCTTGGTGAATGGGTCCCAAAGAAGCCATCCCTTGCTGTTTTGAGCCATGCCCAAGTGCACGGCCCACACCGCCTTGGCACCAAGCTTGTTGTGCCGAAGATGCTTAGGCACGAGCGCCATGCACATGCACCCGAACACCCGAAGCATATCCACCTTTGGCTTCCTTCCTAGCCACTCCACATAGGGCACCCATTTGTCTGCTCCCACATGAGTCAAGGCTCTGTTCTTGGCCACACACGCGCTCCGCACCGCATCAGGCCAGAAATAGTCGGGTAGCCCGGCTTCAATGAGCAACCCGCGTGCCGCCTCCGTGATTGTGCGGTTCGCTCGCTCGGCGATGCCGTTCATTGCAGGGGAGTATGGCATGGTGAGGGAGTGCCGAATACCATTCTTCTTCAGCCACAATCCAAACTCCTTGCTCAGGAACTCTCCCCCTCGATCGGTGCGGATTGACTTGACTAGACGGTCTTGTTGCCGCTCCACCATCGGGAACCAATCCGTCTTCAACGTTTCAGCCACGTCGCTCTTCTTGGCCAGCACGTACACCCAAGTCATGCGGGTGTAGACGTCGACAATGGTGAGAAAATACTCAGCTCCAGCAGCTCCAAGCTTCAGGGGGCCCACCACGTCCATCACCACCTCATCAAGTGGTGCCTTTGCCGTTGCCTCCGAACTAGGGAACGGAAACCGGGTGAACTTGGCTTGAATGCACGTCGGGCAGCCAAGCACCTCATCGGGCTCCCCCTTCACACGTATGCCAGCAACCATCTCATTCTTCACTAGCTGCTGCAAGATGGGCAGGGCCACATGCCCCATGCGCCGATGCAAGGTGAGCCAATCACACTCCCCCGTACCCGAAGTTGGATTGGAGAATGCCGCGCTCGCAATAGCGCCCCACATACTCTCTCCGTAGTCCTCCTCCGCTGCTGCCTCGGGGTTCTCCTCACCCTTTTGCTGCTCCTTGGTTGCTGCACCACTCTCCTTGTATTCACTGAACTTGCTGGTCCCTCCAGGTTTGCTCTTCTTGAGCTCATTCTCCTTAGCGCGACCGTTCGCGCCATCGTCGCTACCGACCGCTCCATCCTTGGTGCTGATGCTTGCTGCCACTTGCCTCTCCTTAGGCATAGGGACCACTGGGATCTGCCACATCTCGTTGTAGACATCCCTGTCCTCATGAAGGTCCCAAAGAATTCGATCGCCAAGCCTTGCGGTGTAGGTCTTGGCTCCCTTCGAGTTCGTGTCCATGCCGGCCTTTGCCAACCGCCGCACGGAAATCAGGTTTGCAGCAAGGCTGGGCACCCAAAGCACGTTCTTGAGGCCCACCATCTTCCCATCAGCACCCTTGAACATGGCCTTGCCCATGCCTTTCACCTCTGCTCGCTGCCCCAAAGCCGATGTGACATGCTTCACCGGTGACGGCTCGAGTTCGGTGAGCAAGTCCGGGCGAGGTGTCATGCTATAGGTAGCGCCACTATCAATCACCCAATAGTCCAGGGGGTGTAGGGTCACCTTCCCCACAGCTGCTGGCTCCTCAAAGCCTTCATCCTTCTCTGGACCAGCCGGTACTTGCGTCGACACGAAGTAGAATAGACCCGGGTATCGATCGTCGCTCGGGTCCTTGTCGTTGTCTCCGCTCTTCATGTTTGCAGCTCCGCCACCGCGACCGCCACGGCCTCCACGGCCTCGTCCTCTCCCTCCTCCTGCTCCTCTACGCTCTTGGCCTTGAGCAGGGGTCCAACCATCAGGGAGTTTGTAGCAGTCGCGCCACATGTGTCCGCTCTTGTGGCAATAGTGACACTCGCCGTCGAATCGGCCGCGACCGCGTCCGTAGCTCTTGTCGTCGCTGCCGTAACCGCCACTCCTGCGGCCTCCGCCGAAGTTGCTGCCACCAAACCTTCCTCCCCCTCGTCCTCTGCCTCTTCCTCGACCATATCCACGGCCGATGCTCGCTGCCCCAGCGCCATCCGCACTCGCCAACTCACGGCGGCGGAAATCCTCTTGAAGGATAGCTCGCTTCACGTCTTCAAGCGAGAGGCGGGGCAAGTCGCGATTAAGGTTGATGATGAGCGAGGACCATGACTCTGGGAGTAAGGCCAGCAACTTGGTCTTCTTTTGGAGCTCACTGTAGTTCAAATCAGCTCCCTCAAGCCGCGTCAACAAGTCGAAGAATTTCTGCACCCCTTCTTCAACCGCTTCGTCTTCTTCAATTCGTAGTGCCGCCATTTGCCGTTCCAACACCACCGCTACCGCCGCTGTTGCAGGAGCATGTACACCCTTGAGAGCAGCCCATGCCTTTGGTCCTTTCTCTGGTTCACGCTGGAATGGCTTGATGTGACGGATCTGACTGCTCCCCAACGCTTGCCCAAGTAAGAGATAGCCTTGTGCGCTCTTCCGCACCCACGGGCTCTTCTCCGGGTCGTTCTCGGGGCGCTTCTCCGTTCCTTCCATCACCTCCAGCAGGTCATAGTGGTCAAAGATGTTCTCCATCTTGAAGGACCATTCAGCAAAGTTGTCACCGTTGAACTTGTCAAGCCCAAACACCCTAGGCTCATCCCTAGGTGGGCCAAGACTTGGTTGCATGGGCGCCATGGCTGAATCACGGGGTTGGCCTTGAGCTTGAGCTTCTCCACTGCTACCAGCACCTCTGCCACCCCTTTCCTCAGGTCCAGACATTGTCGAAACTGCTCCAAGGGCCTCTGATACCACTTGTTATAGTCACAATAGGCTTGAATGTGCCTAAAACGAAAGATAGAGAGCACAGACGGATTTCTGCACAGCGGCTTCAAACGTTGATAGCGTTCTGCTCACAGCTGCAAACGACTTGATTCAAATTGGATCTGGAGCGTCTTTACGTCGTCTACAATTAGCAATTTAGATTGCACGATTTGATAAAGAATTGACGACACAGCGTCGGTTTGAACGAACGGTACTATGGCAGCCACTATAGTCTTAGAACACAAGATAGGAAGAGTTACGAGTTGGGAATGACTCCCAGCTCCTACAAACCCCAAGAGCCGAGGTACAGTGATGTGGAACAGTGCCACACTGTCCCCAACCACGAAGGGTCTCGAAACTACCCTTCACTAGGGCCTACACCAAGTGAAATGTTACACTACACAAAGTAATGTAACTATCTTCAATATCTTGAGGTGTACCCTTTTGGCAAGCTTCGAAATCACTTGAGGCTTGACACCAAGGCTCGGGCTCTTCATCACAAACTCATCCTTGAGTTCTTGATGGGTCTGCTGCACACACCTGCGACACGCCGAACGTTCGACACAGGACAAAATAGAAACCGCGCACGACAAAATAGAAACCGCGCGCGAGACACAAACGACCGCGTAACACGCGTCTAGCGATAACTCGCTATTGACTCGACACACACACTCGACATCATGACTCAACATTCACACACAATTATAAGCATGAAATATATATTATCCCATGCCCTCATACCATTCCATACACACACACATTCACGCACACGGACAACAAGCCGAGTGCAAACCGTAGGGTTGCACCAACAGCTCCAGCGACGTTCACGCGAGTCTCTCACGCCCTAGCAGCTTAGTGAGTGGTACGCTAGTTGGGGTTGTGGCGGTAGCCGTCGTAGCTGTCGCCCTGGAGCTGGTCAGTTGGGAGCGTCTGGCAGTGGCCAGGTGCAGCTGCAGCGGCGTCCACGCGAGACACTTACGTCCCAGCAGCTTCACGAGTGGTACGCTCAGAGTAGAGGGTTGGCGACGACGAGAGTGCAGCGGCGAGGCACCAGCGGAGCGACTACGGAGACGGCCGCTCCAGGGAGACTGCTCACCAGACGCCTCAGCGCCCCCAGGTGCAGCACCCCCAGACTCAGTACCCCCAGGCTCAGCACCCCCAGACTCCTCACTCCCAGGCTCAGCACCTCCAGTCTCCGCACCCCCAGGCTCCGCACCTCCAGGCTCCGCACCCCCAGGCTCAGCACCCCAAGGCTCCGCACCCCGAAGAGTGGTCATCTTCGGGGTGGGGGAGAAGGTCTGGAAGAAGTCAACTCCCTCTCGCTGACTGAAACCTCGAGCAACGTAACGAGCCTTGAAGACAGGCGGAGAACCTGGCGGCCGCTTCACCCTGAAAATCCACATGCCACTGACGATGTTCGCCCCATGAGGGGGAACCTCGTCGACGTAGGTGCCTGTGGACTTCCAGGATGCCATCTCTGCGTCCATGGCTGTCTGCCACTGAGAGGTTGGTGAAGGTTGGCGATGCGTCGCGTTTACGGGTCTGGGGTGCTCGTGCCTTTGTCCGCGATACCACCGCGGACAAGCTCTCCGCCCGCGCTGTTCCCTGTGTCTTCCTTGGCTTTGTCCCTGACGCGCCTGGTTGGCAGTTTTACCACCCCACCTCGCGCCGTGTCTTCCCCTCTCAGGACGTCACGTTCGACGAGTCGGTTCCCTTTTACCGTCTCTTTCCCTACCGCACTGCCCCTCTCCCCCCCCCGCCGCTCTTCCTCGCTCCAGGTGCTCCCCAGGTAGACCCCCTCCCCGCTCCCGGTTCTGGGGGTGCTACTGCTGGTGGCGCTGGAGCTGGAGGTTCTGGAGCTGCTGCGGGTGCTGGCGCTGGAGGTTCTGGAGCTGTTGGAGGTGCTGGCACTGGTGGCGCTGGAGCTGGAGGTTCTGGAGCTGCTGCGGGTGCTGGCGCTGGAGGTTCTGGAGCTGTTGGAGGTGCTGGCGCTGAGGGTTCTGAGTCTGCTGTTGCGCGGTCTCCTTGGAGTAGCCGCCTCCGTCCGCGTGTGCCTCTCACCTCACAGCAGCTGCACGACTGGTACGGTCGCCGTCAGGGTCGCGCTTCTGGAGTTCGGGGCTCTGCCGCTGGAGGTACTTCTGCTGACGTCACTGGAGCTGGGAGTGGTGCTGGTCCCGAAGGTACTCTTACTGGAGGTACTGGAGCTGCTGGGGCTGGAGGTGCTGAGCCTGAGGGTGCTACTGCTGGAGACCCTGGGTCTGGGGGTGCTGCTGCTGGAGGCACTGAGGCTGGAGACCCTGGGACTGGAGGTGCCGGTTCTGGGGGTGCTGCTGTTGGTGGAGCTGGTCCTGGAGGAGCTGGCGCTGAGGGTTCTGGAGCTGCTGGAGGTGCTGGAGCTGCTGGGGGTACTGGAGCTGCTGGTGTTGGTGTCACTGCACAGCCGCGCCTGTTCTTCGCTCCACCGTCTCCGTCGTCTCAGCCACCGCCTGACTCTGTGCTTCGCCAGGTTCTTAGTCTCCCTTCGTCTACTGGTCTTCCGTTACAGCCTGGCTCACCGCTGCCTGCTCCTTCTCCATACACTGAGCAGCCAAGGGGTCTTACTGAGCGTCGTGAGCCTGCGTCGCGTCCTGTCTCGCCTGTCTGTTCTGGTCGTTCCGGTCGTCGTGTTCCTCGTCCGTGTCAGCCGGCTGTCCCCGACACCCACCTCGTAGTCCGTCGTCCTTCCTCTCCTCCGCAGCGTGTTCCTCTGCCGTCTCCTCCTGCGTCTTCTCTGCCTGTCATTGCGGACCCCGAGTCTGACCGGTTTCGTGCTGAGCACCCTACTGTCACGCGTCTGCTAGAGCTCCAACTCTCGCAGCACCACCAGCTCCAGCACCAGCAGCACCTCCAGCAGCAGCAGGACCTCCAGCTCCAACTCCTGTAGCACCACCAGCTCCAGCAGCTCCAGTACCTCCAGTACGAGCACCTCCAGGACCAGTGGCTCCAGCACCTCCATCAGCTCCAGCACCAGCAGGACCTCCAGCAGCTCCAACTCCAGTAGCTCCAGCACCTCCAGTGAGAGCACCTCCGGGACCAACGGCTCCAGCGCCCCCAGCAGCTCCAGCACCAGTAGCACCTCCAGCAGCTCCAGCTCTAGCAGCCCCAGCAGCACGGCTACAGCGCCGAGTGTACCACTCGTGCAGCTGCTGTGGAGAGAGGGAATCCCGCCGTGACAAGACACCCTGAGGACCTCCAGACTCAGCACGCTCAGGCTCAGCACCCCCAGACGCAGCACCCCCAGGCTCAGTACCCCCAAGCTCCACACGCTCAGGCTCAGCAACCCCAGGCTCCGCACCCTCAGGCTCAGCACCCCCAGACTCAGCAACCCCGGGCTCAACACCCCTAGGCTCCGCACCCGCACCCGCAGGCTCAGCTCCCCTAGCAGTACCAGAGTCGACAGCTACCTCGACAGGCTCGACAGGGTCTACCTGGGACACACCTGAGGGGGCAGGACCCTGAGGGGGGAGGGGGTCTACCGGAGGAGCACCTGGCGCTAGGAAGAGCGGCGGGGGGGGGGAGAGGGGCAGTGCGGTAGGGAAAGAGACGGTAGTAAGATACCGACTTGTCAAACGTGACGTCCTGAGAGGACAGAACACGACGCGAGGTGGGGTGGTAAAACTGCCACCCAGGCGCGTCAGGGAGGAAGCCAAGGAAAACGCAGGGAACAGCACGGGAGGACAGCTTGTCCGCGGAAGAATCGCGGACAAAGGCTCGAGATCCCCAGACACGGAACACAGACGCATCGCCAACCTTCCCCGTCCACAGCAGAGTAGGTGTGGTCTCCGGCAAGGAGACACGAGGCTGAAGGTTGATCTGATGCGCAGCGTACTGAACCGCGAACGGCCACAGAAAATGGGGAGCAACCGCTTGGATCATGGACGTACGAGCGACGTCCATGACCATGCCAATGCGGCGCTCAGCAATCCCATTTTACTGTGGGGAGGCCGGAAGCGTGAACGTCTGGCGGATGCCCTCCGCACGACAGAAAGCCCTCAGAAGGTCGGAGGAAAACTCACCACCTCTGTCTGAGTGCAGACGCAGAACAGGAAGGTCCGAGCCGAAACTCTCGCTGAGCTGGCGACGAGCACCGCGGATCCAGTCGATCAACACCTCAGTGACCTCACCCTTGCGGCGCAAGGGGAAGACTGTGGTGTAACGCGAGTAGTCGTCAACGACCAGCTGGAAGTAACGCTCGTGACCCTGTCCACGGACGCGGGCTGGGCCCCACACGTCCATGTGAAGAGTCTGCAGGGGAGCCTCTGTCGGAGGAAACTCGGAGGAGTGAGGGGCGGCGCGCTGCCGGCCCTCGACACAAGGAACACAGGTAGGGGCCGGCCCCGGAGGAAGGGGAGGGAGGGACCGGGGGAGACCAGAGACAAGGGTACGGGAGGCCATACCTCGAAGACGAGGCAGGGAGGGGTGACCAAGGCGGTGGTGCCAAAGGAGAGTCTCGTGTGACAGAGGACGACACGAGCAGGGGGCAGACGCCGGACTAGACCTGGACGCAGCAGCAAACACCTGACCAAACGCTGCTACCTGACCAGACGCAGGAACTGGAGGAGACGCAGTAGTCAGTGTGTACACACTCGACCCAGGCCGACGGGTGAACGTGGCCAGGTGGCGGCCCGTCCGAGAGCAAGTGCAGTGGGTCACACGCTGACCTCCAGGGGTGAACTGGTCAACCCACACGTCCTGGAGGTCAGCTCCACTCACCAAGTTCGTAGAGAACGAGGGGAGGTGGAGTCCCGACAGCAAGCCCGACGGGGCCGCAGGACACGGTAGAACCGTGGAAGAGTGCGCAAAGACTGGGCCCCCAGAGGGGTCAGCCAGGGAGACTGCGACTGGCCGACTGAGCGGCGTGAGTGTGGTGCTGTCGCGAAAGAAGGAGCGCGAAGCACCAGAGTCAAGTGTGAAAGTGTGCAAGGCCTCAGTAGGTGCAGTACCAGAGAGCGCAGACTCACCAGCACCTGGAGCAGCAGACTCACTAGTACCTGGAGCAGCAGACTCACTAGCACCTGGAGCAGCAGCCTCAATGCCCAGGTCGGGCGGAACACACAGGTAACAGTCACCCTCAGCACTATCAGTCACAGCATACATGGCAGCAAGGATAGCATCGAAATCAAGATCAAAGATAGCAACATTCTGCTTAAGCAGATCACCCCAGCGAGGGAGCTCAACAGCGTCAGGAAACTGGGCGCGCCAGGCGTCAGTCAGGCGACCAAAGCAGCGCTGCGTAGTGTGTGGCAGCCCGCACGTCTCCCCACGGCGCCCGCCGGTGCGAAGAACGTAAGTGCAGGGACCAGCACCCCCAGACCTCCCACGCCCAGCGTACCACTCACGAAGCTGCTGGGCCGACGGGGTCTCACGGGAACGCGGCTGCTGCTGGCGCTGGCTACCACCAAAGCCTCCACGCTGCGCGGCTCCACCTCGACCAGCACCACCGCCACCGCCACCTCCACCACCGGTGCCGCTGCCTCCACCTCCGCTGCCGCTGCCTGCACCACCCCCACCGCCGCCACCGAAGCCCCCACTCCCGCCACCACCCCCACCTCCACCGCCACCCCCTCCGCCTCCTCCACCGCCTCCACCGCCTCCCCCATCGTCCCCTCCACCACCCTTGCCCCCCTTGCCCTTGCTGTTGCGGCGCCTCCCACTAGGAGCAGACGCAGTCCCGACCTCCTCGGTGCCAACGAGGTCGACAGCAGCAGCAGAAGCAACAGAGGGGAGAAGGGGGACAGGGGAACACCCCTCAAAGAAAGGGGCGCGAGGGTCGCCGCGAGAAGCACCTACAGCAACGATACTCTTCTCAGCTGCAGTGAGGCGCTCCTCTAGCAGGTCGACGGTGAGCTCGGTGGGGCAAAGGGAGAGAAAGTGGTCCCTGACTGAAGCAAGGGCGTCACGGAGACGGGTGACTAGGTAGTAAAGGGTGATGTACATGGGGGGGGGGGTTCTTGGCACAGAACTCAGTGGAAAGCGCAGCACGGTAGCGGGCGTCACTAGTGCGGAGGTGAGTAATGAGGTCAGCGACTGTGGCAAAGGCGGCAAGGCCAGGGAACAGGTACGGCAGCATGAGGCGGCTGAGGGCAGCAGTGGCAGGGGAGGAGTAGTGCGCTACGACAGCGTCATACAAAGACTTAGCAGTCTTGTACTGGCCAAAGTGCGCGCGCCCAGCAGACGGCAGGTGACTACGAACAGCAAGGCGAGCAACAGCGTCACGAGTGGTCCACTGCGAGCGAACCGTACTGTCAGCAGTGGCAGCAGGTGCAGGAGAGACACCGGACGTGTGATCGAACAGGGATACTCCGTCCTTAGAGTCACACTGAAGAAGGAGCTGCATGTCGTCAACCAACACGTCAAAGTCAACCGCACGCCCCTCAGCATCAAAGGTAAGAACATTAGGACTAGCCATAGCAGCAGTAGCAACAGTAGCAGCAGTGGCAGCAGAAACAGCAGTAGCAGCAGGAGCAGCGCGGGCAGGGCAGTGCGGCTCAGTAGGGCGGCGCGGCTCGGCAGGGCGGCGCGGCTCGGTAGGGCGGCGCGGCTCGGGAGGGCGGCGCGACTCGGCTGGGCGGCGCGGCTCGGCAGGGCGGCGCGGCTCAGAGGAGCGGCGCGGCTCGGCTGGGCGGCGCGGGTGCTTACCAGGGGCGGGTGCAGGGCAGGGCCGCAGCTGGCGGTTAGGTAAGGGCCGCAACTGGGGCGGCAGCAGGGCAGGGACGCGACTTGGCGGCGGTAGAGCAGGGCCGCGACTGGGGCGGCTGAAGGGCAGGGCCGCGACGAGTCGGCGGCAGAGCAGGGGCGCGACAGGGCGGCAGCAGGGCAGGGCCGCGGTTGGGCGGCAGTAGAGCAGGGCCGCGACGAGTAGCGGCAGGGCAGAGGCCGCGGCGGGCGGCAAGGTCGGGGCCTTTTGACGAGGGGCGGCAGGGTAGGGCCGCGACTGGCGGCTAGGGTAGGCCGCGACGGGCGGCAAGGCAGGGCCGCGGGTGGCGGCAAGGCAGGGCCGCGACTAGGCGGCTAGGTAGGGGCCGCGACGAGGAGGCGACAGGGCAAGGCCGCGACGGGCCGAGAAGGCAGGGGGCCGCGACGGGCCGTTAGGGCAGGGCCGCGACGGGCCGAGAAGGCAGGGCCGCGACGGGCGGCACTAGGGCAGGGCGCGCGACGGCGCAGGTGAGGCAGGCGCGATGCGCGCTTCGGGCAGGTCAGGAAAAAAAATATTTAATCGTGGTGGGCCCTAAAAAGAACGTTCCCACGAGGGAACCTGCTCAGAATACCATGTCAGAATAGTGAAGGAAGGAATGACTGAACTAGCAAGCAGGTGGGTACAAGTAGGAAACCTAAAAGTGTTGTACCCTATATGAACTACCCCACTACAGCCTACACAGACTATAGCATATAAGTTTGACATCAACCTCTACTCCCGGAGATACCGGACCTGCAATAATGGAACAGGAAGAAGACAGCGGGAAGTCAGCAACTGCAGAGCAAGCGGACACTGGAGGATGGGGAGCAACTGCAGGACAAGCTGGCACTAAATTGGGAGTAACAGGACCGGTCTCACCCAGGTGGGCCAATCCCAGTGCTGATCCTGGTGCGTGGGGAGTAGTTCAACCACCGGTGGAAGGAGTTGCTCCTGGAGGCAGTTGGGAATCGCCAGCTTCCAGAAGCGGCTGGGGTCCACCAAGCCCTCCTTATCCTGAGGCTCCAGCTCTTCCTCCTACAGACGTGGCGGAAATTGATCCGTACGGGGCAATGCGCGGCACCAGTTGGGGCGGACCTCCTCTTCTAGACCAGTATGCTCCCGAACATGCAGAAGAAGCACAAGAAGAGTCAGAAGACATGGCTTACGAATCCGGGGGAGCAGTAGAACTACCCGAACCTACCGAGGAAGCGCCACCGCCGGAACAAGGACCTCGGTTGATCCCGGTCGCCGGCGATGAATACCTTTATCATCACGTCCCGATGGAGGGACTTCCAGCTTTCGAATGGCCTGAGGCGGCACGGCTTCAGCGGGAAACGCGCCTTCTCGTCACCGGCAACCCGGTTCACACCGTTGACACAGACGATGTTTCCGGGATTCTCGAAGCTGTTCTGGAATGAGCCTCCGCTCGAGCCTTCGCAACAGACGTAAACGCCGCCACCAACCAAGGACATGAAAAGGAGTAGCGAGACGAAGCATAGAGAAATAAGTATTACAAGAAAACAGTTGGTTATCGTGCCGAACCGGAGATCTGGCACCAGCAGCTTGGACATCCTTCGCACGCCACGCTAAAGAACTCCATCAAAGCTGAAGTCTTCGATTCGGAAGGATTACTTCTACCTAGCGGCGACGTACTTAAGGCAACCTCAAACGACGCACCGTACCTCGTATGCCCCACCGCGTCGCTCGCTCACAAGCCCTTCCCAGACTTACCTCCTGGTTACGAACGCTACCAACCATCGGAAAAAATCTACAGCGACTTCATGATACTTAGCCAATCAGGGCTTGGCGACGAGCAGAACACGATGACCTTCATTGACGCTTCCACACGCTACGTTTGGGCCATCAACATTGACCACCGCTCGCGAGCTTTCGACTGCTTCATAACCTGGATGAAGCGCGCCGAGCGACAGTCGGGACAGAATCTAAAAAGCTTCCAAACAGACAGGGGAGCGGAGTTCTTCTCAACTGAGTTCAAGGAACTCTTCGCCAAGAAAGGGATTGAGCACCCGGTGTTCCTGCCCTACGCTCACGAGCAGCAAGGAGTAGCAGAACGGACAAACAGGAGCCTCGCCGCAAGGATGAGGGCCCTGGTGAAGCAGTCTGCCATCCCAACAAAATTTTGGCCTTTTCCGATGAACCACGCTGTTCAGCTGCACAACTTGCTGTCCTCCCGAAGCCTCGAAAACAACACCTCTCCTTACAAAGCTTGGACGGGCAGAACGGCTGACACACGTCTTTTTCGGGTGCTCGGCTGCATGGTGCAGTATAGACCACACACAGCAAGGACTGGAAAGTTTGCCGATCGGGCACGCTGGGGCATTGACCTCGGGACCGAAAAGGAGTACAAGGCGTGGATCGTGCTGGACTATGCGACACACGAGGTGACGAAATCACGTGACTGCATCTTCTACGAGAAGCTGACCCTGCCACTGTTCAAGGAACACCGCGAAGCAGACAAATCACCGGAGAGGGTTTTCGAGGGGTACCGCAACTTCGCCACGTCACAGGATGAGCTGACCTGGCAGAGGACGCAGACGCAACAGACAACACACCATTCGACTCCTTTCCCAACATCCCCCTTACAAGCCCATTCCAGACTCCAACTTACATCCATGTTTCTCAATTTGATCTTGACAATACAACTCGTGAAGCCCACAATTACAACAGCAGAGCGCGCCGATCTCCGAATGTCGAGTTACCACCGGGAAACCCCTCGCAAGACACCATCCGCACTGGCCACGACAGCGACGACGACGTTGTCGAAGTTACCAGCTACCACGACTACGATCACCTCGCCAACGAAAAGATCAACGAAACAGGCCTCCGCATTCTTGGGCTCGCAGCCGCTGTTCGCCACACCTCACCCAAGGAACCCACCATCGTGCGCCAGGCCCTGTCTGGGCCCGACAGCGAGAAGTGGAAGGCAGCCATGGCAGCAGAAGTAGCAGCTCTGAAGCGCCGCGGGGCTTGGAAGCTCGTCCCCCGATCATCTGCAAAGGGGAGGAAATTTCTCAGCGCCAAATGGGTCTTCAGAATCAAAACACTCACGGACGGCTCAACTGACAAGTATAAAGCGAGATGGGTGGTGCGCGGCCTTGATCAAACTCACCTGGTGGATTACGACCAGACCTTCGCGCCTGTCGGACAACACACCTCGGTCCGCATTCTCATCTGCATTGCGGCCGTCAAGCAGCGTCTGCTTCGACAGATCGACGTCGGAAGCGCGTTCATGTAAGCACTCGTCGACGCCATCATCTTCGTCGAACAACCTCACGCCTTCGAGGAAAGCGACGGCGCCGTCTGCCTCCTCTAGAAATCCCTCTACGGCATCAAGCGAGCTGCTCGTCTCTGGCAGCAGTACCTGCACACCATCCTCACAGAACTTGGATTCGTTCAGTTGCCGCACAACCAAGGCATGTACCGGAAGGAATCACGCGGCAAAGTCATCCTCCTCGTCGCCTACGTCGACAATCTACTCTACACCGCGGACGACACCGAGCTGCTTGACCGGTTCGAGGCAGACATAAAGGAGAAGCTCGAGGTGACGATCAACCATGACGTGACACAGTTCCTGGGAATCAACATCAACCAGTCCACAACCTCCATCCATCTCTCCGCCGCTAAGTACGCGGAAACGCTCGCGAAGAGATTCGCAATCGCCCCGATCAACCTCACCACCCCCTTTCGCACTCCTCCTCCTAATCACGAATGCGACACCACTCCGCTCTCCATCAAAGATCATCGGCTCTATCAGCAGCAGCTGGGGTGTCTCCTGTTCGCCGCCGTCGCGTGCCGGCCGGATGTCTCCTACGTCCCAAGCCAGCTCGCGCAGTACCTGCGTCAACCTGAAGGGGAGAATTTGCTAGACCTACGCTGAGCACTCCAGCACTTCATTTCTAATCCCAACGTCGGACTCACCTACGAAGCTAATCTAACGGCTACCCTACAGCTCCACGGCTACGTAGATGCGAACCATGCGGGAGATGCTGACAACAGACGCTCCCGCATAGGCTTCGTTTTTCAACTCCAACCTGCTGGTCTCATCTCGTGGAACTCCCAGAAGCAGGAGCTCATCGCTCTTTCGTCAGCCGAAGCTGAGTTTATCGCCGCCAGCGCAGCTGTTCGCGAAGGGTTGTACCTGATGCAGCTCCTGTAAGAAGCGAAGGTAACGATGAACGGACACTTCACGTTACTCTGCGGCTATCAGAGCGCGATCAAGATCGCGAACAAGCCTGGTTTCGTGAACCGCACGAAACACATCGCACTCCGTTACTTCTTCGTCAAGGACGAGATCGACAAGGGCAAAGTCAAACTCACGTATTCCCCAACTGGTGACATGGCAGCAGATTTCCTGACGAAGAAATTGCCACGTCAGAAGTTTCAGCACTCCGCCGACCTATGCGGATCTCGAAGAAATCCCACGTGGCTCACCTTCAGGAATGAAGGGGAGTGTTGGAATAACTGAAAAGTTATTATAACATTCCCGAAGGTTCTCTTCTAGCGCACCACTTCATAACGAAGCAGAGCTACTGTACCAGTACCGCAATAGCTCATCTAGAACACGCGGCAGCTCGAGAGTCACTCGAAGGTCAACAGTCGCAACTAGTCAACGGTCGTGACTATTGACCGTCCAGTAACCGTACCGGAAGTTACACGCTGCAACATGGTAACCGTCGAGAAGAGTAATATTCGCGGTTGTGTAGCTATGCAATACAGTTAACAAGGGAATGTACCGCTCAGAGTACATGGCTAGCTAGATTGCTATTTATATCCTTGTAATTCTATCTTAATTTCATCTTGTTCTCTTTCAATTATTATTAACAAGGTCACTTCAAGATTTCATTGTCCTCATTACAACTTAGCGATTCTTATCCTATCCACTACGATTCCCGGTTACATCAACAACGCGAAGTAAGGAAAAGTAATTTCCTTACACTTTAGCTTTGATATCCGTTATTCTGCTCAACTCATAACTAACACCCTTCTAAATTTATACATCATGTTACGAGTTTATCACTTTTCTTGTAGCACCTCTTTGTGGTAGTGTAAGGAAATTTCCTTTTCCTTACTTCGCGCCACTGCTTATTGAGTACTTGACTGTTCCCGCCACCAGCACCCAACCATAAAACGTCACCCTCTCGCGACACTCCCCTCGACCAATGTCCCCGCCACTGTACACCTCGAGACCCAACCTCACGATTCGGTTGGTAACCCGCGCTCCGATCCTCCGCCTTGGCATTTCCCAACCTCGGCGCTAGGCCCGTAGCGCACCCCAATTTCTCGCGTTACCGTTACCACGCTAGCTTCGCTATATATTCTTTGCTCATGCCTTCGCCCAATATATTGTTTTGCTTCGATAGTGCAATTCTCGCTCACTCGCTCAATTGCACTCGTAACACTTGGTATTCATAGCCTACGATCTCCTCTCGGATCGCACCCACACCTTCGCTTCCCCACTATCTCAAGTTTTGGAGGGGTTAGACGTCTCTCAGCGCCCAAGCACCGCCGCTCGAGTGCTCTCTCGAAAGCACGCACAGCCACGACTGAGGCTCTCGCTGAGCTTGCCCAACACCCCCGCTATGGCCGAATTTAATCCCGCAACATTGACACAGGAGCGCCTCGATCAACTCGTGCGCCAACTCGAGGACTCGGCGCTCGAAATCGCGATGCTCACGGCAGAACGCGACTCCGCCCGACAGCAATCAACAGCGAATGCACCCGCCAATGCACCTGTGCAATCGGATGAGCCGGTTGTCATCTCATCCGGCACACCGTCACATCACAACAGCATGGGACAGCGTTCAGGCGCAGCCAGTGATGGCACCGCCCAATCGATGCCTGGCATGGAGAGGAACAGGGCCACACCAAGCGTGAATGCACCTCGCGAAGCCCGTCACGTCGAATTTGCAGCGACGATCGGCAACGGGGACATTGGTGTTAGAATGTGATATTTGTCTAGTCTGCAGTGGGGTACTCTATAGTGAGTACAGCCCGGTTAGGGTTTGCTATTTGTATCCCAACTGCCTGCTAGTAAAACCCCTTCCTTTCATTCCTGTTTCACCTAGCTACTTTAACATGCTATCAGAGCGTCTACGCTCCTGGCCTGTGGGCCCACCTGCTTCCGCTGCTGTACTGTCCGTCGCGCGCCCCGTGGCGCGCGACGTTTTTTCTTCCCGCCACGCGCTCGGGGCGCGTGGCGGTTTCCTGCCCGCCGCGCGCCCCGGGCGCTCGCGGCGGTTTCACGCCCCGTCGTCCGTCGCGCGCCGCCCCCGCTGGACCCGCGCGACGCCTGCGGGACCCGCGCGCTGCCCCGCTGGACCCGCGCATCGCCCCCGCTGGACCCGCGCGACGCCCTGCGGGGCCCGCGCGCTGCCCCAATGAACCCGCGCGACGCCCTGCGGGACCCGCGCGTCGCCCCTGCTGGACCCGCGCGCTGCCCCGCTGGACCCGCGCGCCGCCCCTGGGGACCCGCGCGTCGCCCCTCCTGGACCCGCCTACCGCCCGCGCCCTGCCCGTTGCGAGCGCCCCACAGCCCGCCCGCGCCCTGCACGTCGCGACGCCGCCCGCCCTCCCCCCTCCTCCTTCGACTTCCTGCTGCGCGTGCAGCCGTGTGGAGGGTATGGGGGTGGCGGGGGTAAGGGGGGCTATGGGGATGGTGGGAGTGCGTGACCAGCTGCCCCTCCTCCTCATCTCTCTCCCACTGCTGCAGCTATCGCTGAGGGGGGGATGGAGTGGGTGAGGTTGGGGAGTGGCGCTAGCCGGGGGGGGATGTGAGAAAAGGGTTTGGGGGCAATGGGGGGGGTTGGAAGGAGGTAGCCGCTGTGTCGCCTGCTGCTCCAGTAGTCCGGGGCCCTTGCTCCGGTAGCACGTGAGCCCGTTGCTCCAGTCGCCCTAGGTCCGTTGCTCCAGCCGCTCGTCTAGCCGCGGAGCCAGTTGCTCCAGTAGTCCGGGGCCCTTGCTCCGGTAGCCAGTGTGCCAGTTGCTCCGTTGCCCGTGTGTCAGCAGCTTCACCTGCCGCCTCCCAACTCCTCTCCTCTCGTAGTCCCTCCTCCTCCTCACTGCCCCTCTGCTATGTCTGCTACTAGGGCTAATTTGTGAACTTGCTCTATGACTGCTTGTTGTGCTGATTATACCCCACTTTGCATATGGGGGTGTGTCAGAATGTGATATTTGTCTAGTCTGCAGTGGGGAACTCTATAGTGAGTACAGCCCGGTTAGGGTTTGCTATTTGTATCCCAACTGCCTGCTAGTAAAACCCCTTCCTTTCATTCATGTTTCACCTAGCTACTTTAACAATTGGAGCACCAATGCCGCTCAAACCACAGCGCCCGCCCTGCTTCGATCCTAGCCAACGCGGAGGTCCGACGGTTCAATCGTGGGTCTTCTCGATGAACGTCTTCTTCGATGCTAATTACGTCACTTCGGACGCATCGAAGATACGATACGCTGTTTCACTGCTGAGGGGCCCTGCCATGGACTGGTGCCGAGTCATCGTGACGTCGCCACGTGCCTACGAGCCGCCGTCGCAAGAGGAAGGGCCCACGGGGCCAGCCGTCACCTGGAGTTCGTTCTGCCAAACCGCCCAGTACAGCACGTGGGACGCGTGGTGTGCAGGGCTTCGGGCGCGCTTCGAGCCGATCGCGGCTTCTACTTCGGCGCGTCAGAGACTGCGCACTTGGCGACAGCTTGGGTCGGTCCAAGATTATACGAGCGGTTTTCTCGCACTGTGCAAGCAAGTTGGTTACATGCACGAGGCGGAGCAGGTGGACCGTTACGTCGGAGGGCTGAAGCCGGACATCTCGCACAAAATCATGCTACGCGGGCTATCTAATTTCAGCAAAATCCTCGCGCTCGCCAAGAAAATCAACATTTTGCGCCATCCGAGACCGGGGTCCTACTACGGACATCGTCCTCGGGGGCCGACCGAGCACGCCACCGTACATGGCGTTGCGGCGAAAGGCCGCTGCTTTGCTTGCAATAGGCCGGGCCATCGTAAGAGCGAGTTCCCAGAGGAGCTAAGGCGTCGTGGAGTAGAGCAGGGGAAGGAGTCTGGGAGGCAGGGAAACGCCAACAGTTAGTAGAGATCGGGCCCACTACTGACGAGACTCACTGCTCGCTCGACCCCACTGGCCCTCGCCGAGTCACAGTACCGATTCACGCGATTGATCGGGCTCGGATGAAAAGGGAGGGTACAGCGACGGATTGCCCAATACTGATTCATGGGAAAATACAGGGGGTAGCAGTGAAGATTTTTATAGACGGTGGAGCAAGTCATAGCTTAGTTAATACCGCAACGGCGTGAAAACTACAACTGACACTTAGTCGCTGCTTACCGGAGATCGACGCACGCTTAGTTGACCATACGGGAAAAAATGGAGAGAGTAAAAGTCCGCTGCGGGGAAAACTTCGGGTTTACACAGGAAATGCTCGCGACGACACTGGACGGGCACGCCATTATACTGGGACGTGATTGGCTGCGACACTACAATTCACGAATTGACTGGACGACGGGTAGCTGCACTGTACGAAGTAGTGGTAACTGGGTTGAACTACCTCGCTGGCGGTCACCTGAGTCTTCAACGGTCCACGTCAACGCCATCACGATGAAACGGGATGTCGCCGCTGGAGCTGACGTGTACGCAGTGGATATCGCATTGGTAGGAGAAGCAAAGCAGCCGAGTGATTTTCAGAAACTGCTAGCAGCCATACCGCCCGAACTGCAGGAATTACTGAAACAGTACCCGAGTATTTTTCCTGATGACTTACCGGAAGGACTGCCACCTCAGCGAGCACATGACCACCGCATAGAGTTAGAACCAGGGGCACAGCCAACCGTACAGCGACAGTTCAGACTGACACAGCCCGAGCTCGACGAACTAAGGAAGCAGTTATCTTACCTGTTAGAGAAAAAAATCATCCGGCCGAGCTCGTCCCCATTCGCCGCACCGATACTGTTCACACCGAAAAAAGACGGAGGGTTTCGCATGAGTATCGACGACTGTGCACTGAATAGGGTTACAGTCAAATTGCGATATCCCATCCCCCACGCTGACGAACTGATAGATCAACTGCGAACTAATAGATAAACTGCGAGCAGCACGGGTATTCTCGAAAATCGACCTGCGGGGAGGTTACCACCAGCGACATTTCAGATGACCATGAACGAGGCATTTAGGCCACTTTTAGATAAATGCGTCATAGTTTTCATCGACGACATCCTGGTCTACAGTCGCAACAAGCACCAGCACTTAGCAGATCTGGAAGCGGCGTTTAAAGTTTTAGACGAGCACCGATTACTAACCAAGGGTTCCAAGTGCGAGTTTTTTCAGGACAGGTTAGAATTTCTGGGGCACGTTATTTCGGAGGCTGGAGTTGAGGTCGACCCAAAGAAGCTGGACACGGTAAAAGCGTGGCACCCCCCAACAAATATCACGGAGCTGCAGAGTTTTTTAGGGTTCGTTAATTATGTGCGTCGTTTGGTCCCCGACATGGCACGGTTAACTGCCCCACTGACGGATTTGCTGCGGAAGGGGGTCGCTTTTACGTGGGGGGAGAAAGACCATGCTGCCTTCTCTGCTCTGAAAAATGTTCCCTATTCACCGCCCGTAATGCACATCGCCGACCCACACCGCCCATTCGAAGTAGTTACAGACGCAAGCGACATCGCCATCGGGGCCATACTGCTACGGGATTTTGGCAATAGCTTACAGCCCATCGCATACGAGTCACGACAACTGCATCCGCCCGAGAAAAAATACCCGATACATGACCGCGAAATGCTCTCGATCGTGCACGCGTTCAAGGTCTGGCGCTGTTACTTGACCGGTGCAGACGTGACAGTACGGACAGACCACAAATCACCACAGTACCTCCGCGCACAGCCCCACCTCAACCCACGACAAGTCCGTTGGCTCGACTTCCTCGAGTCCAATTTCCACTACATGGTCACCTACAAAAAAGGAGCATCGAACATCGCCGACGCACTGACCCGCCCCACTGCCCAAATACACGCCATACTACTCGCCCAGACCAGCCCACTACTTACAGGCCTATTTACCCACGGCTACCAGACAGACCCATTCTTCACCGAGGAAAATTCGCAGCAGTTCGCATCAACAAAGGGGGTTTATTACGTAAAAACCGGCACCGACCCCATCTGGGTACCGGGCTACACGTTATTACGGGAACTACTGCTACAGGAGGCACATGACGGAGTTACCTCGGGACATTTCGGAGTAGAGAAAACACCGCAGCAGCTGCAGCGGTATTACTATTGGCACGAGATGCTGACCGAAGTCCATCATCACCTGGTCGTCGTCGATCGGTTGACGAAGATGGCACATTTCGCAGCCTGCAAAAAAATCAATCACAGCCGAAGAAACAGCCCGACTCTTCATCTCCACCGTCGTCTGACTGCACGAGATACCAGCGGCAATTATCAGCGACCGCGATACGAAGTTCACCAGCAACTTTTGGAGGAACCTGTTGTCAGAACTAGCAGTAGAAAGTTTAGAACAAGAAAGAGGAGTTGCACTAGCAAGTAGTTGAGTACATATAGGAAACCCTAGATTGGGCTGTACTCGCTATAGAGTACCCCATTGCAGGCTAGACAAATACAATATTCTGACACACCCCCATAGCCAAAGTGGGGTGTAATCAGCACAATGAGCAAGCATAGCAGTAGTTCACAATTATAAGCAAAGCTAGTGGTAGTCACAGCGGGCAAGTGAGGAGGAGGAGGGACTGTGAGAGGAGAGAAGATGGGAGACGACGGCTGGAGCTGCAGACACACGGGCAACAGGAGCTGCTGGCACAGTGGCTACCAGGACAGCGCCCCGGACTACTGGAGTAACTGGCTCGGCGGCTACGAGGAGCGGCAGGAGCAACGGACCCACGGGCGACAGGCGCAGCAGGCTCTCTGGGCTACCAGGACAGCGCCCCGGACTACAGGTGCTGCGGACGACAAGACGGCAGCCTCCTCTCAGCCTCCCCAAACAGTCCCACCCCCTTGATACACACCCCCTGCTTCACCCCTAACTCCACTTCCACGTCACCCCCCTAGCTCCACTCCCCGCGGCTCCCACATCTCCACCCCCCTCAGCAGCAGCTGCAGCAGTGGGAGACGAACAAGGAGGAGGGGAAAAGGGAAGGGGAGCACCCACACCGCGCACCCCCATGCTCGCCACCCCACACCTCCCACCACCGCAGAACGCACGGCGGCACGAGAGTAATGGGATGTCAGAATCCCAACCACTAGACCATTGGGATAAAAGGGCTTGTTAAGTAGCGGGTCAGAGTGCGCCCATAACCCCCCAGGCGAACGCGCCTGTAACCCTCCTAGGATCAATCGGGCATCCACAGTGCAGATCTACTGACACCCCCCCACACTGGGAGGCCCAGGACTGAGCACAGCGGCAACAGCCTACATGTGCATACACCGGGATTCGAACCCGAGACCTTTCTGACACCATGTCAGAATCCCAGTCACTGGACCATTGGGATAGAAGGGCTTGTTAAGTAGCGGGTCAGTGCGCCCATAACCCCCCAGGACAACGAGCCTGTAACCCTTCCCTTAGATCAATCGGGGATCACCAGTGGACCTCTGACACCCCCCCGCACTGGGATGCCCGAAGTGCACACACTGGGATTCGAACCCGAGACCTTTGCTCTGATACCATGTCAGAATTCCAACCACTAGACCATTGGGATAAAAGGGCTTGTTAAGTAGCGGGTCAGAGTGCGCCCATAACCCCCCAGGCGAACGCGCCTGTAACCCTCCTAGGATCAATCGGGCATCCACAGTGCAGATCTACTGACATGGGAAGCACGGGGGGGGGGGGACGGGACAGGAAGGGGCCGCGAGCGCCTAGCCAGGGCGCCGCAACGGACCAGCAGGGGCCGCGCGCGCCTTGCCAGGGCGCCGTGACGGTCCTGCAGGAGCCGCGCGCGCCTGGCCAGGGCGCCGCGACGAAACAGCAGGGGCCGCGCGCGCCTGGCCAGGGCGCCGCGGCGAAGCAGCAGGGGCCGCGCGCCAGGGCGCCGCGACGGGACGGGCGGGGAGCGTACGCTGCCCCCCAAGGCGCCACGACGGACGGGCGGGGGCCGCGCGTTGCCCCCGAGGGCGCGACGACGGACGGGCGGGGGCCGAGCGCGCTGCCCCCAAGGCGCCACGACGGACGGGCGGGGAGCGCGCGCTGCCCCCCAGGGCGCCACGACGGACGGGCGGGGGCCGCGCGCGCCTCGCCAGGGCGGCACAACGGACGGACGGGGGGGGCGCGTGCACCTCGCCAGGAAGAAAAAGGGCCGCGCGCCCCCCGGGCGCGCGCCATACAGGGAAACCGGAATAAAAAAAATCGCGCGCCTGGGGCAGGAAGAAAGGGTAGCGCGCCTGGGGCGCGCGACAGCAGTAGAGCAGCGGAAGCATTAGGTGGTGGGCCCACCCACAGGATCGACCCAAGGGGATCGACCTGCTCTGAAACCATGTCAGAAGTACGAGCAGAAGTTTAGAACAAGAAAGAGGAGTTGCACTAGCAAGCAATTGAGTACATATAGGAAACCTTAGATTGGGCTGTACTCGCTATAGAGTACCCCACTGCAGGCTAGACAAATACAATATTCTGACACATGTGGCAGCAGTTTGGCACGCGACTACAATTTAGTTCCTCGTACCACCCCAAAATCGACGGACATACAGAACGGACGAATCAAACCATGGAACAGTTGATTCGAGCCACGTGGGACGACCCGGCAGATGGGAATAGCACCTGCCACTCATCGAATTTGCATACAACTCCTCGTCAGCCACGACGCAGCAGTCACCATTTTACCTCAACTACGGAGAGAACCCAACAGTGCCCATTACCCCGAATCCCGACAACCAGGTGCCACGCGCGCAACAATTCGCGGAAATCCTACAGGCAGCACGGACCCGAGCAGCAGACGCAATAAAAAAATCGAACATCATCGCTAAACGTAACGCCGACCGCCACCGCCGCCTTGTCACTTACCAGCCCGACGACCTTGTTCTACTCGACACTCAGAACCCCCGCCTGCCCATCACCCAAAAACTCCGCCCCCGATATTGCGGGCCATTTTGCATCAGCCGCATGATCACCCCTGTCACCGCCCATCACCTCCTCCCTGTTGACTGGTACGTCAGCCCGTCATTCCACGTCAGTTTACTCCGCCCATCCACCAGCCAACTGCCTCGCAACCGCCCCGCCAGCATGACACGACCGCCAACGGAGCCAGTTATCACGCCCGAGAAAATCTTGAGCCACCGAGTTCGTGACCCACGTGGAGCTCGCATGATCAAGTCCTGATTCGCTGGAAGAACCGCACGCCCACTGAGGACAATTGGGTGCCCCTGGATAAAATCGAAAACCACCCCGTCCTCACTGACTATCTGCGCAGCCGAAATCTCCCGGATGTACATGCACTCTCGTAAGGAGGGCCTCCTTGGGGGGGGGGTAGTGTAAGGAAAAGTCATCTTCCTTACTTCGCGCCCCTGCTTACCGAGTACATGACTGTTCCCGCCACCAGCACCCAACCATAAAACGTCACTCGCTCGCGACACTCGCCTCGACCACTGTCCCCGCCCCGCCACTGTACACCACGCGACCCAACCTCACGGTTCAGTTGGTAACCCGCGCTCCGGTCCTCCGCCTCGACATTTCCCAACCTCGGCGCTGGGCCTGTAGCGCGCCCCAATTTATCGCGTTACCGTTACCATGCTAGCTTCGCTATATATTCTTAGCTCACGCCTTCGCCCAATATATTGTTTTGCTTCGATAGTGCAATTCTCGCTCTCTCGCTCAATTGCACTAGTACCAGGTAGCCATTGTAGCTGGTACTTTGCTTTTGGCTTGTGCCATTTCCGTTGCCGTGCTTACTACGGGTTCCTAAGTTTCGGGCCGTCATTTGCGCCGAAAATTTGGGCCTCCACACCAATCGACAGGCCCTAAGACAAGGAGAAGAATCTCGCTTTTCGTGTGGCGTCAGATCGAGGACCAATCGAAGAGGTCGATTTTTTGCTTTGCGGCGTCGCGCTCGTGCGAGGTCACATGCAAGGAAGGTGATCAGCCGATATTCTCCCGCCGGCTTCCGCCCTCTCGCTCTGCTCCGCGCTGTCGATCCTCCGCGTTCCCTTGAGATCCCTCCGCGCACGTCCTTCCTCAGAGGAACACCAGTAGCTCTCCGCTCGAACCTCCCCTCCCTCCTTGCCTAATGGCTCCGCTTACAATCTGCGCGACTTCCCGTCGCCCCTCGCCCATTGGCGTCTCCCTGATCTCCTGCTACTACCACGTACCTGCCACTGCGCTGCCGCATTCCTCCGCTCCGCCCCACCCTCCTCCGGTCAGGCGCCGTCATCAGACTGATCAGCCATCGATCACTCAGGGTTCTTCCATTTGCTCAGGAGGGATCAACAGACATGCATTTCCCCAGTTTTTCAGTCACGAGCTGCATTGTCTAACAATCAAGGACCAACGTTCCTTGTTGCGCTCCCACGATCTCTCGCAGTCACGACATATTTTTTTAAAATCCCTAATACCTTCCATAGCCCTTCGAGTTCTTAGCACGCACTTGCCCGTTTAGATTCTCCTTCTAGCATCTAGATTTAGCATCGCAAAATGGCGGCATTGCGGCGGTTACCGCCGGGATACGGCTTCCGCCCGACGGACGAGGAGCTGATCCACGGCCACCTGCGGCCGAAGGTGGAGGCAGCGGAAGGCCGCCGCGTGGACGACGACAACCACGGGCTCATCGCGGAGGTCGACATTCTCCGCTACGAGCCGTGGGACCTGCCCAGCCGGTCGAGCCTCGAAGCCGGCGGCGAGTGGTACTTCTTCTGCGTGCTCAAGAAGAAATATCTGAACGGCTCGCGCGTGAATCGCGCGACGCGGAGAGGGTACTGGAAGTCGACCGGCGACGACCAGCCCGTGTGCAGCTCGAGCTCGTCGCGCCCAATAGGGTTCCGGAAGAGGCTCGTGTTCTACCGGGGGAGGGCGCCACGTGGCGAGCGGACGGCCTGGAAGATTCACGAGTACCGGCTGGAGCCCGCAGCGCTATCGCGCCGCGGCGCCGCGACGGGCTACGTGCTGTGCCGCTTGTCCAAGGAGAACCGGCCGCCTGCTGCGAGCGAGCCGTCTGCTGCTGCTGCGGCGCTGATGGACGTTCTGGATCTCGAGGAGGCCGACCTCCTTCCCCTCCACCCTGACGCCGCGCCGCTTGTGCCCGTTGCCGTGCCTGTTGTCGTGCCTGCGATCGACGTGGCTCTGGCCACATTCTGGGAGAACATTTCTCGCCAAGATGTGTCGGCTGGGGGGTCTGCGGAGGGCTATGTGGCGGAGCATGGGGCGAGCCACGTGGCAGAGCATGAGGAGAGCCACGTGGCGGAGGAGGTCGAGTGGCGTACAGTGTACGAGGAGCTGCCGCCGCTCTCGGAGGGCTTTTCCATCGACGAAAGCCACTCCGCCCTCCCCGCCGCTCCCCCGGCTCCTGCCACTTTCGCTGCACCGGCACCCGGTGGTGTCGCGCCTGCTGCCCTTGCTGGCGCAGCGCTCCGAGTGGCAGAGCGAGCGGCGCCCAGAGCACCGGGCGCAGCGGCTGTACCCTCGAGGCTGGCGGTGCCCGTGCCACCAGCGCCCGTGCCACCAGCGCCCGCAGCAGGCGCAACCACCATCACCGCGGCCCTCGCAGGGCTGGCTAGGGCCAGAGCGGCACATGGCGCTGCCGCTCCCCTGGGCCGCACCCACGCGAGAGCAACGGTCCGGGCGAGGTCGAGGCCTGTGCGCGCAGCTGGTGCCGTCATGCACGGCCGGCGCATGCAGGCGCTCAACGCGCCGCAGCTGGCGGGTGGCGGTGGGGGAGCGCGGCTGGCGAGCACCAGTGCGCCGTCTCAGAATTTGGGCGCGCGCCCTGCGCCTCACGAGCAGCTGCGTCTCGCGGAGGTATTGCGACTGCTGTGTTCTTCTCAAACCTTTTGGTTTTTCCAGGCTTCATTTGTTTCTTTCCGCCGTTCCGCCTCATGCCATTTCTTGACTATTCCACGCCTTACTCCTCTCTGTCTCTCTGAATCAGGCGGATGGCACTGTGGGTGATGAGGACTGTCTCATGGGTGCGCATAGGTTGTCTAGGGATCAGCATGAGGGCATGGTAGCAGCAACACCCGTAGCAGCAACACCCGTAGCAGAATTTGATGGCTGGGGTCTGGATCCACACATGGAGCTCAGCGTCGTTGCAGGTACACCGCGCTAGCCACCACCGTCCTCCACCGTCCACGCGTGCCTTCTAACCGCTTATTCTCTTCCCATCTGTTGCGACCTTTTTCCATGCCCTCTCGTTTTCCACGCCTCTCTTTTTCCACGCCTCTGCTGTGTTTCCAAGAAGCCTTTGCTTCTCCCTTATACGCCTTGACAGTCGCTGATGGGCCGTGCCTGTGTCTGCGTGTGTGTCTGCACGCGTGTGCGTGTGTCTGTGTGCGTGTTCTCTGTGTGTGTGTGTGCGTGTTCTCTGTGTGTGTGTGTGCGTGTTCTCTGTGTGTGTGTGTGTGCGTGTGTGTGTGTGTGTGCGTGTGTGTGTGTGTGTGTGTGTGTGTGTGTGCGCGCGCGCAAGTGTGCTTTGTGCGAGTGCAAGTGTGTGTGTGTGTGTGTGTGTGTGTGTGTGTGCGTGTTCACTGTGTGTGTGTGTGTGCGTGTGTGTGTGTGTGTGTGTGTGTGCGCGCGCGCGCGCAAGTGTGCTTTGTGCGAGTGCAAGTGGGTGTGTGTGTGTGTGCGCGCGCGCTAGTGTGCTTTGTGCGAGTGCAAGTGGGTGTGTGTGTGTGTGTGTGTGCGTGCGTGCGTGCGTGCGCGTGCGCGTGCGCGTGTGCGTGTGTGTGTGTGTGTCTCGCCCTCTCCTCTGTTCTGTGTGTGGCAGACGTCACAAGGTATTTCAGCGTGGATGACCTGGACGGACACGGGGCGCGCATGACACAACACCCCACTCACGCTGCTGCCGCTGCTGCTGCCGCTGCTGATGCCACTGGTGCTGCCAATGCTGCTGCGGCAGACGGTGCGTTTGGTGGTCCTGCTGCTGGGCCGCCAGGTGCGCTGTGTGTGGTAGGCCAAGAGGAGAGAAGGGTAAGGATGCTGCCCGTGCCGCAGGATGTTGCGGTAGAGGCCGGTGCGGTAGAGGCCGTTGTTCCTGTAGCGGGTGCCCCTATAGCTGACTGCATGTTGGAGCCCCCGTTGCCCGTTGCCCCTGCCAGGGCTGCACCCAGCCCACCTGTGGCCGCTGGGCCACGTCTAGCCCCTCCGCCCCTCCCTGCTGCCTCTGCTGCCGCTCCTGCAGCAGCGGAGGTGGTGCTTCCGCCCCCAGTGGCAGCACCAGCAGCAGCAGCAGAAGGGGGGGCAGGCGGGTCAGCAGCTGGTGCCGTGGTGGTGGAAGAGGGAGGTGCGGTGGTGGAAGGCGGAGGTGTGTGTGCCGGTGCTCGTCCCATGGCAGATCTCATCGCACACTCTGCTTGGAAAACACGCGCGCAGCGCCACCAGTGGCAGCAGTACCTGCCCGCTCGGCGCTCCGTCAACCTCGGAGCTGCTTTTTCTGCTGCTGTTCGCACACCAGCAGGAGCAGCAGCAGCAGCAGCATAACAGCAGCAGGGACAAGGGCAGGTGCAGAGGCAGCGGCGGCGCCAGCCTAAGGAGGAGCAGATTCAGCTGCCTCTGTCCTCCAACCCATGAAGCCTAGTGAGCCAGTAGGGCTCGCAGCAGTTATTTTAAGGGAGGGCGCGTGGGGGTGGAGGGGAGCAGGCCGGTGCACTTGATGTCGCGTGGAGGGGGGGCCTGCTGGGGGGCTGCTGGGGGCCTGTTGGGGGCCTGTTGGGGGCCTGCAGCCGGCTCCCTGGTAATGGGGCAGGAGCAGGGGAAGGGAGGTGCGGGGTGGAAGGGGACGGTGGGTTGGTGTACGGTGGAGTGGAGGAGAGGAGCACGTGGCTGCATGAGCAGAGCCTGCTGCTCTGGGTGGCCTTGGCGCTGTGTTGTGTTGCTGTGGGTGTGCTCTTGGCACGTGCGTGGCATGTTTTGCCCCTTGAGGTGAACATTAGACAGGCGGGTTGTTTGATTTGAAAGCTGCAATAATTGCAGCTCTAATGGCAGATAAACGGCCACCATTAGGAATGACTTGCCCCTGTACAGTATAAGATTGTGCATTGTACAGCTCCGAAAATGGAGATGCCGGTACTGAAGGGAAAGCTCTTGAATAGCTTCACAATTTGGTTCAACATCAGAAATGTTTGTGTGCTGCCTTGTCATGAGCGCTGCTGCAAAGGTTCATGCCAACCAATTGAGGTATCTGATCTAAACTCATGTGGGCTTTACTTTGTGAATACCGTTCATTAGAGTAAGGTTTGTGGTTGTATTGTGTTGTGATACTTCGTTGAAAAATTAGGCTCACATGTTGCATGCATGCACGCACGGTTCTGAAGTGAAACACTTCAATGAGGAATGGTTTTGGACATGGCTGATTCATCAAGTGAGCTCAAGTGGCAGAGCAGGGAGGGACGGCCCGACTAGTTGAATGCATTTGCCCACATCCATTTCATTCACTTTGCCTCAACTGCAAGTAGATGCACGGAACCAAACAGGAGCACGGTGCGACTTACTAGCCAAGCCAATCAAACTAAAAAGTTGGAAAAGATGCTTGGCAAGACGAGCTTGCTTTGCTTGCGGTGGTTCAGATGCCAGGGAATCCGAAATAGGGGTGTGGCCGTGGTGCAGGCTGTGCGGGTCGGGGTGTTGACATGTTGCGATACATTTCTATCACCTGCCACCATGCAGCATGCAGCATGCACCATGCAGCATGCACCATGCAGCATGCACCATGCACCATGCAGCATGCACCATGCAGCATGCACCATGCACCATGCAGCATGCAGCATGCAGCATGCAGCATGCAGCATGCAGCATGCAGCATGCAGCATGCAGTTTGCAGCATGCACACACATGGCCGTGCATCACACCGGGCAGCATACACACAGATCAACATTGGAAGGGCACGAGGCACCACCAATATGAAAGCATGTTCGGCATAACGCTCTTCATCTGTCGTGCTTATCCCCACTCCCTGCATCCCTTGTCCCCCCCACTCCAATCCCACCCCCCTCCCCCCAACCCCAACCTGTGCTGCACCGACCTGCAGGGCCATGGACTTGGCAGCAGCAGCAGCGCCGGAGGGGCGGTGGGAGCCGGGGCTGGGGCCAGCAGGGAGGGACAAGGCGGGCGCGGCAGCAGCAGCAGCGGCGGCGGAGGCAGCTCGCTCCAACACTGCCAGGGCCTCGGGTGCCAAGCCCTGTGCTCTCGCTAGTGGCAGCGCCTGGTGGGGGGGAGGCGACACACGGGCAGATGGGAAGGGAGAAGATGATTGTGAGAGAGAGAGTGGATGGGGAGTGCGGGATGGCAGGGTGGATGGCAATGAATCAGTGACAGTTATTTGCTGCCTTGCCTTAAAGCGCGTCTCACCTTGCCTTAAAGACCGTCTCACCAGCTGGAGGAGGTTGAAGATGTCAGCAGGGCGGTTGTTGGGCACAAACCGAATCTCCTCCAACACCTCCGCCCACTCCCTTGCCGCTGCTGCCCCACCTGCTGCTGCTGCCATGCCTGGAGCCCCCACCCCTGCTGCTGCTGCTGGTGCATGCAGCCCCATGATATGCCCCTGCTGGCTGGATGCGGACGTGACGCCTTGTCCCATCACCTGCTGCTGCCCCGCCTGCTGCTGCGGCTGCTGGGACTGCATGCCCATGACAGGGGAATTCTGACCCATCACCCCTTGTGCTCCCATGCCCATCCCTGCCACCCCATGCAGCTCACCCACTCCCCGCGCCCCTCCACCTGTCCCCATGCCCCCACCTGTCCCCATGCCCCCACCTGTCCCCATGCCCCCACCTGCACCCATCCCAGCCATCATTGCACTCTC